>JACDQD010000003.1:6174933-8574933 GCA_019843655.1 Lethocerus indicus | reverse complement strand
ACAGCCGCAATTATCTGTACGCTCGGTATAACTGTAAGTGTAATACCAGCTGTTGGCCAACTGGCTGGATCGCAATTATTGAAAGTTGTGAAAGCAATTTTCTGAACATCTCAGCGGGGTGACGGATAGCATTTTCGAAGGGAAATCGCGTTTTCGGTTCGCACCAAATGTCTATGCCCATTAGTTTTTATTGCCGTCATAAACTGGGTGCAGACTGACGGTTGGCATGCGGAAAAAACACCGATTCCAGGAATTTAGCGTAGGGACGATCTAACTTAGGATCTTTCTGCGATGGAACTCCAGTTGAAAGCAACCACCAAAAATGGATTTTCGCATCTCCTGGTGATCAGTTGGTATTAATCAGGTAACAGATTAAATTCGTCGCGGTCGTGAAAGTCGATATTATATTGCGGATTCTGCCCCTTGACCTCCATCACATTTTAATAACGCTTCATGTCACTTTCGGTAGAGCTCGCGCTACCGGCGAATCCGACAGCCCGGCCGTAACGAGACGGTCCGATTATCTGGAATTCCATCGGCATTTACATTAAATAGTTTGCAATAAACAAAGCGCGCAGAATACTTAATCGATTTTCGAGGCCTTAAGACATGCAGGAAGCGTACCATGTTTCACGGCATCGTAAGATTACTCTATAATAGGCGACCGCTCCCGCTGAACCGATTCATATTCAGAACCGAAACGAATGGGGGAGACCGAAGCGCCATTAAACCTGAGTATCGAGTGCCTCATTAAAATATCGCCTCACACGAATTATTGAATTATGCAAATTGCATGAACAGTATAGTATTTCCTTTCCACCTTCATATTCCTCAGTGATTTCATGCCGGTTGAGGAATGTAGAATAGTAAAGCTCTAAATCGCAACATTTATATTTAATTTACACCAATATATAAAAAGATAAGTACAGCTTATCGAACGAACTCCAACGGTTTGTCATAAGAAAGTAATTTCGCTTAACTGTGCAGAAACTGTCCTGTCCAATGTCGAATGCTACTGGGTTTTCCGCATTAATACAGCAGTACTAATAACTGACGATTCCCGAAATTTAAACAGACTTATCAGAGCCTAAATTACTCCATAAAGAATTTTCTACCTAGTACAAAGTAATGTCAAAAATAAGCACTGTCGAAATCGCCAACGAGATACGGTAAGTAAGGAATAATTGTCTCTTTATCTAAATTAGGAGTTAAAATCCATTATGAACTGAATCCACCTTATCGATTTTAGGTAAGGTTGCTCTCGATACTTCAACGAAGGAAACAATTAAAAATACTAATATAATAAAAACTGAATATTGTATAGTTAGCTATATTTGGGATAGCACATTACGCTGTAATGTAACAAATGATGAAATGTCAATTACCTATGGCATATTTCATTATACGATATCTTTTGATTCTAATTACGGTCAAACACTATAATTTTCTTAAAAATGTTATCAGTTACATAAGTTATATGCTCTGACACCAGAAAGAATTGTTACAAAATTGGGAAATTCAAGAATCAGAACATTTGACGGATGAATAGCCTAATGTATTGAATAATATTATCCTTTTAGCTCTGGAAAGAAAGTTCACCACAAAATGCTAACCAGATTTTGCGGTTATAGTACGCGTTAAAGAGAAATCGGTAGTAGTATGGACAATCATTCGTAAAACTGACCGGCGACCAAAGTACAATTTCTGTTTTTGAAATCGGGCCCGCGAATGAACTGAAAATCGGATGCCACCTGTGGCAGTGAATGGACAAAAATCCCAGTGGCGAGAAAACTGTCGGCTGTAAGAGTACGACGCCCTGGCGGAAACTCACGGGTGGAGACGGTGTCGAGGTCGGCCAAAGGGTATCGGTGACACTGAAATGGAGCACTGAAGAGCACACCGTGTGTAATTAGCACAGATACACCAGAAATGAAGGTCTGAAGGGAGGACACTGACTAAGCGCAAAGCGAAAGCTACGGGTGCCCTGTGAATTAACGCGCACTCGGCCGAGTGGACTGTGGACTGACTTCTCCTTTCCTTGATAGTGGTCGCCCGCCTTCTCATCCCCACTACCCGGCCTAACTCTATCTTTGTCCCGCTCGAACGCTTTTCCGAGGTTCCCCTCTCGCTCGCACTCCCCGGTCTCTCCCACCAGGCCGGAGCAGATTGTCGGCGCTCGGTCGGTCAACGATTCCCCCACCCCGTCATACCGGCATTCTCAGAAAAAAAGGGGGCTTTTTTCTCGAAGGAAAACCCCGGGTAATTATGAGTCCCCCGCCGCACTCGTAGATCTGCCCTCAAGATAAATCGACCGAAAACTCCTTTTGTTACAGTTTCGGACTGGGAGATCGACATTCCGTTTGTTGTGCGTCGAGCCGGTGTTGATTTTATACGGGTAGCAATCGGAAGGGCAGTCTGAATCGAACTGAGGCAAACATTTTATTAATACACATATGGAATTGAAATTAAAATCCGATAACAGATGTGTACACTATAGATAAACCTTATAGAGTGTTCTGGAGTTGAGATACTAAGGGCCATCAGGGCAAATAATTCGACAGTTCCATCCATAATAACTGTTACATATTATAAAGAGCAAATCGTAAAGGCTATAGTACACGTGATGAGATGTCCAAATGAAATCAGAGTATTTCTGAGGAAGCAATTTCTATTGAATCACTTCATATTTGAACTGATGCATGTCATTCCTGAAATATATACGAAAACCGCTACAAAATATTATATAATAGTGAGGAAATTGTTGGCCCCTTTCGAACAATCTGGGGCTACAATGCAGAGAAATATCTGCTACTAAGCTTCATTCAGAACTTTAACATAACCTAGGCAACACTACGTGTTGAACTGCTTTTACATTCACTGATCACGCGAGAGGGAAAATGTGTACAGATTTAATTTCGAATTGACCAAAAGGGTCAATATAAACACGGGGGGGGGGAGGTTTGATATCAAAGTCATGTGTGGCAATTCGGCCATTAAAAACTTTTTCCCGTGCAAAGGACCGACAGACGACGCATTGAGCGTCGAATTCTTTATCGCCCATTGTGAAAAGAGACCTATAAAAGCGTCGGATTTCCAGTTTGGAGGCGGGAGCATAATTTGCGAGCCTGATGTATGTGGCCCAACCTGCATTATAATGTGCTCTTTTTGTGTGAAATATGACATTAGAAAGTCTTTTGCAAAAGGAACTTTTTGACCGCCGGTTCTATTATGTAGTGAGCTCACGTCCAGATTTTCTTGGAACAAGTCTTATCTTCGGTCAGACCGTGTTAATGCTAAATCTTAAATTTGTAACTGAAAGAATATGAAATTAATTCACTATAATTTATTACACTTATGTATTCATCCAGAACGAAAACATTAATAAAGAAATTTATTTTTTCGAAAAACTGGCTGGTAGGTCATGAACGTAGTAGGAATATAAGAACGATCTCGAACGAAATTTTTGTGCGTCGTATTTTGTAGGGGGTGTGTCTGGGTCACAAAAAAAACCTAACTAGGTTTTTGTAATAGAATCCTGGGGATAAAATTACTACCGGCACCCCGCAGAATGATATTAAGACAAATTCAAAGACTAAGGCGGACACAGTAAATAATGTTTCAAGATAAAAAATGCACATTCATCTGTACTACTTTTAGTACATTGAATGTGAACAATCTACCTATATTCGCGTAATTCAAGACTGTATTTATGCGTTGAAGAAATTTGTCTAAACAGTTGAAACGAGAAACGCAAGGCGGGGACGGGACCGAGGAAATCTCGCAATAGAATGGAAGCGGGGTTTAAAAATAACGAGCATTTTCGTCATCTAAGAAAGTCAAGGACAACTTCCGGGAGCTGAGATACGAACTCGCTAATGACACTCGTTAAACTATTAAAGTCATGAAAGCCTGAACGATCGACCAGTCCTTTAAAGTGTAGCGGAGACAAAACATCGGACAGCGACTGATCACCGCGCTTCCTGCGCTTCTTCCTGAAATAAGTATCGAGATTAATTAAATAAAAAACGAATACAACAATTCAGTCCCGATATTTTCTATAAACGAATTGTCAGACACGGAATGGTGCTGAAGATGTGGAGAAACCAAAATCGGTGTAACGTAGGAACGAATCATTGTGTCAAGAAATACTTTCATTGGGGATAGTGCACCGAATAGACAGCAATTAGACAAGGCGGCAGAATTAAGGATTTTCTGTACAACTTATGCTAATCGCAGAGGGGGTTATCTGGGTGTCGGAAACTGACCCGGTCTATTTTAAAAGTTTTTTTTTCGTGGCTATTCCCTTCCTCAATCATAATCGGGGCGAAGACGGCGTTTCCAGTCGCACGAATTCCGGTTTTTGTGGTCCGGGACCATTAAGGCAATCAAGGTTGGCGCGGCTTGGGTGGTTTTCCGCCCGCCTGGACCCGACTTCAAGACACGGGATATTAAATAAAGGCGATTAAAATCGTTTTCATACATCGGGACCCCGCATTTTTTTTAAATACCGAACTCGGGCGGCATTTAATTGGGATAATTTCTTTAAATATTTTCGCATTCCGGGAAGTAGCGATTTGCCTCGCGTTAATTATTCTCCTTCTTTTACCGGAAGAGCTCGTGTCCTGAGATGGCATTATTGCAAACATATAATCGAAAATTTTGTTCAAATATCTTATAAGTGGTCTGACACTATAAAGCGTGTCCAGATTCGTCAGGGATTATAATCACTGAACTGAAGTGTACACACAATAGGTCCGACCATTTATAATATAATTATATTCCCAACTGTAACAATTAAAATGTCCAACTTCAACCAAACATAGGATTCGAAGGCAATAAGACTCGTCCAGATTGACACTCACGATTGCTATTCCGCGAGAGTTGCAGCTGTCCACTGCTAGTAAATATATCAGAAAGTGTATGTGACAACAACAACCTTATGGTAAAAGGACAACGGCTCGCGAAGTAAGGGGCCCTAATAAGATATTTATTTTCTAAATTAAAGAGCCCTCGTTACGCTCTCCACGTTTTTGTGGATAAATAAAATTCAGTCAGCGTCAGTTTTTATGTTAAACAAATAACCATTTTCCTTGTAGTGTCAATTTGGACAAAATGGCAAAATATGAATGATTCCGACTAATACCTTAAATTTTCGTTATCTTCCTGAGTTGTGAGTGGCATTTTGCTTAGTCTCTGGAGAAGAGAGAGGTTTTGTACGGAATTAGACGACAGGACAGTAACGAAACTGGACGGTAGCGAATTCGAACGGGATAATGTCGGTTGGTGAAGAGATGGCTAATGCGGCAGGACAGGGACGTGGGGGAACTGAGGTGGGATGTGGTGGGGCCTGGTGTTAAGTGTTAGCCGGGGCGGCGAATGCGGGCAGACATGCGTAGCTCTGGGAGCAAAGACAAGTCACTCGCCGGGGTAATGAGCCCCTTGCGACATACCACCCTCTTCTGCCCACCGGCCCCAGTTATAAATCGCCTATACTTTCTCTTCGCGCTAAGTAATTTCGAAACGAATATTTCAACAGGACGTTCCGAACGGGATATACGATTTGAGAAACTCCGACTGTATATATATATTATTTTTTTAGGACGCCGCGTCTAAATTTAAACCGAGCATCAACTGTTCGGCCGTAAATCCAAACCCAATTAGATAAACACGAAATAACCTTGATGATTTGGCAAGATGCGAAAATAAGCATTTAGCATCGAATATCAACGAAACACGCTAAAATAAGCAGAAGTCTAATGACGAAACGCTAAAGGAGGTGGCGAGCGGTTGAAACTGGTTTTGCCTAAGACCGAGAGGAGATCACAAGAATGATGATATTCAAAGCAGTCGCGGACCTAGAAACGGGTGTCTCGAAGCTTTAGTTTTATATAGGAAATGATAAGGATAATGGCAAGACAAATCACTAAGCATCAAGTATAAATTTTTATTTAACATTTCCTTAGATAATACCATGTTGGTAATAAAAATGGGTAAGACATAACGATTTACGTTAAAAGTCCTTCCATTCTAATCAAACAAAATGGAATATACTTCGAAAACATACGATATCAGTTTACGGAAGAAATAATTGCTCTAAAAAATGCGAACGCTAGCTGGCCCGTTATAAAGGAATGTTTCTATGTTTCAATAGCGCGATTTTAACTTATCCATTCGAGGACGGGATTCCAATGGAAATGGACATGCCAGTTCATCGCAACCTGCATAAAAGTGACATTCTCGGCTCAATCTAACGTTTAAAAATAAACACTATTAAAGGGTTTTCATAATAGTTAACTTTCTAATGAGACGTTGACTAACTAGAAAACGGTACTTTAGCGCGGACAACACGAAGAATTTATTACAACGCGACAGAATTATAATCTTTTTACACAAAACCAATTCAATATATTTCTTTACGTAATAATATCAAGGCTCAGTATCATTAACGTAACAATAAATTAAGAATGTTTTAATGCGATACATTAATAAATAGCCAACTTGAAAAAATTATAAGAATTGTATTGGGTACGTATTTTTGGGTTCCAGAAAACAAATTAATACATCATAACAGATCCTAATGTTAGATTAATTTACTGGTGAAATTCTTCTGCGAATGGCGTGGAGAGCGGTATATCGCCAAATCAGAGAGATAGACTATCGCAACAGGATAACTTTTTAAAACTCATATTGTAATGAGGAATATGTAAATCTGGAGTTGAAAATTAAATTTTTTTTTAAATTTGTATATCTTGAAATAATATAGTGCCATACATTTTTATGTAAAACAACGTGTTGCTAATAGTACAATGAATACTAGCCGAAGTTGGAATAAATATAGGGAAAATGGGGTGAGTGAATGAGTGAGTGAGGTGAGGCCGGTAGTGAAGAGGCAGACAGCGGGGCGGTCGGTCCGGGGCCCGTGCCAAGAATTCACCCGACCCATTCTCGGGCTTTCCCCCGTCGGCGGCGAATTTACCGAACGAGTCCCGCCTCCCGCACAGCCCGCTTCGGGACGCCCCGCCGGTAGGCCCAAATCTGAATTGCAAATTCCCGATTGTCTCCCGGCCAGGATTCCCCCGCCGGCTCCTCCTAATGGAAGATCCCCGCCCTCCCACTCCCCTCAACGGAGAGTATCTACGACCTGCCCGGTCGACGAAGAAAGAGAGAGCGGTTACGTACGACGCCGCCGCCGATGGAGGAATTCGCGCGCCCCGATCCGGTCAAGTTAAGAGACCCGGTCGATGGCCAAAGCCATAATGTGTGTCGGAAGGAACATTCGACGGATCGATTTGTTTTAGTTTGTCGGTACTAAGAATGCCGTAACTCTTTGAAAGGTCCCACGGTTCCTTTTAGCGAACTGGCTCCGACCGCTAGAGGTTAAAAAAAGAAAACGTCGGAATGACTTAAGAATGAGAAGTGCAGAAAGGAAATGTGTCCGTATCTTTGCGGTAACGGTGATAAAAAGCGAGATATTTACGGATCGTTTCCTCGCATTGTGCCGGTTTGATTACAATTCGCCAAAATAGTCTTCAGTTAGAACAGGAATACAGCATTTCTACTTAAAATATAAGTACACAGTGTCCAGATTGAGGATGTAAACCTACTCCAACGGTTCAATGATTACACTCCCAAAATCACGTCGGCTGAGCGCACACTACTTCCGTAACCCTAAACGAGTACTATGAAAACAATACGGCAGCTCGTTGAAAATTTCCACACGCTCACAAGCACCGTTCCCATTACGTCACCACTAGGTGGTAACAAGAAAACATGTAATGATATCATAACGCTATAAATAGTACAGCAAGCGTAGGACAACATTGATAACTACCGATTGTACAAGTTTTGTAATGCATGTAACCAAAATACAAGTAGAATGCCAAAATACTGATCCAATACCGAAAATACTGGTTATTCTGGCCAAAATAAAACAGAATGCGTGGTTCTTACTTGAATAATTCCAGCTTGTTCCCAATTAACGGTTAGGTCAGATCAATAATTAGGGTTAACAAATAATAAAAAACCGGGGTTAACAATTATCGTCATTACGATTACGAGTTGCAACGTAAAATGTCAACAGCATTATGTTAGCTAAATATAAACATTTCGGGAGATTTTCTTTTGAATGTATCTTATGTCAAAATGAAAGAGTAGTCTAGCTCTTTTCTACGAACACGACGCCGCGTCCCAATTATTTGTACAGAGTTTATCGTACTAATTGATTTTTAATTTACCAATCCGACGAAACGGCAAGATAAGCGAAGAATGTAAAAAAAATAAAGTGAACGATAATGACCCCACGACAAATATTGATACGCTCAATTGAGTGCCACTCAACTCCTTGGTGTTTTCAAACTCGGAATGTTTTTATGAGCAATTTCAAATCTAAAACGGATTCAGATATCAATTACTTTTATGCAATCGTTAAGACCAGTATTGAGATTGGTTGTTCTGAAGAATCGTATAACATAGTTCGATATGATAGAGCTTATATATGTTTATTGATAATGTAACACTGCTGAAATGGGGCGCTACGGACGATTTGAAAGTAGCTAGCAACTGGCGGTAACTATTAAAGTTGAGTTCAAATAAGGAAGCATTCAAAGTGGGTCATAACATATTTACAGGTTCGAATTGACCCGTTACTGGAACGTATATATATATATATATATATATATATATATATATATATATATATATATATACACTAAGCGCGTATGTACGTAAGGCGCAATTCCAATTACAAAGTAAAATTGTCGTATTGTACATAATTTAATGCGTCTAAAGGCAATGCATCATAAAGCCAGTGTGAGACCATATGGTACTTCATTTTGGAAACCGTTCTAATATTAGCCCCAGGTTCAAATTAGAGCGGACAAAACAACATCAATCATTGGTCATGTGAAAACAAATCGTGCTTCGCTCGGGCAACAAACAGAATTTCAAAATTGCAAACCATTTCCTGCGGCATCAGGCACATTTGCGCGGTAAATAAATACAGTTTAAAAAAACTTCCATTAACAAATTTCACACATCATTTGTTTAATAAATAAATATATGCGTATGATATTACATACATTTTAGTTTCCGGCGATGACAGATAGCTCCCTGACCAACAGAATGGATTTGTCTCTTACCTGCAACATACAAAATAATAACAATCTTATATTAATACTGTATAAATGAAATTTCATTAAGAAATATAATTCTAAACTGTATTATGTAGCCCTACAGTTTATATGTTTTAGCACCGTATTTTTTTAAATTTTTCAATGTGTAACACCATCTGTGAACTTTTCTTCAGAACGTTGACTAGTAACGAGTTAAAGAGAAACTGTACACACACACACACACACACGTATGATGTTAACGAACATCGTAAATAAACTGAAGTAAGTGTACAATGACCATAAAACTATCCAGGCGACGGACTGGATCAGATTAATCCCGGGTAACAGACAAGCACGGCGAAAGTAGCTGATTTCGCAAACCCTTTTGAATTTGCGAACGCTTCTAAATTAATGGATTTAAATCAAGAAATTAGGACAGTTAAATATGAGTCAGGGCGTCCCATTAATTAAACACAAAGCCACCTACCGGCCTGCCGGCGGCGGCGGCGGCAGCTGCTCGAGCCGTGGCCCGGCCCCCTTCATGCACAAGTCTCCGCTGAATGGGGGTCGACTTTGATTGATTTAACACTCGCAACGCCGATTTCACGGGGAGGTGGCAGCGCGAAGGGATTTAGCTGCAACGGTACGCGATGTTATTCACTGATATGGAAAGTCAGTAGAGGTTCAACATCGGAGTAAGGCGTCTTTAAAGGATAAGATATAACGGACGATCTTTTTAGACTCATCACTCTTGCTATCTTCTATTTCTGATTTGGTATTATACTAATAGCATTCCACAGTTCCATATATTCCAGAAAATATCGAAATCTGAATAATTTGGCAGACGGAAACACAATATTGACATTATGAGTTTTACATCGCATGAAATATTGTAATAAATCGAAATGGTCCAATTATTCAGTAAACACAATGTTCTTTTTACGTTTTTCAACGTTGTCATGAGTGGACATTGATATAGGTCATTACGCAGAGCTGATTTATTTAATGGGAATTAAGCAGAAATTTATGATAAATACGATGGGTAAAATAAGTTTATACAACGTTATTCTACGTCCGTTGCCCGGATGGAATGATGCGAAACTGCATGTACGAAATTCAATACGCCTTCATCGCACTGTCTAAAATAGCATTAGGGAGGCCGGAGAACGCAACAGACGGCCGGTCATTTCGAATGCAAAAGTTACTCTAAATGAGGTGGAACAAATTCAGAATAATAATTCCGCACTTACAGGGCTAAGCACACGGCGAAGGAAATTAACGATTTTTCATTTTCACCGAATTCTACATTGACTAATGGTAATTCCAATCCGCCCCGTTAAGGGAGCGTGAACCGCAATAATGGAAATGCTCAGTGGGTAATAAATCAGGCGAATCTAATTTCAAGTCTGTTTGATCGATGTATTCCTCCATTGCTATTCCGTTTGTAGTGACCGAGGAATGCTTGCATAAGGAACAACTTGCGGTGGGTGAATTAATAAAATGTATGGAAACGACTAAAAAATATCCACAAATCTGTTGAGATCTTTGCTATAACCATCCTTAGAGAAGAACCGAAGCAGGAGCGAACGAGAAGAGTCATTTAATTGCCCCACAATTGGATGGACCACAAATGTTCTACAGGTTAAAAATAATGTCATTGAAATTTACATGACTAAAATTAACTCCACTACATCCTTCAACATGCAGTTTATTGAACCCAAGAATTTATGTATTTTACATACGCATAATGGGACTCGAAGGAACCCAATTACAACCGTGTATTCTACAAAGTAAAAAATGCACTGTTGTATTTGTACATAACTAATTTCTGTGCTCTTCCACTTGCCTACGTTTCGTGCCCTAGGTCTAGACCGGCCGCTGTGGCCACATCACCTACACAAAGAATCGTCATTTACTCTGACAGAACTTTCATAAACTTCCAAGGCCGATTTTAATACAACTTACGAAACACGCCCCCATTAAGCAGTACTGCGACCTGGCGGCTCTTAACACGCTCTCTGCATGCTCCTTAATATAGCAACATGTTAATTTTTTAAACAGAATTTGTATTGCTTGCCGCTTCCGTTAGGACTATACACAAGGTTGGAATGTTCTAAATGGTGCATGAATAACTAATTTACTGGTGCAACAGCAGGAATACTCCTTTCGGCAAACTATAATATGCAAGAATCAGTAGTGGTTGCCGCGGTATGCACTTATTCGCACACGCGCATGCACAAGAGATAGTAAATAAGAAAATAATAAGAGCAAATAAAACTGTAGGGACAAGAGTTCGCTAATAAGCTGGTAAATCATGCAACCTGCAGTTGTTACAGATAACAAATATCTATATGTACGCACTCCATTATTACTATCATTAAATATCGTTACTATTATCAATTAAGTACACTGTTTGTTCATTAGCTCCGTAAGACGATTAGTTTCAAACGTTCTGTTATTAAAACTAATATTTCAATACAGCGGGACTGAAATACGGCCTCCTGTATGACATATAACACGTATTTCCAATCGGCGTGGAGTGGAACAAAATATTTGAAGCAGCACCTGTTTTTCGTGAATGCAAAATACGTTATAACAGAATTCACTGACCCGGAAAACCGGAGAGATTGGGCCATAATGTGAGGTAAAAAATATTTTTTTGGCTCCGTTTCAGTTTAAAATGAGACCTTATTTGATTACGAATTCGTTTTTGTCCGCATATATTAGGGAACGTATCCCAGAAAGCACAGAATTTTCGAGTCATCCACAGTTCATTTCTCTTGATAATGTGGAGTTGGCATTTTGAATATTTTTATGAACGATCAACTAACACACACACATATATGAACACATATATTTTCATGTCCCAACCCAAAGCAGACAAATGACGGTCTTTAAATAACAGGTTCTGCCCAAATTATTCAGGGTTCATTGCATTCATAACTATATACCATACCATGAATTTACAACAATTATTCATGGCAAAACTATTATTACTGTTTAGTGTGAACTGAACAAAAATTGGTTTTATTTGCAGGACAAACATACAAGCTAGAACCAAACAAAGGTACAATAATCTAGTTCATAAAAGTTTAGTAATCCGACTGGATAACTCATTATAAAATATGGACTATTATAATAATAACTATACCTATTATTAAAAAAAACGATCCTGTGTCATAAATGTTATGTTTATCATAATATAGACCGTAATTGACTGTAATACGTGTTGTTACCGATTACAAATTGGCACCCGTGGTCTACGGAAAGAGGAATCTATACATGTCCAATTGTTCCAGGTAAGCCTGGAGTAGACTTACCTGACTTTTTTGAAGGGAAAATCCGGTCCTAATTGACCGGAGCACAGCGGGGGCCGCCCGGCTATTTCAGGACCGGTATAAAGCACGTCAGGCTCCGGGGCAGAAAGCGGTACCTCATGCGAAGGGTCGTAGGTAGCATTCGATTAGTCTTAACGGCGGCCGGTCGGTCAATTAATTTTCACGATAATTAATACGGGGATATGAAATTATAGGCCACTCCCAGAAATGCAGTCCCGCCGTGTCCCACGACTGGTCTCTGCAGACGACATCTGGATTGCACTAATGTGTGTGTCTTGGTCCAGAAATCCCATTGTCCCTGAATAAATAAACGGTACTTTGCGTACGGAAGAATTACACACGAACTTGTAGCTCTAAGACAAGTGGTACTCTTCACAAGAACAAAGGCGTAAATAATATCAGAGCTACCCTTCCTGAGAAAGGTAACTACCAAATGTGCCTACTGCAGTAAGGTGACGGAGTTTTAGCCTAAAATTAAAATAGTTCACCGTATCTTCGTAATTCACCTCAATTAAACAGGAAATGTTCACGAAATTCTCTGTTACGAGGCGCTTTAAATAGATTGACGGGCCTCGACCGAAAATTATAACTTCGGTCTTCCTCCTATCTCTTGGACGGTTTCCAGACTACGCGACCGGGCTATTTCAAATGCAGAATAAATTACAGTCCACCTTGCTCATTACCTTTTTATCAATTTTTAAGACCTGTAGCCGATATATTTAACAGATGTTGAACGGTCGCTTGGCGATGACACCGGTCATAAATTAACAGGATGTTTGCATTTACTTGGAAATTAGAAATGAGATAAAATCGGATGTTAACTCAACACACGATTAAACACTTCGAGAAGCCTCCCACGAAGTCGAACATAGGATGGTCGCGAAAAAGGAGTTTTTTTAACTCTCATCGCGAACAGATAGATATAAGATAGATTTCGTGTGTTTCTGTCTCCTCTCGCTGGTTTGGTCTTTTGCTAGACCGATTTCGGCTGCTCGCCATCTTCAGTAGCGGTGTTAGTCACTGTTGACAGTTTCGATGTTTTTCGGGCATCCTCACTGCACTGTCACTGTCACTTGTACTGTCACACGGTTATTAACGTTTTTTTAAAGTACATGTGACAGTGACAGTGCAGTGAGGATGCCCGAAAAACATCCAAAGTGCCAATAGTGATTGACACCGCTAATGAAGATGGCGAGCAGCCGAAACCGCTCTAGCAAAAGACCAAACCAGCGAGAGGAGACAGAAACACAAAATAATAATAAATATACTTATTATTATTCATAATCTTTTAATTATAGAATATAATAATAAAAATGTCATTTATTGCAGTCGCCCGAATTTCATTTAATGGGTAGAGAAGAGAAAACCGAGTCCGATTTTATTTGGGGCCGGAAAATGAATGCTAAATGCGAATAGTATTGAAATAATGACAGAAACGTAAGTACCCTCGGGCTGACCTGTCTTCGGCTTTCCGATCGGAGGTTGGTCGATGGTTTTCCGGCGGGACTTCGGACTTAGTCGAAGTAAAGCATAGCGCGCGGAGTGTTTTGAAGGGGCAGAAAATGCAGCTCATGTGAGAGGACTCAAAGAGAGGCCCTCCACCACCGACCGGGTTCACCTCCGCTGGGAAACTCCGACTGAGGGGGGTCCCTGAAAAACGCCGACCTCCTATTCCGCCGCCACTTATATTTAGAATTAATTGCCCTATTATCTACCGCCAGTCGGAAACGATTAAGTCAACTCCCTATTCAATAATTGTCCCGCTGTTTTCGTATTTTTGATATTTCGATCCATCGATTTCCATTCAGTATATTAGTTTTAGAAGGATCATTCCATTATAATACCGATTTTTTGTTTTATTTAGTTTATTTATGCTATAGCAAACAGAGGGGTAATAAATGTATACATCTTAATTATCTTTTTTGGAGTTTTCTAAGAGTTTATGTTTGGCAATTTAAATATTAAAATTATTAGTCAATTGATGTGTCACCGCTAGAAATGAAAGACCACACGGTGAGAATTAATGTTGAATTCACAATTTCAGAAACACAATTTTCGAAACATAAGTTGAATTTTCAGTCACTCTGTGATATGTCAGTTATTATCTATATAGGATAGATAACGATATTTAGTCGAGTCTGATGCTTCTAAAATTAGTATTAAAATAAATTAATTAAATATTAATCAATATTAATATAATATAAATCAATATATTAATATATATTCATCAAATTTATTCGAATTTAGAAATACATATTCTGAAAGTAGGGCGAGTGATGTACTGTCAGAATGCTCACCTGTATTGCAACACAATGTTCAATAACATTAATAAAAGGATTTATATAACCTGTTTTCAATCACGTCCTTGTAAGTCAGCGTTATCTTTGTGGTGTTTTATGATTTTAAAGTAAAAAAAAGAAGCCGGATATTATCTCGTTAAAAAAAACCGAGGAGATAAGTAAGTACGAGACAGGAAGAAAAACGAACAAACACCACTGGAAAAACCATTTTACAATGGAAAGAATAATTTCGAATTATCCCAATTTACCGACTCCCACACTTCTGTGTTTAATTCCCATCTGAGTAAAAAGCGGCTTGCCGTTTCTTAAATTGGAAGTCCAGTCTTCGCAGAGACAGCAGTCACAATACAAACATCTACGAGCCACAAATAGTTCCGATTCATTTTCATTACTTTTCATTGTATGTCATGAATTCTCTTTGATTAGGGAACTCCACTGGCAGGTAATAAAGTCAAAGCAGAGAATAAATATATATATATATATATATATATATATATAAAAGGAAAGGAACATGTGTATGGGAACACGCTAATAACATCGGTTAATAGTCGGGGCCTAATTAATTAGACATTAATTATATACAAACGTGATATCTATATGTATAAAAGTCAAAGACATTCCTGGAACGCCTACAGGTTGGGTTATTATATTAAGTCGATCTAGGATAGGCCAGAATTCTTGAGACCAAATCGCGAAAGGCCTCAGTGATTGAGGGAACGGGGGAAACGGATGATTTGGGCGAACCGGTCCCCGGCATACTACACGCCAATCTGACAGCGTCGAATTAACGCTGGATTCCCCTCCAATCAGGAATCCGTTCCCGTTGACAAAGAGAGCTGGGACCGAATTCGAGATTCCACTGAAAAATTCTACCGTCCAGAGACCGCACCCTGAATTTTTCCTCTATTAGCCTCTGAACAGAACTGAGAAGAGAAACAAATTTTACAAATAACCGGCAAGCATTGAATATCTTCTAGGCAACACCCGATTGTAATCACATTTTATTTCAAACCAAAAACATTTGATTTAATATTTACCACATGTTTAATTCGTAACTAATTCTAAATAAACAGCAATTTTTATAAAATTATACAAAATGTTCACTGAATTATTAACCGCTGTTCCTCGAACACCATTGTTGCCAGATATTTAGCGTAGTAGGATCAGCCCTGAATACAAAATAGGATTAATAATAGGGAATAAGTTTTTCCATTTTCGTGTAAAATATTTCTTATAATCACTCCAGTCTTCGCTCGGTTGTTAGGAGCTATTACAGACCGGTTTGGTTACATGCGGATTGCCAAGGAACTGATAGCAGTAATTCAAAAGGGATACTACACTGGAAGCCCACTATTTCGAAATTGCACAGGTAATACCTCCCCAACATTCTCATAAAAATCATAACCTTTATTATTAATTAAATTATTATTATGTTACAATGAAATACACAACCACTGCACAACACCAGAGAATGATATTCAATAATAAATGAAACCGGCTGACACATGGTAGAAATTAATTTAAACTAGTATCAGAACTTGTTTACGACACTGATAAATATCTGATAAACGTCATAAATTTCGAAGAGTGAAATTCCTGTTCAAAATAAAACCGCTAAAATTACCCGTTGCAACATAAAGTGAGAAATTATGAAACCGATGAGGTTCAGTCTATTTTTATATTACGAAAATACCAATTCAGCGAAAGGACGGCTCAAAATTAGATAAGAACGCCAATTGACGCAGAGGCTCCCGCAAAAAAATGCGCCCCGGTCAAGAATAATTCGAATATGTTTTTGAGTCGCAACCGAAATCGCTCGACGACAAACGACTTCCGTCCGGGCTCGGCCTCCCAATGTATATTCGAATTTTTCACACCTCATTTTTAACCTGTATTTTTTTCATTTCAAACGCCCCTTTATATATTCGCGGTGTTTTTTTCTATATATTTTCTGCCTCTAATTCGGGCCGGTACCCGGCGCTCGGTGCATTTGTCAAAATTGAACCGACAGTAATGAGAGACCACACATTCTCAACGCTAATTAGGAGGCCGTGATTTATGCGCGTCCGGAGACAGCTTATTGATGGCTCGAATTTTAAAAGCAAGACGGCCATTTGTCATAGGGGCATCCTGAACGACTGTATTAACACCTTCTGTAACGACGGCCAAACTGGAATTCTACAATGCACAACTCTCCGAGGAAACTATTTAAATTAGAATTACAAATCACGACGATCAATTACACGCATGATTACCGACTGTCGAACACATTAAAAATATTATTTTCGCATGGTTACAATATGCTAATGATCTCTGTTATTTTATTATATTAAAATGTTGCTTCCTGTGATTTATTACAGCACCCTAATGCGTGATAAATTACCTCACAGGGCTAAACTTAATGGACCATGCGGGTTAGAAATTCACGCGAACCTAGCACATTCTTTCAATAGACCAGTGCAGTAGCGGCCGTCTTAGTCCGCCGATCGGCTACTAGATCGCGCCAAGAGCCTGTCGAGCGTCACTCGGATTTGTGGGGGGGAAGAAAAAAAAGTGGGCACTAAATTGCTTTTTCCCCACTCCGCCGCCACTATGATTAAACTTAAAGAGACACAAGTTAAAAATAGATGGCATTGAGAGTCCCCTCCCCCTCAGTGCTCATTGTGGGCATTACAACCGACATACACACTGCCAGGTTCACAATTACACCTTTACTGAAATAAGGAATGATGAGTCACCTGCCACTCGCCTGACGGGTTTGTAAATTCCGTACGTTCAGTTCGTAGTGGAACTGTATTCGAACAGGAATTCTTCAATTATACGTGCGGGCCGAAAGGAAAATCCGTGGTATAAGAAATTTTGCACAGTTTTTAACAAGTGGTCGAACAGGCAGAGGCGATATTCAGTATTGTAATTGTATCCATTAGGTATAATTTTGGGGATATTAATTACTGGGCTGTTTGATATAGAAATATATTTTTCTGCCTGTAAGAGAATTGTAATATACTATTTAGTATATGGTTCCACGTTAAAGCATTTTTGTTGTCTGGTTACAATGTAATGTTACAAACCTTGGAGTAATGTTTAATGGTTGGTTTAATGGCTCATATATAGAGAACCAGAAAAGGAAGTAGTGAACAGAAAATAGAGGACGTAAGCCCACAAATACCTATTCCAATTTACTGGTTGGAGATCCTGATTTAAGGATAGATTCCATAATGCGTCGGTGTGGATCACACTGACGTCGTTCGATCACAACATCCAATCTAAATAAATGTCACGACTACATGACAATTATTCAATTATCAGAAAAAAAAGAGCAAACGCCTTAATCCTTTAAAGGACCGCCGCGAGAAATTCACCTTTTTTTTCTTTTTAGGTCAGACAAATTATTCCTTTTCAAGAATGGCACGAGACGGAGAAAATGAAAAAACAGTCTCGGAACAGAGGCATCGTCGAATTCTGCGAGCGCCCCCTGATCGACGAGCGAATGATTCTTCTCCAAGCAGGGACAAGGACGGATGGAGGGAGGGAGGGAGGGCAAATTGAACCCGCAATTAAATATAATTGATATATCACAAATTGTAGGGAGAAGAGAGTGGTCAAGGCTCCAGAACCGGGAGGCTCTCCAGGTGTCGCCCGCCGCTTACGTTTAGCGGACAGCCGACAGTGTTGATCGCGGAGCCCTCAACAGCCGGCATCCCACTACACAACGGCCAGCTCAGTTGCGATTCTAATTGGCGTCCGAAATTTCAATCAAGGCTGGAACACTGCTCCTGTTCAAAGGGCGGACACCTTTCATTTAGCCGAGGCCCGCGAAGCGTTCCTTGATCGACGCCTCTCTTTGTTCGCAACGTCCTCGAAACTTTATAATATAGATTACCGGCCTGACATATAAGCCGAAAGAGCAGACAGATTAAGGTTTCGAGTTTCTAGAGTCCTCCATTACGCAGTTTCCAATAAATCTTTTACATAATAATCAATGAATGTAGATCGGACTAAAACCGAGTATAAACCGAATATCATCGACGTATGACAGTCTACAGAATATCAATACTCCAATTTGTCCATATTTAAAGCATAAATTACTTTTTGATTTTTAATTGGATCCTTGAGCTTATTCAAGAAAATGTATCGTATTTAAATTGTCCTTTAAATGTCATTACATGACACGCAAACTTTCTGTTGAGGCCTATTATTACCGATCGAAATGTGAAAGTATACTTTATCCAATAATGATTAAATAGAAAGCGTTTTATTCAGATAAGGTTCTGCAGGACGGATATTCGCAATAATCAGTGTTTACGTATAAACCCATAGGTATGTTAGAGGATATTCAACCCGAAGAAATTATTCCAGTCAGCGAATATATTAGTATACATTTGAATGAAAAATGATTCACACAAGTGTCGTAATACTGTCACAAAATTCTAAGAATTGACAATTTGCAGTAAGCTTTTTCGGGACAAGAGCTTCCTGGATTCCATCCAGCTAACGGATATCCTCTCGATCTCGGAAATGGAGAAGATTGCCACTGATCTTCCAATTGAGTCCAATTAATGTACCGGAAGGGCTGGGGGATTACACAGTAAGTAATATACCTTGTTGTTAAGGCCAAATTCGATATTTCGTTATTAATAATTAAAATTACCAGGGAATAAGGACTACTTTTTCTTAAATACATTTTGCCAGCTGTCGATAGTGGGTTGGATCGCGGTAGGAATCGATTCCCAAGGCTGACTGCCTTAAACCTTCGGTGACTCTGAAATGTTACCGAGTCTAAAATTTACCAAAAATTCAATTCAGGGTTGAGACCTCCCCGGAGCCGACATTCGGGCAGAGCCCAAGGCCCGGAACTCGAAAAGGAGTTAAACCTTGTCAATGTTTGAAAAAGAAATCATTTGCCAACAATTAACAGCCCGCCGGCACAATCTGTCACCGTTTCCCGTGTATTAGCCGGTGGTATAAATAATTATATATGGATATATATAATTATTTGATATGTCACATAAGTGAACAATGGTTTCATAGCCGTTATTTTTTATCCGTAGTATGTTTCAAAAAATCCCCCCCGCAGGCTGTATTCAAACTTCACCGAGTTCTCCGATGATTAAGAATTCGTTGAAAGTAAATATATACAGTTCGAACACTGAATACAAAACCGGTAGCGTAAATGATTCACTGATGCGGCCGGAGTTTTGCACGTCGACGATGAGTTGTATTTGTCAGGAGTCATTCACGCACAGAAGTGATTTGCATAGCGGGCCCCGTATCATAAATTACTCAATTACCTGCAATTATCGAACGATTTCGAGATATAGCAATATTTTACCGTCAACCAAAGGCGGTATTACATTGCGGGCCGGCTGTCGCGTGACAGCCCACTAATTCAGCCGGTATGAATTATTTATTTCATTTATTCTAATACAATCGCCCGTTAATATATATATTAATAACGTCTGAGGTCGCCCGGAAAGTACGCCGTGTGCTGTATAATTATAGGTGTTATTGGTTTATTAATTTCTATTCTGCTTTATAAACACGCTCGTACTCTTGACGTGCTTTTGACTTGTATCGAAGTGTGACCCGGGTGGATTTTCAGGTCATTTCATAATTTCTTCTCCTATAGAACGTTCTTTAGTTTCAGTTGGGAATCAGTTTATAGTATTTGTCCAGGGAGTTTGTAAAAGGGATCTATTAGATGGCAATCATTTTGTAGATTCCTCGACACAGTTATGGATGTGTGGCTAAGAGGATACGAAGATAAACAGGCATCAACAACTGACTAGTATACGCTCGCAGATGGATTTTCTAACAAATTATTAAATAATATTTCAGCCGTAAAAATTGTTTTCTTCGAACGTTTGTCAGCTTTCTACTTTTTAAAAAAAACGCGCTCCTGTGCAGGGAACGCGTTACCAGATAGCGCAGCCTATACGGGGGTAACGAGGGGGGAGGCACACCTTAGCTGACTTGCGTTATCTTATACAAGGATTGCCTCTCAATGTTATTTACACTTTGCCGGTTCGTATGTTTCATCTCTCGAAGGCCAACTCCTACCGACTCGAATGCGCAAATTGTAATCGGGCTAAATAAATTGTAGGAGTCTCGTGGTACTGACTTAGGTTGATATAATTGTCTAACACTTGGATTAAGGGAAAGAATAAAAATTGTACAGATAATATATACAGTAGCTGTCCCAATGTACATTATTATCCACTTATTCCCTTATATTTTAGTCGTGTAGAAAAACTACCTGGTCCAAGGGAATCTGTTAAAATGCATAGAATTGTAAGTGGCGGATATTTCGTTTCTCCGCAGTGAAAACAAATATATTACAATGGCAAAGGCAATCAATAAAATTATAATATATATAAAAATAATACTACTAAAGAATCTGGTTGAAATGGTGTTAAACATAGACAATAATATTTCATGCAAAAGGCCTAGCTAGTTTACTTTCTCTCAAACCTTTATTGCCTCTCGATACCACTGTGGGTCACAAGTAAGGTATAACTGAGTTATGGGGTCGCTGCATGACTATTTAACAAATAATAGCTATATAACGTTAGTTTTCCTTCGTAACTAAACTCCCAGCGTGTATTAATGCTAATGGTACGAATGTGCGCACACATAAAACGACACGAGGTCCGGTTTTGTCGGTATCGTATTTCCCCCTATACTGGTGCGCGAATTACAGATTCAACTTTTCATAAGTGTAAACTGCCGCCCTTCATACTTGATTTTTCTTTTTACCCCGGTCAACTATTAATATCTGCATTTCAGTGGGCACATATGGCGCCGCCAACGGTAATCACTCGGGTAGCGGCAACAAAGCTCCGGCAGTAAATAGAAGCCTAATGTTGTATTCAAGGCCTTTGGAGCTCTATTACTTGGGACCGGCTGCACCCCCTCCCCCCCCATTCTCGGGACCTATTTATAGCCGCAGTTTCCAACAAAAAGAAGTATTTGCATATCATGCAAATTATAAGCATAATTATATACACCGAAGGACGTATTAACGTGCAGGCCGGGAAGGCTCCCTCCCCCCATGTCGCGCTCCCACTCAATGCATCTCACCGCCTCCATCGGCGTAATTATATCTCTCTAAAGAGTCTACCACCCTCCATCCCGGCGAGCCTTCCACAAATGGTAACTGGAATTTACTTGAAGAGCTTTTATTCTTTAAGTTTCCTTGTACGGGAAGGGCGAAATCGAGCCCGATAAATTGAGTGTATTTATTTATTGGATACAGTAATTTAGTCTTCCCCTACATAGACGCCAACTTATAATGTAACCTAATACAGACTAGCAATAACAACCAGCAGGGATACCAATATCGTGCATTAAATCTGAAATTAGTTAAATATTTCTAAAAAAAACACGGTTGATTTCGAGATGTATTATAATGTGATGAGGATCACATAACCATCTAATGAATATTTTATTATTATCAAAGAAGCAGTAAATACTGCAACGCACAATTAAAGTATATATTAGAAACAGAGAAAAAATATAATTTTATAATTTATAATTTTAAAATACAGATAAAGGTGTCCGCCAATGCAAGGGTCGTTCCAATTCCCAACCACGTGACCCGTTAGACTCTATTGAAAAAGTGTAAATTGTCGAAAGAACACATCTCTTTTGACGAGAAGAGCTACCAGCGGTTGCCTTATCTACATTCAAGTTCTGTTATCCTGGCGAAGGTTAAACTAATTCCACCTTATTAAATAACCGGGCAGGGAGGGAACCGCCTTCGCCCCGGCCCTCACGCCTCCGTTTTAATGTGAATTTCCGTCAGAAATTCTAAATATACGGCCCCGTTCAATTTGTACACGAAATATCCCGACAAACATGGCGGAATATGATCCCCGAGTGGGCGGCGTAGGACTCTTCCATCGTGACCTCAATGCTAAATATTTCATTTTTTACTCTGAGCCACACACTCGGGTCGAATACAGAGATCAGTAAATTAAAAAAGACAAAATATAGTATATATTTTATCCATTATCTCATTTGCTAAGAACATTAATAAAACCGAGGATAGTAAATGAAGGTAGAAATGTAGCCAGGATTCTACCGCCTTCGCAATTTCAAATAATTATCGAATACCTTTCCTAACAAGCCTGTAAAAGCCACTACGAACCTCGGTTCCGTACAATCCTTCCCTAAATGCACATAGGAATATTTCAACCAGTTATACACGTCTGCGAGGTAATGTTCTTACAACAGACTCGGATATTTCGTCCGCCGGCTCCCTGTTTATGCTTCGGACTCCCTTAGATGGCGTTGGCCGTATACGGGGCCGGGTGGTGGAGGGTTTCGGAACAGTTAACGGTGCGACCGCCGTGCGGAGCCAAGTCCGCGGATCCCGCTTGTGAATTGGGACGTCGGATCGCGGATTTATAGGCGGCGGTGGCGGCGGCAGAACGTCACCAGCGATTTATGGCCCTGACAAAAGAGGAATAACCGGACTACGAACGGGCAGATGAAAAAAAGCGGCGCCCGGGACCCGAAAAGAAAGAAGAGGGAGGTCAGCCTTAAGCGGTCAGCCCAGAGCACGTTTTCGATTCTCGGAACATCTGATGGCCAATTCGAGGCAAATTGTTGCCGAGATATGAATCAACGTTCAAAAGGCAGCGGGGAATAACGCTTGTTAAAATTAAAACGGAGGCATTAAACGGCCGAATGGGAGATGACACGAGAAATGTTAGTACACTGGGTAGTGATAGTCTATTTTTAGTGCACATGCATCCCGAAATATAGGAGCATAAACTTGCGAGGAAAAAGACAAAGTAAATTTACAAAATCACTATAAATGGGTTGAGGGGAAGAAAATGAAATCGGAATTTATAACTACAATCGCCTAACGTGCTATGAACATCAATTAAAGTGGCTGGCTTGCAAATCTTTCGTCTAATCGCAAAACGGCGCTATTAATTCGGGAGTAATTACTGTGCGCTAAGAAATCGCGAGATAGGTATTATTTTTTTAAATGAGGACCAACAGTTAGGCTCCGTTGAAAAAGATTGAACGCCTAGTGGAACACGTGTAGGCGACCGGTCACCGCCAATGTTACAAGACCCGGGGGGGGGACCTATTAATAAAACTCGGGGCCGACGTTCTTTCGTACGCGAATATTTCCTCTTTACCGGAACACGTATTCGAGGCGATAAACGGCTGAATACATAATTTATCCAGGCGAGCGGTTTCCAAGAGGTGAGTCCGGTGAGTTATGGACCTTTCTGCGCCTCGGTAGCGCTCCCAGTTTATGGCCGGGGCCCATGTACAGGACAATGTCTATCGATCATGAGCTCATAAACGGGCCGTATATAAGCCCATTTTACTCCCTTTGGTAAAATCAGATATGATATAGAGCCGAGTATTGTATCCGACTTGGACGAAGTTGAAAGTAGCCTGCGGTACGGGTTAGCCGGATTAGTGAAGGCAGTCGAGTTAGAGTTTGTCTTTCCTCAATAATCATTGCTATGACCAAGTGAGACAAATAAAAGATGTTTTTACACGAAACGTTTATAAAGGAACCCGAAAATATGAAAATGATTGCTGGAAGAACTGATTGAAATTAAAACGCTCGCAAAAGACTCGCATTACTCTCCATGCCCACCGCAGTGGGAAGGCAATTACAATTTGACATCGAAATAAGTTTTGTTAAAAAAATCGATTTGCGGTTTACAACATGTTTTCATAACGCGAATAGCTCACAATAAACTCGTTTGAAAGGATAACATTTTCATCGACCTTAGCCATTACGGGGACATACATGGGAAGTGGAAGGGGATATAAAGGAAGTGACCTCGCTCATAATAAACTGTTGTTAGATATAAATAGAGTAAACTCCATTCTTTCATTCCCTTTTTATTTTTACAATTTGTTACGTAAACAAGTAGTACGGTTTCGCGTAGTGGTTTTAAATGGTACGTCGCGACAAAGCGTTATTGGGAGATGCTTAGCGCTAGAACAGCTCTAGTTCGGTCTAGATTCAGGTTGAATCGCGCAGATTAAAAGAAAAGGCCAGTTCATACCAGCTTTTAAATCATCGACAATACAGATCAAGGGAATGATCATAAAAACAAATTGAGACATATGGCGTCTAAAAAAAAATTCTCTTTATTTTTGCTATTCATATATCCTTTTTTTTTAAATAGCACCTGAAATTTCATACCATAACAGTTTTCACATAATGAAAGTCGTACCAATGTTTCTCCCAATGCTAATAAATTAAGACTATGAAAAATACCACTATAAACACTCATACCAACCTTCTCTTGTAATTAATAGCAAAAAGCAGTCTGAATGTGCAGTAATTATTGCTTCATTACATGTGAAAGATACTTGAAATGTTCCTCTCTATCTCGGTATACAATGAAATATTATCGGTTTATTACGGAATATTGCCTCTCAATATGAGGAGCTCTGCCAATTACGCACACGTCGCTTCAATTACGAGGAAAGATAACAGACGATTAAAATCAGAAGCACGTTGTTTCGTGACCGAGTGGGAGTGTTTTAGGATAAACTTTGAACTTTATTTCAAATGTCGGCCCAATTACACTCGAACGAAAGGGGCATATCTCGCTACAGAGCCGTCAGATAAGATCATGTCCGATTTTATAATTCCCCCCCATAGAATCGTTCAAATTTGACATTTAAATTATGACCATAACTTCATCATTTCAAAGTACAGAGGAATTATCTTTGAGAACATATCTAAACAGAAGTCTTGATTTGAAGTAAGTTATCGGATAAGTAAACGGTAAGATGAAAAACAAGAATCCCGATTATACTACGTATTCTGTCTTAGCCGCAGAACTCCGCGGCGAGGTAAAAATATTTAACGCAGTTGTCGTAACTGCCTACCTTAATGTAAGTAATGCCTCTGCCACCGTACACTGACTGAGGGCATATCACTTATTTGAACCGTGCAAAGTTGTTAAGAAGTCTCTGAAGCTGTTCACACTACACTGACCACTGTACTGGCATGCGACCAATATATTTTTTAAAGAGGAATAATGAAGATTCCAGGACGTGTTGTGAAAGAAACATTAAAATATGAACGAAAGGTCCTTAAATCGTATTTGGTCGGGAATAAAAGTAAGTAAAATGTGGACTAACGCTTACATATTGAGTCGTCAACACTGTAATATTTTCGGGTTAGCATCTGTCTTTGTGGGCGAGTTGTCGCCCGAGGAAGGCGGTATCTCTCAGGGGGAACCGGCGACCTTTTCATTAGTGTCGGCCGATACAACATATCGAAAGCGCTCCGGGCTCGGACAGGGATTGTAATTTAAATCAATGATCGGACCGCTAATGAGCCGGCGGTTGACCAATGCACGAGCTTTATGAGGCCGGCTCCCGCCCAGATCTTATCCGCCCGATAAAGCCGCAAAACCCGGTCTTTACAAAGGCTTGCGCAACTTTCAACTACAACAATATTCAATTCGAACCAGAGTCGCCATCCTCACGGACTGCAACATTTTATTCTAACTGTATTTACAGTCGACGTAAGTTAATCTATCTGGGGCATTTAATTTTAATTAACTTGGTCCGGGGCCGGTAACAGGGATAATATAAAACAAGGGGAATAGTCAACTTGAGGAGATGTGGATAAGCGTTTTGATGAAGTGGATATTCGTGAGAGCATTAATAATGTCTACATTATATATTGATCTAATTAATGTCAAATATGATATTTTACATTAGAGTTACATTTTAAACGAGATAAAATATAAAAAGTAAGTAATGTAATAAAGTGATAACTACTCTATGAATTATTTTACAGTATTTCAAAATTGTTCATTCCTATTTTCAAAATTTCCAGATTTTTGTTGTTACTAATTTTTGTTAAAAATTTGAAGTTATCAGAATCAAAAAGAATTTTAATTAATCTGAGAAGCGCTGATTATGATCTCCGCAACTCCCTGCACGCGCGGAAAGGATCAGACGAGACCAGAAGTAGGGAAACGGTGTCCACAAAAGGCAGCGGTAGCCCCGGGGGTATAAATCGCGGTGTCGGCGTTGTTTAAACTCCACTCTGGAGGATGGGGGGGTGGAGGGCGTTAAAGTGCGGGCCGTGTCCGAACAGGTCGGCAGGCTGGAGCGGAGCCAGGAGGGCCCCGAGGTAGCCGACAACCGGCGCTACATCGCTACACCTCCCGGGGATCTGATTACCCCGCCATTGTCCACCGCCACCGCCAAATACGCCTCTATTTGTCGACCAGGTTCTCTTATCTACAATACAGTCCGTGCATCTCTTCCCAATGTGCCCGTTCTCCGGCATAAACCAGAGCTACCGAAAGGTATATCAATGATGTCAAACGGATACAAATATATCTATTGCAGTTGTTATAGCCTGGCTAATAATACCGGTAATTTATACAAACCCGGTACAGCCATAGCTATAAATTACAATTCATTTTGTGAATATCACTTGTACGGGATAATTGCATTTAATCGAAAAAATGGACTGCAAGGTAAAAGTTCACTCGGTCGGTACATTTACGTATATTCCATTCTATATACGAATAGAATAGAATACTATATAGAATAGTAATATAAACACTCCCACGAAACTCTATCGACCTTGTACTACGAATGGGTGTACAAGGCACTTACAAATTACGTTAAATTATGCAAGGACGTTGTACAAAAATTGAGCCCAAAACAAAAACCAATCACAAAAATATTTACTGGGTCAGGTTTGACTATGGAAGCGAAACCCACGCGCAGCACGTTGTATACAGTCGGATACAGACATTCCAAACGAACACAATTAACCTTGAATATTTAAACAGACATATTTGCGTTGACATCTCATGATTAAATGCTAAAAACAATAAAATAATATATTTTGTGGCCGGTTCTAACTTGAATGTTTTATGACGGCCTTCCAAATGGAAAACTATGAATTTGGCCTGTAAATTTAAATCATTAAACTGTCGTCCCTTCGTTTATACATCGTAGAAATGAAACGCGGAAGGTTTAATAGGTTATATAAAGACTCCAATATGTACAGGTGCTTGATTAAATATGACTTGAGCGTCAGTCTACCCCCCACAGTCTGGCACCAGTGGGTATCCTAACTACAGGAAGTTTTGGCTGTTTTATTTAATTCCTCATTATATTAGAAAGAAAGTTTATAATCAGTGTTCCTTGTACTTAAATTAAACCTTTTAATAAATCTTAATAATAACTGAACAGAGTTAGTAATTGTAGAGAAATTACAAGGCATCTGCTGGCTTATCCTACTCGCTTGTTAAAGCCACCTTTTCCAAACACTTTAGAAGATGAAAATGACGGCAACAAAAACAAGAAAACCGCTCGTTTCGAAGTTTACAAGTGCACCCGCAGAGCGGCACTAAATCAGAAATAAAAGTAATTCGATTTTTACAAAGCCCAAAGCCGATAGGATTTAATCTGAGTCGCAGGCTCAATGGTGAGTTAAGTCGGCCTCCCACCGATTGTGGAGGATTACAGGCCATTAATCAACACTGAAGGGTTCGACCCAGTCCCTGTCATTATATCAATCGCCGAACCGCCCAACCGGTTTCCGGCCTTACCCAAGGACCAGCGTCGATGTATATTCCTAAATAATGCAGACCGAAAAAAACTCATCTAACCAAGTCCGACCGGATTCCTAAAACAGAGCAAATTACGATATAACCGATCCAAACGTGTTTATCTCGAAAGGAAAGATCGCACGTGCGCCTTGCCCTATTAGCTCTCATTTGATCAAATTTCACTCTGGACACATCCATTGTTTCCAGAAATGACGAATACTAGCAATAATTCTTTTTCTTTCTTTATTTGTACTGCGCAATCCGGTTTAACCGTTATGCGTCCCGACTGACGATACTATTTGGAGTGCACCCCCAATTCGCTTACTTTATCTATTCATCTAAATAACACTGTTTTCATTTTCCATCTCAAGCTAAAAAATTAACATTAATTAATTTTAACATCATTTTCCATAATGACCGTAGATGCTAAACGTTTGACACTGTACACGTTTGATACTGTACATTCCTTATTATAGTGTTAAATAACTACATAAATAAGTAAACTCATTCATTTAGGCTGTTTTATGGTGACAAGACATGTATACTTCATTATTTAAACATTCTATCAAATAACATATGGAAGCTATTGAAAAGACTGTGAAATGGGACTCATGGCAGTCCAACTGAGGCCTGCAAGGCGTTCGAGCTTCCAGTTCAACCTTCGGATTCATAAAGAATGGTTGTGTGGATGATGTAATCTATAAGAATGAATTTCTCCTAACATTATAATTAGAAGGCGTTTCGAGGGGGGTCCATTCAAGATTGACCTTCCATATTTGGTTTCGATTACGGCTGACCAATTAGCACCAAAGGCTACGCGTTCCCAATGTACACTCGGTTAAAATACAGAGCAGATTATTCGACTTGACGTTCATAATTACTTGTACTACATCTTTCATTTCATACTCAGTAACTATATTTATTGAACGATACACGATAATTACAAACGGTGCAGTGAAATTTCAAACCTCTAAGTTCGGCTCGAACAATCTATAATCTCTAATGAATCTCCAAATTCAATCGCTTTTAAAATATTCTTAACGTTATATATTGCAGATGAGAAATAATTAATCATAATGAAAGTGTCGTTAGGTTGGGCAAAATGAATGTTCGGTTCCGACCTCGGTCCTCCAAACCTTTCAGTTCGGTTAAGCGTTAATTTTCATTTTTAAAAAAGCAACATTAAAATTACATAAATCACTGTCACTGTTTATAGTAACGAACTGAGCATAATTTATCCTGAGGGACGTTGGCACGATACCTCATCCATTCTGCTTTGGCAAACTCGACATCCACCTCCAGAAGGGAAATCTGAATTTAAAATACTACGTAGTTCATACTATAGTACGTCGAAATGATAATTAACGCTTATCAATGCTCGGAACGTTTAAATGATACAGAGAAAAAATATAACGCTATTCGAACAGATACGACCGATAATTATTATCCATTATGTTAATAAATAGATAGTTATCGCATGAAAGGAAGATTGTCTAAAAGGAGATCGTAGAAACTGAGATAAAGTCAAGATGCAGTTGAGATTTAAAATATTAAACCTGTGAGAATTTCAGATCAGATAAAAGAAAATTACAAATCGGCGCAAGACTAACTGTCGAATCTCGCTTCTCTGACGCCGTACATTCAATTAAATGATGACGGCCGCCCCGGTCTTAGCTGCGAACTTTTCTAAGCGATAAACTCGAACAAAAGGACATTCAAAGGTTTATTTCCTTCTAAATACTTAAAACGTTATTTATATCGTTTTATTGAGGATGTCGATTCAGGTAAACCGTTGACCCGGTTAGAGTACAAAGAACGGAAATGTCGAGAACAAGCAGGAGCAAGAAACGATTAAAAAGATTCTTATAATTTAAATGTAAATTGCACTACATGCAAAACCTAACTTTTGAATAAATCAACGGAATAATAAAAAAAATAAACTGTTTTCTTATTATTATATCATAGTAGATGAAATTTCCAAATTCACGGCTAACTCTTATCATAGAACGTAACTATTCGAATTCACATTCAGGATATAAGTATCCACTTGCTATAAGGTTTTCTATTCAGCTATTATACGAGTCACGACTTCTGAGCAAGCGATTATAGGCCATAACGCGGAGGCCGTTAAATAGCGTCGACCACCGCGGATTCCATTTCCCCGGTTTCCCCGCACACATTTATGGGCGGCCTGTACCGCTTATCATATAAGGGCCGGTCGATAATTTATATCGTTAAGAATGTCTTCTTTACCGCGTCTTGACACCGGTTGATTTACGGCTAGGCCGGCTATTTATTGCAAGCGTCTACAACATCAAGGCCTAGTTTATTGTTGACCGCAAGAAAGGATTTACATACATCTGGTTTTCGGACGCCCGTCGGCTTCGGTCAGTTTGCCCCGACCGCAATTATTCTGCGCCATGAATTTACACAGCAACCAGTGCACATTTTCGGTCCTTTCGTGACGAATTATGATAATAAAAGATCGGTGAGGGACCCCGTTACTAACGGCATGCTACTGAAGAGCCGAACATTTGATTACTGTATTCATGATCCTAATAAAATTGACTCGAACTTACCCAGTTCTAAAGTCCGCGAACACTAAGGGATGAACAGTCAGAGCATCTTACCTGAAACATAAATAATGAGAATATTACATAAGTATACAGTGGACAATGAAAAGACATACATTAAAAGCACAGAATGATACTAACATTCAGAAAATGACGATATACTGTAATCTTATACTTAACTGTTCAATCGTCTCTATGTTCTGTACTCTACAAGTATTTACGTTTACGTTACAACACGTATATGCTTATCTACGTGGTGCTTAAATGTACGGGTAGTATGGTTGTAATTAAAGGGGCAATTTAGCAATTCGTTTAACAACCAAACAAGTGCAAGGGGAAAGGTCTCGGCATCACCCCTTTGACCCTGTAGATCTCGAGATATATTTCCTGTTAATGGGGCATATTATATTTTATTACCGAGCGCCCAAAGAGATCGTGCACACGCCGAAATTAACTCGATTTTCTAGGCCAAGGAGGCGGAACCGAACCTCCCCCGGGCTGACTTGAGCGGGTCCCAGTCTCAAAAGGGCCGTTCTCGTTACGCGGGCCCACCGTGAATTAATGGAGGTCCCCCGCATACATCACCGAGACGAATTTCGGAGATAATTTTTCACGAGCGGACCCCCACGAGGCCTTGTTCTAGGCGGGAGAAATTAGCTTAATAATAGTTCCGAGCCCAATAGCAAGGCCGAAGCCACCAATCGGTTTTTGGAACCGATTGGCCGTGTGTCGTAACTGTGTTCTATGAATGCGTACCGTATGCTTGTAACGATGGCCGTTTATCAATGACACATTCAAATTTAACCCACTTAATTAGCTATCCCTCCATAGAGTATCAATACTTTATAAAAGGCGAATTATTAGCCGGATCTACTAGTATATCTGTTGTGTGGGAGAGAAAGAGAGAAGAAAATCTTTTATATGTTGATTAATTCCATTCTGTTGGCAGTTCTATAGCGGTATAGAAAGTATAGAAAAACTCTTCTCAGTGGGGGGGCTCCTGATATGCTAAACCAGCGTTTCTCGACTTTTTAAATTGCGTCCCAACAAATTTGTTTGCACCGGTGCAGCAACCAAAACACATTATGTGTGGAATACTTCGTCCCGTAGCTTATCAGGGAAGATCTGAACTTTGATTACAACACGTTGGGTAATTTTTGATTGCATTTCACGAGCCGAGGTTATTTGTCGTTATCAGGATGCCGATCAAAATTGATCAGTACAGTAGAGACTAATATGATTACTGCACAACCACTTCCGCATTGGACCAATTCATAAACTTTGCAGCGGGAATAAAAAGGTTAACAGATGCGGACAAGGCCTTCAATCATCAAATGAACGGCTTAAAAATAAACTAATTCAACGTTTCTGTCGTTATTTTGGCTTTATACCCCCCGATATTTCACACGCAAATATAATATCACCCAAGCCTTTTTCAAAATAGGAATCAGGATATATTTTTTCTGTACATATTCCTAAATTAATAAAATTTTTTAAAAATAATTTAGTAGTACCAGGTTTTTTTTATAACAATACAAAGTGGAATTAGTAGTTAAAGTAACCTGTTCATTTGGTTTCTAACCAGTTCGAACACAATCGGCTACCGTATTTTCAAATGAAACACGCCACATATTCTCGATGCTAATCACCGATTACATTAAATTACTATCTGTGCCCGGCAACATTGAATATATGGGACAATAGGATTAAACAACCGGGAATCCGCTAACGGCGTACGATGAAGCGACCAATTTCAATAATAACGTCCTCATTTGCCTTATTGCGCATAATCGTTTTTTTAATACTACGTCCCGGGGACGAGGCCGTAATCCCACGCCCCCAGGGGACCGTCCCATTTCTTCATATGATTAATTGTAAAGGAAAAAAATAATCTGTAAAACAAAATAAATAATTATAAAAGCGTGCGTTTTGAAATTCCAATGAGACTTGGAGGCGTCCTATCGGTGTTTCAAGAATTGAGGCAGTAATTCAATAAGATAGGACGCTTAACTCGTAATGGGATAAATATATCTCGGCTGGTATAAATGGAATTTTAAAACACACTAAGCAGAATAATAATATCACTACTCCTTCTCGAATTCTGTACTCTGTCTGAATTAAGATAATAATCGCGTATTGATGGACTTCTGATTGAACAAAAGTTCAGGGTGGTAATCTTAGTCAAGTAGAACTTTTTCCTATTTATCATTAAAGGGAAAATTGCATAAGTTTGTTAAAGCAAAAATAATCTATTAAGCTGTGTATTTGAAACATCACAGTAACGGCATTGCTTTCTCCGCCCAACATCAATTATCGAAGTGCTGAAAAATTGTTCCGATTCGCGAGTAACCTTCAGAGACGCGGGGACGGCCTTGCTTTTTGTAATTAGCACGAAGTTGGCTGTTCGTAAGAAGTATTCAACAGATTTTCCGCAGAATAGAACGGCAAGGCTGAAATATTGCAGAAAATGGTACGTCCAGTCGGTTGCTGTAATAGCGCGGTAATTTCTCGTGTAATTACAATACACCGTCGAGCCTCTATTAACGGCTAAATATACGTTTCTTAGATTAAAAGATCATAAGGTTCTGCTGCTTTATTATTAGACAATTACGATCAGAGTAAAATTGGACAAAACTGCCCCATGTAATTGGGCTAAAACTTGTTGCCCTAAATGGCAACGAAAACTGATGGAAAATTATGTTTAAATGATTAGATTTATTAAAATTGAAGTTCTAATATGTCAGAAGGTTTCACATAATTAATTAAAGAGAATCTGAGATTCTTGAGTTCTGAGTAATGAAATATAAATTCAGACTACAAAGCGATATGCTCCACACTCGAGTGAAGATTTTGGACGAGTCGGTTCCTGAAGTATAAATTAAGAATAAATATTTTTATAAAACAAATAATTTTATTATAGGATCTATTATTTAACTGATTTAGCAAGGTCCCTAAAGACAAAAAATCGAGAGCGATCGGTGGCACTTAGACTATTTTCACATATTCTCTTGTGGGATATCAAAGAGAGAGAGAGGGGGGGAGTTGTAATTATGAACCGATACCGTGCAGGCCTACTACAGTTTACACGGCAATGCGAAGAAACTAATTGAGTTTAACGGTGAATCGGTTACCGGAGGTCGGAGGATCCCGTGTGTAAGATGAAGAATGGGAGTCGAAAGGCGTGCGCCGCGGGGAGGTTCAAGGCAGTTCACAGGCCGGCCAATCATTAGCCATGTTTAATTGGTCACACACTCCCGTCACCGCTTTTCATCTTACTGCCAACCTCTGCTAGAAATAAATCCCACCTCAAAACGTAATTTAAAAATTGGAATGATTCCATAGGTCAAAGAAAACTTTTGACGGTCAACCCGAGAATATCTGCATAATTAACATATCTGCGGTCGGCAGGGAATTCTAAATCCCCATCTGATTGGAAGAATGTTTCTATGAAAATAATTTGCGCAAAAAGTTATTTAAAATAACAAAAGTTCGATAGAATGAATATATCAAGAAAATTACTGGCAAAATATTTTTGACCGCAGTTTAATCCGCAAGGTAGAAAACCCAAATATATCCACTAGACATGGACATGGCATCAAAGATGTTACTGCGTACGAGTCAGCTTTTCTTATCAGTTACATCAATTAACGTATCGGAAGATTATTTTTAATTTCCAAGATAAGAAACGAATCGAGATAAAAGAACAAGAAATAGTTCAACGACATGGCATTGAAAATTGATACGAAAGGTAGTTCTGCAATTTATTTTCGAGACAGTTTATGTCTAAAGCATAACTCATTATATTTCTTATCTATCTGTGCCGATTTTAAAACGTACGCTTTACGTCATACTGCGCTGGAAGGTCAGGCGGTGCAATGGTAAAATCAATGAAACCGTCAATTTTTTTTTTCGATTGCGGTCAGAAACTAACCTCTCAAACAATCAACGTTGACCTCTCCACGCGTATTCAATGACACGTGCCCATAGGTAACAATTCCCTTTGACCCACAAACGCAATATGAATACAATGCTGACGGGGTCAAACAATATGGGGCCGATTGAATCCAACGAAAACGCTCCGCAACTCTTGAAATATCACATCTGATTGCGGCGCAACGAAAAAGCCCGGCACCTCGTAAGCTTGATAGCAACATAGCGGGCCTTAGAATGTTTTGGATTCCTTGCAAACACGATACGAACGGAAGAAGACGCCGAACAAATGGAGTTATTCAGAAAATTCGGAATCGGAGTTCGCCCAGTTTCGAGTTTGCGTGAGACCGGGTGTAACAGAGAGGGCTGAAAAATTATAATTGAGAAATTCCTGCAAAACTGGAATCGGTTCAAAAAATAAATTAACGAATTAGCGATATGTTCCTCCCTCTCTTTTTTCTTCAGTGCAGTAGCATTCATTTATTTTAATAAGGATGGCAAATTAAACGTTATTAGCTTCAGTGTAGAAAATGCGGGACAAGATGTAGGGTCCTAACATCTAATAATTATGAGATATTAAGAAAGTTCGATTGGTAGGCAAGCAATTTGTCAAATCTAGTGGATCGGCACTAATGGGGCTAAATAAAAAACCAAAAAAAAAACGGAGCCTAAATCGTGGTTTAGATAAATGACAAGATCGTATTGATTGGGTCCCGGGCCGCCAGTTAGGCCGGTCGCCTGTCATAACTCCTCTGCCAGGCCTAGTTTCGAAAACAACCGACAACGCGCGTCCACTATGCCGAAAGCTCAGCATACTAATTTACACCAGACGTAGAACCGCCGAACATTATTTCATGTTTTACTAATACCCACTCATGGATTCTATCTCGTACGTGACTGAATATCGTGCAATATACATTATGCTGCTCTTCATTCGCTCATAGCATGAGTCCAGGTCAGCATATAGAATAAAAACTATTTCAGGATAATATACGCCATAGACCCATACTTTGGTAACGGAATAAATTTATGGCATTGGCAAATAAATTTCGAAATAATTCTATGTAAATGGGGTAAGTTCATACAAGTGAAACACACATAAAATTCAAATAGCAAAGCTACCAATCAGAAGATGGTACTTTCATCAAATTGGTCATAGTACAGAAATAGAAATCATATGATTTTCTGTTCTCTGTAACTTGGTCTCGAATGTTAATCCGAATTATCCAAGACCACAAATGCAATAATCTATTACGCAAAGCGATGATGATCTGGGGTGCGTGTGTGTAAGAATGAAAAGATACGAATAAAATTTAGAACTCAATTCATAACAAAAAATTAATAAAAATCAGAGGTAAGAGCCTTTTGAAATTACGTGTTCCCCGTCCCAAGATTGGAATTTTGATAATTTTAAAAAAATACCCATTCCTTGGCGAAATTCCTTTGATATTTTATACTTCGAGAAAGACGATACAGCAGGTTTTGCGATTTCAGCGCGAAACCTGTCTCATTATATCGCCCTGAACTGAATTTTTTGCAATTTCCTTTCCAAATATCATGTCAGGAGTTAAAAGGTCGGAACAATTTATGTTTCTATAACGGTTCAACATGATTCAGATTTTTTAAAGCATTTATAGCATATTCAGCATGTATATAGAATTAAAATAGATAATAGAATGTAGACAATTTAGGGAAGAGCGATTCCATTTCGAGTTATAGATAAAATGAGGGGAAATAAATTTCTGATAAGATAAATGTATCAACATTCTACGATTCTTTTGCTAGGGATTATTCGTTCCTCAACGGTCATTAACAGTTGGAAAGAAATGAGATCACCGATCATTGTAATGTCTCACATGGTGTGTGGAGTTTCAACAATAGAGGGGCCTGTCGTCGGTCATTATCGACACGGACCCCCGGGAGTGACTCCTCGCGAGGGGGAAAGGTTCAAGTCATCGCCGTTAATTTCGCCGCCCTATAGATCCTTCTTTGAAGTTTCTGCAACAAGTGTAACCCACATTGGCACGAGAAGAATGATCCCACCGCATAGGAGCATTCAATTCCCAGTAGGTTCCTGTTGAGATTAGTCGGCCACGACAGAAGGCCAAGAGAAAAATGGCTCCATAACGTTATACCTTAAAACGCTATACATAAAATTGATGTAGGATGACAAATGACGTTCCGTCAATAATTCTTTTGTAAAGTATGCACCTAACCTGCGGATTTAGAAAAATACGAGAGAAAACAAATGAGGTATAGCCGTTCCGGTTCTCTAACTCCCCATGAAAATAATGAAGAGTATAACGATATTAATGTAATACACGTACCTTCAGTTCAGAAAATCAGGCATATTTAGTCATAAGTTCGCGCGTGTCATTAGACACGGGAATAGAAAAACATTAGAACCTTATTATTAATTTTAAAATTCAGCACAAGAGGAACCTTAATGGATATGGTTACTGTGGGAGAGAATTGAAGCACTTTCTCGCCGGTCGACATTCGCCAGCAGTACGGCGAAGGGAGTTGTGTTTTTCTCTGATAAAAGAGTAAAAACAATGAAAAAAAGAGCAAATAAAAGGTGTCAAGAAGGCCGGGGCGTAGATAAGTGTGCCAAGGTATGGTGGCCGGGGTGGGTGCTCCCCGCCCCGATACAGTTCTAACGCCGGCCGGCCTGTCCAGGCCCCGCCGGTAGATTCAGCCCCCGACCCGCGCCCCCTCCCCATCCCTCACCCTCCGCTGATTGTTTTATACGTAATTAATACCTGTCTCTCTCCCTCCCTCCCACCCTCTCTCTCACTCCGGCCCGGTCCTTAACCGTGTCAAGGTCCCGCCGCCGCTTATTTACCTTCAATTTACAGCTCGTATGCCCGCCAAACACCCGCCAATTACCCCGCGGGATAGATCCCAGATATCTCAATCGGGGCTCGAACCTCCCCCCCCCACCCTCTCACCACAACAAACCACGCAGTGAGGCCGCCGCGCCTCGTCACCGCCCCGGATATGAAGGAAGTCCTAACGGGGCCAGAACACACCCGATTCGGACAGGTGGACAGAATTCCGAGCCGCCGGATGCCCGATATATCTCTTTGAAATGCATTCCGATTGTAGTTCGAAATTAGGATCAAATGATTACGAAAATGTGAGTCAGCCGAACACAACACGATATTGTGATCCCCTCGGACTCTGTATTTTGTCTTGTTTTTAATATTAAATATGTATGTGTTACACACATACAAATAATGTACACTCGAGGCAAATCAGTACACTGATGATGGAACCAGTAAAAGTTGCGAACCTCGGAAGCAGACAACACCCAGTAGTGATCCAGGAAATTTTCTAAAGAATCCTTAAATTCCACCCTGATGACTTCAGGACATATGATTGGCCACTATAAGAAATTTTAATACATATAGCGCTATTTAAAGATGAATACTATTTTAGACTATTTTTAGAAAATTATATACCACATAATACATCACGCTAATTAACTGTTATCTGTCAATTATTATTTATTTGCCAATAGTCTACCGGCTTATAGAATAGGAATGCCTAAATTTATCTAGCGTAAGACTAACGTTCGTTAACCTTCAAAACACGGGGCGGCTTTCATAAATCTTTATTCCAGGAAACAATTATTCTGAACAAGGGCATAATTAATTGATGATCGACGACACACAAGTGAAAATACGATTAGGTATCTGGGGCAGGGCTTCGACTTATCCTTGAACGGCTCTTGATTATGTTTAGAGCTTGAAATTCCAGCGAGATGACAGAACGCAGAATCTCGATCGGGCCCAAATAACAATCAGCCAGGAATGCACGGTCTGAATATCATATTTGGCGGACGCTCAAACCCACTTATACCGAACGGTATTGGGGGCATGCCGGATAATTAGAAGTAAAACAAATCCAGAAATGGAACACAGGGAAATCGCTTGCTTTTAATAAGTAATATTAAATTTACCAAAACGTGCCTTTACTAAACTTTAAACATGTGCTACAGCAGCTCTAATGTTATGTGTTGTACACAATTCGAGGACAAATATTACCTTTGCCGCATATTATTATATAGTATATTTGGACTCTAGTTGTGAAACAACTAGATCATTTTGGTAGCTAGACATTGGTGGTCTGATTTACCGGGATCGTTGGCCGGTAGCCTTATCTAATGAAGACGGGAGTGTAATTACAGTCAGGGCTAATAGGAGGACAAGGGACCCGCTAGCTCTACTGCCCCTCGGCCTTCCCTCCCCGTCTATCTGTGAAGTAGATCTTCAAATTAATTGGGACCTTGCTTCGGGTAAGGCAGGCCTTCTGGACCTTCTGCAAACAGCAGAATGAGGTAGCAAACAGTAGAATGGGTATAAGGTAATGAGGCACGCGATCATAATATAAGATAATATAAATCAGTGTGCGCAAGAAAATGTGTAAACTACAGGTACGAAAAACCTATATTCCACCTGAATATGTCGCTGTAGACACAGAAGTACATCTATGTGGACTACACGCTCCTTACGCGTCACGTGGAGAGGATACAGTATTTGTATTGCATATGGCTTAAGGATATGCAATTCGAAATAAAAATTAACCTCACACGTATCATTTCATCATTCCAGGACACGTTGGCACATTAGTTTAAATGGCGTACTATTTTTTCCTTATGATCAATTATGCATTAATTAATATCTTCTTTTTTTATTTCATCAACCTTTATCTCTATAAGTCATGTATTAGTAGCAGTAATTGTAACCAAATAGTATGTTATCTTATATATGTATTAAACATTGGTAACCAAATCTGCTAGATTTCTATCGCATACAACAGTCCTCGAGTTTAGTAGAATAGCATAAAGGGAATTTCCTAAATGGGACTAACGGTATCTCGCTCTGAAATCTTATCTAAGCCTTAAAACAGGGTCTCTTCATTAGGCGGAAATTTTAACGACCACCATGGCGATGGGATCGGCCGGCTGACTTTCCCCCACGGCGCCACCCATCATGCAGCTCCCCATTCCTGCCCGATTTTATTGCAGTTTAAACAATAATAGGCCTTCGAAGATATAGAATAAATTGGCAGCCTTATAAAGTAAGACGCCCCCTTAAAAAACCCCAGGCACTGCGGGTTCCCTCGGGGATAAGTTATGAGTTTTCCTCACGCAAAATGTTAGTTTAATGAATGCCTATATACGTAGGACGCAGTCAGACGAGAGTTCTAAAATAAATCTTAATTACCAAATTAATTACAACTAAACATGGAATTTGATTCAGATTTTGTTATTCCTGTACCTTCTCCAGGAAACACGGCCAGTACCGTTCAGTTACGGATTTTTTAAATCATAATAAGAACCAGCGTAGCTTATCCCACATCTATAAGGGTATAAACCAAAATACAGTCAATGTTTACAGGAGGACAGTTGACACTCTTCGTCCGATAAGATGAGAGGAACACATCTGTCCATAGCTCATCTATAAGCCGAACAAAACTGGTCCAATAATTCGCAGGCCTGGATTTCCCTCTAGCGAGTAGCCAGGTGTAGTTTTCAGGTCCCCACGCACTGTGCAGCAGGCATGAGCTACCGTTATTTACGAGCTTGCATAATGCAATCGACACTTCGCGCATGGGACTGCAGGTGCATCCCACACGCTTAAGCACACTTCACGGCATCTGCCACTGCTGCGACCCAACATAAGTAAAACCCACATTTCAAATTTCAAGTGGATGAGATTTTGCCTAATACACCGTTTTGTAAACAAATTTCAATAGAATATAAATTACAGTTACCGTATTTCGAAGTACATAGTTGGAATTACTTAGTAGTTTTACAGATCTATTCGATAACGGAAACCAGACTGCCTTTAATCTTCTTATTTATAAGCATAAAAAGGAATCAATTGGATAAAATTACTGGAAGGTAAAATGTGGTATAAAATATTCAAGGCTTACCGGGATGAGAGGGACATACATTAATAATCGCATTATTAATTTCCATTAGTGCTAAAGCCATTAGAAACATGCTGGAACATCGATTTTAATCAATGAACAGGCATTTCATCATGTTAAAATCATAGTGATAAAGTGAAGAGGATTTTAAGTGGAGCTTAGAGTGGATTAAACATCCCCAACCCAAATAAGGCTTAAAGCTCATTAACTCGCCTACCAGAAGTTCCATAACTCCATAGCGTTTTTCATTAGAGCAAGAGAATGTCTTCAGTAACGTTAGCTCTGATGTTGTTTTACCTAGGCACTATCGTAGGGAATTTACAGGATGTTCGTATGGTATTGGGGCTGAGGCAGAGTTCCAGAGATTCTATTAGAAGAGTGGTGAATAACTGGATGGAAGGTCAAAAAGCGATTCTCGTGATTCCGGGCATGTGGAGGATTACAGGAGGACTGGGGCTTCCAGTATACATCAGAACCTGCGCTATGACCGACGATCAAGAAATCATCGAAGGCTACGTTCTAGAAATGTCGAGGCAGGTACTGGATCTGAATGGATTGGGTTCGAGGAAGGTCGTCGTCCTCCACAGAGGTACCCCAGGAGAAGAAGAACTCATCGATATATTCCGAGATTACTGGAGAAAACTTAGAGCTCCTAATCTAATAATATTATCGGTGTTTTTAAATTTGGAGCAGTCGGGAGAAGAAACAGTATACGTGTACGATCCTTTCAGGGACTCGGTGGTCGGCCTACGGACTGTCGACGACGTGACTGTAGCCCTAGAAGCGAGATGGACCGACATGAACGGCTACGAGCTGAAAGTGGCCATAGCGCCCACCTATCTGGGTTACTCGCTGAACAGAAGCGACGGTCAATTACAGGGAAACGGACTGGACGGGCCGTACTTGTACGAACTCAAACGATGGATGAACTTCACGGTGCAGGCGAATTTCGTCAAAGGGGGCGTTGGGACGTACGACCATAGTCGGGGCATCTATACGGGTGCCCTGAGGGAGTTGGTTGAAGGGAATGTGGACATGTCTCTCAATGCTAGGTTTATCAAGTGGTACCACACGACGAAAATAATGTTCACGGGGACAGTCTACGACGAGACCATATGCGTGGTCGTGAAATCCCAACACGAGATCAGAGGCTGGGACGTGTTTTTGAGAATCTTTAAGTGGGAAGTCTGGGCGTCTATAGTTGCCGCCGCGGTAGCCGCCAACCACGTCCTTTCTTGGATCAAACGGGTAGAAGAAAGCGAAAGAGGAAATGTGGCAAATACGCTTCCCACCACCCTCAGAGCCATGTTTATGATACCGATGACTACTACACCCATCACTACGGCGCAAAGGCTAATGACGGGTTCCTGTCTGTTTTTTGGTGTCGTAGTCGTCACAACGTTCCAAGGTGAACTGTTCAGTTTCGTCAAGTCCAGAACTACGTACAGAGAAGTTGATACGCTCGTCCAACTGTACGACACCGGAATGGAAATAATAACTAGATCGACCATGAAAGACACTTTCGACGGTTTTCAAAAATGGAGGCTGAGAGCTCTCGGGACCCGGTTAGTGATCAACGAGGGCCTGATGAAACCGTATTGGTTCGATGACAGAGCCGTCCTGGTGAGAATGAGGGAGTACAGATTGATGAAGGAGACGGGACGCCTAAATTATGATTTCAATTTGCACGTTGTCGAACAGTGCCCGAGGACGTACAATCTGGGGTACATGTTCCCGAGAGACAGCCCCTTCGTCGACCAAATCGAAAGGAAATTCACTTCACGGATATTCGAGGCCGCGCTACTCCAAAGATGGTACAGGGAGACTGTAGGCAACGAGAGGGATTTCTTCAAGACACAAAACTACTCCAGGAAATTGGAAACCGCCCCGGAATTGAGGCGCCTATCCAAGACAGATTTCGAGGTGGGATTTTTCTCCTTGATTCTGGGTCTCGGAATCGGCTTACTGTGTTTTATAGGGGAGTTGATTATTTATTCCATTAAGCGCAAACGACAGCATCGGCAAATGTTACCATTTATTAATTAATTTGCACTAAATTAAGGTAAGATTTTGATTAGAATTTGAGAGAAAGGATGACCGACAACAGAGATTTAATTTCTCTTTAAATTTACGGTTTATAATTTACTACATTTAATCATATTACTACAAATTTACGATGTATTCAATGTTGTATTTGTAAAATCAATAACACTTCAAAAATTCTCCATTCAAACTGCAGTATTCACAATGAAATGAGTAATCTCTTCCACAATCAAAACTATTCAAAATATTCGAATATTATAATTTATTCTCTGACCTAAAAAAACGAGTAAAAACAGATAATAATTTGACAATCGTAAATGACAAATTAGGAAATCAAATAATTTGACACTGATCTTTTTATAATAAAAGTTGTGAATTGTTAATTGCACTAAAATATTGCTGTAATAAAAGTCGGTGTCGGTTCTAAGAGAAATCATTCTTATTGTAATTCACTGGCACAAAAAGCATATTTCATTTCTAAAATTAGTTTGGTAAGTAGAAAAAAATCATCCGGACCGTCGGGCCATACATTTTCCTATGAGGCTCTGACGCCGTATATATATCTTCAAGGTCGTTAGGATTACGGACGGATATAAGTGGACAATTGATGGACTGATAACATCTAATGGACAGTCACCGCCTTTATATTAAGATGAATAATTCATGGACGCGTTGCTCGGTCATGCTTTCGGTTATGACTTGAATGGGAGAGCACGAGGAAAATCAAACGCATTAATTAGGCATTAGGCATCCGACATGTTAAGTTATTTTGAATTTATAAAATAAGTTTCGTGACCGGATGCACACTTGTGCGTTTCTGCTATTTATAACGGTAATATTATGTTCTCGCGTTTGAAAATATATTCAACATAATCAAATATATTAATACAATATCTGCATAATTTATGATAGTTAATATATAGATAATCTATTTAGATAGATGTTGATAGCCTCCGAAAAAAAGAAAAACATCTCCCTTTTTTACTATAAATTGTGTCCAATGGACCAAAAAGAAATATACCCAGAAATGTTAAAGCCCCTAGTACTAGTTGAATCAGTGGATTGTGTATTACAAATATATTATTCCTGAATATGCGGCGGAAATAATCGAGTGACACCACAAAAATTAGCATGCTCTTCCCCAGATTCCCTGTCCTTCGGTATGGTTTTCGAAATTGATGTTTCAGCTGCTCCCCATCTGCAGTAGCGTCAACGAATTCAGTATCGAATGCAGTAGCGAACGGATGCGAAAGATTGCAGTTAAGATATTATTCAAAGCCTTCCGGGTTCACCAAAAGGTACCTATAAATTTATTCTTATGTTTCACGAATTTCTAGTAGGGGGGGATTCGATTCCCCCGACCGAGAGTCGCCTTATCTTATCGTCGAATGTCCTTCCCCCACCGGTAGTGACTAAATACACGAAGGATGCTCCCCCAGGGCAGCTTCTCCATCTCTTGTCATCCAGATAGAGCCCCAGGGGGGACGATATCATATCCTGTTTACGTTCAGACCCAAGTGCACAAGGCCGTGTTCTTTAAGCAAAAATTGGAAGAGAAAAGCGAAAAACACATTTGGAAGAGAAAGATTTCACAGTACTTAACATTCATTCTAGAGAAATCTTTATGAAAAAATACTTTTGATAAACGAACGGTTTTTGCGACTAGGTATAATGCGATTATGCTAGTCATCCGAAAGTATATACCTTTAATTCCTTGAAGAACATATTTTCTGCGGTACATATTTCTCGTGGTAGGACATATTTTCCACACGTAGTTGTGGAAAAATTGGCAACCCGATGTTGATCTAGTAAATCTGGAGGTTCAAAGCAAAACACAGAACTGACCACTGGGAAATGAAAGGCGAACTCGTCGTGTTCTTAGGGTCTTACAAATTTTACAATTTCTTTTACAATATACAACTTCTACTCTTTATATTAATTATAACGAAACGAAGTTTGTTAAGATAAATCTCGCTCGTGTGCTTGAACATTATTTCCAAACCATTTCATTACTGGCAAGGTTCCCGCACTGAGCATTCGGTAAGCTCCCGATTAGTCTGACTGGCGCGGGCTCCAATAAATGTATTGACCCGCTTCTAAAAATACGGACGTCCGAGGAAAAACATAATTAACCGTCATCTGGGTCATAACCAGAGTACGCCGAGATATATATAATATATACATAAGAGACTGTGGGGTTGGTGGCGCCCTAATAGCCGCTTTCACGCCAACCCAAAATAGTCACAGTTGAGTATTCATCCCATTTATTTTTTACTTTTCGTTGACACGAAAATTGGACTCTACAGGCATCGAGAAGACAGAGAAGTGTGGCCGTCCTGGGTTTGCCAAATGGGCCGAGTATATTTTTCCGGATTTTTCTTAGGCGCCCAATCCTATTTTAACCGCACAACACATATTTTATATTATAGTTATGAACATTTATTTACTAAACCGATACAGTTATGCCTAAAATGCTTAAAATGAATATAAAAGTAATGTTCCAGCTTAATTTAGGTAGGAAAGATCCTCCCCAACAATGCTGTCTTTTTTAATTTTTAGTTCATTCGCTCGACAGGTTGGCATGAGCAAACATTTCGTACCCATGCTGCCTGGCAAATGCCCCTATTAAATTAAGGTTTAGACTAATTTATTTCCTCTTCGTCGGGAGCTCATGCTTGTTATAAAACATTTTAATTATTTTCTAAACCGACGGTAGGTCAAGCTTGCCCATTTTTAATCATAATATTCCCCACATCCCCACGCTGATACGGATACAAGAGTTCTGAGAACCAGGGACGAATTTGAGGCTGAGATAATTTAACCACGATAGAGTCATTATCTCGGCCGCATGCCACTATTCCCGAATGTTTCCTGCTTTAACCAATTTTTTCCTTTAGTTACTACTATAAGAACTAAGTTCGATTAAGCAGTTTGAAAGATACAGAACCAAAAGGAGAGTTTCGCATCAACGGTGACTCCCTGGCAAGATATTATTATCTTTAAAGTAGGGCGCTTTTTAGAAGTGTAATCTCGACATAATTGTGAGTTTCAGGGTCGGTTTCGTCACACTGAGTCGGAACGGAAATGTCCCCAGCAGATCTGCGACCCCGTTCAGAGGCCGGTGAGGAAATCTGCGAAGACTCGATGACGAATTCCCGATTGCTAAATGTACCATTGTCATTGAAATACAGGTGACAGCGAATGTAACCTCTGTATTGACACTGTTGAAAGAATTCAGACAACGAACTATATATCTCGCAATCTACAATTCGACATCGCATTAACAGCATTTGTCGATCCATCTTAAATAATATTTTAATATATTTTAAATTAGGAAAGGTGACATTTTCTGCATTTTGTTTAATGTTTCCTCTGAAATAGTGAAACAGGTCTAGACAGAGCCGTGATGTATCATGTCTGGCGTGAAAGCTATGTATCATGCTTAATTTCCTGTGATTAGCACTCAACCACTGTAATAACTAGGAGTCTTATTATGAGTCCTAGTTATTACTACTTGATACTTTAGTATGATATTACTAAATATGATACTATTTTATACTATAGGTATATTCTTTGTAACATTATATTACAGGGTTGTTTGTTTATTATATTTACTTAATGGAGAGACTTCATGTTGTAATATGTTTCAAGGAATTATTTTCTCAGAATCAGGATTAATAGAAGTGAAGAAGTATTGTTATTGTTGAATATTTGTAATCTATTTCGCGAATTATCATTAATTTATAAATACATATATGTTTTTGGTATAAAGTTAAAAATAAATGGTACTCTATATTTAACGTATAAAAAGGGTACTTTAAACGTATATTAAGACCATTTAATCTAAATAAACCCAGAACTTTGTCTAGACCGGTATTCAATACATCCCTGAGGTAATATCCGTGCCTCACAGGGCCAAAAATAAAACGCGTGTTCAACTTCAAGTCCGGAGGCCCGCCGTTTACACCTTGTAAACAATGTTCTTCAAGCCGAGGGAACTGAATCCCACAGAAAAGGGAGTCTGAAATAGAAACGGACTGGAGTGTCGATGGAAAACACGTTCCTTGAAATGGGGCTAAAAAAATAATCGCTCCTGGGAGAATAACAAATGAAATATTTCAGGCGGTCGCAACCTAATTTTCATGTTATAAATCTAAAGACAATTTTACTAATATGAATACAACTAGAAGTCGGCCAGGCGATAGAAATGTTTCTAATGTATGCAAATAAAATTAAAGGCATACATGTAATATATATTCTTGTAATAAGTAGGAATATAGCAATGGAATAACGTAAAAAATACTAAAGTAATTAATATAAAATTACTTGAAATACCGAATAATTGTTGAAGACTTAAACAACATTCTCCACATTATTTAGACTCCGCATTAGTATTCAGGTATTTCTACCTGTTTTTAATTATTCTAAAGGAACGAAAGTGATAAACACTTAAGGAAACAAATAAATTGTATTATGTCAACAAAGAAACCGCAAACGAAAAAGTTTAGCCCAAGTTGTTGATTGTCATCGATCGCGTGTTCAGAGCTCTCGCCAGGACCGGTTTCGGCTTCCGCGAAAGCGCAGTCGAATTCACTAATGAAGCGACGGTTTGAAATCAGATAAACAAACTTGAATTCCCCAATGATTGTGGGATTAAACCGTTTCTGTATTGAAGTAGTAATACTTGGGCTTGTAGTTCTTGTAGTACTCTTCGCATTCATTGTTTTATAATCAGGTTCAATCTTTATTGCTCAGATTCCTTGCAAGTACTATTGGTAATCTTCGGCTATATTAACAATAATTACAGAATACGTTTCTACTAGTAAATGTAGTACACATTTAACTTAACCTTGCTATACAAAAAGCAAGGTATGTTGCGCTGTTCTAATTGTGGCATTCGAAAATCCTCGTCCCTGACTGATCCAGGTCTTCGCATGAAAATTACATGCCCGGACGTAGTTCCGAACATAATTAAACGCCCATTGGCTAAAAGGCGGGGCTGAAGAGTCGTTACGACCGTCCCTGTTGAGGTGCAAGCAATTGAGAGCTAACTGGTCGTCGGGAGGATCCAATGGAGGAAGGTCCTTATTAAGGACACGCGGCCGATCTCATGGTCCGTGACATTTCATGAGGGGCAACGACGAAGGAAGGACGAAGAGAGAAGGAGGAATACGCAGGAGAAGGAGGAGGGCCAAACCAACCGTCCTGACATTTACCTTTACCGCTCCCACAGCCCACCGTGCCTCTAATCACACCAGACCGTTCAATCCTTACTGTAATCGCGCTGAGGTATTGTACTACCGGCAGCTATGAAAGGCACACAGTCGGGAAGAAATGCTAGCAAATAACATTCTGAGAATGCGAATAACTAATTTCGACTATTCGTACCATCACCTCCTGATTTTCCACATATACATATTTTTATTTAAGGCGCATAAACTGGCCGAGCTACAAAGGTTTATACCCCTGATATGCGTATAACTTGTCCCCAATTCATATTCGCTAGCAATACTAAAATGTATACCACTGAAACCACCAGTCGCAAAAAGAGAGGACAAACATTTGTGCAAAAAAATATTTATATCAATTAAGAGAAATTGGCTTTGGAAGGCCTCAGAAGGCATGGACACGTGCCGAATCAAGTGAAGGGGCTTACAGAATTTTTTAATTAACATCATTAATCTTTATAGTTAATCGGCCAGATGTGTCAAATCATTCCTCTTCAATGTAAATTAGTATATTAGAATGTAGTCCAAGATGTCAGTACAGTTACAAAAAAAGAGAATGGTAGAGGATATTTATCTACAGCCAAGGCGAAATCCTGGTTAACACAAATCACTGGATTTTGACACCTTAACCTGATATTTTAACAACTAAAAATGGGAATAGTTATTTTCATTCAGATTTAAGTTGCGTTTTGTCACCCTATATACTATTACACTAAATATCATCTCATCAGTTTATCTAGCACGAATATTAATAAGCAACTACATATAATTTTTGAGCACTTAAAGGTTTTAGGATTAATGCCTAAAGCCAGATTTCAAACTATAGCAGTCAAAAGTAATGATCGGTTAACTCCATTTGATGAACAGCTATAATTTAAGAATCTAGAAGACTCCTTTAAAGACATTCATATTTCCGATAGCGCCATTATTAATATTTTATTTATTATAATTTCAATTCTAGGAGATGAAATATTACAATTTAATTTCATTTAAAAAGTCATACAAATGCGTTTATGTACGTGTAACGTATACACAGACCACTTCTAAAAACCCGTTCAGGACCTATTGCTACTCCTTCGCCCGTGTACTTTTGACAATCCTAAAATCTGGAAAGTCTTTGGGCTCCGGCCTCGAAACGTGCGAATCTTAAAGGACAAATGAGGTCGGCCCTCAAACGACACAGCAGCCAACGGTCAATTAGCGGCCCTCTGCCCGGCCATTAATTGAGAAGTAAATCAAGGGTGACATCACGGCCCAAATGCGGAATTTCATATTTCGAACCGACCAATAAATCTACTGGCCAATTCCACTCGTAGGGGTTTTTTGAACCCGTCTACCTCAAACACAATTGAAGAACCAACTGGAACCAGTTGGAATTAATTGGGCTAATTCTGGGACCGATTGAGTACTGCCCTGTTTTGAAAGCTAGGGACCATCAAATTCAATTCCAAAAAAAAATCGATCGTCACAATTTATATATGATTTATATATATCGATCAAGTCAATCCGGCGCTAATAAATATATGTGTACTATGATTTAATTCTGAGTGAATATAAAAATAATATTCAACGCTGTGGTATGGTAAAATTGTTAATAAACAGGATAAAATTCAGCAGTCAAAGGGACATTTGACTGCTACATTGCAAATTCTAGGTATACAAAATAGAATTTCATCTAGAACACTAATTTAAGATAAATGATTAACCATTTCGATGCATAGTCATTCTTACGAAAATGACACGAATATGAGAGTTTTAAAAATAACTGAGCTAAGGAAAAAGGAAGTAAAAAAAATGTAAAAATTAAACGAATGTAGTATAAATGCGCGGAGAATTCGAGGTTTTGATAACGGACACTGAAATAAGATCAGTGGCGTACGAATAATTCAGTCATCCGTGAATATATTTCATGGCGCTTCCTGGAAACAAATTTCAAAAAAACGCTCGACTGCCGAAACGAGCGCAGAAAAACTGAACAACTTCAACATGAAAACTGCGCCCCCCAATAAATCGGAATGATATATAATACCCGTGCGTGGGCTAACGTATTCAACACTGTCGTAGGGAAAACAAAACGACGATATACAATGCGGGACATAATTTCAGCAACACTGTTTCATGCGGGGATCATTCATTTGTGCGCACACACGAACATACCCGTTCGTAACTCATTGGTGGAATCCTACTCGGCGGGGCGTTCCTTATTTGATATTAATGAATACTAAATGTCGACAATAAGTTGAATTTATGTTTTTAATTAGGCCGTAGTCAACAATTAGCATAATCAAATGTCCCATGAAAGGAATGGCGGAGGAATAAAATATTCTGATTTAATGTGGTAGTAACAGTAATTTTTTAATATGTAAATTAGTTATTTAGATTTATATTTTTACAATGTATCTAACTATGTTCTGCTCTTTTCATAAAGGAGTTTTAAAAACGATGATTATTGGTCATAATCCTTTCATTTAAATTCCAATAATGACTTTCACTCGGGTGATGTCAAAATTTACTCTACAATAAACAGAGCAAGGACATATATTTTTTTAAAAAACACTATCAGATTTCGAGTTTATTTATGTAATAGGACAACCGGAAATACTTAAACGTCGTGTATTCCGAAATCGCACAGCGTGACATACATTACATCCCCGGTTCAGTGAGACCGTGGCCAGTATCAAATTCGCCGGGCGCTCAGTTTCGGTCCATTTAACATTTCACGCTTCGCGAAAAATTTAGGCGTCAGAAACCGGCAAATGGGTCAAAAAAACAACATGCCGACCCATATCTGTTTTCGGTTTAATGGGGGTGCCAGGTAAGAAAATTTTAATTCCTGATTCAAAATGAACCGCGATAATCTTGTGCGAAATCACTGTCACTACGAAAAAACTGCACGTTCGAAGGAATATCTCAAATAAGTAATTTTCTAATTAGTAGATTATGTTTATACGCTACAATAAATATTGGGAAATACTTTAAAATTAATTCATTACTCTTTTCATACATTATATAGCGTATTACTTGATATTGGATAAATATAAAATTGTGTATATTTATTTACATACCTTTATAATACACTCATAAAATAATGTATTTTCATAGTTTATTACCAACAATATTTGCATTCTTTATAGGTTCCCATAATTGCTGTCGGGTTTCCAGTCTCGGCAAAAATAAATTAGCATATTTTTTTCATTGAGTTAAATTAACTTTAAAATTCACTCAGCTGGTACAACTTGATACAGACAATTATAAAAGTTTATACTAGATCAGAACAGCCTGAGAAACCGCAAATTTTCTGGTTTTCGCACATAATGAGTGTTATATTAAAAAATGGATATTTCAGTCTAACGAAAACTGGATTCCGGAATAATAGTCGATAGGCATAAAAGGAGTTCGCAGACAGCGAATCAAGATTGCGGAGGAGGTAAGTTCAAAGCCGAAAAAGGGAGAAAATATTTTCCCGAGCGACCTCCTACCAATTAGATATATCGGAGGAGACCATCTGAACTTATTTATGTTGAAAAATTCCCGTCGTCTCGCGTGTTCGGTTGGGTTCAGTTCCACGAGGGGCGCTGACCCCACGGGGCCGATAACGGAGGACCCTCGAATGAGAGGACGGTGATCGCCGTTGATTTCTTCAATAAGATACGGATAATGGAGGAAGCTGGGCCAGAAAACAGATTGTTTGTCCAAAAATATGTACCTCTTGGCAAGGCCCGTTATTTTCAAACATATGTTTTCATACGTTTTCAAACAAAAGGAATCCTTTACCGGAATGTATAGTTACCATGTTTGAATACATGAAGCAGCTATATTTCCAAACTATCATTTCAAGGCAGATTAAAATATGTTATTTTTGAAAGAGTATTTTTATTTATTCTGTTACGTATATTACTATCAATGGATGCCGAATCATGATTTCTGACATATTTGAGTTAATTTCACGAATAAAGTGTCGCTGTCATAAGACACCTAAAATCAATTCACCTAAAAAATGGTTAATGATGTTATTTGCAGATCTACTGCACTTCTTATGCATTCGTCATACCACATTAAAAAGAGCTAACAATGTTTAATATCGACAATTAAATATATGTTTTTGTTAAACTTTATCAATTCTGAAACAATCTATAACGATGCAGAAACAATAAAATGATATTTGTAATAATTTTTTCCTTATCATTTATCAACCTTCAATATTAATTACGTGTTCAATGTATGATACTTCTTGGTTAAAAAGTGTTAATAAATCGAATTGGTAAATAGTTGATAACTCCAAATATCAAAACAATTATTTTATATTGTTCGCAAGAAACACGCACATTTTTCCTACATTTATCCTATCTAACGAAAGGAAAGAAACTCATGTTTTTATTATTCATGTCATAGTAATTTACTGTGATATTGTACTCTCAATACTAATGGTGGCACATGAAAAAATTTTGTAATATATCTAAAACAAACACTTCTGTAAAACTATTTTTCGCTACTGACCTCGCACACAATAGCAGTAATTGGGGAATTATAATTACGTAAGAAACTATTATATTATTATTAGTACACAAATCTATTCGATAAATAATAACCAAACAATCACACAGACTGGCTGGTGACATACAACTCTGCTATCAGGAAATTAATAGCGCCTAATGTTAGTAAATAGTTCGTACGACCTCAACCAGTTCTCAGGGCGGTCCGAAGAAATGGCTTCCGTTTCTCGTCAATTATTAACGAACAGTTAATTGAGGCAAGGACCACGAGTTCCCCGTTAATAACAGTGCCGATCCCGGCCACCGAAATGGGACTTGCCAGCGAGCGTCAAGGCCCGCGGGGAAGCGGCCCATTGAAGGACTTCCGTTAATACGCAAAGTCATCGCTCTTCCGTGAAAAAAAGAGAAAATTATTTCCAACAGTTACACACTCGTATGCAACTGCTGTTTCTTGGCCTTTGCAATACCACTGCGATAGAACTCAATAGTTATTGTAGCAGTAGCTGTATCTGTAGTTTGCTGAAAGTCTTCATACCCTCACACTATACAACGGTGGTGATTTTATTAATTATATTATACAAAATTCAAATTATAATTCGTCATTGGATTTGGACATCAATCTATTATAGTTATGTCAGTTGATGTGTTGATCACACAAAGACTAACTTCAGATAAGGTTATAATTTTTAATTCCATCCCAGGTAAATTAGGGCAGCTGTCGTAAACAAATATAACAAAAAAAAATTAACCTTTCACTTATTGTTGACAAATAGCTATATGCTAATTTTTTTCTTTGAACATATAACCGGAAATAAATGAAATACGACATTCGTTGCAAACTAAGTTTTCTTGGAATAGAAAGAATACCGATGAAATCTGTGCATGCAAGAATCGTGATCGGTTATCGAAATTATCAAAACAATCACAGGATTCAAGAACGACGAAGTTTTCATGGAATCATTCAAGGTTCACAATGGCTATCGTTCACTTGTACGCCGGTACAACTTTATATCAGTTATCCGGATCATGATTAATTCGTCACAGGTGGCGATAAAACGAAGTGTTCGCATTCCCCCGCGCGAAGGTTGACTCGAGCTGAATCGGGATCCAATTCACCTCTCTTGCACTTTTTCATTTTCAATAGTCGCCACTCGCGAAACGACGAAAGTAAGCCAAGGAAAGGGGGCGTGCGATCTTGCCCTTACCGAGAACAACAATCCCGGACATCCCCCCCGTTAATGGGACTCAATTGTAACTCTGAATAGTTACGAAAGTGAATAGGAACTTAAACATACTGAATAGCTAAGAAACCTTAGCGTTTTGAGGTGTCGCGATAAATGGAAGCTACAACTTTGTTATCTGTTCTATTTATAGATTCGTCGAACAAATGAAACGTAACCAGACCATACACACTATTTCCTACCGATTTATAATCAAAACTCATGAAATAAAACTGCACTAACTATTAATTGGTTTTCTTTCAATTTTCTACCAAATTTACATTTTTTATTATAACTTCTATTGTATTGTACTATTATCGCTGCACCTATTTCGTTCAATGTACAGTTGCGAATGACAGTCCATGAAATATTTATTCTATTATTGAACAATTATTTTTATTACTATTAATCATCGAAGTGTATAAAAAAGGCAATTGTTCAAGTGATTAAATCCGATCAATTCATTGAGTTAAAAACGCTTTCTAATGAATAATTTTTTCCCTAAAATCGCCGATTTGATGTAATTTGTTTGAAGATGATATAAAACGAGAAAATGTACTTTGCGGAATAATACAAGTAAAAGAGAATGTTAAAAAGTCGCTGAAAACACAGAGAAAACACGAATTAAAACATCTTATTTCTTACATTTAAATATTCAACAACCAACCTAAATTAGAACTTCACTCTGACCTTTAAAAGTGAATAATTTACCATAGGTCGGTCGTTTATCATGGACTAATTATCGAACGCTGATAGAAACGGCTCTGGATATCGATTCTATATTTTACGCGTAATTGATGTATGATATTTGTTTATGCTTGACTGTTTGGGGGCACAGCGGTGTAAGGACCCGTGAATAAATCCCTGTAACGTTACGAGGACGAATTTCGCCCTTTCTACATTTGAAAAACTGGGTTCAGGAATGAAAACGCTAAGAACACGGAATACACAGTAAATTTTTAACTCAATATGAAAAGGACAAGAAAGGGAGGGGCCCTCTACGTCCGATCGTCGGCTAATTATCGCGGTATCGTTTCTAATGGTGCCCGATACAAATTAAGACAATAATGTCTGTATTTAAGGCGTCAAAGCGCCGTGTATATCGCAATAACGAATTAATCGAGTAGGGCATTTAAAAAAGATATGTATCTCCGGATGAATAATTCAGGCTCAGCGGGCCTGCGTGGGCAACAAAAGCGACCCGGGCCGCTTTCATTAGCGTTCGGAAATAGTTACAAAAAATCAGAATGAAGTAAAGTAGGAATTTTGAGTTAATGAATATAAAAAAGACTGCTGAATTTGCACTTCTGGATTTTAAGTTTAAAAACAAATTTCGGGGCCTGAAAGTAAGGTTATTGTTAAACACTTCACACATCGCTAAAAAGTATTTATTAACGATAATGAATTGGCTAGTATATTGAATTAGTTCGGATCGTTATGAATACGCTTTAGGGGACCACAGCGGGCAGGAAATCCGCCGCCGACGGGAGCGGCACGTTTTAAACAACACATAGTACTGGAACTACATTATGCAAGTACAGGTGTTTTCCCGTTCCAGATGATGATTAATAACAAAGCGATAGGATCAGGGAATATAATTTCAGAGCTGAATATTAATTTCCAAGCTGAATAATTAATATCTAAGACTAACAAAAGGAAACAGAGGAGCCAATTACAGTTCCAAGTGGTTGGATTAAATTATGAATCCTTCGCAAAATGGATTTCGCGTACACTGTAAAACTACGGAATATAAGAAATATTATTTTGAATAAGGATGATGAAATATATGAAAAATTAATAGTTTTGTAGAAAGTGTATGAGGATTTTTACGAAGAGACAGATAAAGGAATTATGGCGTGGGATAAAAGACATGCTTTTAACAAAGGCTGACTACTGGAGGAGCTGTAGCATGAGTCCTCAAATGCCAGTGTAGTAAGTCCACAAAAATGTATAGTATCAGGAAACTAAATTTCACTTCTATGACACTAATTCAACTTTATACGAATTACAAAGTTCCTACTTTTAGCACCGTTATTGTAACGATTAAGGATGGTAACAGGACGTTGAAATTGCATTCAGATACATCAAAACATGAATGATATGACCCATGGAATATTCAAACTTCCGCTAGGCGCGGGGCTGAATATATGAACGTCAACTGAATGAAGGCGTTTGAGATTCACAGCGCGGATAAAGTTTTATGGCCGAGGGAGCCATTAATAAGGTTTCAAAAGAATAAATTAAAGCTGCTAGAATCGACCGATTCCGAATATACACTGGGGTGCCACAAAAATAACCCGAGTGGTAATTATCCGCTCCGGTGGACCGACCTGACCGACGAAACGGATGGAATAAGATAGAAGGAATAACAGGTGTCATGAGGGAACATAAGAAAATGAGGATAAAGAGGAAAGGAATATATCAGTTAGTCGGTAGAGGGAAATTACGGGCAGATACGAACGCGAATGTGCGAGGGGACGGACGTAAGTGGGCGAGTTAGCAGGAAGCCGAAACCCGGAACGGAAGTTCCACCGAAAACGGTGGCAGGAAATGTTTCGGTGATGTAGATCCAGTAGCTTTTTTTTGGATTTCTAAATTCAATTCCGCGAAAAACTGTTTTATTTTCTAACTAAATGTTTATCTCAGAGACTTGACGACATATTTTCCTATCTCGGACTCTGTCGCAGAACCGTTACGCTTATTTTCCGGCCGCACGACAATTATAGAATATCTTCGAAATTAAATCGGGCAAAGATACAGCCGCAATTGAATCAAGCCACATGTCACCGTTTTTATCCGTATCTCTTTTTTTGAGTTTTAATTTCCGCCGGTTTTTTTTAAACGTGGCCTCCCCGTACTTTTGGCATATCCTCCTATTCCCATTATACAGCCCTCTAAAAATGTGTTTTTAAAAATGACAGTGCGGGCGGTTTTGAGCGTGAATGGGATGCCAGCCGAATTAATGAACTCCTGACGAATGAATTCTCTCCCTACAGAGCCACTAGAAATTCCTTCGCGAAACGCCTTTAGAAAATCTCCATTGATGATAATAACGTAATATGTCGCTGAATCAATATGCATTTACGATATGTATGTAACAATGATTCCTCTTTCCGTGCAATTAATATAATGTAGCTACATCAATATTATCTTCAATTTCAACTTCATTAGGAAGATACTGTATTAATATTTATTTAAAAGTATTTAATAATAAAATTGCTCAACCAGTTTTGAGTACTACTTTATGATGTAATTAGGTAAGTTCTGTTTAATTCTATTTTTACATTTCTATTAAATTAAAGCTGACGCAGGCGGTCGGCTTGCATGGCCGTTCTTATCTCGGCCGTCCGTCGTGCTAATAGGAGGGAATTTAGCGTTTGCTCTCGCATGCAGTCCACGTGCCCACGCTTCCCATTAGATTTATTGGAACTAGTTATTTTCGCATTGGATGCAATCTTAAAACTATCCATATTCTGTGAATATATAAGCGCGCCAATAGTAGTTTCGACAATTTTGGATTCGAGGTTTCAATAGTTGTTGAAGCATTTTACAAATGTCGGACGACGCTTTAATTGTGAACGATAACTTAATTTACTCTCCTCTCTCTCTCTGACCAACCTACGTCACTGTCGGCAGAAGGATCTGACAAGCTGAGACGTATATAAACTTGCATATCCCTTTCCCCTCGGCAAACGAAAAGGAGCGTTGCGCTTTCACAAATGTTAGCCATTCTTCGACATAGCTATCTGTTTATTCCACAGTCTGACTGTTTATCGCAGTCAAGGCTGCACAGTTAAATTAAACCTAAACCGTGTGACCTATACGTTTTAATAAAAAATTACTCATCTTAGACTGAACGATGACTCTAAACAAAAACTGAATTAGGATCACATTATGCCGACACCGTTTTAATCATGATAGGAATATAAACTTCCAAATTTCTACTCATCCCTTACAATCTTATAATAATACAATAATACGAAACATATTTATGAGGCATGGAATTTTTCAATTGTTATACAAGACTAACTTTTAAATAACTGCAGTTTGCATTGATAAATTGTTTCAACGTTATTTAAACACAAGTACACGGATGTATTCACAGAGACATAATTGTCAATATGATGGATGTCGCTACTACCAGTTTTCCACTATCGTCGACCTGGTTACCAGACAAACGATCGGAGATAGTAGATTAAATCGGAATGATCTGGTGGATGATAATGCCGAAACCGGTTCAAGTCAGACGGAAGCAGTGATAACCCTCGGCAAGTGCATTTATTATATCTGATGTTCAATTCTAGTGTATTCTTACTACCGCCATAAATTATGTGACAGAAATTGTGTTACCCGACCGTATCAAATCCTAACGACTATGGATTGAAAATTAATACGACCAATACATAATTATTCTGGAATTATTTTCCAACAATCTGGGAGCATCACATTGAATTAATTATAAACTCGCAAAGAATATGTCAATCAACATTTTTGCACATACAGCTGATAGTGTAATGAACCCACATACATCGCAATAACACACATTCTGCAGGCAATATAGTTTACAAATTCCTTCTTTATATTTGTTCTGATCATAATTTCTATTATTAATCGTAATAATTTGTCAATAAGGCCCGAATCATAATTTATATGTGAATGTACAAAGAGTGTAAGATCACCACTGGTTTCGTACATTAAACTCTAAGCAATGAAACAACCGAATAGTTAATAACTTTCTTATTATAATTATTACATAGCAATGTCTTGAACATAATGGGACATGGTTGACGTAGGGAAGAGAGATGTGGTTAGAATTCCCAAAATAATTTACATATAATCCGTCCCAACAGATGCAGCAATCAAGATGCCGATAGATGCTATGGTCCCAATTATAAGTCACACTGTACATTGCAGTAGTTAAAAAATACAAGAGGACCAATAAAGGAACTACAAGGGAGTTAAAAGGCCCTTAAACCGGTGGTGAAAGTGAGAATCACCCAAGATCGTCCCAGCCGTGTCAAGGCCCCCATTTTCAATCGGCAATAAAACCCGCCGCCCGGTTAAGCGTCAAGAAACTATCTCGAGTTAACTACAGAGTCCTAGTAAGTAGTAGGAGGGGTCCCATGCCTCATTGGATTTATAGCGTCATTAAAAAAAAAGTGGCCGGGGGCGTGACGTCACCACCAATTTACCGGGCTCTCCCGGTCGCCCTGACCCGAATTTTCATTTCCCTCCCGTGAGAGCCCAAGAACCGAATAGGAGAACTGAATACATTTGAATTTAAATAGGAGCGACCCTTAACCGAATCTGTAGTTCCGGATCGGCCGTAAATCGTACCGCACGGGGAGATGGTTATCGGCGTTTTCCAATGTCGCGGAATTGATTACCTTCGAATTGTGTGTGTGCGTCCAAGGAGTGGCGCGACTCGCCGCCCTACCGACGATTGGGATCTGGGCTCCCGGGATAATTTATGATAATTATCCACTCGTGAGAATACATTAATAGTTTGGAATAACAGGGCTCAAACATAAATATAAAAGGTATCGGGTCCCCGAGTTCGATAGCCACCGCCCCGACCATAAATCTATTCCGAAAATTCCTACACACCTAACTGCTACATTTAACAAACTAGGGACAGGGGACATCGTTTCTATGAATATCGAGGTTTAACTGTGATATTTTTGTATGATCTATGAAGGGCAAAACCGCCCTGCAAAGAAACATTATGAATTGCGCTCGCTTGAATTAATTACGTGAGGAAGTGGGATGCCTGAAAGAGCAGAGAGTATTGCTAACAAGCAGAGACAAGTTGCAAAAAGACACTTTACATAATTCAAGTTTTCTGTACAACAAGTAGAAAGAGGTGTAGTCTCCAAGGAGGAGTAAACTATTTTTAAATTGATTCATTGCATAATGCAAATCAGGAAAGGCTTTTACTGTGGAATTTTACTTTCGAAAGGTTTAGCATAACCGCCACTTTAAATTTACATACATACGAAAAGATAACTATAATAAGGTTAGATTTACTGAATACATGAAGTAGAGTAAACGTATTTTATCTTATTTTACGAAATTTCGAAAACCCATGCCTCAAAAATCCATGAGAGAAAGTGAAAAAGTATAATTTTTCAACTTCAAACTGAAAAATTTTTTGAACTTTCACCAGAAGATGGAAGTGTAAATCTCGTAACATTAGATTCAAAATATAAATAATTAATGTTATGTTATTTTATTGACATCAGTACTCGGTTAGTCATTTAAGGACATCGGACTATTAAGCTTGCGAAATTGAAGATCTGTGTACGATAATCGACTTTTCATAACAAATAGTCCCGAATGGCGATACCTTCACAGTCACTTATGCAACAATCAATTAGCCTTCCTCCATATAAGTGCGTACTTCATTCGAAAGTTGCGCATTATATTTAAGGTTGCATCAGAGTTATGCCTCCGGGCATGACAGTTAGGCCATAAGTTGAAATCAGCTCGGCCTCATCTTTTCAATTTTAAGCATACAAATTGAGTGTTCTTATCAAGCCGTGGGATGTTTTATGGATGTAGAATTACCATCGAACGCGTTGTTTGAACGTCGTCTCAATAAGCTGTCGGGAGTTTTTAAACGTCCATATTCCGATTAATTTATAATATTATGCAGTCACCATAGAGTACTACTCAGTGTGCTTGTGGACACTTTGGGGCTTTGGGGATAAGGTGGGGAGTATACTTTAACTATTACTTTAAGATGATTCTTAAATAATTCACAGTTTTATAAACGGTTTCATTAAGTAACTCCTGGAAATTGAATATCACGTCCCAATAAGCCGCGGCTGGTATTCATGCGGGAGCTGTTTTGACGATATTCTTCAGGTCGGGCTTCGGGTATAAAAACAGGTAAATAAATAAGAAAAAACAATACAGACAGAGTTTCACCTCCTTATAGAGTGGGGAGCCGGAGAACCGGCCGGAGGGGACGACAGCAACATTTCAGCGGTGCCGCTATCTCCGCCTCTAAGTGGCCCGCCTCCCCTCTTACAAAACGTCCATTAAGGGCGCCCTCCCGATATACGTGTCGCAACCCGGGCACCCCCGTCCACGCCAGGAATAATTTGTTGGGCCCAGCCAGCCGACCGGACCAGATAACCTCCTATTAGCCACTTTTAAGTTGGTTCCAAACACGTTTTTGAACGGTGACGGGAGCCGGAGGAGATAGCATTCGGGAACAGTAGATAGTATAAAGCCGAGTACGAAAGACGGTGAAATAGCACCTAGTGTAATTACTAAAATTAAAAGATTTATTTCACGCCTAAAAAGACCCGTCAACTGAAAACAAAGAATAATGAAATGAAATCCGAAAACAATTTTTCTATAACGCGTGCACACTTTCACTGTTATTGAATGATTGATTATCGAGAAGAAAATACCGAGAAGATATTTTCCTCTAAGACTCAGAATGTATAGCAAAATGTGCTGAAATCCTTGTAATAATCAATAAAAAAAACTTGAAAGGGGATTAATGAAGGGCATTAGTACTTTGTGCACGCAATTTGTAGCTAGAATGAAATTGAAAACGTGGATAAAATCGAAATTACAGTCCTAAGAATTTAGTGCTAAAAGAAGTCCGTCAAAAAGTAAACAAACGGATACTGTTGCCACATAGGCGACAATAACTTAGCGTTCCGTTAGCAGTTTTCCAAATGGACCCGTGACCAATAAAACACAAAACAAGCTATCAAACTGTGAATCTTAAATTCTGCTTAGGGCAAACAGAAGCGATTAGACAAATGGGCTGCTAATTTGACACTAACGATACCCAAATGTATCTGAATTTCAATCGAGCACCTTAACCCATTTCCGAAAAGACAGCCGGAGAAATAACTGTCGAATGAGATATGCGCCACAAGAGCTCAATATGAGATATCTCGGCGCACGATACTTTCTCGCAGCAAGGCCTTGAGCCGACCATTCGATTTTAAAAATGTCCGTAAACCACTTTTACACACAGTGCCATAAAACAAGGATAACCTATGTGGTAACCTAGACTAAGTTTTTAAAACTCCATTTGGAACTAAATAATCGGCAGTCGGATTGTAATAGAAATGCTAATTTCAAATCAACTTCCATAAGTTGTACCAGATAAATCAATTCACTAAGAAAGAATTAACCCCCTTTCAGAGAAAATTCTGAATAAGGAAACAACAAATTTTTAACGCCCTGTAAAACTCATAAAACAGATGAATATGAGGCATTATAGAGCATCGTTAAGAATTTGCATATCGATAAGAGACCCGTGACGTCGTCATCTCAGCGCCGTACATCTTATACCGGTTTTGGCCCTCCTCCATTCTCATTAGAATTTACACTGATAAGCGACGGAGAGATAAATCCATTCGCTAGATTCTTAAATACTACTTTATTACTAAAACTTACATTCTCAAGACATCGACGAAGGGAGTGAGAATTGTTTCAGCCCATCTTACCTGAAACAACAAATGAATATGTTAAAAAATATTGAAATTCACAATTCAATTCATTCAAGTTTTTTTTTATGTTGTCCGTTCTAGAGGACACAGCTCATGAATTCCCTTTCACGCGGGAAAAAAGATCCTACTTATTATACAGTGACCGAGATTAAGAGTGTTATAGTAGTCGTATTTTTCGCAGAATAAAATTAATTTTGTCTTTCAATTTAAATTTAATATTACAGTGCGGTCTGAAGAATGATACGGTGCGTACTATAAAAGTAGTGCATAGATCGTGGATTTGTAGTCCCGATTTACATTTTTAAGGTGTAAAATAGAGCTATGGATAGAACCATTCGAAGAAAGATTTTGTAGCCACGGTTAGGTAAACTCGGTAATTGGAATATACCACCTTCCCCAATAGGACAGAAAACGTGTTATGTAAACAGATTGTAAAAGATCGTTTATAATAGTTTCGTAAATATCTTAAAGGGTTTTCTCTAGGGTTACACCGACTTTCGTTTCTCGAATCCGTCGTCAGTAGTATTCGGTTAGTATGACACTACGGAATTATTTAGATTTCATGCATCTGTTCTCACTAAGAGAAAGTATCTATTGATAGTGCTAACGCATGTGTAGTTGGATTCGTAATGTCACTTGCCTGTGACAGTAAAAGCGTTGTTCTGTCAGTTAAACTGGTCAAGTAGAAAACTGAACCTGAAACAACGATATTGGCCGTTAAAAGATTAACATCCCGAGCAGAGGCGTGAGTCAGAAATAAACCAGACAGAATTAATGTTATACAACGAGCTATAATGAATGTTCTGTGATGACTAAGGGAGTGTAAAATGCTTTCAAGTCTTGCAAGTGACTCCAGTAATGATAGCTAGTGTAAAATAAAGGAAATGAAAGAATGATGTCGTGGGAATGGAGTACGGCTGTTCTTCAAAGAATATAGACGTAAGGCTGGTGTTGTTGAAGGAAGAGGTTCACAACAGCACTACATACTTGAAGAAAGAAAAATAAGGAACCAATTATGATTTGGAATCGGATTTAGATTATGATCCGAGTGTAAAAAATCAATTCTTTACAATCACATGTTTCACTTTGTTTAATTTATATGTCGAGTATGAAATAGTTTTATCAGGAGAAAATTTAAAAAGAATTCTTTGCATCTCCACTACACTACACAGCAAATGTTCTGCAAGCGGTAAATGCGAACCCGGTAGAAAATATTTCTACGCTTCATATATGGAGAGAGGCTATCGATGGGGAAGGCACTGTTTAAGCCGGAGGCAAAGCACAGTCACTTGAAAGATTAACTAGTCCTTGAGGGTGCGCCTCATTAGGGGCCCGGCTCCAGCAACAGCCCCCAAGCCTCGGCCATTAAGTCATTTATTTAATGCACAGGGGGAATACATTAAGTTTCATTACTCCCGGCCTAATTTGCGCCCGATCCTTTGTAAAGACCTTGTCACTGCTATTCTAGCGCTCGATCAAAATTTACTTTTATTTATTTTCAAGAGCGACGTCGATGTTAACGCTGTTGAATCGCATCTGCGGGTCCTTTTAGAGAACCTCCTATAACTGATTAGCTGACTGTGAGCGCTCTCAGGCGCAGGAGTAAAACCAAAACTAATTAACTCGTTGCAATAAAGATGATGAAACTAGCAATGAAACTACTAGAGATAAAGATCACTATACGATTTTCTCCTAGTATTACGCATGAGAAAATAGTCACGATGTAGATATCACATTACTGAACATCATTTTTTATTAACACTGGATTGGATAATTCAATTATATTGTGTTTGTGTATTATTTATGTAATGTAAAAAATATGTTTGTAGAACTACCACCAACAAAGACCGAACTACTACCCCGGATTTCATTCCACTACAGGAGAGTAAAATTACTTCACCGCTGAATTGAGAGCTCTTCCAATATTTTTGACTCTTAACTTCTGTAAACACCCTGCATTGTTGTTATTGAGACAACACCGACAATAATTTCATACAATGTGACGGCTCCTCGGGTGGCGAGTGATAATATTGTTTCTTCTTCGAGTTGAAAATTAACCGGGTTACGAGGCTGTGAAATCGCGGAGACGTCCTTCCCGCGTGTCGCGTCGAGTAAGGTTAGTGGCGAGAAGAAGAAAAAAAACGCAATTAGTACTAATTAGTAACGGTAATGTCGGCGTCCAGTGTTGACTACGCCATTGGGTTATCCTTCGGTGTTGTTCCTATTGCGGGGTGTAAAGCTTGCGTTTTGACACGCGTCCCAGGCTAATGGGATCCGATCGTCCACTCGGGCCGAAGCGCTAAGAGTTTTGACGTTAACCCGACGCCGTCACACCGGTCTCTCTGACACTCCACTTCTTTATAAAACCTGCCACTAACCCTTCTCTCCTATCATTTATTTTTCCTCCACCCTTTCGTCGGCGTCCATCTTAAACACATCGATACATCCATAAATTCAACCTTTGAATTTTTTTTTATTTCGAAATCTCTCGGGATTAAGAGTTTATTCCTCAAATGGCCCCGGTTTAAATCCTCTAACGCATTTATCCCTCGCTATCCCTCAATTGAAAATACGAACACTCCATCGAACTGAAACTTTGACATGGGCCTAAAAAATCGAAAACAGAACTATAGGATCGAATTTTATATTCACAGATGAAGTAGCGACTTGGATTATTTATTGAAGCTATTAACAGTAACAGGCGTGCGCATGCTCGCAACCGTTTAAAACGAAAAACCTCAACAGTTTTCGGGTTCACCGAGGTGAATTTATTGAAACAATTTCTCTCGCGGGTCGGTTTTAACTGAGGGGTCAGAGAGGTCACGGACTACCCTGAAACGGTGCACAATTAACCTCCATTTGAACTAGCGCCGGTAGCTGTATCGCAAGGAGATGATCGCTGAAAGATAAAAAGTCACAAACAATAGGCCCGAGTTCAATGGTGAGGCGCCCCTGGCTTCTGAAGCACTTCAAATATAACACTCTTGCACAGTTATCGTCCGAGCAAAAAATACAAGTAACATCAGATAGGTTTAACAACCAAAGCAATGCTAATATATTTACGTGCTGTATCCATTCGCTTTATTTCTGCTAAGCTAAACTGGGTTACACTTCCGTTATAGTACCATAATTAGCGCATTATTTATTTACTTATACTTTTTTATTATTTATTCCTGCATAAGTCCCTGAGGCTTGAAATATGTGGAAGGAATCCCTTCAGAATTGACTAACTTGAGCTATCATCGTGTATCATAGTTCATCATACGAAAAAATCAGTTATTTTTCCTTCTTCTTCTTTATACAGTTTCTTATATGCAGGTTTGATGGACGAGTGCAGACTTTACCAATAATATCGTAGGCTTCAGTTTAATAGATCAATGATTATATCGATACACCCTACCGCAAGAGTGACATTTGGTCCTCTATACATGGACAGAGAAGGTCACGGCGTATATATTTACGGAATGCCGCCAATTAGTGGCCACAAAACCAATGTGACCACGTCAAATGATAGATTACCGGACTCGGTGACAGCCGAGGCGTCACCGCCCATTGCTCAAGGCGTGTCGAAGGCGTGTTTCAATTAATTTTATTGCTCCGCTTAAAAATCTTCGATTTCCCATTAGTCGAAGATATTTCTGGCAGCTTTTCAGAGTCTCTGCGGAGTGAAGGAATATCCAATATTAATTGTTACAAAACGGAATTTCGATTTACATTTTTTTTAGTCAAAAACATATTCGTAAGCGGACATTTAAAATTAAATAGACAGAGATATCGTCAAATGACTGTATGAAGGACTATAGTAGATATACGGATGAAGGTTAGCTTACAAGTGTATCAAGTATGAGATCAAAGGCTATATTCTGACAGTGATTACAGTTTGAAGAGTGAATTCAAGAAGCCAAATCAAGGAAACTGTACCCCACAGTTTAAAGAAAAGTATTTAGGACGGAGATTTATTTGAACAGTATTCAACCTTTGTAGGATTCTTACTGAGTTGTACGGACAGGACAACCGCGAAAACCAGTACGGTGTTCGGATCTCAAACAGAAAAAAAAGCCCAGTGTTAGCTAAGAAGACGGGGGGCTAGCGTCGGGGCTCTAACGAGCCGTTGGCCGGTGGTAGCCCGTATTGGGAGAAAGAGGAGATAATCTGGGCGAGATAAAGGGCCGAGATGTGGCCGGGATAGCGGCGACTCTTCTCCACTTAAAGTGGCCACTTTGTAGTCCGGTGACGATATATCGGGGGACCGCATTTTTACCCGCCGACAAACCAGTTTTACCCGGCGCCGGGCATTAAGGCCCAGATCCTTACGGGCATCCCAGAAACAGTCCACGAGAAAACAGTTTTGATAAGTGTCTTAATACTCGAAAACCTTTTTCTTCCTTTTTATACCTAAGAATTAAAATGAGTCCAGGCCGCTCGTCTACTTTACCAATAATTAATGAATCCCCCGCGGAAATCATCGACTAGTATTTGGGATATTAACAACAAATCTTATGATATTACGTGAGCAATAAGGATGTTGGACGTGCGAAAGCTCTGTCGCCTGTCATGAAATTTATCCATATCACCTCCTTTGGTCATGTTAGTCACATATAGTCATGTCCGACGTTTCGACGTTAACACAACCGTTTTCCTCAACGTTATGCAAATTAGTCATTTGACTCACTTCTGCTTGATGACTACAATCTTATTTCGTTTCAAAAATGAAAGGACTAAAACTCATGTAACTATCTATGTAAATCAGACGTCATAAAAACCATCATTGACATTTGGTTATACAGTCTTCTACCTGTTAAACAGTTATGTCCGATCGATTGGTTAGTTTCCTTAATAACTATTATTCTAAAAAAAACATTGGTTTAACGAATATCAGAAAATCTCGTTAACTTCGGCTCCCATAACTTGGCATTTCGTGGCTTTCATAGATAAAATCCCACCCATTATAAGTCAGAAGGGTTTTTTGAATTAGAGTTATTAAGCAAATGATGATAATAATTATATAGCCCTTGAGATGTTCCGGTGTTATTAAGTATGGTATCAAGGATATGTATCATATGGTTGATGTTTGACTCGTTTAATCAGGCCCCAGAGATCGCTACTGAGGTAGTAGTTGCGTAGACCATAATGATGTTTTTTCTACTACTTTTGTGTTTCAGAGTGTACAATTAGCCCTAGAATCGTTGATTACAAAATAATAGTATATGAATTAATGCATGTTACCATGTAAATAATTGACAATGAATAACACATACAGAAACTGAACGTGTATACTTCAAATTAAAATTGATGTACTTTGTACATATACTTTATTATTTCAAAATACGATTTAGAAATATAACTAATGTAAGATTGCATTAATTACTTCACATAGGCATCCGCTTGATAGTCACGTAGTAACATTGACTAATATTTGTATTAGTCCTTGGGCTAGGAACAAAAATCTTACAAATAACAAAAATCTGGTATTTTTATCCGGCGCCGTTTAGCACCTACGTTAGGAGGGTATGGTGTCACGGGTCTAATAATAGTTAAAAGGCGACCAATGAGCGTTGTCTGACTCAGCGGGCTGTCGAATGCTCTCCCACATCCACTTGGAGCAAATGAAAAGGAGCAAAAAGAAGGAGAGAAACACTCCGGAAAACGTTTCCTCTCGGCGTCTGGAATCGGCCCAATTAGCATAGAGAATTGGCGAAAACCGGTCGTTAGTCACAGACATTTTTCCTCCTGCCGAGTCCCGGCAATGTCCCCCGCCCGGAGTATATCTCACCGCGATTTTGTTCTGCGCAATTTGTTCAATATGGCGAAAATAAAGGGGTACACTATACTATATTTGTTAATATTTAAAATATGTCCGTTTTTTATACTTAGCATTCTTACTTTTAGATGGACGGGAACCTTTATTCCTGTCTAATTGATATCGTACATTTCACGCAAACCGTCTCTCTAAAATTTTACGCTTGTTTGGTTCGTAATGTACAATCTAATCCTTAAAATATAAAATGTACAAATTGAATAGGCTCACAAATTTTCAGTATCTATTTTATCAGCCGCAGGCAAACTTTCTAAAAGGTATAAATCTTGAGTAAACAAAAGGGCATTTAACTAAAATGTCTTAACTCCCGTTTGGGGGCCCATTAGGAGGGTCGGTAGAAGGTGGGGTTGCCGACGTGCGAACATCGGCTGAGAGTTACGACCGCAGCCCGGTATAATTATACAGGGTATATTGTTCAAGGCCGGGTATAATATTGTCTCGGCGGGCTTCATTAGCCCCCGGCCCGGGCGCAAATCACCGCCCACGCCCCTGCCCACCACCCACCGCTATTTATTTCCCGGCTACGGCTCTCTCTCGCCCCAAGTTTCTTTTTCACTCCTTCCTTTCGCGTTCTATTGTCCTTTTGCTCGCCCAAAAAACACCGATCGGATTTCAGCCCTTTAAGAACGATGGCCGGGGGGAGGGGGGGGTTCCTGACGATGATATCGTTGGTTTATGTAGAAAATCGTTTGTTCATCCTCCTATTAAACCGTTCACCCCTAAACCATCTCTCTCAATTGTTTTGAAAATGAACATTAACACTGCTATTCATTACTACGATTTTGTTATTCGTTTCACGAATACATCAGAAAATCTATGTTAAGAATTAAATGCGAAATAAAATTATAATTCAGATTACCAAACTCAATCCAGATCATCCAGTCGACATTCCTACATTAATTAAAGTGAAAATAAACTGTTAGCGTCCAAATTTTAAATTCGCTTTAAATATTCAAACAACCTTCTTCCAGACCTTCAGTTAATTATCTGGCCGCCCGATCTAGTATGTCTAATAGGGAGACTATTAAAAGTCATCAGCGTTAAAATATCGTCAACGCAGCCGTTAGAAAATTGAGCCGCGTTAATAACGTGGCATGGAATTAAGGGCAATATATTGGGTTTTTATGGTATCGAATGAACACGGCCCATAAACTACGAGTTCTTGAGTCCCGATTGGCCGGGGTCACTATCAGGTTCTTAATTTATTCAGGAAAGATATCCGCTCATTTATTTATAGTATTTGCCCAATTATACTATGCCGAGTATAGGTTTTATGTCTCGCTCAAGGCATAACTTCTTTACGTTACTTCGCATTTGTTAAAAAAAAACCTTTTTCGGTTAGATCACTGCTAGATATATATTAAAAACAGAGCACGGAATCTGTTTTATTGCTTTACGGAATCTGTTTTTTTAATTTTGAATGCCAAACTGCTTGTCAATATATAAACCGTTTGAAAAAGAAACCTTTTCCTTATCCTTCATCCGGCGCCTTCTTAATTCTTCTCGCGTTAGAATGGAGGTGACTCATAGTTCTAGTTAGAATAGATTGGCAGAACCACCGAGATTACAAGATAGCGTATATATCATTACTACATGAGTGTTATTCTTCGCGCCATATCGTTTCGTATGTTTCGTTTTTCTACTTATCGCCGTCGCCAATAATTGAGATTGTTAAGGTTCCAAATTATCTGCTGAGGATTAATCGAATTCCGATTTAACATTATTAGTTTCTCTATAACAGTAGGAAAGCTTTAAAACCCCAGTATACCTAATATATTCTCCACATTTATTCGTTTCAAGTTTTTCCGATCATAATATATATAATTTAACTAACACAAAAGATGAACTCAATCCCATAAATATAAAAAGAAGACCAGTTGAGATCACCGGCCGGTATTTTAAAATAAAGTAAAAAAACTAACAAACGGGACAATAATGAGGAATGAACACTAGCCTTTAAAATAATAACTTAGTCAAAGAATTTTCTGATCAGACCTCTGATGTCGATCCTATCAGAGATTTTATGGCCGAATGTTTTCCCCATTTTATGCGCTCGTAGGCTCGGTTCATTATCCTGAATACGGTTCGATCGCGGACAGAATGGGAGTAGTAAAACTGATCATCTTCCGAATGGCTACAACCGGTTTGTATTTAAATGACGACGACAGAGGAACAACAAATATTGGCCAAGATTTATCAAAAAGAAATTGGGCCCAACGCCCTATTTATAAAACAATATCGCATGACTACGTGTAACTGGAACCAGCCACAAATTATGTACAGCTAGGAAAATTCGTTAAGATTTAATTTAATTTTTTAATGAAATTCTAAAACCAAAAGTGATAAGGCCAAAAGTGAGAATAAGGGTGAAACAAAAGAAAACAAATCAGTTACCATTCTTCCTTTATGTGTTCCACTTTAATGCCTATGTATTCTTTTTCCCTAATTTAATTTTAATAAATAGATATTATGCCACTAATAAAATTAACGTTATTCCTACTATTAATCAATTTTTGGATTTATTTATCAACTTAATTGATCAAAGCAATAAAGATCTAGCAGACTTTGAAGAGAAGACCTCAATAAATTATAACCTTTTTATGTCCTGACTATCTGTATATTATTTTCTGTGATCTTTTAATGAAACTAAGTATATTTAAGAACCAACCAGGAAGTGTTGGAGACACTTTCAAACATGTGAAAAGGGAGAACGAACTAAAAATATACTCGGAGTATAGAATATAGATTTTTTCTTTAAAATTGGAATCATTTATTGAGTTACGGGATTTCGCACGCACAACTATCCACGTAATTGAGTTGGTATTTTCCAGTCAGGTGAACGGGGCTGCCCGCCCAATAATAAGCTGAGAAATTGCCCACTCCAGCAAACCACACGGAGGAACGGCCGTCCTACTGACGCTGACATTTCCCTGCCCCCACGAGGTGTCTCATCTGGTGTCATTATGTAATTACATGAAGAAATCGATTACCGGATTCTCCTCCGAAGTCGGCTCTCGTTCCCGATAAATGTGCCGTGAATGGGATTTTTTTCGAAAGGTAGAGAGAAAAACTCTGTGTACTGGATAAAATGAAACGCGGTCGCACATAATACATTAATTAAGGGGCCCATATATAAAGAACTGCCTCTCTTCAACATTCAATATGAAAATGTCTCTATTTTATTTTTTGACGGTTGATGATATAGTATTGTTGTGTGATGTTATTTCCTGTAATGCACGTATAAGTTATTCTAAGCAGTATTGTTGGAAAACACAAATATAAATTATACCAACGTTTATAAACTTCGTCACATGGTAAATTTCCAAATTAAGATGCCATAAAGAGTTGAAAGAAGTTATTGATTTTTTCCTTTTTTTATTATCACTTGTATAGTTCCCGTATTCGTCATCGTCAATTTAATTTGTTACCCGTGAATTCATAATTATGTGAATTATTGCTTACTAAGTATCATGTTAAACCTACAGCTGCACTGTTATTTTAAAAACGGTAATAAAAGAATTCAAAAGGAACCAATAATCTTCATATCATGTTACATCATTTTGTTAATGCTTTCAAAATTCTACTACTACAATGAATTAGTATTAATGCCGTCCTACATTATAGTTATGTCGTTCATCACAGCGCCGACGTAGATATTAGCAGCTACGGAGCCCACAAAATTATACACCAAAGCTCCTTTTATGATTTTGTCGGAAAACGAAACACAAAACGACGAAATGAGACGAAAAAAGAAGCGGCTTCAACCGGTCAATTAGTATGTTTAAACAATCAAGGTGATGATTCTGCAGTTTGAATTTCTCTCCCTGTAATTAAAGTCTTAATGAAAATACAGGTTACAGAGATCTGGAAATTTATTAGCTAAAATAATATGCTTATATCTACACAGATATACGTGTATATTCGTAGTTCATATTTCAATTCGATATATTTAAAAATGTTGACATTTTAAAAATATTGGGACACGCAAGGAATACTGGGAATTAAAGACACAATAAAATCCCGATTTTTTAGTTCAACAGAGACAATTGAACTATATACAATAGATAAATGAATGCATCCTCTTAACACTGTTCCCAGTTTGAACCCGATCCAAGAACGTAGGCGTCTTATTGAAAACGTCAGGTGCAGAAGTAAGAACACATGTTCGTGGACGTACGACCGGCGAAATACGGTAGCAGGAGACAGCGAGGAAACAGCAAAGTCATCACAACAATGCGAATGTTCCGAGGCACAATGCCATAGCTAATTTTTAAAACACGCCTGTTGAATTCTACTAATGAACAGCACCGATGTAAATGGTATAAGAGGACCTTATGTCGCCGTAATAAGTTATTCTTACCTTAATAAGATAATCCTTTTAATAATATAAGTTCCTAATTTGTCCTTTATTGCACGATTACTTCGGTTACAAGAGCTCCAGGTACAAAATAATGTTTTGTAATTTTGACTGTTTTAATCACAGTAAAAATTAATTAGATTAATGCTTCACGATTAAGACTACAACATGAACTAACATCAGACCCGGAAGCAATAACACGAACTATATATCAAATCGTTCTCCCGAGAATTATAGAACTGGCAAGCAAGGAAAACGTAGAAAAGATATTTTCGCCAAGCGATCAAAATAAAAACATGCTCAGTTGTAATAGCTTGCGCAAGAGCAAACCTGACCACGTTATTAGTTCCCTGCTTGAGCGAGGAAATAAAGGCGAAAACAAACATTCAATTTTCGCATTATCAAAGTGTAACAAGGAAAACTCGCCATAAAAAGAAGGAACGTGGCAATGCAGTTATCAACACTGTGACAGTGTTTCGAAATCCATCCAAAATTGTACGGCGAATATTTTCGTAACACAAAACCAAAATTAAGAGATGTGCGATCCACAATTATTTATGTTTGCAAACCTCAAAAACTGAGATAAAACCATGATCATAACAGAACGAAAAAATCAATTAATTTTATTATATATATATATATATATATATATATATATATATATATATATATGTTCGGATGCCAAAATAAGTCGTAAGTGGTTTCATTAGAATTTCCGAATCGGCAACTCCATTTATCACCTCCGGCTTCAATTAGATCAATTAAATCAAGCTCGTTAAATGAAGGTCATGCGACAACGGAGTATATTGCACCACAGATTATTAATTACAGATTTTTTGTAACGATTATTTTTGCTTGTTTTTCCCCTCCACGCAATAATTGGCGAACACTCAGCGGCTCAATGAAGTATTCCGTGGGTTCCCCATTTCGTCGCTGATTGTTGCACAACTGGCGTGGATTAGATCCAAGACGAATTTAAAACATATACTGAAGATATTAGATGGTACGGTTTGCTGTTTAAGTTAGAATTAATTTCATTTCAGTATACACAGAGGTCCACGGGGGTTACATATATTATCACCCATGCGATTTCTTTGCCTCGTTAATTCATCCTCGGTACCGAATAAAAACGAGTGATATGCACTGAGTTTAATTAAAATACAGCTAAAAAATACGGCACAGCTCGTAAACCTTGTATATATTACATCTGAATACATTTCCGCGTAAACCGGTACCTCAAACTGGACGAGATTTCATATAATTTCGGATTTTAGGATTTAAATTATGGTTTACCAGCGCGCGGTTAGCCGCTACTTAAATGCTCCTATCACGATTTATTGGACATGTTTTTATTTATTAAAGTTTTTTTTATTTATTAGAAACATAACGCGAGCAAGACGTAAAGGTTAACACGCTCAGTTGTCCCATGAAATTATTTGACCAAAAAAGGACACAGCGCACTAGGAGATTTAAAAAGCCGCTACCCTTGAATTATTTTCGATATATCCGCTGTTCGGCGTACACCATAAATTCCCAATGTTTAGTCCTTTAGTCAGAGTGTGTGGATATCGCGAGGTTGCAATAATTTTCCAATCCGATAGTTCAAGGAAAAATAACCTACTATTTGAACTAGAGAAAAAAATCCAATGATCCAATGGCTGAGAGTTTTCCTCTGTCACGCGGGAAAATTCGATCAATTTTAAAACTGCCTATCTGCTACAAAAACGAAAAATCTCTGAGGTTACACAGTACATTCAAATATCTCCACTCAACTTTAATAAAATTCATGTTAAATATGATTAACTTCATTATAAGCGTGAATTTCAAATTAGGAATAACTAAAAAATAGGAAAATGTAATCTGCCCATATTTCACGAGTGCATAGTTATCAACTTAAACTCCATTACAGTACATGCGTCGAGTGTGCAATGGAAAGCGAGTCCTTTCTTTGAGTGCACCGATTCCGTGGAATCTGAGACACCGGCCACGGTTGGTGGGCAGGCCGGCCGGCCGCCACATGATGTCACTCCCCTCCTACGGTCTCGGGAACGCGGGCGGCGAATGAAATCTGTAAGGATACGAAGCCCTCGGCGCACACTCCCCATTACGGCCAAATGGCCATTGGTGCTCTTTTTTTTTTGGTCGCCAGTTAACTTCCAGGAATCGGCCCGTACGTATGGCGGTCCTGCTTTACAGCTGATCCCGTGCGCCCTCCTCCTTTCACCGAACACAATGGAGATATTAATAATCAATTTAAGCTTAAAAAGATTCCGAAATGAATACTCCGCTGGGAAGACCACCCAGATGAATACCGCCGACAAATCTCCGACGTTAGTATTCTTTTATAATACCGAAATAAATTTTATAGCCAATTAGATAAAAACAACTTAATTAGTACACTGGGTTTAATAAGCTCCACGCATTAGCAGGGTGGAATTTGAAATTAAATTCAATTTGGGTGAAGGCTGAAATTTCTCATTGAGGAAAATTCGGTCCGCCATAAGGGAATCGAGAAGGTGGCCTAATGAAAACAGGAACATACCGTATAAGTCGAACCGCCGAACGAAATTATATGTGTAGTTGAGTTTCTTACAATTTCGTAATCAAGGCTGACGTAGTCTGAGTTTTGCGAAATTAGAAATGTTTCTAGATGGCTGTCTGTCTCGCTATATCAGTGCTGCGCACAGTACGTCAAGCGAGTTACTCACATTCTGACCTCTCCTCATCATACCGCTACCTCATTCACATGACATACAATAATTTTACAGAAAAGTGAATACTTTCCTGGTAATATTCTTGAACAGTGTTTGTTTCATGACAGCTTGAGTTCCTCGAACGCGGCTTTATATTAATGTGCCAAAAGTGGTACACCGGGTCGGGTCTGGGTTAAAACACGGGCTGTTAACAGCCGGACCGTAAAATATTGGCACGATAAAGCGTCGCCCGGGACGCGTTTCAACGGGCCAACTCATTGGAACAGACCCCCTGGGGTTCGGTACCACTCGAATACCCTTTAGAAAAAAGAAGAATTACCCCCTACTTTGCGAAATGACCGTTTCCGTTCCAATGATGACAACTTTATAGCCGAGTTTTTCTGCCAAGGTGCATCTGGCGAGGACGTTTCGGGAACCGGCTGTTTTTTTATAATGAATTCTCTCCCAATTCAAAAATATTGGGAGACTATAAAATTTGTCAATCACACATTTTTAGTAAATGCAAATGTAATGCAAAGTAGTTTAAAAATATATCAGCACAAATAAACCAGCTTAACGTGGCACGTTTTCATTTATTCTCAAAGAAGAATAAATTATATCATTAATTATATCCAGAATTATTACTTACACTATCCTCTTTGTAGCCATTGGTTAGAAAATAAAAAACGTCATGGAGTTTGACACCTTTTCCTATAATCTTTAAAAAAGGAAATTGTAAAATAAGGAATATTCATGGAAATATTTCAGACCACTCCAGAGGCGAACGATAAAAAACGGGCAGTGAATATCTTGAACGTCAGCGACCGCGTTTGCATACGTGACATGCATTGAAGTATACTTTGAAGGCGCAGGATAAAAAGTACCGGTAGATTATTGCGTTTGTTTAAATTAAACGTAGCTTGCATTGTATCATTGTGTATTGTGTTTATCACATAGGAACACAGATATCGCATCTGGCATTAGAAACGGGTGAATATAACATTACGAATAAATTCTTGATGTATAACGAATAACGTTGAGAGGGAGAATTAACCGTATGCATGACGTATCAACAAAAATAAAATTGATTTTAATTATGTAATTATTAATTTTCAATTACTAAAGTGTTGTAAGAACACGAAGAGAAGTGTAGGTGGGCGATAATGGAAACGTTTGTGCATGAGCAAAAAAATAAATGTAAATAGAGTAGTCGCATTTAAAGAAAAATTAAAGAAGTCAATAAAAATAAATATCACTAAAAGTGATTACACCGTTCTGTAAGTGACCTACCACCGTGTGTGAGAGACCGGACAAGACCACCGGTCTTCTGATTAATGCCCGACTGGCACCCAGCGGCGCGCTACCTTTCCACTTAAAGACTACAAGAATGCTTTACGGCATAAATTATTTACATTTAATTATTCGAACGTGAACTTAATTTTACAAACGCCACCCTAACTTTATATGTTTTTTCCATTTTATGTTCATCTGAAAATTTCAATGCTGTCAGAGCTTTTTATACGCCATTCAGTCATTCATGAAACAATTCTATAGATTTTTCACAAATTATAATATAAACAAAATTAACTATTTCAGCGATGAAGAATAAATTGATACACTCGTCCGGGTTATTCTCTAATTTATAGTTAAAAAAAGATTAAGAAAATAAAATAAAATAATATGAATGAGTCCACCAGTACAAAAAGGTTCTATTTTGTTTTGATATTATTTGATAAATTATTATATGTTTTTAAATTTAACATGTTTGGTAAGCAGTCCTGCCTACAGTGTAGCCCTCCACAGGATTCAATTTTGGTTTTAGATATAAGTTATCAGAAGGCTACATTCTGTGACTTTACTGAATGTTCCATCGAGTTTTATGACGTCGCCATCTATTTATTCCGCTGTGTATTGTTTGTCGGTCGCGGCAGCTGCACACACTTATTTTGTGTGACTTGAACATTCCGGTTAATTGCACTGGTGTTCGGCTCTATTAGGAGTCCGCTAATCGGCGGGCGGATCGGGTCGAGCCCGCCCGTATATAAATAGCGATTTCACGGTGGAAGGAATCATTGGAAGACAGCTGTCGGTCGAGATAACCGCCGGGTCACTCTACGGCACAGGCTCAAACGTTCCAACAGGCTTTTCCAACACAGATAAAGAATACCGGAGTCACGGTGTAAGGTCCGCGTATCTGGAGAAATGAGAGCGGAATTTATTTCTTCAGTTTACTAGCCTAACCGTAATCGGAGCACTGTTACTGTAGGTAGCTCACGTCAGTTCCTCATCGCGGAAGCATTCAAGTAGGCGGACAGTGACGACCCGAAAATATGAGAGGAGAGATGGAGGACCTCCACGCACAGATGGGTAAATTGCAACAAATTCCCCAATTTCCAGCACACAAATCTGAAGAAATTATATTTCTTGAAGAAGAATGCAGATAAGGTAGTAGAAAACCAGAATTTTAAAAACGGATTTTTAATACGCGGATACCTACCGTCAGTTATCTGCATAATATGCTATAAAAATTAATACAGGCCTTCGGAAATAGGGGGTCTAATATAATCGGATACTGCACATATTTTTACCTACTGGAGATGTGCGTGGGTGGTTGGTGGTGGGGACTGCTTTGAAATATCGCCACCAACTGCAATAATAAACGAAGCGTCCTAAGCCAAAATTAAGGCCGACTAGATAGCATAACCGCTCATAAAATCGGATAGCCTATTAATGCCTATAACGAGTGAGCCGTCATTCCTCGCGGCCGGTGGTCCCCACATCTCAGCAGACGGTAGTCCTACTCCTTACGTCTAATGCGTTCATTAACTTAGCCCATTAGTCTTCGCCCGTCTCACTTGTAACAGACGCAACGTCATTCTCCCTTTTCTCTTGAATATTTATAGTAAACTGCATGCAAATACGCGTCCTACATTAGAGTTCAACACACAGACTCGATTTTAATGACATTAACGTCCTTACATATTCCAGTATTTATACGAACAAAAAACAGATTGACCACCCCTAAAACCACACGGAACTGCAACGATACCGTCCAGTATTCTTTTTGCAAATCAGCTTAAAGTACACGAAAACGTTATAAATATTTTCTCAGGTTATTACAAAATGTTTCAATTCATACGTGAATTTCGGTTTGCACTCTATGTTGTGTTGTCCCACCCTAGACCAATTTTGGCTTCACACCCTCAGTAATTCAGTGTGCCAATAACAAATAATTGAAATTGGCCTCGAAATTAGTAAGAGGAGAACACACGAGCTGATGCGTGGAATATCACACGCATAGATATTCCAAACCCTGTCAGGCTTACGAATTATAATAAAAATAAGCTAGAATCTCTTTTTTAAACAAAACCGCACGTGAAAGTAATTGTAGCTCCACAGGGAAATGAAATGAATAGGAGAGACGGGAACCGGACCTTTGACGCCGCTTGTAATGCTGAGCGCTGCGGGATTCTTCACACGGAGCCCATGCATGGGCCGTGACGCATGTCACGGGACATCTGTCAATGTCATGGCACACAGAACCACCCCACACACCTATCCGGACAGAGCAACCTCTAATGGTAACTTCGTGCCTCGTCGTCATTCTCTGAAGCGATTAAAATAGTGCCTTCGCTCAATCATATAGGTTGCAATTCGAAAATAGCTACGAGTAAAACTGTTTGCTCGACTGTACAGATCAGAATATTGATAATGAATTGCAATAGAAATAGAAATTATTGATCGTAATTATTTTCTCTCAACCAAACAAACGCTAGCAATAGTAATGTTAAAAATATGTGACCTAGAGAAGCATTCATTTCAATAAGACAGTTATTTCTAAAAATTTTTTACTATGAAACAGTTATTGATAAGAAACAAAATAATTAGATTATCAAGTGTAAAACTAAATATCAGGCAGAAAAAAGGTGCAATGGTTCAAACCCATTTAGTATGGCCACCTCTTCAGCCTTTCCGACAAAAAGTGTGCACATTTTATCTGATTAATAGATTAAAATTTGAGAATGAATGTGTGACGGACTTGATTTAATGTGGCAGGTATTGTAAAAGTAGGTAGGTAAAATTGAGGTATTGTTCCCTAAAAGTGAGGAAGAGTCATGGTATCCCAATTTTTACATAATTTAACCATCTTTTTTTTAAAAAGAAACTAACTGAAAGATGCAATATTACAAGCAAGGAAAGTTCCGCATATTGTATTGAGAAATCTTTTTTTTAGTTTTCGAATGAAATATACGTTGTAATCGAAATAAGAATGATGGAAGTTTCCCAACTGTCAGATGAATGATTACTGCTAGTCACAGCCATTGAAAGTGAGACATCAAAGAGCCCCGACTCGAGACGTTTTTTCAAGGGCAGGAAATATTCTGATACTGTTTACTGGAAGCTGATATCGAATTCTGAACTGCCGGGGCCAAATTAGTGGAAGTTGGCGCGTAAATTGTGTGCTATCTGGGACGTGTCACTGATAGCCTTCCCGTCCATTAAAACTCGGTCCGAGCGACACCGTCGTTTATCTTGACGCTCGAATTTATATCTGAACTAGTTATCTGAGAGCGATTCAACCGGCCCGGTAACGACGACGTCATACGTGCCATAAGGGAACCAAGTTCGATACACCTTCACGGATTGACCCGACGTCAGTTCGCAGTTTTATCAACATATTTCGAATTTTTAACATAACAGGTTTCCCGTCGTGCGATACTAACTGGTTTCCCAATGCCAAAGTGCCACTCCAATATCGGAATTAACAAATAAAACTAAATATAAATGTTGTTTGGAAAGAATTACAGAAGGTATTAGAACCACTTGTATTTGTTTTGTTTTTTTAATTTACTTTGTATCAACTGACTGAGGGATAGATCCCTCATAATCCTCGATAAACACTGTCATATCAACCTGCTTTCATACTATAGTAACAGAAGTTACGATCGCGTCATAATCTAAAGAAATTTTATTCTTTATTTTTCCTGATTCTGAGTCATTAGTTCAAATCGTTCATAAACTCCAGCTTCGATACAAAGAAGAGGAAATTTAGCGTAATTAACTCGTTCTCAAGAGTTGAACAAAAATTGAAATCCTCTATTTTACACCCGTCAAAAAGTGACACTTCACTATAAAATTCCTAATAAAAAGAACTTCGAATGCTTTCAGACAGAAATTATGTGCAGAACGTGATTGCAACATTGACTGAAGAAAATTATGTTTACAGTACGGAATTTTTCATTTTTTAAATACCTAATTACAAAGTACAAATGCATCATGATTGATTTTTAATTCATTCGAAGACAGGAAGAAAGAAAAATGTGGAGCGTATTTTGGTAACTTTCTGCGTGCTTTGAGCTGCATGAAGAGGCGAACTCGGGATAAATGAAGTCATCTTTACCTGTGGCGGCCGCCGCGGGGGTCCAGACCCCGCAGCCGTAAATCCTCCACAGGCGTCAACCCACTCGACGACGCTCCAGATAAGAGATCTCTCAGATAACACGTTTCCCTTGCGATGGGAACGTTTCTGTTAGGGGGAAAATTGCGAAAAACTGCGATAACAATCGCCTTTCAATAAAATGCGGCCCTTTCCCGTTTCTTCGATAACAGAATGTTTTAATTCGCGAATTAAAGCTGATTAAATACTTTAAGCGATTATTAAACACTTACAATTAATTACTTTCGACAGATATTCAATTTTACTTAAAATATCTGTACTTTTTAAACAAGACAATCAAAATAAAATCCAGGCCACGTTCCCGTTACACACATTTGGCGTCATACTGACAGTCCTTGAGACAACAATTATAAAAGAATTAATGAAAGAACTGATAAGTAGCAGTAATGCATACTGACAGTAACTATCAAACAGAGCGGGCGTTAATTCTGTAGAGAAGAATAACAATGCCTCAATAAATTATTGAGATTAATAAACACACACTTGCAACCAAAAATGGGACTGATTTTCGGACTAACTTCAATGACAGATTATATTGTTCCTTTGTGGATAAGAAGACCATAGCAATCATAAACATTATTAAATACTGTAAGCAACATTTATAACTTAATGATCCGGGTATTGCGAAAAATGAGATATTCCGAAACATTTTTGTTTATTGTTATAACCTATGGAAAAATGTCTGCCTAAATAATCTGTAACCTCTAAATAAATAATTATAAACAGTGGCCAATATTTTATATATTTATAACGAATTAACTCTTTGAACCAAAATACAAATTTCGAGGAATAGTATTTGGCCGACGAGTCGGGTAGAGCTTTGCCAATTGAGATCTTACCAAGAGCGGGAAATGTCTGGCGTCAAAACGTCTACAGTTGAGAACTCTATTTTAAGAACACCGACGCGGTTCTAGTGACGAACAGCTATTTTAAATTAGAACGCCGTAAATCGTCAGCTGATGCTGAATTATCTTCGCGGTGTATCCAACATTGCAACCTATAAACAACTAAACTTTTTTATACCTTACTGAAACCTAATTGTTATCTGCGGCAGCAGTAATGCCTAAATCATGCCGCAATATTCGCTCCATAAGAATAGTATGCATTTTTTATTATACATTAAGAAATCGTATTGTTTTGGATCACGAACGGAAGATTATATGATTTGCTGTATTGTTGTATTATATAGTAGTATGCTTGCTGAACTTTAGTTAAAGGCACAACAAATTAGGCTCTTTACAGATAGAATAGAATGCGAAAATGTTTAGCCAACGAATACCACGTCATCGAATGAAAATTTCAAAACGTCTCAATACATTTTATATATCTGTATAATCATACTATACACACGATAGCGTAAAAGTAATACCTGAACCATGAAGTTATATAGTTTTGTAAATTATGTCAGTTGTAATATCCACTACTCTGAGCACAGTAATACATTAAGCACAACTAAATTATAATTTGAAACTTATTTCTGAAAAATCCTGTTAGCCTGATTCCAAAATTCTATTTAAACCTGATGGAAAAGGGCAAATTTCTGGAAAGAAAGAACATGTGTCCACTATCATCTGCATCACTCTCTGGAGTACAAGCGACCGACAGCCAATTGAATATTTCTTATCTTTAAAAACCCGGGCACCTGAACAACTAGTTTATTGGGTAACCCATAAAATGGGCACTCGATTCAACAGTGCTAGAGCTGATTTCGAACCGTCGAGAGCGCTTATCTCACCGTACGTGTCATTTGACTGAAACCCAAAATAAAACCCGCATCAACGTGCCCAGTTAATAGTTGCACTCATACAGTTTTGTTTCCACAAAATAAGCAATATGTATAGTCGAATAAAGTGTATACAAGCTAAACAATATAAAACCAAAAACAGATTTTTGCTTGCACCGAAATTTCCATAAATTTGTTTTCAAAACAGCATAAACAAAAACAAATGAAGAAGTATGAAGTCTATGAACTACAAACCGAACTGAAATAGTTCCGACGCTGAAAACGGTCTAAGCTCGGGCCGATCGAGCAATAGAAAAGAAATATATTGCTGGAACGATAAAAATAAATTTACTTAATATCCAATAACGATGAAATATGAAGAAAAATTGTGGCCCATATATCAAGGAATGTATATAAAATTATTCCACTGATTTAATTTGTATTTCTCGACAACCAATTTTAAATCCCAATCCACCCGAGTCATTGAAATTTCAATTCTGGATTTGGATTTATTGGAGGACAATTTATTGATCCACTAATTTCTGATAATGGGTTTTACTAATTCGGTGTAAATCAGTTTCGGTATATTTCAAGTGTTAAGGCCGTTTCAAGGATGATATCAAGGCGATATACTAGATTCCAACGTTTTTTCAACGAGGTTGAAAGAGACAAATTAGGGCGAAAAGAAAAACTGTAATAACAAATTATTCCGGCATTTGTTTGTCGGGCCGAGATTAAAATGAAGAATTACCAATTGTACACAGGAATCCCTTATCCACATTTACAAATAAAAACAAGGTCCAATATAATTACTTTGAAAATATTATTGCAGATGATGCGAATAGATTTTATAAAGCTACGATAAAACGGCTTCATGTCAAATTTATTTTGACATGAAGTTTAAATAATAATTAAAATTTATCCCCACAAGGAGGAAAGTTCATTTCAGTCAATTCCTTTCGAATATAACTGCATAAACATTTTGCTTACACACTGAAAGTCATTAAGACAGTCCCCCCCCCTTACTTCACCAGATGGAAGCCACATGGCGATTGTTTGTATTCGTTTGAATGAACGAATCTGCTGCAAGCATAAAGGAACAAGCGTCGGGTCAACAAAAATTGTGAACCGAATCATTTCGAATTTTGATAAGATAATTTCCAATGTGAAAAGTCCGAGGTGAATATTGTCTAGTGATTAAGAAATGCTTATTTATTGGCGGCCACTCACGTTCTTACAAGTGAATTTTCGAAGTTCATGTAAAAAACCTGATAACATTGTCCGGTTAGAGTGGAGACCTAACAATCGCAATGCGTTTCTCAGATTATCAACAGAATTATAACATATAGCAGGTCCACCAAACATAACACTTGTGTAAATGATCTTACGTCGTCACTAACATTTCTGCACCTTCATAATCTGACTAAAAGGAGATGGTCTATTCTTTCCTCAGTCACTATATCACAAAGATCAGCATACTATTAATAATAGTTCAGATTTATACAATGCGGACCTCCAACTTATATCCGCACATCATTACTCTTGCGATTTCTTATCTCCTCTATAGCACCAATACAGTGGCTGTAGTAACGGGTTGAAATATCGATAGCCGTCATACAACACCTTAATATCTGATTGACAGAATGCTACTAACTTGGGCGAGAAGTCAAAACCGGATGATACAGACGAGTGGAGAAAAAAAATCACAATTTGACAGGAAAGTCCTTTTTATATTCAGATAGAAAATGCTCGTGGATGCGAAATATATTTAGACGTATGACCTACCTGTCGTTCTTGGGGTGAATGGTAAACTTGTGCTCTTGGCCCAGGTCCTGGGTGGGTTCGGCCGATATGCCCTGGGCCCTCTGCTTCCTGGGGCGGCCCACCTCACCGCCCCCGCCCCCGTCCTCCAACGTCCCTCCGCTACCGATATTGTTGTTATTGTTATTATTGTTGTTGTGGTTGGCCGCCATGTGGAAGGGGAACACCGACTGGAACTTGTCCAGGTGCGACCGGAGATCGCTTATGATCTGATCTTTCATCCGGATCTCATCGTTCAACTTGATGATGTGCGCCTGCAGCTCCAGCAGCCGCATCGCGTTCCCCATGTCTGTACAAAACGAGAGATCTCTATTAGTTTCAGGCAAGTGGATATTTAAAAAATAATACAGGATTGGCTACACTCTCAAGGAGAGAACCAAGATTCAACTCTTACCATAAGGCGATAAGCGAACACAGAATATCGCAAGAATGATAAGCATAAAACTTTATAACATGCTGCGCCAAGCTTAAAATAAAACTAAAACACGTCATAAGTTGTGAAATGTCTTCGACAAATAAGTGCGCATTATTCTGAAGCTGAGTTCCTAATAAATATGGTCTAAGTTTTTAACGAGAGTTTGACTCGTAATCTAACTCATTTCGCTGGAAACAAAATAAGTTGCCTTCTGTATTTATAGAGTCTTACAGAAAAAAAATTTCAGAACGAAACAGGGGAAATCCTACGAAATATACTATCGCCGTCCTGTTTGGCTCCAAATCCCAGACAGCTGGATGGGTCGGGTTAAACTTTGAGAGGCAGACGGGAGATAAGTGATGGACGGAATAGGGTAAAGTTGCGTGGGCCACTACACACACGAGCGCTATCGCTTGGTCCCTGTAATGTAATGCTCAAGCCTGGTTCAACAATGCCTTCAATTAGGGTCACCCACTCCGACTATTGTTGTATCTCTTTTCTGTATCGAAAAGGTGTGTCTGATGAATAGGGTTGAATTCATTTTTCTAGGAACTCCTGTTCGAATCTAATTTGAAGAGGACGCCCCAAAGGGGACAGTCTAACACGAGAAGAAGGAGCCATTGGAAACATATATTTATATAGCATGCGTATATCTATAAATATATAGCTGCATCCGGAGCCGACATGAATAAGTATCGCACTATATTATAAAAGCAAGTTACTGAGGAAGGGGAGAAGCTAAATCCAGTTTATCTCAGGCCTAAATAGACTAGTTGACGCAGAAATCGTACAAACAGTTGCATATTTTTAATAGGTTATAATGTCGTACTGTTTTCATTCACATAATTAGCTAAGCACCACGACATGAATCGCCCCTAGGTATACTACCTGCAAAAGTAAGTATAACTTTCACTAAGTAGAAGCTCTAGCCGCAAATTGGTTGCTCATATTGGGGAATAATCGAAACCGGTCTGGACTAAGAATAAATATGCGAGTGGTTTCTATCCGCGTATTACTAATCATACTTGCTACGAAATTGAATAAGGTTAAAATGTACAAATAACTTGGGTGTTCTGTCACACAATTATAACTTACGGAAGTACGAATGAATTTACGTTAACAATTGACTTATGTAATTGTTAGTATAAATAATTCAAGTCGCGAAATGAAGAATAAACAAAGACGCGGTAAAAAAAAGGGTATCCTTCATTTAGTAATCTGAACTTTAGCGATCACAACTAGTTATTACTATGGCATAGACGCGTTTTATTGTCAACACACAACATCCAAATAAAAAAATTACAAACAACCAATGTATTGAGCACACGAGAATTTATATTTACAACACAACAAGTACGATTAGTATGATGGAGCACAGACATCAAAACAAATAAATCAATATCATGATACGGAAAACCACAGTAACACTAATGCACATACGACATTTCAGTCTGTCCCTTGAGTTTTATTACGTCAATGGTCAAGCACGCAATAGATACAAGTTCACTTCCGATAACTTTGCGTGAAAAATTGTACTCAGACATTTTGGGAGAGATGAGGGAGTTCAAAACGACGGTTCTGTAAACAAAATAGGTCGCTAAATCATATAGGAACGTTGTCGTCCGACATTTTGAAAGGCCTCACTGCCCTCGGCCCATGTCGAACATCCCCCTCTAGGACATTAACGCGGCTTTCTAGTCGGCCGTTTAAATCAAGTGACTCAGCCTTCTAATATGGTGGGGCAGACCCTCATAAACTTAATCGCAGTTGGGGGTTACCGTGAGTGTCCATGTCGGTTACGGGCAAAGGACAAAAAAAACCGATTCTTTACTGGTCCGAAGTCAAAGCGTTTCTCGGTTTTACATCTAGGTTATTTTATTGATATATATTTTTTTTCTCAAAGTTGTTTATCATTTGCCAGTAATAAATATTTCCGGGGTTAATAAATCCGCGGTGTAATATTATTCGGCGAAACACTTTATTTATCGTTTGGCAAATAACGCCGCGATATTTATTGGCTTTAATTTAGATATACAGTCCAATATTTCCTGTCCAGGGACGGCGCGCTGTACACTACCGGCAATGGGGGGAATGTCGAATGTCACTCGGGCTCAATCGCGATACCGCGCGAAAATACGTCCTATTGCCGCCGTCGTTCGTACATAGTTTCCAATTAAGCTCCCCATTCCGAAGAGGTTTATTGCGCCGATGGAAATGGGTTTATCCAGCGACAATTCGTGAGTGAGGGGGAATATACGCTCTTCGGATAGAGACTTATTTGACTATCGAGAATACAATGTGCGAGAAAGAGAGAGAGAATATCAATGAAAATGCATATAACGATCAGTTACAAACCTTACACACACAAAGCTGATTTCAGTGTACAGTTTCGTGTCCTGATGTGACGAGCGTATAAATTTAGCCAGTCATTTATAATCATTTTGATAATCATACAAAATATATTTCATAAAATATCTGCAGGGACCCAGTTAACTGACATTCTTTGTGTAGACGCATTTATAAAGAGGGAGGATCGGATAACAACAGAAAAGGACGACAACCATTGCGCATACAGGTGGGTGAAAATTGCACGGTGTTCACTGAAAATCGATACGCCGATTGAATAATTCCTAGCGTTCTCTAGGGCGGGGGGAGAGGCTGTGTTGGCCGTGTACTACAGCTTGTGCTGCCGCCATGACACTGTACAGACCTCCTTCTGATTTATACAGGCCCCCTACAGGCATAGCTACGAGTAGATAATACTTTGTCTAGTACTCTGTTTTTTCGAAGGTTGTTTTCCTCCGCCATTCAAGCTGGGCCAGATTCAAATTGGGAACAGACCGAACAGTAGGTAATACCGTACGAATAAAACAGCAGGAAATATATATTATATCTGCGATAACAAATATATCTGCGAAGCGCCGATTTACTTGGAACACAACCGAGAATAAACAATCTTTTATACGTTAATATAGACGAAAAATATTTATGCCGGAATCGTTTTTTAATTAAAAAATACTTACTGTATATTGTTTCTCACAATAGAAGTAGGACAGAAAATACACAGAAGTCAAGGTGTTAATAATTGCGTTTAATGCGAACGTCCGTGGACGATCACTGATATGGAAAGGAAGGCTGAACTGATCTAACCGGCGGGTGGCATCACTCAGCGGAGTGCACACATTTAACAAAGTAGCCTCGATCACGCGATTCGAACATTACCACCCACAAGATCCTCCGACAAAGTATTGTTTTCATTCTTGTCCCGGTCGTGAAACGGAATTTTTATAACTCGGCCGCGAAACAATACCGAGTTGTACATAGTACAACTACTACACCCATAGGCTCTAGGCACGAAAATGATATCGAGGACAAATGACCAGCGACTATAAGGCAACATTGAAAGGAGGAAAGGGAATGAATAATAGAAAAGAACTGAACATCAATGACTATTTATATGCCGCGTTATAAACACAAAACACATTACGTACGGAGGACAGATTAACGAACTAGAAGACCCATCTTTCCTAAATTCACTAGCACCAGTCACGAATGATGCTCGTCTACAGTTTCTCCACAATGTCCAAAAGCATATCAAGTTCATTAGTTTAATAGCATAGAATAGTCAGCGTTCGGACCTCGACCCACAGGTACTCCTGTATCCTACCTTTAACTGGTAAAACTGCTTACTCCTATAGGTGAACTACTATATTATTTAATTTACGAGTCAAAAACTGAGCATGTTTGACAATATATTTCAGCCTGGTATATTTCACGTCCGATTTACATAAGTCATCAATTGTCCCGATTCACATATGTTACGGTCAACATTATCAGAAAGAGCGCTAACTTGTTACAATAATGGATCGTAAAGGAACGGGAATTAGCAACGTGGTTAGCGGGGTTGCGGACAAATTGCCCGTATTAAACCCCTCTCTATTAACATTCGGACTGATAACATCTCGGTACCCGGCGTACGAACGAGAATCGCGACCCTAGTTTTCCTCAAGAGTCAAGGATTTTACTGCAAAATATTTTAATTGTTGAAGCTCCTAATTGAATCAGGCTATTTCAAGCCCAACGAGAAATATAGGAAGCCCGAAAGGAGTTCGGATAAAAGGAGTAGGCAAATAACCAGGGTGAACCAAGAAATCGTTTGATCGAAAGGCAGTGTCATAAACAAATGCGGAATGCAAAGATATTTAGCTCATGCCAGTGCCTCAATCTCCTGTCTTGTTCTAAAACGGGCTTGCATTCTAAACATGTGAAATTTTGTTGTGAACCGTTGCAGCCTAACGTGATATATTTTTCTGTTTATTTAAAAATATTAAAACTAATCATCAAATTCTATTATTGGAAATCAACATTTCTAGAACCATTTTTGTACAGACCAAATCAAGTGCAGTAGCTTGAATGTACATTTAACGTTATAAAGGCAAAAAGTGGAATCCAGAATTTTGAAATAGCCCAACGTTTAATTAAACGTATAATAGTTAGATTATATATGATATAAATATAAGTATTGAAAAGATTGAAAAATAAAATCATAGGGCATCGTAGATTTGGTACCGATCGAATCCCATAACCTAAGTCCGAAAATATTATACGAACCGCGAGAGTGTTAAATCGATATAACATATGGTTCCCGCTTTCACTTCCCACACAGGACTTCGAAATGTGGTTCAACTTCACTATAATTATGAGTTTTCACCTGCGGGATCACCGTAGCTCAAGCCGCGCCTCGCCGGTGAAACCAGTTCAAATGCAGAATGAGTTTAAATTTGAGAGCCACACAAGTCCAATATACGGTATTATATAAAACGTATACAAATATTAAGAAACGCTACAATTTAATATCAATTATTAATACCGATGCTGTTTTATAAAATCAAATGTCATATGAGCTAACTTTGTATATCTGGTAACTGAACTCATTATATTGAGTGATTATTATAAATAATTAACTCAATATGAAATTGAATAATTACTGATTTCTTGTTTGAACCTACGCAAATTCGTATTAAAATATAATAAAAAAAAGTATAGAACCTGCACAGCAATGGTTGTTTGGGACATTTTTAATATGCGTCAATTATTCATAACTGACCAATCTGCGATGGTTTTATTGATGGTCCTGGTTTCATGACTTATAAACGTATGCAGGGAAATATGCAGACATTGATATGCCGTTCATTCTATTATAATTACCGCCGAACAAAGTCGAAAGGTAATGGAGCGAATCTAAATGCGGGGTGAGACAGGGAGCCGGTGGCCAACGGGAGGTGGATGTTGCGCCCGCCCGTCACATAACGAAAGCCGCCATAAATCCCGCGGCTAATTACGTTAGCAAGAGACCCCAGAGACCCACCAACCGAGGACCTTGAGAGAGACCCAACGGAGGACACCGGACAGGGCCCCTATGGAAATGGAAATGCCACAGAGAAACCGGCCACCCGCCTCGGATATTTATGCACGTATATGTCAGAATCGTGGGGTACGATCCCCGGATCGTTCGTTGTACCCGTAAACATACAGGGTTTATACAGTACGACGTATTTATTATCATTCGCGGAAGGCAATAAAATGGGAGAAATCGCGGATATGTATAAAACGGATGATAAGTTGCCCTAGGGCGAGAAAAAAAGTTCAAACTGTTGTGGAAAACAACTTGTGTAAAGATACAGCAGCAATTATAACTTGTTTGTTAAAACCTGACTATTCCAGATTGCCCCCTTGATCGAAGCCCTTTGAAGTACATTTCAATAAATTTGAAAAAAAGAGTATATTAAGTATATGAATAACTGATCTTGTTTTACACACCCAATACACTTACTCTCTTGTATTAAATGCCTACATGTCTATTGCAGAACCACTTCTCAATATATTTATAAATAATATAATGAAAAGTTTATCACACAAAACCTTCGTTCGCAGGGATCACCACATCCTGGATGTGGCTCGGGGCGACCAAAGTCGTATGAAAGATGAAACATTCTAGTTAGTTTGTAATACGTATATTAATAATCAGATCAGTCCATATGAAACGATAAAACAAATTACAGAATTTTTTAGATTCTTTAGAAGAAGTAGAAGATAGTTTTCGAAGCCCTACATAATTAATTATGTTTATTCTTAAAAATCTTTACTGATATCTAATGAAGATACCTTTCTAGTTTCGGGTCATTGGGCATCGAGAGGAAGAAAATTGACCAATGAGGCACAGAAAATTGAGCCCCATCCGATATTTATCATTTCTGTGAAAAGCCGTAATCGATTTACGTATTAGTTATATAGAAATGTTCAGGGATATGGAAAGGAAGATATGATAGATTCGTTTGCTTGATATTGCGAATTCACAGAATCCACTGCATAAATTATTCAGAATACGAAGCTTAATAAACTTTTATGAGTATTTAAAATAAGCGTTACATGCAATGAGTACCTCTAGTCCGTTGTTAACTGTTACTTTGCGCCAGGGACTCGGTAAAAGTTAATTGGATTTATTAGCTCCCGTGTGAGCGGAACGGTCCGACCTTCACAAGGAAGTCGGTAAAGGGTGCCGCGCTAACGGGGGAATCCGCTATCTCGCATCTTCACTCTACCGCCTTATCTCCCTCGGATCACCGTAATCGACAGATTTAACGCAACCGACATAGGCTAAACAGATTTCCGATCCGTAATAAGGTCGTCGAGACATCTGGTAAAAGAAACCGCAAACCGGTACGTTTTGACAGGGCGATACTTAAACAAGGTTTTGTGATTTGTTGTAAAAGTAAATGCTCGTTAGTTTAATGCAGTGTTTTAAATTGGAAACTTAAATTGGGAATGGGAAAATAAAAAATATTAAGTTTTTCCGGCAAACAATATTTTCAAAGTTTAAATTTTAAAGCATGCGGAATGAACCCATGTCCCTGTCATATTTTGACGGTTCGAATAAGTGAATTACATAGCGTCAGTGGCCTAAAAACGGATTAAAACTAATTTAACCGCATTGTAAGGGCGGAGACAGGCCAAAGAATAAAATGTGATAAATTTTAATACAATAAACAGCGGAACAACGTTTGTGTAATATATTCAACCATAACTAAGAACATATACGCCCAGTATAATCGTGTCCAGTACAGAACGCTCCATATTTCACGCGGGATTTTGACAAAATCGTAAAAGATATTTCGTGTCTCACCTTTTTTGGCTGCTTTTGTCCGGACATAAACTGAATGTGTCGCAATAGTTTTCGAATAATTTTGAGACTCAAACGATTCTTAACAAAACCTGGAAGTGTGTCTGGAAAACGAAAACGTGGGTAGTATCTTAAAACAAACTGGGAATTGATAATGGGGAACTCGAACCGGTTATATATTAAGGTAACATATTCTAAACGAAACGTGTAGATTTCGGTTTCGAATTTAAAGGTAGTAGGTAGCCCACAACAAGATGGTTTGTTATAGCGACAGGTGTGTGCTATTTTTATGTGACACTATCCTAATCTAATGCAAAGGCACATTCCTGTTCCGCAGGGGCAAATGATACAGCCGGTATATAATACTAAGCCAGTGTAGTACAACAAGAGAGCGATAGGGCGAATTTTAATAATTTAATAGTAAAAACGTTCCAGCATTTCTGGAACAGAACTTATGGGTGAGTGACATCAAATAATCGATGTCTAATTACACCATTCTTGTAATCAAGACAACAGCTATTAATCGGATTTTAACCAACACAGAAGTAAAATGTCGCTGAGTTCAAAATGCTTATCGTTTTCATTTGCGATCCCATTATACCGATTTGGAGGTCGGTCACCGGACGATCCACCGAGGGATGAGGCGAGGTTGGCGGCGAAGAAGGGGCAATTTGGCGGGGGCCGCCGCGGTCACACCGGCCTTGGTTTGCGGCTTTAACCCCACCGAGTACTCTCAGCGGTATCCCGATCCCGCCTTTTCACTCACTCATTACACTCAATATGTAGAACAGTGAAAATCTCAGACCTCCAATCGTGTTCTCAAAGTAAAGGACATTACCATTTTGCACCGATCCAATATAACATCAAAATATGTAATAATTAAACTAAGAGATTTCCGACGATATTCAAACGCCGAATAACAGCTCACACCAACTTGCTGCCTGAATAAATATAAAGAACGAAAAAATTACATAATAAAAAACACGATTGATAATTCTGTAAAAATACATAATTGAAAAATATATAAGGACACCTGTTTTATTACCTGCCTCAATTTTGATATCAAATGGACAAAATCGCAAACAAACTCGCAGAACATCTAACGCCGAGTTGTATTTCACGAGAAACCACACAAACTACGGCTGAGGACCTGTCATCGATAACGTCTGAGGCCAACAACAGCATAAACACTCCAAACCCGGGGCAAACAGATGTTAAGACCCCAAAAGCAGAAGTTTCGGATTTCCTCAAACGCGGGATGTTTATTTCCATATGTACTTCTCCTTGTCACAATGTTACTGCATAATTTTTCATGTTTATGCAACTCGGGCGGCCGGTCTCGCGTTTCAGTCGAATTTATGGCTTGAGTTTAAATCCGACTAGACGTCGGGACGGCCAACTACCGAAATAAAACTATCGTCGACGACCCTATTCTTCACTGGAAGCAGTTGTAGTAAGTTGCCGCCGCAGTACTAGCGGTAATTGTAGTAGGACCCATTACTAAGGATTAAGGGATAAATGGCGGGGATAGAGCACGCTCTGATAGTCAAGTGCAATTCAACCCATGAGGGAGATCATAAATCAAACTATTATAGTGCAAAACGGTGTAGAACCGCATAAAACGACAACGAATATATTTAACATTACTGGGCATTTATTACCCCCAGACAAATACCTCACTCTTTACCGTTTTGACTACTGTTTAACGTCTAAACTAAAGTTTAAATTATAGAGCAAAGGAGTAAATGAAGCATTATATTTTGTCACCATCGCAATATAAACTCCCAGGAGTTAATTATATTTCCATAAGCTGTTAGGGTACTGAGAACATGACTGTGGTGCACAAATAACGTAAAATTAAGTGCCACTGAGCCATCTTGGGTCTGAAAACTAAGACACTTTACTAATTTACGATCATAAATTAGTAATTTCATATGACTAGAAGGAGGGAATGTAATGTGATGTGTGTATTGTTCGACATCCCAAATATTTGGAGTTTCTAGGTCGAGTGAAAGCTTCAAAGTATGAATATCTAAAGAAAAAAATAGAGCAGTCCACGTTCGTGTAAACCCACGTGATCTATAATCCTTCAGTTTATTACTCACTTTCCACTTAATGTAATTCGACTTCTCATTTCTTCGGCCCGGCCGAGAATTTAACGACTGTTTCTGCACCAGCTGTTCTCTGAGATCTCATTTTTTCGAGGTTCGCCAATTTATTTTCACAAAGAAACAAATCAGAAGTTTTGAAAAAGTAGTGGAGGTATCTGACTGAGATATAACATACGTGGGTAAACATAATTAACCATGACACCACGTTCCGGATGTTATCATTAACTCGATATGTAGAAAGAAAAAAGAAATAAATTACCGTAATCAACATATTATTCTTACGGTTTATCTTCAGTTCAACCGATTAAAACGGGCATTGAAAATGACGCAGCGTTATTATTATTTACACGCGCGCGTTTCCTTTGAAATTACTGCATTTTACTTAAAATAATGTACTCCACTTTTATTAATTTTCATCGCCATTAAAATAACTTTGAAAAAACTAAAGCCAACTGCGACTCGGTCCCTGAGGCACGAGCCAAACATGAAAATTAAATTTGTTGGTAACCTCTTAAAAATAGATATTTATCAGTTAAGATTGCATGCTTTCACTCCACCGGTCTATTCTTAGAGTATTTTCCGTTCTTCGAGCTCAGACTTCAGAATTAAATTTTCTCTGGGAATTGGTATGTCCATGTCGGACATAGTTTCGTCTCAAAATTATTTAAAATAGGGTTGAGCGACCTTTCATGGTTTTTAAATCATCGCTGTTTTTAAGCAACATGTATAACACAAGTAATAAAATCTCACCCAAAAATCACTATTCTTTGCCTTTGTTTCCTATAATAGTTTCCTATAGACCGGTATTTAGTCATTCTATCATCAGCAATGACCGGATAATATGCCGTCCGTGGAAGAAACGAGATTGTAACAAAAGAGTTGACTTATTGTACCCCTCTTTGTGTTCCGTCCGAGTCAAAAAGCTGGGACAAATTAATTCCGCAAGATCGTAAATAAGATAGCGCCCCCCTCACAAAGCGAGGCGCAGGGCTAAGGGACTAAAATAGATTGCCTCCTTCAATTGGTCACCAATACGGGCACACGGACAGAGCAAGGTATATAGAGCGGTGGGGTATATTGAATAGGCTCTCGGGGGGGCAGTCATTGTGGATACGACAACAAAGGGGCGCTCCCGTATAATGGCGTCTGCGAGAGGTACAGATTGCCATGTAAATGGCCGCCGCTCAACCCGTGGGGGACGCCTTTAGGTTTTACAAAAGAACTGGGACGCCCTGCCCAAACGCCGCCGGCGGAGCCCAAAGAAATTTGGATTTTGTATTCTTTCTAAAAAGGTCCTTGTCACACTTATACAGCCCGGAGTTTGAACTTTAAAAAAAGACTGAGCTGTTTGATTTATTAATGCTTTCGTTACAAACGTTCAATTTGGAACCTACAAGAATCGCCCAATTAGCTAATATCCCTGTATGACGCAGGGAGAAAAAACAAGTATCAATGAAAGTAATTTAAACCTTGAGGATTTAACCGTTTGACTCCACCACTATAATGTAACGTTGTACAAATTTTTCAAATATTTAAAAATATACTGCCTACATATATTACTAAAAAAATACCGTTTTTACGACATTTTGTGTCATTCGACTCGTTCGGACAACTGTTATTTGGTTATTCATTCACTAAATATATTTACAGACCGTGCGTATATCACACAAGTTTATTTTAAGAGCAAGAATATAACAAATATCCGTAATATGTTATTTAGACATCCCTTGACCCCCTTATGCGCCGTGCCAGTCTTTCTTGAATCAAATTTCTTAGTTTTATTTAAGTCCGTAGTACTAAAGACGTTGGTATACTACGGTAGAGTGAACACAAGCAGCGTTTATAAAAGTACCGTTTGCCTAAAAAAATGCCTGCACCCTCAATGAAAGCAGAAATAATGTTTACTGTTATATGGAGACCAATGAATTAAATTAATTTAATCTGGGATTATGCAGTAAGACATTCGGACATATCAAGCGCATGAGAATTTGTATAATGTAAACCTAAACAATTATCGGCAACCCAAATATCGGCGATGATTGAGTTGACACAGATTTCGATGGTTCTATGTGAAAATTTCTTATTAAAATTAGTTCCAGACATGTTATAAGCAATAAGTTAATAAATTCAAAACGTCGTCAAATTAGGTTCCCGTAATTTATTTCTTGCGCAAGAAAATAATTACTGAGTTGTTTCCTCTCGCATTTGAATAATGGATGCTAGTTGGGCTATAAATACCTGCATACGAATAACGCTCTAGCCCCCAATTTTAACTTCCTATCGTAGGCATCAGGAATGATATACGCTGCGGTTCTTGAGCGACTGCTCAATCCACTATATAAACTTTACTTCCAAACCCAAATTCCAAAAATAAGAACACGTAACTTGTGTACTTTAACAAGAAATAAACTCAGAATTAAGTTCTAGCATCCTCAACAATACGACCGAAAAAACACCGACCTAGGAATGCGAGTTTTTGAACAGGATATTTTTAGACGTTACTATGATCTCAAAAAATGTTGCAATTGAAGATTGTTTCAGATAATTCCTCATTGGCTATTATTTACTTTAATAATTGACTCCGGATAGACTCTGATCAATGAGCATAATGTTAGGACAAGCGGAGAAACTGAAACCGGTCTAGGGTCGAACTGTCACTATGAATATCATTAAAAATACCCAAGCGTATTTACATTTTGGAAGGAAATATGTTTCGCCGTTCTATTATTAGTGTTCATATAAATTACTAATTTTTCTTCCTCCAATTATTTCATTTTCACGAATTTAATTCATGCATGCGATTAAACTTTATTTAAACGCTTATCGAAGCACTTAATTCTAACTTGTTTCCATTTTGCTGTGGTTTTGTTTCGCAATTCGAACTCTCATCCGAGTATGGGAATGTCGAAGCGCAAATAAAATTTGACCGGCGATTCGTGCTTCGGTAAATACATAAATTCTGCACAAGGTTCAGCAGATAACATATCCGAAAAAGCTGAACGCCTAAGTCGTACATAACCGGCCCACCAGATCCAGTATGTCGGGGATAAACGCTGACACCAGTTGTGTCAACGAAATGTTTGCGGCCTGAATATTATTATCTCCCGATACTTTTGTTATTTTTTTCCGATAGCTCCGAGAGAAAAAGAAATTTTGGCTTCGACAGAAGTTAGGGCTTAAAATATCGTGAGAGGTGTGTCGCGCGTCAGTCAAATACTCAAGAGTGTTCAGACGTGGACTATCGAAAATAAAGTATCCAGGAGTCAGTTACAGAGCCGCAAATATAACCAAAACTGGGTTAGTAGCACAAGTGTCATTATTACCTGATTAAAACGACTAAATTTTACATCAATAATACCAGTTATAATGCATCGTGCGAAGAATACAGTAAACATTTCAGCAATGAATCAGTTATTATGTATCATGTTTAATTAATATTCCTAACTCCTGAGATTTACACAAGCTATATTTACCTACTACCCGGTAATTCTACTACACGTGTTTTTCAAATATGAGTTGGAGAATAAATAGAAATAAAAATAAGGTGGTTATTATTTTCTCAACTATATGGAACTTAAATAAAGCTGGAGAAACAATATCAGATTAACGTTGGATTCGTGTTCGTGTAAACAACTATTGCAAATAATTTTTAAAAACAACGTTCACAGCACCTAAAAGATAGATTAGACACACGCCATATTAGATTGGACACGACATTATAAAAGAAAAATTGAAACACACAATTGAACATTACAGACAACAGGAAAAATAATGAGTGTCAGCCGATTGCGTAAAGCAATACGAACACCGCAAACAACGAAGCACTGTTCAACAACCGAAGCTGACAGAAAAATAAAGAGGTGCTTCAGTCTAATGACTGCATCATCCGAGACTCGCCTTGTTTTAGGTATACCGTAAAGGTCACGATCGTGGCAACGGAACGGTCCGGGATGTGTACCGCATTTTTAAATATCAATCAGATAGATCTGCATACTCCTTTAATCATTTTTCTTGCGCGTACGACATCGATAAATAGATGCCATTATACATGAAAATCAGTTCCCTGTTACAAATGTTCAAGTGTCTTGACTTTCTACATCATTTCACTATATTGACAACAATGGACTACTTCTAAAATAAATTGATGAAACATTTGATGAAACTTTCTTTATTTAGTAGACATGGCAGCCGATGCTATTAAAGTATCCTATTTCGACCACGGTAAGGACAGACTAATAGGCCAAAAGAAATTGACCGTTGTGTTGATCTGAGAGGATGAGAACGCTATTACAACAAGTTGCACTAGGCGTCTCGCGCCTTTGAAACCTCCTCCACTCGCGCCCACGGCCTGGTATTTTCCCCACGCGCAATAGGAATGCGTTCTAAAAATGGTACAGCACGATGGTTTCTTGACTTAGATGCTGAGGATACTAACCGGACACAAGGAAGTTTCTGAAAACTTTCCGTAAACCGAACGATTGCCTGAGATATTGTGACAGTGTTCTACGATAGAACAAGTAAAAAAAATAAAAGATGATATAAAGAAGAAAAACTGACATGATTATTTAAGCAATGAACAGGAAATTATTAGAAATGGCGAAAGGCAGCAGAGAATAAACAACTCTGGAGAAAAAATTTGGAATCAATATAAATATGGATAAGTGCAGCTGTTATTAGACTAATCTATATTGAATGAAACAAATCGAAATTTGATTATTGATTACATCGGTAGTTGAGTTGATTTTCTAGACATAAACAAAAAATAGATACGTATACACGGTTAATGTTTTGCTCAGTGAACTGCGAGACAGAACCCATAGTGGAGAGGTAAAAACCTGAATGCGTAGGTCAGATAGGAAACAAAAAATGAGGGACGCGCCACGAGACGTATAGGTTCTAATACGAATTAGCGAAACGCTAAGTAACGATCGGTAACATCTTAGCGGTCTTATGAACAACTAATGAGGATGCAATTCAATAAATGTTACAAGAAGATTCTAAAGAATTCGGTGGACCTACTAAAAACCGGAAGCTGAAGACTCGTCTGTTTATGAATCTATAAGAATGCCAGATTAGTATTTTCTAGTGGACAGACCTGTTCCTTCTTTCGTGATGACATTCTGGCTACTGTTATCCATTTCTATCCTCTGACTGTTGCTTCCCTCTTCCCCTTCCTCGACGCCGGGGCCAGAAGTGAAGCACAGAGAACCGAAACACACACGCATAAATACAGATGTAATTATGAAACTACGGAAGAAACAATTCTGTAGTAGAAATAAAACAAATCTGAACCGAACACTCGCGTGTCGGAAACGCTGCTGCGACCGCCGACTCCCGTGCTATATGCCGGCGACTACTGAGGACATGTTATCGAACCCGTGCGATAAATCGAGATAAAAACGAGACGAGATACTAAACATAATAGGCCCGATATTGAGTGGAACGCCGCGTTAAAAACAGGGACTCGACTGCTGCCAGTGCTGGCTAGCGGCACCCGAGTCAAACTGGCCACACGCCCTGTCCACTCACCAAATATCCCCGCTGCGGGGAATTTTTCCCTTTTTCCCCGCCCGCCACACCACCACTACCGCATGGCTCTTCTGCCCAACATTTGCCTTGCAAATTGTCGATTTAACGATTGCTTTCCATTAACCACACATAATCTTGCTGCATGTGTTCATAAGATAAAAAATAATTGACGTATTTTAAATATAAAGTATCTACTACAATATTTTCAAGTTGCGAAAATTGACTTATTGGGTTTATCATAGTCCTGTGAAAATTGTTAGTGATAATAAATTTCAAAGCCCTGAATATTGAAACAAATTTATCATAAAAACTACTCAAAAATCATTAATAACCAAAAGCGAATATTTTATAGCATCAGGCTCTATTATCCGTAATGATTAAAAAACTAAAATAATATTTAAAAAGACCAATCATTCAGAAATTCGGTTGAAAATAAAATGTAATTCTCCTGTCCTACATACGTTTGCTTGTAATTTTAGTCATTATATAAGCCAACATCGATAACTTATAAACATAGAGCACCTGCAGCGTTGTGATGATAAACACTTATTAAATCAGACCAAATCTAGTATAATGAAATATCACATTAATAATTATACAAATTATTTTTAAAAATATATATTCTTGTAGTTTTATTCAGTACCATTCCACCAAGTACCAATGAAGTCACTGGTACGTATAAAGACATTTTTACCTCCCTTTCTCAATCTAACGGGCGCAAATGGAATCAAAAAACATTCAGGGACAACGACACTTTTTTCATTCACTCTCAGCAATAAACCTGTTACTTTACACACCACCCGATTTTGTTTTCAGTTAAAAAAAAAGGTCAGTTATATGTATAATAATATATAATATTCGACGTTCAAAGTACGGTACAATGCCTAAAGAATATCAAAATATATACTTCAAAATGTAAAAAGAATTTGAAAGACACGTGGGAACTAACGTGTAAAATGGAAAAAATTAATATAGTTTTATCTCAAGAGAGTGGAAGCTCAAGAAAATTTCATTTATTTTCAAATTAAATTTGTGAGAGTACCTGTCTCTTTTTGCTGACGACCGTACCCTAGGATGCTAGGAAAAAATTAAGACGATAAATATGACAAATATAATCTTCAGGACGGATTTTGAAAATTATTTGAAATAAATGCAACTTCCATTCGTCTATACATTCACAGCATGTTGGGGCTCAATATAGTGACTCATTCCGTAAATTAAAAAGAAATATTGTATTTTAACATCAGCCAATGAACAATTCATCAGGTGTCAACAAATTAGGGATTTTCGGCAGTAAAATCCAATTTATACTTTAGATTTCTATGTGTTTCGGTGTTTCGAACCTACTCAGTAAAACAGTAACTCTATACAGAATAGAAGGGGTTAAGGAGGAGGGAGCGCTGACAGGATTGACGAGATCCAGGAGGTTCGAGATAACCGGTTAATGATCTGAAAACTAAACCGACATCAGAGCCCAGAACATACTACCGGGGCGTGGTAAACGATGGGAAACAACTTTAAATATTAAATGGCTTTCATATAGAAGGAAAAAAAATTAAAATGTTAACCCCGTAAAGGTCATGGACTAGACGACACTATCCGATTTGAAATTTAAATCAGTATTGCGCCGTGTTACAAGACCTTTTCCTTCTTTCTACAATAGAATTAATATAGCACGAAAGATCCGTGTAGTCATAGTGAGCTTTACCATGATATTTTAATTATAGCGTTTATTTAAATTAGCTTCTCTTACCGGAGTTGTAACGTCTACGCAGTATACAACTTGACTGTTACTAACGATCCTACTGTTATTTGTTAACTTACATCACTCTACAACCTACAAACGCAGCTTTTATATCTTGTCATTATGCGATTTTCTCATGAAATTATGCAACATTTAAAATAGATTAGTACGATTAAAAACTTCGAAATATACAGTTTTAGTATAGAGAGAATCTCATTTCAGTAAATAGAGTCTCTGGATCGCACGAGCTTACGTTAATCACTAAATCTTTCACTTGCTCTTAATGAGTAGTAGGAGGTTCGATGAATATCAGTATTCAAAGCTGAATATGAAAATCAACATTTCAAATAACGGATCTACGTACGTTAAGGTCAGCTGAACTTGATAAATGCTCTTCATTTATTCATTTACATATGTCTGCTTCTAAGCTTTTGACAGTTAACAAATTTCGCACACTTTTCAACACTGCATGCGTTTCATCGCATCATATAGTACGGTAATTAATCAATAAAAGTAAAGTTTAGTGTAGATTAATATAACTGAAGACAGTACCTTTCGTCTTATGAACCGCAGGGAATGTCACCTGAAATCTATTGAATTCTTTATGCGTTTTCCAGATTCCATTTCACCCATAATTTATTTAAATGAGGCGAATTTTAAATATTATCGTAAATTAGAATTTTGGAAATAACAGAATTATAAATTAATTCATTTCAGTGTTTAGGACTTGTGAACTTCCGAAAAAATTTAATGCATATATTCCTATTCCTTTGCATGTATTATTTATTGGATTTATACGTAATAATAACATATTACGAAACTTATGATTAATGCTCAGTTATAACTTATGTGTGTACGATTTCATATTGCATAAAATGAGGATTATGTTATATTAACTATTATTTCTTAGCGCTAGCGGATAAACGGAAGTATCGAATATGAAATTGCAGGATACACGGAGAGAGTCCATATCGAGGGAACCGGTTCAACGCTCACATTCCTTCCGCACTTGGCGAACAACGCAGTTTTACGTAAACGACCCATCTCTTCGTAATCAATTCGTTGTCAAAGGGAGCGACGAGCAAGGCCTAATTGCGTTAGATAACATGCAAGGAGAAGTGAAATGCAAATAAATATTGATACCGATTGTATAAGCCCCGTAAAAATCTTCCATCCGCGCTTGTTATCTGTTCCAGGAAGGCCCTTACCATTCAAGAAAATATATCTCATGAAACATGTATTATTAAACAAACGTATTTTTGATTCATTAAACAAACGTATGAATGAGCCCTGCGAGTTCCTACTTCCTTCTTATATTGCGGTACGTCGTTCGCTGCACTTGCTGCTGCTATGACAACATTATTGGCGTCATCGATGAGAGTGTCGCTACACGAACGCCGTCCACGAATTCGTTAACGCAACCTCGATCAAACAAGGTGACATCACGCCGCCGACAGAGAACTTGTTCAAGCATAACCCGCATCAATCAAGCGGAGTGAATGCAGATGCACACTATAGATTCGCACAATTTCTTTCGCGATAATTTCATGCTATATCAGGAACATACAAAATGCAAAAACAGGAAAGTACTACAGGTTTATCGCTAATAACAACCGTTAAATACCATCGATACGAGGTGGTTGAATATATGTTCTCGGCAAACAACAGCACAGAGATGTTACCAAATTTGGTAGAACGTTATTGCATCCAATTCAATCTTCTATAGTGTATATTTAAATTGTAGCATTGTAGGTTCCCTGAAAGTAAATTAATAGTCCATAAGGATTTCTGGCTGTAATAAGCAATTGGCTCTAGTAGTACATTTTATTGGATTAATGGCTTCTAGATAACCAGGAAGACAACGAACTTCATGCTTCCGTACACACACAAATTCTTGACTCAGAACAACAGCGTCAAAGAGATGTGAAGGGGATAAAATCAAACATAACTACCGCCACTAAAGATCATTTTGTCAATTACAGCGATTGTACCCGGTTTAGTGTCATCTGCGATCTGATCTTGCTAACCCTATACAAGATATGCTCGGGCAGATTTTGTATCAACGATAAAAGGAAGGTGAATTTTTGATTTATAATTTCCAACTAATTAAAGGGATATGATAATAAATGTTATTAATACACAAAGTTCAGCAAATAATCAATTGGATGGGAGGAATCAAATATAGCTGGTTTCATTGAGAGCTGCTCCCACGACATTCGCGGCATCTAGCACCGCTCCTTATTCAGAAGCGACATCAATCTTCTTCTTTCCACTGTGTATTTATTAACATTTCTAATTCCCTCGGCTCGGACCAGCGTGTTCCGCGATGTGGAGGGCATTATGGGCCATTGTGAAGCCGCCGCCGGGTAACGACTGGTCCCGCGCGACCCGTATACGTCCCACGCCGCCGTAAATGGGATGATTGATTGCGCCGAGGATTTGGATATTCGTTTGTAAACCAATCAATGGTAATTTGATTACCTTTTGATACCCGACACGTATACCTCAAGGACGTGACTTGCCTGAAGTGTTCTCGAAGCCGTGAAACTGTTCATTCGAAAGACGAATCCCCAAAAGAAATATTTCGCATCCTTTTAAATTTAGAACAATTACTCCATAAATAAATGAATTATTAAGAATTCATATTTCCAAGTAGGATAACTAGATTACAGCATTTAAATATAAATAAACTAGATCAAGGGCTAATATTTAAGCTCAATTATTAAGAATAAGAAAACATGCTCTTGTATTTTCGGAAATCAACCAATTCACCTTGAATAAAACAGCTCCAGAATAATGGACTATATAGGCACACAAGGTATTAATCAATTAAGTCAGATATTCCCAATGAGTTGTAGGCATATCTACAGTGTGTCATCGCCTTAAAACCAAAATGCTAGTATCCTAAAAGAGGTATCAAACACTTTACACTGGACAATTTATACATCTGTTATTTTCCAGTTATGATTAATGGAACAACAATAATATTTGTTGTTTTAGAAAATATAAAAAAAAATAGAATGTAGTTGGATAATACGTGGTGAAACGAACGTATCGAAAGTCAACAATTATCATATTAACTGAGACTGTTAACAATGTCGACGTTATTTGTCGATTGTTTGCACTTCAATTATCTCATTTTTGTTTCCCACAAACAAAACAATTTTGTCAAAGATATATGTCAATAGGCTTACCAACTGCTCCAATTTTTCAATGAAATTGCCCAACACTCAAAGCGATCTGACGCGTCATTAACTCATTTCAAATTATATACGCCCAATTAAATGTAACGGCTTGGGAGTCCGTGAAAAATACTTTAGTTGATGATCACGAGAAAATCTGATTACCTTAAATACTACAACCAAAGATTAAAATCAATTCCATTCAATGATGAACGTAATAGGAACTGTAAATTAGAATTAGAAAACTGGTAAGCTTTATAGATTTCTAGAGTGTTCTGACCAGTATTTTAAGTGTGATACAACACGTGTGACTGCTATCTCGCCCTATATAGGTTCCTCTAAATAACATTATATGGACCAAACTATCTGAAATACAGATTAAATTAATCTGTATGTAATAGCAGAAAAAAATGAAAGGGTCGGTTGGAAACGGGCGTCTTAATGAATTAAACTGCTATAGTGACTACTGATTATTCCGAAAATATTTAATTTGACAAATATTAAAAAAATACATTTAGAATTAGCACGATATTATAAATAAAAAGTACCACAGGTGCATAGTATGGGCCTGGTTATGTGCGAGCAGGTAAATGCGGCACTAACCTAGGTGCACTACCTAGCTATAGTACCACCTGAAGTAATAATAGTAGGGTGCCTGTTGTTCCTCTGGCCGTCTGTAATGACCTAGGAGCCGAAGTAATGCAACCTTAAAAGCAGTATTCGAAGATCCCGATTTCAGTGCCGCAAAAACAACCGTCATCAGGAGAAAGTGGTCTACCTGTTCTAGGTTGGACGGGAACGGTCTACAATAAAGTCTAACAGGCAAGCTAGAATTATGGACCAATCATATCCCACGCTCGGAGTCACTTCGGTAATGAAAGTCCTCCTTTTCACAGAAGGGCAACTCAAAATTCATGAGGTTTTATCGACGATCTCACGATTCAAAAGCAGATTAAAATTATATTAAATAACAGTTATTATATTAACTGATTAATTGACAAAGTGATAACGAGTTGGCATAGTACAAAAATTCAAATTTATACGTTTATATGGCAATAAAAACTCTTTTACAATACATCGGCCAATGTATAACTTCCGGTTTATTTAATGATTCCATCTTCTCTAGTGGTCGACGGGGTCTAGGGGTCGACCCCAGTCCCTTCTCGGCGAGGCCCTCGTCAAGGTCGTTCCCAGGCGGGCTCGGCACGGGCTGCCTATTGGGCACGACTGAGTAGTGTGTGTGTGTGTGTGTGTGTGTATGTGGTGAGGGAACCCAATCGTTCCTTGTTATTCCACTCAGGCCCCCACAACTCCCCTTTCGTGATCACCCGTTAATACTATGTATGAATTCCCCGACTACCTGGCGTGACTGTAAAAGTTCATAAACCCTGCGGTCTATAGTCGGTATAGGCCTGCCCAAGCTTCCAGAAATAGAATCCCTAGCCTGCAGTTACCAACATAAAAGAGCCATATACTCCTAAGATGTTCCTACCTAATAAATAAAAATCTAAAAAAGTAATTTTGATTTTTTTAATAAATAAACTAAATGCTCAACGAAAGTATCAGAGAATATTTTAATTAACGTTGGTTAAAAAACAACAGATGTGATATGGAATTTTAATTCGAAGTCCTGATTCAGAAAAAATCTATGAATTTAGATAATCCATTAAGAAGACTTCATCTCAAACCACTGCTACCTATCTAAAAAACAATTTGTAACTGATATTTCGAGCGATAATAGTTCCAGCATTGCTGGATGTTCAACTACATATGTTGAAATAAATCTATTTACTATTTAAGATACGCTTCGTATAACATTTGAGTACTTCCAACATTCCGTTAAAACGTAATATTCCCACAAGGAATTCTCTTTAGCATAACAAAATCTGCTCATTATAACAACTACCTCACGATAAAAGACCATAAAGGTTCATTCCAACCAAAACACATCCATATATGTATACTTGAAACGATTTAATAAACATATTTAACAATCTGTCATGCAAAGGAATCGCGAAATACAGTGGAAACTTAATTTTAAAATTGCTTAAGTTTTCCCTCCAGGAGTCCACTTAGTTCATGGACTGTCCGCTAGATAACGCCTAAGACCAGAAACGTCTTTCAGGTCACGTCATTAATTATAAATATACTTAGGGAAAACGTTAGTGATTCAAGGTACTCTACAAGTTATTTTTTACAAATGTTATTACTGAAGCGAAAGACTGTCTCTATACTTTGTGGTGTATAATCTAATGGTCATCTTTGTTCACAGTCAAACAAACTGAGAATTCAAAATGGCATTTACATATTCTTACAACAACAGTGTTCCTGTGCATTGATCTAACTCATAACCTTTGAAAAAATGAATACCTGAATTTATTCTAAAAAAATATGTTTTCTTGAAACTACAACCATGTTTGACATGAAATGATAAAGCATGATATAAAGCAACCTAATATTTAATTTCTTTAATAGATGATATCTCATAAAAGAAGGAAAATATATAGTGAGGTGTGTACATATAGATCTAACAAGAAAAACGTGTTCAGGAACAGATAAAATAATTTGTTAGTAAAGACATTTTCTTCCAGCTACTAAACAGCATATTTCTGTGACTAAATACATTGTATTTTAATGATACGTTAATTTAGGCTATTCAAATAATTAATTCTGAATTTTCTAGAAACAACATGCAAGATAAATTATATGCACATTGTTGATGCACATAGTATAATGATATTGTTTCAGATCATTAGCACTTAAAATTACAGTCTCAATGCAAATGGGAACATAAAATATACATACTGGTCCCATTTGTTTTTTAATTGCATATAAGAAAAGAATATTAGAAGTAGCTCATACTAAAGTACTTTAGATCCCTTGTTACATTGGAAAAAATAAATTTCAGAAACAGGCCTTTTCCAACATTAATCTTTCACATACAGGGAAACCTTTTTCTCAGGTCTCCACATGTAACACATCTGTACACATCCATGTCTGTGCATGATACATAACTATAAATTAGAACTGATACTAAATGACAAAGCCCAACATATTAATTTTGTTATATAACAACATATTACTACATTTTATTTCGTAGCCTATATAGTGTTATACAAGAGAAGGCTGTGTTTCCAACCTCTCATTTGGTTCCTTGATAGACTAGTTTTCATTAGTATTCCATCAGTAATACAGCCAGGTTGAATATACAAGTCAGTAATAACATACCTCACTGTATTCTTCAGGAAGGGTTATTTACGATAGCAGGAATAAGATATGGTCTCAGAACAAAACCTAAGAAAAAACAACTTTTTACAAGAACTTGATTGAATAGTTAAATGTTCATCAAACCTTCGTCCTAGGGTAGTATAATATAATTATAACCACAATCCCTAATTTGCTTATTACTTGCAACATTTTTTCAATAAATTCATGCTGATTTAAGACATCAATAGTATGGGATGCAATAGTATAGGTGTTTCTATATTGTATTATATAAATAATTTAGTACATTAAAATAGTGATTTTGATAACTGATGCTATATAGTAAAAATATTAGACAGAATGCCGTCGATGGCCTGTATTTTCTGGTTAAATCCACGTCCAACCCGGGATTGGTTGGCTCCCACAATGAAACCGGAAAAGGGTTCAATTGCGTACTCATTCAAGTAATATAAACATCCAAACGCAATAAAAGAGAAAGTTGGAAACGGTATACAAGCTGTCCCCCCTGAGCTGCGCTTGGCTCGTATCGAGAATGGCGGAAAAAAGAAACAGCAAAATAAAAAAAAAACAAAATCGCCGTCCTATTTATACAACTGGTTGTCATTCGATTCTGTTCACCACGCTGGGAGAAGAGAGGCCCGAGCCACTCGCTGAAACGAGTACCAATAAACCAGTTTACGCTTTGCTTGCTTATTTAAAATTGTAGTTTAAGAGTCGAACAGATCTGAAGAACGTACCGCTCGAATATAAGAACAAACCAGTAACCAAGGCGGCCTCTGCACGCTCCTAACAGTGCGTCCTCCATCGGGAAATCCAGGAAAAGAATGACAGCGGCACTTTAATATATTACCAGGTACTAACCTATAATCTCTGTTGAAGCATAGAAGGCCATTCTATGTATAGATTGGCGTTGTCAACGGTATAAATTTACCGTCGTGAGCTTACGGCGGATAATCAAGTTTTAATGTCTTTAAACGAGGAAAAATTACAAAATTCGACCATTGTGTAAAGATGCAACCAGGAATCTTCCATCCAGCTTAAGCCTTCGTTATGAATATCTGAACTTGCCAAACTGACTGTAAGCAAGTTATCATTCGTGAGTAATCTTTAACTATAAATGGATTCTACTAATCAATTATTACACGACTAATAAAAGGGTAAAAGCAGGACTGACTATCATTCCTAAATGCAGACGTACCTTTTCAACTTTATACTAAGTGAGCCCACAGGAAAGGATCATTAGAAGTTGCCTGGCAGTAGACCAGGCGAGGGGGCAAGGCCCGACCAGAGATAGAATGTCGAAACCTGATGCCCAATGTTATTCCTAGGGGAACTGATATCGTACATATTTTTTAGTTGAAGGATCTTATTCATTCAACTATGTTCATTCATTTATTTAATTAATAAATGGTCCATATGTTTCACTTGAAAAATTAATTCATTCTAACTGAATATAAATCGTTAAATGAGAAAAATGCCTGTAGAAACTGGTGTAAGTAGAAGAGGAATTGAAATCGTACATTAATTGTTAATTAATCAATACTCGATCGAACTAGGTTTTAATTTATTATAATTTTTCCTAAATATATTAAAAAGTACTCAGGAGAAGGGAAAGGCTATGAATATGATAGTTAACGAACAAAAGAATGAAATACGCGGATGGCCGTAGACTAAAGGTGAAGGACGCAAAGAAATTTCAAAGCGCATTATATCCAGGAAGAAACTGAAAAATGCGCCAATCAACAAAAGTCCGATAAGAGCTCGTTGATGTAATATTTAGAACGACTGAAACGGGAATTTGCCATTATTTAAAACAAATGTGTTAACGGACACTTTCCACAATTCCAAAAGAAGACATTTGATAACACGCCGGGTCCAAGGTGTACCAATTTAAAACAAACGAGATATTTTCAGTCCGAATGGAGATAACAAAATGACCTGGAGTTTCAGAAACGAATATTTCTTCCGTAATTGAATACGGAGAAAAATCGACAAATAGCCGTCCGGGCTCAGCGGGAATCGTGCCAAACAAATAATGCAAATTTTATAATTGCCCGAAGTGATAAAAACACACTCCCAACCCAGACATTAAGTAGGCGTCAAAGAACAATGCTAATGCGATTCAGAAGTATAACTGGAGCTTAGAGTCAATGGTATTTTTTTTCTAAGTCTAGACGTCTGGATCATTATAAGCAGTTTCGTTACTTCGAACCTGCGTTTCCTGTTCACCTTCAATTCCCCCAACAACTTGTGACAATTGTGGAACGGAACAATTTGTGGAAAGGAATTGAGTGTATTTATCTATGTTTTCAATTAACTCTTCTCTGAGTTCTTCTTTGTTAAAAACAAATACGAGCTAGCAAATTTTTTCGACGATATTTTCGTAGGAGTTATATCAGACATAAGCGTCCCTCCATAACGCTGACAGTAACCATAAATTGTTTGATTTTCCAACACAACTGAGACACTCTTGATGTTTCTTAGCGAAGGAACTAGGGCCAATGAAACTCACCAATCGAAAGTCTCCAGGGAATACAACTCATAAATACTAATTTTGAACAAAAATTATTATGCAAAAATTCTCGATTTATATGATGAGGCTCATTCGTCTGTTTGAAGATCGATAATCGAAAAAGATTTGCAACGTTGTTTTGCAACGGCTCGTGGCTCTAATCGCCACACGAATTACCATAAGAGTCATTACGGATTCGTGAATTATCCTCCGACGGGTATTCAGAGGGTGTACCTTGCTCCGAGTCTGAAGCACAACATCTTATTGATTGTGAACTCTACGTTCACTAATCTGTTCTTTATTCTACGTCAATTTAAATTCGGTTAATAAGCCATATCCGAGAACATTTTAAAGCAAAGTGCAACCTGATAACTATTATTTAAACGGTCCACCTACCAGAATAGGAGGTTTGTAATGCACAGGGACCTTGTTGAGCCTAGAATATTTGCCAGTTGGCCTTTTGAAAAATTTAGGTCCGTGGGGTCCAAGGAGGAAAAAATCTTAATCTTGCTCCTTTTTTATTGAGTGTTGAAATTGTCTGAGGAAAAATCGTTGCGCGGGTGATCCTGCCTCTAATCTGGGCCCTGTGTACTTTGGCACGGTACAAACACTTGACGGACTAGATAAAGAAGGTTTAGTTGTTACTCAAGTAGGAAGCGTTTATTTTTATAAATCCCACTTTAATGAATAAACACTGTGCACGTGTTGGTTACGTGTAAAATATCGTAGACAGCTATATTAAACATCACAGTTTATTGAACTTTTTTGGCACACGTTATAACCTACGAAGCTAGGAAACCGCTACTGAGGAACATGTCAAAGCCAGGCATACATTTCACATAATTCAGGGGTTAAATATCGAAATGTGTGAAACAGAATACGTAGGAGGAAAAAGTTGAATGCAGCTGTTGAACTGTAAAGTGACTCAATGTTTCAAAGTATGTCTGTACCCCTAAATAAATTGATCGTGGAATTTTACTTACATTTAAAACACTCCTGGAGTAATATCTTACAATCAGCGTGAACTATAGGGATTGTGGCGAGTTGACAAAATTTCTGGTCTACAAGAGGACCGCGAGGAATGAGACAGATAAGCAGGCGACCGAGACACACTTCCGAGAATCTCTTGAAGAAATAAACATTTCCAACGAAACAAACTATATCTTATATTTAAGACATTCTTTTGTTAGCAAAATTATGTAAGAAAACATAGTCTTCGGGTTGAAATGATAATCAAATGTAATGAAAAATAATTATGGAAATCAAGTATTTCTTCACATGGCTGTACACGAAGTAATGCAGTTGGTGGGTGCAAATATTTGTCCTAATGCGTATGTACATCATAAAATGACGTCAAAAGTGTGCGCATAATTATCGACCGCATAGGGAGATAGTGTACTCACCAAGAATTTTTAATTGTGATTGAACTGAAAAGAAATTTTCGAGGATCCTAGAACGCGATTTGACTATTGTATTCCTGGACACAAGCGGAACAAACTGTTATACCGTTCCAACCATTATTACATTATGTATCAATTTATTGAACATTTTACACAGTTAAATATCCTATAATTAATTCATATTTTATCAATAAAAACCAGTTTCTCAAAATGAAAACCAGGTGCTCAAAGTGGTATCGTCAACTGCACTATTGTAAATAACTCCCGAATAAAAACCCAATCCAAAGTCGTTTATTTGCATGGGGGAATCCCGACGCAGACAGCCGGTATTTTAAGTCGGCAATAAATACTGTAAAAATAATAGGGGAAACAGGGAGAAACAACTGAACGTGTTAAAAAGGAAGATATAAATACACCGAGGTTTGGTTAACGAGAGGCTCAGAGCACGCAATTACCGCTATTATCGGCGGGTATGAAACTAACAAGATCGAGCCAAAACAGTCACACAAGTTGGCTAATATGATATTAATAGATTATTAACTGATTTTATACCCCTAATTATTTATAATACTAAAGCTTATTAGTCAATATAAATACTAGCGTTTAATTTACTAGCGTAAATCGGATAATTTACTAGCGAACAAATGATTCGGTCAAATGAAAACTTAACTACAACATACCATTTCAATTGTGTACTACAAATTTCATAAATAATTGCACAAAATCCAGATTTACGACGTAGACTTGCAAAAGCCAAGATACAGTTCGAGTACTTGAAATACCGGATTTCGGGATAAATGCCAAATCAGATATTAAAGTAGCAAGATACAAATAGAAAAGAATAGAATTTATAGAAGAAGATTCAGACCTCGAACCTGAACAACAAATTTAAATGTTTGCTCTGCTTCAATGTGAAGTTGTCCGATTAGAATTCAAAAACTTAATTCGCCGATATAACCCTTCGTGTTTTGCCCTTATGTTCGTTTGCTGTAATTAGTCAAATACAGCTTTTTGTTCATTAACACACAGCTGACTAGTTCGTTTAACTTTGACATGATGACATGAAACCTTTATTAGGCATGTAACATTTTTTTATTTTCTTTTTCACAGCCATTTTTAGTTATGCTATATTCCAATCTGTCTGAAAAAATTAAGTATACTAATATGTGAATAATCTGAGATTAATCATATGAGAATAATACGGTATCATATTCTGTAACTGTTGAATACTGTGTAGCTTAGTTAAAATTTTTGATTTCATGAATCCGGAATATCATTTTAGAATAAAACACGACAAATTAGTTTACTTAACATTAAAACTTTATAGGAAAAATTGGAAAATTACGTGTAAAATTATTCGCTATTTTACAATTTATATTAAAATTAATTCTAATTATTCAATCTGGCGAAAATTAATCATTTATTTTAAATTGGGTATTCCTATATATGCGAATATAAATTAAAGTAGCCAAATTTTATAAATATTATTAGGAATTAATTAAATAAATAACTAAAATAAACAGTAAGTATTAATAATAAGTAAAAGTAACAGATACTATAATTTTTTTTAATTGAGCAATTTGAAAAGAATACATTCTCTCTCTCTCTCTCTCTCTCTCTCTCTCTCTCTCTCTCTCTCTCTCTCTATATATATATATATATATATATATATATATATATATATATATATACACATATATGTATAAATATATATTCATGAAAAGATATAGAGACTCTCCCCACCCATTGCTTTTGGCTCGCTCTAAAATGAAGTTGTAACTGTCAAATTCTGCCGTGTTAAACAAGCGTTAAAACATTTGGCAAAAATAATCATGTCCACGATTTGGCCAGTGACCCGTCCTTGCCGGAATTGAGATACATTTAAAAATAAAAAGAAGGTAACTCACAGAGGAACTTATTAATAAACTCGAGGCGAGAGTGAGTGGCTCTCTTTATACAAGACGGTGTCGGAGAAAAAGTGAAAAAAAAATATGGCTAAATAATTCCCACCTGGTAGACTGATTTTTATTTATCGTATCCTCTCCAATTAGTTCAGGAAAATTACGCGGTCAACAGACGCGCCGCCTGCTCCTACTGTAAATCATTCCTCTTGATAATGTCCTGCGAGATTTACTGAATTTTGTCAGACCTTTTATGATTATGTTATTAAATCAATTGTAGCATTGTATGTTATATAACCGTTGTTTTGAAATGACTGAGCGAGGACCTCTATTGAGTTATACAGACGGTATTTTGAGTCATTACAAAGATTATGCTTCCGATTAACCAGCTTTCGAAGCAGAACAAATGTGTTGTTGTTTATGCCGATCTGGTTGTTTGTGGAAACTGACAAAACAAAAAGCGGAAAAGTATTAAACTGGCTCTCAAATTGAACAACAAACTGCTGAATCATTAATACTAGCTATTACTATCAGAATTTTTACAGTGCAAACCAAAAACTGAAACTGATATTTGAAACTCACACACGGTAGATATTCGTTATAGTATCATGGTAACCACAGCATCGATCACCATGCTCGTTACGCCCGAAGAGTATTTAGATCACGGAACCGCTAACGTCTCAAAATCTATTTGCTATTTATTAATAAACGTCTCCATTTATTTGCTTGACAGCCGGCATTGTGAGAGCACAAATAACCTTTTTCTCCATTAAAATCTCATAGATAAATTCTATTACTTTCTTATTCGTAAATGTTAAATAATAAAAGCTCCAAAGTACGCTCACAAATGTAACTTTTAGTTCCGTACCTATGTACGCATGATTAAAATGCAAGGTTAGATTTTCCAAAAATGGCTGTCGTTTTCAGCCAAGGTAAAGAATGGATGATTCAGTGCATACCAGAGTAACAAATGGCAATACCGTTCTGAAGTACCGTTTTCGTCTCGCTGTTATATCCACAACTCTGGATCGGGCTTCATATGTACTAATTTGCCACGATTAACACGAATTAATACATTATAAATAATCATTAAATACATCAGAGTATATTACAAGTCCGTAACTGTTCAGCATTAAAACATGCATTACGTAACACACAATGTAATGATTATTTACTTAGGGAAAGAGATGAGACCATAACATAAGTATTAAGGTATAGCCTAGAGATATATCTAAATTTACAATATCCGAGTGGAATATTTTGTAGAATGGAATATTCCTAAGACTAAACAGAATAAAGCACATAGTGATGAATTGCTGAATCATCATCTTCTCCGGTTGTACAAAGGGAACGCGGAACCATTTCTATTTTAACTCGGAATTAAATTTAGCTGCAATACAACTCTCAAAATGTTGAGATGAAATATAATAACCTTACAGGTCTCTCTAGTGACCTCCAGGTGGAAGGGATCTACCAACGGATATGTACGTCAACAGAATTATAATCAAGTACAACTACTTATAATTTTTCAGTCGGCTATTGAAATTCACTGAAAATCGTATCGGGCGTTCTCGGGTGCTTCCGGTGCTTGAATTTCTGTTTAGAATTCTGGTCCATTCCCTAAATGAGGTGTCATGTGGTCCAGTCTCGGAAAAGAAATGGTCCCGTTTCAAGAGAAGAATAAGCTCTAGGATGTATAACGGAAATATGAGATAATAAAAGTATTATTACCGCTAGTAGTATCTGAAATTAACATATACATTTTCTACAGTCCAGTAGAACTTATTTCTATACCTTAACAATTAATTTTAAACTCCAATCGGAAAATAACTCCAAAACTAATGAAAGTTTCCTGGCAACCCATCGGGTATTAAAATTAGCTATTTTTTAAAAAAAAAACCGTAGGTATGGCAACTAGGCGTCATAGAAGTGGAACAAGCTGGAGTATATATAAACATTTCCGGACGGATCCAATTAGATCCCGACAGCGAATTATATAAATCGGTGTTGGACACAACTCCGGGTTCCAATTTACAAGCTCGTATTGCGCCAATTACTTTCTCGGGTGTATCGGTCGGCTGAGTCTGGAAGACGCGACTCGGCAATTGGGGCCGGCCCTGATGGATCGCCCGATTACGCGTTTTCGGAAAACAACAGCTGAGCCCTTATTTTAGGTGTTTCCCAGAGAGAGAGAGAGAGAGAGAGAAAAATATTATCCCGACAGAAATTATTTCACGCTCGCCGCGATAGCGTTTATTTAACCAATTTGTCGGCTAAGTGAGCCGTACCGGTGAGTTGGACGCTAATTGAGATCGAGAAAATTATAGATTGGCGGCAAGGGGGAAAAAAGCTGTTAGCATACAGTACTGCGTTTTTATTACTCGCTTCATTTTTAAAAAACAGAGAAGTTGGTTCAATAAAAAGTGGACCAGTCAGGAAAGGTGTTTAATCATTTCCATCCGGGCGATAGTTTGCAAGACAAATTTAATTTGTATTCCAGACATACCAATTTATACAAAGTTGGCTCACTGATCAATGATTGTAAAAGTCATTTCGATTAAGGTTGTGAGCAACTTAATGTAGTCCCTTCATAAAAAGTGTAAATTGCATGGGAATATAAACACTACTCGTCCTGGATACTGCAAAACCAGGACTAAAATTCGTCCCAGTTAAAGGATTACTAACACTACTTTATTTATACGGCAGACAACATTAAGAGTCCGTGTTATAATCTAAGATACCCTATATGTTTTATATTTTGTATATATATGAAGTTAATCCCACCTAAGTGTATAGTTTAATAAAAGAAAAGCTATATAAATTGCCACCTGAACTGAAGTGGTGACATAATCATTAGGACAGTGTATAGGCAATTGACCGAAGGCAATTAATTATCAGTCAAATTACATAGATACATGGGCGAATGCATGTAAAATGTTGCAATAAAAACAGGTACCGACACGAGTCAGTCAAACTGATTTTTTTTTTATGGGAAGTAAAAATTACAAGTCCGACAAAGGTCGCACTTTGCAACGCGTAAAGTGTGTCGCTTGCGGTCGCACCGAATTGCAAATTGCGAGACGACCGATTTGCATACAATGTTACGAGGGGGGGGGGGGCAACTCAAAATAAATACGCCGATATTTTATTGACCCAAATTCTGGCCCATCGGACAATTAGAGCGACCCGTTGTGAGATTCAGTTCACCTATCATTTATTTTATATTTCCGTCCAATTGTCGGCAACCGCGGTTCCTCTCAATTGAAGCCGCCCTTTAAATTGAGAGCGTCCGCCCTGATTTCTACAACGGGGGCCTCACGACCCTTTCCCGTCCTCTATTATAACCTTCGGGACTGAAGTATGTCTTAGCCCTTATTCTCCAATTAAGCTTAGTAATGAATTTTCTTATATATATTTATATGGCGCAATATATATTTACATGCCTTATATAATTGACAGCTCCAAAGGAGGCGACATAGATACAGCAAATAACCGGTCAAGCATAATAATAGCTTACGTAGTGACAAATCGTTCGAAACTATCAAAATCTCCTTGTCATAGTTACATTCCTATCTAATAATAACAATGAAATGACGTGATAGACCAGTCCAACGGTCAAGCTTTGTCCATTTAATATAAGTCGAAATAATATAACTATTTTGTTAAAAATCACAATTTTAAATAAATCTTTCACTATTAGAGGACCCTGTGTCTTGAGTACAAATTGATTTATCACATTTGGCCTAACAAGAAAAAACTATAACATCTGAAGAAATAATAACACGTTATCCAATTCTCAAACACGAGCTCGCTATTTAAAAAAGAAATTTTTATTGAATTAAAATTTACACAGTGGCCAACTAAACGACGGAGGACGCAACAAAAAAATGATAAAAATGTTAATAATACTGCAACCCAAATATGAACGACTGATCGCGTGAGCTCCAAACCGAATGAATCACAAAATTATCAGAAGAACAATGACCACACGATAATCCACGATATCACTTCCGGCGTTATTTTTAGCCATATCTAGAGAGATGACTTTCAAATTTACTGAGGCATTAATGGCAAGCGCATAATTTCCTTCTATTTTCCCCAAGACAATCTACAGTAAAAATTATACATCTCGTAAAATTTATGAATACTGATGAAGTGTTAATTTATGTGCGGAGGAAAATAACCCGAAACTCTTCAGGGGAGAACCAACCAAGAGTTACAAATTGTTATTCTCCATTGGTAGCGGGCGTCCGGGACTTAACCGGATCTGTATCCGAGGGCATCAATAAAAGTTAATTTCCGTGAAAATAATAAACAAAAAAAGCTAGGAAATGGACAGGCTGATATTATTCAATGTTTCTGTATATCGAATTCTCCTTGGGCGGTGTGGGCGGAAGCTGCGGTTAAGAAAAAAAGAAAATATAAATTATAAACTGGTTTCTCGAAACCTGAAACGCGGTCCGTCCACGTCGTATAATACGTCACCCAGTTTTACTAATTTAATTTGTCATTCGACACGCCTGGTAAATTCTGACTTATATCAATTCCAATTTAACGCTTCGAAATAATATAATAATAATGGTAAATATATTACCAATAAATAACTAACTAATAATTCAGTTTAGTCATCGTAAAGACAGGATCTTCCTCTACTGTGACATGTGATGTGTAATACATACATTTAAAGTGCTATATATTCAAAATATTATTATTTATTGCCTATTATATTTTTAACTAAAGTTAATAACTAAACTATAATATAATAATATTATGCTTCCCATCTGTTCCGACAGTCGATAAGGAATATCCACAACTGCTCCATCTTTTGTCATATGTCAAATGGCAAAAAGTTAATGAAAGTTATTCTTGAAGCTAATAGTGATATCTCATTACAATAATATCCGAGGATGATATTTCCAGTCCCCTTAATAATCAGAAGTCTCATAAATTTAGTGTTATAACTGGCGTTTCCGAGGAATCGGTTCTAATAACTACTCTAATGAGTTAGAGTAGGGTGTTGTTATAGTTGTTTACATCTATGCACTTTCCGAACTATGTCACTTCACTGACCTAGGACTGGGAAGCAGGCCTGGTGAAACGTTTAGGCAAATCAAGGAGGAAGAACTGGTTCTCCGGGCCGCCTCCAAGGTGACTATACTGGGACGCACGTGGTCCTTCCTTATTGAACGAGGTGGATTGGGAGGGGGGGGGGGGTTTGGGGTGTTCGCGGCTGACAATAGCACAGAGGCGACCTTGCCACCACGTGACGTTGCTCCCGCAGCCAAGGTGAATCTCCTCCAATGATATCGCACACGCCCGCCTTTTCCTACTGTCCCAGTTGCCACAGTCTAAGCACCCATTGTGCAGACCCGGAATTTTCACTGATTTTCATTCGAAAGTGGTCCGATTATTTACGCAAAAACGGGACACACGGAATTGGTGAAGTCCAACAACAGTCAGTCACATGTCACAAATGTAGTAATGTGTTATTAGAACAAAGGATGTGCCACATTGCTTTCACTGTCACTACACTGTTGCTGTGACAGTTCAGGAAGTTAATAACGTGTCTAGCATCGACGAGTGAAAATGGATAATCCCAAAGTGATTCTAAACACTCAGGGACCTTCCAACGAGTATCTTAAAATATTTCTTATATGAAACTGCTGCGGGGCTGAAATTCGAAACATAAATACAAGTGTAGCTCAAATTACCAACCAAAATAAATATTTACTCCTTGGTTTACAAAGCAAACCGACCAAACAAAGTGGGTATATTTAACTACAACAAATATATCCACGATTGGTTCAAATCACAAACCCTCTTTCATCCCCAAACAAAAAGGAGATAGGAGATACCGAAACATTTATCACTTACTGATACTCCTATGCACAAAGGCCGGCCTGTATGGCACTATGAAAGCAACGTTGGAAAATTGGATACACTTGTGCACCCATTAACGAAAAGTGCTTGATAAATGAAAAAATAGAGTAATAAACTCCGTTTGGGGGGAGGGAGGAATTAATGGATAAGGGATCTTAATATGGACACTTCTAACCTGTTTAATTTAATCAGTCATTTCTGCTCTAGCTTGAAATATACCTACATATGTTCTAAACAGTTCACAGTGCTTCGTTATGTGCGCGACTACAGTTAATTCAAGTACATTCAAACAGAAAATTATATAGCAAATTGGAACAAAGAAAACCGAAAACATAACAGCCCCGGGTCAACTTAACCTTAATTTTTCAGGATTAAAATATCCCCCAATAAAATGTCTACAGCTCGATACTTTTCGCGGTAATAAACCTCTTGTCTAAGCGCGCCTGAAACCGTTCCGTTCTCGTCCTTCAAAAAATGTAAATTCGATGAAGGATCAGAGGGGCACTATGCGGGCATTATTTGAAATTGAAATGAGACGATACATTACATAATCCAGTTTGTCCTGTCTCCAGCCACAACAGAATAAATATTCCAATAAACCTAACCGTAGAGTTTATCTATATCGTGTTGTACGTTAGACTGCCTCAACGTCCCGACGGGTCACTGTGACAACACAGCTAATAAATCATTGCCACTGTATGTAAATTATAAACGCCTGGTATAGTAAAGAAGTACTATTTGTTTAAATATTCATAAACCGTAAGGTAAGATATAACTATAAATACGTTACCGTTATAAAAATAAAGTGATAATTACCGAAGAAAAAATTACATTAGACGATTAATTACAATCAATTCCAAGGTTGAATCGATATATTCAAAGCAATTTGAACCTAGTAAATATGACAATTAGCAGCAGTTCAATAACATTTTTTATGGGATTTTCCCACTCCTTTCATAGTCTAATTTGCTTTATAAAAAGTAATGACTTAAATAAAATAAATATTAACAGAACAGAATTTATAGAGGTTTGTTTATGGAGATAGAACAACCAGTCGATATTTTCAACCACATCTGTTATAACGTATGTCCCTAACGTGCCTTCCTAGTCCCCTTCATCGAAATTGGAGCATTCATTTTTTGTTTTTAAGAATTTACCTTTAACTCGGGGAATTTTAACCGCGAGACAACATTCCACCGGGGGTGCGCCTGCGCCGGGTACGGGCACCAGACGTGTACAGTCGCTTCAAGAAGAAACTGTACCCCGAGGAGGGAGACAGACCGGTAGACGGGCAGTTGCGACAAGTGATGTTCCGTGTGAACTCCTCGAGACTATCCGAGGCTTGAGTCAGTCAAACGGCTTGTATTCGTTCGAGAAGAAACCTCGGCCTTTCACCAGAAGCTCTCGGACGGAGTGAGAATGTCACACGAGTAGCCTTCAGTTGAGAACAAGGACAGGATACAGGCGCCACCAGTGACACGGGATACTGGCACGATAGATGAGAAGCCCAAGAATCCGAAGGGGCATCGTGTTAGCTCTTTTAGACAGGCCCCAAATACGAACGCCTAGCTATCAGCGCGACAGGAACACGATCCTATCGGCCGTCGTGAAAAATGCAGTCACTCTTCAGGTGCTGAACTTAATCGTTCGACTAGTCGGTAGCCAAGGGTGATTTATTTCAAACACAACCCATCGGGCGGGAGTAAAAGTAAATGTCAATCCGAGAACCTGAGACTCGGCAGGAGACTGGGAGAGAGAATGTCACACGAGTAGCCTTCGGTTAAGTATGCGGACCGGGTTCTGGCGCCACCCAACCAACGCATATCCTGTGACTTTACTTGCCGGCAACAAATATTAATTCTGACTACTAAATGAACTTGATAAAGTCCTAGAAATTACCACTTTATCAACACCTTCTGCTACCTCAAATGTCTCGATATCGGGGACCTAACAACTACATGTCGGAATACAATATCTAAAACAAAATGTTTTATTATCTGAAAACATAAAACGAAATGTTTTTACCATTACAAGTCTGAGTGTGTTTGATAAGAATTTTTATTTTTTCCATTATCAGTAACTTGTCACAAAATGTCCAAGGTAGTACTGACATGAAAAAACATTTCAATCTATAAACTATTGTAGTAACAGTAGGTCAATAAACTCTTAAAATATATATTTCCAGAGAGTAAGAATTATGGTTTGCTAAGTCTCGCTTTTGGACATTATACTGTTCCATCTCAACTCACAAGGAATGGCTGCGCATAACAAATGACTAGTAAAATAAAGGCATACACACACAAATAAACATATTTCAACCATCAATAAACATTAAACTTTGTACGACCACTCAACAATATTTCAACGCAGAGAATCAGAGACCGTAGCCTTATTACGAATAAACTTCTGTATTGTTTTTCTCATTAATTCTCATAGAATTCGTGGCGCTTCTAGAAAATTGGGCAGATTTATCGGTATCCATTTGAGTCAAGAGCTGTGAAGGAACATAGTTGTTCAGGACAGAACACAATACTACAAAGAAGTTGCACAGGAATGCAGATTCTTTCTTCGTAGTTTAAAATTTGCAAAGTAAGTTTGAATGGGGATAAATGGCCGGTTAGGCGCCACCGCGATTGCTAGACCAAGTATGGGGCGGCGTTCGGTTTTAGTCAATACCGCTTAAGTCAGCGACAATGACCTGGGCTCATCTTGGTTTCAACAGGCAGTACGTTTTTTTTACAATAATACCCATTATTAGGTCAACTGTACGTATTCTTTTTTTTCATAAGTATTCGAAACATATGTAATCAGACACACAGTACAAAACTGCAAACTAAACGTACCTTCAACTCTAGAATAAAACCCTCAGATATGGAAAAACATTGCCAATCACTACATTATGTAATAAGAATTATATCAAAACATTAAATTGTGGAAAGGGAACAGGATACAGCAATCGGACTTAATCTTACTATTTATAATATAAAACAGAGTAAAATCAACGAATTCGGATGTATTTAATAACAAGAGAGATAACTTCAACACCGCTATTTCAAACATGAACTATTCCACCGTTATACTTGAGTAATCTAAATTAATCATAATTACCGCCTCTTATAATAGTCCCTGAAGACCATTGCAAAATAAATAGAAATCATAATGCAGATAATAGAATGTTATAGTACAAATAAAAATAATTATCTTTAGTAGGCTCAGTTCAGAAGCGCATCAGTGTAGTCTCATTATTTTCCCTCGAATTCTATAATATACTTTATTAATATATTAATTATATTTTTTAAATTTCTGTGCAATTCACTTAATTATTTACCTCCAGATGATTTAACATTGTTAGACTTAACCGACCACATGTGAGAAAGCCGTTGTTTACAGCCACGAAGGTAACTATTACGGTTACCAAGGTCACGCCTGATAACGGCACATGGCTCTGCCCGATAGCTGGGATCCGATAAATTTATATTTAGAACGAACCCAACATTATCTTTAAGGATGACAGATCTTTTCTCGGTCCAACATTTGACCTATTCAACGTTTTTCGTTCCTCTCGGGATTTTTCCCGGGAACTCGATAACCGAGCGATCCAAGCTCCGATATGCCTGACTGTCGGGCACATTTCTGGCTTCCGAAACAAACTTCCGCTTCGAACAAATTCAAAAAGAACAACCCAATATAATTTTATAAAGGCAATGTACGGCGATGGAGCACAGGACTCACTAAAGCAAGGAAGCATAAATTAATATAGAATAAATAATCTGGTTCTGACAAATATACCGGCAGCTAAGTTCGTACTGTTTATGAAGATGGGTAGAATGAAACTGTAAGACAACGGGAAGAAATTAAAATCTCGCAAGGATTATCCAATCCTTGGCGTGTCCGGCCATCAATTGAGCAGAGGCGTCAATATCGCACCTCGTTGCGCCAGAGGCGGCGATGATACTCCGCCAGATCTTTAAACCAATTGGTTCAATTAGAAGAACGATCAATCTTTTTGACTTCCGGCCCACAGTCTGGATATAGACTTGCCTGTTAATCTTGACAGTGTGCCCTGTGTTAAGCTTAAAATAGATTATAGCATAGCTCTAGCAGATGAAATCCGGACATTTATTACGCTATTTGGGATCCAACAATGTGCAACACCAGGAGTAATACTCCTACAACATATTTGTATAATAAAACTACATTAGTTCAATTCTTATTCCAAGCAATGTCAACAAAACTGACTAACCCAATATTATTGACGTTGGGAGTTTTGAATCGGATTGGTGAAAAACAAAGAAAAGGACTTGTGCGGGTTAATGGATACAAATAATCGTTAATTATCTCAGAATATATCTGTAGAAAATTAATAAAGTAAAATCGTTTTAAAAGAAACCTTTAATATATAGTCAGCTAAACTAACAGACCGGTTCGGGTCAAGAAGGTTTGTTTACCAGGGAAACAAACGAAGCGCGACGTTATTACTTTACCCGTGGCCATCACAACATTACGTACTACACTGTGCTTCCTTAAGTGTAGGAAGGTTACAATTTTAGAACGGTCTTCGAGAAAAAAATGTATTGGGCGTTTTCACGGCCCGGTGCTAAATTGTGAGCCAGGCGGAGTTCAGTATTCGAGACAGGCGAAACATATCAAGGGAAAAAACTGATCACCAACGGGTAACATATGGGACTAAACTTCCGTCAGAATTCATTTCACTTCCAATTTACTAGCAGTGATATAAAGAACTCGAGACCGGCCTCATTCCGCAAATCGCTTCGCCTTCACATTCTTTACGAAGAGTCCGTATTCAAACACTGTCGATTCAAAGCGACAAAACTATTTATTTTTTGTCCACCAGAAACATATCTAATCGCGTGTCTGATTAATGATCTTTTAAGCGACTAATTAATATCCATTTCTTTTTCCGAACGAACTTATCACTGGCTAAGTGAAATATGACCTAAACTGTTCTCGTCCTGCCGATAAATCAGTAAAAAAATATGATTAAAATTTACTCTCCTCGTCGGTTGTATAACCGACCATAAACCGTCGACCGTATCAAATAATAAGGGTATTTCGACCGAGAGAAATTACGCGCGAGTCCTATAAATCACAGGTGTTTGTCGCTGATCTTAAACAATAGATAAAGCTCGGTACGAGACCTCGGGGCAATAACGGCCTCGCGCAATGGAACCGCGTTTGCTTTCCGGCAGAAAAAATCTTCGCTGAATTAACACCGAGCTAATAGGACGGAGTGAAAGTAACGCACTCCTGAAGACGGTTCAGAACACCTGAAAAATACAGTCGAACACTTCCCCAATTATCAACAATTGCGTAAAGCGTTAGAAATATCGGTAGGACCGACTTGGATTGCATGCTGTCGCCACTGACATCGAGATGGTAACCTTCCTCGCAACGTGTTCAGAGGGGGATTAGTGCGGTGACACGCGTTTATCTGATTATTAGAAGCGATACTGTAGTAGCCGCTATACTGACTTGGTTCTGACTCCATCCTAAGGCCGCCTTTTATCGCTGAGGACACACTGTTACTGTAATCCTTCTCGTTATCTCCGGAGCGGGGCACAAACACACTGATACACTTTCAACATCTCGTTTCTGAGGCACACTGGCGGCGGCACTCGATTTACAAACTCTCTACAATCTCGACTCGTTTCGTTTTCCGGTACGGGGCGAAAACGGTGGCCGGGACTACGACGCGGGACGAACGGTACTAGGAGGGTGCGTACGCGAGGCCGGCGGGGACTCGACTATCGCATCAGGTGTTGGGCTCGCACCGGATATGTAAATACAGGAGGCGGTGGGCTAATTGAACCAGTCCTGCCAACCGAGCCCGCATCAAAATAGAATCCGTTTTTCCCGTGGCCACGCTCCGTCTCTCTCTCGCTCTCGGCTCTGATCTACTGCCGTCTCACACTCCACTCTCCTCCCCCCACCACAACTCTCACTAATCTTCCCCTCTCCCTTTCAATCCTTGTTTCTACTCGGTTCCCGGTCATTACAAATTGTCACCGATATCGTTGTGTAATAATGATTGACTAATACAAAATAAAATAATAAAAGCTTATTTAAAAAATAAACAGTAATAACAGTAGTACCGATAGACACATTCAGTACTAGTAAGTTGATTTTAAGAAAAATTTGACCTTTTTCACAAGATTGTACACTATTTTGAATCATCGGTTTTTTAACTTGAAAGTGATCAGAATGAACTAAAATATTTTTTCAATATGTTTTAAGTGGATCCTACAAACTGGGAATATAAGCGGTTCTTGTTTTGATCACAAAAAAGTCTGCAAGAAATAAGAATATTGTTATCCCGCTGAACAATTTCTAATTAAATTTATATAATATTAGGTGTGTACAAAATCTCGAGGTACAGGCTTTCGCGAACAGCTATACGCTTAAAGATAGGGGCTTTCCCATTCTGAGTTCTACGTGCGTCATGTTCATTCGCGTCAATTTTCGCATCCTTCCATCCAGACTGTCATTTAGAACGAGACAGTGTCCCACCTTAGCAATTCCACTTCATTCACAGCTCCCACTCTGGGTTCCCACTGTCCCTTTCGCCTACGCGTTCCAACATCTTCTCGCTTTATTGCTATTGTTGTCTTAAATCTTATGACTGTCCCTGAAGCGTAAATGGCACACTGACCAGTTTCCATACGCCAACTATCGCAGTGAATCAGGTATGACCACGCATCCAATTGATTCCACTTGAGTTAATTAGTTGTACTTAGAAATGAAAATAAAAGCTCCTAACTTCTTTCCAAATTAGATTTCATATTACGGAATTAGATTTAGAATTATAGTAGATATAATAATTTTACAAATTTAAAAAACCTGCCCTGAGCAAAAATCTGCACACAGTTGTGTTCATCAGCCATTGGTAGCCTGACATACGTAATTTTATAAAATAAAGTTTTTCTTGAGCATACCATAATGTAATATATTTAACAAATTCTCTGAAATCATAATGACTCCGTACTAAGTGCGAGCAAATCACCGCTGTGTAGTCGCGAAGAACCTCTAAATGGGTTTTAAATTATTGCACTCCTTGAGGGGAAGAAAATTGCCAACGAAATCAGACTAGTGGAAAATCCTGGAGGACGAATGCGTCAATTTCCGTTCTCTATTGCCTTTGTAAAATATTCATTATTGGATAGTGAATTTATAACTAGTCAGTAGGAATGAATAATTGATTGTGATGGTTTCCATCGCGATTATTTTACAATATAATATGGGCACGCAGCCTGTTTTGTTAGAACACACTGTTGAGTAACTGCATGACATTTGAAGGCAGTTAGGATATGAAAAAGGCTAACTGGCAACTACGGGCTGAAGTGTTTCGTTTGTGAGCATAACCTTTAAAATATTAGACCTGTTCATCTGTATTGTTATATTTCAAAATTTCATTTTCCTCATTAAAGAAAAAAGACCTTTCCATAAAAAGAATATACCCTTATTTCACAGCCGCTCTCACATAAATTCCATAATTCTTCCTTTATTTCTACCTTCACTTAACTGTACAGTCGCGGCTTTAATTAACACGTAACTCATTCGTATTTTATTAACTCATTGTATTTCTACAGCTTAATTATTTTTTCATGTAATTATTTTATTCCATGCCCGGTTTGTTCATACCCGGTTTTCATTTCTGTCACGCTAATGCAGTTCATATACGATCCATTTGTCTTAACTTTGGACAATAAATAAATAGGAAATGAGGGACTGAAAATTGTGATTTTCCTTGTGGGGGGTGACGCCTGTGAAGTGTGGAGGATCGAGAATAATGGAATATATGAAATTCCACAGTAAGGCCGCTTAGGCTTCGATAAATGATACGCCGCGTTCACACCGCGTCCCGGTTTTCGATTCCCGTTATTCCTGTTTTAGTTTCTCTTCGTTCCCGGGTTGAGTCCCGTCTCTCGGGCCGAAGACCGGTTGAAGACCGACAAAGGGGCCCATTATAATAATCCGACGCTCCTGCCGGGGGGATTCCACTTTCACTGGAGGGCGGCGGTCACCCGGCGCTGGCGCTGGCGCTGGCTCTGGCGCTCACCGCCCGCCGCCTTTACCTCTATGACCGGTTACGATCCACTTACCCAGTTAAACCGGTTCCGCGGGGAGACAAATTAAAAGTACTTTCTACGCTGTACGAGAGGATGAACTCGAAATATTCCATTTTGATCGTACCCGAAAGACATGGGCTAAATATTTTTCATGGATTCTCTCCTACACCTTCGAAACTACTCAGCAAACATCTGACATTCGGTCGCTCCATATTTACTAACAAGGCAAGAAATATTTCGTAGCAATTAAACACGTTATGAATTAGGGAAAATTCAAACTCATTCATATCACGAATGTGTTGAACATAATCCATCAAACAGTTTTGTGTTTGCTCTTCAACAGCGCGGTGGCTATCATCAAGCGCCTCGGTCATGACTGCAAAATGATTCTCGAAGCCGGCTCTCGAATGAGCGTCACAGGCCTACGTTCGCTCGTTCGAATTCAACCGGACCGGCGAGGAGGAAGGGGCACGAGTCGAATCGTGAGGTCATGTCGGTATCAAAAATAAAGTATGACCTATCGGGAGCGGACTCTATATTTAGGAATAAGGTAGCCGGGCGGCCAGGTGGGCTCGGTATGTCGCCACACCGGTTCTTAAACTTTTGCCGCCCCCAGTCCTCAGTAGTTGTCGCCTCTACAGGGAAAGGACCGAGAAAATATATAATTGGCATCGAAGATGTTTGCTGCCTAAAAGTATTACTGGGTGAGCCGCATTACCCAAGAGATCAATATATAATTTCCTAATTTCATTGCCGTAAGTCGTTAGAGTGAGGAATTTCCAGTTTACGTTTTATGATTTATGAACGTACACGAAGACAGGATATAGACAGCCAGAACTGGAACAATGATTGAAACGCTGATAAACTTTACCAAGATATCATGAAATAAGCAATAAATTATAATGTCAGAACATGTCGGTTTGCAAAAAATATCATTGATGCAGTCTATATCTCTAAAAATGATAATTGGCTTTCTTTCAAATCTGATAACTATTTCGCATATATAAAAACACGCTAGCTTGGAATATAATATGCAACATACAACATACAAAATGACAGTTTGAGTTCATCATTCTTTTATTCCAACTTAATTGATATGGGAAAAATATTTCTATAATTGAATCATAAACATAACTACTAATGCAATGAAAATAACGTTTTATCGGGCAATGAAATACTGCAATGTCTGTATACGTGCTCAGTATACTCCGCTTGTTTATTCATTTACTATAATTATTACATCCTTTTAATTCGTCTATTAGGTAGAAGAGGTTTTAATATTACAATACAAAGAGGATGTAGTTTCTAATATATAATATACCAAGTTGTTTTCATAGCTTCGATTTGTATATTCAAAACAAAAAAACATGAAATAACAAGAAAGACAAACTAAAATCTTAATTTATTACAAGCTCACTATAGACATACTCGTAAAAATAGTTTCCTCAAGGATATTTTATCTCTTATTTTCCGCTACTAATGTCAGAAGTTTCATGTAAAATGGCAGTAAGATGTCTGAACCATGGGCTCCTAACAATGGGTTTATCTATATACTTGTTACTGCCAAAATTGTATAGTGATCCAAAATAATATTAGTTATTTTTATATAAAATTTTTCGAACATCGCCTGATCAATTTTTTTAAATTGTACCATGATTAAGTTGTGGTTTCCATTAATATTACCTAATTGTGATTAAACTTCTAGGCCGATATACCTACCCGACCATGAAGGTAGCGTCGTTATGATTTGCACCAATAAATTATTGGTGGAATGATGACAATTGGAAAACAATTGTGAATGAAACGGGTAACAGCTCTCTATCTATACCTGAGAAAATATTCCAATAATGTTCATTATTTCACGAAACCATATTTGAAGGTGCCTGCATATTTTTTTAAAATATGCTCGATATTTTCTTAGAAAATACCCCACAAAAGAGGTCCCACCTGCTGTTTTGTGCAAGATTTTTATTTGTCATCTAGGAAAATATTCTCTGTTAAATGTTGCCTAAACTGGGACTTTTGAATTAAATACCCTCGAAATGAAGTCATATTTATTTTATTTTAAATGATGCGCCATTATAATCATTACGTAATTTGACTATAGCAGTTATTGAGAGCAATAAACTGTTCACAATTGTTAATTGCATATGCAAACTGAGTTGTGCAACAGCAGCCGTCAACAAATCAGCGACCTCGCGACATTTACGTCAGTTATCAAGACTATTCCTGTTCTATTCATTAAAAATTACTCCACATTTCTCATTTCAGTTATTTTTTCCGCTGCAGTATACCAAGAAATATTTTCGATAAAGCTATCTACATCAAATCTAACTACTGATATTTTATCTTGATCTAAGATAATACTTGATTAATTAAATTCACATTAAAATCTTATAATTCAATTTTTCATTTGGTCAGTCACAGTAATACTGCTTATGCGATAGTACAGTAATTATTAATAGTATATTTCAGCGTCATTCTGAGTGTATTATTTATCAATGATGAAAACAAACGGATTTTCATAGCTTAACTATCTGATATTAATTCCCTATATATTTTTCGCAAAATAAATTTTTTCACTTCAAAAAGTACATTTCAATGGGCTGTAAGGCTGATTTCAGTATTGGAATCAGCTTCCGGGTTAAGGCATAATACGGTAAATATAGATACTCATCAAATTCTTGATTAAACTCAAGTGGCATCAACACATAATTAGCGCCGGCCGTCAAATATAAACTGGAAATGGTTTCCATTCTGCAAGTCAGTGTTTGCTTAGCCTGATTGCGGTAGTTGAGCGTTAACCGCGCAGAATTGGCCCCGACGTCTCCATCTGCCCGACTGAGGGCACTTCGATAAAACTCCTACCGTCTAAAAATAATGTAATTATCGGGCACTTTTAAAAATAAATGTGCACATTCAGCACAAGTGCGCTTTTAAATCGACGGAGCGTAAAGCGGAACCGAGCCAGGGGATAAGCGACACCTGTTTACATTCGGTGTATTTCTGGGCCATTACTCAAATTTGATGATCTTCATACTTCTATCGGATGTGTTTAGACGTTTGGTAATTGAAAAAGGGTAAATATTTACGAAAGAATAGAATTACTCACATCAACATACACTATAATATACGCAGTAATTCTGCGACTAAGTTTAAAAATAAGACACTACACAATTTAAATTTCTTAGATTTTGGATTTAGAGTCATATCCTGAAAACTTCTGAAACTTCTAATTTCTTAGGGGAGGTATAGTTTAAAAAAACATAGCAATTTAATGAGTTTTCTTTCTTTCCAGTTCCGTATATGTGATTGGTATTTAAGATTAACTATTTTTTACATTTTTAAAGGAATCTTTTTTTTAAGACACGAGTTTGCAATTCTCTGAAGTGCTCAATTATTTCGAATGATACCATTATTTTGTCTATAAATTCAAACGGTGAATACTTAGCCGCCCTCTTAATAAAAGTGCCGCTCCCACTGTGCGATAACACGGTATCTACTTGTCAGTTTGGAACTGCAAGGTAATCCCCCATCATATTTATACGCTCTCTTTATCAACGGAAATTGATAATAATCCGACTCGATTTATTTCCTGCCTATTTATGCCGTGTAAAAATATGACTATTTTTGATTACACTATCAAAAACAACGCCACTTGAATAACACAAAAGTGTCCGGCTCCGAGTGTTAAACCCTTATCCCGGAATAAAACCTGGATACACTCCAAATTAACATAAGTGGGCTAGTCGAGAGGTCTACAATCCAATTGTCGGGCTCCGACTATTGAAAATAAAAAAATTCAACTCCTCTTGAAATAGTACACTGAAACTGAACTGTCGCCTCAAGCTCAAGTCTTGAAGAATTACATGTTCATATTTTTTTAAGGTTAATAACGAAAGGAGACTACCAATAATAGTAATCATTCATTCCCCCGTAAGTGTTCAAGCAAAAACCCATAACAGAACCTTAAAAACTGCAAATTTCCAAGACGATAGCGTCAAACAATTTGTGATGAATCTCATATAGGCAAAACTACGTATTAATAACCATTACTAATAAAGTACACTGTTTAAAGATATAGTTAGAAAAGGAGATTTTCTGAAGGAAGGAATTGAAGCAATGGTTTTAACTGTCTGAATACATTTCTGTTTGTAATTTAATTTGAATTTTAATAAAATTTAATTCAGTATAATTATGTTTATTTATATGTTATATATTAAACGTGACAAACTTTTATTTTACTCCAAAAATATCGGGTTTTTCATTTATTTTTATTTTGAAAACAAAATCTTTTCGTTCGTAATCTCAGTTTTTAAAGTAAATATGTGATTAGAGCAGACAAATAACATCGTCACCATGGTCCACCTGACAGCTATTTCGGAGCTGCGATGTCAATAAAACGTTTATATCGTATTTGTAGAATAAATATAATGTCCACTCTATCATCTTATCGATTTGTTTGTCATTTATAGTTTGTCAGTTGGTTCTCAAGGTCTGGTTCAAGGTTTTTAATTTTGTTGTTAAGGTGGGTTCGAATCCCGGCGGCGGCCCGCATTTTAATTCAATTGCAAATTTCAACTGAGTAAACCTGAAATCTGAACATTACAAACCCGAACGGGGATCCTGAATTGAGAAAGACTTACGATCTGGAATCGGTTTGAGGAGCGGGCGTATCGGACACAAATCGTATTCAACCTTGATTGGTGCGACAACCTTCCCGGCGGCTGGTGGATTGTCTCTGCCCGCTCTTGACCTTCATTCCCTCCCAGTCGGCTTATTTAGTCCCGCCCAGTCGGTCCGGAGCTAAATTCAGACCGAGCAGCCGTTATCACCAGTACTCTATCGGACATGGAACGCCGTCCTTTCCCACCCACCAGCCCTCAAGAAATATCGCTTGTACGGATAACGTTTGCGCATAATTTCTTGTAAATCCATTCGTTGAAAATTTAGACAGTTGGAAAACTTCGGAGAGGTCCCAAATATTATAATGGGGATAAGTGTCACAAGGCTAAGTTAACAGCAATCTAACGCCAGAATATTACCGTAAAGACGTATTTATAAGGTAATTTCCTCTACAAGCCCTAAAAGATTCGACTCGGTCATTCCATTAGTTTGTCGGTGGTAATTGTTTAACGTCATCGTAGTACTCCTCCTTGACATCCTGTCTATTTCCGTCCAGGCATTCCTGGCTTCGAAAAGCTATTCCTGAACTCGTACTAATGTCTTTAACGAAGGGCCATTCATCATTCTAGTGTTTTATCAGACTCTCTGGCCGAGTGCCAATAATGGATAACAAACCAACACAGTAGGAGAAACAGAAATAAACACGCGATGATGCACACGGTTTGACAATAACGTTCTGGGAATGGTTTTTGTTTGTTTGTTTTTTCCGTTGCAGCTCAAGTACTCTCGATTCATGGCCAATAGCCTGAGAGTTTTTAGAAAAACGAGAGGACATCGTACGTTGAATCTTCACTTACTTAAAATCATAAGGCAATGCAATTTAAAAAGAATTAAGGAAATTAGCATAAATATCAAAGAAAGCGTTTCCAAATATCCGAACGCTATCAGCAGGCGTTGACCGATATTGAATGAGACATTGAATTATTTGAAAAATGTAATCTCTTTATAAATCCCTTTTGAATCATAAAATTAAAAGCACAGGAACGAATCAAGATGTAAACAGAGGCAACAACACTAACATTTGCTCACAATGGTTCATTTCGTAACCCCAATCCCCAAGAATAAGGAGGAGTGAAAAGAAATTATCTAAATGCCATGTTAATAACTTAATATTGTTTGGTTATTGACTCCTCAGTAAACTGTTCACACCTATTACAACCTGAAAATGTTCTCTAGTCAATAAGCGAAATCAGGTCTGACACTAACCAACCACAACACCAGTGTTGCACAACTGTCAGGTTGCGAAACGGGTTCATTTATGGTCTTCAAAGAAACGCTGACATCTGGCGTTAATCTGGTGCTATCTTTAAGCTAGTGGAACAACACGTACACTCATCCGCCTACACTGCTCTCTTGGAACAGTGATTGAATTGATTTATTGTGTAACTTTCCTGAACATTGTGCAAAATCTGAGTACTTAATACTTATGTACATAAATGCAGTAAGACCCACGGGCCGGAATGCATGTAACAATCAACATTTGTGTATCCTGTACTACGATGTACTATGTGTATTCATAGAAAATAAAGTATTTGTATTTGCTTCTGGAAGAGTTATGACCCCCGCTGTGTCCTTAAACCTCACTGATTAATATGATCTATGCATCTACAAGTTAATATTACGTGCAGAAACGGTGCTGGAGCCAGCAAGGCCTTAGGAGGATGTCGTAATAAACAAGGCCACTTGACCCATAAAGAAACATGCAGATTTCATATAAAATAAATTAAATATCAGGTCGGAGACAGAAATATATTAAGCAAGTTACTTATTCGGTATTTCTGACCTTCTTGGCCCGAATACAGGCTGCATACATCGAAGAGCCTGGCAAGATTGATTTCAGTTGTTGACAACTGAATTACCTATTCAAAACAAGACTGACATTTTTAATTGGAAATTATGTAAACTTTTAGCACGAAAGAGGACAATCCGGTAGAACGTTAACCCAGTATTCGAGTTTGGCATAAGCAGGTACACTCCGAACGGACTAAATTTCAACGGCCTGTGGAAGTAAGTATAGGTACAGGCGACCTTGAATTTAATACAATGTTACATTTTTTCACCACTATATTATTATATAAAAATTTATGGATATACGACCGGATATTTCCAGTTATAAAAATGTGTTATAACAATCTTGTCCCGTAATCAGAGGAATTCGATTCCAAATCCATCGTCGCAATTTTTAATTCGACATTAAATAGCAATTGGTCGAGATAAAAAAAAGAGCCGTACGTATTAAAGGAGGGAAATGTCCGAAAATAAAATTAAAATGCGCCATAAAACGCAGCTTGTATTATGCTGGAATGCGGCTAATAACGGGCGATTCTGAAAATAGTTGTTCCCCGGGGGCAGAAGCCAAAGCCAGTTGAGCCGGACCGCTAATTGCCGCTCTCGATCTGGCACCGAGAGCCCCCGTATCATCCAACACACGGCCATTTCCCCAACTATTGTACGTATGACGACAGAACAGGCCCCCCCTAGAAGACTGCTCTTTCGTAAATATACCTTCTAAGGCTCCGATCCTAACAGGGTCCTACACGAGAGACTTGTGTGAAGGTGGTGAAGACAAAAAGGGTCGTGGAAAAACGTGTTAAACGCATCTCATATGTTCTATTGCAGTTTTTATTTTCTACCCGCAGAATACATGTTTCATTAGTCGCTATTGACTAATTCAAATTTCATACTATTCCTAATTTTTCACCGTTTTATAACTCTATAGCTTTTGCTGTAATATATTTGAATTATACTTTTATGGTAAATAAATTATTCCATCGGAACGATATATTTATATCGTACGTATACTTAAAATGAAACAAAACCAGTAATTGCTGAATGAATTAATGTACTATGTTTCTCATGTTTAAAAAATATCTTGAATTTGTTTTTAAATATTACTCATATGTTTCTCTGCGCTTACGTGACCTCCTTTTTTACGATTTCCACGAAAGGACTTGTTTCCACGTAATCTTTCAACTAGGCTGTAACTATCTCCAGTCATAATGATACCAGTTTACACCCTAGCTACGCTGCGATATAACTATCTGTTAATAATATTTTAATGGGAAACATTCGTTTATTTCTTCGGTACATGATAGAGTTCTCCACATTGTGCATAAGTTTATACCGCTTATGAACGACAAAAAATCTCAGCGCGAAATACTGAATAACGAAAATTTATTTATATGTGCCTCCTACCAATCATTTAAGTGTTTATCTTTATTAAATAACAAAATGTCCATTCGCCACCCAGCATGGAACATGGCTGCTGAAATACATAAATATTTCCAAATCGTTCACGAATCATTTTCCATATTTTACCATTAACAAGTATGCGCCTATGTGCCTACGTTATTATTAATTCATTAATAAATGTGCAAAACATTGAAACCTCTAGTTTCACTTACATTCTAATGCGACCTCCAGTTCCAGGTACAATCTATAAGGCGACCCTAGGTAAAGGTACAATCGTAATTACCTTTAATATTATTAGGTTACTTCAGTACAGTTTGTTTTCCATCATACTAGATAAAGTTGCAATAGAAATTTGCTAAATTCTTATTTTAATTATTACGTATCGAAAATTTATTAGAACGTTTTTGAGGAAAACGATTCTTTGTTACCGCCGCCATTACTGTTCTTCCCGTTCTCACTCCGATTAATTCTCTTCCCATTCCTCACTATTATACAATAATTTTATGGACCACACAGTAATATGATGTTTAAAAACAAGTAATATCATTTTCTATACAAATTAAACTGTAGTACTTCTTTCGGATGCCTGTTTTCATGATTATAATTTTCAGAATATATATCTTAAAATGGACTAGTCCAGCGAAGCGTACGCAAGGGAAGAAACTTACCGGAACTCGAGTAGATATGATCCGATGAACGATCACTGAGACCCATACCAAGGCGGCACACAAAGGCGGAATTGTACATTTAGCACAGTTTAACACTACAACAATTTTAAAACAAGAATAAGAAAGAGGCAAAATGCGAAGACCGAACGCGAACGAACGCCATCAAACGCGATTTTTCACTCTACTAAAGGGATACCAACTTTGGAGACCGATAAGTGCTTCGTCCGGATTACCAAATACGTTCAGTATATTAAATTAGATGGAAATGTATTACCTGTACACTACCATAATAATGTTTATATTCCATTATTCATGAATATATTCTTAGTACCTTTTAATAATGTATCCCTCTTTATTTAATGCTAAACCATAATATTGATTCATTCAATGATTTGCCTTATTATAAGAACAATTAATTTGTTCCATAATAGATATCGTAATGCATATTTAAAAAATAAATAAATATAATAACAATTATTTATGATATATACATTAAGTTCTCCATTAAATTTCTCTATTACATTATTTCACTTTATACAAGGGTTGCACTATGGCTGAAATGAGCTCTAATGAAGCTAAGTACGCATAACCTTCCTATTTACCTAATCTAATGTGTTAACTGTGAACTGTGAAAACGCCGTATGATTTATAGACAGGATTAATAAATAATGTTTCCCAACTTCTACAGCACAATCAACAAAACATCAATTATCACAGGTAATTAACATGACACTATACTATTTTAGATAATCTAAGGGGAATAAAATATAAACGTAAGAAATATATACATAGGAACATGAGAATTACATCATGTTGAACTCATCATCTCAGTAGCAATAATATCTAACACAAATGTACAATATTCAAATGTATCCATTTATCACTTTGTACAACTTCTGATTTGTAAACTTCTTCAAACTGTTACATAATCTAATTCTTCATAATCAACTTTTCCCCACATTAATTAAACACGCATAAGCCATTGCAATGAAATCCTGTATAATGATACAGTTACATAACAACATCACATTTAAAAAATACACATATCAAACAAGTGTATTTATTCCACACCAGATTCTAAGACCTGTGGTATTCATGTTTTATTTATACAGTAATATATCAGTTCAACTATTAGTTTGATTTAACTCATTTTTGTTATGTAATATATATTCAAGAAAACCTAGTAATTATAAATCTAAAGCTAACAACATTCTTTGCTGGAAGAACCCTAATATTGTGTACTAAATAGATTAAAATTATTATAAGCTGCTAATTCACTTATTAAGAATATTTTAAATAATGGTGTTAATGAAAAACAAATATATCTTTACACATTCTTTGAGAAGTACCTCGTACCATTAAAGGATTCTTTTTATAATAAATAATTTTTCCCTTTTTGCAAATAAAGATTCATTTTTTCTTTATTATATCGCTCTTTTCCTTTTCTGTCATATTTGTTACATGTACTCACAATGCAGCAATTCTGTATTTCACCTTCATCTATTTATTTATAAATGTTTTGTAAGAATGTCTTTCATTAAGTATTCTGTTGACAATGTTTCTAATAACAAATCAAAATAAATATGTCATTGTATCTGTTTTAACACTGAATAAATGTAATTATATCAATAAATAAACATTTGGTACACAACAGAGACATAAATAGCATTAAATATTGGTATGTTCACAATTGGAACCAGAATTTTGTAGAAAAATTTGTAAAAATTAATTCTTATCAACTTTCTGCTATTATAGTGTTTGGATTTTACAAAACAGGTTGAGATCCAATTGAACATGATTTATAAATGAATTATCTGTGGTGTGAAGAACAAACATCAATATTGTTATTGGAACTTCTACCAATTCTACTAATATGTAAGTACATATCTGCTTTATTTCCTGTGCTACTTTTGTTGTGAGAAACCAAAGAAAGGTGTGCAATAAGGACAGTGTACCATCTTTTAAAATTATATCATGAAAAATAATGTTAGTAAAATAAATTTACTGATCAACTTAATCAGCTAGCAACAAACTATGGAATATATGAGAAAAATGTTTAACTCCTTTCATTTTGATGATTATGTTATCCGTTATTTAGAATTTTTTAAATGACTGAGCTATATGTACCAATGAATTTAGCTCATTTACAAAATTGGTCCCTTAAATTTTTTCTTATACTAGGTTTGTGTATATAAACTCTCATTCTAAATTATCTGGGTGTGGATTTGGTCTCATACTCTTCTAATAAATTTTAACTTCACACTTGTAATAACTCTGAATTCTGAATACATTCTTTAGAACTATTAATATAGTGGAAGGAACACATGGAAATTTGTTATTTGTATTATGTATAAGTAATTTTTGTATAACTCTAGTTATTACGTAACATATATTTCTTTAGAATTATTTGAACAACACAGTGCTACAACCCATGAGATTGGTCTACTCAGAATTTATCAGTATAAATGAGTGGTCATGTGGCACTGAGAAAGCATGATGTATTGAGAATGGAATGAAGAAAAAATCCTCTGCTTAATACTCGGGCGATCTGTGGAAATGTTAAGTTTGCCTGGAGCTTGAAATATGAGGAAAATTGAAGAGATTTTTAGAAGGATGGATTTTTTAACTTTTCTTGAGTTGAAGGTCAGTTTTTTGACCTCCGCCGATGCGTTACTGTCAGTACTAATGAAAACCCAGAAAGGATCCGGTCGTGGTAACATTTTAAGGGTTTATCAGGAAGAATCATCATTCTTACATCGAAAATGCGTAAAGACTTATAAATTCATTGATTGGACGTATTTCAATTGGTTAAACTAAGGAGCGATTTGAGCTCAAAAGAACAATGTTCTCTGGTGTATTATATAAGTCGTCTGGAAGCGGTCCCCCCTCAAGATATCCAGTTTTTTCTTTTAACTGCGAGTTATTGGTCACGTGGCCGGGGTGTTGGGGGGGGGCAGAGTGGCGCCGTCCGAACACGCCTTTTAAACGGCCCGAGACCGGACTTACAGCCACTTGTTTTCCCTTTGTGCCTTCCAGAAATGGCCCCCTCATGTAGTTGACATGCATTCATTTCACCTGCATCGCCGGCTATCTGTTTCCATGCGAAACATCGTATAATGTACTCGCTAACAAATCAAAAAAAAAACATAGCCTACTCTCGACAGCATAACTTTCTATAATATTGTAATGCTAATCATGTTTCCATACAGGAAACATAAGAAGAAATTTGCTTAGAAACGTTCATACTTTGTTTAGAAGTTACAATATTTCAACGATCCTTACACCTACTTTCTAAGGCATAGTGGAAATTCTGCTACTCCTAAGAGAAACATTCAGTGTCAAATTTTGATTTTAGGTTTGATATAATATTGGTAATAAAGAACATTATGTGATTTTGAGGATTGAAGAAATTAAGAATGTTTAGAAATATATTAGGGCTGTCCATGAATTAATGGAGGAGAGTAATCACGCTGAGAGTCATTTTTGAGTATAATGAAAATTTGATTCAGAATAATCTCCAACAAAAGTTCCATTTGAATTTGGGTACTCCAAATGACGAATAAGACCTTCGTATGGAATACTTGTAACGGAAGCGGTATTATTGGTACTTACGTGTTATTTATTATTAAGCACATACGATAATGAAAATCTCTCGTTCATAAGATTGTATTAAACAACGAGGGACAGTGTATAAGACAAGCTTATCTTACTGCTTAGAACATGATTACTTATCGGAAAGTCTACTTAAAATTCTATTTGTAATGTCCGTATCTATATTGAAGAGTGCATACAAAAGAGGTACTTGCTGATAGCATTTCTGTTATTATTCCTGTGTACGTAACATGAGTTACATTAGAACGTATTATCTTAAAAAGTCGTAAATTTCTATTGAACTAGGAATATAATTCAGAATTAAAGTTAATATTTGCAATAGTTTGTTTCTATTATCAGTTCCTCAGTTTTCGTTATATACCCAAAACCATTTCGTTGTGTCCTAAATTTATATGTAAATAACCTGACCGTTTTATAGTGAATATAACGAGAGTCAAATATAAATATCATCTATATGCCTTTGTTCGTTATCTGTTGTACAGCTTACGTAAACACCATTGTCTGTCTGTTAGCGCTGTATAATCCAAAAATCTTCTCCACTTCACACATTTAGTCCCCATTAAAAAACAGTAGCTTTCTTTGAAGCAGTTCTTAAGTGAAAGAACAAACGCGCTTCGAAATATTGTCGCTAGATGGCAGGCTCATCCAAAAGATTACTGGGCTGCTCTCTATTGACGGATGGTTCAACTACATATAAGAAACGAGATTACCTGTTGCACACATTTTAATGAATACGTATCTTAGATTATTTATACTTCATAGTTTTTAAAAATCCTAGCATTTAAATAAATGTCATATTGGAATTGGTACTGAATGTCTAAGTTCATATTATATTACTTAGACATAAATATAAATAAGCTTAGGTTTTAAAATGGTTTAGGAAATCATATCACCACAATTTTTGTATTTATGTGATGAACGCTTGTCATGTCTATTGATTAGTTATTTTATTTCATTGTTGAAATATATAAAAGCTTAATTTACTATGATTTATAATTTACCTTCAAATGTGTTTTATAATGTCAAAATTATAAAATTATTAGGCAATACTCCTTACTGATTTTTCTTGTGTCCATAAATTTAAAGAAAGGATAAGAAAAACATTATAATTAACAAATAATTATTGAAATTTTTATTTAATTGAAATATACACTATTTTGTTTATTGTAATATAAATAAGAAATATTTTTTCAATGTTCTAAAGGCATGCATATACATTTTGGGATTAACATTAATTTACCTTTAAGGCCTGAAGTAATGTGATCTGTTTGACTTAATGGTGGAGTGTGTAATAGTAAAAAGACAAATATTCTATTTGGAAGTATTCTATACAAGGAAGCTATTATTTTGTAGCCCAATGTAAGTAGTATTATATCAATGCAATTTTGTTTAGTATGTTAGTCCGTATAAATTTACGGAATAATATATGTTTAACGATTATTTTTTCTCATTCGTAGTTATTATATAGTCGTTTACAATTCGTAGATGGAGAGAGCCAACTGAACCGTGTATGGAAGGATGTCCGCGTGGTGGCGCCACCCGGTCCCGGTTTAAAACCACGGGACGAAAATTGTTTATCAGGGAGAGTGGGAGGGAGGAAGAGAGAGGAGCGAAAGCGAGGAGAGGGAGCTAGTCGGGTTTGTTGTTAATAGGATGCCCGGCCGGTCGGCCAGTAGCAGGCTCCTACCGGCCCCGCTCCGGTTCATCTCCCGCGTCAATATAGTGCCCGATATATCCCGTCTAGTGTCGCGGCGATGGTGCTCCTTCGGAAACACCTCTAGTATGGTGTCGGTCAAAGTGTTTCACGTCAAGTACCAGTTCAGGACTAGTGGCGGGCATGAGGCCCCCAAGGGTAAGGGGTCGGACCACGTACTCTTGGTGGAGGACGACGGGGTGGCTGTGGCGGCTCCCTTCAGGGGCGTCGCCCTGGCCGCCCTCTCTGCCTTCTTCATATCGGTGTGCTCCCTCTTGGTGAAGACCAGCAGGCTCCCCCCGGGACAGATCTCCTTCTACGGTTTCCTGGTCACCCTGTTGTTCTCGCTGCCCCTGGCGGTGTACAGGGGCGAGGTGCTGTTCCCCGAGGGTAAGAGGGCCCTGCTGGTGGGCCACTCTCTGGCCTGCTCCCCGCTCATCCTGGCCAGCTACCAGGCGGTCCGTCTCATGCCCCTAGCCGACGAGGCAGTGCTCTCCTATAGTTCCATAGTTTTCACTATCGTGTTGGCCAGGCTGGTGCTGCGCGAGCCCTGCGGTCCCGCCGATATCCTGGCTTCCGTCTTGATCCTGGTCGGGGTAGTCCTGTTGGCCAGACCGTTCCTGGACGACTCCCCCTACCCCAATTACATTTGGGGAGCCCTACTGTCGCTCTCCGCCTCGTTCTTCGACTCTCTGTCCTATATTTTGGTGAGGAAGTTGACCGACCTCCATTTTAGCGTCATACTGGTGAACTATAGTGTGACGTGCCTGTTGCTCTCTTCGTGCTTCGCCGCGTTCGAAGAGTGGGTGTTCTTGCCGTCGTCGATGACCCCGTGCGTGTTGACGGTGGCGGTGTTTACCGCTGTGCAGGAGTTCCTTGTGACCAGCGCTCTCCTCATCGAGGAGGCGGGCCTCGTCGCCCTCGCCCAGACCTCCGACATCGTCTTCGCCTACCTCTGGGAAATCGCCTTCTTCGACGAGACCTACAGCACTCTTCGTATCCTCGGCGCCGGACTCATCATCACCGTATTAGTCGTCTCGGCGCTTTACAAACACAGAACTATAAAGTAGATTTGATGAAGCCCGATCGTTTTATCATCCCGCATCGTGCTTCGGGTGCGACCGACGTGATATATATGGTAAACCTAAATTTTTAAATACTCTTATGATAGTATCCAGTCATTTAAGAATAACGAATAGTAGATAACGTTGACGTGGAATCATTATTGTGTTTTAATTGACCGTAATAGAAAATACTACTTTCTATTTTGCCTACCCAATCGTCGATTATTCTATATAAAATGTTCCGTTTCCTTAGTTTTAAAAATTAATCCTAATCAAACCATTCCATTACTAAAACGTTTAATATCGAGACCACTTCCTGTGGTTTTGCGGCGGGGGTCAGTGGGCTTGTGGTGCTGATGCTCAAGGTCCGCAGGTCCTGTCCAGTGTGACACTGACGGTGTTAGTAGGCCGACGTTAGAAGTCGAAGACGCTAATATGGAGTCACTCGGCACCAATTGAGACCGATTGACAGTGGTGGCGCCAGACCCGGACCCACAAAAACTCACTCCCAACAAAAAACTAGTTGGGTTAGGTAAATATCGGCTAACATCTAGGTCGCTCGGCAAAATACTTATTTTAAGGCATTCCTTTTTATGTCGCCATGAATCTTCATCAGCAGAATAGTTACGGTACATTGCTCGACGGTTGTTAACGAATAATTTTAATATTCGACGCGTGTACTTCCAACTTTCTAGAACCTGCCTTTAGATAACTTAGGATATCTCTTATAGTTCCTGAAATCATTGGATTATGCGATACGTTGCGTGATATGTTGCGACAGTTGCTTTAGCGTCAATGTACCTGAATTGTGCGCGTCTAAACTGGACGCGGACATTGAATTTATACTTGAAAACGCCGTCCTCGAGATTGTATTTGACATGTACCTAGAAATACCTGGGCTTGGAATTCTGCCCAGTCGGTCAGCTTCCGACCGAGTACCTAACTGGCAGTTTCTGACTTACGCTCTTGTGCCAAGTTTCGCTTCTTTTTAAGTCATTAAAATTTCAGACATAATTTGTTTTCATATTGTCAATTACCGGTCAGCGGTCCCGTTGATGCCCAACGCGAAGTAAAAATGATTATTTATTTTTATAAATCAGGACTAAAAGTTTAAATTCCAGAAAACTGTACCTTTGGAAGTTCGCAAAGGTTTTGTTATATTATTCCCTTGATAAGTTCTGTCACCACGCCAGTTAAGGTGAGCTGGGGCCGTGGGGCGCTTTGCTAATATAGTGCGTTAATTACGCTCCTTGGCTGCGTAAGAAGCACATCTGTCAGTTTTTTTAGCTTTCAAGTGGCCCGTACCTCGTTTTTAATTAAAAAAATAACGAAGCAATAAGATATTCAAAATGATATATTCGCTAATTCTTGTTTTGTTTTTTCATATTCATGACTGAACTAAGACTTCTTCGACTACTAATTTTCGACCAGTTTAAAATATTTTCTTATAATGTCTCAGTTACAGAAAGAGCGGTGTGAGGATGTAAAATCCCTGCACAGAAACTTTCAAAAAACTCTTTTCTGACATTTCCTAATCCCGACCCCTAAATGGCGGTAACCCAAGACACAAATTCTTGGGTTAGTTCGGGGCTGGTAGGACCGATTGAGGTCGGGAGGGTCCGTTGTCGGGTCTAATAGGGGCGGGCTCGGCTACCTCCCTTTACAGCATGTGTTTCGACCTCCGACCCGCCGAACGAATATGTTTTTAACAGATGTCCGGGTTGGAAATGGCCAAGGAGAAAAAAAGGAACGACCGCCGTTTCCCATACATCTGCTCGAATACCCTACATACAGAGAGGGCACGTGTAGAAACGTTTTGGTCAGAACTGTCTGTAAAAAACCGACGCTGCCATAACCGATGTTAAATGAATCTAAGGGTTTAAATGGGGTTTAATTTTAAAATATCGGGAAAGAGGACCAACGGTCGCGTTCGTGCTTTTAGTCCAGTTACATCACCCCGATGCCAGTCTATTTTCAGACGTTGATAAAGCGAGAAGCTCAAACTCAGCCTTAAATGTTTCGTTACTAATCATAGATTTGGTAAAGAGTAAAATAAGGCCGAAAATTGAAATTTTGTTATAGGAAAAATTACTTCTTAATTCTGTAGCTGCTATATTGTTATGCCACTTAAGTTTTGTTTCGGAGAATGTACTTTTCAGTAGGGTTCAGGTACTTTTAAGATTTAATAAGGAAAGTCATTTTTAAAGTTTTCTGAAAAAAACTTGAACACAATCCTTCCGGCATAAAAACGTAGATGTTTCATTTCTGTGCTAGTAAATGACTGACTGCTTCGGAATCTTCTTTCTCGATTCTTTAACATTCCTCGAATAAGAGACCAGAAAGGATTGGAGCTTAATTTAAATAATGTGAAACAATAGAACAGTACCGTAAACCAGAACGTTTCGGTACACACGTGAAATCTGAACGGAATAGGGGAACACTGTCTCGATATTAAATCAGCCGACTCTGGTATCTTTATCTCTGAACTGTACTAAAGAGTAATTTTTTTTCTCTTTGGTATTTAGATTAGATTCAGAGATGCCCGGTTATCTTCTATACTATTCTTGGTTGGCCTCCTCCGAAGTGACTCACCCACCCGAATGGATCCCGCTTTCGAAGAGAACGAAATGCTCCCGTTTTAACTGCCCAATTACGCTGCTCCAGGCGTTTCGTAAAGACCGATTAAATTAGGACTAAATGTATTCTTCCTGGGTTTATAGACTTCTGAAAAGAAGTGCCATTAATATATTAAATATGAAAAGGGAATCGGTTTCAAAGCGAGTGTCAATCGAAAGATTTTGATTCACACAATTCTATATTTTAGAACCCAAGTTCGTCATATAGAACTTAACGCTCAATATCGTAAACATATCTCTGCCAGTCTGGCACGAGAACGTTTTCGCTATGGTAGTCTTAACTAGTTTGGCCGGTTGCCTACCTCGTTCCTCTTGTTGCTACTAATACTAATGCCGAGCGGAAATACAATATACAAAAAGATGCACACTAGAACCACTAGAACTCATATCATCTACTAAACCGCAGAAATATTCGACGTCCAGTTACCGCATACTATACTAGAGCAGCTATTTCTATGTTAGTACTATTGACAGTTAGAAAACATTTTTTGGAGTTACGTTCGCCAACGTAGTCACTGTGTATTTGAAAGTTTACAGATTTAGAACAGATAACTCGCAAACCATTGTTTCTTCGGTTACGAGATTATATACTCAAAGAAGTGCGTGGCCCCAAACGTACAAATAGTTATTATAATTTGTTGCACGCGCACGGCTTGATTTGAAAAACGTTATGTGTTTGTGGATAAGGTAGAAGAAAATCACACGAGGTTTACATATTCAGTTGAAATTTTTATTCCCTTAGAAAGAATATGTAAATCGCTCGCATTAGAAATATCTTTAATGTGTTTTTGGAGCTGTCTATAGGCGTCCTCGTTGTAGCTCTATGTTGAATGTGAACAAGGGCACTGCATAAGATTGTTCCTCATGCGTGTCGCAGTGTAACTCCGGTTTCCGAGGGGAAAGCCCGTTTATACTTACAGTTGTCCCCTTTTCCAACTTCTAATAACTGGGTTGTGATTTATATTCCTTTCTAGCAATTAAACAAACACCCCTCTAAGGGCGGTGTCCTCAACGCGAATTCTACTTTCGCGTGGTCATTTTCCTCGTTCGTTTTGATCATTTATCCGCAATTCTGGAGCCGATCGTCAGTTATCTGGGTCGCCGATTTTTCCTCAAATATTATCCTTGTCCTATTGGAACCGAGGACGGACACAGATTGCGAGGAAACGCCCAACAATAAAATAATTTATATCTCTGTTAACGCCTCAATAAATTTCTGTTCCCCACTTCATGTAGTGTAATAATACATAAATATAAAGGTTTATGCGTTCTCCTTCGCTATGTATATGCGAGATACATATCGCGTTCTGCATAGAGTTCAGAGAATTGTTGGAACGGGGAAATTCAGATGCTATTTCTAAACTTCAAACTCTCTAATATACTAGCGATCGTTAAATCGATCGTGTGGATGCGAGGTTTTTGATGTAGGACTAAGTTTAACTACTCGGGGAGTATGGGGCCGACAATCGGCTGACCCCCAAGACAAAAATAGGCCCCCCAAATTAAACCGTTATATCTTTAAAAATAAGCGCTGTACACTTCACAACACTGACGATGTTTATGAAGTGATTACCTGTAGGGTTCTTTACAACTGATACAATTTAGCTGCCTCGAAAGATATAAAATAGTATATTATAAGAAACTTAATCCTTTACATTTACATATTTTTAATTGTTGAAATGTGGATAATCGATGCATTTCCTTTTCCATGTAGTGGAATCCAGCGCAAGACTGACGACCGTCGAAGACCCCACTGTTCTCATTCCTTCCTCTCCTCGTCTCTTATTTAAAACTCGTTGCCTACACTGGCGGTGATCCTCGGCCCCACCGATTGCGTCACTCGGCAACAGGCGAGACGGCAATGAAAGGGAGCCAGTATACGTTTGGACGATAAGGACGGTTTTCCCTTCGCGAACATTCCAGATATTTCTGCGAACCCGGTTAGAGCCGAGGGGAACAGTGGTCCTTCTGTCGGCGGGGATAACAACGGCTGGCGGTGAGGTAAGCGCCGGTTATAGGGCCGAAGATAGAAGTGGCGGGAAGGGGGCGTCGTCTCCTAACAACTCCAGATGTATTCCCCTATGGAATCCGCAATGGAAATGTCTAGTGTCCTGAGGATGGCCACGCCGAGCTCCATTGGCCGTTTCCAAACTACCGCCTTCCAATTCTAGTCCATCGAGCATCGTGTCGCACTGAGGACTGCCCAACGTGCCTTCCTTCCAGTCTCCATAGAACTGTCGTTATTTGAAGTGTGAACCATCTACAATATAAAACGGAAGCGAATAAATTACAAATATTTATTTATTTTTGTACGCGTCATTTTATAAATTAAAATTTTATATTTGGATCTTTCGTGCCAAATGTTACCAATGTAAAGAGATAAAAAGTTTGTATTTAATGAAAAGTGATATTATGAACCATTACGTGCGCGCTCACGATAATATGTATATATATGTGCACGTTACGTCGGTAGAGCTTGAAATGGGCCTTTTTATGAAATATCTGGGAAATGTGAGGAATTTTTTTTCAGAAGGTTTTCCTGAATTTAAGCCCAGTCTTAGCACCTTCAGTAACTCTTTGTTAATGACTGATACTTACTTCTAGTATTCCTGGGTTTGAAATTTTGGTCTTTTATATTATACGATTTTTACACACTGCCGGTAACGTGTACACTTTTATATTTTATGGAGGGATCTAATCATATGCAGATGTAAGTAACCCTAATTTGGGCGAATTTATTTAATATTATTTTATGTTAGCGTACTTGTGATTCTGGATGCGAATACTATCACAATTATAAATTATTGAGGATTGTAGAACTAATTCCGCGCGAGTTATTAGATATATTAGAACTATCTTTTCTTGTTAGAGACTTCGGTAGATTTTATTTCGTAGAAAAAAAATTATACGAGTGAGGAGTGCGTTAAAAAGGTAAGGAAAACAGATTTAATACTATTTTCTATATATTTCGAAAGGCTTACAGAACTGAGTGAAGATTAATAAATTTATTTATTTAGTATCTGCTCCGTCTTCATGTCACTCTCTTCGACAAATATATTATATAAGAGTTCAATGCATTGTATCAATGTTTTCTTTCGAAATGAACCCATTAATACATCATTTAAACAGTATTTCAAGTAAGACAAAAGCAAGGCACTCTTGAGCCCTTTTGATATTCGAGCTCACATGATTGGAATGTTAATAATGTAAACTAATGTGGAATGAATTGCCCGGTACTACTTCTATATCTGTATTCAGAAAACTTGTTCCCGAGCGTTGTTTGTTCCTGGTGTAGTAGCCTCCGTTTATTTTATTGGCTGGGTATGTCACCGGCCTTGGGGCTTCCAGACGTTGACCTTCCAGGAATGGCCTATCCTGGACACTGAAATGTTCCATTTCAAATAGCTTCCAGCAATTGCCCAGGAGCGCGCTCTGCCCTAAGCGCTCTTCGGTCAAAGCCTCTTTCAGACGCTGCCCGCATTAGGCGTTATATTTTAATCTCGTTTCCAGGAGATTTAACACAAGGGCAAGGCATTACACGACTGTGTTGTATCAAGAGAGATAGACATTAGTAGTGATATTTTATGTACACACCCTTTATCCTTATATTATCATCTTACAAACTGAATTATGTTATGCGTGAGCAGATACTCGAAGCTTATCTTTTATGCCTGAAAAATTATGACGTCCCTAATCCTTCCTAGCTGATAAAAATTAGTCGAAAGAATAATAATTCAAATAACTCAATAAGCGTTGTATCAATAAATCCATTGTGCGTTATCTTCGAAAACAAAATTAATCAAATCAAACTTAAATAAATAAACATTTAGTCCAGTTTTAAATTACTCCAACTGCCAAAGACAATCATACATTTAATCGCGCACGTCAGTATTAGGAGATATTATATTCGAATGTGTTCAACTTTTTTTCTCTAGAATTTGTAAATACATTTTTTGTTAGAATACACTTTGTTTGGCAAAAATGGTTTTTCTTTCTAACCTTTTCCTTTAGATGTATCTCATTACGTACTGTTTCAGTCATAAGTAATAAACAATACTTTCAAAAGGGACGTATTCCAAGTATTAAAAAATAGATGTTAGAGCTTATGAATGAAGAAAAATCAAAAGAATTAGGGGGCACCCGGGTTTGAACCGGGGACCTCTCGATCTGCAGTCGAATGCTCTACCACTGAGCTATACCCCCGATGGGAGGATTTCTACGACATGCATATTTAACAGGTCGTAATAATGTATTCGTATCCAGAATTTTATGTTATAATTCTGGTTGTATTTCGTTCGTTCGCAAATTACGCTTGTTGCAGCTTCCTCAATCGCTAACATGAAAGAGACTGAGGAAATCCAGGTAACAGTATTTCTTGCCATTAACTAAAACAAGTCACTGCTATTCGTTAACAAGATCCCAATATTAATGGCATATTAAAATTTAAAGAGCTAGTAACAGAAAATAGTACCAGTTTTTTTGAACTGTTATAATTAACAGCCTGTTTTATATATATATAATTATTTATTTATATACCGTTATTTATTTATAAGATTCCCGTTAGTCCTGTTCCTTACAAAAGATTAAAGAACATGTGTTTTACTTTGTGCCTGGCGGAAAAAGGTTCAGTGAAAGGAAAGGGGCAGATCCCTGAATTCCTAGAATTTTGCTTTTAGTCCCTTCATTCCTTCTGTGCCTGACAAAAAAAACACTAATCTGGTAGAGGTTTACTACAGATTGCCTGGGTTATTGTCGCTTGGAAAGTTCTCTGAAGTTTCGGAAAGGGTCCGCTTTTACGATCGGTTATTTCTTTCGGCTTCCAGTGAAAGAGGAACCGAAACGTCAAAAAAAGGTTGTCGGTAATAACGGCAGTTCGGGTTTAGAGTCGTCTTCAAAGAGCCGAAAGAGCCCAACTACGTGCTATAGATAGAACCGCGCGGTTCGACAGTTCTTCGCAACAGTCGAACATTGACGCTATTAGGCTTACGTCCAAAGATACAACTAAGTGTTGGAACACCAGTGACAGTGCTCCTGAGATACTCCATCCACAGGCAACATGCGTGAAGTATGTTGAAATGTTTGATCGCATTAGTGGCGGAATGCTACTGGTCCAATGGATAAACGTTAATAAATATAAAGTTAATGGTGAACCGTTGATACTACTTCATTAATTACGACGATGTCAAGGTTTTCTAAACCGGTCAGTCCCAAGAGCGAGCCCTTCGTAATGAAGGGAATCGTTGGTCAGATATCATTATCAGATACTCGAGATAACGAGAAAAGTGAAGAAAGACAGGCTGAACACGTGCTGTGCCTAATACCACACCTGACACGGATTATGTATACGGCAATTAATCGTATCAATGAAACTGGGCGAGGACATACACTCGAATTTATAATTATAAGGCTTAGAATTAATTGCCTTTTTGTTTTCGGTCTGTCGCAACCGCCGATCAATGGGTTTGAAATAAATGTTGAGTGCGGAATTTTGAACCGGGTTGAACAGAGGTGGGTGGGTACTCGGGTTGCGGGTTAACGGTTCACCGGTACGTGTCCCCCGCGGTGTACCCGGCAGGTACTCGTGGCGTGCGCACGCGGGACGCCCATCTATTTATATTTTCCTTGTGATGCGGCGAACGCTAAGGGTTTTCACCTTCGGACCGGTCGGACCAGTGCTTGTCCGTTGAACCTGAGGACGCCGCCACCACTCACACAGTCAACTTCATGGGCTAACATCCCATCACAGATAAACCCATAAGTAACATATAAAAGAAAGGATTATTTAGATTATACTAATTAATCGAGATTAGATAAGGTTAAATAATTCGTAATGTTAAAATTTAATAATATAACATTTGTTGGGTTACTATAACTTTATAATTATGTGTTTTTCTGGGGCTCCGCGATAGTTAGAAATATTATCACTCCTGTAATTTCCAATTTCTCCGCTTATATTTCTAAAGTATAATCAATCATTTTTTCTATAAAAAGAGTTGGATTGCTAACAAACTAAATAGCTATCAGCCAGCGATTCTATCTCCTCACGTGATAAGAAAATCCGGCCCCCAGATGCCGAATATTGAACAACAATTTTAAACAAGACACAGGCGAAATAATACAAGAAATTATGTTTTCCATACAAAAGAAACGCCACTATCGGAAGAATCCTGTAATTCTGGGATAATCGTACTCCCCGGCGCTCTGGGAAAAGCTAGAAAACGGCACTGTTATCATCGCCATGATCGTTTGTTTCACTGTGAATAATTTGTTTTTAATGAGGTCCGACGAGAGAAAAATGTCCGTTATGATGACACACAATTTCGTCCGTGTAAGCACTGTGAACCCTCCGTGCTTCTTTCCCACGTTTCACCTACAAATGCCCTGGGAAAATACCCCGTACTAATTATGGCGTAGGGCCCGAATTATTTCCTATTCCATATAACTGACATTGGGTATATCTAGACGACGGTGAGATTGAATCAACTAGTTTTATATTTACTATTGTGTCATATTTGGAATTACCCAGATGATGAAATCGAGCGTTGTGCTTACGGGTAAATTAAATATGTGTTAAAGTTAATACAAGGACAAAGACAGGTTATCCTCAGATTCTTCAATTATTTCAAAATTATTTCCTTCGGTTCAACGGATATATACTTTCGTAGGGAGCTCTTGAAAAATTAGGTGACAATCGGGAAGGTCAGTGTTATCATCCGCTTATTTCTCAAATCTCGTCCCTAATCTTAATCTCTCAAGGATAAGATAATGTCATTCACATTTCCAGGGGTTATTATCTTGTGAGTGGAAATAGGAACCGTCGATTTTGAAATATTCTTCACAGATATCGGGTAGCCACTCCTGTTTGCTTTCCTTCCCCCTTCCCCACAATAACAAGGACCATACTTCCCCGTCTTCTCGGATTGTTGAGTCGGAATAACATACCCTGGAGTAATCCCATACTGCAATTGTGGACCGGGATGTGAAACGCTCCGAAAACTAGGTAATTCTCAGCTTTTCCAGAAATAGATATTGCAGCCTTCTACGATGTTCCGAATCCATAGCGGATGTTGTGTATCACTTGGATCCCGTCCAATATTCTGGGGTGTTTTTCTATCGCAGTGTTTCAAACACCGCATCTTCAGTAATACAGATCTCTACCTGCATTACACGAAATATAATCATTTATAAGTGGTCCATATCTTGTTTGTGGCGAAAGAGCGGCGACGGACACATCCTTGAGGCGGGCCCGACCTTCGCCATGGCCGATATTTATAATCAGCCGCTCAACTCTCGGCCGAGTGCATCGGCTCGGAAGAGCGGCACTAAAATGGGGGGCACTAATTTCGTGAGACGGAAAGAGAATGAGAGCTCGACCTGAGTGGTGTGGGGGCGGTGGAGGTGGAGGTGGAGGTGGACCACGTGTGAGCTGGGATGGGGTGGAGGGACTCAGTGTGGGCTCGGTGACTCACCGCTCAGGCATCCGGCACCGGTTGCCGAAAACCGGCACAGTAAAATACTACCAACCGGGACCACACCGTTCAAAGGACTTAGTTCCTATCCTTCCATAAAACTTATGTTCTTAGCCAGCCTCGACAATGGCTACGAGCCAGGTCGTAGCTGGATCTTTGAACCGACTGGTGAACAACAAACTGTAAGGAGATGAATAGGAATTACAGGCAGAATCATTAAACTGGCGTTATGGGCGTAAAGAGATCGTTTATTTTCTTAAACTTTAATTCAAATATCATCATAGTGACGAACTTCAATTTTATATCTGACCGCTATAAGCGTCGCGGTCTGCATCCACTTTCAGCCGGGTCCGGACTCGTATTTTCGGTTTGGTGGTCACGATCAGTCACGAATGTCTCGTTGTTTCCGCTCGGGCGGACAGCATACCCAGCGTCCGGGCACGTTTCGAGGGAAATAAAGTGAGGCGGGGCGGATAATTCTAGAGGGGACTTCGTGCCTGCCAGGCGGGGTCTTAAGAAGCGCCTGGTAGTGTTTGTGCAGCTGGAGGGCACTATAAATGTGTGTATGGTTGGGGGGGAGGTCACCCCGAGCGGTGACCAGTGGCAGGAAACACACGGAGGGACCAGCGGAGGTGGCCAGGTGCTTAGTCATTCTTGCGGCATTCTGAGCCTCCACTGAACGCTCCTGAAGCAAGTAACATAAAAACCTTCCACAATTGTACCTATAACCATAAATATTTATGGTACAATTTATTAGAAGAACAAATAATCTTAGAGTTGATTCAAGAATTCCTGGCCGTAAGGACTTGCTGTACTATGGACACATTAACATTTGCAACAGCACGGCGATCCACACAAATTAGCTATCGCAGTTATTTTCAAATTGTATTAATCTAAAGAAATAACAGTGGCAATGATGTGGATGATGTCGAAAGATACCGAACGCCCTGACTTATACGACGACTTATTTTTTTGATTTCAGATTCGTCCCATGCATATATAAAATAGAAATCATATGAACATTTTTTTTTCGGCAGGCAACATCTAGGAAGTTCAGCGCAATCCGTTTTACGTAAGAAGAGGTCAGTAACCGCGAGGCTATCGAAGTGTTAACAATGACGGTGACCGCATTATCGTCAGAGCGACCGACTCCAGATGTGATATCTATGCCCGCCAGAACACAGCTCTCTGGCCGACGCGTTCGACAAAGGAAGTTGAAAAATTATTTTAAAACTTCTTCAATTACATTAGCTTCATGATCTCACTGCAGATAGACCGGAGGGGGAGTGGAATTAATTGAGCCCTGTTTTCGTACAGTTTTGCCTGTTACACATTCTATGTGAGCCGTAAATGAGAACTTTTAGTCAACTTTTCATACATCGCAGCAATGCAGAAAGGCGAATAATTAAAGTATTATCGTGCACAAATATACTGTTAACAAAATATCGTTTCAGGAAGAACAGATGGGGTTCTAATTGCCACCATTTGTATTTAATTTGTAGCCGTCGAAAGTAATACATGTTATGAGATCCAGAATTACATTTGGGTAGACTTTTGAGGGTGATGGGTCTGTTGGGCCCTTTGAGGGTTTAATCGAAATGCTCAGCGATGGTATCTCGCAGGGGAATATCAATGAGGTGGGGAGCTCGCCCTTCCCGGCTATCAATCAGGGCCGAGTTTTTATTAGTTTTGCGTTTGTTTGCATACCAATATTCCCCAGTGTACACATAAACCGATAATTCGCCATATGCATTCCACTCTAGCCCACCGCTTGTTAACTCTTTTGGGGCTCTTGTTTGTCTACTGGATTGTGGTCAAAGGGAGCCGCTGCGGCCGCCCTATTCTTTCGGGCCTCCATAAATTATCCTCCCCCCTCCCTATTATAGGGATATGTTGAACATATGCAGAAATAGGTAAACAGATGTTGGGCATTGTCTTGTATCCACTGGATTATAAAAGAAAACGGGTTCGCTACATAAGAAAGAAAGTATTGCGAACTGTGTAAAGAAGAGTTTCAACCATGGTAATGCACAGTTCATTATATCGAAGAGATTATTTCAAACCGACATTTTTATGTTCGCTACCATCCTCTTGAGAAACCAAAAAACTCAAAAGAAACAGAATTAGAGTGAAACGGTTTACTTGTTTACACGAGAAGAGCAGTATAAAATTAAATGGAGACGGCTCCAGACGTTGTAAAATTTATCTGCTGGTGCTGGCAGTCCGCTCTGGGCGCAGTCTCATAAAATACCCGGCCAATTAATTGGCAGTTGGGCAGAACATTTCTCTCCGAGCACGAACCCTCTACACTAAAATATATTATATTTCCACGCCAGTTTTTAATATCCGAAGGACTAAAAAGGATTTCCAATTCGAAAACAAATTTATCGCGACGAGCAGTTATTATACTCTGGGTTATGATCGGTAAGAATTTATCGAATTATTTCGACATCTACGGATGTTTCCGCAGTAGAACGGTTCATGGAGTGGCGACACCGCTGTGTTTCCGAATAGATGGTGGGATCTCACCAAGTTTGAAGTGAAACGAAAAGCGCTCGGTTTTTGGCTTTGGTAGCGTGAGGCCCACTGAGATATTAGAATCAGCCTACCGTTACTCCACAACGGTCAGCCAAAAATCTCTCCGCCAGATAAGTGAAAACGACTTACAACAGCCCCATCCTTGGCACATTGCTATACTTTATTTACAACGGCTTGCGTTTTCTGAGTTCAGACTTAAAATAATAATAAACATATATAAAAATCTGAAATGTTAAAATAGAAGATTGGTTTTAGATTCCAGTCTAGCACTGTTGATTTCAAGGACCGTTTAGAAGGTAACAGCGTGCGTCATAAGCATCGTTATTTGTAATGATCGCCTATTGAAAAGTGCAGCTTCAATTACGACTTTAATCTGTTCAAAAAGTGAAATGGCTAACTTTCTCCCTGTCAGTTGTTCAAGCACTCTCTGTAGCACCGAAATCTGCGGTCACCTTTCTGTGTACCCGCAGTGCCAGAATTATTAATTACTGTAAAGAGGCCACTAAAGTGTTCTCGCATTGTATGCTTTGTTAACTCAATCGGTGTGACAGTGGGGGATGCTTGACGCTCGGGGGCCCCTCTCTCCCCTTGGCCGGGACAAAGCGGATGTCAGACCCGTTGGATGGCCACAAATTTCCCTTCTGCCGAGGCACTTTTACCTTCTCGGTAGTATGCCGTCACCCCCTGTCGAGTCATATCCTCGTTATTCCCACCTGGACTAACGTGAAAGGGACGGCCGCATCTTAACAGCGAATTTGTCCAGTCCGCACTTATCCTGGGTCCAATGACCAACACCAGCGGATGCACTACGTACACATTTTAATTGAATATGCACGAAATACGTTAAGAAACCTAGTTATTCAGGTACGATTATACTTGGAATTAGTATAGAATCCGTACTACTAAAATATATTGTTAATAAAATACGACTCTATTAATTCATCTGTCTCCATTTTCCATTCGTAAATTAGCGAGGAACCAACTCATGTCGATTGCCGAAGCAGCATCCTACAGGTACTGTCCTGACAGTAAAGGAATGATACTGACGATCTATGTTAGCTCCAAATCTGGAAGTGGGAATAGAAGGCCGCAAGGCCGACAGTTAATTATAGAAGATTACTAACACCTCCGTGAGGTGTCGGCCGATTACGTGTATCGATTGTTTCATATTTCCATGTAAATGACGGTGGAAAATTGGACCGTTCGGTCGTTACGTCCCAAGGGCCGAGCTGAACAGCGTCTGGAACGACCACCGAACGTCATTTATTGGTCGTGCTGTGGAGAACAGACGATGTGCGCGCCGGCATTCCGGGCCCATAGAATAGAAAGGGGCTCATTCAACCCGACTTCGGGCCGGCAACTAATTATATATAAACAAGTTTTTTTGTCACCCCTCTTAATAACCGAGCTGACTCTGGGCCGACGAAGGGAACCCTCCTGATGAATGTACAGTTAACTAGTTAGCCCTCTGTCCAGTTGCTTAAAGAGAGGGAGAGTGAGATAGAGACACAGTGGGGGAGAGAAACTATTTACTTATATTATACTTCACTTCACACATTATGGCCCTGAATATTATGAAATTTGTTCGGAAACATCTCTGAATTAATACGGCGATGGCAACATTCTTTTAACCTTATATGTAATTGGAAGCTCTACGTCCGATTATTGAGAATGATGACCGACTCTCAGAAGAATGGTCCGTCTGTACGAAAAAATAATTCAGCCATAACACTAATTGGCGACGGCAGCACGACAGAGAAACGGCCGGTGAACTGGCTCGGAGAAAGCATTACGACCCGCTGGTCCAGATATGTTTTCAGCTGAAGAAATGTTAATTAACGGCGTGTGCATTTAATGGCGCGGAAAAGGCGGGGTCGTTAGGACTCAAAAGTAATTTGTTTCTTCGAGACGAACCGAAACAAGGGGGAACAATAATAACTGCGGAAACTGAGCGCTCGATACTCGGTGTTGGGTGGAAAACAAGAATTAGCGCCTGTTCCGCAAATAGGGTCACTAAATGAAGACATAAAACTACTAGATAATTGTGTTGTGTCTGTTTGTTGTAGTGTAGGCTAATTTGCTATTTCACGGTATACGGTCGAATGTAATTTTTATCGATTTCAAAACAATTGGATCATTGTTTCCGTCTGTTTTCCGATTGCCCACGGACTATTCGAAATTCCTCAGTGTTAGTAGAAACGTAATATTATTAGGATTGCAATGATAATCTTTACTCCACAATATAAATTTTGCCGATGAAATATCGCGACATAGCTGACAATCGTATATTGCACGTAGTGTACGGTATATTGTAGCTCGTATACCGCATGCTTAACTAGAAGGCGCAACGGGCATGTCTACTGCTAACACTACTGACAGAATACAGCAGTGGCCAGATAGGTACCTCCAGGTGGCTCGATTGGTACCTAAACAGGGGCGACAGGAGACAATCCTGCACACAGACGGCAAACTACTAAACACTCTTAATTAGTAGCATCCCTCCCCGAAACCAAATATAAACCATTTTCACCATCGTTTTTTCGATCTGTAGCCTCTCGCTGGTTCGGTCTATCAGAAGAGTGGTCTTTCAAACCTTCGCAGGCCACGAAATAAATATTATAAACTATTATATTGTGTACCCATGTCGCAATGGACACTTGTTTTCATCTCTATAAACAGGTAGAGGAGCAATGGATTGTTTGATGTATTGCCTTAGTAAACTTGTTTCGGGCCGACCAGAAACCGGTTTAGGGCCCGAACAAATCAGCCGCGCGGGTCAGTAGAACACAGGGCCTGTGTACAAATAGACCTTTTTCTTATATTCGACAATTTTTCATTCGTTTTTCAACCCGCATGAATCGAATATTCACTAATTTCAGTATGAATTTCAGGGGGGATGGAGAAAAAAAGAGGACTCGATTATCACCGAAGGTCGTAAATAAATTGGAAGGTGGGGGGGGGAGCAAAAATAATCGTGCATCACCGGTCGACATGAAGGGCCATGAAATTCGACTCCGCTACCAATAAAAATATCATTATTATTTCTGTTCTTTTTTTTCACAGACATCGGAGGGTCGCAGAGGCGATGGGGCGTGACGGGGGCACCCCTTGAAAAAAAACACCCTTCCGGATAATAAACCACCCTTTATAGGCCTTATGGGGTTCCTCTCGTACTCACCGCTTTATTGGACCCACCCATTGATACCTCAATTAGTCGAGCGTCGTTTAAACGTTTAATTAGATGATATTTTACATCAGACAAGTTGCAGGCATCATACGGCCTTTTTTGAACAGTATTTAAAAATTAAAATATACAGAAGTAAATCACTATGGCGGTAACATCTAAGTTCATATTCAATTAATTTGGCTCAGATCATTTCTCCAGGGTTTAATCAAGGTATGACTAGAACTAGCCTAAACTAGACTACTTTTGCCTATAAAACTATAGTTTTTCTGGTTGCCACGATTCAGGGAAGGGTTCTAAACCACTTCAAGCAACTCATCCAATAAATCCTCCAATTTATTGTTTAATTAATATCCGTTTTCGTTTATACTAGGACTAACATCCGCCGCAATATTCGTAGAACTGAAAGTTTGTGAGCTTGATATTTTATTTTACCCGCTGCATTGAATTCATTGGCCCTTTCTTAATAAGCCACACAGTAATAATACCAATCGCCTACAATTACTCGAACTAATCTTACTTTCGCTATATTATAGCCGCAATTTCTCTTACTTCATTGCAATTACTTCACAATTGCAATTTGTTATTAGAAAGTATGCAATAGAACAATGTTCTTCGCTCCGGGTCCCATCTAATGCTATACCGAAGGGAATACCACACATATAACTTTTCACTCTTGTAGATAATTTCAATTCGTGGTGACCGCATTTTCAAAATAAAAGCTTTGTCCGAATGAATTCGATTAAGTATGTTTGATCGATCATTTTTTTATAGTCTACTTCATTTTCTATCGCGTGCATATCTAAATAATGAACTAAAGTAAAGTAGTAGAACTGAAGTAGTGTGGTTGGAAGTTTTGGCGGTACGTGGCCGCAATGAAGTAGGCTAACTGTCGGCCTCTTTGTTGCCGCTGTTTGGGCGGCATGAGGCCCGTGTTTGTTTACATCTTGGGCCGGAAAAGCAAACAGGGAGCACTGGCCATCGCCATTGCCGATTGAATTAACTATTTTGAGCTGTTCCTCGCATTTGGGAGGGACGGGAGCGGCAGATTCGTAGACAGGCAGGCAATTTACTTCGAGTACAATTCGGTTTCAGCTGAAATTGTAACTTAAAATCGTATCGCAAGGTTGATGATCGCGGCGGGAAATTAACAGCTGCAAGGACCTTCTTGTAGGCACTAATAATTATAAAACGTTTTTATGATTTATAGCAAGGAAGCATTTACAGATAGCATACATATGTAGATCAATTTTGGTTAATACTTATAGACTCCTGCGGTATCCTCTCGAAGAAGACAGGATTTTATTGTTTCATAATTTTAATTTCGGCTAATATGTAAATATGATGAAATATTAGTCTGAGAGTTACATAATTAAAATATGATATAATATTATTCATTTAGGTACAAGTTTTAACTTATACAATAAACTACTGAGTTAGCATTTTCACCTTGGAAATATACATATCGTACATATTATAATTTATTCCATTATTTTAGTTATTATTTTTCATCACTCCAAGGTACAAAGGTGCGTGTCGATTTATTCAAATTGGCATTGAGTTTCAAAGGAAAATTTCTACAAAGCGGTGTTGAAACCGGTTTACTCGAAAAACAAAACGTTAATCAATATTATAAATAATCCACGCCCTCGGAACTAAAGTCCATTTATCTTTGGGATTGAAATCACTTAAACTGGTTTATTAACAGATATTATAAGGCCTCTTGAGCTCTGGTCAGAATGAGAGTGTAAATTCCTTATATCTAAGGAGTTTCTTATCTGATACGTCTTCAGAAAAAGAGAAAAAATAGAGCATTTTTTCAAATGCAAGCATTCCAAAACATAATTCCCAAGTAGCACTGGGATGCTAATAGGATGAATAACTCGGTCTTTTAACAAAATAAGGTGGACAAAATATAATCCTAATATTAACTACCACTTACTAATTGAACATACTATGGAAATATAGAGGTGAGCAACATTTAAGAAAATTCTTTATTTATTAATACAAATTATTTTTAGTTCTACGTTTTGATACTTAACCGGTATAAGCGGGCTTTATTTTGAAACACCGATAATTAATTTACTGTGATAGGTTGTCACAAGTATCACTCTAGTGCTGTTCCCAACTTTGACCGGGGCAATTAATCTCGGCCACGACTCGGCGCCGCTAACGATGCCGTCAATTAAATAAACAGCTTACGAATGACGAATCGGCCCAATATCTCTGCCTATAAATTTTCCTCGGAGATATATTATAATTGTGTACGTGGGTCAGTCAAGTTTTGTTTGAACTAGGCCTTTTCTAGAGTTAGCGCGGCTTTCATGACCTAAGCTTTCACTTGCTGGACGATTAATCCGTCAACGGCGTGTGTATTAATTATCTGCAAGGGAATAAATTATAATTTTATTATAGCATCTTACGGAACCTATTATAGTTAAGAGCATTTCTTCGGCGTTCTAATTTCAATTAATACTCTTCTCAGGAAAATATTTGAGAAACCTTATGTGAGGATATTCACCTATATAGATGTACGCCAATACCTTTTACTTTCCAATGATCTATTAGAGGATTCATGTTCGGAATATTATTTATTTCTAACTATCTACATACACACACGTATATAATCAGTATTTCTGACTGGTTTTTTGTTCACATGCTAGTGACAGCTTGGTTTCGGGTTGTTCAGGTCGTTATAGCACTCCTCGGGAAGAGATGAGTAGGTATTCCAGTATTAAATTGCTCCATACAAATTCGATAACGTATCATTAAATAAAATGGATATAGGAGTAATAATAGTGGTGTGGGCTTACGGTTAGACTACTTTTAGCTTTCGTGAAGCCAAATAGACTCCCTCATAACGTCATTAATGTCACGGGCGGGACCCCGTCATCCGATCGCCGTTCGGTTGGAGGTGGACACTTTGGGTAGGATAATCGAGTGTGTCCTCCGGTCCAGGAGGGTGCTCCTCCTTATCGGGCGGCCTCTCAATCCAGTTCATCAATAATGATCAAACAGTGGTATGAAGGACGGTAGGGTGCCGGGCACAAAGCCCTGAGCGGTAACTCAATAGCCGCCCCTAATGCCCCACCGGATGACCACCCCTCACAACAGCCCACGTCCCATTTTTAACTTATAAACTATATATCACTCTCTTTTTAATAACAGGTGCAATACACTAGGTTGCAGTTAGACAAAAGAGACAATTGACCGGTACAGAAAGTACTCCTCGGACGACTACAACAGAAAAACTCCAAATTATCGTTCAAAAGAAACATGGTCATGCACAAAACGATATCTTTCATCAGATGTCCATCGAATGTTAGACCCCCCTTGCTACATCTCTAAACATAGCATATATATAAAGACCCCCACAGTTAAAGTAGCTACCCTATTCCGGTTCATTAAATTCGAGACTTACATTTCACCCCGCCTATATCCCCTTGTATTTCCTTTCCTCCCCAACATCCCCTACATCCCGACCTATCAGCGTGGGATTTAGTAGGTTGAATACCGAATGGTTTAGTTCTCACTTGGGGTTGGGTACATTTAAAAATAAAAAATCTATTCAAATCAATACCGAATAGGCGAGTTTAGAAATAAAATTTCGCGAAAAAAACCGCCGATTTAATTCCGATGGTTTTTGATATTCAAAATATGTTTTAAGACGCTTCTCTACGATTGAAATCCACAATGTTAAAGTTAACATTTCCATGTCAGTAAAGTGATCCAAAAAAATTGAGCGGAGGTTACAGTCTCTCGGGGTGTTGGAGTGGTAGGGGGGAGGGTGGGTGTATATCAAAGTACAAAGGGTCCGATGTTCAGTTTTATCTTGTTGATACTGCCAACAACACAAAACACTCACTCCCACTTGTCTGTGTGTCTCTTCCCGTCAACTAGTTAGCTCCACATCAACCGTCCCCAAATTAATCCCATTTGCGTCCGTCCCCAAATTCGTTTACCGCTTACGCATTTCCCTAAACAGTCCCGCTGAAATATTTCGAGTAACCCACACGGCGGATGTGTATATTCGGAATAATATATTGAAGAAACTGTTACGAAATCCAGCCGTGTACTAAGCCAGGGATAGTAAAACTTTCACTCATGCCAAAGAGACGAGTGAAAACACTATAAAAAAGAAGTTACTAGTTACTTATCTCGGGGGGAATTAAAATTAAATTTTCACTGTATCTGTGATAGTGTTCCCAACTAAAACAGGGGACATGTTGACAAGCAGCCCGAGCCATCGAGCGTTAGTGGGCCAACTATTAAGTCAGTTAATAGGATCGCATTAGGAGTCCTCGAATTTTCATTGTCCGAGCACAGTTTTGAGGAGGGCATTTAGCCGGCGATTTGAAATGCGGATCGCGTAGATAGTTTGTGGGTTGGCTCCTTCACGAGGCACAAGGGTAAGCGTCATGTACTGTACGTGAGTCGGAAAAACCACTGAGCGAAAATGCATCGAAAACCTTATAGCGCTCCGAGGAGACCGGTGCCAACGTCCCTCGGCATGATTTATGCCGTCGTAACAAATGTTAATATTGTTCATTGTACCGTCGGCAGACAATTTCATTTCTTCTTCTACTTCTTCCTTTTGTATTTTTAATCCATTGTCTTCATCAAGGTCTTGAAACGGTCGTAAAACGCGACCGTTTTCGAAGCCGCACTCGAACGCCTTATTCGCGGGGAAGAATCGCGTTTATTCGTGAGAATATATAGGCTTCATTTCGAGAGTTTAATATATATTAAAGGAAAAATAACCGACACAAGTGACAATAAAAGTACGCTGGAAAATCGTGGACGCAAGCTGGTACAGAACAACAGGGGCTAGTGCTGAGATAGATAACGTAACAGTCGCGTGTCAGGCCCCCTATCATCCTCCATCAAATCTACAATAAACAACTGTAATCTGTGAGCCTGGGAGCTTAGCCCCTCAGCCGGTTTAGTTGTGGCATAAGCCACACACGCACCATTACACGGCGGTCGTGTCGTCACAAATTGTGTCCAAGCCTTGCAATCTGAAGAACTCAAATAATAACAAGTAATGCTATTCGATAAAATAATGAATAACGTAAATTAATGCGTAATATATTGTGGTCGCATGAATCAAAAGACTAAGAATGGTACCGGGTTCTTAAGAAATTGTAGGAGTACACGCAATCAATTTTGTAAATTGACCCGAAAATACAACCGTTTACTGCTTAATTAATTACAGTAACGAAAATCGAGGTAATACTGTATTATAAATTAGGTTCAGCCCTTCAGTAAAAAAGTATTTTTTGCACAGAGAAAATGTACGAGTGACGCAAACGAGCAGGGAATTCACAATATTCAGCCAAGGAAACGTGTAACGTGCATCCTGCACGATAGCTCACGTCGGGAGTAGTATAATTTTTTTGTATGCCAGGCCCAGCAAGCACTGAGAGGACGCTCGGGATTCGCCGTCGTCGTCCAAGCAGGAAGAGATACGTTAGATTATGCTGTACTGGAACATAACTCCCGGACCCTTCCGAGTCGACGTATCCGAAAAGTTAAAGCGTACCGACCGGAACGTATCTCGGCGGCGGGCGTTTTAAACGGCCTTATTTGGCGCTCGATCTCCACTGGTTTACTTGGCCAAGGAGTCACGGCCCCCCGAACTAACATGAACATGTCCCAGGGTACGACACACGCTCGTATATTCCATTAGCATTCTGACCCGGCCTCCTGGTGCATGCACAGTGCACACTCCGCAGTTTTCAACCAGAACTCACGTTGAGCAACCAGGCTAAGTTTATAGATTTCTGTTGTACCTCTCTGGACGGGCACAATAGGATCTGTACATGTGCAAATCGAAGTGAAATTTTATTGGACAAAATTTAATATTGTATTAACTTCAAAGCATCAACGTGCAATTCTAAGCCGTTAATCGAAAGAAAGAAAACGGCAAATTAAATATATTATTTATATGTTAAATACTTTCTTTAAGTATGTTAAAGCTACATTTTATTTATTAACTGAATTACATACTTAAGCGACACGAGACGCCTTTAAAAATAAAACACTAAAGGTAGGATATTCCAACAAACGATACCTAGCATAGTTGGGCTTATTTTCACCTCCCGTTTTCTAAGGATAGCCATTGTTGTCGAAATTATGCTAATTAATAATTAAATATGTAAATCGAGTTCGAAACAGCGGTAATAATAACCGCTTTCTGGGACTGGGCCGCCATAGTAAGTAGTGGCGAGGAGACGACTGGAATTTTGAAGACGACATTGAAAAAGTAGAAAAAGAAATAAATGCTGGCACATTAGGCGGGTCTAAGGTAGAAAACCTTGTTGGAATATCCTCGTTGGCACGGTTACACATCGAATGCAAATAATATATGCAAATGAATGACAATGTATGTAGGGGAATCACTCAGAAATGTACAGTACTTGTATACATACATTTCAACATATAACCAGAAATGTTGCTGGCATCTATTTTAGAATGACAACTGCATCGAACTCGCTCTGTAGGTAGTAGTCAAGAAGAAACGTTTTGCGTACGCAAGATGGTTTTCAATGTTTTCCGGTCAAGTTACGTACTGCTATATTATGAATACTGAAATAAGAATAAATATTATACACAATAGGAATATATAAAAAAGCATAAGAGTAGACCGATTAAGTATCGGAAGTAATATCCGTGAGGTATATACAGAATTCGACTCCCAGCGAAGCACTCTGACACGATTGTCACTAATAAAAATATCAAAACATCGAAAACATTAATTTACAGTCCAAAATTCCAATAAATCTCCTTTCCTGCCGGAGTATATTATATTTATAGCATCATTGTGTCATTGAGCTGGGATGATATTGTCGCGAAGGCCCTTCAAGTTCGCTGGTCACCTACTATCGCCGCTTCCGTTACACCAATGTTGACGCGATAGCAGAAACGGATAGGCGCTTTGGTGTAAGAATTCAAGAACGAATCTTGCACGATAAGGTTCACGGCTCACGTTTCTAGCGGCCCCAATACAAACCGAAGAAGTTCGACGACTACGTTCATCCCGGTGTCCCGAATAGCCCGAAGGTTTCGATTAATCGCAATCGATTAATTGTAGCCGGCCATTTCATCCGCGTCATAACAGTGGCCTTCGAGCCCGCCGAGTTCGATTGACAAAAGGGCCATTGATCAAAGCGATTGCGTTTGGAGCAGTCAGACTTCGGTGTTGTTTCCATACGTTATTTCATTAATATACAGAGTCGGCAGTTCCGATTTAATACGACCAAACCGCATTGGATAAGGAATATCATTCCCGGCGTTTTATATTACATCGATTCCGTACAATTTACAGACCGAGGATAAAATTCGGAAACAGAATTTATAAATAGTGCCCATTTACCTCGTTGGAAACAAAATGATATAAGTGTAAATACTGACAATATTTATACGCCAGCAAATTGGGATTATAAACACAGCACCGGATTGGGTATAATAATTCACGAAAGTAATTTAAAATTCATGCCCGGGCGGTCAGGTCCCTCACCGCCCCATCTTATTAAACGGTCAACTGAGGCTGAGAATATTGTTCTTGTGTAAAGAATTTATTTCTTTATATTTAGTCAATATTTGCATTGCGACCATAATTGCGCTTTCTTTATTAACAAATAGCGGGGCAATTTTCATAAAATTAAGTTTCCAGAAATTGATAACGGACATAATACAATAAATCTAGTGCAACGACGTCATCTACGAACAGGACAAAATGCGGCCGTCACCATAACATCCTGTTATGCCATTTTTGTCATTGGTGTTCGCTCCTATCCGGTCAGGATCTGCCGGTTTCGGCCCAGCTTCCGTTCAGCTGGGACCGAGGGAAATGCAAGGTCGGACTCGCTAATGAAACCGCATAATAATTAATAATATAATTATTTTTTTCATATTCTCAAACAATCTCCGATCTCGTCTGTCTGTTAGTAATCGTTGTAACAGATATCGGCCGGTTTTAATATCTTTCCACATGTTCCGACAACTTTACTAAAAACAATTCTGATCTCATATTTGGATACAATAATAGAAGTGGCGATACATGTTCTCATCGGCCTGATATCATTCCATTTGCAGCTGGTTATTGTTCGACGACAGAAGGTACTTTACGTACTCTTACGTATACTTTTTCCCGTAATATTTATTTAATAAATAAAATATTTTATAATTATATATAATTAAAATAATAATTTTATTTGTTTTTACCCTATTCGATATTTCTGTAATATTCCCGATCACTATTATACATAAACATAAAATATCACGCATTATTGTACATATAAAATAAAAATATGTACTCATTTAGCGAAATAAAGATTTCTGTCAAAAAACATACCTTAGCTGTTAAAGCGTTGTGGTGTCTCGAATCTGACGGCTTCGAAACGCGTTGGACGTTTCCACATCGCTTACCGAGTTTTTCACCGCGGTCAGACTGGTCCGCGAATGGCGTGGACGTGTGCAGCGACAATGTTGTGCACTTCGTTATTTTTTTTTTTTAATATTGTTCGACCACTCTAATTTTGACAGTGACTTTATCAGTGATATATCGCCGTTTTGTTGGTAAGCCTACATTCTAAGTACACCCACCGTTTAATGTGGGATTTCAAGGAAGCTCACTGTATTAACGGTGCCAGTTGAGGATCGGTCTTGTATGTTATGACAGACCGTTATTGGAGGACCGGGGCCATTTTATTTCAAACATTCCTAAATAATTTACTGTTCGAGTCTTGACTTGAAAGAGACTTGAGGTATCGGTGATTATCAGAAATGAACGCGTGCCAAGTGTTTCAAAAGAAGAGTAATGATCCGACCGCAAGTAATTAATGATATTTCACAAAATGTTGGCCCGAATATCAGTCTCATCAATAAAGTTCTAAAAGCCCGTTGTTCAATTTTATACAGAATTCGGGGTAGATCAGATTATTATCGTTTGTTGGGCAGAAATGTTTGCCAATCGGCTTAGTTCTGTAGCGTTTAGTCGATTAGAGAAAAGTGAGAATGCGGAATATAACCACTGTTCTGATTATCTAACAGTCACTTGTAAGAATAAATATACGTGCAATTGAATTTTTCTTCGTACATTTTGTTCGTATTATTTCATCTAACAGAATACAACAAACAAACAAACTGTGTTAGTCTACCGCTACTGAAGATGGCGAGCAGCCGAAACCGGTCTAGCAAAAGACCAAACCAGGGAGAGGAGACAGAAACACAGGAAATCTCTTGTACTCCCACCCCTCGCAGACCACAAAACAGGTATTCTAAACTAATCGTATTTATTATTAAAATTCTAGACACTTAAAAAAATATGTCCCTTGACAAATACAGATAAAAATTTCGGGATGCATGGGTATCTATTAAACTCCGTATGGGTAAAATGTAACCCACGTAATAGGTTCAAACCAACCTCCGAATTAGTGCAATAAAATTCCTTCCGTACTAACCTTCCGATTGTACTAATCAGTCTATGCACTGTATACAAATAAATTTTCTGGTTCGACAGCAGAAAAATCGACTATTGAAAATCAACCCATGTATATATTTGTTGAGAGGATTCTGGACTGTTTGGTGCGGAGGCGGGGTCTAATTGTCCTCTTTCAATTTCCCAATTCTTTTGATGGTACGGCCGTGAACTGACCGCCAGTATCGCCCGATTGATTGATTTACGAGCACGACTCATAATTAAGAATCGGGCCGAATTTAGGGTTGGCTATCGGTTGTGCCCGTCGCGGATCATTTTGCCAAGCCAATAGTTTTGTAAAGTATTTCAATAATCGATTTTTGAAACTGTAAAGCACTTAAATTCTCAGTACGAGCATTGCCCGAGGCCTTATCGTAGAAATATGATATTTCACATTTTCGTATAATACAGTTTCGTCAAATACTTTCAGATGCATGAAACCAACGTCCAAAGACTTGCGCCATATTTGGTTATGTTAAAGGACATTGTTTTACGGTTGATTTTCACCTATTTAATATCATCTTTAAAAATAATTGACAAGTGTAATAAAGCCGCCATGAATTATGAATTATTACATTCCATAATTCGATATTATAGATTATAAATGTATTTCATGTCTGTAATTTAAAAGTAATAGAACATAATAAAATTACTCAGCTCAGTAATAAAACATGTCTTTACATTCTCCTAACACCTTCAGGGGATTGCCAGTACAACGTAATTGAGCGACCGTGACGTCAAACAGTTCTCGGCCTTGTTTTTTAAACTGAACATAAATCCCCGAATTTATTAGTGTTTTCGGCTTCGGAAGGCTCCAAGGAAATATTTATACTCGGGTCATTTCAATTCCCGATCGGAAACGTCGGTTGGGCAAGGTTAAATCAAGCGGCGAAAGATGTTTGACAGACTCATCGCCAACGAACGCATTCCTCAAGGGCCAAACACAACCACCGCAACCGCAACCAGTTTCGCCCAGACGATACACAGTTAATTCGACCCGGCCATCAAATATATTCTGTTTTTCTGCAGAAAATACGGCCGGTCTTTATAACATTCGAAAAAAGGGAAATATTGGTAGGGGTCGTAAGCGCCCACTGACTCTACCGAAATGTGAGGACATACGAGACTCAATTATTCAATATCAATATTAAAATTCAAAAATATTCAAATGTTTTCCTTTTCACGTGTCTCAGACATTGAGACGCAAACAGATCTGGGATTTTTTTTAAATGGCTCGAGACGGCAATACGTGCCGGCGCAATTTTAATGCTACGCAACGAAAAATTACGGTCGACGAATACCTTACAATCCGACCGAATATTCGCTGTTGTTCGCGTTTTTTTCGAACCTCAACTGTAGTAAACAGTGTCCCAAAGTTTCCTTCTCACATAATTAATTTTAGCCTTGAACGATTTCGGGGTTACAGAGCGACTTATCTGACCAGGAAGACACTAACAATTTTGCTTTTCAATTGGCCATGAAGTTTCCAGTCAACTAAATGTATTTTTTAGTGAAATCTTAAAAATATTTTATAAATTAGAACTTTTATTTATCAGTTTTTGCTCAATACGCGCACAGTCGTCTAGAAGAAAAAGCAGAAAGTTAGCCTACACTTATACTGCGATGATTAGTACGTTCGTCCTGTTTCATTCTACTCCAATCCAATTCTAATTCTTCTACTTCTCGTTCGTTGTTCCAATATTGGAACACTGCCGAGCAGATCGATAGAACTCGAGAGAGATGAATGGTCCTTCATTAGAGCCATTAGTGGGAGTAGAAAAATAGATTTTCGAAGTTCAGAGTGGCGCCGAAAATAGATAGAACAACATGCTAGAATTACACATGGCTACTTTCTGTTACTGTATATATATATATATATATATATATATATATATATATATATATCACTGAATTTTTTTCTTTTTCTTCCACGCAGGTGAAATGCGAAATAGTAACGGAAAGCTTCTGGAGATGGCGAGAAGTCGAAATCAGTTTAGATCGTATTAAATATTATTTGAAACTGTCGCAGTGCTATATTGCCTGGTCACACTTGTCTGCCATAAAACAGTTTTGGTTTTCCGCCATTGCCAGTAGATAATTTCGTTTCGGCCTCAATTTAATCGACTGTGGGACGAAGGAAGAGGCTAGCATCTACGGAACGGATGCAGATCTGACCGAGTGTCGTAAACAGCTGGTCAACGCGCGAACAAATAAAGCGTGACGCAATCGTGAATGGGCGGAAATCTCGAACCCGAAGCAGAAAAACAGAGGCGACAATAAATTCTAATGTCGACCCGATGAAGAAAGATTACTAATTAGGGGGCAAACGAGGCCGCCGCGCCCCCCACGCTACACAGAACCGAGGTTCAGTCATCCCGAGTCACTGTAACCGCCCCCGATTTAATGACGCAATTCCCTTCTTCTTTTTTTCCCGCCCGTTTCGTCGTTTCGGACATTTTTTTCACCCTATCTATTGTACATATTTTTCGGCGTAATTGACTTTATCAGTATTTCCGTTTCGGCTTTCAGAACGATGCAATTATCGTGCAATGCACGACAGGTCGTGTGGCATTTGTCTGTTAATATTTTCGTAATAAAGATAATTTCAGATAATGATTGTGTTCACCGATTAGACTTTCAGTCGATATAATATTTCGTAGCACAAATAGATTAATCGTATTTCTCTCTTATATTCCTGAAAAGTAAATCTGTCGTATTTTTCAGGCATTCTCACGTACACGGCTGCGATTATGGCCTATTTTTCCTTTTAGTCGTCGGCTGGTGTAAGTATAATTCTACTCGAAATAAATTAATAAAAATACTGTTTGAAGAGGGGGTACAAAACTTATTGGCTGAAGACTGTTGGCGCAATTAGGCGCCGCAGGGAATTCGTTCCAATGGCTAAGAAGTGCATCATTATGCAGCGTCCGGCCAATCGGCGAAGTCCCATTCACGGTTCTGAGTGTCCATAAAAAAGCGGATGGGGGAGGAAGTGGGGAAGGGGGGGGGGAGGACCGCAATCGGACCTTGAGCGAAGAAACGTGTACGACATACAAACTTCCGGCCGATGAGGAAACAGTGGGCGTCCGGCCGGCGGCCCTTCTTCCCTCTTCTCTTCTAGTCGTCCGGGACATTTTAAAGTGCTTTTCTGAGTCGGCCTACAGCCAACCTGACCAGCTACAACCGACCGGATATGCGGAAGACGAGCGCCCGGAGAAACGCCATTTTAAGGAGGACGAACAAAACCGGCATTAACCGTTAACCGGCGGTTTCGAAGCGAGTGAGGCCGTCCCCGAATTGCTTAACCGTTTAGTAGGATTCCGGTAATGTGTCTGAACACGAGCGATGCGTAAATATCTTAAACTAATACGTTTTTCGTCATCCGTGCCGCAATCCTGAACTCTTCTATAATCGGTTAGCATTCTGTCCGCATACTTGGCCAGTTGTACGCCGTCTCTGTGCATCGAACTCCCAGAATTTTATGCCCTTAAATTAAAAATTAATTACAGTACAAAGCGCGTAAATGTTTGTTGTTTACCCGTGAAATCATTCAACTGGGACCTTGGTGTTTGAAAAGATAAAAAAACAATCATCGTTCAAAGAGTGTCTGAGCGGGAACAATGCCCCCCCCCCTCAGGCCAACAGTGGTCTGTTCTCAAACAGACGGCGATTGAATAACATGTGACTGTTTTGATCGGAATCATCTCGCGTCCTTCGGCCACCATGAAAAAACTATTAACCATAGTTTCAATCTGTACACTTGTCATGACGCAGTCTGCCCTCGAGATATATTTCCGGAGTCATTTTTTTTTGTGGATATTTAGCAACCATACAATAAATTACAGGCTTAGAAATACGACTAACAGAAAGAGAAAAACGTATTGTCTCTATTAAAGATAAATATAGATTATAAATAATAGTGCTCTGTTCATATTCTTGAATACTCTTGCATATACCGGCAAAATTGTAGTGAAATATAAGGTGTAAATAAGGTATATCGGTAAAAGTAAATCAGTTCAGAGAGGAATTTAAGTGGTTCCACAACATGTGGCGACAGATAAATCTAGTGCATTAGCACTCTCCACGTGGGGTATTAAATTTAATCTTCCAGTCTCGTTTCCTGCTAGATTAACCGGATTCAGACCTAGGTTCCCAACATAACCACGTTATAACCAAATCTAGTTACAACCAAAACCTCAGGAATAATCTGGTGGTTTCTGTCTGCCTTTCGATTTTACAAACAAGGACGGCGGCATTCTAGAAACTCCTGTCGGCAGACTCTTTGTAGATATGAAAAATACATATTCGGGCTTGAAGTGGAAATGATTTGATTTTTATTTAATCGCAGTTTAGGTCATAATATGTGTGTAATTCCGCGTAAAGCGATAGGCGAACGCAGCCGAAGGCGGGGAATTACGCGCAGACGGTATCGTGAACAAGTTCCGGTAACGGTGAATTATTTTCAGTGGTTCCAATGAAAATGAAATATTATCGTTCAGGGATAAAAAATTGGGGCACGGTGCACGCTCCAGGACACACTGATAAGGTGCGGCACGAGAGACTCGCTCTGTCGATAACGCCTCCGCTTTATCGTCCAGACGCGACACAAGTTATAACGGGAATATTAATTCATGGAACGACCGTCGACCGAAACCTATTCCAGAGGCTTCAAGCCGGTTAAACCCAGTTCATTCGATTATTTCCCCGGTTGAAATCACGATTTGCGCTTATGTCATCTGAAGAAAGGGCATTGAAGAAAGTCAGCAGTTCTCGCTGCGATTAAATAATTATTTATGTGTATATGTTTCAAATTAGAAACAAGTGCCCTTTATGGTTTTATGTTACCAAAACGATAAGAATTTATAATATAAGTATAATTATACCATCATATTTGTACACGTCTGTTGTACATAAACCAAAAGTAATGTTCCTACCATATAATTATTTATTTGTAAATTATTTAATAATAGTGGGATAACAGGCTACAATAGTTACTAATAGCGACATCGAGAAGTTTTCGAAAAAAATCAAAGAATATCTTGAGGAGAGTGGTTTCAAAGATACACTTATAATTGTAACGATAAGTTAACAGGGTATAATATAACGAACGTTGAAACCATATCCGACAATCATTCTTTTTTTGTTTCTGATTACTTTATCCATTTCCTACATGCAGGAAGCGTATGTATGGTTCTCGTAGATTAATTTCGGGTTTTATCTTTGAGTTTGAGATACAAAAATAAAACGTCAAATTTTCAAAAATATTTAAGATAAACAATGCCTAATAATTGTAGTTTATATAATAATGTCAACGTTAAATATTAATTTTTATATTTTATATTGTTAAGTAGATGATCTCAAATGATTCGTTCTTTACTTAAACAGGAAAAGTATACCTATTATTTCAATTCCGGATGCCGGGAATGACGATATGGAGATGTTCTGAGAGAATTTTCGAGAAGACCGGGAAAATTTCAATACTGGCTTAGTTCCTATCGCATAGGCGATGCTATAAAGTCAATAAATAAATACGAGGGCTCACATTCGAAAACTACAATACAAATGTAGGAAACACGGTATAGTAAATAATATTGACATAATCTATTTTATTTTTAGAAAGAGGATAGGTTTGGGCATGCGACAGACTCTCTAGATTCTGAGAAAAATATAGAAAAGTTTTATTTTTCTATGAATATGTATAGTAAATCGAAAACGATACACAAATGATTAGTTTATGTACATAAGTATTAGGAATGAAAGATATTTGGATTTTGCAGAATGTTTATATGGTAATCGGGAAAGTTATATAATAAAAATCCGAGAATTTTAGTTACACTCACTTCAATCACTGACACACTTTGCACGCCGGTTGTTTCACTAAACAGTTCGCGATATCTTGTTTCGGTACAGTGTACACACTCGAGCCACTGGCGACACTATTAGACCGGTCGGATACCGTCGTTAGCACTATAACACTTAAACACACAGCATGTAGACACTTGAACAAGGCAGGTTTCACTTCGCTGGAGCAAATTGTCGAAGGTGTCTTCTGGCTCCTCCTTGCGGTACGCTTTTTGGCCGCCGGGTACGGTCGTCGGGGTGGCCGGGAGGACGACGCCTGTGGGATTGGTTTAGGAATTTGTCAGGCTGTTTTGTCAGCGATTCAGAGAAGGGGAGAGCGGGTACAGTGGACCCGGGACAGATTAAAGCAGCGGGGAACCGATTAAACGAGCCCTCCTTTATAAACAGGCCGCTGTCTATTGACTCAGAACAACAAACCGCCTACCGACAATTGTTTATCTTCGAGCGGACGATATTCGGAACGTGGAGAAGGAAAAAATATTTTTGTCGACGTGGCCGAGGAACTTGACCAATAGACGGAACGTTTTACGGTCTAGACTTATTTAAATTATATTAGACTAAAAAGAAGAACGGCATTTTATGCACCCCAATTTTACAGTGTTGGAAATAAATAAAAATTTTTATAATATAAGAACTACAGCCGGACACTAATATGCGGAGAATAACAATGCCTAATGTTTGGATTACCGTCTCACTTTTACTAAAAGTTAGGTTGACTTAGAAATATGTGAATAATTTCTGTAATGTATACTTTATCAAGAGAAACTACTTGTTGATGTTCTGCCTCCACTAACAGTAACAGTGAAGTGGTAACGCACGTGAGATTCCTCGTGGGAAGCCGAAACCGATCTAGTTAATCAGCGAGTACAGGCAAATGATCGCTCTAATGATGTCAATATATATATCTTAATTAAAACATCAAATAAATTTGAGGAGCTACCGATTTTACGCAAAAATAATTGGATGATCCCGATTATGCAATCAAATTTTATTTTTAAAATATATTTTAATACTCGATATTACTATTTTATATTCGTAGAATCCCCACGCAGTGTATTTGTCCGATCTGCCTATCCCGTATAAATATAACGAATTGGGAAAAACCTATTGAGGGTAGAGAATCAGTCAGTCTCTTCCATTTCGAATTCTCCGATTCGCGAATCGGTCAATTGGTGGCGATATTGCCAGAACAACAACTCTACCAGCCCAAGTTAGCCCCAATCACCAAGTCATCGTCCCCCGTTCAAAACACCGACAACAGCTTCCCCCGGATCCAATTCGGGCGAGCTATCGGCAAAAGTTGACGCCAATTCCGCGGCCAATTGTCTCGTTCCGCCCCCGGGGTCGGCGCTTTGGGGACGGCAATTTGGGGGGCGGCCGCCTCCCGGCCGAATGGGAGAATTCGGAGCCACCAGTCGAGAGAAATTTGGACGTGGAAACGGGGCAAAGTCGCGGCTTCGGCTTGCCAACCGGGTTGAACAAATATTGCGGCGTTGAACACCTCAAACAAGTTACACAACACCCATTTGTCCGGCAGTTTCTCCGACTCCGCGACGTGAGGAGAGAAATTTGGAAGGACCCCATCATTACACTAGAAATCATGGGGTATTCTCAACAACTTGTACAGATATTTTGTAAAAAAACCTAAGAAAATTTAGTAGGCTGAGAATATCCACATTGTTCCAGTTTTCCAGCAGTAAACGCCAGATTCTGCTCGTCAATAGTACATTAAGGTGCTGAACGGAAACCGGTCTACTTTAAGGCCGAATAGAGTAATTTCTGGAATGCCTCAGTACAGTACATAAACATCGAAACACTTTAGGTCCATACGACCGAAATACAATACGAATTATTATTCCAATGCAGTATATTATTTCCGGCCGGAAAGAATGCCTTCGTCGGAAGATATTCGGAAGTGTGGTCGATATTGTTAGGTTAAGTTGGCCAGCAAATTACTATACGCTCGTAGTAAGTGACGGTCATTGCCAATGTCGGTCTGTTGACATTTAAATGAGTTGTCGTTAAACGGCCCCATGACTGGGAACATTCCTGCTCTATTGCCTGTGCTTAATTTCATGGTAAGTATTCCTATAGATTGGATAATAAAACTGTTTATCGCTAATTTACGGTCAGCGGTAACTTGGTGAGTAACGCGAGCGATGAAACTACTTGAGGGCCGGCTATCGACCCGACCCCTCTACGACCGTCTACCTCGTGACCACCACTTTTATAGCCTCTGTAAATAAAATTGGGTCAAATAAACGTTTTTATACGATCGTAAAATAAAATAAAGTTTCATTGCGATTGCCACCACCGCTTCCCGCCACCGCCACTTTGATGCTGTTTAAAAGCGGCCAGCCCATAGACTTTATACTTCAAATTTTGCCACCATTTTCCGATGATAGGTGTCTGCTATTTTTCAACCCAGCAATAATATGCAAAATGCTAACACTATTGAGTCATATTATTTAGATTAGTAGTACCTAAATATACCTTGAATAAGTATATTTTTTTTAATTGAAATATATATTGAACATATCTACATCACAGCGATTATGATGAGAGAAGAAAAGTAATCCATGCATCAATATGCAATTAATATCTTTTGAGACTGTAAGAATTTTTCCATAGACACATTATTAACAGAAACAAATAGTAAAAAAAATGTTTGACTGTATCCATATTACAAAATAACTTTTAACATTCAGTTGTAAAATGAAAAATAGAAATTATTTTATACGAACCGGGAAATACGAGAAGCGAACCGTTTGTTGAAGCGCCACCTAGTAGTGAGTGCTCAAACTGATTGAAGTGTTTCTGCGTGCTAGGGATAGAAGGCGCTACATGCCTATCGAGCAATGGCTGAATAGCCGAAAACTGCCACCGTTACGGGATTGATTTTGTCTGAGTTTGTCATTAGTTTAAATCATTAATATAGGTCCAGCTATATGTATATATATATATATATATATATATATATATATAATCCCGGTGAAGCTAGTATGAAACGTATTGAAGCATTCGCAATTAAAATCCTAATATATTAATTAAGAAGCATTAAGAACTCTTAGTACAATAATATGGAATATTATCAATTGTCCGATTTATCGTTTTTTGGTTTGTCGCTGTTTAACACTGTAGTTCAAACTGCAGTTTGGCTAAAATTGTCATTCTTTTCGTCATGACAGAACTCTGGTGGGAAACCCTGGTATTGTTTTCCGGCGAGTCATCCAGAAAATACGTTGTTACAGCTTATTGGCCTCTGTTATGTCTTAAATTACTTCCAGTTGTACTTCCCGGTTGACAAGGGTGGACGTTGTCCCGACATCGGTTCCAATTTTAGTCGCCCCCAGCAAGTAGAGTAGGGCGTCCAGTCGAAGGGCCGGAGGAGAAAATCTTCGTTGCCAGGTGATGTTCCTACCGGTTATCCGATGTGACGGTAGTGCGGTCTCTGGATAAACGCAGTTTATAAGGGATGTTTTTCCGGCGGTGCCTGGAAAATAGAATGGCAATCGTGAGAGTGTCGGGTGACGTCCGAGGGCGGAATACCAAAACCGGGGGACCTGGTCCTCCTCCGGGCGCCGGTTTCGCCTTCCCGAAAAAGAAAATGGCCGCCACAATTTGTGTCCCGGCCCATTGTGGACGTGGCCAGAATTCCGTTGGTTTCATTCGATTCCACAGAAACTCCCGACAGGCTTGTATTTTACAGGGTTCTCATTTCTGAGGGCCGACCAGAATGACCACACATATCTCACATTATCGCTATTTTGGAAAGGGATCGATTGGTCCCTACAGCAGCACTTGACTGAATGTATTTATTATCAGTCTGATTTGGCTTCATCAGAAACATTCCCTTAATACTATTATGTAGGCTTCAATCCAAGCGTCGTTTGAGCACTGTCCGCGACGTTCGAAACATTATTAGACGCGTGCTATTTATTGGCCGCCGTGAGAAACCAAAATCTTGTAATGAAAATTAGCGAGTGAGACACAAAGCAGCAATAATACGAATGACCGAATAATAATTCTATACCTTCTATGATGACAATGATTATCGGAATATTATAATTTTTATTTTTATTTCCATTTAGTTTCATACCTTTTTGTGGAATATTGAAACGACTCCGTCATTGAGAGTGTGGCGGAAAGAATATTTCGCGTAGCAACTAGAAGTAATACACAGACTTGAGGACTGCAATTCATGCGCGGCTGTTAGCGGCTGTAACCTACGCGAAATGGGCAATAATGCGCAATTACTGACCTCCTTAGTCACGTTTCCGTCTCAAATCATGGCGCAATAACCGAGCGTGCATTCCAGCCGTGAACAGATGCTGTCACATCCCGGCTAAATTAGGATCCTCATTGTATTAGAAGGTAAAAATGTAAACGGCAACATCGTCCATCGTGTAATTTATTTATTTCCACTGTTGGGACGGTAAACAGCACGAATAAAAGTTCGAAATCTGAAAGTATATAAAAAGTAAAAATAACCTTATTATTAATTCTACCTGCCCAAGAAGCATGGATGTTTCCCTAATACCTCATCGGCAGTCGACATTATAGTCCGTCATGCCAAGTCCAAACCGAAGAAAATATCGCAGAACCGTAGATTTCGTGTGTTTCTGTTTCCTCTCGCTGGTTTGGCCTTTTGCTAAACCGGTAGCAGTGTTAGTCACTATTGGCATCCTGGATGTTGTTCGGCATCCTCACTGTACTGTCACTGTCACTTGTACTGCCGCTAGCCGAAACCGGTCTAGCGAGAGACCGAACGGGCGAGAGAAGAGAGAAACACGAAATCTACGGTATTCCAACCCCTCGTAGACCACAAGAAAGGTATTTTTAAACAAAATATTGGAGGATTGATGAAATAAATTTTTTAATTTGAGTCACCGGGTCGTTTTTATAACGCCGGCTTATAAACCGTTATCCGGTTGTGCTGAAATATCGGCCTGAAAGGGGGGGCCGCGCGACCGCAATGAGGAGGCGTAGCCGGCGCGGTTATGAAAATTGAAACAGGCGCTATTCTACCCCGGGGCCAGATTGAATTCTGGCAGGGGAGAGCCCACCCCGTCCTCGCCCCGCAACCACCCCCAGGCATGGCGGAGAGACCCCGCCGCATCGTGGGGGAACATCCGACCGCGGAAACGTTCTTACAACCCGCCTCACTTCTCGCCCTAACAACAGTCAACAGAGTATAACGCAGACGGATACAAATACAGTGAAATCCCTGACGGTAGAGTTGTGGTGGTAACAATTGTGTCGATAAACGGAAAATAGATAAAAAAATATACGGCATAATTTGAATTTAAAAAATATATATAACCGCTACATAAGAGAAAAGTTAAAATTGGTAATTGAAAGTGTATTTCCGAAGGGCCGAAAGGAGAGTTAAAGGCGGAGTTTACGCAGGCCATCGATCATGCCTTAATGAAGGAGGCCAAATAACCAGGGGCAATGTGACACTCAACCCGGCCAACTTCCGGGTATTGCAGGTGTGCCTAATTAAAACGCCGTACTTCTATTAATAAATGACTGGGTCTTATCCTACCGAGCGTTTAAAGCATTCAGCTTACGTTTTACCGTTCCGCCTGTATTCAACGTGTTTATTACATCACACTGGCACACAGAGACATGGAAATTCGCAAATAATTTTGTTAAATATATATTAACTCGATTACTTAATAACTTCTTACGCGGCCTATGATTTTGTACTTGCAAATAGTGCTGACCGTCTCTGTTATATTGCAGAGGAATGCCAATATATATTTCTATTTTTATAAATCACTAAAATAATAGATATATAAATATCTCAACTGCATTTCTTTCTCGATAAAAAAGTAATTGCTAGCACCTTTTTTTACGCTTATTCTCAAAACGGAACGGGCCGTTTTAACTGGTTAATTGACAGGGTTAGAGGGCAGTGGTGGAGGGGAATTAATGAGTCCCGGGGTAGGGAGCAGCGGTATTGGGCGAGGAGAGGTAGAATTGGGTCTATGCAGAGGGCCTGCAGGAGGCGGCAGGTAGCAGGCCGAAAGCCAAGACCGCACAGTGACCAACACCCGAGAGAACTCTTTCATTGGGTTCAACTCCCCAACTAACTAAAGGGAATTTGCGGCTTAATCCGATGATAAAAGTTTTTAATCCCGTCCCGGGGATGTTATTAAATTATCCGCTTCGGTTATATATATAGAGAGAGAGCTTCGCCACTCCTCAAATACAAACTTCCCAATCGTACCGACTTTCTCTCCGGTAATGCAGCTTTGTTCACAGAGTTTATTCTATCGCCCAGAAGGGAATTTTTCCCACCCTCCCGGAATGGTAGGAAAATTCTTGTGAACGCGATACGACACTTGAGTCGACGCTTTCTGCCGATATGTTCTATTGAAACGTATTGGGTTTTGAATGTATTGAAATTTGTATAAAAGACAGTAATGTACATGAATGTATTCCGCGCCGTTTGGTAAATTGTATCCCTCCTCAGGCTTCAAACAGGGCCTATCATTCGAAAAATAAATTATTTAGGACACCAAATACGAAATATAGTAAGAATAAATACCAAATTTTGTCAATTTTTTAGACTATGTAATTCCCGAAGTACGTCAGTAGTTCACATACTAAACATAACATTAAAGCTTGTTCTTAGTTATTACTATTAAAGTAGTAATTTTTTAATTTGGGACTATATAGAAATTGTAGACAATTTTTGAATATTGAAAAGAGTGCAACACGTTCGTAGAATCGAAATTTCTACGGTGTAGATAGATTTTGATTAAGAGCGAAACAGTGGATAACCGGAGGTTGTCATTACTTTATGCTAATCCTGGGGAGGTGTTCAGGAAGGGGCGGGAGGGAAGGGGAGAGATCGCGCTCCCTAATAACAAAACAATGTTCTTGTAACGAGAAGACACCGGTTTTATTAATATTCTTCTGCGGCAATAGAGAGAGAGATGGGGGGGGGGACAGACAATGCTCTGTAAGCGAATCAGGCGGTGTGCCCCGGCTGTGTTCGCCTGGGGTGGCCGGGGGCGGGGGCGGGGCCGGGGGTGAGGGGTGTCCTCCTTAATAAGCTCGTCGGCCTAATTCCACTTTGGATTTTCCTCGTCGGAATTATGCATCCGGCTCCGAGCGGGGGCGGTAGCTTCCTCTTATCACCCCAATTACTCAAGTTTACATATTTTTCCATCCCTTTAAGTTCCCTTAGCCCGGGCGATGATAACGAAGTCCCCCGCCCCCGCCGGCGCTCCTCTCTCTATATAAAGAGTATAACTGGGCTCTCACAATTTGCAAGTCGGACACAATCGCCATGACGCTAACGGAATTAGGCCCCTTGCGGCTGAGCCGCCTCAAATAGCACCGCCCACTACCCCACCCCCTTACCCTAATCATTTCATTTCAATTTTCCATCCACCGCAGCTCCGACATATTTTTTTTTCACCCCCCGGCCCCGGCCCGACTCTTTATCCGATTGCAATTGCCTTCCCTACCCCAAGGCATTGGGTTTGATTCCCGGACGTCAATTTTCCCCCAGAATAGATTTAGCACTGTGCTGCGATGTGGATGTCTTCTTACGTCCGGTACTCAAAAATTTACAATACAAAATTATTGCGTCAGTAATATCGGGGAGTAATAACTATAGTAATGAAACTACTGAATTTACGTTTTAAGCATACGTTCGGCCGCATTCCACTAGTCATTACTGCCAGCTGCGATATTGTATTCGGAGTATACCGTGAAATTGTTGTCTCCGGCGAGAAGTAGAGGATTGAGAAGAATACAATTGGGGCCTTTAGTGGAGGTAGGGAAGTGAGAGTGTGGGAGAGAGAGTGGGTGAGTGAGCTGGCTAGGCGGTCCCAGTTAGGAGGCAATAATTAGATGGAGCCCTTATAGGTAATTTAAGGGTCGGTGAGGCCGAGGTGGTGTTGAGGGCCGCAAGGGCATCTAGCCGGGGCCCGATAATCCCGACTGGCTCTAACCAGGTTAGCCGCTCGCACGCACGCGCACACACACACACACACACACACACACACACACACGCATACAGGGTATGCTCGCGAAATTAGTTTATCCAAACTCGACGGGGGCGGGTGCACTGCCGCCCTACTTACACCTCCTCCCGCGCTTCTCTCACAGGTTAACCCCGTTAGCTCGTATAACAAACTACCCCCTTACAGCACACACTGCCACTTCTTGTGCGGGCGGAGCGAGTAATTCCACTAGAATTACCTAATATGGTAACGAAGGTAGCGCGGTGGCGGTAGTAGTAGGTCCCCCTCCTGGGCGGGGCGGCCCCCCCTAACTTAGTTAAAGTTCGCATGGCTTTAAATGGGTTGAACCTATACCCTTCCTCTTCGCGAACCGCACTATTATTTGGGCGAACCCTCTTTCGACGTCGAAAGTGGCGCTGGATTAGACAGTAGATAGGGCGACCGCTTGATTTTTTAAACCGCCTTTTATGGCTGTCTTCGATTCGCGGAAAACGTTACTGTAGGAGGCATACTACGTTGTATTTTAAGGTCCTCTGATTTTGGCTTTACGCCACCTTCATCAAGCATCAAAGGAGTGCAAAGCCTATCATTTAGTATTTTTAAGGCAATAATTTCCACAACTAACATTACAGACCGTAACAGGTCTAGCAAACCTCGTGTGGGTTCATTTATAATAATTAATATCCAAACTGTATTCTACTAAGGCTATGGTTAAGATTTGCTTTCGCCAATATTCCGGTGGGGCATATTCTTTGTGTTTCGAAAGAAATCTCTCAACTTCACAAATCTCATTTAATTGTTGGGAATTAAATATAAGACCCTCGAGTCCACATTGTATGAATTCTGAAGTACTTTTCGCCTATTAATATTTAGAAATTCATGACCATTAAACATAATTGGACAATCGCGGAGATCGACTTCACCCAGAATTTTAAATTATGACTTTTTAATTGTTTCCGTAGAACACGAGCGAGGGTTATCTGAAATTCCCGATAGAAATATTTTTTCTTGGAATACGCCAATCGGTTATTTTTGCGTTGTTCGAAGAACCCGTACTGCGGGTAGAGGGATTGGAATAGAATTTCGAACTCGGATTTGATTACTTCGAGCAAACGTGTGCGGATCGCGTAGTGGCGGATACTCCGGCCGGGAACAATCCAAAAACAATTCACAAAGAATGATACGGAGGACTTTGTACAGGGTATCGTTTTCGAGCGGTGAATATTGGAAGGACGGACTGACAATGGAAAACGCCAACACGCCGGTAGCCACAGACAAACAGAAGCAGAATGCAGAATGCAGTTAGAAAGTTATTTTGCCGCAGCAAAGCAATTTCTCCGTATTAAAATTGATAGATTTACACTCAATAAAATGAGTAATAAATTAAAATACCTGTTTTGGGGTCCGTAAAAAATTAGAAGATCATATTATTTACGATCTTCTTTCTCCGCTTTGGTCCTATACGAGGACGAAACTAGTGGGTGTGTATATTTATATGTATATGCTGACGCATTATATTATTCAAAATAATAATACGAGATTTTAAGGACTCGAAGACGAATAAGGATGATTCCTATATTCATTTCTGTCATTGGTTTAGGAAATATTTTATAGTAAATATCTTAGATTATATCTGCCGTCGTTAAATTGTTATTTAGTCCTATAGTAACAGCCTAATAGTCGGTATTAAATCACCCCGATCGACTAACGCAGTAGGCGTAGATCAGCCTATTGACCACATATTGATATTCAATGCCAGCGCGATATGACAATTGATATTCCTTTGAATTTGTCAACAGACGAATGTCCTCGATAATCAAATTAATTTAATACTCGTGGAAATAGTTTAATTGAATGCGTTACTTTATCCAATGAATTGTAGTGATTCGAAGGTCTGCATTTAGCGCAAATTTCATAGTTTTCAATAAGACCTGAACACAATTTTGTTCCCGTCTCGTTTTTCAAAGCAGCCAATCTACCCAATTGGCCTTAGGTCGACCCTCCCCCCATATTATATACGTAAGGCGGTTCGCTGATCCCCCCACAATCAATATGGAATCAATAGCACAATAAGCCGCCAATCTATCCTATTATACTGGTAATATTGGCGAGGGCCCACTAGATCAGGGCCCTTTATATAAGTGAACAAATTCACTATTTGTTTCCTGTAATACTCTTGATAAAAATCTCCCTCGTGAACAGGCCTTCGTACTGTAATTTCAGGAAAATTTAGGTTGTAACCGTAATTTATATACACTTTTTATTATTGTAAATTATTGATTTTTTATACAATGAATGTGTTTAATTTTGGGAACACTGTGCAAAATGATGTAGAAGTGCAATTTTAATACTTAATAATTGTTCACACTCCGGCTTGCAGACTTATCTAGATTTAGCGCTCTTTTTATCTGTTTTTTCGCTAGTTGTCTAAAATATTGAAAATACGAATTGTTTAAATGTGCGGTATTGAAACGATGAGAAAGTGTTGTGCTCATAGTCCAGGAAGACTGAACAGAATGGAATGAATAAAAAATAAGACTCATACACTTGAGCCTGCAAGCATCACAGTAGTTTTATACACTTAAAGCATTCAGGATCAGGGTCAGTGCCCTCACTAGGCCTTTTCTGTCAAATTTCTCCAGCCTGACAACACATTCATATTATGCAAATGCCTCCTTCTAGGCACCAAGGTACTGTGGCTTCCTATTAATATAATATATCTGAAAGATCAGAAATTATTTTGATGATTGACTTCGTTTAATAAAACCAACAATCGTTTTGGTGTTTCGCACGATTATTTACGAACTGTATAAAAATAATGGAACGTTAAAATACCAAATATCAATCCTACATACATTTTTCTTACTTCATCGGAAAGCGATAAAAATTAATCTACTCGATTATATAATCAAATCAGCAGTTTTGTGAACGCAAAATATTACCTTGTCAAAAAAATGACTTAGGCAAGAAATTCAGGAATTGGGAGGCAAGTTGGGATTGATGTTGGGGCAAATTTCGCCCTTTGCCTCAGACATGCGACACAAGACTAACGGAATTAGTCGGATTCGAAATTTCAAGAAATGAAATTATCAAAGTGATGGAATTACCAGAGCCAATTAGCCTGCTTTGATAATTCTATCAGGTCCCCAAGTCAAATATTAACCTTGCAAAGTAAACTGGCATTAGTCGTATTGAATTTCAACCGATTTACGGCAAATCGGAATCGCAGTCAGATATAACTGCCGGCGAATTATCCTTTTTATTTTGGCTTTAATTCCCGTGCCGTAATTCGATTTGACGACGGATTATTTGGAGTACCCGACGAATAATTTAAAATTAATTTCATATGTTAAAATAATATTCCATTATTAAATGTAGATAATAAAATAGAAAAACGCGGAAAAATGCCTCTATAAATCAGACAGAGGATTTTTGATGCATGTTTATATGTTTTGTAATCGGAATAATATGGGCAAGATTATTATTAGATATTATATATATGTGTATGTTGTATATTCTTCAGGTAATTGGAGTATAGTAACAATATAGATCCTTATATTCCTTAGGAAATTTATATTCTTGTAGTAAGGTAACGAAAGCCTTCAGTGGACACGAGTTTTTCCTGTGACGTTTGTCTTAGTGTATCTTCTTTTCGCAAAACAATAATTATTAATTCTTCCTCGTTTTTTTTCATATTTTGAAACTATTAATAAAATCTGAAAATTGGTGTCGTATTTTGTTTTTAACAATTTACGATGATGTAATCTTGATTAAAGAGTGATTGTTATATGATTTTTATACATCTTGCTTTTTACGCATAAATTATGCCAACTATGGTTATTAAAGTTATTAACTATGGTAATATCTAAGGTTTTTGTGGCGTATTTTTCGTAATTTCAACATAATTGACCGACCGTTGATTTAACAAGAATAATAAATTGAAATAGCGACGAAATTATGATTTAATCACCGCTGAAGTATGAATGAAGGGTCCTATTGTCCGGCCTATTTCCGACGTAGGCTTTTCAGAATCAAATTACAGAAATCGTTATAATAGAGAGTATCTGTGAGGCGGAAGGGGGTTAAATTTCATGGAGGGTCTGTCGGCCTTCGGTTTATCGCTCCGTGTATATAAAAGAGGGAAAAAAAAAGTGGAATCGAAAGAAATGGAATTGGTCAAACCGTGTTCATGCCTCCAAGTATCTGACATCAATTTCAGGGGTTGGTTAGGGCGCGGGGTTGGGGGTTAAACAGGGTTATATCAAGATTGAGGCCCTTATCGCGGTGCGGCGGTGGGGGGTGGGGGCGCCCGGCCATGCGGCAGGCCCCGCCCCCCCGCGGCACGCCCCCCAATAACGGGCCAATGGGAGGAGGCCGCTCCCCCCACCGCCGGGGCCAGGCCACGCCCACCCTGGAGCCCACTCCAGTGCCGCTACACGGGGCTAATCTAGTCCACGTTACAACGCCCTCCGAGGCACTAGTACCATTCGAGGCATAACCCTGTGTAGTACCCGTTTGGGACCATCGGCATAATCGACGACACTTGATACGCAACGGAAGGTAAGCCGCATTGAATACCTCAATTAATTAATAACATCCGCCTAGAAATAATAAACACTCGATAATTTAATTAATTTCTATACAAATTCAATTATATTTATATTAAAGCATGTTTAAATAATAAAACAACATTTGAGATCGTGCTTGACCTAGCGATGCCTAATATTAAGATTATAAAACTAAAAGTTTTTTCATTGCAGCGACTACTGTTACAATAATCAAAAGCTGTAAGTTTAATTTCATTTCTTCCGTCTTTCCATTATCATTCATTTCAAGAAAGAAAACAAAACGTTCTTCTTTACTACTATTCTTTCAGTATACATTTCAACATAACTTTAAATAAACAGTAGCTAACCGTCGGAAGTTCGAGACCAGCGGAAATTATTGCCCTACAAAAATAAAAAGCTACTCTCAAATAAACGAGGTAACATAAATGAGTTATATGATTCGCTTAAATAATGTAATTGTCTTTGACATAAATCGGTCTTTCTTTATAATATTAAGCACGATCTGATCTTAACAACACTACTCCAAGCAATTCATGTAGTTTGAAAACAATATTCTATTGTAGTTATTTCTGTTTATAAAATTGTGTTTTTGTTTGCGTGTGTTGTCATAAACGTTTGTACTCTTGTCATTAAATCAGTTTGTTTCATTCATCGTATAAGAATTTGTCGAATTGATTGAATTTCTTGTAGTATAAATGTAGGTTCAATTAGTTCTAGAGAAACTTCTTAATTCAACTACAGAATGTGTTGTGTTTAATTGTATTGATAACATGATAAAAATAATAAACAATTAATACTCCAAAATGTAATTAATTTGAACGGGATATTTGATATTGGGTTTGCATTATTATAATAGAAGTAACAGATGAGTATACGAACAAACATATTTTGATTAGAATCCATTTATGTTTGTTTAAATTGCCTTCATATTCCACCGTTCAAATGACAATGTACAAACTGAATGGGTTCAGTATTTGAAAAACATTTCAAATTCATATAAAGTATTATTGCGATTTGGTTCACTGCAATATTATAATCCCTCCACTATTCTGTTAATTTTTACAACATAATAACCTTATCAGGATTATATCCTGTTATCACTGCATCAATACTTTTCTTTTCTATAGCGCATTGTTCCTTTTTGTCGTTTTGTCACCCCAAACGTAAGAAAATTGAAAATTACGCATACCAGAGTTGTATATGTATTTAAAAATCGGACAGTTTTCATCGATAGAACACTAATAATAAGTGCCGTATCTATTAGACTGAAATATATTGTTCCACTAAGAAATTTAAATTGCATAATCAGGTAAATTCACAGGATAATTATGATCCAATACAATAAAACGTTACAAGTAATACTGATTTGAATGGTAGGAATGAGCAAGAAGCTTTGGCCAATTATTTTATTATTTAAGTAATCAAATTTAGGATATTAACGAGAAACTATTTTTAATTTGTTTATTTTCTATCTTATTAAGCCTAAATATAAATAATAATAATTCAAATTCCTATAAAAAGGAACAGCCCTATTAATTACAACCCGTTCGTACAGTCATGTACCTACAGTCAAAAATGTACTGCGGTATTCTATCAAATAACTATTGTAATCTTAGTATAAATCAGTGGAAATACATAATTTTCAATACATCCTACCTATTTTTTAATGTACAATAAGTAATAATCTTTCCTATTAATTCATAATTTAAATATCAAGACATATATGTCTCTTATATAGTTATTAAAATAACTGGAGCCGTACAATTTTCATCCTACCTCTATTGCGTACTTCTGTCTCAAATTATAATGAACAGTTGTCCGTCATTATATATATTGGTATTATATAGCGAACCAGAAATTATTGATAGTAATTAATTTTCGAACGTTAAATCTTAGGTTGAGGAAGATATTTAGGAATTGGTTTATATCCTACCGTTTAATATCTGAGTTGTTTTTTCTCAATATATTTATTGAACGGCCGATGTGGTGGATGGTGATAGGGTAAGGGCTGTCTACATATATAGGCAGTGTGTCTGTCTCTGCGTTTGTGTGGGCGAAGGGCGACAGGTCCCGGGGCGGCGGGGGGCCGATAAAACAATTAGTGTCGGGCAGGGCTCCCAATTAGGGCGGCCGTCATCGCTCAGTGAATCTTTGTTAAATCAATCGACACGAAAACATCAATCCATGCGATGCCATCAACACCACAGGAGGCCGCCTCGTCGCCGGCCCGCCTCTACAGTACAGAGTCTGTCCTACCGTCAGGGCACAGTTCAGATTCAGGACTGCCAGTTAGCTTTGACGAAGGGGAAAATTCTGGGCCGAAGAATCGATTTATGATCAGATCCGTGGCGATAAGATTTGGATCTAAAAAAGTAATCGATACAGTACATTTCATAGCGGTGCCCAATCGACCGCGTAATTTAATTTAATCACATTCCCGTATCGAGAAAATTTGGCAACAAAATTCCTAAAATAATAATGAGTCTAACAATAATTAGACTAATAAAATTGTATCTTACCTCCTCACGGAATATTATTGTAGAAAATACAAGGTGAAATAAGATGAAAAGCAATTCACGCTCTAAAATTATTTATTGTAATATCGTGCGAATATTTTGGCATTTTAAAATACAATTTTAATACAAAAAAACAATTTTTTTTAGAATAGTGTCAGTTTTACTAATTTCCAAACATCGATGCATTGGGGTATAGAGTAGCATTGTGTCCTGTATGAATGCCTACATATATTTATATATTTTTTTTATCACATTAGTAATTACATAACTGGGAATAATTTAAACAGGAAAGTTTCAGGAATAGAAAATATGTACTAAAATAAATAACTTTCATAATATAGTCTGTAAAATCAAAATGCAAAAACAGACTGCAAACTGTATATTACACAGAAGTGTAATATATAAAGCTGTTTAAATTAAATCAAAAATAAATAACCGACTGTATGGAAAGTATAATCCGAACTTCTTGCGTATAACCGGCTTTCGGATAAACCGGGATTGAAAGTTGTATTCCGCAAATCTCCGCCCCTCCGCTGTACCGCCTCTGCTCCCGTTGCATTTGAACCGATAAAATTATTAATACATAAGTAAGATTAATGTCTAAATAAACAGGTTGTGCGGGAGGGCGTATCCTTCCGTGTTAAGCCACTTAGCGGGCCAGTTTGGGCCAATTTTGGGCTTGCCTTATTACTAATGGATGATAGAGCCCCGCTATCCGGTTTTCCCCAAGTTTTGACAGCTTTGAATAATGTTTTGTGGCGAAACGCCTTCTAAGCCAGCCGCACTTCGCCTTGTTTTAAAGCTGATTACAATCGGGGCGAGCGCTGGTTGGGCGGGGGGGGCTGCATTTTTCCATCCCTCACTCCCTCAGATGTAAGTACGTTGTGGAACAGTATCAGTATGCCGCTGAGACGCGCTGATATAAAGTATAAATCTATTCTTATGTCTCTCTCCTAAATTGCTGCATTAAAATGTCCCCAAAGTGAAGCTTTTTGGAAATCGGCTTATTTACATAGATGAAATATTTGAATGGCGCAGTAGAATGAGCCTCGGGTACGTTCAAAGACAATGTTTTTACGGCCGTTACCTTCTTTGAAATTCAAGTCGACCGTGGAATATAATTAAGATCTGATAAACCGGAGGTAAATCCTGGTAAAAAAATCGGGGAATAGAAAAGCTGAGTCTGGAAGCGGTAGCGGAGAGTGCGGGGCTCCTCCCCCTCCGGACGGAAGAAAGCTTCGTTGAGGGCGCACTGTGTTGGGAGCGAAGCCGAAACAATGTAAGTTAATTATCTCTAATTCTCGCATCTGCCAATCGCTATAATTGAGTACAACGAGGAGAAGAGAGAGAGAGAGAGAGAGAGAGAGAGAGAGAGAGAGAGAGAGAGAGAGAGAGAGAGAGAGAGAGAGAGGGCCCCAGCCACCGAGTGCGGCCACTTTGCCAAAACAATGAGCACAGGCCTACTCTCAATTTGACCGGACCGAATGTTCAATAGTCGGGATCCTTTAAAATATCAGTCTTGGACCGACCGAATATATATTCAATCCGTTGTAGTTTTTTGAATTCTATGTTCAGTCAAATTGTTCATTAATTCGTTTATCGGCCACAAATGTTGACAACCTGTCGCAGTAGGCTGATGTCTGATGCCAACCTGAGAGTGGCTAAGAATTATCTGTACCCGAATTACCGTAATACCTCTTTTTAGTTTGCTCCATGAGATACTCCATAGTAACAAATTTCTAATAGTATTCGGTTATATAAATTCGGCCTACTTATGATAATTTGAGCGGTTGTCTTATTCCGCATTATTGCGTTAATTTGAATCTAAATTCCGGAATAAATAGCCTCTCTCGTTCGACCAGCGTTATATTCCGGTCGTGTAGTCGAGGTGGAGTGTATTAAACGAGTTATTGAATGGGTGGTCGTGGTAGCGGAGGGGGGGGGGTTAGGGGCCCTAGTGGTGTGCGGTGTGGCCTGTATTGCATTAGCTTTGTAGATTGGTATGACAATATGTACTAATCTAATGTGAGCCGATGATAGTTTCAGTGCGTGGGTTGGGACGCTAACTGCTTGCTTCCTGCTCTCTCTCTCTCTCCGCCCCCCACTCGGCTACGCGCCGACCTCTCTCCTTTCCAGCCCGGCGGGGGCCCTCTTATCGACGCCCGACCCCGCACGAATCCGTTCGCGAACACAAAATTTCACTCTCCGGCCATCCTACTCGACCGTTCACCCGATAATCAAATATCTTACAGGACCGTCAAGCTCGAATCAATCCGTTGTAAAATCCGGCTCCGGCTTAAATTTCTTCCCATCTATTTCGAAATTCACCGGCAAACAATTTATACCTTATCGACAGATAATTTAATAAACAATTTACAAAAAAGTTCGAGCATACATGTTGTATCTAGAGTCAATGACGCGTTAAGATATATTGGGGTTTTGTTAATGGAGATACGGCGTTCTAATTAGGCACACCTGTAACACCTGTGAGTTCGCCGGGTCTAGTATCGTACGGCGCCGTGCTATTAACATCCCTTTCATTAAGCTCTCATTTATCCGGAAATTGTTTCCTCCATTATGCAATGCGTTGGTTGTTTTTTTTCATCATTTCAGCGGATTTACATTTCTTCATATATTTCATTAGAAATATTACCGCATTTATGTTTTATTCTTATCCTTTATTACACTCGCCTATGAGTCCCTAGGTTAGGGGCGATTTCAGAAGTATGACTTAGTTTTTCCTTATTTGGTTTGAGTCTAGTTTTTGAGTTCGTTTGAGATCGAATGGTCCATTTTGCAATTTGAATAAGGTAAATTTCAGTGTTCAAATTTAATGGAATGGTAAAATTCATACTGGATCAGCATGATTGTAGCGCGGCAAGATATATTTTGAAAATTATTACATTATAACCCACCTGACTAATTATTATTACAAAGTCTGTAAGCATCACACTGTCTATAATATAGCGTTCAATAAATAATAATAATGGTATGGTATTTCATTCGAATCAAGAATATTTTTTGATACTCAGCTATGGTTTTAGTTTTTTTCCAATTTGTTGGCTTCAGTGGGTTCTAATAAGCTCTTTTAGAATAACGTAATATTAAATTTGTATCTGTAGAGTGGATGAGGTAATCGGAGCAGTGATAGGATACGTATGATGATTGGCCGAGGCGTGATAGTCACACACTGAAAGAGGAAGGTGACTTAATATCAATTAATTTGCCGTTAATTCCCATCAGGGCTCCTGCTGTTCCCCTTCCTCCGCTCCCAATACACTATTCAACTGGCTCTCTTTTCCCTATCTTCCTGTACAACACAACACTTCTACCTGTGTCTAAAAATATGTTTCGAGAATCAGCAATTGATTGTTAACATTGTGTATTTTTGAGTCTTTCCATGTTAGTCTCATCTGTGAACATACAATTATTGACAATCAGTTTTTCCCTACTATGTTATGTCAAACAAGTCTCACATTGTGTATTATGGGTTCGGTTCTATAAAATTAAACTACGCGAATTATTTCAAACGCAATTTTCGGCCTAACAAATGTAAACGTTATTTTTCTCACATGCCATTCATCGCACTTGATCTGTGCAATAGATCTGAGTATATACGAGCCGTCCATTTATGTTTGTACCATTTATTATTTAATTATTTCCCCAGCGGACAGAATATAGGAATGTCGGGAGTTATTTTTTTGCATGCAGTCTATTATTCTGTTATCAGGACCAGTACGGCTACAACCCGATAAGCCATTGATGTTATAGGCATATCTGGGCGTGTGTAATGTAGTGCGGGTGTTGCTGCCGAACTAGCAGTTAGTGTCGCAGATATCTTATCTACAATGCAGTCCGGAAGTTGTCTATACGATATCTATTTTTATATACAGGTATTGCAGATTGGTCCCGCCGACGTTAGTTCAAATTGCGGTTTTAGAAGACGGCGATGAAAAAGTGAATTTGGCGAGGGGCCTAAAATTTGTGGATAGTTGAAAAGCGAGCCCGGTTGCATAAGTGGGACGGTGAGACGTCCGTGTGTGGGGTGTGGAAGGGGCGGGTTGGGCGGAGGAATTCAAGCAATTGTTCCAAGTTAAGGCTGCTTTACAAGTTGGCGGTGTTATTTATGGAATATGACACGGGCCTCGGCGGGGGAGGGGAGGGGGGGAGGACAAGGAGAGAGATAGACTGAGGCAGTTACATGGCGTCATTTAATGAAGTAATAACAAGTCAAACAGAAATTGAGAATTAAGACAATGGTGGTGGGCCCGACGCCTCCACTCCTCTCACCGGCTCACTGAATTACACAATCACACTGCCTCCCTAAACTAGTACGTACACTCTCTAACTCTATCAAATCCAAATGCCAGAATGCCTCCCCAAACCCCGATTGCTCGGGACGCTAAAGCATCGACCGGGTGCGAGATTTATTTATCTTGTTTTTATGTATAAATCTCGTTCAACCAGAAATATATTCTTTTATTATGAAAACATGAAAATTGCTGAATTTCACGAATGACGAATTCCGAATAAAAAACGTCGACTATCAAATCGGTGAAACTCAGTCTCCATAGACAATCACCTTACATTTCACATTGTAAATTGTACCTCATAAAATAATTCTTAGATATTTCCCTTTTAGTCGATTAAGTTATTTCAGAATCAGTAGTTGAGAACTCAGTATATCCTATTTAACGATGTAATAATTAAATTTCATTTACGACAGAAGAATGAATCAATACTAATTATTACGTGAAAATGCGTATTAACAGTATTGGAGCGTTTTATACCAGATTTTATGAAATTTGTGAACTAATAATAATGGGATCCTTTCTTGTTTTGCTTGAAATCCCTGAAGTCTTTAACATTCTTCGAGAGATATTTTTTGAACATGATAAGCATTGCTGATTTCAAAACTCGTTTTTGTGCGATTATAGGCGCGACTGAAAAAAATAAAACAGGAAGAAAGTGGGAAAATACAGGTTTCGGAGAGCGGTTGTCGGAGGACGCTTGTGTAACGCAGTTAGGCCCGGGCAGGCCAACACGGGGCACCGCCCAAAACTAAATTTGAGTTTCACCCCGGTTTTTTTTGGAACGGGTGGAGAGGGAGGGCGGTCCTTCTATCTCTGTCCAACTCGCGGTCCCCCCCCCCTCGCTCTCTCTCTCTCTCTCTCTCTCTCTCTCTCTCTCTCTCTCTCTCCGACTGTCTCTCTCGCCCTGAAGTCGGAATAGAATTGTCGGGGAAACAAGTTAAATCGCGTTTGACGTCCAGATTGACCGACGGTAGGGCGGGGACCCCCTTCAGCGCCCGCGCCGCCAAATCCGGTTTGCTCCCAGAAGTTAGCAGTTGGACGGGGGGGGGGGAAATAACAACACGAAATCCTCCGATATATCGGGTACAGACAGGAGAGAGAGACCCTCCTCCTTTATTTCAAAAGAACAGGATGAAATTTTATACGCCTTGTATGCACGTTTATTGAAAACAGTTTAATTTAGTAATCTAGTTAATCGGTGTAAGTTTAAGCTTGTTTAAGATTTAAAAAAAAATCGATTTTTGTGAAACTAGCGCCCTCCTGAGTGTGGTGCGGAAATGTACTTAACTAAAGTTCGTTGAGTGCACTTGCACCGATAAACTAGCGCCCTCCTGAGTGTGGTGCGGAAATGTACTTAACTAAAGTTCGTTGAGTGCACTTGCACCGATAAACTAGCGCCCTCCTGAGTGTGGTGCGGAAATGTACTTAACTAAAGTTCGTTGAGTGCACTTGCACCGATAAACTAGCGCCCTCCTGAGTGTGGTGCGGAAATGTACTTAACTAAAGTTCGTTGAGTGCACTTGCACCGATAAACTAGCGCCCTCCTGAGTGTGGTGCGGAAATGTACTTAACTAAAGTTCGTTGAGTGCACTTGCACCGATAAACTAGCGCCCTCCTGAGTGTGGTGCGGAAATGTACTTAACTAAAGTTCGTTGAGTGCACTTGCACCGATAAACTAGCGCCCTCCTGAGTGTGGTGCGGAAATGTACTTAACTAAAGTTCGTTGAGTGCACTTGCACCGATAAACTAGCGCCCTCCTGAGTGTGGTGCGGAAATGTACTTAACTAAAGTTCGTTGAGTGCACTTGCACCGATAAACTAGCGCCCTCCTGAGTGTGGTGCGGAAATGTACTTAACTAAAGTTCGTTGAGTGCACTTGCACCGATAAACTAGCGCCCTCCTGAGTGTGGTGCGGAAATGTACTTAACTAAAGTTCGTTGAGTGCACTTGCACCGATAAATAGCGCCCTCCTTGTGGTGCGGAAATGTACATAACTAGTTCGTTGGGAACTTTTTCAATACATTTCGGATTAACAGGAAAACTTATTCGTAATATCATATAATCATAAAAACACAATACCAGATAGGTTTGACTTGTACTAGTACAAATGACAGTGACAGTGCACTGAGGATGCCCAAAAAACATCCAAAGTGACAAACACCGCTACTGAAGACGGCGAGCAGCCGAAACTGGTCTGATAAAAGACCATACCAGGACAGAAACACACGAAATCTACGGACGTATTTTATTTCTTTTTCGAGTAAAATATTATTAGCGATTTTTATTGCGACGAAATCAGTTTTTCTATAAAAACTAATATGGAGCTGGTTGAAGTTCGGGGCCGGGAGGGTTAAATTCGGCGAAAACTAGAGGGTTTTCCGACTAAAGGGAGGGCAATTTTTCGGATCATCGGTGGCCGACGAGCCTCCGATTGGCGATTAATCGGCACAGCAGTGTCCCAATCATTTTATTATAATTGCAATCAAATATTTGGGCTGTACCGCTGCTCGGGCCGCTTTTATACGGCGCATTGCCCACTCCCCCCCCCTCATTTGCTTTAATTACCCGTCGCAAAATTAGATTGTTCCGAATCAACGTTTCTCACTAATTGAAATTCGTCCGGTTTTCCGATTTCAACGAACAATTTCATTAAGATACGGAAACAACACAGGCCCACTATGTGCGTAGCTTAATTGGGCCCGCGTACCTATAATGTGCTCGTCCCCATCCGACGCGGTTAGCTTCGATTATTAATTTTAGCATCGGGTCCAATTAGGACCCAACTATTGCAGCGTTCATTCGGTCCGGGGGCCGACGAGCTAATAACTTCATTATATCTGAGGGAAAAGTGCCACGCACGTCATCTTTTGGCCGAACCGGGTTCGAATCCCGGTGGTCGACCAAATTACCTTTCTACTTCAAATCTGAATTCAATTTTCTGTAAATAATACCAGACAGATATTTCATTTCCGACTGTAAACGTTTTCTGCTCTCACCTATGATGGTATAATACGTTCCATTGAAAATATTTACAAAAATGCGTAAATACAAAAAATGTAGTGTTAGTGATACAAACAACGGAGTTAGTGTTATTTGAAAATAATTGAATACAATTCCTCTAAATATTTTAACACGAAAGTTAAGGACCTATTGTTGTTGTTGTTCTAGCTTTGAAAAACGTTTATTATAAAAAGTTTGGAGAGTGGGAAGCACCTGTGGGAGACTTGTGCGGGCGCGGCGTGAGATAATGGATCGGGTAAATCGAGTGAGGGCCAGGGGTTGTGGGCCTCTCTCCTCTGAAAACCATCAGAGGTAATTGTCTAAATGAGCACAGCTAATAGAATGACTGAGAGGGAGTCTCCCAAAGAGAGAGAGAGAGAGAGAGAGAGAGAGGGAGGGAGAGAGGGAGGACGAGAGTGTGACCGACAGAGAGATGGTGATGTCACCATCGAGAGTCTGGTCACCTCGCGACGCCCACTCGGCCCTCGTAAGGATTTGTTGGCCGTTATTTTAATATTGTTTGCAACAGTTTTCGCTAAAATAAGTAATTATTAAAGGCATAATATCACTTACCCAAACTAGGGGTGATTTTTACGTCATCCTGTTCTAGCGGCCGCAACTGAGGCCGAAGACATCAACTCGAGTCGTTATAACGGAGGGAATGAGGCCTGGTGCTTCCAAATTAGTGAACGTTAATAATTTAATATAGAATGATAGCGGCAACCTAACAGCCTTGTCCTACGAGTGGCTTATAATATAAGGAGGGAGGCCATGACCCACTAGCCAGTTATACCGACTTCCACTATAACTGGATCACTATAAGTGGACGGGCACTATAGATTAAATTAAATAAGCGAGTACGTAAACAAAACTTTTATCAATAATTTTGTAATGCCAATAACGAAACTAATTCTGTAATTTTGAAGTAAATCATCGACGGATTATAAATATCTAAATAATCGAATGACGGAGATTTGTGTTATTCTTTCCAAACACGAAGTTAGATTTTGTTGTTGAATGTCAACGATGCATGCAGTCATCGTTTGGACATTTTAAAATGCAAAATAACTTCGATTATCGGGCTTATTTAATCAGAGGGAATTGAAAATCTCGGGTTACACTGAATAAACAATCGGGCTGAGTGCCTTCCGATGGGCCCGATTTGAAATCCCTTTGTTAAACGGTCTTCCTTTATTGAACAATTCAAGAAGCGTCTGAAGTGAACAGGCCTCCTCTTAGTTTACAAACTGGGCTCAACCCAACGACAGTCATTTCAGATCGCCGAATCCCTTTGTGCTCTGGACACCTTTGCGAATTGCATTAGTCCGTTCTAATTCTGTTATTACAAAACAGATTATTAAATAGATCGGAAATTTCTACCTAACTCCATTCCGGCATTAACCGAGCTTCAGAACTGCCTCGGCAACATTAGAGTAATGGAAATTGTATAACATTCCCAACCTGTCTCGGATAGAATTCCAACCTGGGGATAAGAATATGCCTGTTTTCTATTAATCGAGGATGTCTTTTCCTTCTTTATGTAATTTACCAGACTTCAATAGTTGATGGTTATCGACAGATAATGGTTTATCGTATCCTTCTAATTTTATCTCTTCCTTCTCCCTGTTCCCGGCATGCGTTCTCTCTCTTTCTGCCTCTGCCGGTGTCACTTTATTGAATCTAATGGCTTTACCGCATGCCCCCCCTCCTACAAATTCACAGCCCACAGACACACACTCTCTCTCTCTCTCTCTCTCTCTCTCTCTCTCTCTTCTCCCTCCATTCTCTCGTTCCCTCTGTCACTCTCCCGCCAATAGCCCCCCTAATTAACCAATAGAGTCTCCTCCCTAGTAAAAAAGCGCTCGTCAAATTGTTATTAATTAAACACCAGTTTAGGACAGACGGAAGGGGGAGAAGGAGTGAGAAAGAGAGAGATGGGGCGATAGGGAGTGTGGCAGAGTGATAGAGAAGGAGATGTAAAGAGAGGCGTGCAGGGTTACCAATTGAGCGGGCGATATTACTCTGAATAAATTACTCGCCGGGGTCTTGATTAATAAATTATGCCGTTTTTTATAACAGGGCAATTCCGAGTTTCTCTAAATTACAACCCATTTAGAGGCCACCCCCCTCTCGCCTCTTCCACATAATATCACGCCATTGCCTACCCAATGTCCGAATTGGCGGGGTCAAGAAATGCTCAATTTGCGGAGTTCGGCCGACTTTAATTTCGTTTGGGTCGCTCGTGTTTTCAAACATCCGGCCGTTACTCGCATAGAGCGCATGGATTCGAAAACGTTCGGATTCAGGAAAAGCCATATTTTACTGAAGTTGGTGTTGCTCAAACTTCGGGATGTCTCTTCTCGCTTGTTCGGTCGTAACCTAGAACAGTTTCGGGACCCTTACCGTCAATAGAATTCAGTGAGGTGTAGCTTAAAAGACATTGGCGGTTCATCAAGAAACATCCTGTTTGAGAGAATAGTCAAACTGCCAAATTGAATACATCAATGGCATTGGTGTGATAGAGGATGGAATATAGTATGATGATCCTAAAAATATTAAAAAATATATTCACAAGAATGGCCGGGATTAATAAATCGTGTGGCTTATGCTCGATATGCTTTACGAGAGGGAAGGACGTAGATTTGATAACCAAAATATGCGCATTAAAATGAAACTTAAAACGTCATCAAAACTGAAATGGCCAAAGCCGAGTCTGTTTTACTATTAACTTGATATTACAAAGTCGGTGTTGACTAGGCGAGTCTAGTATGGAAAAGGGACGGAGATGCTGGTCCATCTTCTCCGTAGACCCCCCCTTCCATCGCCCGGCCAACCATTACCCCCTCCCTCTCTCTTTAATTGGTATTAATTAGTTAAACAGAATTAGTCTCGGGCTCTCTATCCCCGTCCCTCTCCACCGCTCTATTTCTGTCTCGCTCCCGCTGTGACTACGAATTAAACAAATTAAACACAAAGGGGTTTCCACTTCAAATTGAGTTAACGTATGTAGATTGGTGTATGCAGGGGCCGGGCACTAATGTCCTACCTACCTCGCGTTGTCATCACAACGACAACGGGCAAACCCTCCCCCAACACCGCCACCCCACAACTAGAACAATTTCGGCAAATATAACCAGCGCTGTGGACTCATATTAGTCGCGGAAAATATTAGTATTAATCAGGAAGACTATTATTGACATCGAAAATCGAAATACATTCAGTTATAACATGCCCGAAGGCAGATAAATATATCGGGAGAATGATTAACAACAATTTTATACCGCAAAATAACACCTTAAAAAATTATTCGTGACTGAAAAGTTGAAAAATGTTTTAGATATCTTATAAGGCTGTATAGTCTAATATTATCCTGTAATGTACAAATCGTATATCGTTACGATACGATACAGAATTAGCCGTTAAAGTTTACTCTCTATCATTAAATTCCGAGTGTCGTGAATCATTTTGATTGACCCCATCGAACAAATAAATAAATGATAATGTTATCACTGATAACCCCGCTGTTGTTGATGACTAAAATTGATCACATATTTTGTGAAAGTTGCAACAAATAGCTGTATCGTTCGCCGTAGGCCAGCACTTAGTTCCACAATCGTCGAGAGGGCGCAAAAAAAGCTGGCGAACGCGTCATCAAATCAGTATTAATGCCTCGGCCGGGCAGATGGCGGAGCGGCGAAATTCGCGAGTAGCGGCTAACTGTACATCGTATTTGTCCTCATTAGCGGGTCCTCCTTAGAGCAATATTGAATCATCGTCCAGTTTAATCTGATACTACATCATTTGAGGATCGTAAAGAGCGCAAACTAATGGACGGGGCCGGGCAGGCTTCTTCAGGCCGGAGCACAAATTTCTTTTTTTCGGCTCCCTAATTGGCTGCCTAATGTGCGTTCGAGACGGGTGCCAACAATTTCAACGCAGGATCCGTCTTTAGAAAAAAAAAGGAAGAGCTTCAACGTGATTTTTTATTGTTAGACCTTCCGAACGACTACAGCAAAGGCGGTGTAATAATGATTACACTCCTCATTCCTCAATCGTGGCTGTTCATTTTCCTATCCAACTTTTATTTGAAAAAAAGAAAAACTACGATATTATAAGTTTCCCAAGGAGAAATAAGCCGAACAGTAAATACCGGAATTGGGCTCTTCGTAGACCGAAACCGGCAAAAACCTTCTGTAGGAGTCCTACCCGTCCTGAAGATGTTCATAAATTAATCATGGAATTCGATATCCGTTTCTGATATATAAAGGCGTGTATTTATCGGTGTTCTTACTTCGGGCCGGCTATTTATTGGGTTTCTCGTTCGGGGACAGTCGAGGGCGACGGCCCTTACACTTCCGCCATGGCCGCGCGCTTCTTCCCCCCTCGACTTTTTCTCTCCCTTCTCCGCCGGCTCCGTTTCCTGGACCGCCCCTGAGTTATGCCCCGGGGCAGAGCCCTAAAGGCGGCGGCTGGATTTATATCTCCGATAATTCTTCTCGCTGGCGTAGGCCGGAGGAAGCGTTCCCGAATCAATTTCAAAAAGGGGCCTCCTCGTCGTCAATTTCCTTTTTGTCGCTTTCCCGCATTTTCCACTTTCGCGGGTTTTTATTTGTTATCGTACAAACATAACTCGGCGTCGCGAACCGAAAAACAGAGTCGATCGATCGAAACTTTTTAGAGTCGATCCGCTTTTCGGTATCGTGATTATTTACAGCTGGCAAGTTGGGAGTGTTGATAGTACTCGGTAGTTGATAGTAAAATAACGGGCGTTGGCAAACGGCCGTATTTAGCGCTCTAATGTTCAGAGCCGTCACCTTTGTGATGGCCGGGCGCTTTGTATAATGGGCGGTGGTGTAATGGAAATGCGGGCGGGTGTCGGCCGGCGGGGTTGTGATTGGGGGCGGTGGCGGCCGAGGTTGCGGCCGTGGCCGGGCGGGGGCGGCATAAATAATGCACGGGGCTAGACAAAAGCCCGGGCAGTCGGCAGAGCCGCAATGGGCGTTTAGCCGCGCCCGGCACTACATTAATTAACAGTAAACAGGCGCCCGCGCACTCCGCCCGCCGAGCGTAAACTCGACGCTCAAATGAAATATAAGCATCAAACACGGTTATTAATCAAATACGAGCCGGCGGCCGGTCGGAAATACACCGGTCTGTGGCCCCGGCGAGGGCCGTTTATAAAATTCATTACCGGCGATGGAGAGAACGTTTGTTTTTGAGGCTTCACGCGCCGGATTAATTAGCCGAGTGAGCGGGCCGAGGGCCCAGAGACGGGCCCCTGTTTCAATAGTTGCGCTGGGACCACAGCCGATGCGATTAGCGCGCCAAATTGAATCTCCGCCGTCAAACACGGTAATTGCTTTCAATAGCGGACCGGCCGCAGGGAAAGTTCGCGTTTGGAAACCTGCAAAACCGATTTGTTTGGCCAGCCGCCGCCTCTAACGCACGGCTAATTAAAATCGACGCGATTAGATTTACACTCGGTTTCTGGACGGCCGAGTTTGTTTTCTTCCTCAAACGAGACCGCGTAAAAATGGAAGAAAAATCTCGGCGAATGAAAACGCGGCACCGCACGGAATAAATACAATTATAAGCCTAACTTTGATTTGTGGCCGAACCGGGAAACCGATTCGATAAAACTTTTGATCCCGAATTCGGTGAATTGAAATAACCGGTTCGCTTTCAAAAAGGCGGATACGATTCGTTTGTACCGAAGTAATAAAATTTACCGATAATTAATAAATGTAGCGCTCTTAATTTAATATCTCGCCTATTTCCAAAAGCGTTAAAAAATCTCCGAGATATATGATGAACGTGGATACTTCAATAAAATGTTTCTTCAATCACGTTTCATTATAATGTACGAACAGTTATAAACTTTTCCTGCTCTTGAAATCCACGCCAAATATTTATTTGTTGTTAATTGTGAGCACACATAAAATATAGATATCGGAATAAAACAAATTAATCCGAATGACGCGTTTATACTTTTTTAATTCGTGAAATTTATTGACATACAGAAATTATTAATGGTTGCACGTTCATTATGTTCAATGTTCACGGCTAAGTCTAACATGTCACAAAGCCGCCTTAGAATACCCGAAACGTTTTAGAATGCCATTTCATAATAAATCTATTACATTTTTTCAGAATTCTATTCATGTCACCGGATGATGTTAAAACCGGAGATTTTAAATCTTAAGACTGACGGTATTCAGAAAATTAATCTTATATTCTCCGATAGTTTTAACTAAATTTAATTTAAAGTTTAGGACTGTCGAATGATATCCTTGCGTCATGCCGGGAACCTAATCCGGGTGTCGGTCAGCGGAAACAAGAGATGGGGGCCAGGGCGATAGGAGAAGGTGGAGAAAAAAAGGACATTATCCGGCAATTATCAGCCCGTATTTATAATCAAATCAAAGTATTAGGTGGTCCGGTCCCCTTAGGGGAAGCGAGCGGGGCGTCCCAGTGCGCGATGCCGGGGAATAGGTCCGACACAATAGGCCGGTGGGGGGCGCTGGAGAAAAAGAGAACGGAGAAAAGTGGGGCCACTCGAGCGGCCGGCCATCGCCAATTTGATTTATATCCGGGCGAAACGAGGAACCGGAACGGGCCCCGATCATCCTTGCAATTAAACAGCAGTGCTGTTCTCGTACCGGCCATTGTTTTACACCGATTCGCCGATAAACCAATATCGCCGCTGAGCGTTTCGGGCCGTTAGTTTTGTTTGGCGGCCCACTCATGAATCAGCCGGCCGGCCCGCTTATTGTCAGCCGAAACAACTCGGCCGAGAGGTTTTCGACCGGCCAACACGATCATTCAAACGATTCCGCCCGAATCCGATATGCCACCCGTGACCGAAATAATAACCTGCCCCCCCAACTGCGGTATTTTAGCCCGCTCCTTGTTTCCCCGTGAAATACGATTCGACCCCACTGCAGTAGATCAATGCGGCGATGAAATAGCCCTTTTGTATTGAAACAATCTGTTTAGATACTGTTACGGGCATTTCTTATTTCCATATTTAAATTTAATAGCCGCTGGAGTCTAAGATTGAAGGATAACCTAAGTTCGGATCAAATTTAGCCCTAGGACATTAAACGAATTCGAGCAAAATAAAACGAATTCATCTCCCTTAATTATATTAAAATTATTGGTGAAGTCGATCCCGGCCATTGGATTTTCGAAGGGTTGATTGGCTCCGTTGATTGATTTGTTTCCCTTTTGAAAATTCACAGTTCGAACATTGCACAAGAGAACGTAGGTTTTCGACAATTTTAAATTGGGCCTTCTGGTAGCTGCAGTTCTCGCAATTCGGCTAATTGCATCAGAAGTTGGATGAAGCGTTGAGTTCGGGCGGTTTAATAAGGGGCCGGAATCATTATTAATTACACGTCTGGCGAAAAGAAACTGCAACTCGTTTATATATCTTCATTAGGAGCGGTAGTTTCCTCTCCCCTTTCGTCGGCAAGATTGAATCATCGTCCTCCTTAATCTGGGCTGTACATCATTTTAAGCTGGTAAAGGCCTCGGCTAAACAAGTTAGCGCTCGGCCGGCCGCCTTTTATTCTCGCCACATCCAAACCCTGTTGCGCAATTCTCAATTGTTAGCGGACCGTTCCGTCCCACCTTCTATTTAGCACGTTCCTCCATATGATGAAGCTGCTACTCTTCTGGTAGTTAATAGGAGAGGCAGCAATTTCCGTTATAAAAATTGTAATATTAGTGAAAATGGGAAAGAATGGGGGGACAACTAAGGGAGGTTGGCGGTTGATAAATATTTATCATTCTTTTTTTAGGTACTTTCACTTTGCCAACATAATTCATAAAATATTCCCGAATACAGATAGGATCATTTACAAAAGGCTATCTAGTAATTCCCCGATAAGGGAGTAATAATAGATAATAGATTATATTATCCCGAATCTTATTAAATGGCTTTTTGGTGTTTCAGAATGTTTTGCTACCATTGTCCGCCGTCGCTCCACCCCAGCTCTGCACCCAGGCTACCTTCTTTGGACTACCCATTTACACCTTCACACCCATGTAAGTAACAAAAAATTTCAAAATGTTTAAATTTTACGTAACTTAAGTAGAAAATGAGGAGATACGATTAGTTACTTGGTCGATTCATGGACCTTTCTCGTATTAAATAAAGATTATGTAACGAATTGGGGTGCGGTGAAAATTTGACGGATTAAATTGTCCGGACGATTACGCTCTACGTCCCGACGTGACCAACCTAGGAGTGCCTAAGTGGATGAGAGACCAATACCGCTTATGCAACATGCCGGAGTATGATTCTTATTCTGCGGCGTTAGTCTAATAAGTCAAGTGTGCGGGGCGAGCGGTGGCCCGGGGCGTCCGTGTCATTCTTTTCCCGGTCCCAAATCTAATAACGGTGATAACCGGGGCGTTAGCTCTAATTTGGACATATGCGACCTGGAGGGCGGCTGAGAGAGAACGGCGGGGATATTTGTCCAATCAATTTGTCCCGTATCGGGTTTCCTGGGGGTGAGGGGGCGGCGGCTCCTCCTCCTCTTAATTCGGTTAGCCCATGTAAACTAGTTAGAGGAAGAAGGGGGGAGGGGCCGCGTTCCATGATTATGATTTCATAGGAGCGGGAGGCTCCTGGAGGCCCCAGAAGAGGAGCCCTCCCCAGGGTGGCCCCCTTAATCTCACCCCCGGTGCTAGTACTGCTAAGCCGTCTAATTCCTGATGGTAATGGTCAACCCCATTAACGGGCCAGATGGGCGCCTCCTCCGGCCACCCTCCCTCCCTCCCTCCCTCCCTCCCTCACTCCCACCCTGCCTCCCTCCACGACCGCTCGCCACCCTCCTACCACCGGCCTGACCTTCTCCGGCCGCTAAAAACTCCACAGTTCCCATCCCTCTCCGACCCGAATTATATGACAAGTTGAAGCGCGCTCGTAACAACACTACTGGGGATAGCGAGAAACCGAAATCGGTACAGCTTAAGACAAAACAGGCCAGCAGTTGTTTTTAATAAACGAAAACATATTTAAATTATTCGTCGCAGTAAGCGCTTTAGCGATTTATGAACTAGTATATTTATTCGGAGCAATTGAAGAGTTTAAATGCGCGACAAATCGGGCTTAACGATTATATTGAAGGGTAATCAATCTAAAACGTCCGAGTAATAGAATATGTCGGAAGAAAACAAATCTATAAATCGGATTCAAATAGAATTCATCTGAAGTTCATCGATAGTTCAATTCTGGGCGGTTGGCGACCTCGTCGGTTATGGTAAGTCGTCGTTGTCGACGTCGACGTCTGGCGGCGGCGGCGGCGGCGGCGGCGGCGTCAGTTCATGTAAGACCGACGCGGCGGCCTCCATATTAAACGCGATTGACTCTCCTTCAAGAGAAGACAATCAGTTCAACCGGCGAGATAATCGAATTCGATTGTATCGATAGCGAACGAGCCGGGCGCCACTCTCTCATTCAACGCATTAAACCCTAATCGAATCGATCACGCCTCTCTACTTCGCTTCGATTCTCCAACTTTAAAATTGCTCAACGCTTCCGCGACGCCATCGCTACCAGATTTAAACGACACCCCGCATTCGTCTGACTATTTTATACCAGGTGCTGACGGAGGTTTGAATATAAATGTTTGCCCTGTTCCTCAATTCGCTGCGATTTCCCGCCCTAGTTAAATGTCTGAAACGATGTCAACTTGATGAACATGTTTCAATCGATTCTTCTGAAATTCGAGATTAATAAATAACTGCTACACAACAATAATATTCAACGTTGTTATTATATTGTGACTCAATAGTGTGCGCATCGCAAATAATACATGTAACATGGTGGTAAATGAATAATATGTAGAATCCCAGTCATATTACCGACCTATATTTTAACTGTTGGTTGGGTTCAGACTCATTGATGCTCAGAAGGAACAGGAATGCTAAATATTGGAGGGGGACACAGTTCTCGTACGTCCGAGTGGCGCCAACGCTGACGCAACATTCGCTGTCTAAAAACAAGCCTTGCTCCCGTTACCGAATTTGACCGTTGTCAGAATCGGACCAATTTAGATCTCAACGCTCTCCGAATTGAATACTCGTAATAGTATCGGTCGTGACGGTCTACCGTCTTTGGCGACACTGGCAGTCATTAACTTTATTTGGTCCGATTATTGTCGTTAAGAATATTTAGCAAACGTAAATGACGTCGTAAAAGTTAAGAGTTGGAAACGTTTGCTAATAAAATAATCCTCTTATATACGTGTAAATTATTGCACTGAAATTGATAAATAATATGTATTTTTTATACCTATACGAAATTTCTGTATGAATTCCAACATATTATCTACTCTATATATATTACGACATAGCATCTAAATAACAAGTACCTTCTAAACTCACTGTTTAATTAATGCATGAGACAAAATATTTTTCGGATTGTAAAAAATAAATTATAATCAACGAGGGAAAACACGGATGAAAAACCCCTATGTATTAAAGTAGTGTAAATAATTCAATATATATCCGGCGTTTACCTGAAATAATTAGTTTTTTAAAATCCTTTAGTAATATATATTGTCTAACCGTTGAGGGAAATGTTCCTCCGCCTATTCTTCGTTATATGTCGGGGAGTTAAAACGAAAATAAGTTCACTACTCAATTATCGAGCCTTCCTAGCCGCGAGCAAAATCGAATAAGAGCCCGCCGGGTGGAGGGGAGCCTCCGCAGAGAACCCGAAAGAGCATTAGCGCTGGGCCGCGGATAACGAAGCGAGTTTATTAAAAGGATAACGCCTGTTTTGCCCTTTTTCACAACCCCGCGTCCTCCTCCTATTCCTCCTCCTCCTCCTCCTCCCATCGCCCAACGGGCTTCGCCGGGAGCTTAATTGAATTGAAGATGACTTCCGTAAGAGCCCGGGATGGAAACAAATGGTAACTGCCCAAAACCGGTACCCGAGCCACGGGAATTACCTCCACAGGGGTGGAAAAAAAATTCCCGCGGGGGGTTCCGGGCAGAAAAATATCCTTCCAGGTCGCTACTGCCTCCACTGTGTTCACACCTCGGATGCAGTTTTACAACTTACAATATTCTTTACCTCGATAAATAAATATCGACATTTTCACTGGATGCACACACACACTTTTTAACCAGCAGGTTATCAAACCTATCTGGTGTTCTGTATTTACGATCGTACAATGTTTTATTTATTTATTTTTTGTTACAAAGTTATTTTTAGTAAACTAGTTAATTGGTGCAAGTGCACCCAACGAACTTTAGTTAAGTACATTTCCGGACCACACTCATGGGGACGCTAGTTTCACAAAAATCGATTTTATGTGAAAATTTAATCTAGCGCCCCCTGAGTGCGGTGTGGAAATGTACTTAACTAAAGTTCGTTGGGTGCACTTGCACCGATTAATTAGATTGCTAAAAATAAACTTTTTTCCACAAATTTTGGATCAACAGGAAAACTTTTATGATCGTAAATACACAATACCAGATTGGTTTGACTTCTACTAGTACAACTGACAGTGACAGTGCAGTGAGGATGCCCAAAAAATATCCAAAGTGCCAAAGTGACTAACACCGCTACTGAAGATGGCGAGCAGCCGAAACCGGTCTAGCAAAAAACGAAACCAGTGAGAGGAGAGAGAACACACACGACATGTGCGATATTTGTATTAACCTTGTAGTTAATGGGACTTCTACCATTTATCATATGGCATACCTTTTCATTTTGTTCCATTATATTCGGGTAAAATGATCACATTCCTCATCGGACGTCAAACGTTCGCCCCGGAACAGACCACAATGGGTCGATAAAGTGAAATAAAATGCGAGCGAAAGTGGGGGAGGAGGGCGGGAGGCGGAATCATGATCTGACTTCTGGACAGGGTCGAAAATTAGGGAGCGTGGGAGAGGAGACGGGCCCGAGGAGACCTTGAGGGAGTCAAGAGGGTGCCAAACGAACAATCCTAGTTAGTAGTTGATGCAGGGACCACCACCACCACCACCACCACCATCAGTGCCGCCGTGCAGAGAGCGCCTCACTGCCAGTGTGTGTGTGCGCGCGTAATATAGAGGTGATTATGTGGATAGGAAACGACAGAGGGAGGGATGTAGGGAGGATTGAGTTGGGGGCCCGAATAGGGGATGACTGGGGAGAGTCGGTAATTCAATGATGGGGCGTTGAGCTACTACTGCTACTACCCCTCCCCGCCTCCTACCATCAACCGCCACAACTCCCCGTATCTCTACCTCTATCTCTACCACGGCCGGTGAGGCTTCAGAGCAACGCATTATCACGTACACTCGGCACATACACCTCATGACACGTTCACGTATCCGCCTCCGCCTCCTCTTATCCGCCCCCGGCCTCCAATCACCACCGTTTCATCACATCCATTCGGTGTCCCCAGCCCGGTCGTCACGTTGGATTGAATTACAGTCAGAGAGCCGGGGAAAACACCGAAGACATTTGATTTTCCACTTTGTCCTTCGGAAGGACGCCTCGAGGGACCAGACGAAAATAAACGACGGGACGCTTCCGTCCGAATTTATACGTTGACGCACGGTTTTCTCTACATCATTACGCCTCACTCGCTTATTAATGTTGTTAATGTGTCAGTTCAATGTCTAGGAGGTGACGTAAATTATTATATCACGTCTTTCTTATGTAATTTCATAAAATAATTATAGAAAATGTTAACCTTTCTTCGCTCGTTGCGAGTATAGGCGACTTCAATGATTACTTAAATCCAAAGTATTAGACAGGCATAGAAACTATAAACTATGTGGAAATTATGTGGATATTTTTCAGTCCCAATAACAGACCGGTCCATACCCCAGGGATATGACCTAAATTTAATATTCGCTCCGAATAAATCGAAGTAGCCTTCTCCGGCCCCACTTATATCCGTCGGCTACGGAATTGTTTTAAGAAGTCAAACGGACAATAAATAAGTTCGTGACACCAATTCTCCGAGACGAGCATAATACGTAGAAAGGGGACGCGGTGGCGTTGGGAGGGAGGAGGAGGAGGGCGAAATGCTCTACGTGTTTATACATGCTATCAATTATTCATCAACTATAAGGAACTTTAGGTGTAATTCAATAAGTAGGAGCGGCGCAGCGGGCGCGGGAGAGACAGAGAGAGCGATAGGGTTAGTTAGACACGGTATCAGTGATAATATTAAGCCGTGTACCGGATGATGATATTAGTAGCCGGGAAAGGCAAAGGGAATTAACATAGAGTGTCTCCCTCTCGCTCGCTCCCTCTCCGGCGGCCCTATCTCCATCCCGCTCTCGCTCTCTACTCTTCAATAATACAATAACGGCAGAGGCCGGGTAGAGGCCCGGCCTGTACATAATGCAGGAGGGCTCTGTCTCTCTCTCTCCCTCTCTCCCTCCCTCCCTCCCTCCCTCCCTCCCTCTCCTCTCTCTCTCTCTCACTCTCGCGGCAACAGACACCCGCCGGGGCCACGGCCCACCAAACAACGCGCCCCGGCACCAATTTCAATTTCCAATTACCGGCGAGAACTCACCGTCCAGCCCGGCCCTCAGCTCCGTTCTACACGTCTGTCCAAAACTGACAGGCGAAATTCGAGACGCTGTCCAAGTCTATGCTCGATCCAATTACAACCGGTACATCATTTTCACCCAGACCCCCCTTAAAACGGCCTCCAATAAGTGAATGGCGTCCGGTCCTAACGCACGGACGGATTCCACCCACGTTTTAGGCCAATTAAATTAGGTCCTAATTAATATTCGGTCGTGATTTTCAGTCTAGAATTTCCGAGTGAATAATTATTGGATGATATAAAACATAGATCATTCCGTATGAATGCACGTGCCAGAAGTGACTATCCGAAACAGTGACCCTCGAGAAACAAGCGTTCAGTCTCCAGCTTAAGTGTGCAATATTTTATATATTTTTTGTAAAAATTTGAATATGCGTCCTATGGAATAAGACAGTTGAGATTGGAATATTGGGCAAAGAAGGGAAAGGGACAGACAAGAATATTGTTGGCGGTGGGGGAAGGAAGGGGGTCGCGGATGTGATTTTGAAAACAATGGCGGTTGGTCCCAGAGGAGAGCGAGCTGAGGGAGACGAGTCGATACCGAAGCAAAGCGCCTTAACTCAGTTTTTAACTCTTGTTTTTGTCTCCCATTCTGCCCCTCTTACTTGGGGGCTTAGGGGGTCACGGCTCCTCAACAAAAGAGACACCGCCAAAACTGCAGAGAACCGCCGTCGCTCTTTCCTCACCAATTATTTACCGAATTTTAATCCCATAAAACTCCCGGTTTTTGAGTCCTGAACAAGAGAATGATCGGATACAACAATAATGCCGAAAGACACGCCGTGAAATAAAATAAAAGCGGGATTAGGCCTAGTTGAAAATGAGTTCTATTTGAATAAACATATTTTCTATTACTAACACCTTTCTGAGTAACGCTTTACGTTATGTATGTTAGCAGTTAGAAACTTTTCACCGGCAACTGCTTCATGGAAGGGTACAACTAATAAGTAATACTTTTCGATAATTAATTACTAACATAAAGAATAATGAAAGGAAAAGAAATTGGCCGGAACGATACCAAAGAATTTGATTTGTTCTGCTAACCAAAATACCTGGGAAATATTAACCTGGAGTAAGTGAAGACTTGTTCTGAATGATTCCTTGGGTGCTGGGGTTGGGTAAATAAGTGTCTGGCTTGTGGCACTTGAAACGTGGCCGCTGGAGACGGTGTGGACGTGTTTGTCAGCATCTCGGCATCTATAATTCGGTTAATGGAGTCACGCCCTGGGCGACTGTCCTCCGCCGTCCAGGCTCCCTCCCTCCCGTTTCTCTCGCTCTCTCTCTCTCTCACTCTATCTTTTCTCACTAAAATAATTGACCCAATCAAAACGTCGCGAGGTCAATCGATCATTCAATTAGCAATCAATCACGACGCATCAATTGACGCGGTATTTTTGTAAATAGCGATAATTTTATGGGCGACAACCGGTCGCCGTAATCCGCCGCCGGCGACCCGGATTGGAGGGGCGCGCGAAGTCGGACGCGTTCCCCGAAGAGAAACCAGATTCACCAATGTTGGTACATACTCGACATTGTTTTTAAGGTGAAATCTGAGGCTCTTGGGGGCCCCTTTACGTGCTTATTTCTAGGAGCCGGGGGAAATATATGTTTATAAATAGAGAATAGAAAAATTTAAATCCATTTGAAATGTGACGTATATTCTTAACTGGCGACTGAAAAAGTTCGTTATCTCTGGATGGTGTTCGCCGGCGGAATTAATCCCGCATCAGCGACTGTTTGAGAGGATGGGTTAGTGGAGGTGGCGGCGGGGGGGGTAATTAAAAAGGTTGGTGGAGGCTTAAGGGGCGAAACAGAAATTAAGAGAGGCTCTCGGGCCCTGGCTAAATCGGATTTCGGGCAATTCCTTTAGCAGGGAAAGTGGTCGGTTGTTCTCGTTTTAAATTTTCATCCCCGCGCCCTGCCCCCGTCTTCGATAATCCCCGCTCATTAAATGGGCACCTCTCCACGGCGGCCGCTTTATAAATCCGACCGCCGGTACAACCCGACCACCGAACAACTTGTTGTCCCTGAATATTTTAAACAACGCCTTGTTTCTCCCTCCCACCAGTTTCTCCCACCCCCCTTTCTCTTAATCCTCGGGTATAAGCCGAGGAAGAAGAGAGGGTGGGGATGAGGTAAAGAGGTAGTACTCGGAGGGAAGACTCGGCGATTGATTATTAGAATCGACCATAACACAACGACGACACTTCTACAGCGCGAATTTCAGTTCTTTTTGATATATTGTGGAGCACCACTGCTCTCAGTAATAATAATCGTGATAATCGTGTTTTCTCATCTTATTAAAACTTCTTATGGACATCAAGTTCAACTTCATTCCTCTTCCTTCCGCTTCCACCTAAGTAGTATAGTTATTTCAAATAACCTCCGATATTACTATGACCTACGATTTACGTACTCATTATATAGTTCTCCAGTTGGACACACTAAACTGTTCGCGCCTTCCTAACAATTCCAAAAAATCAACCTTTCAGTGGAACTGGAAACAAGATTAACGGGGTTCACATGATGGAGACTGCCGCGCGTTTATAGGGCGTAGTAGTGTGATTGTGTAATTTGGTCGTGGCGGAACGGTGGAGGCGTCTCGGGGGCCACGATTGCCTCAATTCTCAATTTCTGTTTGACTCGTTATGACTTCATTAAATGACGCCACGCAACTCGCGGAGTCCTCCGCTCGTGTCATATCCCATAAATAACGAGCGCCGCCGCCGCCACCGCCACCGCGACTTGTAAGAGGCGGAGAACCCCGTCATGGAGTTTACAAAATTACTGCGACACATCTCGTCCTCTCCTTCATTCTCCAAGTAACGGGATTCTTCTCTCTGTCTCTCTCATAAATGGGCGGTTTTACGGCCTCTTTAGTAAGGGGGCAGCCGGCGGCGAGAAAGAGAGAGAGGCAGCGAGAGAGTGACGACTTTTGTGTGAATAAACCGTTAAAAGCTATTAATAGGACGTTCTTTCTTCAATGTCAATTAGCCTCTATTAATTTATGAGGCCGGAACGGAGGAAAAAACGTAGGAGGAATGTACGACTCCGGATGACAACACCGCCTCCGATCTTCGTGTTAATATCGCTTAGGCCAGGGTATTTCCGCTCTGCGAAATTAAATCGTCGTTTGCGTCAAACTGTTTTGTACGAGTACTTACATTAATCCTGATTTTTAAGCATCCAACAACGACGCATCTAAAGAAGAGTTTTTGGTTCGGCTACCATATTCTGGGCAAGGCCATTACGGTGGCGGTAACCCAGAGATGTGAACGCTTCGTAGGGGTGATGTTTAGTGTTCTGTACGGATATTTAATCGTTGAGGTAATGAGAACAACAGGAAATTAATTAACTTCGTCATTTACCGTAAAGATTGTTTACTCTATCTCGCATGCTCTGGGCCCACCGGTCGATGGATCAATTTCCTATAAACGTTCCACCGGCTTCACTCCATCCTCAGGGAGAAATTTCATACCGAATATTAAATAATTGCGAAAGTATTAGTCGGAAGAGATGTGTGGGGACCGCCTCGGCCGAGGAATATGTAACAGATGTGGGGGTTACATTTACATGGGCCATTAGTATCGGTTTACAGTGGGGCCGTGTGTAATCGGGGAATGTGAGCGTGAAATTACCCGGATAGAACCCCCTCAAGAGTTATGTTCCACCCTTGCCCGTTCCCTCCCCTTGAGGCGGGTAGGAAAAAAAATAACCGCGATTTTACGGCCCCCGATGGTTTTTTAACGCCCACCTGACCGAGGGGTCGCTGCCAGCATGCCTCAGTGTACAGGAGTCATTTATATAATTAACCTAACGACGAATAAACGAATGATTAAAAGCACTCGTAAGAGTTAACAACTTCCAAGATAATCGCCATCACTACGTACTTGTATCTCGGCTGCACCTGAAATATCCCGCAACATTGTTACTATTCTAAAAATGAGGCATATATAAAGGTTAGGTTACTAATAGATTCTAAAACCTATTTCTAATCGGTAAAGCACCGCCTTCTCAACTTCTTATGGAGACAGTAGAAAAAAATATTAATTATAATTCAGTTGATTGTTGTCGATCTCTGACATGGAAATATGGAAATGCTGTCATATTTACCGGATAGGGGTGTCAACCCTTCATAGAACCCTTCCATCCCTAGTCGTTGATACGTCGCCGATATAAAATATGAATGTCCGTCCCCCCCCCCCCCACGGTTGTCATACTCCGAGGGAGGTCGATTAAAAGCGGAAATTAAATAATTAACGGTCCGACGGGGCGGCGACTGCGATTTCTCCGAATCTGGAGACCATAAATCCGGTTCCCCCCGCCCCTAGGGTGACGCCACAATATGGCCGGAATTTCAAAGTAAATGTTAATTTGTCAATTAAGTTTCGAGTTTAACGAGTTTTCTTGAAACAACGGCTCAGTAATTGGTAATTACTGTCGGCTTGACTGCCACCTCTCAGCTCTCGGCCAGCTCTCAGTACTTATCGGTTTACACTTCGGCCGGTCCCTATTTCTGACTAACCAATGTTTAAGAAACGCCTTTTGTTGTAAATTCATCATTCTAATTATTGCAATATGTCACCCCTATGGCTAAAATTCTTACAGTATTATACGCATTCAGTAGAAGTAGAAGCCCACGAAGGGAAACTTCTGTTGCGGCATATTTAATCTGGTTCCATGAACCAGATGAATATAAAATTGTCCGTTCCAATTAACTTTACTGAGTATTTTTACCCAATTGAATGAAAAGAAAATTTCCCGCGTTAAAGTAGGCGAGGAGATGTTTGCCAGCGTTGTTGAATCTGTCCCGCCGGCTTTGAGAGTTGGCTCTGGTTGTGTCCCCCACTCAGTGTTAATTTGAATCAATTAATGGTTGTTATATATTGCGCTAATTCGTCTCTCCCCTACTTCACTGTCCCTCTACCCGACACACAACCATTTTCAACTCATTTCCACCTTACTATATTCAACGCACTATTCAATTTTCCTGTTTTCCGCCGGTTATTTTACGCTGAAATCTACCTGACTTGTTTCCGGCGTCCTGAGCAAAGCGCTAGGTAAGCGGAATACATTTGTATAAAAAAGGAAACATTGCACAAAAAGCGTTTCTACTTTGGCAGAAAACGATGTTTGAACGATGACTCAATGAAAACTGTTAGTTAAAAATAAATGAAGTATCCGATATAATCCGATCTATTTCCAATAAAGTTCTCCCCAATTTGTAATTGACTAACCTTTGTCACCATTACCAACTACCATTACTTTGTTACCTTTACAACGTGTACTCAGTGTAAAACTGTTATGTAATATTAAAGTAAAACTGTATGAAATATCACTATTGCATAATCATCAATATTGTATTTTCTATAACAAAATTATAGTGTTGAGAATGAACAGCATATGTACATAAGATATGTACTGTCAGCGTATAGTAAAGAGGGGCGCCTTTATTTCAGTTATCCAGTTTTTTTTAATTCGGGGGAGAGTCGAGTCCTAGGGATGTAATTGATTCCTGCCAGTGAAAATTAAGGGAGGTTTTTTAACGCTCGAAAAAATTGTTTTCGTCCTTTTTTTCCGTTAACCCTCAGGGGAAGTTTAACCTGTCAATTGACGGGGGGCGTTATTCGGTTTGTCATCTGACAGGGACGAAAAGAATTGGACAATTCGTTTGGAATTTAATTATAGAGGAATTGTTTCGACTGTTTTTCGTTGTTTTTTTTAAACCTACGCTGTCATTTTAAAACTGGCGAAACGTACGGGGCGGAGTCAGAAAATAAAAACATCGCCGTGGACAAAGGTGGATCAGCTTCTGACTTTAACTAAAGTTCAACTGAAATCACATCCGGCTCTGGTGCTGTTCCTTTGGCCTTTTAAGTCTAATAATCATAGGTCTAATAATCATAAGTCAAATGTGGAGTTAAATGCGTTTATGTGTACCAAGAAAGTATTGTATACTACTTCGAACTTAATTTCGTAATTCAGCAACGGGATGCGTCAGAGACTCGGATATCCGCTCGGCGTTCGAGAGTATAAAATTATGATAAATCAGTAGGAATCCCAATATTCGGGACCATCCCAGTATATTTTAGTAAATATTTTATTTAAATTAATTCTTATTTTTAACCGATCGCACGATCCGAATGATTCCGTTTACGCGGTGCAAATATGAAAGTTGAGGATTACGGAGTGAAATCCGGGTCTTTGCCGCCGGATTTTAAAGTTCCGGGGAATTTCAATTGGACGACGAATGTAACTCTTTTCGAGAACTAAACAATTTGCATGTAAATAGGACTGGGATAACCCCGCTTTACTAGCGGAAGAAAATTGTCGGGGTCGTAGTGATGGGGGTCATGGCTGGCGGGGGTGGCGTGGATCTCGCTTCCTACATTTATAAAGAGCAGATTATATAATTATTTTTAAAAGCTTTCGGCGTTCAATTTTTAATACGGAAGGGAAATTAAATTGACAGCGGGAGCCGAGCGGGCCGGGGGGGCGAGGAGGGGCTTAGTATTTTCGGAAATTGGCGGATTGGGGAGCCCTTAATTTTTAAATTAAATATGTCCGCGCTTGGCTCGACCCCCCACTCCGCCCTGCAACCCCCGACCAGTTTTTTCTGGCGTGACGTCACGGGCCCCTGAAAACTACCCCGCGCCCGTTTGTTTAGTCATGAACTCTCTTTTCGGGGAGGTGGGGAAGAGCGGCAGGGCCGAAATGGAATTGGAATTGTTTTTTCCCATGTTTTTTTCACTTTTCCTTCCGCCGCGACCGCGCGGATTTTAAGTCCCGCGCTCCTGGCGCAACACCCAACGATTGGCTACCGGGTAAGGTGCTGCACCCGGGCTAGCGTCGTTATTGAATTCATTCTTGAATAAGGTAAAAAAGAAATGATTCGAACGTCTTATTATCTATTTATCAAATCTCTAATAATAAACAAGCCTTGTAAGGAATGTTTCATACTTCTTTTATTAAGATATCTGGAAATTAGTTCGGGAGGGACGCCGACATTATCTATGCAGGGAAATTAAGGCTCGCATCGAAATTACACGGATCGGAAACAAATAAGGTAAGAAACATTTTCGAGAAGACCTTAATAGAGATCCTGTGATGCGGTTAGAATTTGACGGGAGGAGATGAAGGAGCCGATTATCCATCGCGGATTGAGGAAGGTGGGATTATATTTCTTGGCGAGAAGGCGGTCGGTCCGAGTTAATTGCTAATTAATATTAGCGGTCGTAAAATAAAAGGGGGAGAAGTGTTAAGGGGTTTCGTGGACGGGGCGTAAAAGGGCGGCGGCCTTTAAAACCCGGCATCCGGTTAATTTCCATCTTGGGGAAGGAGGGCCATGAAATTTGAGACGAGTTTTTCCGGAAGGGCGCCGCTAAGACGCCGGATGATCCTTGATGGAGGAGGATAAGGGCGAAGAACGGGGCCCGGGAAAGCGAATTACAAATTGCCGGTTCCGCCCTCGTCGAGAAAATTTTCAAGCGTGCGCCGACTTAATCCGATTTGGTTTTTTAGCGCGTCGCGATTAAAGAATTATGCGGGAAACGCCTTTTTCCTCGGCTTATATCCTAAGGAACTGCTTCCAAAACTTCAACACCAAACAACTTTCAACAGTTAATTGTTGAAAAAATCTAATTTCACTTCGAGTCATTCATTTAAATATGAAATATTAAAATCAGATTTGGATTGTTGAGGGGTTACATCGGAAGGGTACAATAACTGTTTCTAGTCTCGAGGTCATAATAATGTTAGACCGCAATTTTGATTCCATATTCACATTTAAGTAGTACAATCTGAGACATTTCACCCAATAAATATCATCATCATTCCTGCGCGGAATTAAATGGTTCGACCCGTTTGGTGTTAGGTGATTCGGCATAATACTTGGAAGGAGTGGTTTGAGTGGCTGGTGGGGGATGGGGCCAATACGAAGTTAGTAGAGCTTTCTCCTCTCCCTTGGAGCCCCCTCAACCTTCTACCTCCCCACCCCCCACTCAGCCCAACTCCCTCCTTCTATACGCTTGCGTTTTGCCAATAAAAAGAAAAACTCCTCCCTCCTTGCCCAATTGCATTCCAGAATGGATAACGATGTCTCCATGATCGCTAATTTCAATGGTGACCAGCTATTTCACCCAATGTTCATCTAAATCGGTTGAAGACGTTTACAGTTTTAAATAAAACTAATAACAGGTTAATTTTCAAACGTCCTAATATTTGATTGAGATTTATTTTTAAATATCTGTCAGTCACACGCTATTTTTAGTTCTATTGTAATGGGACCCGCTTTGTTTCAGACACGAGTTACTCTTACCATCCGGCAATCCACGACGACTCGTTCGTCAGACGGAAACAACGACGTAACAGAACAACGTTCACATTGCAGCAGGTAATTTTCTTGACCGTACAAATATTAAAGAGCGCAATTATTAACATAGACTAATATACGTTCATAAAATTTAATAATCGATGTAATCATTATTGGTGAAGGTCCGTGTTGGCCATATATACACAGACATATAATCCCCTCGCACACTGTCGATACCATATTGTTTTCTTATTATTAAACATTCTATTATTTTCTAATGACCATAATCAAGTAGTTGTATAACAGTACAATTCCTCTTTTAAAATCAACATTGTTAAGTATGAACGGACGAATAGTGTAATATGGTTGCAACAAATAACAATTAGCATTATTGCGCAATTCAAAACCATAACACTGAGAGAACTGCCTAGTTTTAAAATACAACTAGTATCGGCTAGTTTTTAATTGATTTCATTTTCTGTTTCCCAAAACAGCTTGAAGAACTTGAAAGCGCCTTCGCCCAAACTCACTATCCAGATGTATTCACCAGAGAAGATCTTGCAATGAAGATTAACCTGACAGAGGCCAGAGTGCAGGTAATGCGAACATTCTTCTATTAGTATGAGAAATAAAAGCACTTATACGGCATCTCGTAAGTTCGATAAAAATCGATCACTAAATAATAAGATAGAGAGTTGTAAAGTGCCGCAGAACTGAAAAATGGAGTTTCTCTAACCGTCTTTGAGGGCTCTGAGGGCTGAGTCTTTGTGGGAAAATTACTAATTTATGCTCGACGCGATACTCTTGCAAAATACATGCTATAAAATGAATAAACAATGTAAGAAATGGAGCATTAATTGTAGCGATAATTTAAATGCGAAAATGCGGCCTTTGCAGGGTCCCATGGTGTAATGGTTAGCACTCTGGACTTTGAATCCAGCGATCCGAGTTCAAATCTCGGTGGGACCTGAATTTCGTTTTTTCCCTGCAAACCCTTATTAAAGATTAATTACACTTTTAATTTCGTTATCCGATTGAATTCAGCCGGTATTCGGCTCCACGGAAAATTTCAATTCACGGTCTGAATATTCATCTTGTCGCTTTAATTAGTCCGACCATTAATTAAAAGTCTTTCCCCTTTACAGATTACTTCTCACAGATTTATACTGCCATTTGAAACATAATTACACGCTATCCATTATAATATTATCGTATCGCCTTTATTTATTCAGTACAGTACATTAATATGTATTATTTTCTTATAATAAAGACCCACACTCATTACTGTTTGCTAAGAATTCAAATTTGCAATTTATTTCGGCCTATTTTTACACAAAATGGTGGGAAATTCTTAGTAGCCATTACTGGTGGGGAACACTGCTATACAATTGGCTGAACCGGTTTCGGTCCTTTTCTCCCCACTATCCAGGAATATGGCTTCTCCCCACTATCCAGTTATAACTTACAACCGGGTCCAATAACAGAAACATTTCCCCATCTTTAATTTTATAATATAAGCAAACGAAATTCATAATATTCCTCCTTTCGTTTTAAACCTGTTCTTTATCAATGCAGGTTTACCTGGATTACAAGCCGAATTTTTTTTTCTTTATTTATACAAAAAGGATTTTATTTCTTTCCCCCTTTTACGGATTAAATAGTTGAGCGGATTTTTCCGCCGGTAATCTCTTTATACGAAAGCTTTTAAAAAATCGCGGTAATCCTATGAAGTGAACAGGCGGTCGAGTGGGCGGTTTCCTCTGCCGCGGCAAAAAGCTCCTGGATAAAAACGATACCTCCGGATTTTCGGTTAGTAAGAGGTATTTTACCAGATTTTAGGGTTTTAACTTACTATTTGAAGGCAATATTGCCTCTTTCCTCTCGCAGACATCCCGTTAGAAATGTAATGTTGTAATTGTATGGGTATTAAATAAAATTAGTTGTAGATATAAATTGAAAATGAAAAACATCGTCTGTATTACTGGCATTTCGTAAAATTATATTTTAACTTTCATAAAATCACCCAAGAGTCTTTATAATTAAGTTGCCCAACCTTTGTAGGTTGCTGGCAACCGTCAAGAAATTCACGAATGAATCCCAAGTTTATTCATTTATGCCGTTTCCTACACTGCGACTAGACCTAGAATTAATAGTTAGAACAATTATACGCAAATAGGTAATAATAACTAAAACTAACATGGCGTGAGAATTTCCAAATTAAAATTTGGAAGTAACGATGTGATCTGCCGTCATTAATTCCCATAACATTGATTATATTTCCATCCATATCCGTATGGATGGACCTGCCAGGATTGGTAATTTTTATTACTCATAAGGAAAGATTTTATTGTATCAACGTTAAAGATTCATTATATCAGCGGAGTAATTCACTTAAAGGATATTACAAAAGAAATATTTCTATTTTGTAAATACAAGTAATTTAATTTACGAGATGTAATTACATACAGCTAGAATTTGGACTTATAGCGGTGTAAGAAGTATTCCATTTTAGTTTATCGAACAAGAATAGATTGGCCGTGAGGAATGTCAAGTAAGGAAACCAAGTAGGGAGCTAAGGGGGAAGAAGAGGAAGGCTAAGGCTAAGGGCTGTTTTAGCTAAGGGTGGGGGGCGTTTGTTTGCATTGGGCATCTCCATGGAGACGGGTCCACCATTGGAGGGTGGGTCGCCCCCACCCACCCCCACACCCGCCCAACTGCTCAATTGAGCAGAATCAACCCGCCCACCCCAACCCCTTACAGTTTACACTTTCAAACCGCGATTTTCACCACAACTTCAATTTTCACCACCACTTCCCACTTTAAGGACAAGATTGCGACGTCGAAAATTTCAAATTTACCCGCGATAACAAAATGCCTTTTCCTAATTTGAAATACTGGAAAACGCGCACTGTTCGTATTCAATAATCCAGTAAATTATTTGCCGTTTTATGCGTCATGTTTTTTATTGAACAATAAGATACCAAGTAAATCGTGGTAACCACATCTCCGATAGGAAAAAACTTACTAACGTAATGCTAAATAACGGAAATTATCTTAATAGTTTATGGAAAAAAAAGTCTAGAAAAACTCTGAAAAGATACTATTACTATTGTAATATAATAGGTTTGTTTTGTAGTGGGTGGCTGAAGGTATATTCGCGCTTTTACCTTCAACGGGCGGCTTACCTCGCTATCGCTCGTTTTTCCACGAATGCCGTCCCAAATTCGGACGAAATTCTGTTTACTAGTCTGAAAAATTACATAATACACCGATCCGCGCGATAGGTACGCAGGCGGATTGTCCAGAAGTGAAAATTTCAATTCTCAATCCCGACGGCCTCAAGTCTGAAAATACGAAACAAAAATTAAAAACAAAACAGAAGAAGTGGGAGCATACAACTTGAAAATAATTGGAGAAGCTGCGTAAGATGTGGAGTGGGTGAGGGAGAAGGGGCGATGGGGCGGCCGGTACGGGCCGACCGAGAGGGAAGGGAGACAATGGAGGCTTGTAATACAATAAGAGATTGTAGTGAGAGACGAGAAGGACGGAGTAATTAGAAGAACAGGACTTATTGTCGTTTGTTTTCCCGGTACTCTACCTCGACGCCGTCCTTTAGCCTCCTTTTTAAGAAACAAAACCAATTAGGCTAGAAACAAACAGCCCTCGGCCCGGTGAATACCCCGGGACAGTGCCGGTAAGGAGGGTGGGGGCGGGGTGGCGGGCGTTCTCGCTCAGACACTGCAGAATGGTTTTCCCTTCCATAGGGCAAATATGCGACAAGGTAGTAATGAAATGGAATGAGCCATCCTCAAAACAGACCGCCATTTTGTCTGAATGGATAGACGTTAGATTGGGTCAACTCCACTTTTCAAATCAATGAAGGTTTACAGAAATTTACAATAAAATTTGGCTTCTACGAGCCCCGCTGGATCGCGACTCGAAGACGGTAATTATTTCAAATTTTAAAAAGAACGCTCCTAATTGAACGTTTCTTAAGATCATATATAAGAAATATAAAATTGTATATTCCTTTAACTTTATTTACTACACTAATATTAAGATCGATTTCCGATTGAGAATCAGTACTGACAGGAAAATAATATAGGAAAAAGTAAAATTCAGTTTGAATTGCCAAAAATCAGTATTGACTTTAACGAATGACGCTGAGCTGTAACGGATAAGGTTCTTAAAACACATTCTTTCTGCGGCTTTTATATAGACAAGTGTGCGTGGCCCCTCCAATAACCTGGATTCCATCGATCGCTAAGCTTAGGCTTGCCGATGTTATCCGAACAAAAGGGCGAAGTTTCCATATATTATCTCGGCTCGCTCGGTCACAGACTCGGATCGACCAGTTCATCGCTAGGTGACACCAGAGGTGAGATCTACGGCCGTTAATAGAACAATCTGGAAAGGTTGCACGGCGAACATTGGCAAATGGAGAGGGTAAAATAGGAATAAGCGGACGGAGGAAAGAGGATAGAATAAGTGATTGAGAGATAGTGGAAGAAAGTGACACAACGATCCGAGGGGGAAAGGGAAGGAGGGAGGATAGGAGCGAAGGGAAGGGATTATGGAGGGCGGAGAGGAGGATTGCGGGGAAACATTTTAAATCCATCTGGGAGTTGGGGGGTGGAGGCCGCCTCCCACGCCCCCGCCACCGCCCCCAGGCTCAAGACAAATTATTGGCATCGGGACGCCCATTAGCTGTCACATTAGATTCCAATTGAAAAATATCCCATTCCACCCCCCAACCACCCCCCGTCCCGTCTTCCTCTCCCTTTCTGGCTCGCACCCTTCCGGACTTTGATCTCGTTCTCGCTCTCGCCGCTCTTCGGCCACACTTTGATCTCCCAACCCTCTCTCCCTTATCACTCCTCTCTCTCTCCCTCCATCTCTGGCCGGACCTTATCGAGTTATTAACCCGGGTGGAGGAGGACGAAGAGAAGTCCGTCGGGGGGCATTGATAACGATCATAATTGGGTTGCTAACCCCCGCAATCGCCGCTTGTTACAGTTACCACCCCCCCCTACCACCCAACTCCCTAATTGGACCTTCCTTTTTACCGTCTTTTTCCGTTAATTTGATTTTTCATTTTCATTTTTTCTGTCCGGTGGGGCGGGGCCGGGAGGGGAAAATTAAAAATAAATTAGAACGCTTCCACCCCCCTGATGTTTTTATTCGGATAAATTTTTAATCTATATCCCTCCACCCTGCCTTAATTCCGAGCGGACTAATGCAACGAAGTAATTGTGAACCGATATCAAATTATGATTAGGCCGGTTCTTATTTTTTTTTATTTCGAGCATCCCCCACAAAGAGACGAGACGAACACGTGCAGAGGGGTGACCTTTTAATTATTGACGCGAACTACTGGTATTTTTTATTTAAGCCGATACATCGGAACCTTCTTATGTTATACTTTAAAGTGGGTACGTACTCCTGTATGTACGTAAACAGTAGCGCCTCCCCAACTTCATCTTCAACCGCGCTTTCCCATTTGGATAGAGATTTTACGACTGTAAGATACCTGGCTATAACTTAAGTTTATGTTCCCAATTTTAACTGATGAAAAGAGATAAATAGAATTTTATTTAGGACACGCTTATAAAATATTAAAATTGTTATCGTCTATTTCGTATATATAGAGAGTAAATGAAATCAAATCAAGAGACGATACAAGTAGAAGATTAAACGTAGAAATGGAAAGGGAAAGGGTAAAGGAAGGAAGGAAGGGCACGTGTAAGGGGGATAGGTAGAGGGAGGGCAGGGGGCAGAAACGCCCGCTCCGCTTTACCAACTAAATTTACGAAGTTGCCGCTAAGTCAATTACTACTTTTGCTCACAACACGCACGGCGCAAGGCTCCCCAATTTATTTATTTATAGAGTCTTTGGCCTTAACAAACTTGATGATACAACTTATAAACTCGATACTGGGAGAATTTTAATGAGTACACCTGCTTCTACCTGCTGAATTCCCCTGGAGACCGGTTAGTAAAACCGGCTTTGGGATTACACCGCTTTGAAATTTCTAACCACTGCAGTTGTTAATTCGTACCGTTCATTCATTTCGGAATGAATTATTTTTTTGCATGCGACTATATTCAAAGGTTATATTTATTAGGACGTCCAATATTAATATAATGGGCATATGATGAGAGTGGGTTCCGGGAAAAGGGGTAAATGAAAGAAAATTTCAGTCACCGGCGATCACGTAGACCGAAAATAAAATCGCATAAGGCCACGGCTGCAGTAATAAAACTAAAATACAACCGAAACTGCGTCGCATTTATCGCCGTCCAAGTGAGAGCGTATAAGGCAAATTGAGAACGCCCAAGTTTACGACGTCGTAAACTTAAACCGTATCGAATTTCATTTATGGGGAGAGGAATAAATTTGTTGCTATTGCCAACCGACCCCCGGGGGCCTGAGGGGTCGGGGGTAAAAAACGCGTCGGCAAATGGTGCCCGAGTTTGAGTTGTGGGGGTCGTTAGGCCGTCTTTGGGGGAGGATTTTCGGATTGAATAAGGGGCTTGCGTGTAAACCTTCCGCGGTTTCCTCCCCAACCGAGCGGCCCCTTAAGGATCTGCTGGGGTTGAGTCTCTTTTTTGTTTCTTTAAAAAAAGTAAAAAAAAAAGGCAGCTTAGATTGTGTCCCAGTGGTGCGCCCGGAAGCTCGACCGAAGACCAACCCCTCCTGGGGTTTAGGACCGCGCTAAACCGATGATAATTCTAATTTATAACTTATTTAAATCCTTCAGACTTCAATCCTTAATAAACTGAATAGGAAAGTATCTACTGAAACATTGTAGGAGATTTAGGGAGGGAGTTGATCCCTAAAGTATGGTGAGATCCTGGTCCTTTATTGACAAGCCGGTTCGTAGAAAAGTTCCGTTATTTATAACTACCAGTAGGGTCGAAGTTTGTTTAAATGTTGATCGGAATAGATAACACACTTAATGAGAAACGGGAGAAATATTTGGGGTCAGTTTCCGTAGTAGACGCCGGTTTGAATGGACATAAAGAAAATGTCTGTCTGAGTAAATGGAGGTCCATCGGGCCCCCCTTTCTTTTTCCCCTCCTTTCTGTAATGGCCTCCCTTATACCGTTCGACTGTCAATGACTGTCCGGCGGAATTCAATTCTTGTGCGGGGCTCCGGCCAGAGCGCACGGAAGTTGCCACCGAAATCCCGCTGCCAATTTATTAGAGTCCCCTTCAAGTCCGGCCCCGATAGCCTCCCGACGGGATAAAGGTTATTGTCGAAATAAAGAGAGAATTATGATCAAAATAGCGGTCCTTCCCGGTATCATTGTTTTGTGGACTGTCAAAACGACTCCCGCATTTAACTGAATACTTGATATTGTCGATATTTAAACTCTCGCTTTCGCCCGTAACGGTATTCGAAAGAATAATTTCTGCGAATTAAGTATAAGAACAATAACGATTCGGTCTCACGCTAGACCCGCATAGCTTCAGTAGAATAGTGAGGGACTCGGGCATGTTACTAACGGTAACGCGTAACCGAAACCGGTGCAGCATATCAGCGGGTGGAGGCGCAACATCCCGACAGAATGGATGTTATACGTAGATATTTTTCATTTGGAGAAAGACGAAAGATATAAACGAAACAGCGGAGGAATATTAGGTCCACTTTTCGTGTAAGGGAAAAAAGTAGGAGCCGAAATGTTTCGACTCAACGGCTACTTGGGGCACTTTTTTCGATGGAGCCTACTGAAATTATGCGAGGGAAATTTGCCGCGGAGTATTTGGTGTTTGGGAGGGTGTACACAAGTGAAATGAAGAAGAGGCGACAGTGGGTGGGTGGGTCGGTTTGTGATTTTAGCGCGTTGACGAAGTGGAGGTGCGATGGGCCCCCGGGCCAGGAGTTAACGAACAGAAGGAGAGGCGAGTGCCGGGACGACACGAGAGTACTCAGGCCCACTCCACACACCCACACCAAACAACCGTTGTCGCAATAATGAGCCTAATAATACCTCTAATCCTCAACTATTCTTCAACAACAAAGGGACAATCCTTCCCGGTTGTTTATTTATTTTGTATATTCCTTCTGCCCCGGTTTATATTCCGGTAGTTAACAATGTTTTATCTCTAAGGATGGTCACCTGGCAATATGAAGCTCTTCGGGTTATATACCCGGCCGAGGGGAATAATAGCGTTTGTTGTTTAATAATAGGATCTTGTAGTTTTCTACTTATTGAAATAGTAGGGTTTTTTGGCGGCCGCGAGGAGGCCTCCCAATGAATTCGCCCGTGAAATAAATATTATTTTTTGTTAGTACCTGTGTACCTGTGTACCGAATCCGGAATGGGGCGCTTTGGAGGCGGTATTATTCGAGCGGCGGGTGACGGAATTTCGCGGGCGAGCGCAAACGCGAGCCGCCGCGTTTTCAAACGGGTTCAATTCCGAAAACGCGATTCCCTGAATGGGCAACAAACGATGCAAACAAATAAACAATGTCCGACAATCACCGGGCGGCTGGATCGGCGGAGGGCGGCGGCGGGGGGATAATCGGGCGGGGGGGGGGCGGAAAAATGGCGCCACAGGGAAGGCGAACAGAACAAACAGGGCGATTTGCCCCCGCACGGGGCAAACACCGGCCGAGCACCGAAACACGCGAAATCCAAACAGATGCGGGACGAATAAAGAGGGCTTAACGCAGACCACACATATGGCGGCGGCCCAGACCCGACCGCAACCCCCGCCGGTAACCGAATCAACCCCCTCGGCCTATCTGTGTACACTGGACCTATCTATACACATTGTATCGTTTTCGTCGACGGCAGAGCTCGCGGGCATTACCCGGCGGTAGGGGTAGGCAGAGGGGACTCCCACCCCAATTAGGTCCCGCTCAAACGACCCTCCGAAATTATTCATTCGCGGGATAAACCGGATTAAAGGCCCGACTTAAAATCATCGCCGTCCGGTAATGAGTCGCTCCTGACTTTAATATAGCTGGCCCCGTCCGCGAAAGAAAACATTTATATTCTGTCGTTAAAAATTGAACTAAACTAAGGCCAGGAAATAAATAACACGCCCTATAGCGTAAATAGACAGCTTTATTTCCAGCACCAAATAATTTTGCTAAAGTAGGTCGAATAAAGAAGAATGAAGACAGTAAATACATTTATTCTTATCCACTGACCTAAAACTCCATTAAACTCAATGTAGCTCGACTGTATTAGACCAAGAAATAATTTTGCTATCGAATCGATACACTCGAGTCCCCTACTGTGATAGTTCGAGAGTAGTACTTTTTTCTTTCGTGCAGTCGACTATATTGTGCGGTCGTACGTCTTTCGTAAGGGAACGGTGGAAGGAATGGAAACACAACAACGCAATTATTTTCATTCCACGTGTCACAAATGTTAATTGGGAAGTGGTAACCGGGTAGAGCGGGGCGGGAGGGGGTAACGAGAATGGTGGCGGGGGCCGGGCATAGATGAAGGCCCCAAATAATGAGCCCTCCTTCCACGGCCGAGGCTACCACTTCCCCTTATTACACCGAATAATTATCACTCTTTTCTCCTGCACGGCCGTGCCCCTTTCCCGGCACCTCCCGGCGTCCCTTTCTTCCGGCGGCCATTCCCCCGTGCGCCAGTCACTTGATTAGACCCCGGGGCTGAGACACGGGCCTTGTTCAAACGCCGGCTGAAGAACACAACACAACGCCCTTCCCCCATGTATCCGCCTCCTGTTTTAATTTGTCCAAGTAGCGCTGAACAGCGGCGGAATAACGAAGGCCCCTCTCCCCACCACCCCGCTCTGGTATGACAGGTCAATTACCGCCAGTATTGTCCGTTGTTCTCGTTTCTAGGACTGTAATTAAAGAATTACTTCCCATTAGGTGCCCGCCACTACTTTACATGCGTCCTTTCCGAATGTTTTTCTAATCTCGAATACAAACTCGTAAATCGCCAAAAAAACGCTTCATAAAATAACGGTTAATACAATACCAAGAATACATTTAGTCGTTCAATACTTATTATGGAACAAAATTTTAACATTTTGTCCGGAGTGATTTCGTTTCATACCGGAGAACCAATTTCTATTATTAAAAAACGTCGCAATATTTAGTATATATTGGTTGAGGGTAATACCTTAGGACATTTTGAATGACGATCCATTTTCATTTTGTTGTCCTCAGGTCTGGTTCCAGAACAGGAGGGCCAAATGGAGGAAGGCTGAGAGGCTGAAAGAGGAACAGAGGAAGAGGGAGGAGCAGGACAGGTCCACAAGGGCGGATTCCGGAGACTCGACCACGCCGATACCCCATCACCCCAAGGTAAATTACACCAATCTATTAGCAGTACAGATTATTGTAACGATTGTGGGATCTGGATCAATCACAGAATATGTTTTCTGTCTTGACAATATCTAATTATACATTATATATGAGCAATAACATAATTATTCCGCAATATTTTATATGCAAAACTTCTATCGATGCTCCTATATCTATCTATCTCTTCGTGGGCTACTCAGAATGATATGAATTTTCTACCCGAATTTTCTTCAATTTTAGGAATAATTAAACTAGGCATTCCGTTAATAACAATTAAAATTAATATCGGGACGTTAATAAGTATACGAGTGATGAGCTCATAAGTGCCATCGTCGGTTCCCTCATATTTTGACGATTGTCCGTCAAGTTGATTGTTGACCTTTTCCATTTGTTCGTTGTTTAATGTTGGAGAAGGATAGTCATTTGGTCGTATTAAAATAGAAGATAATAAAAACGTGGTCGAAAATTGGGCGGAGTGTGAACGAACGGGTGAGCGCCGTCGACCATTAATACGCTTAGCGGCCTTTAATTAAAAGACGCCGCCAAAATTGGAGAATGGACGCAGTTTATAAAACCGGCCTTTAACGAATAACCGGCCTCCTCAATTAGGACGAATTAACCGCGGAAACAAACGATTCGTAAGTAAATAATTTATTCCGGGAACGCTGTGAGAAACACCGGTCCCGGAAAGGAAACGCTGAGAACGGAGAGGCAAACGTAGGAAGTCGATATCGTCAGATTTTTTAACGCAGGATCCATTCGGCAACACGAAATCTAATGTTTATAATTACGAAACAGTCTAAAGAACTGTAAGCTATTGTTGTCCAGGGTTAGGTCGTATAAAAATAAAACTGAGAAATCTCCTCAGCGGTACGGGGATGAGAAAGTCGGGGGAGGAGTAAATCTGCGATTAATGCAAAAACGCCCTGGGCAAGAGCTCGGGCTGGAAAGGGGGACCGAAGAGAGGGACGGACAGAATCGAGATAGAGACGGAAGAGAAACGGGGGAAAATTGGCAGAGGGCGTGAAAAGAGAAGAAGGGGTGTTCCCGTAGGAAGACATCGAGAAGAGCGGCTTTTCCGGGAGGGGAGCTATGGCGCCGTCCCAGACGCCATCTTGTTTACGGGTCGTTATCGTATTTGCATGCGAATAAATTGTTGGCCCCGGGGTCGAGACGGAGCTGGAGAGAGATAGAGATAGAGAGAGAGAGTGAGGGGTGAGGGGGTGAGGGAGCGAGAACGAATCGGGGAAAAGTGCGCAGTCATAAAAAACTGTTTTTCTTCTATTGAAAGCGGTCCAGGCCTCTTGTACCGAGCAATTGTACTGCCTTTGCCCGGCCGAGAAGTAAGTAATACGGGAGATGCATTTAGATTGATGACGATAGGAACAGCGTTGGAAAAAATACGGCGGTTTTTATTTTCAACAAAGGGAGACCTCTCCTAATGGAATATTCATGTCGGCCGAGTCCGAGAAATGGGGCGTTCGTTTCCTTTTTTAACTCGGTGAAATATTGCCGTATTGGGGCTCCGTCGCGTTCTGACATCATTCCTCCGTACAAATTGGAGTAGGAGCATTGAATACTGAGTACCCATTAAGAGGCGAATATTCAATTTAAGGTCACTGCGTATGACTCCTGACGGTTGCCCATTTAATATCATAAGTGACGTTACGATAAACTTGTAGTTTATTGTTTAAATCCTTTACGATCCCGCAATGTTCTTTCCATTCACTGTACTTATCTGGAGTAATATTATAAAAAAATAAATGCCAAAGTATTTAACGAAAATCCTGAGGTAATGATGATTGCCGTATACCTACTGAAACTTATGTAATAATAAATGAAGTTACTGGAATGGTAAAACATACTGGAGAATCGAACTCCGGGTCTGACGCGTTTTCGCCGGAACTTCGGAGTTTTCCCTCAAACCTCCTCCCTAGCCTAGTCTAATTAATTATGGGCATCTGACCTGATTCAGAACCTTTTCTCGGTACTTTTGATGGGAATCGGATGTATCTTCGATTGCAAATTTAAAATAATTATAAATTCTATGCGGAAAAGTAGTTGTCGGTAATCCGAAAGGACTAAGTTTTGTATAATATGTTAAATAAGTTTTCGAACGCCCAGAAGGGGAGAGTAGGACGGGCGAATTTATTTTCTTGTAGGGTTGTGTGTGGGTTGGGGGCAAAGTGTCGGGAACAAACTGACCCGTCGTTGGTGGGTTGTGGGACAAAAAAAACATGCCGGACTCAGTTTTGCCAACCGCTCGGATACAAATAGAGCCGTCCTTTATTTTATTAGGGCGGCCAGCCTCCTTTGCATAATATATGGGCGGCTCCGCCCCCGGGCGCTACTACCCCCCGCCCCCGCCACCGCCCCACAACCACCACCTCTTCCCTGCGTCGATTTTTCATTCTTCGGAGTCTAACTGGAGACGTACCCCGACCCTCTGAAAGCCGCCGTTCGTCAGCCTTTGTAACATTTGTAACGCTTTTCCAAGAATTGCCAAGAAGCTTTTACCGAGACGGGAGAGCCCCCGGTATTATATGTAATCGCGATTGGAGCCCGTAACGTCTCGTACGAATTTATCCGTACGGTGAATATGGATTGAGAACCACTCATTTTTTTGGTCCTTACGGTTAACCAAATTCCGGTACCCTGAAACACCGAGCATTTTTAATTCCGTTCATAAATACAGGAAATAAGAAGATGTATTAAGTCTATTGGATTTCGGTTTTCTCACCCCGTTGGATTACTCTTTTATATTGCTGTTCATTAACTATACACCGGCTTTACACTTCGAAAAAAAAATGAAATCGACAGATGTGACAGGCAAAAATCTCGATATAGAAATGATTACATTTCACCCGCGGGTCCTTACATGTGATATTATAACATTATTGTTCAAACTCACGAAATTCATTGTTAAATATTACGGGTGGGTTCTCAAGGCGACATGAATAATTGCAATCACTCGCTTCCTCCGGTATGCGTTGTTTAATTAGGGAGGAACGCTGACAAACAGCAGTTTGCCACCGCGGCAGAGCAATGCGTGCTTGGGATATTAACGATTATTAACAATTAGCGGTAGGTACCTGGGTGCCGATGCCTACCCAGGCTCACTCCCAGCTCTCTCTCTCTCTCCCTCATGTTCCGTTCTCTCGCTCCGCCTCTCTTTCTCCCCTTCACCCGCTTCAATACATTAGACGGGCGAGACGGAAACGGAGCAGAGGGAGAGAGAGAGAGAGAGGAGAGGGACAGAGGAGGGTAGAGAGAACGAGATTGGGAGAGGCGGAAGGTGGTGCTCCTTTAATGATGATTCCGCGATGAGGAATGCGATTAATAATTTGGAATGGAGCCCCTTCCGGCGGGCTCTTATCTCTGATGAATTAGGACGTCTACGGCGCGTCGGCCTGCACCTGCACCTCGCTCCACGAATTAACAGATTTAAACCCGGATCAATTATTTAACCTGCAGGCAATTCACTGATAAGATTGACGATTCATCAACCCTCGAGGTAAACTGTAGCGCTTAATCTTCACAGTTGTTGTATATTTCGTGTGTTTCTGTCTCCTCTTGTTGATTTGGTCTTTTGTTAGACCGGTTTCGGCTGCTCGCCATCTTCAGTAGCGGTGTTAGTCAGTTTGGCGCTTTGGATGTTTTTGGGCATCCTCACTGCACTACCACTGTCACTTGTACTAGTACAAGTCAAACCTTTCTGGTATTGTGTATATCATCATAAAAGTTTTCCTGTTGACCCAAAATTTATTGAGAAAAGTTTATTTTTAGTAATCTAGTTAATCGGTGCACTCAACTAACTATTTTTGTGAAACTAGCGCACACTTGAGCGTGGTGCGGAAATGTACTTAACTAAAGTTCATTGGGTGCACTTGTACTGATAAACTAGCGCCCCATGAGGGTGGTGCGGTGTACTTAACACTTGCACCGATAAACTAGCGCCCTCTTGAGTGTGGTGCGGAAATGTACTTAACTAAAGTTCGTTGGGTGCACTTGCACCGATAAACTAGCGCCCCATGAGGGTGGTGCGGAAATGTACTTAACTAAAGTTCATTGGGTGCACTTGTACCGATAAACTAGCGCCCCATGAGGGTGGTGCGGAAATGTACTTAACTAAAGTTCATTGGGTGCACTTGTACCGATAAACTAGCGCCCCATGAGGGTGGTGCGGAAATGTACTTAACTAAAGTTCATTGGGTGCACTTGTACCGATAAACTAGCGCCCCATGAGGGTGGTGCGGAAATGTACTTAACTAAAGTTCGTTGGGTGCACTTGTACCGATAAACTAGCGCCCCATGAGGGTGGTGCGGAAATGTACTTAACTAAAGTTCATTGGGTGCACTTGCATCGATTAACTAGATTACTAAAAATGAACTTTTTTCCACAAATTTTGGATCAAACGGAAACATTTTATGAGCGTAAATACACAATACCAGATAGGTCATATATTTGGAAGTCAGAGCCTAATAGTTGACCAGTTGTGTGATCAAATATATATTTGACCGATAATCCGTGAAAGACTTAAGCCGATTAACCAAATCCCTCCCAACCCAAGTTGTAATAGAAAACCTTAGTTATCATACAAACCAGAGAATCGTTCTGAAAGATTAACTACAGAGGTTTTAATACGGAATCCACCATCGCATTTATTAGAGTTAAATACATTATTTAGTAGGTATAAGTAAATATAAAAATTCATTTATTATATCTAATATATCAATTTATTATATCTAATCTCTAATAACTAAACAATTAAACCTCACGAACCAACACACTTAACTTACAACGCACGTATATGCAAACTAAATTCTGTAAGATTTAGTAGTAGTGATTTTAAATGTACTGGTGATCACGACCTGGCTACAGATCCTAAAGCGTATTTTCTAATGAATCGGGGCATAAAATGTGTGACTATGTTGCAGGTGACAGTTGAAGAGGGGTCGGGCGGGTGCAGCAGCGGGGGCGAGGAGGAGCAGTCGTCCGCCGCCAGGAGTCCAGAGTCGGCCAGGGTACAGACACCGGAGTCCGTACCCCCCTTCAGCCCAAAGTAAGACACCAATTCCCTTTATCGCAGTTGGCAAACAGATAGCGCGACAATATGGGGCAGTTGAAAGAAGAATATTTTCGAGACATTGCCAAATTGGCGTAATTAATAAAGAGTGCGAAATGTCGGTTAGAGTTATTGTGCAACTCCAAAATAGAGGCCCTCGTATTTACTTTGAAATCAAAGCACTGGAAAGAGTTGAAAATTTTTGAAACTAGTCCCCTTAATTAGATTTCCGTAAGTAGGGGTCAGGAGGGTGTTACTGGGAGGTTGGGAGTATAATGACAAACGTGGCCGGGACGTTGCCGGGGTGTTGCGGGGCGGCGGGGTGATCCATGATGGCGTAAGGCGCCTCCGTCTTCTCCGGCTCATCAAATATTCAACAGGATTATTGACTGGGCCTCCAGATGAGGGAGACCCCGCTTCGCCCCCGGGCCATATCGTTATTAGCACACAGCCGCCTGCCCCCGACCAACCCACCCCTTTACAATCTCACTTAATCCGCTCGACATTGTCTACCGCAATCGCTACACAACTACACACAATCGCTTTACCCCGCCCGGCTCATTGTTATACGCTACGTTCGGCTAATCTTCAAAAGCCAAGTATAGATATACCTGGGCAAAATGGTTTATCGGAAACGAGTCTATCATTGAAAAATTGTATGCGGAAAATTCGCAATTTTTATGGCTTGACAAAGAAGTTGAATTTAAATAAAGTATCACTTCCAGGTCTGGCGTAAGCCCGGGAGTTTCTTCGGAATCGTCGACGCCCAGGCTCCAGACGACAAGCAGTACTACCACAACTACAACACCCACATTCCCGGCAGCGCTATTCTCCCCATTTTCCGCCGACGGGTAAGTTTAACATGGCGCTTTATTTATCCTACCGTCACGCACTATCAATCTACTAATTAATTTGAATGCACGAAATAAAAATAGCTGGTAAATATATAACATTCTACGGCTCATACCGTGTTCAGCTACGAAATTTTGCTGCGATGTTTACTTCAGTCAGAAAAAATCGACCAATTATTATTTTAAAAAAGTGTTTACAATTCTCTAATATACCAATTGAGGCCTTATCAAAATTTTTGTTTGTATCTGAATGAAGGCGACGATAATGAATGAGTCGAAAATAAAAGGCGGGTGAAAAGAAAAGCGCAGTCGGCCCAACTGGGGAACAATCGCACTAAATTGTGAGGGTGGCGGATACAGCGAAATGGAATGTGACTGGGGCGTTGGAACTGTGAAGAGTTGGATGGGTTGGGGGGCAGATAGCGGCTGTAAATTCGTCTCGAATTGTCTTCCAGTTCGTGGAAGGTGTCTCCTCTACCCCGGGGCTCGGTGAGAGGGCGACGGCAACTTTCCCAGCGGAAAACTGTATTATAGTTCCATTTCAGACCTTACGGGTTTTGCCCCTGTCCCCTCCCCTTCTATATACCTGTATACTTTTATCGCATTTCGGCTATCTCGCTAGGGTCCGACGCTCTCGCTACGCATTCGCCGAAAGAGCGTCGCCCGAGAAAAGGGGATCGCGGGGATTTGTTCCCGGATTGTTTCCGTTGCGCGATTCGCAACAACTGCCGAATTGAAGTTTCCTAAACTCGGCCGTATTGCCGAACAGAACCATTTACAAGTTTCCTATCGCGTCTCCATTTCCCGACTGGGTTTACTTGTTTTCCCCATTGTGTATTCATTGCTTTTAAATACGTTTAGCCGCGGCAATACTCGTATGGAATTCCGGTTAGAACTTTAAAACGTTTTACGTCTATCGCAAATGATTAGCGCCCGCGTGATTTTCCTTGGCTCATACCGTGTTCATACTGGGATCATTCATTATTATTACTTTGAAATGTAAACATTCTGCCAGAACCTGGTGCATCACTGCACTGATACTTGGAATTAAAGCGTCTCGCGCCAGAATGACGTAAAAGTGAGGACACGAGGGGGGCGGTGAAATGCGAACCGACTCCCGATTTGAAGAGCGGGAGTGTGAGCGGTCGTCGGGTAGCAGTGGAAACACGTCTGAAGGATTTATATAAAATTATGACGGTCTTAATTAATCCTAATGGAGTCACCTCGGGGAGCGGGCAGGGAGCTGCCGACGCCGCCGCCGCCGCCGTCGCATTAACTAGACCGGCAGAGGATCGACACTAAACGGATTATGTTAACTAGAGAAGGAGGGCAAGAGGGAGAGAGAAAGAGGTGCAGTGATACTGTAGGGAGATGGATAGAGAGGGACGGCCAGTAGGTAATTACGGTTCTCATCTCTAAGCGTTACAAATTAGGGCTCATCAAGGGGGACGCAGATCTTGCCCACACTCGCAGCTATCATGAATATTTAATAAAAGGAAAGATAGAAGAGGGAGGGAGAGAGGGATGAAAAAATATTTAATAGCGAGCCACGGTGAGCAGTGAGAGGGTAGAGGGGGTGTAAGGGAGGACCGAGAAGGATGAAAAAATCTTCACCCTTCCCCTTAGCCCGGGAGACGGGGAGGGCCTCCCTGAGCGAATTATCATATTTTTATACCATCAAAGGGAAAGTGCATAAAACTTAAAACATAAAAAACCCCGAGGCCGCCCCCGCCTCACTTCCTCGGCCAATGGAATTCAATTTATTTGTAAAGGAGGCTAAAAAAAAAGCGTATAACGTGGAAGAGAACTCGGCCGTGATGCAATAACCTCTCCTTGCCGCCCCACCCTCTATCTCGTCTCGGGGAAGCGACTTGATAGAATTTTTAAACAAAACTTTACTATATACATTTTTCATAGTAGAAGAAAGTTCATTTTCTCCACCCTCCGCGGGAAATATATTCCGGGTGCGGGGGCCGGGGGACGAGTGCGGGTGCGGGGGTTAGGGAACGACAGGGCTCTAACTTTTGGCGGGTATCAAATATTCAAAGCCCGAGGTAATCATGTTAGTAGCACACTCCATTCTATTAGGAGATCCTCCTCCTCCTCCTTCTCTCTCTCTCTCTCTCTCTCTCTCTCTCTCTCTCTCTCTCTCTCTCTCTCTCTCTCTCTCTCTCTCTCTCTCTCTCTCTCTCCCTCTCCTACACGCCTCTCTTATTTTATACAATACTCTGCATTCTTACTTTTCCCAGTTGGCCGGCACTTAGTCCCCGTCGCTGGCCCACAGCCCACAGCCCGCAGCCCGCACCACTTGCCCCATACGGCGGAAAAAATACCCACTACTTTCATTATAACCGATATAACGACATCGGACGCATTCACTTAGAGACCTGGAATAAGCCGAAGGCACCAGAGAATTAATTTATGATCTATTTTGTAGACAAAAAAAAGTTTTGATCGTATTTGATTATAGTCAGGGATATCTGACCCACCGAAGGTAGTCATCGATAAATGGCATTTCCACGCTAAAATGTTAAACGCGTTAGCACGTTTATAACTAATAAATTAAGCACAAACAACCGGTGCTATATAATTCAGCTCGAGTAGACAAAGTAAGCCATTTATGCGGTCCGCGAGGAAGTTTCCCGCGGCTCAATTTGAAGTAATTTACCCCGGACGATTCTGGGCTCGATTCCCTTCCCTTTGTCGCCCCCCGACTTCTTCTTACCGCGCTGCAAAATCGTAGAAGGGACAGGACAAAAATATTAAAAACAAATTAAGAAAATTTTCGCGGCCTCATTTCACTACAAGCAGTTAAGCTCTACCCCGAAGCTAATTAATAGGGACGTACGGTAAAACGGAAGGACCAGGCGGTGATGAGAGGGAGGAGGGGTTTAATTTAGGGTGATGTTGAAGGGGTGGCGGGGCGGGGAGAACAGCAGATGCCTCTTAATGAGTTAAGTAGTGGAACAGCATTGACAACAAGGAGAGCAAGAGAGAGGGAGCGAGCGGGAGAGAGAGAGAGAGAGAGAGAGTGAGTGAGCGAGGGGCGGGGGCAGGGGCGCTGTGTAGCGGCCGACAAAGTAATTAATATTAACCGGTGGAGATCTGGCCGGTTGTGGCGGGCCGGGCCTATCCCACAGGGCCCTCTGCCTCCATCAGTCTCTCTCACTCTAATGGATTAATGGGTTTTCAACTGGTTAATTCTGGTAATTGGTCATAGAGCTCACTTCGGCCCTAACTAATTCCATCTGATTCTCCGCTCTCTCCACCCCGCTCTCGTACCCGTCCTATCACTTCCTCTCGCTCCCTCGCTCCTTTGTTATTCTCATGATCTCTCCTGTGACCAACCTCGTTATTCTATCACTCTTACGGCTTTCCTTTATTAACTACTTTTCGCCCCTTTTACTTATAGACCGAACAGTAATATCTCTTCTAAACATTTCCGCGTAACGATTATGTTAATCAATCGGCTAACGCGCCGAACGGAACGGTTGCTGTTCGTTTTCTATTTCTGGGAACATTTCCCAATAGGCCATGTTCCATAGTAGGCTCTAAATCCTGTATAGTTGCATTGGCGGTGGATTTCTCCTTTAGTTCGCGATTCGATTAATAAAATTATTAGGATTAAACTTTTTCCGTGATCAACTTTTTTCCTCATCGCCACCGAGCCTCCTCACAATGCAGTGAATAATCGACATAATATTATCTTAAAAAAAAACTTTTAAAATAGTTAATGGAGAGTTCCAAGCTCTTGTCTTGAGTGGGTGAAATTACTCCGCTAATTTATTATTAAATACTTCTTTTTCTCATCTTTCCACTCTTCCCTTTTTTTTAAGAAAAAGAAAAAGAATGGAAATTGCCGCAAATAGGCCCGCAAAGAGAGAGAAAGAATGAGAGTGAGGTAAGGAGGGAGTAGCCTGAATAACTTAGCGTCTCTAAGTGAAGAGAAAGTGTCTGATAAATAATTTTCAGAACCGACTAAAAGAATTAATGAATTGGCCTGAGTTCCTATCCGCCGCCGCCTCCGCCCGCTTTCAACTAAGGAGATGCAAAAGTGGCCAATTTTTTGCATAATCTTCGACAAAGTTGATTTGACCGCATTTAAGACCTCACCGAAACAGTATGGAAATGAGCCGGCGCCCGGGAATTAACTGAGAATTATGAAATTGACTGATGGACTTGATTCGATTCTATCGCATTTATTAATACTCTATTTAACAGAAAAATCAAAGAGGACGCAGATAACAAACGGATTTTTATCGTTTCCTCTTTTGTTTATTCGCAATTTTTCGATGGAAATTATTAAAAATACTACAAATAATCGAACAGACTGTTGTACAACTAAGTAGAACGTTAAGATTCTTTAGCTGGTATATTGATGCGCGCTGTTTATTAGTCACAAGATATTCATCGTGGTGAAACGAGTGTTTCTATCTCTATAAATGGTCCATTTTAGTATCAGAAAAACCGAAATATTTTCTTATTATAAAAAGCATTTGAGATAAAGAATAACGAAAGTCGAAATTTTTAAAATATTTAAGGATTAATTTTTCTAACGAGGGGAAGCTTCCGCGAGCGGTTTTATTATTCTGTAAGGAAGAAAACGTCGGGAGGATTGTTTCTAAACAATTGGGGACAGTCGACTCTGTCGTCGTGATAATGGCCGGGGCACGTCACGTCTGTCGGCCGCCCAATTAAATCGGCGAGAGGGAGGAAATCGGAGGGCGGTGATTTATCCGCGCGGGGGTGGGCCCACCCTCGACGGCTATAATAGTCGGAAGTGTAAACAGCCCTTGGCGGGGCCACTCGACCGCCCACCGAGCACCCCGGCCCCGCTCAATTACGCATTGTGCCCTCCGGCCTGCCACACCGGCACCGGCACCGGCACGGGCACCGGCACGTGCGCCTCGCACTAGCACAATGTGCCGCCTCCACCGCCCATAGAGACCCACGCCTCCTCTTGTTTCTGCGGGTGGTCACCCCCCCTACCCACCCACTTCATCTCCGACCCGTGTCTCCTGTCATTTTATACCCTTTACAGATCCCAGGATATAATGCGATCAAAAAGTCAGCCTACGAGAAAACGATAATATAATTACCAGTATAATGTTTAAATCGATGCTACTTTCCCAGATGCCCGATTGTGGTGTATAGTGAAATTATTTAAAAAATAATACAAAATTATAAGCTGTTTTACGACAAAAATTCTTAATTACGAATGCGGATACAATCGTGTTAAATATTTAACGCCAATACCCAGTAAAATAATTCAGTTCCGCCCATACACTTGATATAGCCATGTAGCAAAGTAAAGTCACTTATTTCTTAAATTCGTATAGATGCCAGACTAGCGAGATTTTATTGTCGGCGACGTATAAGTCGCTGAAGAAGAACGGCTCCGGGCATTTCCGGCCGGGAGAATATCTTAGAGTCGGACCCCATAAATATACCGGTCCGGGAAAAGGGAGAAAAAATATCGGCGAAATCGATGAAAATCGAGGAGACCGATCGGGAGGTAGACTTCTTTTCGCCTCCTAAAGGAAGAAATCTGTCTCCCTAATCTGGGGCAGGATAAAGGGACTCGGAGCGATTATGAGTCACCCCCCCCTCTAATCCCCCCCCCTTCTCTACTCGCCTGGATAATGGGAGTCGAACGTGAGACAGAGATAGAGGTCGGAGGTGGGGGGGGCGACCGGAAGGGTTCCGTGCCATTTAGCCGGGAGTTGCGTCAGGGCCGGAACTCGGGCCCGTAATGGCCGCCCGCCCTGTTAAGAACATAAGGGCTAAATAAAACCTTATAAACTGGCCGGTTTCACGAGCACCTCCCCCTGGCACCCTCCTCCCAGCTGATTTACTGGCTGCTTCCTTCTACACTTATTTCTTTCCCAGTTTCAGCCCGCTAAAGGACGCGAACTGTGGAGGGGGAAGGACTACTGCACAACTAAATTGCCGTCTACACTTCCTCCCTTACAGTTTAGTTGCCGCCACTACAGCCCCGGCCATTATTTCGACACGGTTTATACAACTGCTCAACGTCCGAAGGAAAGTTTCGAGTCACAATTACAGAAATTTACTCTACCCCTGTACATATATCCCGGCAATACAACCGTCAGATAGGAAATCGGTTTATGTAAACGGCTGTTTGATCGAATTATGTTTGTGACATATTGGCCTCAATTTATGCCGAACGCATTGCCCACATTCCCGTTGCTGAAAATAACATTTTCTTCTAAATAACTTAAGAAATATATACAATATACAAAAGTAGAGTGAAATGCGTTACTTTCACCCTGTGTTTTTGGAGCATCCTACTTCTGGGGATGATAGAAATGTAAAAAACGATTAGTGGAGTTGTGGGATGATGAGTGGTGTCTTGATGGGAGAATACGCTGGTTTGAGACAAGTGGGGATACGGGATGAAGGTAAATCAGTGTGGGAGATCCCCCGTATTAACGGTCTAGCCGGTGTGTACGTGTTCCCCGTAATTAGCTTATTAAATAATGTAGCCATAGGACGGCGGCTTATATTTAATAATGGAGGCGGGGCGCCAGGCCGCAAGCACGGGAGGGGGCTTTACTCGATTAAAGGGACGGATTAGGGCCTGATCAAAGCTCAAAAGGGCCCAGATTTGTCACCTTATCACGTATACATTAGCCAGCCCTGCTTTGCAACCGACCCAAACACTAGACAGGTTTCAGATGTAAATGACTCAGAAATGGGTCTAGAGAGTGCATTAATTTCAGATCAGCCCTCACCGGCGCTTCCACTCACCTTGGTACGGCTTTTCACCAGGAAAGATGTCGGATATAGATCTGCCGTTGATCTTCAATTCGTTATATATAATCTAAACACAAAACTAATTTTTCCCCAAGTATTATCATTTCGATATTCGTAGTAGATCCCCTTAAAAAATTAAAATACACTGTCGATGTGTTAAAATTACGCGATTTTCCGATAATTATAATTATTCCGATTATAACTTCTATTTTGATCGTCACTTACAAATAATGAGAACCCGGCAATATGTAAAGAATATTTCATCGCTGGTATCTTGGGCACCCGAGGTGTACAGTACACCTACTGGATATGAGGACGTAATCTACTGGGACTAATTAATGACATATTACTGCTTCCAATTAACTGGATAGCGCTCGTGGGAACTATTTAATTAATACTGATTTTTATCGGATTAAAATTTTTTTTTTATATTTTGCCTTCTAAGAATTTCATGACATTTAATAGGTGTCGGGCTCAACACAGACGGAGGATCCAACGTTTATTAGAAACCATAACGGAAAGAAATTAAATAAGGGGAAAGCCGCGGATCGACGACGTCCGAGAGTCTTTACGTCGGGTCAATAAAACGCGGAGAAAACTTAAAATTAATAATTCAGTCAAAGGAGGGGACCCACTCGGGTAATGGATGGCGTTTGTTTTTATCAAGGAACAAAATTATGGGAGCAGAGAGAGAGAGAGAGAGCGAAAAACACGGAGGACAACTTAAGAGGGTTGGGTTTAATCGAATTGTTCGGCAGAAACATGTCAGAGTAAAGATCCTCTTAAAACAATTATGGGATAATGTGTTTTGGGGCGGGGGCGGCCGGGAGAGCTTTTACAAGTTGGAACAAGGAATAAAGCAGTTTATGTGGGGTGGTCTCCATTAGGGGGCCGACTGGAGGCTGGATGGCGTGATGTCTGGCGAGGGCGGTTTGGCAGTTTGAAGGCGTTTTAATAAAACCATTCCACCCCCCACCCAACACAACCCACCGGCTACACAGAACCCCCTTAACCGAGCAAAGGACACTTCGTTACTTTCCGGGGATGGGGGATGTAACCGCCGGGAATTACTTACACCTCCCGAGAAACAACACGCCCGTTTTAAGTCCCCAGTACTTAAACACTACAGTATTTACGCCGAAATAATTTACAGAGCGGTCCCGAAGTATCATATCGTATGAAATGATGTGTCCGCCGAATCATCCTTTTTAAATAGGTAATTTCAATTTCAATAGACTTTTATTTCCATTTTCCGAAACCGCTCATTCCGTTCTTTCTGTTGTGTGCCTAATGAAAATGTCGATGACGAAATTATAGAAATTTTCATCTAACTGATATAATAATCCGATATAAACAGATTTTTTTTCACTAGCGAACATAGTCTAGGTTAAATTGATTCAACGGCAGCCAATTTTGATTCACCTCGTCGGTGTTTGTGAAGCCGGTGGGACCGGTCGCTTTTGCATATACCTGTTATAGGAAAGAGGGAATTTTCAGGGAGAATGTTTTTCGGCCGCGCCCACATTAGGTTGGGACTCGTTGAAAAATGAAGGAGATTGTTGAGAGAAGGAGGGATGGAGGGAGTGAGGGAGGGATGGAGGGAGGGTAAGTGGGATTGTTGGGAACGGGGCCGCGGCCAACGGGTGATGAGGGGGGGCGGGGTGGAGGTTTAATGCTTTTCTAAAGGCTCTGAAATCAGATGAATCGGGGGTTTTTCTCCGCGATAAGGAAATATTCATGGTGAAATACCCTGGGCCGGTTTAGAGACGAACAATACCGAGTCCATCAGCCAAAGCCCCGCCCGCCCGCCGACCAACGAGTAAACCGTTTTGCCAGATATTTCATTTCCTTCCCTCTGTTATTCCCCGGCCTCTTCTCGGCCCTAATGCACGACCCTCCCCGTCCACGGTTGTCGGCCTCCGTTTGTCTCCCGAACGGGGGATTTCCAACCCACATAACGTACACCGGTCTACTTACTTTATATCCTGTACTCCGACTTCGCTCTGCACACTTTCTACCTCAGACAAAAAACGTTAAATTATGTTAAACTTATATTTTCTGCAAGCACGTTATATTCCCTGGTTAAATTATATATTTATAATTGAATTAATTGGAGATATTTAACGAAATCGGGAATTAAATCCTAGATCGTCCGGTATTGGCATTAAATGATAAAAGCGATGTTCGGACATTAACGACATCGGATTATTAAATGTTCAAGAAATGAAAATATCAAAAAAACAATGTGACAATATTACTTTTAGCGTTCGGTTCTGGAAAGATGAATGATTGATAAAGTCTATTGAAACTTCAAAAACATCATTTGAATCCTAGTTATACGTATGCTTTGACGTACGGAAAGGAACTTTTAGATATGATGGTTAAATGATTTTTTTATCTCGATGGATATTTTATCGAGAAGTGTGGGGGAATGAAGGCAGTCACCAAGGCGGTCATAATGGTTGTCTGACTATGTTTGGGCCCTGTCCGGGATTTAAACGCGGTACTGCCCCTCTCGATAGGAGATTTAATGGGGTCGAGTGCTCTTCCGGCCTCCACAGCGGAGGTGACCACCATTTTCACGGGCCGCCGTCTCGTTTTCCGCCCTGATTTTCTTCGACAGGAATACTCTTCTTCGCGCCCGACCATTCCCAGACTTAGAGCTCACCGATCTATTAATACATTTCCACCTCGGCGTTTTCGTCTTTGGATATGCCGCGCTGAATACGTAACGAACATTGACTTAGAATGAATGAATGAACAAGGACTGTCCCGAAATTTTGCCGAAACTAAACCCGCATATCTATGATAAGTTTTGTTTATGTTTCAGAGGCGGGTTCCGTCCAGTCGGCGACGGTGCTCGCAATCCTCCGCTCTTCTTTCCTCCGCATCTGGCTTCACAGTTCCCGCCGCCACTCTTCCCGGCTCTCAAAGGTAAGATCAAGCTGATATTATTAATTTCAGTATTTAATTATAATAGTATTAATAGTAATAAACTCGACGAATCACCAGCCATTGTACCTTCGCTGGGTTATTTGTCATAACTGGTTCGTAAGCGTGGCAGCCATATTTGTCCGCCGCAGTAGAGCTCGAGGGGCGGGCCTATGGCGTTAGGTGCTTATTCCTTTAACTACTACGAATTTTCACAAAAACCTCTAACAGATTTTTTTGACAATTTACGTTATTTTTATACGATAGATAAATGTTGAAATTTGTCAACACCGATCTTTATTATTATCTTAACAATAAAACTGAACTCCGTACAATAGTATTGCAATCTACCTTCGTATAGTTCTTAATTTCTTTCGTTTTAGTTATTAACAGTATTTTCCGCATTCCCGCCCGTGACAACGGGAGTGGTAACACCATTGGAACCGATAGCAATAACCATTGTTCTTCGGCCAATACCAATCCGCCGTTGATTCCTATTGGTTTTTGGTCGGCAACCTGTATCGATTCTTAACAACGTTAGGCGGTAATCAAGCTATCCCTGGCGGCCAGTTGCCTCTCTATATATCGGCCTATAATCAGCCAATCGGACCCAATTCAAACCCCCATCGGTCCCCAATCAACCAATCGCGACCGGCGGTATAATCGACCGCAATTTTCAGTTTACCGATTGCTTTGAAATGCGGTGACTGCCGGCGCCCGGCCGTCCAATCGGCAATTTCGAAATAAAACGGGCGTTTAGAGAGTTCATTTGGTTCGTTATCAGATCTGGTGTTGGTGTAGTTAGGTGAGGGGTGAGGGGTGATGGGTGAGGGGTGAGGGTGGTACCGCACACCTGATGGGGGGCCCGCGTCACACACCGCGCCACAGAAATCACCGTCGCCCCATACACGGAATTAATTATAAGTGACATTAACGTCCATCAAAAGCAAATGTTCCCCAATAATTTCCCGGGGCCGAAATTAACTATGCTCTCATAATAAACCGTCGCATACGTAAATAGAGAAAAATTCGCCCTCGCCTGTCCGGTCCCGTCCGTATTCGGTCTATTTCAAACTCTCCGCCCGCGAAATTATAACGTCGGCCATTGATCGCAGGTTTCAATTAAATGTGAACGGGAAAATTCACTCGAAATTCGTCCCTATTTACATAGGCGGTAGGAAATAGGAGGACAATTTCATAAAAGGCCCAACTTTGGCAAACGCCACGAATCCGTGTGCATAAATTAATAACACGGAGGTAAATTAATAATTCTGTATTGGTACGTTTAATTCGTGGAACGTAGTTTTTAAACACAATTTACCTTTACGTTAAGAACAAAAATATGATGAGAACTGTTTGATGATTTTAGAATGAAGGGTACCCCATTGAATTTCCAACAGGAAATGAATAAAATTGCTCTACTTTCTAGAGACTATGGGGAAAGAGCAAATTAGAAAATTCTTATTGTAAAGTGTTATTGAGGCACAGAAATAAATAATATAACGAATAATATTTTAATATGGGTTCCTCATTTTTTTTTGAAATGAGGTATTCCCTATTTATTTATTTTAGCTTGAGAAGGATTAACATTATACTCTATCACATAATACGGGTTGGGTGGCCATAATTTGAAATAACGACATTTCCCTTACACTGTAGCCATAAAACCCAATTGCCGGTGACAAATTTATAGCGGCGAAACTGGAGAGAAAGAGAGAGAGTGAGAGAGAGAAGGAATTTTTGAATAAGACAAAGAGGTCTGGTGGGCGAAATACGGGCCTTCGTATAACGGTAATGGAAGGAACCCGATGGGAAGGGTAAAATAACCGGACTATTAATACCAATAGACGTCCGGCAAACAAGACGTTATCGCAATTAGCCTAATCCCGTTTTCCTATACAGGGAGGCGGCCGGAGCAAGAGAGAGAGAGAGGAGCCTCTATCTCTCTTTAATACATTTTGATTATGCAATAAATTTCTGGCGTCGTCGTCGGTGGCCGACGGAAGGGTATAAATACGAATTAGGGGAGCTCTACCGGGGAGGAGGTTGATTCGATAAATCTCTGGAGGATAGGACGGGCCCCAGGTGCCCGCAAAGCCTTTAACTTGATTCCTCCACACTCATACGCGTTGACTTTATAGACTTAGTACCCACTCCTCCCCAGCCCCCCTCCCAGCTAAGCCAACCCAAAACTCGACCGTCCTATAATCCCCCGAGGCGGCTAATATAGATAATTGAGAAGCCTCCCGAATCGATCAGCCAAATGTCTGTTATCGAAGTAGTAATCCGAGGAAAACCTTTTCAGTGTACTGGAAAAGTGGTAACGGAATAAGTTCCTCATCTTTAGAGTTAAATCAGTTCAGAGGTACATTTTAAAACTACTCTTCGAGTGACTTATTTAATTCTTCTCCGTCCTAATTCTCAGTATAACACTAATGTGTAAAAAGACACTGATTCTCCGTTGAATGACAGCCGAACTGACAGTTGTTACATTACAAATTAGGGTAATAAAATACTATACGCCTTATAATGAATAATCGAAATATGGGCTTCTTCCTATATATCCAGTTTGCGTGTTTCTAATTCCGTAATCCTATCGTATCCGCGACGGCTGTGTGAGGAGAGTATGAAACGTAATAACATAAGGCGTTTATATCTATGAAATGAGTCATATTCATTTCGTGATACTACCGGGAAGTATGAGGCGGGGCCTAATTGAATAGTATTACCCGAGGCGGAGGCGGAGGCGGCGAGTATGTATGGCGGATGTCTGAAAACCCGATACGGGGATGAAGTGGGGGCTCGGCAGCCCTCCCCCGTCTTCACTTCCTCATAAAGCAATTTGGCTAACTACCCCGCGACGCCCGTTCACGTACACGGCCCGCGTTATCCAGTTATCTTCCCATCTCGACGCCGAGCGGTCGCCCCAATAACAAACTTAACGCCCGAAGCCACTCAGGAAGGGGAAAGTAATTCCATTTTTCAACCGGTTTCCAGCTTAGAGGATAAATAAACAATGACCGCTCCGCGAAATTAACCGGCCGCGAAAAACAATCTTTCCGGTTTCTTTCCGATCGGAAACTGCCGGTAGCAGTTCCTACTATAGGCGAACTACTTATCTTAAGTAGGTTTAGTAGGTTAACAAACTGATTTTTGTTATTAAAACGCTCCACAAATCCGTATTTATGAGGATTTATAGCGTATCTTTTTAATTGCTTGATTATTTATTTATATTTTATTAGTTCGAACGCTTTTATGCGCTTTACGAAAATTATATTTTCATTAAACTGTTTGCACCTTCCTTTGAAGTCAGCCGCTCTTCCCTGGGGAGGCGTACCTCCCAGTTTGCAAATAGCTGCCCTAGAATATAAGTGTCGACGGCCCGTGAACAAAGCTTTAAATTAAGTTGTATATTTGTTGCAGGACTGCCGGGTCTGTGCCCGTGTTGCCCGGTGAAGCCTCCTTCGCTGAGCGAGGGTGCGGGCGGTGGGGCGGGAGGCGGTGGCGGGGGCGGAGGCGGGGGCGGCGCCGGCAGTGACCAGAGGAGCACCAGCGTGGCCGACCTGAGACGGAAGGCCCAGGAGCACTCGGCCGCCCTCCTCCACAGCCTCCACCACAGCTTCCAGCAGCACGCCCTGTCCCAACTGCCCGTCCTCCAGCTGCCCTCCCTCAGCTCCCTCCAGCACGCCCTCTCCAGGAAGCCCCCGGAGCCCTCTCCGCCCGTCGTATCCTCATCGCCCGAACATCAGTAATTCCTTCGGCGAACGAAACGACCGGCCGATCCGAGACCCGAGCTCACAATATCTATTCGGCTTTCATCTATTACTACATAATAAACGACGTATTTCCAGCTCTTATTGCCGTTTATACACCGAAGCTTGATACGGAATGTATTTCACTTACATAAATTTCGATTCTAATACCTAAAACATCAACGCTCGTTATGGCCTAAACGCGTTGTACCGATCTTTGTAGTGAAACCGAACTATCCGTCATGACTGTAACACTAAATTAATATAGTGTCTTTCTCATCTAAAGTCTATATTAAATATTATATTCGATCATTATTGCTGTCTAGTTCGACGCTCGACAGGAAATAAATAACCTTCCGACAGCTTGCACGCGACTTATCCAGATCGGATAAGATTTAGGGGTTTAATTCTTGTAACAACGCTTTCGAATGATAATCACGATCTAAAATCGTTTAAAATCCATCCGCAATAAGGAAGGGAAACGCTGATACTGCTTAACAATCGTAAATTAAAACAGCAAATAGAGTATACTTTCTCAAATGTACGATGAAACTTTATATTGACTGTAATTAATATGACGAGAGATAACTCCCAGAAGCCTGAGTACGGTGTATAGCCCAATACTGGACATTCAACAGCACGCTAAAATGAAATCCAGAATCGGCCAATAATCAGTTTTACAAATACAATAAAAATGACGAAAGGATTACGACACTATAAATAGCTATTAAAACATTTATCAATGTTGAGTTCTGACACGCATAGTAAAAATAAGGTTCGGTAAAGTAGGTTTCTTACTACGTTAATATTCTTTAAATCCGCAATAACGTTAACACCGAACCTGGATAACTGTTTAGAAAATTGAGATAAAGTTCGTAGTTTTGTGTAAACTAAAATCAACTTAGACTGCAGGATGTGTGATGAATAATTTATACTGTAATTTCTGTAGCGTTGAATTGTAAACCGAAAATACGATCCGAAAACGGAGACCGCTCTATTATATTCGAGGGGGTAAGTGTGATGTAACCAAAAAACGTTAGACTTACACAAAAGAGATAACGTACAATTATGTGCCAAATACACGTTGATCTGTAAATAAATATATAAATACCTTACTAATTTGTAAATTAAGTTTTCGTTACAGCTGTGAGCTGCTTGGTAAAGTGCAATGTAGATTAGTAGGTAACAATGGATTTATAGTGGCACACTTCTCAATAAAAAAAAAATCAGCTATAAAAATACAGTTAAGAATAGGTAGATATATTGTAGTGTAGCGCAATAGAAACTAGTTCCTCTAGTTTTGGACTTGATAAATTAATTTAGTTTGTAATAATTATTTTGATAACCACCCATTCGTGGTATCATAGCCTGCAGTTACGCCAAAGAGAATCTTAGTTATATAACCGTGCCATAAGAATATTGCAACTGATTTTAGTATGTAAATAAATACTTATATATATATTATAAAAAATTATGTAATGATATTAATAAATGCATACCTTAGATAATGTCCAGGTAGGGAAAAATGTAATTTATATATTATACAAGTAAATGAAAATATTATAATACGATATTATACAATAATTATAGTGTTCTTGTATACAAGACGACCTTGGTCCACTGGTTTGACAATATGAGTTATATTGATAATTATTAAATATTGAACAATATTGGAGTTGTTTGTAATAACTATATGTAAATAATAAAACTATAACGACTATTAACTATTCTTTATGCCGCCAAAATAATTTCCAACCAAGAATCCAATTCAACCCAGGCACACACTGCCTAATAATCAATAGTACTAGCGCCCCATGAGGGTGGTGCGGAAATGTACTTAACTAAAGTTCATTGGGTGCACTTGTACCGATAAACTAGCGCCCCTTGAGGGTGGTGCGGAAATGTACTTAACTAAAGTTCATTGGGTGCACTTGTACCGATAAACTAGCGCCCCTTGAGGGTGGTGCGGAAATGTACTTAACTAAAGTTCATTGGGTGCACTTGTACCGATAAACTAGCGCCCCTTGAGGGTGGTGCGGAAATGTACTTAACTAAAGTTCGTTGGGTGCACTTGTACCGATAAACTAGCGCCCCTTGAGGGTGGTGCGGAAATGTACTTAACTAAAGTTCATTGGGTGCACTTGTACCGATAAACTAGCGCCCCATGAGGGTGGTGCGGAAATGTACTTAACTAAAGTTCATTGGGTGCACTTGTACCGATAAACTAGCGCCCCTTGAGGGTGGTGCGGAAATGTACTTAACTAAAGTTCATTGGGTGCACTTGTACCGATAAACTAGCGCCCCTTGAGGGTGGTGCGGAAATGTACTTAACTAAAGTTCATTGGGTGCACTTGTACCGATAAACTAGCGCCCCTTGAGGGTGGTGCGGAAATGTACTTAACTAAAGTTCATTGGGTGCACTTGTACCGATAAACTAGCGCCCCTTGAGGGTGGTGCGGAAATGTACTTAACTAAAGTTCGTTGGGTATACTTAACCGCACCGATTAACTATAAAATATAAAAGACTTTAAAAGTCTTTTTTCACCATTCAATACTACAAAGTAAGCATTATATTAAAACTATTCAAATAGTGTTCCCACTATTATGTATTAAAACTATACAAAGTGTTCCAACTTGTTGGGGTTAAGGAATCAATTTAAGATTTTTAAAAAAGTATTTATTGTAACAAAAATAGTTAATTACACTTATATACAAAATTAATTATCGAATATATACAAATAGTACGGAATTGTATGATACAACCACAAAAAAGCTATAGTACAAAAGGCGACGTGTGGTTGTGAGTGACTCAATAGAGATCCTTCATTAGGACGTTTCGCCTCACAGCGTTGTTGTAACCCTCTTTGAAATGAAACCATACTGAACTCTTCACTATGTCGTCCATCTTGGCTAAAAGGCATAAAAGTAATTATTTTTAATATATAAGTATTATAGCTAAATACTACTGGCTGGACCAGCGGTCTCTTACAATAATTTTTATTTCACATAACGAATATTTAAAATGTATTAATTAATGAATAAGTTTCGATTATGCATTATAATAAATATAATACATGCAATATACACGATAGTTGAAAATATTCCAGCTTACAGGGCTTTTTATCTAAACGAAACGAACTTTTGTTCAATTCTCATTCACCGAATAGTATCAAAACCTGATATAAGTCAGACATCTGAACAAGTACAGGTATGATTAAATGGTGTAGTATAAAAAACCAATATCGTCATTGTTTCATTGGAATACAAAATTCCAAACTATGTTTTCTAATTTTCTTATTTCGATTATTAAAATATAAATTGATACGGGTTTCTAAAAAGGCGGGAAACGGGCGCAAAATGCCATTAGCGTCTACTAAATCCCAATTAGAATCTTCAATGGTACTACCGCAAAAAGAGGCCGGGAGTTGAGTGGGGGCGGAGGTCGGGGCTCGGGGTCGTATTAAACACTTAACGAAAACATCCGTCGCTACACCCAGATTCGCGCGAATCCAATTCTGTCTATAAAAACTTTTTGATGTCCGACACGTAATATCGCCGTCGTAAATTATGGAAGGGAATAAAAATTGTAAGAGTAAAAAAAAGAAATAAATAAAAAAGTTGCCAAACAAATATTTATACATGAAGGGAGGGAGGGGGGGAGGGCGGAGAACTTTTTCAGTGGGACGTTTGAAAAATCGCCCGTCGCCCGTGGAAAACCCGGAATAATAACTCGGGGGGTTTTAAACGAATTTTTTTTTAGTCGACAACAAATATAACGAAAAATACAAAAAAAAACGTATAAATAAAGGCTGGGAGCACTGGGATAACAAGGGGGGAGGGAGGGCGGGCGAAGCGTTTTTATTGGTTAAGTACGAAACGGGGGTTTGGGTTTCGAAGGGACAGACGAGACGTTAAATATTTATGATGTTTAGTCCATACCAGCACCAGCATGCAAGCACACTCACACACACATACACCAAACACCGGTTCCGTTACCGATGGCATAACGCCTGGTGGTGTCCCCCCATCCCCACAATCGTCCTGCATATACATATATATATATTGCATAAATTGATAATGATTATTATTAATGGCTTATTGATATCGATGCATTTATAGGAGAAATTATTTACTCCTGCCTTACGTTGAATCCGCGGTAAATCAACAAAATGACGTAGATTTTTTTTCTGTCTCCTCTCGCTGGTTTGGTCTTTTGCTAGACCGGTTTCGGCTGCTCGCCATGTTCAGTAGCGGTGTTAGTCACTATTTGCACTTTGGATGTTTTTCCGGCATCCTCACTGCACTGTCACTGCCACTTGCACTAGTAATAGTCTAACCTATCCGGTATTGTGTATTTGCGATCATAAAAGTTTTCCTGTCGACCCATAATTTATTGAGAAAGGTTTATTTTTAGTAATCTACCATCTACCACAGTACAAGTGACAGTGACAGTGCAGTGAGTATGCCCGAAAAACATCCAAAGTGCCAATAGTGACTAACACCGCTGAGCAAAAGACCAAGCCAGCGAGAGGAGACAGAAACACAAAAAATCTACGGTATTCCACCCTTCGCAGACCACAAAACAGGTATGTTAAACAAAATGACGCTTTCTAGATGAGGTCCGGCAGCAACGATAGAATAACTGATTTGTCTCAACCGCAAATATAATCATTTCATGATTGGACAGACATCGAAATATTTGCAGACGTATTTTCACTGAATCTAAAAACAAGCACTGATCACAACAATGGGTGTTCATAATGTTCAGGAAATTACTCGCCTACCCTCCTCCTCGACAATGACTGGACCAATTTAGTCCTCAGTGGAAGGCACACGAGTCATTTAGTGCCCGCGCTCACTGCCTAACGCCCATAAGAATTCCGGCAATTTTACTTTAACTTTGTTTCTCAAATTGCTTCCCTCAAAGCTCCTGTTTCATTGACTGTCCAGTCCAAGGTGAAGCCGACATGTTTAATATCCACTGTGTAAATAGGCCAATTTTATTCTGGGGCGACGAGGATTAGTTTTTTTTTTATTGTTGGTAATACATTTTTAAACTCAAACACATTCTGCGACCGACTTATTATTTACGAAATACTCCGTGGAAAACGGGGAGAAAAATGAAAGCCCGAGGTGGTATTCGAAATGGGACTGGAAGTGGAAAAAAATAGGGTTTTAATAAACAACCTCGAGGCGAACACAGCTTTGATACAAACATGAGATTTACTTAACGAAATATGACCCTTCCAGTTAAAGAAGTGTGTCGTTTAAAGTCAAATTTATACCGGGTTACTTTTGCCACTAGGTCAATTTGCCGTTCGCGGAGAACAAACTGGAAAAGTTTCATTACGCGGTCCCGGGGAAATACCCCCGGCCGGGCGCATACGGTAGGCAAGAAATAAGTTTAGGATTGAATTTAATCGAAGGGAGCCGAGCGTAAAACGATTTCACTGTGCAAAGTTAAAATTCCTCGGCGGTGCTCCGGGACCGAGCCGAACGGTGAGCGGGGGCGGGGGCGGGGAAACCACTTATTGCCGTATTAAACGGTTGAAGGGTTTATAAGAGGAGATGTGTATACAGGGGCGGATATTATGTTGACACTGCCTGAAAGGTAGGCGGGGAAGGAGACGCTCCGGGATGTTGTACCAAGCCCGGGCTCGGTTAAAATCTGTTTGCCCAAGGCCAAAGACGACTGTTTACCTGATTACCATTGTTGAAGGCGGAGCAGAAGACCACCCAGCCTCGAACCACCCGTTTATCTCATTCAAACGGCAACCGTCCCGTTCGCTCGATCCCAACCTTCCCCGCCCGTCATTCCATCACTAGTCAACATCATGGTATTATTCCATTCCTAGCTAGAAATTAATATCTAGCGGCTTATACTTTTTGCTCGAAAATATGCGAACGTAATTATTAGTAAAAAAGATTGGCGGAATCCAGGGTCCTCTGGATTGCTAACTCGGCCCGCTAACGTCAGAGCTATAAAACCTCCTAAATTCCTACAAATTTCCCAGAATTCTTAGAATTTTCAACTCGTAGTATTCCTACTGTTCTGGCTATATTGAATTATTTATACATATTAGTTAATAATGGCGGTTGAATGGCTTTACTTTGGCCTTACCTTTTTCCTGCACAGCAGACAGACTGGTTTCAACGATGCGTCCGAAGAAGTCTCTAGCCTCCTAAACATCAATAGTAACAAATTATTAGCAAGTTTAAGATTAAAAATTTAATAATTATTAATTAATTAATTAATTTTTACACTTCTCCGTCGCCATGTATCAGTTGATGAAAGTGATATATCCTTAATATAACTACATTAGGGATATATCGAATTTAAAGCGTGGCATGTGCCGCAGTTGTGAACCATTTCACGGATGGTTACTCTTCAGCTATAGATATTAAATAAATAGCTGCCAGTTAAAGAAATTTCTTACTGTTTCGACACCGAAAAGTTCCGGCGTTTTCAAGTTATACTACCTCAGAATACACCGAACGCCTTCCGTTTTTATGTAATACTATCCATCAATACACCGAACGCCTTCAATGTTCATGTTAGGTTGGCCCGAAATTGAAAATTATGGTTTCTGTTTAAATATTTTATTCTTTTTATAGTTTATATAGTCTTTTTATAGTATTCTTTCATTCGTTTTATAGTTATTGTTTTTATATTTGTATACTAATGACAATTTTGTGTAAGAAAATAAGAAAATTATTAAACCTTTATAGGCATGTACGCTGAATTGAATGGCACTGATTTATTTATTTTTTATATACCAGTCTAATCTATCTTCGATGGAATAAATAAAGGAAAATAAATTAATTCGGAGCTAAATTAACTAGTCGCCAGATAGTATGAAAGCAATACTTTCCAACCATGTTCCATGTTTTGCCTTCAGAAAATCCCGCACCGGTTTTGACTCATAGTGCCACCTCGGAATACTATTTTCCTTCACATTTCGTTTTGTAACTATATAATAGTAATCTATACATATATATGACAAACGTTATACGGAAGTCTATTGTGAAGGGGCATTAAAAATCCATGAGGTACAAAACGCCAAAAGCGGGTGACAATGTTCAATATGGTGCGATCGAAAAGGAATCGGGCAATCACAATAAAGTTGAGAATAAACCCGGTGTCGACCGCACATGCTAAAAAAACAACATATTTCTTGTTTGAGATTTACTGGCCGTGAATGCGAACAGGGCGGTAGGTCGGGTGGCCGTCCCCTCTCGGGCCACACAGGAGGGTCCCTCCGGTACAGTGTGAATACTTGAGGAAGTAGTGGGCAATAAATAAATTCCGGACCATTCGCCGTCCCAAAGAAAAATAAAGTGCCCGTCCGCGGAAACACAACATAACTTTCGGCAGAAATTTGTATAGATATATTGCCGGGTGGGAGCCGCCGCGGCCGCCGTGGCACGGTTCCAAGAAAACTCAATTTGGCAATTCCCGCAGAACCCGGAGAAACAATAAAATAAAACGTGACGATAATAATACTCGGGTGAGGAGAAAATAAAACTCGGAGTGCTCCTCTCATTTTAAATCGTTTAGCAAAACGCTCACCCGGTTTAAGGACTGTAAAACAGATATATTAACCTTAATTCGGCCGTAGACGAATAAACGAGAACAGTTTTTTCTGCCCCAAATCACATACAGAAACATTCAGAAATCCGGAAAACGGAGAAATAAATTTTATGTGTGTAGGATATAAATTACAATATTAAATATAAAATTCAAGATACAAGAAGATGAATGACTTCGCTGAATTAATTAAATATAAACTAACGCTATTATTGTGTAATATTACGTGAATACAGGGTCCGTGAACATCCATTGGTATTTGGCAAGCCTTGAAATCGGCCGTTATCCATTGTATTAAAGAGAAAAATAAAAATTCCTTAACTATGTTCACATAAATTTGAATAAAGCACTGATGCTATTAATGTGTTATATAGAATATATACCTTCACCAAGGAGATGATATGTAGTATGGGCAGTGCCCCGGTCAGTTAGCTATTAAAATAATCTGACTAAAGATTCCACGTAAATATATATTATTCAGGAGCACTACAGAATCTGAATTGGAATTCTATTATTTATATGTTTAATGAGCAAAGAAATTCCTTCTTAAACGGAGCAGTGATAGTTATGTCAAGGCGGCTCATCGTCAACCGACATGCGTAAATAACACAACAAGTCACTGCATTGCGAACGACTTGTTCCACATAAATTTAGAGAATATAGATAGTATATCTATTCTGCGAATGGACCCCTAAACATAGATTACAACATTTTATAAACCTATTACCGGAATTTCTTTCTCTTTCCCAGCGATGAATCATATGGGGACGGTGAGAACTGTCGATAATAAAAATGAAATAGCCGCGTCTACCCTTTAGCCAATAAATGGGGATGAAGGCCGACGATATTTAAGGCCGGGGGCGTCACGACTCTGGGCCGTCTCTCCGAAAGCCGATACTTCCGCAGGAAATTATTCCTGGGATGGATAAAAAAACGGCGTAACGCCCCCTAACGATGACTAGACAGGGAAACTGGTTGGCCCAAACTCCATTCAGGAAGAACACAAATAAATTATGCGCATCTTATTTTTTGTAAGTACGTAATCGGTGGTACAGTAGAGATTGCGCATTGAGGGAGTTTGATTTAAATTAACTGCCCGCTTCGTGTGTCTCAATGTACATTGTAATTAATCTGTACATTGTATACTGTCTTATCTATGAGATAATAAGAGGTATTCAAGGTGTTTATTTTTAAATTTGGTATTGTTTGTTATGCGCCTGGACTTGACTGCACCTGCTTTCACCTAATTATGTTGACATTCGTTTTTCCTGACTATTGTGAGGGCGTTGGAAATTTTTTTGTATAGTTAGGTACGTGTCCGAGAAGAATTGTTTCGCATCAATCGTAAATTATGTCCCACACTCTATTAGAGGTGCAATCGGAGCGTTGAGCGGGAGCTGAGAGGACCGGTTAAGCCGGGAAAGCCCCTACTGGTAGTTGAACTGTATGTAGTGGTAGTAGTGGTTCCACCACCACTGGAGAGGAGAGAGGGAGAGAGAGAGAAAGATATAGAGTGGGAGAGGATCCCCCCTTTCCCACCCTCGGGGGATAAATAATGGTGCGTTTCCTCCGGCTATCCCATTTGCGGAACGGCGGTGGCCTCTTCTTTATTCGAGGAAACGTCTTTAGTTGTGTGCGGGCCCTCTGACCACGCCCTCCTACCACGGCCATCCCCGCCCTCGCCCAACCACCACTCCCCTACCACCGTAAATACCTTAAACCGCACACACGCACACTCCCGCGGCGCCAAATTGGTTTTTATCTGGGCACGACAAACGGGGGTAATCCGTTGCCGTAAAGATCTCTTTCTCTCTCCGAGGGTAACACGAGCGAAAGAGCGCCACCCCCACAACACACACACACTCCCGTACACACCCTTTTGCTCCCCTTTAAAAACAACTAAGGGATAACGCGCTCAAGATTTCCTTTTAACCTCGGCCGCTATCCCGCCGGGAATAAAGTGTAACTATTTCCCGCGGGGTGGGATAAATTGAAAACTCATTTAATTGTACCCGTTTGTCGACGCTTTGTAACTATCGATGCGGAGAGGACATTGGACATTTTCATTATGCATAGGCCATCTTAAATTATGTCTATAGAAAACCAGATGGCATAGATTGAATAGTTGCGTTAGCAACTCGGTAATATTACTATAACAGTTATAATTCTTACACCACATAAAAAATGTAATACCGATTTCTGATCGATGTAGTATGACTTTTATATGTACATTCTAAGAATCGATCAGCGGGTATGCGCACATCGTATATGAAGTCTGCTATATTTGCAGGCTAAGTTTCGGTAAGTTCTAAACTAGATAAAGTTCACGCAATGTAGATTTTCGGTGTTATTTCCTTGAAGTTGAGCATTATGAAATATCCTGACTATACTAATCTAATCAACAGAAAAGAGTGAGGAAAATATGAATGAATGCCCGGGCTGTTGGGGGATTCGTTTTGGAAACCCGGGGCGAGGTAAGCGGGAGAGCAGTGATTCCTTCCGATTTTTCTTGGAGCGGAAACTGTTTGCCGTTTTGGCAAAAACACGGACGGACAGATAACTGATCCGTATTGAAAGGAGTGAGGGGGCCGGCTTTGAAGAGGGTAGGATAATACCCGGAGCGGAGAGGGCCCGCCCCCCAGCCGCAACAGCCCCGCCGAGATCGAACCATAAGCAAATTTCAAGACAGTATTGGATATGATAAGCCACCCCCTCCCCCGACCCACCCCACAATTCCTCTGGCTCACTTCGAATATTTTAGCGTTTAAATTAAACGACGTCTGAACGATTGCAGCGCTTACTCTGTTTATACCGCAGGTTTTCCGAAAACAGAAAGAACAAGAAGAGGTTATATCCAAACAAGCATTAGATCCGGCTTACGATCTATCATATTTTATAAACTTCAAGAATTTGTTTTACAGAATGTAATGTAATCGTGTTCTTCAAATGCGTTCGAAGGATAGGCGTGTCTACATTTTGAACAAATATGTAAACAAATTTTTATATTTAAGGAGAGGTTCGTATGTGTTTACTTGCCGGTAACCCTCCATCGTAAGTCATATTTAGCTTCAGCGAGTCAATAATAAAATAACAGAATTATTTGTAAAGCGCGGGATACTGTAGCTTACGTCAGTACCTCATTGGATGACGAGAGGAATACTATTTAAGATTGTCAGGAGCAGAAATCGGTCCAGAATAGGGCCATTAAATTCGTGTCTTTGGTAGTTTCCGATAAGCAGTTTATTTAATGTATGTTCTTGAATATAATACATTCGAGATGAAAAATTAAATGTTCGCAAATTATAAATGTTATAATTTTGCGCTCGAATGTTTCCCAGGAGCCCGTTGACCGCGCTCCCCACCGACGAACAATCGCCTTCAATAAATCAGGACTTAATCAACATCTATAAATCAGTAAAGGGGATGAGAACAGGAGCAAAGTAGCAACGGGGAACTGCTTTCTAATTTCCGAAGGTTGAGAGAAACACGGCCCGATAGACAAAGTGGTTTCAGATGTGCGAAGAACAATTAGAGTTGGGTGCATTAGGCGGGCGGGCAATAACCGGAGTAAACCGGCGGCAGTAAATATCGCAGAGGTAATGCGCTAAACGCATAATTATTGTCTGAGACGCATCTGGCCGCCGGGGCCCACCACTAATTCACCCCCTTCCGCTACGATATTAACAGCCACAATCGTAACCGCACTACTTGCAGACATGTATATGGAGAAAGTTGGAAACGTAAAGAGGACTTAGTGCTGCATTAGGCTAAGATATTAAGCCGGCACAGAAACGCGGTTTCAAATTCAAATCTCTTCAACGCGCCCCACGTGGAAAAACAACGATATCAGATTACATTTGTATGTAGCCAATACTAGTGTGTTTTTGTAGAAAATTAAAATATATACCCATTATAATTTACATTGAATCGTACGAAATAAAAAAAACTGCAATTACTTGGGTAAAGAACTTGTGAGAAGAAGGGAGGGTTGGAGGGATCAGAATGATTTCCGTTAAATTACAGAACTGAAACATTAAACTATAAGTAGTTGAAATTTGTAATTGAAGGAAAATTCAATCCACCACCAGGATTTAAACTCGAGTCCTTAACACCTTAACACTTTGCCGCTTTAACCATTAATGGTCCGGGATAATACGTGGAATTAATTCGCTAATATTTTCGTTCGAAATAAAAACAGTTACAACTAGGCTCCCCATTTGACCTAATAACATAAATACATAAGATAATAAACAAACAAAAAGTATTTCTTCGATAACAACTAACCGATTATACATATTTTATCTTACGAGCGTTAAGTAAGTTTAAAATTTAATTTTCAGAAAAGAGTCGTCAACTAATATTTCCATAAGAAGAATGCTCGAGAGTATATTGCAATTTAATTGCGTAAAGACCCTATTCAGAAGATAGGCCTGGGATTTCAACTGGGCCTCAATTATTACCGGAGTCGCATCTGGGACCGAAGAGAAATCTAACTGAATGAGAGGGCGAGCCCGCTGGCAACATTCACTTCCGAAGACGTATGGACCAAGTTAAGATGGACTCGGTTAATAATTCTCAACCGCCATAAACCCAGTAAATGAGTCAGCTTTCAGTCCAGAACCAGCCATCAACTGATGACCACCTCTTGTCCACTAGTACGCCCAAATCTACGAGATGGAATTAATTAACAAGAGACCGTTCACTAGAATAAATTTAAGTACAGCTTATCTTAATTCTGACTTATTTTCTATATTTTGATTGAAGAAACATTGACAAGTTCTTGCAGAACAATCACGCCGTAGTGTTTACAATTTTCCTGTAGATTTTTATAAAAGCTACGATCTCCTAGAGACCCGAGTATGAAAGGCAAAAAGGCAAAAATTGAAAGCTGTTTCCATTTCTTTAATAATGCGTTAAACACCATCATAATTATTACCAAACGAATGGGGAGCATCTGGCAAGATAACTCCGCCGGGTAAACAGGAGAAGTTAGGCCGAAGTTTGGGATTTAAAGGGAACATAATTCACGGCGAAAACACAACGCGTTATTTTTATTTCAAAAAAGATTTACGCCCAACTTCTTCTTTGTTTGGGAAGGGAGCGGTGACCAGGTGCTACGCGAGGAATCAAACTCAGAGCCCGTTTATCACGGTAAAACATAAATTGCAGAGGCTGGCTCTGGTAATCGCCGGTAGAGACCGCTTCGGCCCCTTATTCACCCCTTTACTCCGTTCGGTTCTCTGCGCGCCCCCCCTCCCCTAATATATTTATTCCCAATGCTAAGTTATTACCGGCGCCGATGCGAAGCGGTGATTTCTCTTACCCGCTCGGATAAGCACCAACCCACGACCCAATAGATCCGACTATAACTAATTATTTTAAAATACATACCGAGAAATCGTTTACATTCTTTTAACCAAATACAGTGTACACACCGGGTATAACATTATATCACCAGAGCCAATATCCTTTTTAGATCAATTATGAGGATGATTATCTTTCCGATGTAGTTGCTAATTTTATTTTGAGTAATCTCAGTTATATTTTTGAGGCATTTCAACTGTAGCTAAACTAAATTCTAGTGAAGAACAAGGGCCGTAATTGGCCTAGGTAGAACTGGTGGCCAGAGTAGGAGGGATCCTTGATTAGCCACTCAATCGGTCACCCCCCTGCCCCTACCACCAGACCGACGACAGATTGTGGGATTGTCGCCTCAGTAATACGTTTGTCGAGTAGTAGCCGGTTCGTTGCCGGTCGTTATTGCGTAGGGCGGGGGGGGGATGCCGAAGGGGCGAGGGGCGGAGGCGGCGCGGTCGTCTGATGACACAATAAAGCCGTTACAGATGCCGGGGGTGAATTGCAGAAAGCCTATATAGACCGAGCACAGCGGGGTGTGTATATATATATATATATATATACCATTGTTCGCTTGATTAGGCCGTTCCCATCCCCCTTACTTAAGCCGCCCCTCGGTCTCCGTCCCGAACACTGTTTGTGTTTCCAAATGATTTCGTACGGCTCCATCCCCCGCCATTGGAGCGCGCGCCCTTCTCGACCTCACGGACGGAGGACGGTATCTCCTTTCGGTAGGAGGATCGTGTTTTGGGCCCATTGTCGCACTACAAAGCGGACGGCGACAGGCTATTAGGTTAATATTTCAGCGCTCTCGAGTGGCTCTTCGAGTATTGGAGTGGGGTGTATAAGCCGTTCGAACACTCCTAGTAACGATACCCCCCCCCCACCAACCCAGTAAAAACGACAATAGCCCCGTTTGTTCCGATACAATGAACCTTATGAATCACCACTACCTTAGCCCGATAAAGTAATTTATGATTAGGTCTAGGACCTTACCGAGAGGGATGGAATGAAACGTTATTTTTTAATTTCGTTTTCTTTCATGAACGCTGAGGAGCATAAGAGAAGAAGAAAGAGATGCCAACTCGACGCGAGATTGAAATATAAATTATGAATTCGTATCGTTAAAGGTTTCCCGGATGTATTCATGGCCTAGGTAAAACAATGTACCGTGTAGATACACAATGTCGCTTTCGTAAAATAATATTTGACTTTTTGCTCTATCGATTATTGCACTATTGCGCTAACGGGGTAATTGAAATTAAAGGAATCATTTCATGATGAGTGATGGTAATGAGTGGAAAGAGAAATATATTCGTGCACACTGCAGATTACTTTAAACCGTACCAAGGGAAAAAAGTATACGGGAGAAATGTTTCTTCTCGTGATGTACGATAAGATAACATGTGCCGAAGTATTATTATAATTGGAAATTATTGCACATTAAAAAATAATTTTTACTCGTAAAGATAAATATCGTTTTTATATACATACAATTCTGACCAATAAGTAGTGTGAGAAATTTCCCTATCCCAATATCCATCTTTCATACGACATATTCAATTTCACCACTGAGGTAATCGGAATATTGGCTAAGCCCACTAAACATTAATAACTGGCGGATTACATCTAACGGTAAAAGAAGGGACCGCCCGCCCCTTAAGCCAATATATATGATAATGCAAGAAATCGGGAAATGATCCTCTTCGGGCCCTAATTACCCGGTATCGCCTTCGGGGATAAACTCAATTGAATTTCTATTTGATGGTTGAGGGGTGCCCAATTGGGGAAGAGGCGATGGTCGTGGGCTAATGTACAAAGGGGGAGAGAGTTGTGTCTGTCTCTCGTGCCGGCGAATCACTAACGAGTGATTAGCCCTTATTGAAATTATACAACACCCACATCCCAAAGAGCTTCAATTGGCCTATCTCTCCTCCAGTCTCTAATGAGCCGACAAATCCCATTTGCCGCCCTTTCCCTAGTCCAGTTTAGATTTACGGCCGACCTATTCCGAGAGGTGCGCAAATCGTGGCAACTGATAATTGGACGCCTCTCACATTTATTTCAGGTAGGCGTTGCTATATGACCAGGAAATAACTGTCCGTTTCGAAAAAACTTAAGCACTCCATTAAGTAAAGCTAAATTTCATCACTCTTGCGATATTCTGTTCCCGTTTTCTGATTGGGCCACATGCCGATTGGCTTCTCACCTTCGTCAGTAAATTGGTTAGGTGCCTACTAAACTGGTCGAATATATGAACCGATCAGCGAGTGGAGACAGAAGATAACAAGTGTGATGAAATTTTAAAAAATGAAACCATCTTGGGTCACGTTTAAAAATGACTGAAGACCTGATAGCGTAACCAATAAAATAATCGAGCACTATATTTTAATATAATTTTTAATATATTTTATTCGTTCGACAACAAAAAGTGAACAGTTTATGTTTTTAAATAAAGGTTCGTTTGATTTTAATTCATATAAGAAATCGAAAAATTCCAAATACTGCCGTATTCATTATCGTTCTACTTCAACTTAATAATGTCAATCACAAAAACCTTTTTAATGGTCAATAAAAAAAAAGAGTAATGAATGACTCATTGAACCCTCCACAATTACCATCCCCCCCCCAGCCGAGCGTCAATTGAGCGCGAGGCTTGGTGCGAACTAAACCCTCTAATGAGCCGAGAAATTCGATTAAATACCGACACCAAATACCGATTAGGATTCACAATGGACGAGAAACACTGCCAACGCGGTTTCACCAACTGATCGTAACCGTATTAGTAGAAGCAGCACGATTAATAGGGTATTCGATATGCAATCTGAGTCGCCAACAATTAAACAATAAAGAAACCTATATTTGTATGAATATAATTTTAAAAATTGAAACTCTGCTTCATTTATAACAATGAAAGTATACATTTATACTACAAATTACGTATACACAATTTTGTAATACCTTGTTTTGTGGTATATAAATTAAATAATACTCGCGGTTACATTATAAATTAAGATAATTTACTATTACAATTATTTTCCTCTTATCACGGAAAAGAGAATGCTGATTTAATATTGACAAAATAATAAAGGATAAATGGTGATCAGTATGTTACAAACCCTGTAAGAAAGGTAGCTGCTATTAAACTGACGCACTCTCACACATACATTTATATGATTCTAGGAGTAACTACGCTTTAGAGTATCAAACTGTTGTTTGGCTTTTTATTAATAATGTAATTCAACAAAGAATCGCTCAATCCGCGTTTCGGCGACTGTGAACATTAAAAACATAGTGTCAGAGGCTGGCGTGCGAGAGTGGGTCCCATAATAATTTTAACATCCTGTCGAGTGTGGAACTCTCTCTCTCTCTCTCTCTCTCTCTCTCTCTCTCTCTCAATTAAATTCAGTACCCGCATGAACTAGATATCAAGGACAAACAAGAAAGCCAGTTTCAGGACCAGTAATTAAATAAACGTGGGGGCCCGCGTGTTAAATGCGTTTAATTCTATTAAAACCAACCCCAACTAATTATTCGTAATCAATCTTAATTAAAACGATTAGCTCTTGGGCTTCTTTCAGTTGGGCGTTCTATTGGAGGAAATAGATTTCAGTTACAAATGTGGGCTAATAGTTATAAATGAATTTCTGGGCTCATCCAAATCTCAACAAGATGAAATCACACCAGAGAAGTTCGCTGATAATAAATCTGTTTAAATTATAGATAGAGTGAGGTGGTGCACATATATTGTACACAACGCTTTGCGGATCTTTATTTTCGGCGTTAACTGAAAAGAAATGGGATACATTTAGAATCGAGTAGAGTTTTTAGAGCCAAACTTCGAAGAATATGGAAAGGTGATTAATGTCTCCCTCCGTAATGGGGACCCACGTCGTTATGGTACCAACACAATGCAAAGACGGAAGGCATACGAGAAGGGGGAGCGCGCGGTACTATGACGGATAGGGATATTATGAACGTGATGGAATAAAGATGAACTGAGCTCAACAATTACAGGCAGGGGTAGCTTGCGACTACCCTCTCTAAATGCGTAATATAGTACTAGACCGGTTCAAGCGTACAATGCGAGTCAGATTTATGCGGACAAGAATTCTTGGCGTAATTAATAGAGTAGTCCTAGAGGTAAATAAGCGCAAGAAAATCCTTTCGAGGCCACTGTTATCATTTACACGTGCCTAAGGGACACGGGGTGTGCGTGTCCCGGCACAATTCCATTCGGGATGGAACCAAATTGGATTGACGAAGTTATTTCAAGCATTCCGTCCAAAACGTCGAGAAAACCTCAGGAAATGACCCCTGAGTGGCAGGAAGTGGCTGGCGCCGGCCTCTAATTAGGGGCAACCCGTTTCATCAAATCATTTACAACCCGTTCAAAACGTACGGCCGTACCAAAGACCGTGAACAATTTGTTTATTAAGACACTTTGTTAAGAAAAAACGAAGTAAGAAAACTGAAACAATATTACAAAGAAACGTCCACACTGCGGTACAACCGCGGTCATATCTGTCATTTCGCTTTTCCACCCCTTTGACGTTAATCATATATAAATCAAATAACGCCAAACAAAATGAAATTAATAAAACTACTATAACTAGTTGTATGATAAGGATGGAAGGGATTTGGTTGTAGTTGCGGATATTCAGAGCTCTTTTGAGTTTAAAGCCCTTTTAAAGGGTTATCGGTGGTAGGGCCAGAACGAAATTGTAACTGATGTATGGAAATAGGATGGCGACACATACACAAAGTGTTGATTTGAAAAGCGGTCATGGGCAAAATCCTAGACGCGTCAAACACAGTGGAACGAATAATAAAAAATACTCGGGCAAGGGGTACCGTTAGGTCGGTGGGCCCCTGAGCACTTCTAGGCGGGAACACAATAATTAAGACACAACAATGCGCCCATTAAAACAACAAACTCGGTTATTATAGGAGTGGATCGGTGACAATGGGGTGGAGGGCCGGATTTTGGACAGGCGACAGCCGGAAGGCCACCGACCGAGAGAGCGGGCGCGCGCCTCTTCATGTCATCGGACGAACAAAAGAAAAAGGCGAGCAGAGAGTAAGGGGGGAGGGCCGACGGCGGTCCCCGTATTACCGCAGCACAATGATGCGACAAAAGCTTTATGGGCTTTGCCTCGCTCCTCCCTCTCCACACTCTCCTTTTCGGCGCGGGGAAAAGAAGCCGACATTTAGGAAAGTGGGCCCCATCAATCACGGGCCCCGCTCCTTTTGTCCCCGCCGACAGACCCACCATATTAATGGCGTATTAAACTGTGTACCGACCCCGCGCAATAATAGAAGAAACATATTGCAGCCTGGATATTTACACGAAACCTCGCGCCCCCAACCCCCAAAGAAGCCGGAGGAGGATCTCCTTACATAATTCAAACATGCATCATCTCCACAATGTCCCGGAACATGCAAAAAAGGCGAGCCCACTCGGCCGCGCTTGAAAAGGACCCCTTACCCGGTCCGAGTCTGCCCTAGCGCACCGATATAATAAACCGGAATGAATAATGTGCCGAGAAAAGAAGGATGCATTTCGTAGTGACGCTTCAAAACAAGCCTTACAAAGAACACCAGACGATTATAAATATTCTTCCGCCAATGTGTTTCTCCAGTTCTAATAACGCTTATAATATTATTTCCATTTAAGACTGCATTCGAATGTGCTCGGGTTAATAACTGAATAAATTTAGTCCCTAAATAAAAATGCTAGCTTGTCTTAGAGACAACCGACCCCCCTCAAGGATTTTGGCCTTAGTGTCGTCAGTTTCAATGATTAAGGTTAACGTGTCGCGAATGGAATTCTGACAATTTTAATTTATTATAATAATTAGAGTTGGAGAACTTGTGCCCAGCATTGTCCAAACTCTGTCAGTACATATATTAAAAGTACCAGCTACATTGTACTTCATTATTTCATAGCTATAATTAATTATTGTTATGTGCCTAACCGACACCGCCTACTTAAAGCTTAATATTTAAACACATCGATTGATCATTCACCAATGTTTAAATGTTAAACACTTGAACAGCGATGCGTACCTACGTAATACGCGACGTAATACGTTCACTGAGCGTAGTTGGTGTAATAAATAAAGTATTATTAAAAATAATTGTAAACCGGATAAATGGAAACAAATAAATAAATATTCGATAATCGGGGAAATGTATGAAAAGGTTTTTTCAGAATACATTTTATTTCTGAAATAACGCGCCCTAAAACTGTATTAAAACCGCGGATAAAATATAAGAGCGGAGTCTGGGTTGTGTCAATGTGCCGTTCCGCTAAATAAAATTGCTAAGAAATCCTCGGGTTAGACGAGGACACCAGCAATAAAACACGGTCTGCTGGTGGCGTTTTATGTAAGGAAACCATTTATCTGGAACCACCCCCTGGGGGTTTCCTCGCTAAAAGGAGCTAAAAGTCTCATCTCAATATGAAAAGCCGGAGTAATAAATAAAATAATGGCCCTCCAGTTGAGGCCCTATTCACCAGGGTTAATTATTTCCTTTCCACTAAGTGTGGGGGATGGGATTTCAAGCTCCTAATGACCCAGCCATTACTGGACAACTATCTATTACAGTTTATGTTCCTGTCCACTTCTCTCATGCCCCTCCTTTCTTTCCATTTATATTTTTATTCCCCTTCGTGACCGCAACAACAAACCATCATGGCATGTGTACTACAAGAATAAGAACTTTTAATTTACTCTATTTGTTTTTGAATATGATAGTAAAATATAATACCATGAAGAGAAACAGGAGTTACAATTGCATTTTCAGATATTTTATTGGGGTAAAAATTGTTTGTTATTACTTTTCAACTTAAAAGAAATAATGTTATAAAATACTTATAATAACTCAGTCAATGTGAAGTGAATCATATTTATAAAGATGTACAACTCACATAATTAAATTATTATTACAAGTCTCATAACACAAATCTTCATAAAAAGGACATCATTTAAAAAATCAATATTTGATATGTATTGAAGATAAAATATGTTTTGTTTCAATAATGAGTACAATTCTTAATGTGTCTCAAATATTCATTTTTATATTTATTTATTTTAATTTTATTTTATATTTCTTTTCACGCAAAAACTGTGAAAAGTCTTTCCAAAATAAGAATAAGACACATTGATCAGAATGCTAAAATATATTTTTATTTTAAAATATCCCAGTGATACATCCACCACTTACCCAAAAATCTAAAGAAATATAAAGCATCATGAAACTTACCATTTGTGGCTTCTTTTTCAATGCCTTGGGTGTAAGCTTCTGCATAAAATTAGGCACCGGTTTCACTGGATCTCCTAAAATGTGAATAAGTTCATAACAGATAATTGGTGACAGAACAGAATACACAGTCCACGAGCATCAGCAATATTCACAAAGGAATGTTACCTTTAGTTTTGTTGTCAGCCACAGTCTGCTTATTATCTTCATTACCCTTGTTCTTATACAGAATAGCTTCTGCTCTTCTCAATCTTTCATTTTCAACTTCTTTGCTCAACATCTGCCTTCCACCATAGCTTACTGACCTCTTTACATTGGTAACCTCCTTGAACCTTCCAATTTCTTCCAAATTCCTATAAATTTAATAACATATAATTAAATCCTGTAATTTAATACAAATACATATATATATATATATATATATATATATATACACATACTTAATTTTCAGATTCACAAGAGAAAAGATGATCTGGGGATATATTTACTTTTTAAATACTGAACATAAATTTCAAATTGATTTTGAATTTTTTTAATTTTGTTTGATAATAATATTTAAAATAAATAATTCGCAGAACAATAATTATACAATTAATAAAATCAAATGTTACTTATACTAAACAGGTTAGTTGACACAGAAATATTTAACCCACCTTTTCTTTATGTAAAGAGAATACAAATGGAAACTGTTTTCATTATTATATTCACAAGCATCAAAATTATTGAAAAACTCACGGATCTAGATTATAGACAAAAGTTCCATCCTGAGTCCTCTCCTGAGTATAATTCAGATTGTAATCAATCATAATGCTCACAACATGAGCTAACTCTTCCTTCTCTTTTGGAGTGAACAGCTGTGTGTTAACTAGTCGTATGTTTGGTACAATTACTTCAAGTATATAGGGTATAGAATCTAACAGGAGTAGGTTCTTTTGCATACAGGCTCTCACTTGTGGCTGCATACCATGCATTGTAAAACCCAATTGCTGATTGCACTTCATATGTCTCTGGAACATCTATGGGAAAAATGTTTATTAGTAACAAATCAATGAGTAGAAAGTACCTGTAGTTTTAAATATTAGAAATACAGTTCTAATGATTATATTATTGATGGAACTGTTGTACAATGGAACATATTTACCAATGCCAAAAAAATTGGCGCTGTTAATGATTAGTATAAACATATTTGCCACTGAGAAATAAAAGAGCCCAAGTCTTTTTAAGTATAATAACTCGAAGAACTAATTTGGCATGGGTTTAACAGGATATCCTCCAAACGAATTTCACTTTAGAATTTATTCTCTGAGGACTAACATTAATACAACTTGGCCAATCATCTGATTGGCTGCGCTATTCTCAGGAAGGAAGGAAAAGTATATGATAGATAAAGAATAAAAAAGCGAGAGAAGGAAGGTGGGGGGTTGAACGGACAAACTGCGTTTCTAATTATTTCAAGTTGTAATTGTTTCACTGTTGTTCTTTGTCTTGATTGCTACAGCTTTGGACGTTAAACAATCCATTTAGTAAAAAAGGAAGACAGATCGAGAGATAGAAACATGGAGGGGGTGGGGGAAGAGGGAACGGAAAGAGGGGAAGTGAAGGAGAGGAGAGTAGAGGGGCGGAGAGGAGAGAAGAGGGAGGGAGGGAGGGTGGAGAGGCTCGCTCCGACGGCAGAAGCCGTTTCACCCCGGGCCTAATGAGCCGCTGCATAATTCAGGCTTACAGACAAACGGGTGAGCCCCGAGTTTTAGAAAACTCATTACAGCCTCTTTATTCCATCTCTTTTCCCTTTTAACGTTTTTCCTTTCTGCCCGTCTGGGCGGATCCTCGAGATTGGCCTCAGACGTGCCCGAACCTCCACCCCCCCTTCTCCTTTTGTCCTCGTAATTCCGCTAATGGCCGACGACCCCCGCCTTCCTATACCGTTTTTCTTGGGGTTTCTTGTGTTTTTAATGTCGCGGCAATTTGTTAATGTCCGAGTGGAACGGGGGTGGGGAGGATTTTTAATTGCACTCCCTTTGTGACTTTTGTCCGGGAGAAGGTTTCCCCTTTGAAATTTTCATTGGGAAGGGTAAACCGTTTTCTTTTCTCTTCTCGGTGTCCGAGAGATCATTCTATTTCTCTTCTGAAGTCATTAAAATGAATTCCTATTGATACATATTTTAGGACTGTATTAACCCTACAGTGTTTATTATACGCTTGACTTCGCTCCGTCGAAAAATCTTTCATCTGCCCCCTTCATTTCGTAACTATTTTTCGGCTCGTAGGTGTCTTTATCACTATGAGACTTTAGAAATCACAAGTCACCACTCTTGACATATTTTCTAATATTAAGGTTGGATTTTAATAAGAATTTTGATAATTCTTTATGTCTTATCAGGTCTTACAAAATTCAAATAAAATAGTGACTACATTCATACAAGAAGAATTTATATCAGTAAATTCTATTAGACGTCCGTTAAATTTATAGTTTAATGATTAAACAGGTAATACTATGATTAGTATTTTGTTTTCATTATTATCTACCTCCAGGGAGACCACAATGGGTGCAAACAATTACTCCCAACTGACTAACAGATTTTATGAACAGGTTACTGAGGGTAGCTAATATTTTTAAATGCTTTGAAATAAAAATACAGGTAAACTGAAAAATATCAGATTCATCTTGCAATACATATGCAGTTTTAAAAGAAATTAAAGAATATATTTCATAAAATAAAAATATTCTCATAGAGTAGAATATAACAATTAAAACCACAAAAAATTTCAATAAATATGCTTAGAGAGCATATAAGGTATAAGGGGTCTCTATTCTATATGTAGAGATTAGAGGTAAATAATATTCTTTTACAGTTTTTAGAGAAAATTTAATCATTTGCATTTCTATAAATATTTCTTAAAATTAAAATTCTACAAAAATTATACTTTACAGTACACTAATTGAGGTAATTCATTTTGATAAATCAATTTTCAACAGCTTATATTTGTGATATTCTGGATATAAAAGTGTATTCTCTACTATTTGTTATTTATATTATAATAGTAAAACTAGGTGGATGTTACAATAAATAGTAACATAAAAATAACACTAGTTCCATAAACAAAATGGTTCATTAAAATAATATGAGGAATGGTATTGATACAATGATGTAACTTTCTCTATTTTTCATAAGAATTTTGCGTAATGAGTTGTGAGTGCTCCAGAATGTGCTGTATATCAATGCATAATGCCAACAAAGGGATATTGTGAAATGTAATAAATAGCATGATGCCAATTTATAAAATTCAAAGGCATATATGTCTGAGCCGCATAATGCAAAATCAAACATGAAAAAAAAAATTTTTTACCTGTTATCTTTGTTTTTGGATGAATTCTCCAAAAGTTTATCTCATTGGTGATTCCTAATTTGTTTTCTTTTACTCTTATATTATGTTTTATTGGAATACTTAGTTTAAAAAATTATACTGTTACAGTTATTAATAAATGTGAATAACTTACTTCATATCCAACAGAAGGATAAGTAAGCTTAGGCCATGACCTAGATGAAAAAAGTAGGTGCCATGCTCCAAAAGCATAAGGAAGATACGGGTAGAGAACATAATTTTGGGTAGCTTGAATAGTAGAAGAAATAACATCAAACAAGCAAAACCAATTTAAACCCTGAGACACCTGAAATTACAACATTATACATTAAATAAAATTTAAATATGATAATAAATGAGTTAAAAATTCTATAAAATGATGTTTCCTATCACTATTGACTCATCAAGTTGTTATGAAATATGGAGTAAATTTTCTTTTAGTACTGAAAATGTTTATTTTCTATAAACCTAAAACAAAACCTAAGAACAATATCTCTAATATAAACTCTTATAGCATTTATCTTCACTTTGAAAATTAACTCCTAATAATATGTTTGGAAAATATTAAATTTTGTTACAAAACACCGCTACCTAATTGCTCCCTAATTTTATTAACGATAATAAGCCAGAAAATAAATGTTACGATAATCTTTTTAAACAACATTTTACAGGAAAAAATATGTTAAAGTAAAAACATTGAAATATAATTGAAATAAATTAAAGTAAATTGAAATATAATTTAAAAATGAATGTAATAAACAATAGTCTACTTTAATACAAACATTATCATTTTTAAGAAAATAAAGTTTGAAATGAATGAAAAAATCAAGGCCAGCAGTATTTATTAATTGCCAATACAGAAACTGCACATCACCAATAAATATATATACATTATGCCTGAAAGTGCATTAAATTAATATTAAATTATAATGCTTTCATTACTGTAAAATACTAATAAAATATGCAACAAACAAACACCACTATAATATATTAATTTAATTCATAGAATAAAAATCATTGAAACAATAGAAATGAAATAGTTAAATGTAAGACCTTTCTTCATTCTTTGTGTAGTTTAATAACTTCTATACATTTCATATTATGCATGTTACATGAATTATTTCCATTTATTTTATTACTTACAGCAGTCATCCCAAGGTCCCTGAATTTTAAGTTTGGGAAATTTTCATGAACTCCTTGTACAAGGCGGTCAAATTCTCCACAGCTTTGAACAGCCCTAATTATTGGGGCAATCCTGAGAAAAATGTATTCTAATTATCTTTCAGGTTATTCTTGAGTTAAAAATATCAACATATGATATTAATATCAACAAAATAATAATAAGTATTATTGGGCAAAAAAATGAAAGCCAATTTATGAAGCATATAACAAATATTAAAAGAAATATAAAAATAATGTCAGAAACAAATAGTTAGTCGCATTTTTATTTAAAGAATTTAACCTCATAGAACTCACACAGATTTGAAACTTCTTTCAGGTTCAGCTTCATTTTGTGTAGGTGTAATTCTGAAACAGAAAGATTAGAGAATAAAAAAAGACCTAGAACCCCTAGGAACTATTTTTTTTGTGAGAAAAACTCACGAATTCCTGACATGTTATTTATTACTAATTATGTTTATATGACTTTATGGTCCAAGCACTTTAAGATCTCCTTTCTGTATTCTGTATAATATAAGACAGAATAATTACTCATTAGGTATAACCTTCTTATTATTAAGCTTCATCTAACACCTAAGTCTTAGTCTAACTAAATCTAAATTCACACTGACTTCAGTAATTTCAATGGGTCAAAATATACTAGATTTAAATTAAAATATGTAATGTATGCATTTTAATTTTTCAATCACAATTTATTTATACTATAGAGTGAAAAAATAACTATTGGTAGTAGTCCTATATTTAAAAAAATGATCCCTGACATACTTTAAATTTTTTTGAAACACCTTTTGCCAAACTGAGAAGAGTCCCAATTGTGTATCTTTCACGCCCAGTTTTGTTCCCTTAATCTGCGTGAGAGTAACTCTGCTGGAACTCCTCAGACAATGCAAAGCTTGAAGGCAAGCCCTAATATCATTGCCTGTTTTTTCACTGAGTGCCATCATTGCACCCAAATCACTTTTCACATCTTCCAAATTACAAATTTCCATCAACCTTTCACCCAGCCTATACAAAAAGGTGCCTTAGAATTATATTTGCACTTATGGAACAGAAGATCAAACTATGTTGCTGACACAGGTCTAAGTCATATAAGTTCACCTTGCTGAAGAAGTTGGTGGAAAATGCAATGTGAATGCTATTTGCCTAAGAGGCCTCAAAGCTGGAACGTACACATCATTGCATATGCAAATAATGGGTCTTCTCAGTATTCCTGCTGAACTTTTCTTGTTTTTACTCTTTTTACTACCACTATATTTATCAGTAGCAAATTTAACTACTACCTCAATAGAAGCCTGAAACAATTAATAGAAGGTATTGCTTATTACATTAAAAATCAAATATGTTTCACAAGTTTGAAATAAATAGGCATATAGGATAGGAACTTTGACAGAGACATTAACAGTTGTATACATCCAAGAAGACTAATTCAAGGAGTAAATTTATGAATACTAATAAAAGTGCTAAGTGGTTTCATTCTGTTAAGTAAAAATTTACTAAATGTTATTAAACTAACAGTTGTTTTAAACATAAAATATCTTCTATCTAACAATAGATCAGTTCAAATAGATGAAGAAAATATTATAACACATTGCAATAATATTATAAACAAATAAAATTAATCTTACTAATGGTGCACCATCAATTTCATCTAACACTAAACAATTGGGTCTGGGAGAAGCACCCATCACAGCTCTCATTTGTGTAGCAGCTTCCAGCTGTGTTCTAAATAACTCTGGACTGCGATCATCACTGGCATTAACTTCTACTACATTGTATCCTGAAACACCATTATGAAGAATACTATTCTAATATACAAATTAAATTACTTCCAATATTAATACTGTACTTAATAGGCAAACAAATTACAATATTCCTAAGTTAAAAATTAAAATAAAAACACCCAAAATTGAAATTCAGAAATATAAAATACTGCCAGCATATGCTGCAGTTTTGCTATTTATATTCAATAGATATGAACATATATTCAATATTTATTGAATTTCATTTAATAATTATCCTTTATGTTTTATTATTTACTATTGTATATTTATATAAAATATATATGTATATATACTGCTAACTTTAAATATACACATTTATCTATGCAGTAGTAGTATTTGTTATTTATTTCTGAAAGATGTTTATCTACCTGCTTGCTTAGCTATCATGTGAGCTAAAGTTGTTTTACCAAGCCCAGGAGGACCACAAAGTAAGGCTACTTTATACTGAGGCCGATGGTGCTCATCCAATTCCTGACTCAACACTGGGTATTTTGGTTTGTTGTTCATCTCTTGGGGTTTTTCTTTGGATTTAATTTTCTTTTCTCGATTGAATACCAATTTGTCCCAAAGCTTGAGCCACTGTAAAAGAAGTCTATTTGTTCCCTAAATAACAAAAAAAAATATTCAGAATAAAAATTTCATTATTTTGAAAATACATTATTTGTAGGAAAGATCATTCTTTTGATAGCTTCACTTTAAATTCAAATTTTATTCCAGTAAGTATTAATAAAAGTTAATTAAAAAAATTACACAACATTGAAATGTATACTTATTTATTATTTAAATAATAATTTAATTTTAAAAATTTAAATATTAGGAAGTAGGAAGCATGATAATGTAATAAGCAATACCTTCTATTAATTGCTTCATTAAAAAAGAATGTTTACCTCATCACTGAGTAGCTGCAAATATGATCTGGGTTTATATCTTTCAACCAATAAATCACATTCCATTTCTTTTTTGTTTACAATCTCCACGTCCATTTTTTCATCATCTTTGGTTTTATGTTCATTCCCTCCATTTTTTTTCACCATCTAATAATTATCAATTCATCAAAAACAAACCAGTAATATAGCAATTAATATGTTAGTTAAATTTAATAATTAAATTAATTTAATATTATTTTTCAATTATTAACAGCAAAAATAAATATATATTTAAACAGTTTTAAGTAACTTCTAGGGCAGATTAGTACCTCTTCAAGGGCAAGTTGACGAAGCTTTGCATAAGGAATATTCAGAAGACCTCCTTTGTTTGTACCTGCAGCAATTTTCTTAATCTGTGTAAGTAAATTAATAAAATATTATATAATAATACTAAACTAATAGTAAGCAATAATATTACCGTACAAACAAATATTGAAATAAGTTTTAAACACAATATTAAAGCTGAAACATTTACTTCACTTTCAATGTAATCTTCTGAATGTAGTCTCAAGTATAATCTGTGTCCCTTGGCATCTGTAACAGGCATGAATGGCCACTTTGGGACACCTCTAGTCATACACTTTTCAATTGTTTTCTGGGTTCTATTAAGAAACAATAACACATTAATAGTACATTAAACTTCTTAACAATATATTAATAATTTATATACAATAACACAAAACTGGGTTTTTGGGTTTGCAAAATATTAATTCCCTGCATCAGGTTGGTAGAGTTTTCACACAAATGTTATAAATATGTAAAAAATATATTAATTAAACATTTGTAACTTTATTATCTCTTTGTAACAAATTCTTATGATTTATTAAAGTGATTAACTGACAGCAACAATAATATGAAATTAAAACACAACAATGCTGTTAGGTTAGTTTCCTTTAGTGTTGAAACATTTTAAGATTATTATTTATGTGGCATATTTGTGACTTATGTTAATGGCAAGTAGTATGGACTAGCAGTTGCCTTCAAAACATGAAAATGTTTAAAATATAACTTCACATAACATCAATCATAAAAATGGGAAAATTGAATCAGTAATACTGTAGAGAACATATTGAACTAATGAAAATACAACAGATTCTTCCTCTGCATAAACATCTCTGTACCAATTTTATTAACAACAGGGTAAATTTAAGGAACAACTAAGCATACCTTTTGTTTTCTATAAGGGTTGAATGCATTTTAATTTCATACATTTGTTTTCTCATTGTCAATATTTTCTCAATCATTAAGTTCTGTTTTTCAGTTTCTGATAAATCTATCCTGGCTCTCTTTGGATCACCTATAAGTGTATAAGAAATGTAATCAAGTAATTAATTGATCGGGTATTAATTTATTAATAATCGATTAATTAATTGATTTATTAACCAATCAACTTACGGACAGAATCAAAATCAATATCATCTATGTCTCCAAACAGATCACAAACTGCACGTTTATGAGTATCTAATGGTTGAATACCAGTAGAGCATGTAATAGGAGGAGCAAAATTTTCTTTATCATTACATTTGTCACTTCTCTCTGTATTGCTTCTTGGCTAATAAGGATGCAGTAAACACATATTATTATTCAATGCAAAATATAATCCTAAAACAAATTAATGGATAGAAAAACAATAGATATAGGTAAGAAACTTGTCAACCTCATGATTATCAATTTCACAAGTTGTGGACGCCAATAATTTCTTTTGTGTATTTACTTCATTGAAGTCTAAACTCTTCTTCGATTTTGGTGCTGGGTACCTTGTTTCGGGAGGTTCAAAGTCAGCTGAAATTAAATTTTATTTTTATATACTATTCATGAAGCACAATCACATACAAGTGAATTATGATTAAAATGCATGAATATAAGAAAAATGTATCTTGAAAACGGTGAAATACTAATTTAACCTTCCATTTCATGCATCATCTCCATTTCTTCAGCGTGCATAAGCTCATATTCTTCTTCTGGATCAAGATAGTCCATCTTTAAGTTAAAAAAAAGTAACCCACTAAGTGTAAAATAAATAACAGATTGATACTCAAACTGTAACAGTCTTGGAGGTTACACAGGAAACTCCATAATAAGTTTCCCGCCCTTATTATTTATATGATCATAAGTCATATATAATTACAAGTACAGAATCGTTTCAATGTACAACAGTTTAATTAATAACATTTTAATTAATGGCTAAATAATACTTTTAATAATAATTCTTTCATCACGCTTGACCACATTTGTATATAATCGGGAAAAGTGTATATATTTTTACGATATTGTATTAGTTAACAAGCCATAATATATAAACATTTTCGGTTTACACACATTTCAATCTTCAATTGTTTTATTCCTTAAACTTGTAAGGCATTTCATTGTTTTATGAAAATCAAAGCTCTGCGTGAATTACGAAAATTTCGTAAGAACATTAGGACTAAATAGTTTTTATTTATATAATAGAAAAAAGACAATTTTCTATAATTGCAGGTATTTATTATAAATAGCGGGAGTGTAAGTTGAAAGATATTTTCGTCATACGATTGTCTAATTGAAGAAAGGAGATGAAATAGGGACTACTTTTTGTACGACGGTAACGAGCGAGGGCGTAGTGATACCTAGTTCGGGCAGTTCTCTTTCCTTCAGCGTGTAGGTACCGTTCACGTGCGGTTGTGTTTCCGTATTAAGGGTACACAACGCACATTTTCGTGTATTAACCTAGTTAAAAACCCAAAAAAATATAAAAACACCAAAAACACAAAAAAATAGAAAAATCACCGAAAAGTGAAATAAATACGTGCGTGTTTATATTGCTTGTGTTTGTGTGCATCGAAAGCGGGAGCAACGTGGTGGCCGATTGGGACTTACCGCTGTCCGCTATTTTAACGAGAAATTCGGTTATTTTCTTTTTTTAACACTCGAGAGAACAACGTAAGCAAGAAAAATGAATCCAGGTCCAGGTGGTCCCAATTACCCCATGGCCTCTCTCTATGTGGGCGATCTCCATTCAGACGTTACAGAAGCCATGCTTTTTGAAAAATTCTCGACGGCAGGCCCTGTTCTATCTATTAGAGTTTGCAGGGACATGATTACTCGACGCTCTCTCGGTTACGCCTACGTGAACTTCCAACAACCTGCCGATGGTAACTATTACAACGTTATTTACATTTACTGTTTGCCATTGTAGTTAAACCCATTGTTTATTGTTAATGATTCCTTGGTACATTTTGTCAGATAAAAAATCAACTACTGTACATACTCTTTTGCCTTAAACAAATTTACAGATTACTTTCTAAGTAACATTTTGCTCAGCAAGTGGATATGGCATTTGTTGTTGTTCTAATTGTAAAGTAATGACAGTTACAGATACATATTAATTGTACATATGGAATTATATATTTATATGCATATGGGTTGGAAATTGACCGTGTAACAAGTGAAAGTTGCTATGTTGTGTCACCTATTGTAGCTTCAGCCAAAGGACCTCTGTGCACAATATTAATGCCATTAATTTCATCACTACCTCTATTTCTAACTACAATTTTTCTTATTAATTTAATTATGTTCATTCTTACTTCTACTAATTAAAAATTTTCTTTACATTTGATATTTTCGTAAGCCTTTTATTATTATTTCACTTTTTATTAATTAATTAGTAACATGACATGGTACTTTTTATTTATTTTTAAATATTTGAAATGTATTTAAAAAATTCAGTTTTCCTGCACTAGTAGTTGAGTTATATGCATTTTTAAATAGGAAGACAGTCAATATGTCAAGGTTAACTGGTTTCAAAACATTAACAAATGTTCTTTTCATGTTGTTTGCAGAACCTAAATTGACAATTTTAATTTCATTCAACATTTTTAATCTAAATGTTCTTCTATAATCATTTTGTTCAATACACACGCACACACATTTAGATATGGAATCTGATGATGAGATATTAGTTTACTGCAGATAAATTTAGGAACCGGGTGCTATAAATTTAAAGATTTTTTGCTATTGTTTGTGATTTACAAAGTTGATATATTATCCATGTCTATCAAAACTAATTATTTGTCTTTTAATTTAGCTGAGAGAGCATTGGATACAATGAACTTCGACCCATTAAAAGGAAGGCCTATACGTATAATGTGGTCGCAAAGAGATCCATCCCTTCGAAAATCTGGGGTAGGAAATGTTTTTATTAAAAATCTCGACAAGACTATTGACAATAAAGCTATGTATGACACATTCTCAGCCTTCGGAAATATATTAAGCTGCAAGGTAAGTTCATAAAAGTTTTTTAGGTGTGTTCAGTTGTTTATACCCTGATTTATCTTTTGTTATGTTCAAAATAATTTTATAATAATTATTATTTCTTGCTGAATTTTTCAGGTGGTACAAGATGAAAATGGATTATCCAAAGGTTATGGTTTTGTCCATTTTGAAACTGAAGAAGCCGCCACTAAGTCCATAGACAAAGTTAATGGCATGTTACTAAATGGCAAAAAAGTAATACTATACTTACACATTCCTGAATAATACATTTTAATAATAGTAGATTTCATTGGCTATATTTTATATTACATTTATTTGTAGGTTTTTGTGGGCAAGTTTATTCCCCGCAAAGAACGTGAGAAAGAGCTGGGTGAAAAAGCCAAACTTTTCACCAATGTGTATGTTAAAAACTTTGGTGAAGATTTCACTGATGAAATGTTAAAGGACATGTTTGAGAAGTACGGACCTATCACAAGTCATAAGGTATGTGTATCACAGTTGAACTTAATATATATTTGACTTTCACTACTTTATTTTTAATATGAGAATATATTGAACTTCTATTAATTAAAAGCTCAGACTATATCATGTTTTGCTACATTATTTTACTCTTTATCAGAGTTTTAAAAAAAAATGAAGCAACTCTTTTGAATATTAATTTTAAATACAGTTATTCTGGCATAAAAGACCAAATCGTATTTTTTTTCTTCTCTCAAGTTTCTACCTCTTGTTTCAATTTTCTTATTGTTACAGTCTTTCAAAGGCAAATAATCTTAACATATTACTTTGTACATTTTCACAGTTTTAATTCATAGTATTCGTGTTATTACCCTTTAACTGGTTCTGTATATTGTATATATTATAATATTAATTTGTTTGCAGGTAATGAGTAAAGATGATGGTAGATCTCGAGGATTTGGATTTGTAGCCTTTGAAGATCCAGAAGTTGCTGAAAGGGCCGTGGTTGATCTGAATGGAAAAGAACTTGTTGAAGGAAAGGTGAAAGTGAAGTTAATACTGCATTAATATCGTATAGTAAAAAAAATAATTAACATTCTTGTTTAATGACCTGTACAATGTGTAATAGTAATTTTTTCCAGTAAATTTTACAACTTTTCAATCTATAATACTGAAATTTTATACAGTTGATTAGTTAAATGATTTTTAGATTTTTTTGCTTAGTTTTGGCTTAATTTTTAATTCAGTATTTTTTATCACCTTTTAGCCTTTTTTTATCAAAAGGGATTTTGTTTGAATAATTTTGTCATGTGGAACAAAATAAAAATGAAAACAATTCTGCAATCTGACCTAACTTTTTCTTTTAGCCATTGTATGTTGGAAGAGCACAGAAGAAGGCTGAAAGACAACAGGAGTTGAAGAGGAAATTTGAGCAACTAAAAATGGAACGTATGAACCGTTACCAAGGGGTTAACCTGTACGTCAAAAATCTTGATGACACTATTGATGATGAGAGACTGCGTAAAGAATTTGCTCCTTTTGGCACTATCACCAGTGCCAAGGTAATTATTGATGTTATATTAATATATTAATTATTAGTTTGGAATACCGCTTGTGGTCTGCAAGGGTTTCTTGTATTTAGAAATAATATTCAGACTACCAAATCTGAACTCAATAGGTCATGTGTAAATAATAATACTATCTGTAATAGTTTCTTGTTTAACTTTTACTAATCATATGTCATTACAGATAGTGTCATTATGTATATTGCAATTATATATATTTTAATTATTTGATATCTTTATTTTAGGTGATGTTGGAGGAGGGAAGAAGTAAGGGTTTTGGTTTTGTTTGTTTCTCTTCACCCGAGGAGGCAACAAAGGCCGTAACAGAAATGAATGGTCGTATAGTTGGAACAAAACCTTTGTATGTGGCATTAGCCCAGCGTAAAGAAGATCGTAAGGCCCATCTTGCATCACAGTACATGCAAAGAATGGCCAATATGAGAATGCAACAAATGGGTCAGGTAATTAGAATGTTCTCTTCCACTCACTGTAGCACAAAAATCATATCTCAGTTACAGTTTATTTAAACAACAAGACAATTTTTTCTTATTACTATTAGGTTTATGTTATTTTTATAACTTTAACTTTATAACTTTATATGCTTCTGTAAATTATATTAAGTAGCATTTGATTGTATAATTTGTCTAATTAATTTTGCATTATATTAGTACCTATTTTACTGATATCAATATCATTCGAATTTAATTGTTTTTAATTTCCAGATATTCTGTAAAAAAATTATACAATACAAACCAAATTTTGTTTTTTTAATTACGCTAACACTTTTCGTTCAGATATTCCAACCTGGTGGTGCCGGTGGATATTTTGTCCCAACAATTCCACAACCCCAAAGATTCTTCGGACCAACGCAAATGGCTCAAATGAGACAGCCCCAGCCACGCTGGCCAGCTCAGCCACAAGTCAGGCCCAACACCCAATCTGCAGCAGCAGGTAATAATAATAATAATTCTAAGACAATAGTTTCTTTCAAATTAGCAAAAGCATTTGCTTATAAAATGTTGGAACAAACGATTGTACTTGTAGGACAAAATTAATATAGACGCCGAAATTATGGAATGAAATTCAGTAAATTCCTATATAATGGTGTAGGTTTCCCCAACATGCAAGCTCCGTACAGGACAACACCACGAGCGCCACCCGGTGGGTCAGCGGCTCAGGCGGCGATGAGGAATGCGGGCTTAGCGACACGCCCGATGGGGACAGCACAGCAGCAGAACGCAGTAGCAGTGGCAGCGGCGGTAGGCCTCCAGGCGGGTAGGACAGCAGGCATGGCTGCCAACTCGGCACAGCCGGTCTCTGTCAGTGCGCAGGGCCGGACTCCCAACTACAAGTACACACCGACGATGAGGAACCCGCCGGCCACTGCCACCATGCCTGTCCCGCAACAGCAACCTGTCCAGCAGGCAGTCCACATACAGGGACAGGAACCTCTTACACCATCGATGCTTGCCGCTGCCAATATGAGAGATCAGAAACAGATGCTTGGAGAAAGGCTTTTCCCACTTATTCAGGTAGGATTTGCATTTTAAAATTTTCATTAATTTATTTTTATTTTATAGCAAATAATAGATGTATAAAAACTGACTCCGTGGGATAACATATTCATTTATTATTGTAAAGAAAATTTATAAACTGCTGTTTAAGCACATGATGTCTTTTGTTGTTATTTGTACTATATAAATGCTATCAAAAAATTGTACTTTCTATAATTCGCTTTCTGCATTATACTTTCACGTGTAAAGAATAATAACAATTTTTAACTGCAGAATAATGTATATTTATTCTGTACATGCATGCAAATTTTTGTTATAGGTGGCAAACTGATGCAAGAAACATTGTGTTGAAGATTTATTGTTGTAAATGTACAAGATCTATTTCATATTTAAACTGTATCTTCTGTTTCTGTAAAAGTAAAATAAATGTTTGTATTCATTCTCTGCATATTCTCTTAGATTTGATTACATTTATTACAGAATGTGTGTTCTATTAAACCACATTCAATTATATAAAATCAGTACATATACTTAAATAGTTATGTAATTGACTTATAAGAAACAGTGACATGTTTTCAATATAAACATGAAAGTAAAATAATTTTGAAGTATATATGAAGCTTTCTGGCACGTAAAAATATGCATTATTGTTGATGTCAAAAACTCACTAGTTGATGTCAAAGAATAATTGTTGCATATAAAAAAGGAGTGTGAATGTTTAATTAAAATATTTAAATATTTTAATTGTTTAATAAAAGGTTTAAATTATATGAATTATTTTTTACAGAGAATGTATCCGGAACTTGCTGGCAAGATCACGGGAATGTTGTTAGAGATTGATAATTCAGAACTTCTACATATGTTGGAACATCATGAGTCCCTTAAGGCCAAGGTAAATTCTCAAGCAGTAATTTAGTTGTATCTTGAAGTATAAACTTACCCGCTTATTTTTTTATCTAAAGCACAAGAGATTTGATCTTTTCCTTTATATTTTTAGTTGCCCTTGTCATTAAAGCTGTAATAATTAAGAAAATTTGAAATGTGTATCTTTTAAAAAGTTTGATAAAGTGAGAACAATAACTTAATATCATAGTGAATTTTTGTTTTCCCTTTTTTGATGAAGTTTGTACTAATTTTTTCAGGTTGAAGAAGCAGTAGCTGTGTTACAAGCACATCAAGCAAAGCAGGCTGCGAAGAAGGAATAATGTTTATAAATTTTATAAGATGGCGGTGGCTTTAAACAATAATTACAAATGGTGCATTCTGGTTTCATAGGGTACTAAGAAAAATGAAAGAAGGGGAACTCAAAACATAAAAACGAAAAAAAGGAATTTTTCTTCATTTGGCTATTTTTCCTGAGTTATTTTTTATTTATATTTTAAATGAACTGGTAAATGCATCTTATAACATCTTTTTTTCTTTAACTCAGTGCACTAGATTGCATCATTTGAACGCTGTTGTCTGGAGTACTTAAGAGTCACCTATGCCCTTTTCATGTTTATGTCATACAGGGCTTTTGAATAAAAAATATATAAAAATTTTTCAAATTATGTGTTTCATTCCTTTTCCTGTGTCCATTCAGTGTAGAGTTATTAAGTTAAAACTTAAAAATGAATGGCATGAAGATTTGGCAATACGATTATATTGCAAAGGCCAAATATTTTAAATAGTATTATTTGAAATAAGGATTACAAGGTGAAATACATTTTTATTTAAGTAGAGTAAAAGTTCAATATAATTAAGGAGGCACAAAGCCTTGATCTAATTTCTGGCCTGTTCAAGGTAAACATGTTTGTGCAATTGTTGAAAACACCTTTTCAATTGTCCCACTTTGACTGCTTTTAATACCCTTTTAATACAATATTTAGGACACACTACTAACATGTAGATATTAAATACTAGGGAAACAATAACCACAGTACAAAACCAATTAACAAGAACTATCTTTTCTGGTCAACCATTATTGATTTGTTTCTGTCATTGATAACCAATTGTCAGTATTTAAACCATTTCATGATTTATATCAATTATAAGAAATATTTATTTTCTTGATGCAAAATAGAACTACCATGTTGCCTAGTTCTATTAGAGATCAATAGTTCTTATCTAGAGTCAACCACAGTAATTTAAAACTCCTCGAGTTTTTTATTTTATTTTATTATCCGAGTACCAACTTATAATTTATAACATTGAATAAGTTATAGTTTGATAGGACATGTTTTATATCTTGAAATGATTAGTGATTTCTTTTACTCATCACATTTCTGCTCGTAATATTAACATGTATTCTAAATTTGTGTTTACTTGTTCATAGAATGGTTAAATAGTTTCATAAAATTTATCGATTTTACATTTAAATATTTATAACAAATATATATTCTTGTAACATCTAAATAATGTAATGGAACAATAAGCATATTCAATAACTTTCAAAAGTACCTATATCAGAGGAATAACAATGCTTCATGTGTCTCTGCCTTCTTGATCGCCGTCTTGACGCCCATATTTTTAAAATGATGCTGTTTAGCTGCATAGAGTTTGTCTACCCTCACGATATTGAAAACATACACTTCAGATATTTCAAATAAAAATGTAAATTATTATATCTGCATCTTTAAACGGAATATATATATATATATATTTTAATAATGACTACGAAAAAATGATTTGTATTCGATAATACAAGTCATGACCAATATCCTCTTGTTTCTTACCTCATTTGTTAATTTCACCTTCCGATTAGAATATTTCGTTGTTCGTTTTTTATAGTTTCTCTCGTCAATTCCAGTAAGCTGGACTAAATCATAACAGCGAAGAGATATTTGTCGTTGAAATTTATAAAAGTGATAAATTTATGTTTTTAATTAATTTTTCAAATATCTAAAGTTACGTAGAAATGGAAGATATTTGAAATATTATTTGAAGTGAAGGGAATTTTTTCGGAAGAGTGAAGAGGCATGGAAGAGGAACTATTTGTTGGGCGGCGGATGGATATCTAGTTGAGTCATTTCTCTTTCTTTCAGAGTGTAGGTACCGTTCACGTGAGGTTGTGTTTCCGTATTAGGGGTACACAACCCACTTTTCGCGTATAAACCTAGCTAAAAAACAAAAAAAATATAAAACTTTTAAAAAACCAAAAAAATAGAAAAATTACCGAAAAAGCGTAAATAAATACGTGTGTGTCAGTTTTAACAGTGCCTGCAACGTGGTGGAACTCGTGTTTAACGAAGTCTTTCCGAGAGTGGTTTTTAAGTACTTTTTAGATTCGACCGGCTACAGGGACAAGAAGCAAAAATGAATCCAGGTCCAGGCGGTCCTAATTATCCTATGGCCTCTCTTTATGTGGGAGATCTGCATTCTGATGTTACTGAGGCCATGCTGTTTGAAAAATTTTCCACTGCTGGTCCGGTATTATCCATAAGAGTTTGCAGAGATATGATTACACGTCGCTCCTTGGGATATGCCTATGTTAATTTCCAACAACCAGCGGACGGTAATTATACAATCTTGTTGATTTTTAATGTCCTCATGCTTTCCACATGGTGCTCAGAGACTCTCATAAAATAAGTAGTATTTATTACGCCAAAATGTAAAAATGCTTTCATTTCAATTATCAGTATGTGGATAAAATAATGACAATATATTTGTAGGGTTCGGAAATTTATAATTTACTAGTATCACCATTTTAATGGTTAAACATGTGTTTCCTCATTCACCCTGCTTTAAATATCTTATGTTATGTATTACTCATTGTACAAATTCTCAATATGTTAAAAAAATTAAATAATACTTAGAATGGAAATAATTATTGCATAATTAGTTAACTCATTCTTAGTTTTCAGAAATGTGAATGTCATTGCCTTTCATATTAATGTTACATTTAACTAGTAAATTAATTGATTCTATATATTTACTTATTTATATGCTCTACTTTGTATAATTGCCATTTGGAAAGTTTGTGTCTTGTAATTGACTGAATTCATTCGATTTCTCCTTCACTTTCACTTTTTAGTGATTCATTCAGTGGTTCATTTGAACTTTAATTATTAATTTTGGTTCCCAAAATTAATCATTTATTTTTTTTTGTGAATATAATAACAACATTGAAAGTGATTTCATAACAAAATGTAATTTTAATGAGTTTTATTAATTTAAATGCAATGATAATCATGGTTTTGCCCAACAATTTTATAATTCTGACATTTGAGCCGATTTAAAAAAAATAAAATATTTGCTAATACAATGTATATATTTAACAGTTATTGAATTAATATGTTTGCTGTGAACTGGGTCTAACCCTAATTAACATTGATAGATATAGGAAATGTGTTGGAATGTTTAGAATTATTATTTCATTTTGTTTGTAATATTCTTAACTTTTTGTGGACCATGAATCAATAATAAATAGTGCAAACCGTTATTCTTGAAATCAGGTTTAGGTTAAATTAATTTAATAATATAAATGGAATTGTTTGAATAATGTGAATGAATCCCCATTGAAATATTAGGAGCATGCACTCATTAATGATTGTTATAGCAGATAAGATATAATCATAAAAATATACTGAGTTGTGACACATCTTTGAACCAAATGAACATCCTAATAACTTTATTCTTCATTTATATCTAAATAGATATATAAAACAATTTAAACACAATAAGCAAATTGAACTAATTTATTCCTCAAAAAATTACATTTTTTAAAAATTGTGTGCACTTTTATTCCAGCTGAAAGAGCCTTAGACACTATGAACTTTGATATACTGAAAGGACGACCAATCAGAATTATGTGGTCACAGAGAGACCCATCTCTCCGTAAATCAGGAATCGGAAATGTATTCATTAAAAACTTAGACAAGAGTATTGACAATAAAGCAATGTATGACACATTTTCTGCATTTGGGAATATTTTGAGTTGCAAGGTATAAAAGATAGAGAAATTAGTTTGTGCTAAAAAATTGTATAATACACACTAGCATATTTAGAGACTGGATAAATAATTATTTGTCGTATTCGGTTTCAGGTTGCTCAAGACGAAAATGGTGCTTCTAAAGGCTATGGATTTGTTCATTTTGAAACAGAAGAAGCAGCTACAAAATCAATTGACAAAGTCAATGGCATGTTGTTAAATGGTAAAAAAGTATGTAATAATTTATTAAATAATTTATTTTAAGTTCATTAAATATCATGCATATTAAATTAGGAATAATAATTAATTGTTATTTATAATTTAGCTATACAGATATATATCTTTGGTATGTAATCTTTTGTTGGCTTCTTAGAATGTGTCATGAATTTATCATTTATCAAGTAAATTTTATTTGATCTTAAAATTATATTTTGCGTACTGCATCATACATTCTTTTTATCTACCTTACATATTTTTAAAGATAATATTATAAATGTGCTTTAATAAATCAAAGTATTATTGTTATAACATATTCTGCATACTGTTGGATCCTTCTATTAATTGCTTTATAATTACACACAATTTTAAATTTGTAGCATTACACACCTCTTCTCTCTCTTATCTCTCTTAATATCTCTTGTTCATATTTGATAATATATTTCTTATACAGAAAGCAACTGTTATCTAAAGATAAATGGTATTGGTTGTGTAGTTTCCTCTTTAGATATTTCCAGTCAAGTTATGACCTTGCATTAGAGAATATTGCTGTGTTCAAACTTAGTCAGTCAGTCTCTGTTGTGCAATCTCAGCAGTTTATATTTGCTTGTATTATTACCTTCCTGTTGTGAGCATTCGCCGTTGTTTTATACACAGTTATGTGAAATCCACTTGGTCATTTTATTTTTTAATGTACAATATAAAATCAACAAATGAGCATTAATTTCTGTGATGAATACACATAGGTGAACGCATAAGAGCCTTGGAGAGCTTTGGACAGAATAACAGAAAATATTTTGTTTAAAAAAATGAAATATTCAATTGTTGCTACTGTGAGTATACAATTTAGCAAGGGAAGATAGTAAACTAGAATGTTATAATGCTGAGATGAGTTATAATAATACTACTAAATTTGTTTTTAAAAAGTGTATATATATATATTGTTGTGCAATGTTAGGATGAGTTAGGTTATGTTACCTTCCAGTCATTCCCTCAGGTTTTATCCGATCTCTATTACATACTTTTTCAGTAGTTTGCAATTTTCATATTTCAGGTCTTAAATTCTATTTTTGTTATCTTATAGAATTAAAAATCTATAATCAGCAAATTATTAATCGTAATAACCTGCATTTATTTTTATTTGTAGTAAAAAGTAATATTTTTGTATTTTATATATATTATATTAGTTATTTGTTACTATATACTATGTTGTATTGAATGTTACTACATTGTATTCATTTTAGATGACCTAAGTTATATAGAATGTATATAGGTAGAACTTAGAAGTAATAAGGGCTGTTGAGATTCAATGGTTAAAGATGTATCGTGAATCGTTGAGACTACTGATGGTGATGGTTCAAGTCTCACTGTAGAGCTAAAGGTTCTGTACACTGGGTGTTTTGGCTGTTTGGTTAAGCGATAGGACAGATTAAGACTAGATTAAGATTATCCATAATTAATTATTATTATGTGTTATGAAAATTATAGAAACAAAATATTTTTTTATTTAAACAGGTGTTTGTTGGGAAGTTTATTTCCCGGAAAGAACGTGAAAAAGAACTGGGTGAAAAGGCCAAATTATTTACTAATGTGTATGTGAAGAATTTTGGTGAAGAATTCACTGATGAAATGCTAAAAGACATGTTCGAAAAATATGGGCCAATAACAAGTCATAAGGTAAGGGGTTAACAGTGTTACCTAATTCCTGGAGTTTAATATTGCAGTTTTACTACTGTACCCATCCACTACTTCTGCACCCTTTATATATTCTAAAGAGATATGCGTATTATATTCCCTGCATTTAAATGGAGCAAATAATTGTACCAGAAATTAGAACTTTTTTGTTTATTTATAAAACCTTAAAGTTAATTTTAATTACAACTTTTGTTTTATAATGTTTCTATAAAGTTATTGTAATATTATCCTTACTAAAGCAAAGACATGAAAACTACAATCTAAAGCTAAAACCATTGTTACAATCTAGATTGATTGCGATAAATTTGTTTTTTCCATACCTAACCAAATTTTTTGTTTATTTCCAGGTTATGAGTAAAGATGATGGAAGATCACGTGGATTTGGTTTTGTAGCCTTTGAAGATCCAGAATCAGCTGAGAGGGCCGTTGAAGATCTTAATGGCAAAGAAATAGTTGAAGGGAAAGTAAGACATTATTTAATAAATTTTTTATGATTGTTTTATATATCCTGTTATTATATTAAGGGGAAAAATTACATGTGATCTACTAAGTCAGCTATAAACAAATGTATTACCATATTTTCTCTATGATAATATTTAAATGTTTTTGGGAGTTTTTAACTTATTCTTTTTTATATATTATGAAATAATCAAAGATGTTGGAAGTTGGTATAAGAAAGATGTTAAGCCTAGGTTTATATCCAGATTAATGCATGTAGTATGCTGTTGCATATAAAGCCCTAAGGGAAAAAATCATGATTTTCTAAAATTATATTCCAGCCCCTGTATGTTGGAAGAGCTCAGAAGAAAGCAGAGAGGCAACAAGAACTTAAGAGGAAATTTGAACAACTAAAAATGGAACGAATGAACAGATATCAAGGTGTTAATCTGTACGTCAAAAATCTTGATGATACAATAGATGATGAAAGACTTCGTAAAGAGTTCACACACTTTGGCAATATCACAAGTGCTAAGGTAAAATATACCTGTACCTCCATGTAAATAATAATTTTTCAATTTCAACATATATCTGCATGAAATCATATTTGGCAGAAACACTGAAAAATTATTGATGGTAACTTTGCTAATTTTTCAATAGAAATAATTCACATTTTTATTCTAGTATTAATTTTCATTCTACTTTGATAAATTTATTTACTCAGTATGAAATATGTCTGGTAAACTTTATTTAAATTTTACTTCTTTTTTAACAAAAAAAGGTGATGTTGGAGGAGGGAAGAAGCAAGGGTTTTGGCTTTGTTTGTTTCTCCTCACCTGAAGAAGCAACAAAGGCCGTGACAGAAATGAATGGTCGTATAGTTGGAACTAAACCCTTGTATGTTGCATTGGCACAGCGTAAAGAAGATAGGAAGGCCCATCTTGCATCACAGTACATGCAAAGAATGGCCAACATGAGAATGCAGCAGTTGGGGCAGGTAGCTATTGGCTTATTTGTCAGGTTATTAATTAAAACATTATTATTATGTACTAATAATGTTTAAAGAGTTCTATTTTTCTTTTATTTTTCTACCTTGAAATTTAAATCTTTCTCTTTCTTCAACCTTAAGAGTTTATTTTTATAGAACAAATTATAAAGTCCAAGATATTTAAATAGACTCTAAACTAAACCAGCTTATGATTATACTTAGTTATATTAAAAGTTATTGTATAAATTGTATACCATTCACAGTATCTCTCTGTTTTAGTTTTTTAAATTTCATTTACTATTTTTATTTTAAACCATTATTTCTTCATATTAGTTTATACCTATTTCCATCATTCATTTATATGAACAGCATACTTTTGATATTTTTTCCAACTTCTGGTTTCTCAGATATTCCAGCCTGGAAGTGCAGGTGGGTACTTTGTACCCACAATACCACAACCACAGAGGTTTTTTGGGCCAACACAAATGGCTCAGATGAGACCTCGCTGGCCAGCACCAGCTCAGGTCAGACCAAATGCCCAGACTGCTGCTTCAGGTAATTAAATTAGTTCATATCTTGTTCAATTTTGTAATTGGATGTTCTGTTGGATTTGAAGTTATCTTTAAATGTTGAACAATGTTAACATTAATATTTTGGACACTAGATCATTTTTATGAATAACATTTACACCAATCAAAAAGTTTACTTTTTTGATGTTTGTTTCTGAACAGATAAATTACAATTCTTAGGTTTGCTTTCTTAATTATGATCGCTAATTATTGTTCTATCTTTTGGGAAAAATATTTAATGACTCAGTAATGAGTCATTTTAAATTTAAATTAGTTCCTTTAGTTACTCATATACTCAACATTCCAGATTATCTTTCCTAATTGTTAAATTTCTGTCTGCTAAAGTTACTGTGATAATTACCTGAGTAATTCTATCCTAATCATTCATTTTTATTCTCATAAGTGCAGAAAAACAGTTGTTAAGACTACAGTGTAAATTACTGAGTGCAGAAACATAATGTAATATCTTATTATTACAAAATCTGCTTCACCCCTTAAGCCGTGCATTAGATCGGTAGTAGGATGTTAATGATGTTGAAGAAATATAGTTAGTATGTTTCTTCAATATTAATTTATTTTCCACACTGCATTTAATGATTGGTAAATTAAATTTTTATATTATTATAACAAAAGCATATTAGGTCTTCAATTAATTTTTAGTTATTCACTAGTTTGACCCTTGTTCGAAAATTTTCTTAAATCTCGCATATATCTTCTTAGTTAGGTGACATACTTACATTAGAATTACATTAGAATCCTTTTATGTTTTACATGGACTGTTGCAGTACCGGTCTCCAAGCTACATGCAGGTAAACAAGTATTTTCTACATCATTTGCAATAAAAAAAAGTTCTATAAACAAGAATTGATAAAGTATTTTCATTGGTTTTAGAAAGAACTTAACAGTATTTTGACAGGGATAATGGACCTTTTCTTGGAAATTTAAATATTTTTCTTAGGCTTTTGTCATTAGAATAATCATTTTGAAAAATAGTTATTTGATTGATTTATTTTCTATAGGATGTATATGAACAACATGGATATAACATTTTATTATTATACCAATGAAATAAATAATTTTAATGTGTTTTGGTAGAATAGCAGACAATATTTTGCAGAGGTCTATAATAAAGTGATGACTTTAGATTTTAATTCAAGACAACACTATTATTGCCCTGTTATTACTAAATAGTTCAATGAAGTAATTAGTTTTATCAAATCTTCATTTCACTGTTTGATCAGTCTTTATTTTATTTTTTTTTGCCTTTAGGTATTTGTTCAATTTGTGTAAATAAGTTTGTAGATATTTGTGTCTTGGGAGTGTTAAAAATATTTATAATAAAGTTATATCATTTATATTCTTTCTAAAAAATATGTGGAACAATGTAATAAGTAGTTTTCGGCTTTCGTGTCTGGTTCAGTGTTGATTTTGTGGAGAAGTTTTCAGCATGTGGTAATAAATTTTTCCCATCAGGTCTGTGATGTGATATTAATTTTGGGGGATCTTGTGCATCATCTCTGTATCACAATGGAGTAGCACTCCATAAGTAAATTAGTGAAGCGACCATTTTTATGAATTGCCAATAAAGCATTGTTACTGATAATATGGTCATCGGTAACCATTTATTCTTGTCGGATATTAAGCGAATTTAAATTGTTTAAGGCAACTATTGTACCATTTATGCAGAATAATTAATAACAACATTTCCGATATAATGTTTTGGGTGAAAAACATTTACTATTCAGTAATAATTTATAATATACCGAAGAAAGTCGATGGTATATGAAACTGTTTAAATCAGTTTTTTTATAGGTGTATGGGGAAACTTGACACCAGTGTGATTTTATACCCATAATCACCAATTTATTTTGAGGCCAGAATCGATTCTCACCATCTCGAGCTAAATTAATTTAGAATTAGAAATAGGTTATCGGATGTTTAGTGAGCTTTAATTACACGAATATATAATTTACAGGTTTCCCAAATGTGCAAGGTCCTTATAGAAGCAGTGCTAGAGCGCCGAGTGGAGCTGCCCAGGCGGCTATGAGAAGTGCCGGCCTGGCCGCAAGGCCTATGGGCCAGCAGCCGAACGCAGTTGCGGTGGCGCAGGCTACGGTGGGGCTGCAGGCGGTGAGGGGAGCGGCCGCGGGTATGGCGGCGGCGGCCGCGGCCGCAGCTGCGGCTGCCCAGCCGGTCTCTGTCAGCGCCCAGGGCAGAACGGCCAACTACAAGTACACCGCCAACATGAGGAACCCGCCTGCGGCTGCAGCCATGCCCGTGCCACAACAGCCGCCGGTACAGCAGGCGGTACACATCCAAGGCCAGGAACCACTCACGGCTTCCATGCTCGCCTCTGCCGAGCCCAGAGACCAGAAACAGATGCTCGGTGAAAGACTCTTCCCTCTCATTCAGGTGAGGTTCTGCTCGCTACCTTAATTGTTATTGTTTTAATTTTTATAGTAAAAGGAAAAATTGCTAGTTAGTATATTTGTTTTCTGATTTGTATCTTTATGTTTATTTCTTGCCATTTTATATTCCCTCTGGACTAAAATGGTTTTAGATCCTTGCTGACAGTATACATTGCTTATAATCTTGGATAAACACAGCAGCTTTCTCTAATATTAGTTGTCTCACTTTTGAATGTTTTTTAAATACCACTTTCATACAAAGTTATATCATAAATTAGTTGTTTTAAGGTCATTCATTTTATTTACTTAACCCCTAGAGATTAGGTTTTAATCGTAAAGAGAAATAAAAAAGTAGAATCAAAACTTTAAATTATAGAATAGGACTAGAAATGTAAATAACATTATTTAATATTGAAAATTAATGTTTAAATTATTCTCATCTCCCAAAAGTGTCACCATTGGGTGGTTTCTTTTATCAAGTCCTTCATGCACAAAACAGTACATTCAACCATTGTACTAATAACTATAAATAGTTGATTGTACAAAAATAAAGAAAATAAAAAAAATATTCGAATTAAATTTGCGTAGTCCTAAGATTTGTTTCAGCTGAAGTTGTATTATATGCCTAAGCACTGCCCTGTTTTTCTTTCACTGCAAAAAGTCCCGAAATATTAATTTTTTAATATACATTATAATCTCAAAAACTGAAAACGGTGCATAGCATAACGGTGGATGAACGATTCATGAATTTCTTTCATTATAGAACAGTAACAAATCACAGAAATTCTTGCACGTGTAAAATATAAGTATGGTACAAATGGTCATCCATGTTAATTATACACTCAAAGAGCTAAAAATATTTATTTCTTCCTAACTAATTATTTTTGCTTTCAGTTATATTTCCAAGCATTGTTGTGTATTTTTTGTTGTAGGTGGCGATGTAGCTACTTCGAGTACACCACTGAGTTGATTTTTTATTATAGTTAAATGGTTATTGAAGTTTCAAGAATTTTGCTTTTTTATATGTATTTTCTACCAGTATTGTGAAAAAGTAAAAGAATAAAATATGTTTTGTTGTGAGATTTTCTTTTTTAATATAAGTGGGGCATTGTATATAATTGATAAGTTCTTTTGGGCATAATTTACACTTTTGATAAAAGTATTTTGATATTGAAAATATGTTCATTTAAAAATATTACACTGTTTATTATCAAATTGAGTACTATTAAATTATTTGTATTATATAATTAAGCAAATATTCAAATTTGGTACAATATATTTTATGATAAATGTATTATCAACACATACTGGTAAGTTATGAAAATTAAGATCACATGATTTAAACATCAGTGGCCCATGTTATTGTTTTGTCAGCCACCACAGCATAAAAGAACTTTATGTTTTAATATTTCTTTTTATTGTGAGTCTATATTATGTCTCATAAAAATGAAATGCATTCTTTTACTTTTATTACAGTACAAAAGTCGAATGTCTGTTGAGATTACATTGTTACAATCATGTTCAATTCAAACTTAATTGTTCAGAATTTTCAGAGCATGTTTTCAAATATTTTAAATTTTTATTTTTCAGAGAATGTATCCTGATCTTGCTGGCAAGATCACTGGCATGTTGTTGGAGATTGATAACTCTGATTTGCTGCACATGTTAGAACACCACGAATCCCTGAAGGCTAAAGTGAGTGCTAGACAGATCTGAATTTCAATTTTATGAAATCATGTACAATATCTGAAAATCATATTATATTGATGACTGTTATAATTTTAAAGCTTGACAGACTAGTTAACATTCTTCAATACATTCATTTCTTGGGTAAAATATACAAATTATTTGTTTCTAGAATGATAACATCTTTAATTAAATAAACACCCTGGGGGTTTATAAGAATGCTTATCAAGCTAATAAATCAACCATGATAATCAGTATGATGGTATCAACCATTATTGCTAATTAAATATTGATTCTAATATAGATATAAAATGAAACAGTTTACTGTAATACAGGGCCATAAAACTCTTATAATAATTTGTATTCTCGTTTCAGGTTGAGGAGGCAGTTGCTGTACTGCAAGCTCACCAAGCCAAACAGGCTGCATCAGCTAAGAAAGATTAAACTAAGAAAAATTTTTAAAATAATAATCAAAAAAAGGGAAATTTTCAAAAAGTAAAAAAAATTGCAAAGATCCACCTAACCAAACAATGAAAATATATACAATGTACGCTAAATAACAAAATGATACGGTACATACAACTAACTTAAAAAATCATAAAAAAAATTACCCGCATCCTCAATTTTTAAAATTGGAGAATGCAACAGCTTATTTTATCATTTGATGATAATTTTGTTATCATTTGATGATAATTTTGTTATCATTCGATGATAATTTGAAATGAGAGAGAGAGAGATAAAAGAGAGAGAATATTTGAAATTGTTTTTGTTATTTGAATATGATTTTCGAATTGACAAAAACATACACAACCATTGGCCTTAGACCCACTGCCAATTTTTCCGCAGAACTGAGTCACTTTAAAATTGTGGGCATGTTTTGTTTTTCCTTTTTTCACTATGATTGCATTGTTCTATTTTAACTGATTTAAATATTTTAATTATTGCTCAATTTGCATAATTTTAATTAATTATGTGCTCTTCTATATATATATATCTATCCCCCTCTTGATTTCCAAATGGAATTGCCTTCCCCACCCCACCTTCAAATAAATAATTTACGCATTGTTCTATTGTCTAATATATAATTTTGTGGTTTAAAAATTGGAAGGGAGGAGATAAGGTTTCATGGTCGGAAGGGATATTCAATTGAAATTTTGTTTTACATCATTTTCTCCATTGGTTAACTATTTTTATTGAACCAATGCAACTACTAGTAATTTTAACTGTACTATTTATATTTGACACATTATTTCAGCATTTGAATAGTAGTAAAATTATTGATAGACATGATAAAAACAAAACCATGTAATCACTTTCCTTCCCTTGTTATTTGGTTAATGGGGCTTTAATATTAATAAAATGTGATTTGAAATTGTATCGTGTTTTATTTAATTTCACTACCAAGCTCATATATTATATTTGTAATATATATTTTTATTAATTAAACACAAATGATAATAAAATGAATGAACTATAATTTGTGGTGGAACCTTGTGTGACAGAGAAAATATTTTTAACTTTGAAAATTATTGGGAACCAGAGTGGGACACAAATCAACTAAAGGCTTACCAGCTGCAATTCCATTAGCAGGATAGCCAAGAGTTTTCAGTTCCCTTTCAGTGTTAATGGCAGGGGCATTGGTTTTTGAGACTATGGCTTACCTATTTAAAAATTGAACATAAAATTCCCCCCTCTTCTGTCAGGACTGGGACACTGACATTGCCGGTGTAAGCCTGCCATTATGCTCTGAGCCTTGCCTGCCTTTGCTCTAGGTCACCTGCCATGGTGTAAATTATTTCTTTTTGTTTAAGAAGAAGCAAAAATGTGGTTTGCTGTGTTTTCTACAAGTCGATAAAATAAGCAATGAAGGCAGAGTAGATCTCTTGTTATTGTGCTTTGTTTAACCTCATCAAAATATGGGCACTTTTGTTGTCGTTCTGTTGACAAAGGAATTGTGCTTATTTTTGGCTCTCCTATACAAAAAAATGGATCTGGTGGGGGACGTGGTGTGGGTTCCCTATTCAATATATTAATTAATAAATAACTAGTCCCCTCTGGCGATACCGGCGTTCTCCCTTAGTACACTCCCTTGATACACTCTAAGTGACCGCCGTTCCTCCTGGATCACATCTAATTAACCTCTGTCGGTCCCCGCTAATTTATACCCGTCTAGGAGATCTCCGTTAGCCTTCTCCTGTACCTAGGCCGTCTCCCCGCCGCCAGTAGCACTCCGTTGAACCGATATCTGTACATTTATTGATATTTATTATTCCGCACCGATTTTACTATTATCCAGACTCTTGCGGAAGTATAACACCTTTTTTTGTGCTATATGCGTAGTATTTACTTCATTTTTAAGATTACTTATGGCCGACAATATTTTTATTCTTCGATGAAGTTGCAAAAACTTTACAAAAATTGCATAAATTTTAATTCTTCGAAATTCCTGGAACAGGCCTAAATTATAACTGGCTATTTAATTATTTCCATGCATCGACAGTGATCTACTGGAATTTACCAGGATCTAATATGAAAATGAAGAAATCTAGAATTCCTCCTAGGTGTGGGAAAACAATCGAGCCTAGATCCATTACCGTCTACTTAACCTTAGGGTTTTTATTAATTTTTTTTTAACGTGCCATTTTATTATATAATTTGTATAGCCAGAACAAACGTACGTGGAGCTCATAATTTGTTTGTTAAATGTAATTGTTTACTCTTCTTAATAATACTGGAAAGGACTGGGAGAGCACGTCAGGCAGCAGAAACAAGCTATATTAAAAATACGTTAATCTTTATTTACATACATTATCAAATTGTCTTAAAAATACAGTAAAAGAACCATGCAACTGGTCCGAATCACAAGTGAACTCTTAAAAAAGAAGAGAGCATTCACCGGCACTTTCTTATTATTAAGGACATTCGTAGGAATGTAAAAGTAAAAATAACCATCGAATCTGACAGTCGGCCGACAGTAGAGACTCCTGGAATGTGGTAAACAAAAACTTATTTCCGAAAACGTTCCATTTACGTTTAAAAGTTTAAATTTGACGTACAAGTATTTCGACGTAAATAATTGTGGATTCAGACTGTCTCCAGTTGGGGCTGGGACTGGGGCGGCGGTACCCATCCGCCGAACGTTTCCTCCAGTTCCCTCGCAACTGCAAAGCTCAGCCTATCCTGGTTCTTGTTAACTGCGATCTGAAACCAGACAACTGAATGTTCTAATATTCCCGCGGATGAAAATTATATTGATGAGAATTGAATAGATCAATTTACGGCCAACAAATAAGAAATTTGAACGACCCCTTTTCATTGTCGATCAGATTATTTTCAGCTTCGTTGCATTAACCAGACATTGTAGTCGGATTATCAGTGTCAAGCTTTTGGACGAATCGTTGGAGACGAACAGGAAGGCCTACTGTGAGAAAAATATGTGGGAATTCAGGCCCAGCATGACTTCATTTCCACGACACTGCTTGGTACTCTTTTCTCAGTTAAACGAGAATGATGACTATAAGAGCTGAAACTGCCATGAGATAGGACAGGATATCGCTATGCAGACGAATGACAACAGTTTTCCGATCTAACCAATAATTATTGTGAACGCTCTTTTACCTGTATGCCGAGCGGCCTTCCGTCCTTGGCCAATCCCAGGGGGCAGACGGTCGCCGGCAGTTCGAGCAGATTGAAAACAGTTAGGTAGTTCACGTTGAGCAGCTTGTAGTAGAACTGGTAGTGAAAATTGGCCAGGTCGTAGAACGCCGGGAAGAAGAACACTCCGTCATCGCCGAGAATCTCCTGCCAAATTAACGCATCCTCATTAGACCCATACTTCAATTCAACGTCTAAAAACCATTAGGGTAGCTCACATTTTAGTTGGAATCTAATCTAGTTCGAGTTGTAAACTAAAAAATATTTACTAAGTAGAACGGAAATAGCGGAAAAATAATTCTCCCAATTGTCGTCAATACAGATCAACTCTGATCACTATATTACTAATATTACTTAGTGTACTAAATATGTAATTATTTAGTGTATAAATTAAGTGAATTATTGAACAACTAACTAACAACTACAACTAACAGGCATATTATTCAACTATAAATAGATAACCGGAATGAAAAGAGTGTGGCGAGTAATCACTAAACAAAAGGAAAATTCGGAAGAACCAATTGAATTAAAGTCAATTCTATTACCATGTAACGTTTGATCGGATTAGACTGTAAGTAGAGTGAAAGCAATGAAAGGACCACCAGGATTATTGTATCGTGTAAATAGCAATCAATGTGAAAGATAAATTACTGCTCTTTTATTTTTTTCTAGAAATTCTCTGCAGAAGGTTTTTTTAAACGGAAATATTGAAAGTGTAAAGTTAGTTTTGGAACTGATGAGAGCTCAACACGAGGCCGTGAACGAACCGTACCGTCGTGTGGAGGCTTGGAAATTATAAAAAAATTCTCTTACCGTCATTTTGGTCATGAGGTCTCTCTTGTACTGGAGCATGTTGTCGAAAGTCTTCTGCGACCGGCTCTGCGCGTACTTCTTCAGCGGCCCGAACAACAGGGCCGGTAGGGTGTGCTTCGAACAGCCCGTGAAAAACTTCAGGAATTCCTTAGTGACGCTTTTCCACTCCTGAAAAAGTTTCAATCCCGATTAGCCAAGCGCCGAGCAACGGTCTGCCCGATAGTTCGGAAAAATGGCGATATTGCACCATTAATTCCAGCTTCTGGTAATACGCTCTGAAGTATTTCCTCTTCGAATATTCAATTGTTACTTATCTCAATATTTATTAAACCTCCATCTAATGTACACGATATAGAACTTGAGAAAGGGGTATACAATTAAAATACTACTAATAATATACAAAGGACTGGAATTACTTACGTCTGGATCTTCTTCTGATTTCGAGAATACCGAATCTATTCCTTTCATCCTCATCATTACGACAATGGTTGTCTTCCAAACGTCGCTCAGTTCTTTAAGTTCCAACTGTAAACAAATATAATGGTAATTAAAGGAATAATTGAATTTTTTAAACAAGCGTTATGTTTTATGCGATAAACGTCCCGATAAATACTATCGCCCACCTTTTGAGGAACGATTCCGTATTTCGTTTCGAAATGTTTGAGAACATTCCTCATCGACTTCTTGAGCTCTTTGTGCACTTTATTTGAAATTATTGTTCCGTCGCTCTCCATGTAGTAAATTTTCAGTTTCTTCAGATCCACCTGTAACCGGAAGAACAATTTTGTTATCCCTGAGCTTGGTGCCGTTATGCATTTACTACTGATGGTTATCGCAAAGTGGTATCCGAAACAATAGATTAACAGTTACTTCTTTGAATAAGACAAATTACCGAAGCTAATTGGCGGACTCACCGGCTTGTCGAGGTTGAGGGCGACTTCTCTGTCGGGGTCCGTTATGAGGTTCCTGAGCAGTAGCGGGAGGTCCTCAGCGTAGCGGCTCATCGGCGCTATCGTGAAGAAATTGTCGAACTGTTCGTCCTTGCACGACGGCCTGTGACCCACGCTGCTGATCAGACCTGATCGAAAGTCCCGCAGGTATTAAAAACCCATTTCCGGCAGTTTTACTATGCAGTTAAAACTATGACTTTATGTGTAACCGATAGCAGATGTTGCACTTGCACTGATAAACTAGCGCCCCCTGAGGGTGGTACAAGTGACAGTGCAGTGGGGATGCCCGAACAACATCCAAAGTGCCAAAGTGACTAACACCGCTACTGAAGATGGCGATCAGCCGAAACTGGTCTAGCAAAAGACCAAACCAGCGTAAGGAGACGTCCTACTACGCCAGTCTACGTCTTTGCGATGTGATTACTCTTGGGATCTTCTGTTTCCACCCGCTTATCCAGTCCCAAATCAAACCGGTTTCGGCATTTCGTTACCGTCAATAAATTGGTGAGGTACCTTCGCGCTGTGGCGAACAGCGGAAACGGGTTTAGCGTAGGACCGAATCGGCGGACGGTGGCGGAAGTCCGCAAGAGTGACGCTTTTGTAATGTCCTGCTGCCATATTCGCCAGTTATACATTGTATATAATAAAATAAATATATTCCGCGTAATATTCTGCCGATGAGTATTCCTTTACTTTCTGTCTGTCGATTACCTGGTGTCGGCTTGTGGCCGTAGACCCCGCAGAAGAGTGCCGGAAGCCTCGACGAGCCCGCTGTATCGGACCCCACCCCGATCACGGACCCGGCCCCACCAAGAAGTGCAGCCTGCAACATGCCCACCATTTATATTTATGTAAACAGTTTACTCACCATAATAACCGACATGTACATCGGTTCAGTTGAATATATGAAATTAACCTTCGAACGTCAATAATGGTTCGAAATCAACACTAAACTGATAAATTGGGCAACAAGTTCCTTACGCGATATCATCGAAAATTTTCAACAATATTAATTTGTAACTATTATTAAAATTGTATGCATAATTTAATATACCCTTTAAGGGGATTTGGATTCTCATTCTTAAGATTTCGTGATTCTACTCGGTTTTATATTGTAATTACATTTGTACATTTGTAATATTTAACTTTATGTACAATCCGGTCGAGAAAATTCCATTCTAAACTTGAATTAGAAATCCGAAACCCTAGATCATCAAATTCATTCAAAGGCAAATGAATTTTGGCATTCCTCTTTTAATTGTTTGCCCCACTTACTCGTCCTGATAATCACCTGTACCGGTATGCAGCGAACATTCTACTGCCTTAATTAAAACCTACTTTCATTTTAGATTTATTTATTAACGGTTTCGCTTGTTATCCTCAAATCGATATGCTAAAATCGCACTACAATGAAAGTGATGAGTGAAACATACCTCGCCACCGGATGAACCGCCGCAGGTCCTCCTGAAGTCGTACGGGTTGTTGGTCATACCGGTCACTTTGTTGAAAGTCTCGTACGACATGCAGAGTTCGGGAGTGTTGGACACCAGAAGCACAATTGCCCCGGCCTCACGGGCTTTGCCTACGCAGGGGGCGTCCTCGCCCGCAACACGCACCTCCTTCTCAACCATACCCGTACAGTGGCTCAGACCTGCACAGAAACATACATAGAACTTAGCTTCGTCTAAACTATCTAATAAACAAACATTCTCCGCCTCCTGTCGCTACTTTGATACTGGCATAGACACGGGGGGGCGACTCAATGAGCACAACTCATACACGATGGCAATGGGTATGTTGTATATACAGTCACTGTGCCAAAGAAACTATGGATAGGATATAGGACAGGTAAATATCCACTCTTGGTAGGAAATGTGCACTGCACGAATTCGACGTTTAATGTGAGCGCCTAAACTGATGCCAGTTAACTTAAACTTAGATTAGTGAGGGGTAAGTGAAGTTTGTAATTTGCCTGTGGAATTATAAAACAGTTTTTTTAAGAGGGAAGGGGCCGATCAACGCCGCAAGATTCCAGATGAATCAAGAAAAAGCGATGATGCGAAGATTATAGCATGTGAGCAAGCGAGATGAAGTTCGCCCGGCCTAGTACCATATGCTCTCTAACCGAACGCAAACATGCCGAACTTCTGTTGCCGGATGAAGGGAATACTTAAAAATAACCCCTCTCTCCCTCGTATTTATACTGCGAGTGTGTGTGTGCGTACTTGTAGCATTCTACAACTCTCCGCAAACGACTGTTTCCCAATAGCAGACACTGCAGACGAAATATTTTGAAAAACACCCACTAAAACCAAACAACAATTCTATGCCATGGGGGAGGAAGGGGCTCGAACGAATATCTCCGATTTTAATCTGACCGCAGGAATAACGTTCGAATCAATGCCATTTTGAGGTCGCAGTAGGAAGCTAATAAACATGCGACTGAAATATTCGCTTAAAAACAGCGCGCTTAGGCGACAGACCTTGAAATAAGAACAGTCAAAAGTTTGACTGCAAATAACAATGAACGATAATGTGTATTATTATTATTATTATTGACGACAGTGTTGCGAAAATTGTGCACCAAGCAATAACTTTTAAACTGGGGATAACGGAAGTTCCTTATTAGAGGTACGAACTGCAGAGCAGTACAAGTTGTATTGAGGGATATGAGTTTGAACAGTTTTTCTCGAAGGGATTTTGTCCATTTTAAAACGCGTTCTCGTTTTAGCAAAAAGCCGAGAATCGCACGCGTGAACTATACGCGGTATGGCATAACACAAGACAAGCAGAGTATTTTAGCTACATTAAACAAATATTATTTGCTGGGGGGGGCAAGCCGTCGGCGTCGAAGGCCTCGTCCAAACAAAAGTCCGCAACCTGCAAATTCTGTTTACGCCTCCGCCACTTTATCGGTTATTTATTCTGGTCCACCGTCCGAATTTATCCGGCCGGGTCATAACGGGGTCAAACTGTTCTTTACAAAACAAGCGCTGAAAACTCAACATCGCGTTTGGGTCACTTTGATTTGAACTCTGTTTCATAACGCTGACGCACGGGACGATCGCAAAACGTTGACATTTTTCGGTTTGGATCCGAAGCTGCAAACAATTAAACCTCAGTTAATTCCGGTATACGGCAAACAATTTCGGGACAAGAGAGGCGGAGGAAGTGAAGCGTAAGCGTGGAGGGATCAATAATACGTTCGCCGTTATTGAAATTGTTTGAAATTGCGGGAACGCTCGAGTAAACAAAGCGTTATTGGCCGGTTAATTGGAGGTATTTCAATAAACGGTCGGGGCAAATTTGTACCTTTGACAGCGATGCTTTCCTTGACTGTGAGCGGGACCCCCAGCAGGGGCTTCTCCTTCTCCCAACGGGACGGATCCGGATTCTCCTTCAACATCTCGTCCACGGCCACGGCCTCTTCGATCGCCTCTTTGAACCTGTCCTGGACAACGCTGTGCCCAAAATTAAATAATAGAACTCCTCAATATGATTTCTTAGATTAAAACCTACAGCCAGTAATATTTTCCGATTATTTTAATATTAGAAAATTATTTTCAGTCATGTCGTTATTGACCCGATTAAATGAAATGATCAATTGAAGTGAAACATATATTATTGATAAATAGCTCAATTTAATCCGAAATTTTATAGTATTTACAAGTTTCATTCCAGTTCACAGGCTGCATTTTTAAATTGTAATGTATTATAATTTAGTTTTTAAACGTTAAGCGATAAGATGTTATCAACGAGGCTAAACTCACCAGTTAAGCGGTTGACGGATTTCCGATATCCTTTGTATATAGGCCTGTACAACATCCACACACACAACCTGGAAATAGAACACGCATTGTCATATATGATTATTAATAATCCAGAACAGAGCAGTGTTATGACCTAATAGTATACGTGACATAATTCCGGAAACAGAAACACTGTAGTTTTTCAAACACGTCCGATACAAAAGTAATTTGCATGGGCATATTTCAGAAATGTCGTTATTTTTAAGAATTACAATTGTATTTACCTTAACATAAATATATAAGCGTCTACTGGAGATGGCCGTAAGCCCAATTCGGTCCAGGAATAGACCAAATTAAGGAATAGACACAGACATAGGTAGTGTTTACAGTCATAAATAGATCCCGCTTTAAAACCCCGGCGGCGGATCCCCTTAGCAACTGGAATCGTCTGGACTTTATAAGTTTAATTTAAGCCTAGTTCTCAGAGCAGTTGAGTACATTCGCAAAACATAAATTTCATTTGGGAAGATGCCAGAATGGATGGTGAATTGTTAAAAATAAAAACACTTCGTTGAAACAAACGCACGCGGAAAACTTACCAATAACAAATTTGAAATAATGGCATTAGATCGAGTACATGATCTAATTACATATATTTTTGAAAATAAAATATTACAAGGACAAAAATTAATATAATATTAATTATAACATACTCAATAATACATACTGCGAGTATTATAAATACTCATGGAGGCATTTACACATGTAGAGGGTTTAGGCCCTCTTACATACGTCATCAATGGACGAAGAAATTAACTTTGACTCACGAACATATCCTTCGAAATACAGTTCAGTAGGTTGTAAATATTTATTCGAAGGGAAAAATATCATTCATTCTGCCGAATGTAAAAGTATTGTTTGATCGAGTTTAATTTTCGGTTTTCATTAATGTTGTATTCCTTTGAAAATTTCAACTAGAGGTCCGAATCGAAATTGGTCCAAGTATCTGTTAAATTTGAACCTCTCCGCTGTTCAATTGGCAAAGGTAAAGCGCACGACGTATTAATAAGTTTATTTTGGTGATTGAAAAAATTCATGCCGATTGCCGTTAAAGGTCGAACCTGCGAAATATAGTGGAAAAAGCATCCCGCCCACGCAACAGTACCGATTCCCGAAGTTTCGAAAACAAAATTGTTAAGGGAATTCTCAAATTTATTCACTGATCATGACCTCGCCTGTTTCATCGCATTCTCGGACTATTGCGAATTGCCTTGTTTTCGCCATTGACCGAAATATCTTCGGTCGTAATGTAGTGTAAAGTCTTAGACTGTGTAGAGGATCGCTTGCTCTGGGTTAAGAAAATAATACTCAGCTTACTGCAAGGTTCTTCATATTTTTCTTTGACTTATCATTTCATATATTCGGAAATATATTTTGGATTAATAAAAATGAGGACGATTTCGAAGTACAATTCTCCCCTCCCCATTTCAAAACGTTGTTTCTGAACACATCGCGATGGGACATCTTATGAAATCTTAGGAATCTACCCTACTTATTTGGCAAAATAATTACGGTATTTTATAAATACTCGCTGAAATATATCAACTCGTTGTTCTAATTTGTAATTGAAGAAAAAATCGGTCTCGGGTCGGACTTCGAACGCGGGTCGACCGGTAACTCCGGATTCCAATCGCCGGTGACGTGGGAATTCCCATTCGTTTTTCCCGGAACCTACTGTCATGGCATATGGGCCGTCTCGCCGATTGTTTTAAGTGACTTCAAGTCTAACCCGGACTGTAATAATTTTAGAAAATATCTGCGGCGATATGGAGGGAAGCGATGGACGAAAGCGGTACGGGTAAAACTATAGCAATGTGAAAAGACTCTAGAGGAGTCTTAATACAAGCCTGGATGATAAGAGGGGGAAGAAGTGGAGAATGGTAAGGATACGGTAAAGGGGCAGTGGTCCAGGATGAATTGGTCTGTTGATGGCCGGTTATACCATTTCCGTTTCCTAGTTTTTCACTTGGAGTTGCCGGTCGTGGGCTTCACGGTAGGCCGCCGGTACCGTTACCGTAGCCGACCGTTATACAAGCCGGCCGAGCCAGAGCGGCGTTGGTCGTCGAAATCGGCGGGAAGAGGAGACGGGACCTCCACGGTTGGGACCTCCGCACTTAACTCAGCCCCGGACCCGGAACGCCCCCTCATAGGGCTCCAGGTTATCTCGAACCTGAAGATCGACCGTGCGCTCTGGTTCTTCAGGACATTATTTCAAATCAGCGAATAATATCACTCGCCCATTGCCGGGCCCAAAATACGTACAGTGGGATGCATGAGGATACATCAAATCTTTGCGCCAACCTCTTATTCTAATTCAAGAAGTTTATCACCGAATAATTCCGAGTGCATTCCATCACTGGGTGTTTCCCGTAACGTGCGTGTAACACGTGGATTTTAAAGACATTAAAAGCGGAAAGAAGGATAATTTAAGCTGTAGTAGCTGCAGACTGGTCCCGTCTCACGGCGATCCAAAATCGCGATAAACGAGCGGCAAATCGAAGAATCAGTTTTAGCCAAGTGTTCCCTCGAAGTGGCGAAACGCCGGTTTCGAAACGCGGCTTACTCTTGGGCTACAATAGAGCGGGGGACCTGTTGAATAAGAGGCCGCGGAGAGGGCGGTAAAAAATGCCTTTCCCGCCGCGGCGCGTTTAATCGAGAGACGCGTGGAAAACGGAGCGAGAAATCGCAAATATTTTAATTCGATTTAATGATTTTAACCCAGATGAAAAAAGCCTCCCGCGGCCGCAGTTCACCGATTCTCGTTTCAATCAATTTTGTGTTAACGCCCGTCACAACATTTAACGCAAACACGTAACACTGTTGCAAGACGTATCATTATTCAATTCCGATTTAATGCTATAACATATCGCTGTTTGCTTCCTTGTGGATTTCATTTTTCTGTAAAATCGTCCTATCGCCGAAGTCAAGGTTTTCCGTCGTTTAATTCAATTCGAATACATGTAATAAACGGATATTTAAATGGGTCAGTGGCATTTGCGCCGTTGTTCGGATGACGTTCCGCTGCTAAATATTAGTATTAATGGCATAATGTACGAAGGAACGGTGCCTTCTTTTAAATGGAATTTGATACAGTAGGCGAACAAAATTCATCTCAATATTATAGTGACAGTGTTCTATTGTAGTTTCCTCCCGGTGCGCTTATTATTTTGAAACTGCTATTCTCTTAAGGGGCGTATTTATCCGATGCACGGATGAGTGATTCGCGGACGGATAGCGACGATAGCATAAGTTTGCGCAACGTCCAAGAATTAAAGTGATTTAATTGCTTTATAAAAAGGTTTCGTAACATTTAATTGCGCGGGGGGGGGGGGGGGAGACGCGTACAATAAAAGAAAACGATCTCCGGTCGCTTGTAAATAATCAGTTACATCAATTCAGTTAGTCGGCAATTAAATGGTAAATGGAGACGCGGGGCAAGGCCTAATAAATCGACCGATGGGGGAATGAGTAATGGGCTCACATTTAAATGCCATCAACCGAAGGATAAGCTAAAAGACAATCCACGGTAGGAGATTGTATTATGTAAGGCCGGTGGGCCGAGGCGGGCCTCCAAATTTAGATATGGCCGGTTTGACCTTAGTTTTTTCGCCCGCAATAAGACGAAAGGGAACAGCCCCGTATGACAGATGTTTACGAAGGTTCGCAGGATTGTAATTTTAATACTGATTTATGGCCGATCTAACATTCGTGGCGTTCCTGATTATCCTGTATAAACAGCCAAGAAAAATTGGTTCCGTATTTGTTCGATATGAAAATAAAATGCCGCAATATTTATGTGAATATATATGGTTGTAAACACGTTTTTTTGGCTTTTCAGTTTATGCATGTACCCGGAGAATTCCGAATATTATTAACCGATGTACTTTCCTATATTTTCTCTCGTTGGACCTCGTCACCATTAATACTACGTTAGTCATACTTATACGGCCTACAACAGTGGAGGCCTAGGTTAACAGTGATGACGACGGAAATTTCAATTATGGCTTCATTATTTACCAATTATTGCTGCAATTCATAATACCACAGATTCAGAGTCTCTCTAATTAGTGCTCATTGATCAGACCGGTGATAGTAGAAAGTCCAATATTAAATGTATTACTAAGTAATTTTAAGTAAATTGTATATTACATGCAATAACCTTTTCTAATGTGCGATTCTGTAGGGTTGTTGATTCTCCGAAGAGTTCGAGGCTAACGCTCAGAGACGTCCACCGGATGACGGAAAATGAACGCTTATATTAATTGAATCGAAGATTAATTGAACTTTTCGCCTTGAAATATACAACGGCTGTGTTAAATCTGGTCGAGTCTACATCCAAAACTCGGTGTTCCGAAACGACAATTTAAGTTACATAAGAGTATAAACACGGTTTGAGAAAGCGTTACATTGCGCTGTCATCAAAAATGCGTTTGAGTCGTTTCATTGTCCGTGCCTCCGTTTTCACGCTTCGGTCGTACTAAATTATTTTCTCTAAGGGTAAAATTGAAAAGGTGTGGCCACCTTTATTAAATAACTGTATAATATTTAGATAACTGTTCGCGTTCTGATCATTTCATTTTAACTGCATTCTTTTGGACGGAATTCAGGTTTTTTTCAATGTCGATCCGAAAATCCAAAAGGTGGTGTAAATTATATGAATATAGATGGCATGTCAAAAATTAAAATAACTGGTTTCGGGGAGTTAACGGTGTCTCCACTAAGGACTACTAGCCTTATATATATGATTAGAGTCCAAATGTTAAATTGTCACTGATCAATAAATTAGCTACTTTTTTCAACACTCCCTACTCCGTGCTAGCTCAAGAATAGTCAGATTATTCTTATTCATTTTCGAATTAATTAACCTTAATTAGTGACTCTATTATAGATAGTGAGGTTCATTTTTTACGTTGCCTCCACCTTGTCCAAAGTAATGTTACTTAATTTTAATTTTGATTGCGCAATACGACTCTACAGTTGATGGTCAGGCGTTGTGACAGAGTGAGAGATCGTGTCAGTCAGGTTGATCAGAACGGGAAACGGAACTACGCATTTAGATTTAAATCTCCCCCTTATTCCTTCGTCCGGTGTGATTGTGACAAGTTTAGTAAATTACTAATAACAAGAAGGGAATAGTACCTCGTTAAATTCTACGGAATCTTCTAATAGAACCCTCAGTTCCCTGCAGCAATGTAAGAAATACAATATTAGTTTAGAATACCTATTATGTCTGCAAGGTCTCCTCTCGCTGGTTTGGTCTTTATCTAGACCGGTTTCGGCCGCTCGCCATCTTCAGTATCGGTGTTAGTCACTTTGGCACATCCTCACTGCACTGTCACTGTCACTTGTACTGTCAATGTACTTAACTAAGGTTCGTTCGGTGCACTTGCACCGATAAACTAGCGCCCCCTGAGGGTGGTACAAGTGACAGTGATAGTGCAGTGAGGATGCCCAAAAAACATCCAAAGTGCCAAAGTGACTAACGCCGCTACTGAAGATGGCGAGCAGCCGAAACCCTGTCTAGCGAAAGACCAAACCAGCGAGAGGTGAAAGAAACTCACGAAATCTACGGTAAATACAATATTATTACAGCTGGGTGTTAACAAAAGATCGGTATATTCTGAATAAAGAACTTTATATATTTACCATTTTAGCTTGTGCCGTTCGAGACGGTACGTAATACAATCTATACTTTCCAGGGAACGAAGAAAATTAATTGAGCATAATGTATTTGAGTGCTACGTTATCGTACATTGTTATCGTACTGGAACCTGGTATTTCTATGCACTTTCTTTTCCTTAAATTGAACCTCCCGTTGTACAATTTCTCGGTAGTACGTAACATAATGCTTAAAACCGTACAAACTGACATTACATAAATAGTTTAGTATTACAGAAGAGTAATATAACCTTTTCTTATTATCGAACGGTTAGATATCTCACGCAATTTTAGATTGTGCCCTCTTGAAATGATGTAGCTAAATAGTCGCCTTTGTATTAGAGAATTTTTATATGAAATATTTTACACCCAATGCCGTTAAACAAAAATAAAACCCGGTATTAAAACTTCTAGCGTAGATTTCGTGTGTTTCTCTCTCCTCTCGAGTGCACTCAACGAACGATTTTTGTGAAACAAGCGCCCCTGAGTGTGGGCGGAAATGTACTTAACTGAAGTTCTTTGGGTGCACTTGAACCGATAAACTAGATTACTAAAGATAAACCTTTTTCAATACATTGTGAATCAACAGGAAAAGATTTATGATCGTAAATACACAATACCAGATAGGTTTCCTGTCATATATTTGGAAGTCCGAACCTAATGGCTGTGACCAGTTGTGATGATCAAATATATATTTGACCGATAATAAAGAATCGCAAAAATATTGCTTAAACTAAATCTGCAGGAACTAAATCCTGATAACCCGATTCGTTTGATTTTGTGTACTTCAATATATATGAAAATCAATTTCACTAATTGAGTATTGCCGAAGTGACTATGATGTCTCAACCTGTAAAATTATCCCCCGTTTAAAATAACCCCATGGCAACCTGGGTCCACAACATGCGACTTTACACGCGATTCAACTGTACATTGAATCACCGATTCGAGGGCTGGAAAATTGCGCAGGTGAATCACCCACTCGCAATATAGTGGCTTTCCCGGCAATCAAAAAATAGGTCGAACACTCAAGGAATGATTCAGTTTCCCGACCACCGGTCGTAAAACTCCAAAGGAAGCCGCCACCTCGTGAAAAACGTTTTGCTGAGGAAATAAACAGTGAGCTTTCGTATATGGTACGGTATCAAGGTGAAGCACGATGACAAGGGGATGATGCGGTCGACATGTACTGCTTACATGCATTTACAACAATATTCTATACTCTAAGTTTGGGGCTAAGTACACCAGAGAATTATTTTTTATTCCTTCCATTCCGAATCAATTTAACTTCTTAAATGTGGTGACGTCACCACACATTTACGATGCAAGATTTCCTAGCGCGTCTGCCAAATCCTACTCGGAGACGGTAGCCCTGAGGTGCGTACTATTAATGCTTTAAACCTTGCCGTGGGAGGGGTGTCGTTCAATGCTAGTGTTCTGAATGTAAGGTGCAGTTAGCACGAGCGCATAATTTAAAACCGACGTCTCGAAGTCGTCTACCCGGAAGTGATTCCATCTATCTACACCTACGCCGTCCGTAATACCGGAATCGTTGCTCTGGACCGCTTCGAAATCCGTAACTCATCGGTCCATTCTGCACGGTCCTCCCATCTGTCTATTTTTCAGACCGGTCTCTTTCATTGGCAGTCTCTTCTTTCACCGCAATGTACCGTACCGGCCCGATGTTCCGGAGGGGAACGGTTTTCTATTCACCGTAGGGGGACACACCGCGCCAACCTTTACGATTCCGCAATGATCGCGATTATTGCGATCCCATTTTCGATGGGACGACGATCGAATTCCAGTCGCGTTCGACAAAGCGTGTCTGATTTTCGGGCAACGTAGAGATTCGAGAGAAAAGACAACTGTTACAGGTCCGGATATTCGACCATTCGGGCACAGCGAATTTACGCATAACAGGTGTAAAAGGAAACAAAATCGGACAGACTGCAAACGGAGGCAGTGAACAGTTATGTTTTAGGGACAAAATTCTATTTTAGGAATACGTTCCAAGATGTCTATATTTGTCAATTAAAGAAAATTTCACCGACATGATATCAACGACTAAATGGTATCTCCTATCGAGATGTCAAGAATTAAAATTGAATGCTGTCGAGCCGAGCTATTTAATTTTCTCAAATGAAACATCTCAAACTCTACACATTAAAACGCAGGGTTTCTTTGGATGAACCGTAGAGGATTTGGCAATCGGTGCCGATTTCAGTGCTCCCTTGCCGACACAACACGAGAATAGTCTGACCCAGTTTTGGATGAAATAACCGCCTTTTCATTTTTAAGAACTAACATAATAATACCGTTGTTCTTTTTCATCCGGCCAAATGGGTCGACGGGAAGCGGTTCGATTCGGATTTCCGCTTTTTCTTCTTGAAATAAACCCCGGTCAACGCGACCCTTCCGGTTAGCGAGGGTAAACCTTCAGACAAACAAATTAGATGAAATCAATCTTTTCCGAGGAACTGAACTGTTTTATTGGCTGAATTATTTATTTTACTGTTAACTGAACTTTTCAAAAATATACATTCTAATGTTAATTCGGGGCATTATAATTACAATCGTCCCATTCAAAGGATTGAGGTAAGAAAATCAATGCCGCACATTGGAAGAGAAATTACTTCCCGTCTGGGGTCGCGAGGAAATCAATTTTAATTACTTATAAGTTATTAATGACAATTAGTAATTGTATATACCTATTGATTACAGTAGATACAACTTTATATTACTGATATTGTACGCATTTTTTAGAATTTTCTAGGGTTTGTTGAACGAACGTACCGACATCTTTTCCTTGACTCGCTTAGAGAAAAATAAATAATTGTCGTCTCTACTAGAAATATGGGATATATATGAAGGCTAGATCGGGCCCACATCGTATATAACGGGCGTTCGCATATTGGTATCAAGGAAATCGACGTTGTATTTCACGCCGGATTGCGTAGCGATCGTTAAAAGCGGACCGCGTCGCCGAGAAACGGAAAGAACATTTCTTCTCCTGCGAAGGACCCGATCGAGTAATGTGAGACTTGTTTTGTTTAGTTACTTCGAAAGATAAATTCGTTTCCGTAGACGTCGCCCGGTGAAGGCTGACAGTCCTCCGTTAATTTATAAATAACCGGAATCAGTTTTAAACGAATCCTGACGTACTTAAGGATCCGGGAACCCGGGCCGGTCTATAAATATAAGGTAACCCTTCAACCGGTAGAGCACAGACTGTAGTCGCTTTAACGAGCTTATTCACCCTTCCAGGAAGTAGAGGTTATAAATATTGCCGGATATAAAATAAGTCATCCTCGCATTAAAGAGATCTGGGTTAGGGGTAGGGTGATTTTTATTTTTATCCTCCATGAACCGCTCTTTTCTTTCTATTTGAAATTTACCACCGGCCGCCTTTCTGGAGCGATATGCAGTATAATTTTATTGCATAAATGGTATGATCACATTCTTGAAGAAATAACTCAAATGAATGGCAACTCAATAAATTCATCAATACCAGCCGATGTCAGCGAATGTATAATTAAAATAGTTACAATCTTAACCCTCTATGGGCCGAATTTTTATTTTAAATCCAAAAAACATGGGGGAACGAAAAATCAGCAATTATAAACCTATATATGCAAATGAAAAAAATTGATATTGATATTGGTTGTCTTGACAATGTTATAGGATTAAGATTTATGCGCCATCTCACGAAAAAAGCTATAATTATTTGGTAAAATTTCGATAAATTGAAAAGTGAACTGAAAGTTATACTGGCCCATAGAGGGTTAAAACAGTTAAAATAGTTATAATCCGCTGTAACTACAAAGACTTTATTTTTGATTAATACAGTTCGAAACATGTTCTAAGTCAACTATAAGTAACGGAATTCGGGCTGAAAGAAAGACTCCCACCCGCAACGTATAAAAATTGTTTAGCTTTTTTATGTCGAAGCGCGGTGCAAGGGCGATGGCACACTAAGATGGGATGTAAAATACGAAGTGGTCTTTAACTACCGGGCAGGTTAACCGTAAGTGGAGCGCTGAAACCAACAGGAGCAGCACCAGAGCCGGATCCACGCTTCGGTTTTCAAAATAGTTTCCCCATTAATTTATCCGATTGAATTTAGCCGTCAGATCAGCAATGCGTAACAAAGCGCTACTAATGTAGATTATAACATATAGCTGAGTATGATGACATCAGAGGTATATATAATAAACTGAGGGATATTACCCTTACTACCCCTGAATGGTTAAGGGAAGCATTGACGTATCGACTAAATACTGAATCCATGAATCCAATACATTTTTCTTTTTACCGGTCCTACAGCGTATTTTCTGTGGTGACCGTTTATTTCGAAATTGGCTCACTCAACTGAAATGGGTTCTCCGGCTGTGGGACTCCTGACGTACGAGAACGGGATGCCTCGAAATAAACCCCCAAACAGTAAACGCTAAGCAGCGGTAACGGGAGCGATCGTAAAACAGTTGGAACCGTTTGGAAACGTTCGGCCCAGAAGGAAAACTCATACAAACAGGAGTGAACGGGTGAGATGCCCCGATTATTGTCTTAGAGGAAGGGTCAAAATAAATTTCAGCCAAATATAACGGTGACGCCCCCGAGATAGCTAGTGTTTCCTAGGGACTTTCCTCGCTAATGGGAAGATTTATAAGTGTCTTAAATAATACAAATTTTTAAAATCAGAACGGGAATAAACAACATTAGGCGCTGTGCCGCTGAACAATATTTTCAGGAATTAAAAAAAAGAAACATTACTTGCTGTTTTATTATGACTACTCAGACTATATTTCCTAGAGTTCTGCTCTCAATACTGCCTGGCGACTGGCTCGTCAACCTACAGCGGGCTTTTGGTTCCATAAACCGCGAATCGTAAACAGTTTACGACCTCGTCAATTAATTATCCATATAGCGCCAAAAAAAAATTAATTCATCAATTAACAGCAATAAATCTGTTTTTTCTTTTATTGGTTTCGTGATTTCTAATGAATTCCTTTTGGAACAACAAGGTCAATGCGTATTCCCCGAGTTTTTATGATCAAAATTAAATGCCACCTTCTGGCAGCTTTCCAAGAACGCTGAATGAGAAATGAATGACTAAGTAAGTATTTTATACTTGTGGTCGTAAGGAAGGAAGAAATATTGATGCTTGACTTCAACTTATTGCGGGTGTCATTTTTTTTTCTATAATTGAATTTGCTGCCGATTAGTAATTTAAATTTTTCTGCCCCACTATACGATAGCGGTCTGAAAAACCGAGTGACTCGGTTTTCGCCTGAAAATATTCGTAGAATAATATAGTTGGCTTATTCAAAGTTGACTTTCGATCCAAAACCATTCAATGCTTATGGAAATTTATCAGATATATTTGGAAAACGTTTTAATTGAGGTAAACGGGTAGACAATTTTTTGTAATATTTATTGCAAGTACCAAGTTAATAGAAGGCGTAGTTTTGGAAGGCGTTTTTGCCAAGTAGCTGAGAAGGTGTTATAGTGCCCATAAACCTCAATGCCATTACAGGTCTGCAGGAAAACGCAGAGACCAAGCTAAGTATTGAGTCATTAAAACAAACAATTAGCAGCGTTCAATAAACAGAGCACTAAACCGGTCGGGGAGAATATATTCTCAGTTCGCTCTTCCAAGAACTACTCACACTTCCGGAATTTATTCTAACTTGCAGACCAATATGGAGCAACAATAGTTAGGTTTAAAAATATACGTTTAGTGTATAATTATAAGAATATAAAAAAGGAATCGGGACGCAATATAAACAAATGGCATAAACAGTTAATATTAGGGATTAGATATTGATAAGAGGGATGCATTGAGACCGGTATTGACTCAACGCGTCCTGTTGAAGAATGATGATCGTTCGACGATAGATTCAGCCTCGAGAGCCACTTTCCCGGATGCTGTCGGTTTCGATAGCAATTATTTTACAAGCCGTTTCTGAAAATTTCCAGGAAACTCGATAAGCGAAAAAAATTGATGACGGATTCTGACGAAAGACTATTTGGAAAACAGAAAATATCTGGCACTTGAAGTATTGACCAAGGCCCTGATCAGGAACAACAACGTTCTCATCACGAAATTATTTTTAGTTTTATTTGAAAAAATGATCACGTATTCAATTTCAAAATAGGCATAAATTGAAAGTATTGAAAGTATAAAGTGTAATTACTTAATAAATTAGGTAAGTATAGCTTTAATGTCTTCTCTTATTTAAAACTATATCAATGTTATTCAAAAGCTAAACAAAATAAAAAAAAATGCCTACTTCAGAAATCAGTAAAATATTCACAACAAACAAACGGTGATTAATACATTTTCAATATTTATTTGAACTAACTGTTGGAAGGTAACCGGGGTTTCCTCTCATTGCAATATATAACAAGAGGTTTAGCTCTGTTAAACGGTAACACAACGCGCGCGTAATCGCCACTCTACTGAAATGTCCCGCATCGGGGGAAAAACAGGAACGAATCACCGAATTCGTTCCAAACAATGCGATTTTCGTCATTAGCGTGGGGGAGTTTCGAAACGGTGCCTGGCTGCGGAGAGCGTTTGCGCCGGTCTCGTAACACTATTTCAGAGCACCCGGGCCGTTCATACTGTTCTACGACGAAAATGCAGAACGGACACGTAAAATTGTGCCGTTTCCGGCGAAACTGTTTGATTGAGACCATACGAGCCGCGTGAAAAAAAACTCACTTTACGCGCGTCCAGCGGACAAGAATGGAAGAATCTCAATTAGAAAATTGGCACTGCTTTTTAACAGCTAATAGGATAATGGTAGATTTTATACGACAATGGCAATACTAGGTCAGTTGTCCGACATTCTTTCTCCTCTAGGTTTAGTTTTATTTTTAAACCTCCGCTATACCTGATATTGCAGAGTTTAAAGTAATTTTTCTGAATCTTCTGTAGATTTGAGAACGCAGGCTCGAATCATTCTCGACTGCGGCGTCGACGACCGGGTCGTAAATTGCGAAACGGACAGAGGCTCTCGGAAAGGGGCTCGGACAGATGTTGAGGGATACTTCAAAGTAACGACCGGGCAATCCGCCGATGACGGGGCGTTTAGCAGCGATTTCGATCGACCCCGAAGCGCTTATTAAGGAACCTGTTCCCTTCATATTCCGGCACGATTTACCTGTCAGATTTACGGTTTGACTCTTTTGACTTTCATTGTCCGCCGGTTTTAGTGTGTCCGTTTATTGACGCAAAGGAATTTAATCGCGGCGCAAATCGTGGCTATTGGAAATTTCCTTACGCCGAACAGTGCTATATCTATTACCTGTTACGTCTAATAACAGATTTGAGAAGGTGAAAAGCAGTGTAATAGCAAACATATTGACAGGATTGATCTGTTGCAATTCATTGCAAGAGCATTTCTCATTCTAGCATTGACTGATACGGCAATTGACAGTAAATCTTTCCAATGCCTCTGGATTCTTAGCTTATTTCAACAATGTTCTCGTCGTTCTACTGCGATGAAGACCAGTTCCATTATAAGGAAACATAATGGGCGCACGATTTGGTGAAGGAGCCGACAATTGGAGTTACCGTGGGCGTTGGGTCCAATCCAGAAGCGAAACACACCACGATTGGGCCCCGACAATGGGAACGACTTCTGGGAGGCCCTATAGCGAGCGAAAAGCTATTAACCTAGGAAAATATTCCATTTCGGAATCCTTCGGATACATGAAACGAATGATTTTCAGCGGGAGACTGAGAAATTCGCGAACCCAAGTAACTGGTCGGTTTGATAACCGATAGACGTTCCGACTGGGAAAAACTTCGATTCGAGATTCCTATAAAAGGTTCGTGCCGTCAGATGCCAGTCCATATTTGAACAAAGTATGCAAATTGACTTCGATCACTTCCGGACCGCCGCTTCGGACTGTTATCTCTGCTACTGGCAAAAAGTAATTCCCGGTTTCACTGTCCGTATTTATATTTAGGTTTACGTGCGTGCGTAGTCCGCAGTCGATTTTTTAACAACGTCGATGCAATCTATCTATAACCAAAAAAAAAAATGAAATTCTTTACCAATCAGTTAATTTTCTACTCGCACCGATGAGGCTTGACCGGTTAAATCAATTTTGTAGTCACAGTCGAAAGTATAAGATAATAAGAAAAAGTCGTGAATGCACACAGGAACTCAATTCTTGAAGGTTTTCAAATATTAACACAGTCAATAATAGCGTGGATACTGTTATTTACAGAGTACTCAGTTTGCAGTAGTGAGTCATCTATGATCTCAACTCATACCCTATTCTTTACGAATTATTGAAATTTTCAGCACTAGCGTCAAGGGCACTGGCGAAAAACTAAATCATGAAACAGCAATTTAGAAAGTGATAATTTGAGAAGGTACATTTATGATTATACAGATATATACAACTTCTCGAAACCGTCAACACATTCCTAACTCAGCTACCTTTGAAGTACTGCGAATGTGGTAAATGTGGACTGCGATTGAAGTCGCAGTCATTGGGAATTGGGACTATGGGGAGCGAGTCGTCGTCTTGAGTAACGTTTGGAAAAAGGAACCGTTGTTGGACTCGGTTAACCGCGGATGATCGATTAGCCAGCAAGTTCCTTTAGCCGTAGTTGGCAGAGTGAAATTAAGAGTTCTCTCGCCTCGTGAGGGCCGAGGGAAAGTAATGAAATCGCCACCGATAAGCAATTGAAAAAGCGATTTGTGTCGCTGAACCACCCGAAACGGGTCAAGGTTCATCGGGTGACAAAAGGTTCTGTCTGGCGCTGTTCTTTATTGCCGGATCGTTCGACCCCCACGGTGAGAGAGGTGGAGGTCTTTGCTACACAGACTCGTTCAATCATAAACAAAAAGAAAGCGAAACATGGTACGAGAACATATATGAATGATGAAGGCTCTGTCCTCGCCGTGTTCCACATCTTCGCTATAGACAATCGCAGCCCGGTCACTGGACATCCAGAAGGATGTTGCATTTATCGATGCGGGCACAGAACTGAACCATGTTCAATTTTGGGTACAAGGACAGCGTCTTATAAAAAGCTGAACGAAATGGTTTGATGAAACCACTGTATACACTGATTTTTACCTTGCATTTATTGTCTACTTAACTTTCCTAAACTTGAAAAATTATCAGCCAATTTTAAAGGCAGCTCAACATATAAAAAACCTACATGTATATTTCCTTATTATGATTATATAGAATAGAAGTCTATTTCACATCATTCTTTCACCTTTCTCTAATTTAATAACGCTCAAAACAAATTTAATTAAAGGTCATTATTTTAAATTGGTTTTCCTCGAATTCCAGTCAACATACTCCAGTCAACTGACTTGTCCAATATCTAATTAATATGTTTGAAACAGATCAATCGAATTAATGACTCAATTCGAATGTACTTTGGAATTTTTTCTTCCCATTAGCGGTTCACAGTACCGAATTATACCGGTATTCCGAAATGCATTCTCGGAACTTTTCCATCGTACCTCGGTCACTGCAGCTTTCCTCGTTCCGCAATTGGCCTTTCTATAAAATCACAGGTTTTGACCGAATGTGGTTCGCGGCTTCGGTTTTGAGCAGGAAAATCAGGTAACACTTGACACGTTAGATATTACGAAAGGCCGAGGAAAGTAAGAACCGGCGCAGGACGAAATTCTAAGGCATATTCTAAGAAAATGGGAAACCACCAGCTGTGTTGATTCAAGTCGGAAGGTCGTTGACCACGATTTCAGAAGGATCGCATGAAAGAGGACAGTCGCACGGAATACAGTCGGAGGCCGACAATATATCTTCAGTCTACGTATTCCCTGTAGGCGCAATTTTACAAAAATAAATCCAGTTAGCAATAATGTATTCCGTGTCGTGTGATGGCTGAAGCCAGTTAATTAAATTCGGGCTACATTCGGGCATAATTGTTATTGAAGGGAGCCTATTTTAGTCTCATCACTCCGGGGAACGCCGGGCACCGCTGCACGCATATGCACATATTTTTAATTTGCCCCATTAAATATCTCCCATCATACAACCTGCTTTGCCACGTTCGTGCATTTCTAAAAATTATTTATTTATTTTTGGGTCGACCTTTTGTTGGTGCGTCACTTTTATTTATTTTATTTATTTGGTTGAAATTCTGATATGATTACGGGCGTTCTCCTGAACGGGTTCGCAGGAGGGGGTTTTCCACTATCCCAGGTGTCGATTAAGGTTTTCCTCCTGCGGGGTTTCTCCCACCGTCAGTAGACAACGCGGCGGGACAGTTTTCTTTATTAATTCATTCTCTCTTCATTTATACTGCAATCATTTTTGTAGATTACCTTTCTGAGTAATGAATTTACCTTTTGAAGAGGATTCCATTGATTGGGTCCCTTACGGTACTTCGTGGAACGATTCAGCTTTGGAGCTGATGTTATCGGTTTCATAGTGGGGGATTCCCCTAGGACCAGTTTTTTTATTACAGGTCAGTGGTTCCTTGAGGCGGCGATCAAGTCAGTACCGTTAACCCGTTTCAATAAATAGGACCGACATTTGTGAGTAGAAATAGTTTAACAAAATAGACTGAGTTTAACAAAATAAAACGAAATAATAATTATTTATTTTTTCTCAAAATAACCTGACATCGATCATGAACCGAGATAATGGTATAAACAAGTCCCTTTCATGACAAATCAAGGTTTCAAGAAAGGATCCTAAATTATTCGGCTGGTCAAATATCCCGTCGTAAGATTTTATCGTATATAAGAATTTAATGTATTAATGTAGGTAAATTATAAAGTAAACATTTGGCCACCATTGTATTGTTGTAAACGTATGATTTTACAGATTGGGTACAGGTTTCTGTCAATAGATTAATTATGGAAGACAAATTCTGTCAAATTTCGATAAATATGATGAACAAATGTTGTGAATCATTACACAATAATATCAAGTTTTGTTTAAGCTATCTGTTAGGGTGCCGCGGAGAGACAAAATCGCACGAGTGACAGTATCGCGTTTATTGTTAAATGATCTTGAAATATTATCGAGGCGACATTGATGTGCTTTCATGTTGAATGGAGGGCCATAGGGCTTGGCCACCTTCAGACCTCTGAACGGAGATTTTGAAACGTGTCACGTCGGTTGTCAAAGCTAGCCCACCGAATTGGGTAAATTAGGGTAGGGGAAGACTTGGTCTATATCGCTGGTTGTTCTCACCGGATTTCCCCTCCCAAAAACCTCTAAGAGGCCAGCTAGAAACATTTCTGGCCACTAATTAACTTGTTTCAGGAAACTGGGTCAAAATTTAAGAAAAAAAGGATTAAAAAACTATGGGAGTGGTCTTTCTAGGGCGTATAGTGTAATTATCACTTCGCTCGTATCTTTCCTCCACCGAAGAGTTCATATTATAACAATAAATCTTTTATAATTAATTCAGTTGTTTACTAAAGATAATTCGGTCCTTTATGACGAATGTGTTATTTATATGTAATGAACTATAACATAGTAGAACTGTAATTTTACGTACGACACAGTTATTAATTTAGGAACTAACAAGGTTCTTATAAGCGTCAATTTATAGGTCTGCCTATTGGGGATTGGGTGTTCAAGAAATCCATTCTTTCAATCGAATTTTTAAGTTGATGACAGCTAAAGTATTTCGCTGTGAACAGATCTCGATGCTGTGTGATTCCAATTATTATCCAGGTTCTTTACTGAACGTTGGTCGCCTGTTATATACTTAAATATAATTCTGTTATAGCCGTAAACAAGACTGTTTCTGTCGACAACGTTCTTCTTTTAATATAAAATTAGACGCCAACCTGTACACAGTTCCAAATTTTTGAATACACAAAATTGTGTGTAATTGAACTATATATCGAATGTTAGCGACTAAATTGCAAATATACAATTTTAAACCCGAAAAAGGAGTCGTGAATATATAACTCAAGCGCGACAGCAGTAAGTCCTTGAACGAAACCAACATAGGAAGTGTCGGTCATTTGTTCAATTGGACAATGAGAGAAAGGGAAGTTTATTCGCGAAATGCCGCGCGGACCTATTAGCATGCGCATATAGTGCGCGTCAGATCTCGCCATTATATCGAGCTTTCTTATTAAACACGTGAAAATTTGCCACGATGTTATGTCAGAACTGTTCTGCTAGATTTTATGTGCATAAAGGAAGAGTCTGGTCAATTTGGTTTGCCATATATGTGCGTGGCAAATGAGAGGACTAGGGTAGTTGAAAGGGCGAGAGGGGAGCGTTCCTTCTTCATCGAGAGTACATCTTATTTTACACTTGTTATATAATAATTGTTTAAAGAATGTGCGGATATTTCCTCATCCCAGGACCAGGTTCAGTATATCTTACTTATCATTTCACGCTGATCCGTGCGTCGATCCCATGCCGAGTCGTGTCCCGGATAAAAGCACTGGATAGGATAAAAACTATCGGAGAACAGGAGGGTAGAATATATAGCTGTGCCACGACGCAATTAAACCCAACCCCTGAACAAGACAAACACCAATTTGTTTCTGGGTTTCCCGAAAAAGAAAGCGGAAAAACGACCCCTCCGAGAGTACGAACGACCAGCGTAATCGGATTTCAGCGGTCGACCGTAAAAAAGCCGCCGTGGACCATCGAGTGGGGAGAACACTCGAGGCATTATTGGTGCGTCAATATGTCACCACCTCTCCCCCAACTCCTGTATTATTGATTGACCAGAGAGTTCCGAGTGTATATATATATATATATTTTCATTGGTTACTTTCCCGGAACGGCGGTCGGAATTAAAAAGTGGCCCCCTTATCGGCCCATCGTAGCTGATTAGATTCGTGCCTACCAGCCTGTAGGCCGGCGGAGTTCCCAGCGCCCGCATATGCCTTCTCCCCACATCCATAGTACACACAGCACCACATCAAAGCAGAGATATACCGTCTTATTAACTATTGTGTTAGTCATTATAAAGTGTTCGTGCTATAGACAAATTAATAACAATGTTATAAACTATAAATAATCATAAAATAAAAGGGGACGCGGCTCCATCCAGTCTTAATGTTACGTCCCGGTGAAATTAAGAAATCTAGAGTTCAAAATCTTGTAAAGTTCGTACCCAGTTATATGATGGTAGTTCTCCAGTTTGAACTGAAATAAAATTTAATTGTATTATCGTTTTTCAAACTAGTTCCCAAACAAAACTAGAATTGGCAAAACTTTCACCCCGATACCGTTTCAAAACGTTCACATTTTCATAAACTTTGTTCCACAACAGTAATATCTTTGTATCCCACGTGTGAAATCACGACTCCTTTCTATTGTTATAAAATAATTTTTCCGACCTCGTTAACAATACTACTGCTGCAATATCGTCAGGCCTTTATTCCAGCCTCGCGAATCTCCGAAACCCTCAGTTGTTATTACGACCTTTTCATTCGTGCTTATCAGTCTCATTTAAATAGATATTGCCCGCAGTCGTAAAATGAATTCCCATATAAATGGATTTCTATTTCCCACACTTTCCGTCATCCCTCCCTACTTCGTTTTAGAACTCAAGGACCAGATCGAGGTTCAAGAGCGGACATCTCACCGCCGGAAGGCAGCGTTTTTAACAAACTGGCGAATTTCCAAAATCTTTAATTCTCTAGATTATTCTATAATACGTATATACGCTATATTAGTATAGGACATGTTAAGGATGATTATCCAATATAATAGTTATTGTTCTTGAAGATAATTGAACTTTATGTAGCACAAGCATTAATTTATACTACTGGAGGTGCCAAAGCATCGTGTGTGCACGTACGTGGGGGCCTTTGAGCGGATAAAAAATTAAATACGAATACAAAATCACCGCGAATTGGCGTATGCTTTCGCCGCGTTCCGATGGTGATGACGAAACGGTAGTTTCTGCTGAAGTTCACAGAGATAGCGGTGAGCTCACAGGTGGTGACCACCTCACCGTGAGTTCCTCATCAGTGGCTTGACGCTGCTTATTTGCCGTAATATGATTTCTGTTTGGAAACCTATTTGCACAGATTTACACAATATTCATAGACACCTCCAGTAAACTAATTATGAATGTATAAACCCTTCTTATTTTTTTAAAATTATTGTTCAATCAAATCGGCCCAGCACAAAACCATATACCGCTACACTTTCCTAACCATTGGTTTCCTTCTTCTAGTCAGAGGTTTTTTCTGAAGAGAGATGTAAAAAAATATTTTTGGATGGCGACAACTGGGCGTGACGTGTTTTGTCTGTTGAAATTAAAACTAGAAAAAAAATCTGCTTAGAGAAATAATTATACCCAGTATTATGAAATGTAAATATCTTCGAGGAAAGGTTCTTAAAAAAAAAACCGAACCTCATGAACAAACACGGAAAGATGCGCTGAATTTTGTGTCAAGACGTCATTCAGACGAGACATGTTTTTCTTCTGCGCTGTATTTCAGTTAGAACTGATTATTAACTTATAGACTGTTGAAAAACCGCTTGCCTCACAGTGAAATTCGTTCAGATTCAATTGTTTCTTGGGCGTAAAAAATACTGACGTCAGTTGAAATTAACAAACGGTAAAAATAATAACTCAAGAATTAATTTATTGGCTATAAAAGTCAAAGACCGTCTCATCAGTTTTAAACGTCCTCATTTCGTGGACATAATTTATCAAATATTTTTCTTTAAATCACTTGAAATAATCGCTCTTAAAAGTTTTATATACAAAAAACTGCGATTTCCAATTCTACGTCGTTTTTCAAATTGGGTACAGCAGGAACAGCAGCAGTTGCTCCGGTTTCGTCCTTTCCTAGTTATTATGTGACCGGTTACGCGTGAAGACGGTGGGAAGAGACAACCGACAATGATACCGGATGGATTGTTCTTCTCGGTGTGTGGGTGTGACCAGACGTTACGGCCTGCTAGGGCTTGCTGGGCCGACGGAGACCCCGAGGGGAGCAAGCGGTAACCCCTTTCAGGATCAGGAACATTGTTGCGTGAACAATAGGAAGCTTTTTTTCTATTCTTCTTATTTCAGCTGTTATGTAAATAACCGTTGCACGCGAACAAGTGTAATAGGACATCGCATTATGCAAGATTGGGGAATCTATTACAAATGTAGCGCATTCGTTTGGTAACGATTATTAATTGTTATAAGCAGCTATAATGTAATAGTGTACACACTTGTCGGAACTAAATGCATTTTAATATTTTTTATGCGTACTAAATTATCTATACATTTTTTTACACATATTGTCCCTGTACAGAATCCACCTTCAACAATATTGATACTCAAACAGTTCGTTCCGTATTATTAAGAATTGAACATAAAATTGGGGATAGTTTTTCGCGCTTAGTACATTACAATTACGCATATAGATAAATTAATAAGACTAATATAAAAACGGAGGGTAGTCAGAAAATTACTATAATCCATTTATGGTGGAATTGTTTACGAAATCTAGAATGCTACACGGATCTCGTCGTGAAGACTTAGCAAGTCGCCGCCCGGAGGGAAACATCCGATTGAATTTCAACACCCTTTCCGTGAGGGCGTGCTTCACATGTACGGTATCAGCAAATGAGTCAACGTTCAGGTTTACGAACAGTTTAATTCGGAATAATTAATTCGACTTTTTGGCCCTTACAAAGAGACTTGGGATTTTTCATATAATCGAGTATGTCCTTCTTTGTAACACTTTTCTAATATTACAAGAACGCGAAATCTCTCGGCGATTTAACGGTTAATAACTATTGCAATTGCGATTTGGCGCGTCGTAAGGTCGAACAAGAACGGACGGAAGAACTGATCCATGACCTAGTATATATATTGGGTTAGCTCATAATACAGTGCAGGACAATTGGAAGACTGGCACAGTTAACAATCAGCATCAAGTGAATAACTAGGAACACTGTCGGTCCGCTGAGCGTGACGGATGGTCCACATAATGAAACGTGCGCCTCGCGGCCCCCCCCTAGCAGCTATCTCACTCGAGGATGATTTTTTTTTACATTTGGCCATTCTTATATCCATATTCACCATTCACGGTCATAACAACATGTGTCACAACATACCCCACAATCAATGGATAATGATTTCTGGGGAACTCATATCAAATCATTTCCTCATTTTTCTCTGATTTTAGTTTCTTAATTTGGGAGATTATACACGAAATATTTTAAGCCGCAGACTAGGAACTATATATCACTAAATTAGCGAAGCTGACCACTCATGGAGATCTAAACTAAAATGAGAACCTTTTGCGCCCTATTTACGAAACGAATGCACACTCTAGTGTGTACGGACGGAGTGTGTATCGTCTTGTGTAATACGTAAAAATAATACGCCCCCATTCGTTTCAATTAGTCCAATCATTGTAGAAAGTTCTCCATTGGTGTGAATGATTATACACGAAAGGGGTTCACTCGTTTAATATGTAAGGCCCTTCGCGAAAATATTAAATTACAGTGGTTAATGAAGTGTTAGCGCTTCGGATGCACAACCGTCCTGTCATGTCAGACAAGAGAAAACGCCCAGAACCATTTGCCGGAAACTAATTCTAACTGATACCAATAATAATCTAATTCTAACATATTACCATAAGTAATCCTAACGTGGTAAGAGAGTTATGAGGTAGCCACATAATTTTGTATTATGAATGAAATTCAACTTTTTTTGAAGTATTGTTATTAATATTGCCGGAAACAAGAGGTTGAATGTATTATGAGAATATCCACTAAGGACGACGGACAAATTCTGACCAAATAAATAAGATGAGATCAGGTTTTAATATTTATAAGTGTACGATAATAGTCATCGAACCTCGTCCTTGTCCATTTACCCGAACCAAGTGTTATCCAACACGTACAGAAGAAGAAAAAAATCCTTCTTCTGTCTGAAAGTGGTGAAAAAAATGTCAGGAGTCCCTGAGCGTGGAATTCGACGGAGGCAATCGGGTGAAAGTGCTCGAGACGGCGTTTCACGCTTCCTCTCGTTCGAGTCATTTGCTCGTCCGGGACGATTCGGGGTTGGGGAGGGTTCTTCAGATGACTGCCCAGACGAGAGACCCTTTGCCCCTTTCTATCTGAGGAACTAGTTGGATTTCTATATTCTTGTCGCGGATAATTGATTCTGCTAAATGTTGTATTTAAGAATTGGTCGCTATTATTCGCATTTAGAGCAAACACTTTCTTTTTAATTAGGCGATAATAATACAAGAATAATACAATAATTGGTAGGCCTACGGGACATAGGAAAAGGTTAATTCGGTGGGGACAGGTGCCAGTTCCTGATTCATTGGCCATTCACCGCGCGCCCCGGCCGACCTTGTCGAGCATCCTTTACGACCGTACTATATGTCGTCGTAGGATCCCCGTCCCGTCCGCTTTTGGGTTACGCATTGTCCTCAGCGTTCGGCTTTCGGAGTGGCCATTAAACAGAAAGCTTTATTGGGTTTTCATTGTTCAAGCAGCTATTAGCGTTGGTGACGTGCGCAGAAATGTACGAGTTGAAAGTAATGGCATATTATTTATCAATTGATAAACTCATTTGATTGGTACGTGCATCGATAGATCTGCATTAAAAAAATAAATTATCTCCCTCCTATATTAAAATAATTATGATGCCGATGCTCTCTATCCATTAGTTAAAACACGCACGTCATAAAAATGGACGCAAGATTCTTTAAGAAGACAGTATTTATATTTAGGGGCTAATATTTATGATTTAATAACTGATGAACAACCTAGATTGGATGAATTTTCAGTGGGAATCCAATGTATATGTAGTTCGCGTAATGTTAAGCTTGTTTCATGTCTTGTTTATTGGAGACATTTTCCCTTGGGCGGGAGATACCGCGGCTCACATTAAATGCATTTAATACATACATGTCGACCTTCAGTCTGTTAAATATTGGATCGGATTTCTGCAGCTAGAAACGCAAATCAATTGGGTTCTGAACGTAAAGTGACATTCGAAAAATTTGCCGTCAGTACTTTATATTTTTACTTATGACGAAGAACACGCTGTTAAATGATTATACGCCCATCATACTTTTGAGTACTCAGTGTACGTTTCCCATCCTGGTGGTCGTTTTCAAACTGGACCCGAATCATTAAAACATGCGAAAATATCCCACAGTTTAGTGGATCCGATGAAAACATTTTGTCCCGCTTTCAACTTGAAACCATCGACGTCAATTAGCTCCATTGAATTTAATTGCATCCTGACAATAAAACGTCTTTTCCGGATGTCTGACAAATTGTCCAACTTGAATATTGAAGTCTGGCACCTAATTATAGTATTGCTCGCGATGTAACCTTGCGACGGTCTCCCGAAACGGACCTTGAATATCATTATTACATTTTCCTTGTTTCATTTCCCCCCCGGGACGATGTCCCACTGCTACAGTACTAATTGCCGTTCCCCTTCGTCGGAGTTGTCATTCTCGCCAGTCGTTAATTGGAGCCCAGCGAACCGTACAATGGGAGGATCGCGCCCCGTAAAACCGATCACTGTGAATAAATCGTCAAAAACGCGTCTTATTCAGTGGGCACCGACGAGGCCATTTTATTTGGCAAATTCAACATCCCGTGACCGCTTTCTATATACCCTGCCTTCATCTGTCGTTAGATATAGAGAAAATACTAGCGAGAGGAGGCAGGAGATTAAAAAGAAACATGGTAATTAAGAAGTGTTAATGAAATAGGAAAGTAACTAATTGGGTATTGGAATTTTATGGGTGTAAACATTTCAGGGGTGTACATTGAACTGTTTAAGTGTATTTCTTGTGGAGCAACACATTCACCGGTACTAATGACTACATATTATATATTAAAATTACGTTTTAATTATTGCACGATGTACTATTTTGCGTTTGAGTCATGAACTTCGTAGAAGGGTCGACTAACTGATTCATTCGTGTGCTTTGTACTTTTGAGTAATTATTGTTTCTTGATGATGCTAATTATCTATCATTGTATGATGATCACCTCGCGATGTTAAGTCACAAGACAGAAGCTCTTGTGTTGTGGTGTTCACGGCCTGTTTATTTTAAATTATACCTTAGAGCCACAAATGAGTAAGCATTTTAATTGATTCGGTCATCCCGAGTTGAATAACTGCTATGATCTATGCGAAGAAATTTATATGCAGATTCCTGTTCAATTAACTTTATTCGGTATAAACAAACTAACGCTCGGAGGTGTTTCGGACAAAGCTTCCAGTTGGAAGAGCCAAGTGGGATATTTTAATCCCGTTATGCTCCACTTTAGTGAAAGCGTTTTCATTATTAAGCGACCGATAGCTAGTTTGGAGGTCAGACAAATGTATTTTTGTTCTTCTAACGAAAAACAAGACAGGTACGCGGAATTTGAGATTTTTATTTTTCCCTGTTTTTACTTTCATTTTTCCTTATCATTTTATTTTCTTAACATTAAATTCAGCGAGCCGTTCCCCTTCATAAAATGCGCACTATATATTAAATTATTCAACACGGAACTGTATGCAATACGGATTGTTTATTGGGAATAAATATCTATTTCATAGTTAATTAAAACATGATACTGCATCAAGATTTGGAACGCTGCATGTTATATCGTCCTTGTTATACTACTATAACTTTTAGTAGTAGTAAAACTCCGATAAAATGAGTAGATTTACGTTAATAAATCTTTGGTACGTCCGGAAGCGCGGTACCTACCGCCATGTGGTATATATTACAATCCCAACCCTATATTCCCAACCCTAACCGGTATGTCTTGTGACTGAAAGTAGAATCGAGCTGGCAGTATTCAGTTCCTGAATGAATATTCCAGCATTATCAATCGCATGAAAAGAAGTCCACAAATTGCAAAGTTGACAATTGCTCGAGGCTAATTGTCATCGATCGGTAGAGCGGCATATTTCCTTTCTAAATACAAGATAATATGTTGCGTCGAGCGATAGTTTCAAACGGGAGTAGAGCTTCAAGAGCAAGTCCCGTCGACTTGCAGTGCAAACAAACACGATTCTAATTTGGCCGAAGCCCAGAGTGGGTTTGGTCGATTAGGCCGACCAGTCAACAAACAGATCGCCTTTTTTCAAACACTTTATATCAAAGTCAGGGACAGCCTGACGTCCGTTTTAAATAAACATAATATAAAGGCTACATAGTACAATTAAACTAGAGGCCAGAACTTATTAATAATCTTTAATCGTTTAACGTTCAGACATAAATTGCGGTTAAATCATTCAAAGAAAGTACGTCTCAATTGCAAATGCGGGGTGAACTCTACTCCTTCCTCCAAGATATAGAGAAGAAAAAACAACCTTTTTAATTGTTGGTTGTTGTTGGATGTAGGACGTACACGAAGACCGTTCGTTAGTCTAGTATTTAAATCAGATAGGTCTGTAAGAATAAAATAAAGGTCGTTCCAGTGCAGTGGAGGTTTTATTAAACTGTATAATTGATTGCCGGATCAGGTTTCGGGCGAACGATTCGAAACTGTAGCTCAGCATTAAATTAGCTGCACAGTGCTAAATATCTGTAGCTTTCATTTTGCTCGACTGCTGTTCTCGCGTTACAGAAATGGGCATAGAAACCACCGAATGGGCTACCGAAATTACGATTTTCTACTAATGTTTAACTAGTTTTTAAGGACTAGTGATGAAACCGATTCCTAAAGCGTTCAATAAATGTATGTTGCTAATAGCATGCGTTGATCATCCAAATCGTTGAATAACAATGTTCTCTTGAAAATAAGCAGTGTACGATTGACAGTTTGTAAAACAATATATAAATATTAACCTTAAATAATACATATAAATAAATTATTTATTTATCCCACCCGGTTATCGTGAGTTTATAGGCAATAATTTCGATTAGAAACGTAATATCGGGCTAATGAAAATATAAAAATTTGCTGATTTCATGGTCCAAAGAACATCGGACACATTTAATCCAATAAGTGAGGCATATGCCGGGGAGGGCAGGACGTTTTATCTGAATACACACATGCCGGCATCACCGGCCTCAGATAACGTCCCTCGCCGTCGTCAACAGTTTCGTGAAATATCACCCATTTGTTATAGAATATACATTCTTCGGGATATTATCCGGCTAGACCGGTTTCTATTGATGTATCACTCGGTTCGGTTTTGTTGTACCCGTTGGATCACCCTGCTAGTGGAATTCCAGCGTGGTGATACCATCAGCAGGACGCTTCATTCGGAAAGGAATGATTACACTTATTTGACGCTTATGATTACACTTTTATACTAACTGAATTCTAATATTTTTTTGTATTCATGGAAAAAAATATTTATAATTTTAACAACATTCACTTGAAATAGTAACGATGAACCGATAGTGTTTTTATTAAGGGGGGTAGATAATGGTGTAATAAACTATGATTTTCTGTTATCTATCCAAAGACTGTGTTAGTGCAACATTTCTACATAACGTTAGGGGATTTATTTATTCTATAACTTGGGGGTTCGTAAGTGCAAGTAGAAAAACGACATCACTCGGTGGGCTCTTTTATCATGATAAGCAAGTCAGGAAGCGTATCGTTATTGTACCGATAACATATTGTCGTTGATTGTACAATAAAACAAAAGGTTAAAAATCTATAAATAAAACTCACCTCTCTATTCCTGATCATGGCTGCTAATTTGGTAGCCGATACGGAGAGAAGGTGGTTCTTGATGGGCGGCAGGGGCCCTTTCCTCTTGCAGAGGCTCATCATCCTGGTGACCGGCCAAAGCCAGAGCTTGGCGAACCACATGGCCACCCAGAGGACGCGCTGGCCCGCCCTCTCCAACACGGGCCTCATCGCGGCTACTTAATTAATCTGCTGTCGGGCTGGCGGAGGGCCGGCTCGTGGGAACCTTTCGGAGGGGCGACTGCGAGGTAGGGCTCGTTGGGCGGCAGAGCTCGGGGCCCGACTGGCAGTGCCGCGGTTCCCATTCGCCCGGCACCGGCCGCCCCCCCTCCTATCCTTCTCCCCCGTAAACACCACTAACCTCCCCGCTATTGTTAGACCCTTCCCCACCCCTTCCCGGCAGATTTTAAATTACACCACATTTGTTACGAAATTAAACGGCTGAAAGGGCCGGCGATACTGCGACGAATCCATTGACTGATCTACCGGCTCATTCTAATGTGTAATTTGGGTTGACGAATAATTTTGACCGTGTAAACGTGCTAAGTTACACGTGCTGATGCATCCGCGTCAGCTGTAAATAATGCAATCAGATGTCCAATTTTGCAACCACTGTTAGAATAGAACGTAGTATAAAGAAATCAATTGGAACATGAATTATTCTTTCTCTTAATGTATCTCCACTCGAATATTCGGTCCTCCCCTAGACCCGGTTCTGCCTGTCACAATCGTATTAAGATATAATAATATACTTACAAATTTTGGCTACAGTTGAGGGAATCTGCGAGCACTGCCGACGCTCTTTAAACAGAACATTGATGTCATTTCTTTCTGATTTGAAAAAGAATGATTATAACTTATAATTTTATTACACTTATTATGTTTTTTAAACTAGCCTTCGTAGCATCCCCCTATTATACCGAACTACTAAAACCACATATTTTTACACGCCTACTGATTGAATTTTTAAATCTGGAAATGGATGATTTTGTTCGCGTCATTCCAGACCGATGGTAAACAATCAGATAAGTAAACGGTCAGTGCCTAACTTACAGTCTGTAGGTGGACCCCACCGACCCAGGGTTTAAATTACCTGCATTAATTACGGAATTAAACGGGGAAATGGCACGCAACAGAGGGGAGAGTACGGCGATCGATCACGATGCGATTTTGGAGCCTAATATTCCCCCAGTAGACAGGAAATATGGGATATGTACCCAGCTATCCTGGGTAAAACAGCTTTTACATATTTTTTTGGTTTTATATGTAATTTGATTGCAGTGTAAATTCGTGTATTAATTATTTTTAAAAATATTTAAAAATTTATGTAAAAATATAAACTTTAATGAGTCACTAGTAGCGGCATATGCAATAGTACTTCAAGTAAAAATGTTTCTTTTTCCATATAATACTCGTATAATATTATGAGAGAGTACATACGTAGGCGTAATACTTTCTGGGACGATCCTCCTTATATAGTAAAGTAATAATGTAGAATTAAAAGAAAAAATTATGGGTAATTTCCCTTGACATGAGGCAAGACCCTCGATATTGGATTATATTTCATACGAATTGTGGATGATGGGAAACACGTTCCAATCGATAAATTACTGTAATGGTGCAACGATCGACCGTCTTTGCCAACACGTCCTCACGTAGTTATAAAAAAAGAATTACAAATAGTATGAAGTCGTCCGAGAGGAACTTTTAGAAATTATCCTCTCATCAGTTAACGGAACTTGGAACTCTTCACGAGGCCGCAGATGGAGCCGGTGCGGAGAGTTGAGTTACCGTTGCGGCCATTTTCCTCTCCTTCGGCGTCGGACCGCTTCCTACCGTTTGGAGAGAACCAGAAGGACCCTCCCCCATCTTTCAATTGTGAATTCCTCGCCGCAAAGCGGAACATAAGTAAAGCGGCTGAATGGAAAAACTCAATCCACGATTATTTACATTCCCCTCTAGGTAGAATTACCTCGATGCAAGAATAAATGTTTTCTTTTTTTACAAAAATAATTTCTGTCTATTTTATAATTTTCTTAACGAGTTCAATGATAAATGAAGAAATTTGCACATAAATGTTGTCGGTTTACAGATTGTTGTTACAATAAACGGAGATTAAGACATATTTCTAGAACTACTTAAGGACCCCAAGTTTCGTCACGCGACTGTGGGTATCTAAGAGAGGGTTGAGTGAGACCTTGACACCTGGCACAAAACCGGTTGCCTTACTTGCTACTAGTTTCTGCGTCTCAGAATTTCCTCCTCTGATAATCGGCTCCAATTCTATTGGTAATACTTCAACAATATCCAGCGTGGTTGAATGGATAATTAAAAAACTCGGGTCTTCGGACCCCATGACTTGTCTGGCACCACTTTCTGCAACCCGGGGACCTTCGCCAATTAATAAAGAGTAGGGAAAAAATAATTCAGGCGAATTCATTGTAATACAATGTCCTGTAAGTGATTTAAAGTTATGGTTTAATTTTATAGTATTCCCTCTTGCTCGGTGTTCGAACAAAATTATCTTGATCTAAGTGTTGACACTGAGTGTGTTTCCAGAAGTAGCTTTCCTCTGGATCCGATTTGAGATTGGCGTTCTAGAAAATCTCGGAAACAACCACTACGACTCGGCGGTGGATAAATAAGCGAACGAAAGGCGCGGAGTAGAAAATAGAGCGGTGCTCACGCAATTGGGGGCGCTGCTTAAACAGTGGCCAGACTTATCAATGGGATTGTATGCGTCACCTCGAGAAGGCCCTACTTTACCTGCTAGCCGATATAATTTATTTTCATTTCAGGATCCAATAACAACGCTGCGTACTTCCTGTAGCGTATTTCGCAATTTTGGATAATACTATTCGGGTAATTATAATGATAAATCAAACTCTGTACTACTATAATATTATAGTACTAATTACGGAAAGAGGAAGTACCTAGAAACCACAAATTAATAAAAACAGATCTGAAATACAGGAAATACATGTAGGGGATTCATCCTACATTCATTCTGCGTCCGCTGTAGTTCCCTTTTCTTCATTTGGCTTGTGATAAAACGATGTGTTTTCCTTGTTTCTTCTACTACCGGTCAAAGAACCGCTCCTCCCGGCCTGTAGCATTTATAGCATTAGCCGACGTCATTGTTGTCAAAGATGCGATAACAGTTCCGTTAATAAATATTATGTTGGGATTTTTAGTAGGTTTACCAGTAAGAAATACAATTTAATGATGTTTAAACCAATATTCTTCCCTGACGAAACTAAAAACTGTTTACATAAAAAATATATTAAGGACACAATGAAGTAAAGTTCAAAAAATTAAATTTAGACACTCGTCCCTGAAATAATTTTTCTGATTGGTATATAGCGCTACAGAGGCGCTATATTTCAGATATTAATCATTGCCTAATGTAAGCTTAGTCTAACTGAATCTCTGGCCAACACAAACAGCCAATGTCCGTTACCCCCAAACTTTTCAGCATTGAAAGCAGGCCATAACCGACTGAAGAGCTAAAATGGTAATCTACAGTAGCCTTTTTAATAGTTGAAGCATTTTTCTAAGTTACATAATTATCATTTTTACATATAAACCACAACGCACACCATCGTATATTTTCGTACTCGGATAAACAGGAATTGACCGGCCACTGACAAGATCATGAGGTCTATAACAATACGTCAGCTTAATGAGGAAGTGATACAACAATGATTCCGTTACATTTTATGTATTGTCTGCAAAAACCTGCGAGTTCTGGGTCGCATCTCCCATGAAACCTAACAATTACTAGGAATTTTCTAAGAAATCACTAACCGTTTTTCTCCGGTCAGAAAGGAAATCATTGACTTAAATGCGAATTAACAGATCGGAAAAACAAACTGTTTAGTGTGGGTGTCACTACTACAACATTGCTCGTTCTCTTTTGAATCTGCATTAGTCCCCAGTAGTCGTATTACATTGTTAACAATTATAGGACTATAAATTTGTATTATCCACCTTTTTAAATGCTTTTAAATCATCCAAAAGTAATTCGAACTAATTTGGGGCAAAAAACTGAATCAACGGAAGTCTTCCTGCAAACGTTGAACTTTTTTAAAAATTTTCCTTAATGAATCGAATGAATCCTTGTTATATTTTTGCAATACATTATCTACATTGCAAATTTATTACAAACGTAAAAGTACAACCCCATAGTGTTAACCTTCATTCATCAGCGATTAGCTTTGTTTTAGAGGTTTCATACAATTTTACGAACCTACCTATGAACCAATGTGTCGTAGTAAAATCAAATCAAGCTCAAGTATTAAACACAATTTTTTTTTTTACTTCGATATTTCAATTTCTTTTCTTTGTAATGGTTCATGTTGTGGGAACATATGATGGACACGTGCACAATTAAGGATAAAACTAAAAGTGGCATTTATTTCTTGGTCGTGAGTGAACTCATGATGGATGGATCCGGCAGTTAGATGTGATAGCGAGGCCCCTGGGCAAAATTAGAGAAACAACGCAACACTTTTTAGACATTTAAGTTGAGCAGGAAACGGTTTGTTCCCACGACCGCTTAGCTTCCGCTATTCTTATTTAGGAGACAACCATCTTTCTGTCTGACCTATTTAGCCGAACTTCTTGCTCCTAGAAGTCATTATCCGCGCCTCCAACAAATAGACGGTATGACGTTCTTCACGAGATACCGGACTGGAAGTAAATCGATATAAAATAATACTGGACACCAAATGTTGTCTTCAGTTACATAGCACAAGGAGATGTCCTTTCATCAGTCATGCCAGTGATATCTGGGCCAGCGATGTTTAAGCCGCCCCCCCCCCAGACGTCCAAATTCCTAGTTGTATGATTTACACAAATCTGTACATCAGAACTTGAATTTCTTCCTGAGAATTTACAATTCCAGCTTCAGTAAACAAATTTCCCTATATTCCGAATATCTTTTTATTTGAGGTCAGAAAAGTGTTGCCTTTTCATTTACATTCATCTTTGTCTTTGATTATAAAGGGACACCTTGGATATAATGAAAGGTATATGAAACATCTAGAGGGTTTTGCAGTCTGCATGTAAAATGTAAAACTTTATTTATTATTTATTTCACTCTAAAGCCCAAAATAAGAACATATACAACTTATGTTTTCCTTTTTACCAGTTACACTATTTCTAAAAGCCATTACCAATTATTCAAATTGTAGATCTTGCAAATTGTACCCTGTAAAACATTAATAATTATATTTAAAACCAAATACATTAACAGGTTTTGAATAGCATTTGATATTTTCTCCTATAATTTTGAATGTATGCAAAGTTATATAATGTTAGTTGCAATGTAACATATTTCCCAGAAGATATAATGAATTTAATCAATATTTAATTAATAATATTCAAAGTGTTAATTATTTGAATAGTCTTATATTTGATCTATTTCACCCACACTACAATAATTTAAACTGAAAAATTGTTTATATGTAATAATATTTTGACAATTAATAGAAGATCTATATTTTTGTACTTAATAAATATATTTGAAAATGCATCATGTTTCTCCATGGGTATAAAAGTTATAATTCTATCTATTTAAAATGTTATGTTCCAAATTAGTTGAAGCATTATTCATAGTCTATCAATATTTATATCTATTATTTCTGTTGAAGATTTTATTAATAACATTTCCTTCTGTTAATACAGTAAAAATATTTATGAAATTTAGATCCATTCCAACCTTATTGTCATTGTTCTGAAAAAAGAAATGTAAAGAAAAAGATAGTGAATATAATGTATATGTAAATTTAAATCAATAATTAACACCAAATAAATTACCTTCAATATAATTAATTTATTTATTAACCAAAATATTTTTATTAATTTAATGAAATATTTGTCATTATCTGTCCTGAGCAATAATTACAATGTGTATGATAAAGTTTAAAGTTGCCCAAAACCAATTTTAAAAATTTGTATTTTGCTGTGCTACCCTAGGGAATTTTATAAAGCATATTTCAGATTTATTTATATACATCATACGCAATAAATCATATATTGGTGTTAAGGGAGATCAAGGTACTTGAATATGAGCTTTAAAAGGTGTTTAAAGCAATCTAAGAGAGATTATATTATCCTAGAGAGATTTGATTTCTCCTTGTAAATAAAATGTTTAAATTTAATTTTGTTATTTGTACCTTTGTTCTTATAAATTATTCTTTAAAATGATAAATAGAAAGTACTTTAAAAAGCATTTCTCCACGACCTTAATTTGCTTATTAGCCATTAGACTATAGAATGCACAATAATTTTTTCATATAAAAAGTAGAACTTTTGTTCCAATTTTTGGTTCTGATATTTGAGTGGGTCATCCTCCAGTAATTTTTTTTGTTGGATTATTCTGGATTGTCAAATAGCTCTCTTGATATTTAAATGGAGTATTAAATATCCCCTACTAGTGGACCATAATATTGCATTGCATTAATTCCTTCATGCTCTAAATTTTCACTGTATAATTTGTAATATTTAATGCTAGTATATTTTATAGAAATATCTAAATATATTAGGTAGGACGTAATTCTTCAAATCATGCTGGCAAAAATTGCAGAAAGGTTTCTTGTATTGTCAAATTGTTCCACAAGAAAATTTATTCCAAGATGGGAATAAATATTGTTCATAGGGGAAAAAATTACAATTCAAAAATTCTATTCCTTGTTGTGAAATTTACACTAAAATATTAACTTAACTAATTTCAATAAGAGAGTAGATGATGATAAATAATTGAGTAATTTGGGACAGGAATAATCCAATTTTGTAGTCTTGTTTTTTGAGGGGCCTTAAACTCACAAAGATAGTAGAGTCAGACTGAGGTATATTTTATTTATAATGAAATACATAATGGCAGAACATATAATAATTTACATCATTTTGTTTTTAGGAGGAATAAATACTAATCAGTAGCATTTTTGAATACTATTTTGTCGCATAATACAATACAATGAGATATTAAACTAATCATTTCACATATTTTGTTACAGGTGGATCAGTTGTGTTATTTTAAATATTCAAATGTGCAAGTGAAAAAATTGGTTTTAAAATGTATCCCTGGACCAATGCAAGATTTAGGTATTAAAGTGACATTATAACTATAGATATTGAATATCAATAATTATAATTAGGATGATATAATATTCAAAAATTGGTGAGAAATATTAACAGTTAGTTAACATTTATTTTCTTGAAGTTAATTTATGATAAAACAATTTAATATTAAAACCTCGCAATTTAGAGGCATTATATCCATTGCAATAATACATCATTCCTTAAGAAATCTTCTACTACTATGCCATGAAGTAATTTTACTGTTTTTTTTTTTTAATGAAAAATCAAATTACTTGTCAAGGTACAAGATACAAATAATTTTATTTTTCTATAAATACAAATTTGACATCGATAAAACGATATACAAGTGATGATTCGTACATGCATTCCGGCCTACGGGCCTTTCTCCATATATATACTTAAATATTATGATACATTAATCACGAATTGTTTGCAATATTGGTGTAATAGTCGGGAACATTTACAATAAAACCCGAGAACTTAAGCTATACACTTTACTTGTACTGACAACTTCATATGCGGAGTGTGTTCAATTACGTCAACAGTTTCCACCCCTTTTACGATGAAAATTATTCTCACTTTTTGAATTTGGCGCCCCGGCTTTGCCTTGTCGGGCCTCCTGCCAGAGGTTGTTGGAGGTGATTGGGGGTGGCTTCACCTTTGGTAGTTAATTGGTCTATTTAGAGCTGGAGTTATTGAGATATAGAGGGGGCGGATATGCGGGCCCAGTTTGCGGCTCGCGTTATATCTGAAACAGAGCCGGAGGTAAAATGATATAATAAATTGGGACTGTAGGGCCCAGAGAAGAGTGGCAGAGGGCGGCGGTGAGCGCGCATGGGAATGGGAAGGAGTGCGCGCGTATCGACCGCAACTGGTATGTTCCTATTGGTGGTTGGTGTGGAGGTCACGTGACCGCCGCGTGACAAATGAGCGTCCCCGTTAATGGCACTGGGATTATTTCTCTTGGGATCTTGCTGCGGACTCATCCTCCTCATTTATATCTAGTGTCTCTCTCCCACTTCTCCTTCTTCCCCCATTTATATCTAGTGCCTTTCCCTTCTTCCACATTTATATCTAGTCCTCTTTGGTCGCTCTCTTCCTTCCTCTATTCTACTTCTAGCCTCGTATTCCCTCGTTTCGATTTCTTTACCGAACTCTCCTTCGTCCATCTTCCAGTCTCTCTCCACTTCATCATTTAAGACTTTCCTGTAATTTTCACAATCTACCTTTCAATCTCCATCATTCTCTTTATTCTTCTCCCGTATTCGTTATATCTTTGACTCGCGTTTAAAGAAATATCATCGTACGATCGCATTTAATAGTCACTTCTAAAAATAATGACAGAGCCGATCCTGTGGAGTACAGGGAATAAAGCGGAAAGTAGAATTTCCTCTAAAGTTTTTAAGTTTGCGTTATAATACTTTTGTTTATTGGAATTTCTAATACACGCCTTTCATTTAATACTAAAATCGTTTTATAAGGATTATCGATTAATTGCAAATTGAAAAGTCCGTGAAAATTAATTGCGGGACACTCGGCAGACTTCACTAGCGGTTACCTTTATAGATAATATATTCGCCTTTCCGCAAATTGTGTCATCCTCATTCGTATAAGCAGCTCATAAGTTCATATTTGTCCATCACCCGTGCGAGTATATTTTGGCTTGAGCAAGTTTTATAGAAAGTACGTGGGCGACGAAAGTTCATGAAACACTGACGTAATAATACATCAGATCGGAGTTACTGAGTTACGCATGCGGCTAAAGGTTAATTTTACTTACCGTCGTCGAAACGTCGGTCTGCGCAGGTTCCCGGCTAGAATTCTCAACAAATTCTCATCCCCGTGAATGCTCAACTAGGAACTATCGAACGAGCAAACCGCCGCCCCCTCCGCCTCCGGTACACGTGCTCGCCAGAAATTTACTCGACCGTATCACACTAATGCACCGGCGGCATATTCACAGAGAGAGAGAGAGAGAGAGAGAGAGAGAGAGAGAGAGAGAGAGAGAGGAGAGAGAGAGAGAGAGAGAGAGAGAGAGAGAGAGAGAGAGAGAGAGAGAGAGAGAGAGTGAGAGAGAGAGGCGGGCGCACCTCCACAGTCTCAAGTCGCCGCCCGCCAGGACTTGCCAAGTCCCCTACTAGATGGCATCGGCGTCCCCAAGAGCCGCCCCAGGCCCCGGCCACGCGACCCTTACTTTCTGGGCCACGCTCGGCTCGTCGGGGGATTCAGCTCACGTCGGACAATGGAAATCGTCGACAAACTACGGCCGGCAAGAAAAAAAAGATCAAATAGACGAAGGTGGTCCGGCATTAGACCTGTGACGCTGGTGTCGGGCCCAAGGTCGACCTTATGGGAAACTCGTTCATCAACTCCCGTCCGACCTGTTGTCCGAATTGGGGAAAAAAGAATACTACTGGCTACCGGCAGTCACCTAGCCCTGTTCCCGACCCCTTCCCCGGAGCTAAATACCAGCGCCGAGCCAATACCGGAATACACAACCCCTACAGTACCAACAACTACCCCCCTACCTCCCTCTTATTGATCAGTCTACGTTAATAAGGTTACATTATGTTTATCATTCCTGGCACAATTTTTACAGAGCTTATTCCACACATTAATTTACAGTAATTCCGAAGATAATTCTTACTACTTTTATACATACATTACTGTTAATGTGAACTGTGGCCGTAGTGTTACACAACTGTGCTCCTCTGGTGTTCCATTCAGTGAACGGGGCTACATAAAATCCTCGTTCCTTTTGGCGGTACTAAGTATATATTTCACCGGTTTATCGGTTTAACCGGTGCCTTAATTTCTCTAACAACCGGACACTCGATTCGGGATCTTATTTTTAAACTTTCCCTAATGGTTAAACAGAGCAGTGTGATTTCTGTCGGGAAATATTATTTCCGATTACGAATCGACAAGAAAAGAATTTCTCGACGGTCGACAGTAGAGAGGGCCCTTCTAGAAGGGCTGCACCCGAAATTCCGCAGCAAGACAAGACCGGCCCCAAAGTCCCAGACCGTTTTTCGATTTATACCTGAACCAGTGGGCAATATATCACTCTCCAGCACGCGGAAGGGTTGTCTCTGAGAAATCCCGTTCACCACCTTGGGGATTATTATTCCCAATGTTATTTCCACTACCGATTTACCCCTTCACCTGATGTCTAATAGCGGACAATTGACTATATTAACCTGCTTTGTACGATCCTAATGTTCTGTGGTTACAAGCCTACTCCAATATTAAGGTGACAGTGTTCGTAAATACCGTGCTCGATATGGAAATGTCCTGGTTTACGATACTTATATATTTTTGTATTAGATATCTAATACTGCCAGTGATGAGGTATTAATGCATTTATTTATAGTTAGATTTCAATTGCGTTTGTACAGCCAATCAATCTGCTTCCTGTTTGTACATGCTGCCTGTACAATTCCGGTACATCGATTGTGAGCACACACGGAAACATCATATATTGTACAACAGTACAATCCATCTGCCCGCTCTCCCTTCACCCCGCAATGGCTTTGAGCCAACCATTACTGCGGGGTCATCCGTTTAATACCTGCGGATTTAAATTAAATCCTATTTATTTTATTTTCTATTTCAGTGTCCGCAAGGAAAACTCCCCGTAATACATAGGGTTTCTATTTGGGTACATTTTAAAGACTGAGATTCAAATAAAATAAACCAGACGGCGGGTTTAAAAATATACTGCGTTTAAAGATTTGTCGCGTCTTGGCTGGTTAGTAACTAGGATATTATTCAAAAACCATTACGATTTGAGGTCTCAATGTGGTGCGTATCGAACATGTTATGTGTGCTTTATGACATTCGTATACTGGGTTAGTTAGGATGCGAAGCTGAAGGATATTTATGCCTTTCAATGCCTAGAGGGAGCGTCGTCGGAAGATAAGGATAGAGATGCCAGAGGTCAGATTTTAGGCAAATGTATCTCCCCCCCTCATATACATAAAGATGGAATATTGAGCCTGTCGTAATCCTAATTATCTAGCTGTAATTTTTAAGTTAAATCTACTACCTGGAGTAAGTATTCTTTAGTAGCTGGTAAAGAACTGTTTAAGTACGTCTACAATATGCGCCTAAAATTATATATAAATTCGAAATGTCTTAAGCGGAATTGTCGGATTCGAGAACCTGTCCATATATCCTTGGGATTAGCGGTCTAATATAGGCGGTCGGGAAAATCGTCAGCATGATGTAATCCCTTATGGATCATCTATATTAAATTAATTGAGGAGAAGTATTTAACGGAGTCGTAAATTTATAGCTCGTCAGTTTTTTGCTTTTCAACACCCTCGCTTTAATTGATCCTTTCTCTCTCTCTTTCGGGATTTATGCATGAAATGACGGAGAGCTGAAGAATGGAATCCTCCTGTCCTGGCTGCTCCTCCGGGGTTTGATAACCAATCGGTGATAGCTCCTTTTGCCGATTGCGGTTGATCGATAGAGAGCGGCTATTGGGGGTAGAGGGAACGGTAAGTAGGCCCGCCAGTAGTTCCCCCAACCTTAACCGGGCGACCTCCCGCCAACCAGTGCATTAACGGTTAACACCGCCGCCCCCGGCGACTAGAGTGCGCCCCCGTCAGTGTGACGCCTCTATAGGATCTACTATAAATCGGGTCGGGGGCGGCGCATGTCCCGCCAACAGCCCCCACCCCGACCAGATTGAAGACACCGCCCCCGGCCCCAGTTTCGTCCTCCGGCATTCAATGAATACCCGGCCTGATTTATTGCACCCTGGAGAGCGCCACCGAGTAGGATGGAGGGGCACCACCTACCAGAGGTGGTGGTATCCTCCACCTTTCGCCCAATCCGGCCTTATTCTTTGTTTCATTCACATTTACAAGTTCGCTGACATATTTGCGTTTAACGGCTCTAGTAAGACATTTTTTTATACAGGGAAAACTTTTCCTCTGCATAAAAACTTTTCCCAAGAAACGCCTTGTCACGTGTGACTCAGTAGCATATCGGATTCTTCATTTGGCATTTTGACTAGAACCACTGTTTAGAAATATTCGACGATTTCACTTCGCGGTAGCGCGCCTATAATAAATAAATAAATAATCGGTAACGAGCGTACAATATGTCATAAATTACTTAAATAAATTACCAAATTAAAAAAGAAAGGAGGAAAGCTATTGGACCTCTTCACTATTTAGCTCTATTTATATTAGTGTATTCTACAGTTGCGGCAATAAAACAGTTAAAAAAAAAAATAAATCATTTGACTAGATTGAGTAGGCGAGTGTCGCTATCGTGAGCTCGCCTTCCTAATCTGTCGGAGTTTCCATCATCTCCAATCAACTCAATCATCGTCACCAAGTTGTCAGCCGTTATTCGCCCAGTAGGGTACTTGCGCTCATTCTTTGCAGTTCCCAGACGAAGCTATTGGTGAACAAATACATAAATACTTGAGTATATGCATAAATTCGTTGTAAGGGATTTGTTTGGGGAACGGCAAGGGTTTAGTATTCTGTACTCTGGCGATTCGGAAAAAAGGAAATACAAATGCCAATATATGCCGGTGCATAAGTGTCCAAGGCGGGTGATTATTTTTGTGATTTATTGTGTTAAATAGCTAACAATTTGTTTTCGTAGTAAACGTTCAGTTTTTTACATTATAAGCAAAGTAAGTCTCGGTGGATCAAAATGCGTGGCTGGATATATATCCAAGGCAAGACAACTTTCATGGAAGACTGTTTTCGAACTCGCTAAGGGTATTGAATTGTTGAATGTTCGGCTATATCTAAACTCGTTCCTTATCTACAGTGGTGGTGATTCCTCTTAGCGACAACTCCGGTAACGCATGGGAGAGCTATGTCTTTATACTCAATATTCAATCCCGGTGCTGGACAGCGAATTTGTTTCGCTACAGACACACGAGTTTCCTTCAGAAATTTCGCTATGCTATTCGCTATATAGCAATCACTTTTGGATTACTTTATTTACTTTTGGATAAATAAGTGACGGATTATATAGTTTATGGAACCTGTTCTATCGGAGGTGAATTACGAATGCATCAACAGACATCAAACGTCGGATGACATATAAGTCCTGTCTGAGTTGACCGCCAGGTATCCTATACTAGGGAGATGGAAGTAATTCTGTGTACATCATGTTATAAATGTGATGTTCACTACCTCAATGACACGTGCCTTTGTCACATCAATCCTCCGGTAGGAAGGGGACATTCTAATGTTGAAATTGTGAATTATCAGATGATGTACGCGTATAAGAGGACGTATCGGGAGGGGATATAATTGTTGAACATATCCAAACTGTGCATTGTAAGATGGGTTAAGTTTGATCTCATTTGTTTGCTCAACTGCAAGCATAAATTCTTCCCGTTGAACTGTGAAAACGTTCAAGTGAGTGTACAAACAGATTCTTAACATAAACTTGCTGGTCTGATCCCGAGTGTCAATGCGCAGACCATCACTGAATAAAATTCAGAAAATAAAAGTATTTTCATGTGACACCGCCCCATGGAGAGGGGACTAGCTACGCCCGCATTCCTTCTATGAATCGGGTGCGCTGCCTTGGACTGTATTTAGGCATGTCATCGACATGGAATCCGCAGAACCGGCCTAAACCGACTGAATAAGAAGGGCGGGTCAGTATTTAACTTGAGCCCTGAACACAGTCGGTTCGGCCAAAAACTGCAACACGCTCACCAACAACTCCGCGAAACTTACAGTCAAAAGACCTCCTTCCTTCGTGTAGACCTTGGGCTCAGTCCAATCACACCATACATTAAAACTTCCACCAAGTTCAAGAAGTTAGAGAAGCCACTACACAGGCTCGGTTCCAATTCCTTCACTAATTCCCCCACCAATCATCCTGATCTTCCCCTCGCCGTCCACTCTGAATTACCCGATAATTACATCACTGGTATTACATTACTTTGTCTTTGACGGATTATCGGTCAAATATATATTAGATCACACGACTGGTCACAACTATTAGGTTTTGACTTCCAAATATATGACAGGAAACCTATCTGGTGTTGTGTATTTACAATCATAAATGTTTTTTATTAAAAAAAAGTTTATTGTTAGTAATCCACTTAATCAGTGCAAGTGCACCCAACAATCTTTTGTTCCGATAAACATAGCGCCCCTGAGGGTGGTGCGGAAATGTACTAAACAAAGTTCTTTGGGTGCACTTGTACAGATTAACTAGATTACTAAAGGTAAACTTTTTCAATAAATTTTGGATCAACAGGAAAACATTTATGATCATAAATACACAATACAAGATAGGTTATATAAACCGATTAACAAAATCCCTCCAACACCAATAAGACAAACAACATCCCCAAAAATACAATAACAAGACTCCATATATATATATATATATATATACATACACACACGACAAACAGACAACCACCACAGTACAAGTGTCAGTGAAATGCAGTGAGTGCAGTGAGGATGGCCAAAGTGCCAAAATGACTAACACCGCTACTGGCGAGCAGCCGAAACCGGTCTAGCAAAAGACCAAACCAGCGGGAGGAGACAGAAACACACGAAATCTACGGTAATAGGTTAAAGTCGGGCATAATATAAAAAGGCTTGCAATTATAATTCGTTAAAAATTAAACCATTTCATATCGGTAACAGACGTTATCGGCCCTAGACGTTGTATTCAACCGTAGCGTTGCGATATTTATTTTGATGGCCCGGATTCAGGATTGAGTTGGGAATGCTAGTCTCGACGGTCACCTTTCCTTCAACTCCCAGGGGCGGGGTCTCCTGGGGAGCAGGTGTGGACCGAATAGGAGAGGACGAAATGGAACTTGAAACGAGAAAGCACCGGCGCCGCCGTCAGTCCGAGGGGGAGGCGGATCGGAGAACAAACGGAAACTGAAATTGTGGGAGATGAAAACGACTTAGTGTAAAATACAGGGGAATATTATGTTAAGGGCCAAATTAAAAGGGTATCAGCCCTTTACCAATTAGCGATCATCGAAGGAACATTACGTTTTTCCAGTTTTCCTAGACGGTGGTAAAACCATATTCTTTTACCTACATAGGATCTAACGTTCCAATTCCTCTCTCCCTCTTATTTCTTCTATCGCACACTCACTTGCCTTATTTTCATTAATCAGAATGTCAGTATGTTTTACCTGGGTCGGAATAAAAGATTGAAAAGACGATATATTAACAATCGTCATCGTTCATTCAGTCCCTCGACGTTCGGTGTTCACTACCCGAGCGATCCATGTTATCGGTTCGATTACTTTTCGAACATATTCTCGATCCGGAAGGAGATTCCGGTTTTTCCTAGAATGACGTCAAGTCCAAACTATGACGTGGGTATGTGGATACCAATTGAGTATTTCCCGCTTTGTCTTCAAAATACCAATTCGGAAATTCGCCAGCTCTTGTCAGTATGGGCGGGGATGACGGCCGTACTTTTTCATACGATTGGCATAATGAATTTGAAACGTATAAACGCGATTGCGATTAGTGTTGGGGTGTGTAGTTTTGTGTTGGTTCGGTTCGGAGGGCGGCTCTGGTTAGGTAATGGTAGCCCGCCGACCAATTTAATTAAGCCGGCAGAGTGTACACTCGGTCTGCCAAATTCAACCCCCCCTACCTCATGTACATACCAATTAATGATTATAGTTGACCAGTATTAGGAAACACGATACGTCTCGCCTTCCTAATATTCACCCAATTTACTCTCTCATTTATTTAATTTTACAATTGTATCGCCAGTTTTCTTTCCCAACTTATAAGCATATACTAATAAGCATTACCCCGCCCCAACACCGAACACAGGCAATCAGTTCAATTAAACCACGTATTCGATGTTTCCTTTCGTTCCTGTATTACAATACATAGTTTTTCTATCAACCTTAAAGATATTTATATACTTTTGGCTTTCAGCTACCGTCCGTTGGTGTACTGGTGAATATAGTCTAGTGTAAATCCACGATCAATTGAATTAACAATTTACTTCGTAGTCATTTAATTCGTTTTCTATAACCGTGCATCACGCAACATAAAAATATTCAAACATATCAATTCGCTGGATAATTCTGAAGCCGATGATCGGCGCCATCTAAGGCCGGATTCATTAGAAGTTAAAAGACAGAAAGAGACAGAAGTTCTCTGACTCTGGGCCATACGGGAAAAGGAAGTACGGAACTCCCCAATAATAAGATTCCATTCGTGACAATAACTAAATAAGCAAGTAAGATAGGTCAGTAAAGAAGAGGTAGTGCTGACAGGAAGGTATTTGACAGTTGGCCCCTCTATGAGTTTGCCTTTACTGAATGACTAACGATGGCGAGTCGCCGCAAGGTCTAACTGTTCTCCGTAATACTGTGTTACATATTATCACGGTTGCATTCAGATTTTAAACTAATTAATTATCGAATTGCCCATTCCAAATTAACTGCTATACACACCTTTCTCCGAGTCCTAGTTTCCGACACGTTCTATTAAAAAGAAGGACCATTTGTGAATATAGTTGTCGAACAAGTCATGTATACTGCACGCTAATAATCCATGAATGTAGTAGCCAAATATGGCAGAAGCACGAAACTATAAACACCGATTAAACTTGAATCAGATATAGGTTGTTCAAATTGTGCCGGAAAGACGAATAAATCGTAACTGGGATAGGAGCTGGAATACGGGGCCGGGGGCTTTGGACAGTGATCCTGTGTTGTCCTGAGTCGTCCTTGACCTCTGACTTTGACATAGCCTCGGTGCTGGCATAGCCTCGTCTCACCCCTCATATCGATCCCCGGGCCCGACCACGACATGTGTATACCCTCGATGTGTGTATCCCCTCGAGGAAGGTACCCCCACGCCCCCCCCCCGCCCAGCCCTCCTTAATTGATCCGATATTGAGTTCAATAATCGATAAACTGTTGTTGAGGCTGGCCGTCAAGTTAACAGCATATCTTGGGGCCGCGGTGCACGTCCCAGGAACACTCCGCCGATGTCGTGCCAAGTTATTTGCATTCACCGAGTGGCGGCCTCCTAAAGGCTAGGTCCGATGTCTATTATACTTTCTTGGATCCGCTTTGTGAAATATTAGTCTGCCTTTTGTTCACTTAAGCGGCCACTCTGAATAAAAATGGTGTATATTCCACGATTTATTCTATACAAAACCGAGAAAGCGGGTTGATGCATCAATGCACGCTGGTACTCTCTTCGCTATTGTCTAATGGGAGAAACTCGTTGCAATGAAAATAATTTGAATTTTTAAACTCGTAGGATTACAGAACACTTCTTCTGATGTCTTATAGTTGTAATAGAACTAAAATTACGTTTACCTGTAAATAATCCAATAGAACGGAATTACGTTTTAAAATAACCTTCGACTAAAAACAGAAACATCGAAACCTTTCTGATTTTATTTAGAATTTCCCTTTTGAGAGGTAAATGACGTCGTCATCTAAAAGTATCAGCTGCGCAAATAGAAATGAAATACGAAATAAATGGTTTTATCTTGTCGCCACTTGAGCGTGGGGGTGACATCGCCGGTCACAGATGTGAGATGCTATGAGCTCATTCCCCCCAATCGATAACCATTCAATTAAGAAGTTCATTTAGTGCCCCATCCGACCTTGTTCGTAAACATCCGGGGCCTACGGGGGGCTCTGAGTCGTAGAGCAACTACTCCGATTTATGTTTTCGAAGTGAACTATAATGTTCCGTGTTCAAGAACTAGAACTAATAATAACGTTAACAATAAACACTTTATTAGCTATATTTACGTGGGTTCATATACAGCATACTTCATGCACTTTACTTTCGTTCTGTTGTATTCAATTTTCTCCTGTTTAGCTCTGCGGTCCAGTAGAAATAAAAAGTCCTACTTATCCTCCTTTCAACTTTATCTACTGGCGTTGTCGCCTATACAGTAGGCCTAGAAAATTTCGCCATTCGGATTTCGCAATTTCACGCTGCAAATGAGGAAAAAATCAAGATCAATTGAGAATATAGAGAAGAATGGATTGAAGTTGTGAAGTCGAAACTTGGCTGATCTATATATAAAAGAGGTGGTCGGTCGACCGTCTAACTACCAGCAGGTTCACTATCTGCCGTACAGATGGCGCGGATATTCACAGTGTTTTATTCCTGCGTCGTCCTTGATTTATACTGAACAGTCGGGCCAAAAACACGGCTATACCGCGCCTCATTCCTTGTTTAAAGAAGTACGAAAATTTCCAGTAAAATTGTTGGACCGATTCGTATAAAAAATAAAATAGATATTTTAAAATAAGTTTCATTTAGATCCGTCGAGAGGGCCAATATACCTGATTGTATATCACGTTGATAATACATACATTTTGATCACCTTCGTCTTTGTAAGATATGACCGGAAAACATACGTGAAGTCTACGCCTGTGTTCCAGGGCTAATTGAGGGTTAATCTGATTGCTTGGTCAGTAAATAAGACTAAAGTATTAGAAGTGAGGGCATTTTAGAAGAACGCTGTTTTTATTATTTTGTAATTTTATGCAGTATTATTTGTTTATTTAATATCTATGCAGTGTGTAGTAGAAATATCCGTTGGCAATGTTGTCGTGCAGTTCCTCGGGCAGCAAATGTATTTCCTGTTTAGTATACTTTCAGGCGCAAGCCATAACGGTCGAATTAATACTTTTCACCATTACCGAAATATTCCGTCTAATTTTGGGCCGATCGCTCTCTGAACGTAATTATTGATAATAACTACAAGTTAATACAATCTATAAATTTTGATAAGGTGAATTAGATTTTGATGTATGCAGAACAGGCAAACGGCGACAAAACTATACGTATAATTTATGGTTTGTGTTTCAATTGAAGCCAATTCCAGTGATTGGCTCTGCGGCATCGGAAAGCGGATTTTTCAATTGTCAAAGGACTGGACTTCCTTTCAGGGGCTTCCAAAGCGCGTATCAATATTCGGACTTTGGGGGTGCGTAGGGACGGCCTGTCCCCCTCACCACCCCAAAACACATCTGTCGGCTCCTATCAAACGTTGAGTGCTTTACTCCGGGCGCTATTAGAGTTTTAGAATACGGCCTGTTGGTTCACTTATTCATCTTTATTCAGTCGAGCCACTTACCCTTTTCCCTTTACATTCAAGTGCCATATAAGACGAAACGTTTAATGAATTGTCTTTATCAGAAAAATATCAGATTACCGTTGGATGATTTAATTTTACAAGTTAATTCCTTAACAAACAAAGTCTTTTATAATCTAGGTTTTATAGTTGTCTCTAAAGTTACACAATCGGTTTCCCACACTATTCGACAATCTTTAGCATGCTTATCTGTCTAACTTTTATGGCGACAAATGAAACAGCTAGTATTATGATTCACTGTTCTTGCTAGAAGCTATTCACTGAAACGACTTCAGTTCCGGTTGTCAGTGTTTTACCAATTGGTGCTGTCACCGATGACTCAGCAGTCTCGTGGAAATGGGTCCAATTTCATAAGGGGCACCGGAAACCAGGTATCAGGATACCAGTATATAATATTTAACTATTTAACAAAGATGGGCTTTGTTTCATTTCACAAGAATTACGATTTTATTGTAATCACATTTATTGATAAACATTCATTTTAAGAACATTCTAGAATTTATTTGAATTTATTTGAATTTATTTGAATTTATTTGAATTTATTTGAATTTATTTGAATTTATTTGAATTTATTTGAATTTATTTGAATTTATTTGAATTTATTTGAATTTATTTGAATTTATTTGAATTTATTTGAATTTATTTGAATTTATTTGAATTTATTTGAATTTATTTGAATTTATTTGAATTTATTTGAATTTATTTGAATTTATTTGAATTTATTTGAATTTATTTGAATTTATTTGAATTTATTTGAATTTATTTGAATTTATTTGAATTTATTTGAATTTATTTGAATTTATTTGAATTTATTTGAATTTATTTGAATTTATTTGAATTTATTTGAATTTATTTGAATTTATTTGAATTTATTTGAATTTATTTGAATTTATTTGAATTTATTTGAATTTATTTGAATTTATTTGAATTTATTTGAATTTATTTGAATTTATTTGAATTTATTTGAATTTATTTGAATTTATTTGAATTTATTTGAATTTATTTGAATTTAATTGAATTTATTTGTATTTATTTGGTTTTTTTTCAAATTTATTTTTGGAAGTCCAGGGTTGAGGATTGCTGAATGTTGGTTGACACCGATGATACGCCGCACAGTTTACTTGAGTTGAGCGAGTTCCTGTCTATTGGTGTCTGAGTTTGGTGAGGCGGTACAGGAGAGTTTTTGAACGCCATCGCCTCTGCGATTCACCATGTCCAGACTGCCTATTAGCTCCCAATATAGACCGGTTTCGGCTTTTCGCTATCCTCAGTAGCGAGGTATTTCGTCAAAACCCCATTTCGCCACCATCTAGTAACAGTTTAGTACACAGTAGTAGAGATGATCCTGACAGTATGCTGACTGAGGCTGACGTGAAGCCCAAACATGATTAGCTTGCGAATCTTTATAAATGTTTTGAAAGAAAATACAATACAATTTTATTCTGATGCCTGTAATACTCACAAATACTGAGTAAGTATGTCGCACATTTTTTTTATATATGTGTACCAGAAAACTTCAAACGACTACGCATCGATGAAAGGTCGGCTGGAATCTGCGGCCGTTGTCTGCCCACTATCGGAAATGCAAACAATTTATAATATTGCCACTTGTGGGGCTGAAATAAATCAGGGGGTTTAGAGTGGGGTCGGTAAGGGTGGCAGGAGTGGCGGGGGTAGTGGTAGGTGGTAGGGGTCGACTGGTAACCGGCTACCGGCTCAGATGTGTTTATCGATTGGGACGGTGTGCATACCTGCGATCGCTGCCGGTATTGGCGAAGACGGCCGATTGGCTGACAGCCGGGTCGCATGCAGATCGTATATAACGTCTGGTATTTGGGGATTGGGACGGGACGCGTGAGGGGTGAGTGGCGAGGGGTGAGGGGCGAGGGGCGAGGGTGATGGGCAGGGGCGGGTGGGTCGGTGCGGGGTGGCGGGGTCGGTGCGGGGTGGGTAGGGTCGAGCGAGCACGAATGTTTCCGAGTGTTTATGGCACAAAACGTATTGATTACGTGCAAGAAGGGCCAGCCAGCCAGCCAGCCAGCCAGCCGACAACCCCCCGACAAAACCGACCCCTATACTACACCGCCATACATAATTTCTTTTATGTTTTATTAGAAACTTGGAGCCTCCGACGGGTGGCGTTAAAGATTCTTCAATGCCCCCCGGTCGGGCGTTCTTCGAGCCTCCTCTGTAGGGAAACGAAGGGACACCCGTTGTAGATATTGTAGACTCGTGTACACGATACAATTCAGATTAGCTTAGTGAAACTAACTGTTGTAACGAAATTTTTATTTTTTATTATTTTTACGAGTATTTTTATTTTATGTACAAATAATTATAATTTTTTACGCGTAGCGCATTATTAATGTAAGTGAAAGGAAGGGGGTGCAAATCAACTGAAGGTTTACATTTACTCTGTGATATACTGTAAATTCAAAATGGACACTGCAAAACCACGCATTTCCTCGGAATCTGTTTTCTCCACTTATTTTCGGCTAACCCCCCTCATTTTCCTCGAATTTCAGCTCCCCTTAATTTCAGTTTCCGTGTCCTCCTACTCCGATTTTTCTTCCCCGACTTCCTTTCACGGTGTCGTTGTCCCGCCGGTCTTATTTTCACTTATTTTCACAGTTTGCTCTCTCTCCTCTCTTTTTCCCTCTTTCCCGGCTGTTCGTCCTAACACATTTCCTCACTCTCTCGATCTCCCTCTTCCGCCTCTCGAAATTCACCACTCGATTAAGCCGCTTTCCCTTTCGGCTGGCTTTCTATCGCCGCATCCCCCCACTTTTAACGCTTCTTGCCGCTCGTCGGGATTTTGCTTTCCTTTCCGTCATTCTCCCCCGTATTTAATCACATTTTTCGACTTCGGTCTCATTGTTTTATTCTCAGTCTAAGCATAATTGCAGAGGGTAATTAATTATACGTGGGGTACAGAAATCGTATCAGAAATCGAGGCAGATTCAAGTATTACTTATCCTAAATTAATAAATGCGATAAACAGTATAAATAACAATGTATTTTATTAATTCCAGTAATGGTTCGTTTTAGTTTTATTTTCTTCTGTAAACGTTGAAGGCATTTTAGTTCACTCCAAGTCTTTAACCCCTGTGGGTATAATCGGCGAAAATAGACCGGTTTCGGCTCGTCACCGTCGTCATAACTGGGTGACTCTACGTATAAAATATACAAAACTCCGGCCGCGCCTTATGAAAATTCATACCATTCTATTCCTCAGTTTGGTTCTCCCGTTTATATCCTTATTCCCCAGTTCTATTATTATTTAATCTTGGCACCCCTAATTGCCGTTAAATTCCCGACTTTACTCCGCCTCCGTTCTCCCCCTTTTGCACATTCGTACATTCCTCTCCTTTATTCCACTTTCGGGTTTCCAAGGTTCGTTGCGTCGGCCTTCCATTCACCAACAGCCGGCAGTTTCGCTAGCCCCGGCGTTTCCTTCGGGGCTCGTCTTAGGCCCAACATTCCACTCTCATCCTTTCCTCCCTTCAGAGCTCGGCTTCGCCACCACCCGCCCCCCTATCGCGCCGCTCCTTCCACTCCTTATCATCGGTCTCCCGCTTCTCATCCCGTTTCCAGTAGAGCCACCCCCCCAGCCACAACCCCCTCCACCCTGTGGGCCGGCTGGTCTCTCTCTCTCTCTCTCTCTCTCTCTACTGCGCAGGATGTCATCTGCGCTCTCCCCTCTCTCCTGTTGTCAGTATCGGTGCTAATACACTAATGGAGCCTGGAGCGGCGCCACCCCTGCCCCGACCCGACATGCAAACCTAATCATCATATTCACTTCGACCCTCGCTGCCCCGCCCCCTCCCCGCTCTCATAACCACCGCTGCCCATTTTGTATTATATAAATTAAAATTGATTTTTCGGGCCTCTCTTTTCCGTTCCACGTGCATTATCCTTCCCGGCTTTAATACTTTAAGACAATAGATCACTGTTTTATTGTTTCCGCCGGGTTTTGTTTCTAGAAGTCGATTGCCCGCACTAAAAAGGTGAATGAAATCTGTGTAGTGGAATTGAGGTAGTACATTCATTCCTGTCTCGGTAGATTGCATTAATAAAACAGCCCTTTACTAAAATGACAAAGTACAATAACTACATTCGCGCGTGGTGTTTTCCTACTCGGTAAAACTGTTTTGCCGCACGACCATTGTGAATGAAAAACGCTCGCTAATATAACGTATTGATATGGAGTAGAATACGTTGTATTGGGAGTATGCAAAATCCCTCTAGAAACTTTTGAGTTTTCACATCCAAATCTAGTTGCACTCATATAACTATTTTAAACCAAAGAATAATTCTTTGCTAACTTATGGCGAATTAGCCATGGATTTCTTATTAAATTAACGTTCCTGTCGACGTGTACAAAAACATTAAAACACGCGATACTCCCTGAAGTCTTAATGTTGGAATTTATGGCATAATGGCCACAAAATAATTTTCGCAATGTGACATAAACTGTTATCGAGGTATTGAATAATATTAAACTTTACCAAAAACAGTATTAAACACTCCAACATCCGGGAAATTAGCCCCATAATGGGGAGTATTTTACAAGACAATTTTTTACAATTATTATCCGCCCAATAGAGAAACTTATTCGATGACATCGGGAAACTGACAAACACACTTGAAAAGGTAGGCTAACAAAATTCGATAATAGATATGCAATAATACAAAAAATAACGAGCTGTTATAACTTGAGCGAATGTTAACGTGTACTACTTTTGCCTTGCGCACTATGTCATTACTGAAAATTCCCCTAATTGAGATATCGTGTTTTCAAATGACCGAATAAAGCCACTATCCCAGTCTGATGAGGCTGACCAATTTCCTAGCCCCGATCGAAAATAGGTGCCAATCGGTCAATGATTCACCTATGAAGTCCCCCTCGTGTAATTCTACACTTGAATAGAATGGCTTCGGTTTTTTTTACCAACAAGGATATTCGTTCTATTGCCTTATTATACTGTTCATTAGCATTGTTTGGTTTCTATCGACAAAAAAATATTACACTCTCTTGCCTCTCCCTCTAATCATTGATCTAGCGATCTCTACGATCCGGGTCTAGCGAAGTCCGCTGGCGATGAACCCATTCTCTTCGCACTATCAAAAACAACAGCAACAAAATATTAGATCCTCAGTGATCGAGGACCCTCCACCCTCAAACAAATCGTTTTGCGTATCAAATAACCTCTAGTATCTATAATTAGTCCGTTAGTGTGTTTTAAGCCATACCAAGTAAAGATTCATTAAGCAATATTTTTAATACTGTTTTTCCGTTAGCATCAGTGCGATATACTAAATGTTGGAGATTGTTTAATTTATGAACAATGTCAGAATAAAATAATAATAATAAAAAATAAATTTCGTACGCCTAATAAAATGTTTAAAAAGTTTCCAGCCTTTAATTGTCTTAGTATTATCAATTGGCCTCCCAACCCTGATTAAAAAGAAGAAATTACCGGCCAGAAGATTAGTGCGGTGTAACCTACGGGCTGTAAGGATTACGTCACTGTCTCTGTGTAACAACGCGTAACTCGATGACGTCGTTGTTTCGCAAAGCCGCGTCTACGTCATCGTTCTGGTAACCGGGCGTGGGCGTCTCGGCCTGTATTTAAAGAATAAAATTGAATCACCGGGAGGGCCCCTAACGTTACTCCCACTCGTGCGATTAAACCCTCTTGGTAACAGAACGTCAATTGGAGCGTACATTTAAAATTCCTGTCCTTTCATTTGAGGTAACCTAATTAATTTATTTCAACATAAATTCGCAGAAATGAACAGCGTAATGCGGGCACAGTTTTCCTTGTTGATGTAGAGTTGATGTCAACCGACGTAAGCCTGTCATACGGGGATTATTCTTCCAGAAAAAATATGCGTAGGTAATGCGGCCTGGAGTTCAGTATATAATGTTAGTGTAATAGAGTTAAAAGTAATAGCATACTGTAGCTCACACAAATATATACATATATGTATACACACGTAAATTTATGCACCAATCCAGAATTTATGCTTTAGAGAGAGGAGTTGGAATAGGAAAAGGGGCGGAAAAATCATTCGCACATACAGACAGATTTAACCAAATCATCCCGAATGACTTTTCTACATTTTCACTCTGATATTTGCGTGCGACCCCGAGAGTCATCAGAAACTGTACAGCCTTTATTAGCGCTCCAATAGCTCGACGAATGGTTCGTCCCTGAAATTTCGTTCTGTATTAAAACTGATCGGCTTAGAAAACTTCGGCAAAGTATCTTCATTACTTGTGCATCGGGTTTTTGTGTTGGGATGAGATCGGAGCCCTCTAATATTTAATTATTTTCGCCAGAAATCGCCACCCACCTCGTTCCCCCTCGTCCCACAGGAGGCGGTCCCGGTAAGTACCATCTTATAGCCTAGTTGCTACTTAGTGTTCTTAATTATGCTAGGAATAAGTTCGGCTTACAAACCGCGAATGAAAAACGAGCTTGGGTCTCCCAAGCGAAAATTTAAGCTGTTGGGAATATATATATTTTTTTCGTTTAACGTCTATTAATCTCTTTCAGTTTCGAATCGTAATTCGGGATTGTCTGGACTGCGAATTAACGCCGTTCGGAACGTCAGTGTCACTTTTATTTTTCGAACGGCCTGCGAAATTACAGCTGACGAACTTATTGGCCTTCAATCGTTATTATTTGGTCCTTTATTTTTGACTTTTATAAACGGTAGTTGTCCGTGGTATCTCTAATGTACTGGGGAGTTTGAGTAAATTCGAGTTTGATCAAATGTTTAATAATGTTATTCGTTTATAAGTAGATGTAAGCATTTTGTGGACAATGTATGCTTTATAATATATTGACGGTGGTACCATTGTAATTCCCTTCATTCCTCGAAGTAATCAATTTTATTTCTTCATTTTGGGGGGGATCCCATAAAATTGAATTAGAGCTGAATTGAATACAAACGAAGGAAAATTCTGGTTCCAAGGCTGGAACCGTACACTATCCACTGGCTATGCAGGACACCAATCACAGGCATCTTTGGAATTCCCCTTCAATCACTTCTGATACCGAACCTATGCACTTGTATTCAGAGAAACGACTTTGTGACCGCACCTTTTTAATGAAAAGTAACTGATTTCTAATGATTTTCCTGGTTCTCTAACGAGTTGTCAGCTCTTCTCACAATCGGTTAATATCGGAGGACGGTATAAATAAATGTTTATAAATCAAATTCTTACTTTAACGAGTGAGCCTCTCGAGTGTACCGGTAATTTAAGCCACTCGTGGTCGCCCGCTATAATAGTGTGGACTAAACTTTTGTCGGCCCCTATTAAATAATATTATATTCTATTTAATGAAGACCGGGCGGGAATTCATTTTTGAATTCTATTTATAACCTGTGGTCTAGTATTCGAGAGAGAGACAATTCATTTCAGCGGGGAAACACGCCAAACTCGCGGCACTATTAAGGCCCGTGCTGCTCTCTAGGGGGCGAAAATGGGACCATTTACAAGATCAGTAACGCCCGAGAGCATGGAACCCTTTAACCGTGATGCAACTGTATATAACTTATGTCATGTATATGTATATGGACGGAGCCGGCACCCACCCAGGTCCTCCTCCACCTCTCCACCTTCTCTTTCCATTCCTTTTCATCGGCTTGTCACTACTTGCATAACTCTCTCTCTCTCCTCCCTCCCTCCCTCTCTCCCGCTCACTCCCTCTTCCCGTCTCTCTCACGTACGTACGCGCCGTGGCGCTGGTGCAGACTGTCTGTTGTCCGCACACCTACACACCTAGACTGACAAACACAAGGACTGCGGTGAAAGGAAAGCTTCAAAGTGGCCTCAACTTGCTAACTATGTGTACTTACTATTGCGCTCATCGCCCCATTGAATCCACTGTCGGGGACCGACCTACCGAAAAACCGAAAACGAAAGACGCTATCCGAATGTCTAAAGTTCTCTATGATAGTTTTATAATTAATTGTTACGCCAATTATTTACCCCAACGTTGTTCATATTTTAATGCGCCCCGTTGTTATCCTAGCTCATCTTCACTCAATTCAAAGTTTTATTCGATTTAAAATTTAAATTAAACAGAACTGATGTATGTGTCAACAGAATATTCTGCGTACGCCCTTGAACTTGGTACTATAGTAAATTGTGCCTATATGAAAGCAGGGTTAAAATAGTTTAAAATACATGTTTTGTGGTCTGCGAGGGGTTGGAATACCGTAGATATCGTTTGTTTCTCCTCTCGCTGGTTTGGTCTTTTGCTAGACCAGTTTATCCAGAACTAGTTAATCGGTGCAAGTGCACCCAACGAACTTTAGTTAAGTACATTTCAAGTACAAAATGACGAGCAGCCGAAACCGGTCTAGCAAAAGACCAAACCAGCGAGAGGAGATAGAAACACACGAAATCTACGGTAGGGTTAAAAATTTTCCTTTTACGTTCATTAATATTTTTCAGGATCACATAAAATACACGAATATCAGAAGCCTATAGGTGAACTAAACAAGGTGGGTAAACCACCAGTTCGCAGTCTCTCTTTAACAGATTTAAACTAGAAACATATTTGCATTATGTTTTCATGTAAATATTCCCAATGGTGTATACCATTCGTCTCTGACTGTTGTGACGGAAATATAGCGATAGCCTAAGAAACTGTTGAAACTGTTTACCTGGTCCTCTGCCAACAATTATGTCTCCTAATTTAATAATATTAACTGTTTGGCCTGATTCGTCCCACCCTTCAGCGAATTCTGTTGCCCGAGTTAGAATCTCGCCACTGAGAATTGTCCATTCTTGTTGTTCTCTTTAGCAGTCGATGTGGAACAGTTATAAATAAGACGGAGCTGGGTAAACCCCTCCCTCCCTTCCCCCCAAGATCCAGAAAGCCAGTTGGCCATCCTTGGGCCTGTTGTAGTTTAATAAACCGCATCATTTTCGGAATATTAGTAGTTTTAAAACAAGCTTTTGTGAAACCAATTTCACACCTTATTATTACATGGATGTGTATGTCATATTGAGCAGCATGAAAATAATATTATCACTCGTCCGATCAATCGCCGATTTTGAACTTTCGTCATCATCAATAGCGTAGATTAGGTAGGCTGCTATCCATGTTGCCCGAAGGTCTTGTCTTCACTGTTCGTGTATGTCAGTACCACGCGTAAATAAAAAAACTCGCGGTATTGCTGATTCTATCGAAATATTTAAATTAGGTGAACTGGTAGGGCTACTGGGATGTATAAAAACTCGTTAGGAATAATGTCCAGTTTAAATGTTTGACCTATAACTAGGTCAACAAAGAAGACCTAGGCTTTGGTGTCCCAGAAATTGACATAAAAATAAACAACTCTAAATCTGCATATTTTTGATAGCAGCTCAAGTATGTGGGAACAGTAGGAAAATACTTTTACATTTCACACATCGGAGCTCAAATTAAGCGTTGATCGTCGATTTCATGACGCAAATTTGACCCAAGGCGTGAGTTGCGGTTTTTTTTCCGTTGAACCGGTCGCGTACAAAGCCGAGAGAATAAACTCCATGACATAGTTTCATTTAGTCTAGAAAATGTGGAAGACCATGAACTTTTCCTTTTTATAATCAGCAGACATTGACTGTTGGTGGGGCAAGTAGGCTCTCTACACGCGGCCGGCAATGACGCAAGATGTTATTTGAATGATTAGATCGGAGCGGCGCGCGCTGCGTCACCTCATCCTTTGCCGTCCGCGTAACACACGGCCTCATATCGGATGAGGCCATTGTATATCGTCGGGGGCGTCTGTTATCCGCGCCTCGAACGAAGAGAAATTCAACGGGATAGAGAATAATTTTTACAGCCCCGCGTTTCCTTCCCGCGCCATCGCATCCGCTATTTCCGAACATCTGGTGGACGTCCTCTGTCGGCCGAGTGAAGATCGAATTATACAGAGAAACCGGGGTGTAGCGATGGACCGAATAGGCGACTGCAGATAAAAGATCAGAAGGCTGAACATTAGATACGGGAAAAACCTGTTCGGACAAAAGTCTGTACACTCTGCTTATACAAGGCTTAGAGGTTATAACTGAAAAAAAGCCGCGATGTATACGCCGTGCAACCGACTCCATTACGAACAACGAGGTCAAAAATCTAGGACAGCGTGTTGTACTCCGACATCACTCTTTCTGCTGGTTTCGGAAGCGACCATTGAAAACTCAGTTTTATCTGTACGTTCATTCAGCGTTCACCTTTTCAGCGTATCCTGGTACTGTCAGAATAATGCAAATAGTTTCTACAAAAATAGAAATTCAATGCGTCGGAAAATTTCCGGATTGTGGAAATTCTACTCATCGTCCTCGTGTTTTTCGTCCGCGTACAAGGCTCATAATAATAATAATAACAACATTCTCGTGGTTTATGAAAACGTCGTGTCCTCCATTACACGTTTTTATGTAGTCCGACCTGGTTATTTAAATTCGATTGTGTGCAATTCAATATGTTCGGTTATGTTCCGAGTTCACGATTTTCAGCCACCTACCGCTTAGTTCGTGCTTTTTCCGGCGCGGCACTACTACTGAATCGGTCCGTCGCCATCTTCAGTAGCGTTCGGTCAAATATCACAACGTGGGGGAGACCAAATACTGGGCCGGAGTGGGGACAGAAAATGTCAGCCGTCATTGCATTCTGAGTTTTCTCGACTATTTCGAGCTAAAATATTTAATAATGAATCGGTGTTCTAAAGGCTATTCTAGTAAGTATAAATTTGTAAGGTCCGGTTTTCCTGATCATTCTATATTTTGAGCGAGCAGTGATGTAGTGGTAGCTTAGTGGTAATAAAGGACGCTTTGCTTTATAAATAAACCGTCCTCCTCCTTTTTTTTCTTTCTGGGCTAGGTGTGGACAAGGCTGGTTTACTATAATAATGGCGGCAGGAAATTGTCTTGCTTGAGGGCTCACACTCCCTGCATGCTGTTACACGGCCAAGGGCCCACTGATCAATAGCCAACTAAACCTATCAAACACTACTAAATTGTACGCATAACCATCTCCCACACTTTATACTGCATCAGAAACAACCACCGCTTTTCAACATTCAATACTGCTTCGGCTAGTCTTTCAAATATTCTTCAATTTTCTTGATTTGATGATATGTTACATATTGTTTTCCATATCTACCCTGCCTCACCTAAGAAAATAAGGCGAAATGACGGCAGTCTAACGCGACAATTGCAATTTAAATAATCCTCTATATATAATCAGAAAACCGGTAAGAACAAGGGATATGTAATCGTGATCACTGCCTCATTATGACATTATTTTATGTTCTAAGTAAAGAAATATTTCTGTTATGATATATAGTAAACCCAATAAGAATGACAATCTTAACCGCACATCTTATCTTGACCGCACATTTGCGCGGTAAATAAATACAGAAAAAGAAAAAAGAAAAGAAATGTTTCATCCATATTAGAACAATTACAATGTACGAATACTTTAACTAAACTTATAAATCACTACCAAAATCAGAAAAGGAATGCAAAAGAATTTTTAACATAGATTCACGTTCTACTAAATTTTACGCAACAGAAATGAGACGCCAATTGAAACAAGAGAATGGTCGAATCCCGACCGTACATAATGGAAATGATTCTAGGCGTTGAGGCTCAAGCCGAAAACGGAGGATCTGAAGAAAGGTTTGGTCCGTCGTTTCGTCTCATCGTTTGATGATGGCCGGGCGGAAGACAAGGAGAAGACAAACATTGGATGAAGAATGGAGGGCGCGGGGGAGTCAAAGTAGGAATCTCAAGTGGGATGAGAACGACAAAACTGACAAAGGGACATCTTTGGGAAAAGCAAAGAATGTACCCTTTCTTCTTCTTTAGCACCGCCCCCAGTCCATTGAAAGGATTATTAGAATGGACGGAGAGGGGCGGAGAGGGGATGGCAGAACGGGGAAGAACAATGCAATCGGTAGGATTTTAATCACATTTTTTATTTCGAATACTGCGCCTCTTCTCATGTTTCTTTTCTATTTTTTTGTGGCCTAACTTGTTGAAATTTTGATCAAACTATTCCTGTACCTGAATTTTACATAAAGTAGTAATAATTAATATTTTTGAATTAATTTTAAAGGTTGAAATTTTTTTTATAATTATTTTTCTCCGATGCCACGAATAGTATTCGTAGTGAAATACCGACGCATCGACTAACATCTCATTATCAACATCATTGTATACTGTTGTTCAGTAAATCCCAATGATTTGTTTGGAAAATATGAGCTTCAGTAGTAATAAATCCAAGTACAATATATGGAGGCCAGGGACTTTTCGTTAATAGGACTGCTGTAACAAATAAGCTACATACACACGCATACATACATTTACTTACAATAATTAAGAAATATCTTTAATTCAGTAAACGCGTACAATATCTGTTATATATATTCCGGTATTTCACTTGTATAATATAAAACAGTTTGACGGGAACAAAGACAGAGGGAGACGTCCAACCGTTTGACCCCGGGTCGGCTCCCGGTGGCCAACCCTATTGAACTTTCTTTCAAATGCAAATTTGAAACAATTTCTGAAAAGTGGGACCGCACTTTCTTTCACCGGTCGGCTACTTCGGCTGAAAATACCGGATATAACCGGGTTAATCCGTTCTCGTATTATTAGAAATGAGCGGACGGACCAAGAACAACAAGAAACTCAATAAACAAGAAAGAAGTTATATAAATGGAATCGTAATGCACGTAGGCCGACACCGGCGATCCGTATACTTTATATAAGAAGTCTCGGAAGGAGTAATAATTCAACGCAACGCGGCCTGTTACAGTACGCAATAGGCTGAGTTCACGGCGGTAGTATTAATTATATTTAAAGCCGGGCTGTATTCTAGAGGAGGACTGTCGGTGATGAAACAGTGGCATTGGTCTATTAGCGGTGGGAGGTGCCTTTGTACGATTGGGGGGGGGGCGGAGGCGGGGCGGGGTCGGGGGGCGCTTCAATATGAACTTTCAACCTTTTTCGAGCCGCCCTTTTAACCGAGCCAGCTAACGCCGATGCGGGGCACGGAACAAAGTAGGCCCCCAATACCCGGCCGTTTTTCAATTCGCAAAACTCGTCCCCGGGCATTACCCCGGGCGACCTCAAATATGAGAGGCGAAGCCGTCAATCCCGCATTTCGCATTAATGTATTTCGGTGTCGGGCCAGGAAGTTCTAATCTGAAATGGACCTTTGAAAGGAGTTGGCCCTCCGAAATTGTTTGTTTCCACATTTTTTCCGACTCTGAAATATTAAAATTTAAAAAGTGGACTCATTTTAGGTGAACCGAGTACTCCGTTTGTGTGTATTCCTGGCAATGAAGACTCCATGAGTTCAGAGGGCAGTAAACTCGGTTTTGAGATACAGGGCAACTCACGAGGAGTATTAGAATGCCGGCTCTGATTCTTTCTGTAGAATCCGCAGTTCATAAAAATGAAGCATCGAATATTTTCGGGTCGTTTGACTGAGCGGTGTCGGATCTAGGCCTCGGATCACAATGGGCATTCGACAAGGCCATTGTCAACTGACGGATGTGGAGGCCGTCCAACGGTTAGCGCCGAACGGGCCGATTTCTAATACTTTTTTCCCAAATCGATTCTGAATAACTTTTTTCAGTGTGTAACACTATTCGGAAGCGTAAACTCTGCTTCAGAATATCACGTTGACGTAGTAAATTCTCCAAGTAGATAGCGTAGAAAGCACACTGCTTGCATCTGCTAGTTTTTTTTCCAGATTTCGGTGACTTCGTAGGATTTCGAAAAGTTCAGATCAGTATTATTTCAATTGTATTAACAATATAATTTCTCTACCCGCACTGCAACAACTGACTCTTTAACTGTACACCAAAAGCCATATCCGATTTTTCGATGAGTCTGTACTGTAATCAAATTTTAATAATTTAATTTATACAATATTATTCTTGTGTTCCACAATTCAGTGCGGGGAATAAAATCGGAATAAGTCTGAAAAGAGAATAGGAAGGAATTAAATATAACCGAGAGCGTTGTGGCCTAGAGGCTTGAGGTCAGCCTACCGAGTTCACGGCTCGGTGTATTGCCGGTCTAGCAGCCGAGACCCCGGCCGGCGCTCCCAACAACAGCAACGTCATCCGGCTCCGGCTTCAACGTCATTGAAGTTCAAGTCCCCCTAACTTGCCCTCTCCAACAATCTCATTTGTTTGAGGCACACTATCTGAGGCCGACATGTCATAGTATGTCGAATCCCGATAGTATCATTCTCACATGGAATATAGAGAACGGTAATTGTTGAAAGGGAAATTTCAGTATGAATATTCAGGATAGAATAACGATACATTATCGGTCTTGCCTGTTTCTAGTTTCATATCTCTGGCATAGAAGAGTTTTCACTGTGGTTCAGCAGATAGTACAAAGTGCCGGACCGATGGAGCATTCTGTTAGCATTATTTACTGCACCGTTATTGGGAGAGATGGTACTATGTAGGCCATGTAACTAACGGGCGTCGGAAAACCATAGTATAGTGGCAAAATATTTTTGCTTCAAATAGTTTAAATAAGCTTTTTATGTACCGAAAGAATAAATTAAATAAGGCCGTCAAACTATAAAATTTTCATAGATGCGTGTTCGTAAGTTCCCATGACCATTGTGTTATTCAAATATATGTGAGTAAACAAACAATGCTGGCGACTTATCGGCTGGATGACCCCCAGCTCGTCCCCCAGTATTTCTACATTCCTAACTTTGAAGAATGGTACACTACCGAGGGAACGAATGGCCCTTAGAATAAAGTAAACTACATTTAATTGGCCCGCTTCCATCGGATAATTCCATCAGAAAGGAAAATTTTATACTAATAATTAAAAGAAAACATTTTCATACTGCTACGCTTAAAAATTGTCATCTTCAGTGTTGATATATTACAAGAGTGAATATATTTTCCAGGCTTTAAAATATTTAGGATGAAAAAAAGACCAGCAGATAGCAAAATTGCACGAAAAACAAATACGGATATATATGTATATATATTCTTCCTAGTGATGAATATTATCCTAAATTGTTATTTAGTCCCACGATCAAATTACAGAAAATGTTAAATAAAAACTAACGGATGTTTAGTACAAAACGTATAAAACGCTAGTCCAAATCATCAGTTCAAAATAACTAATTGCGTCACAGTTATAACCTCGGGTATTATAATTTTAAAATACTATCCGAACAATGTTGGGAACTCGTTCCAGTAGTGCTTGATTGAATAAACATTCATTTCTTACGTACGCATCTGTTTTTACGATCCGTACCCCCCTCCGATCGTCAAGCGAGGATCAAGTCCTCTCCACATTCTAGCTCTACCTCCTCGTCGTCCTGGCCAATAATACATTGTTTTCCGAACCTGCAATGCCAGTATGACTATTTTATCGGTTGCTTCCGTTCACTTTAGGAACATTTTAGCGGAAAGCTGTAAGTCGGCGATTCCTAGACGCCTCGGCGGGGGACACACGACGTTGTTCGGGTTGTTGTAAGATACGTAATTATCCTGCACGACGTGACGAGACTTCAGTCGAACGCTGTATTTTAAGAAATAGCTATCACAACCTGCGTATCCATTAGGTGAACGGTGGCGCCTACGACAGTCCGCTTATCGCCCGCTTCCCGGAAGCGTACGACAACGGGTTCCCGGGAAATTCTATCCGGCACCTAATTTAGTCCGCGGTTTTCCGCGTACCCCCACCGTCCCGGCCCTTGCCCTTTGTGCGGATCCCGTTTTGGAATAACGTTCAGAATTTCCGGTAGGCGGGAAAATTAAGCGTCGGAACGGCGGGGGCGTCTCCGGGCCCGATTATTAGCGGCGAAAGGCTGCGGGGCCGGGGGCGGTTAAGATGCTCGCCGAGAGAGAGATTGAATCGATATCTGGGTCTCTGCCCCCGCTCCGCCCCCCCGCCGCCCCCGCCGCCGCCCCCGCGCGCTAGTCGGGTGCGGGGGCCACTAAATCTGACTTGGGCCACACGTACACAAACCGGGCTGCTCGATGGAACACTCACACTATTACCCGTATTGCACCACAGTCGTCCCAAGGATGCGACAAATCATCGGCCCCCCCCCCTGGAGGGGACTAAATTTTATTTTTTATTACCCCTCGTCTAAATTTCATTCCCACTCTCCTTAAGTGATTATGATTGAGATATTTTCTTTCTGTGACATTTGGCACTTAATGTTCCGATTGAGAGGCAAGATTTCGTTTGTGGGTCCACGAAATATCGAAATATTAGTTTTAACCATAACGAGGCACTTTCACTTCGCTGTTACTCTAACAGTGGTTAAATTAATCTTTCACTGTAAAATTATTTTCCATTAACGCTTTCCGGACACCGCCGTGTTCCAATAAATAATAATTTAGACTGTGATAATAATTTATGAATTTAATTTACCGTTTCTTTAGTCGACCGAAGGCGGTCGAGATTATCGCCAAATAAGCGCGAACCGCCCAATCAATAACTTTAATTGGTAGTTACCGATTGAATATACGAATTTCTAATCGAAAGAGGTTTGAAATATTGCTCGTATACTTTTTTGCCCTCGTTCTTCTGCTATTTTATTTGGGATCTGTTTCAGCTCGACTCATATAGAACTGCACTCTTTATCGAGTGCTATATATCAGTTATGTCGTGTTACTCTAACGACTCGTCATTCTGCATAACACGTTTCTAGATTGGCGGAGGGACGATATCGATCTAATGAAGAGGAGACAGGAAAATTACCCGTTTGATTATAATGGTCTTCAACCCCTCGTTAATTATCTTCGAGTATGGCGTTGACTCGTGCGGCTAAATCATGCGATGCACCGCTCGAAAAAATCCGTTTTTACTACCAGTCAACACGATCGATATTATTGTAAATCAATATCAGTTGGTACTGAACGTGTACGATGGATATTGATGGGTCGAAGTTGATATCACGTCGATACCACTGTCGGTGCTCAGTTTTTCGTCGAGGGAATATCCGAACCGGATGCCTTTGCCATTGGCAAAGCTACTCCGAAAGTGATGTCAGCCTTTCTTGTATTGGAAGGTTTCGTATGAATCATTTCCAAAACTCGTATACTTCCCATCATGAATGTACGAATAAAAGTAAGCCCAATCGGACTGTGTGCTCCGTCCAGCCAGTAGAGAAGAAGTCATTGAAAATTTGTTAAAACAAAGTTACGTTATAAACCCTCGAGGTCTTCCGAGGGGTTCATTATCCCCTTCAATTTTAGTTGCAACTCTCACAAGCAACGTCAACGATTAAAAACGGTTTTCTCTTCTTCCATTCGTTTATCCGTTGTTTCACGAATTGATTTCGATCGTCTATAGCACACGCACGTAAAGATAATTATTGTCTTAATCAAACTTTGGCCCCCGCTAGGTCGGCTCATTCATAAATAGCCGACTGTGGAACTTTCGCGTCTGAAAGCCTGTGGGAAAAGAGTGGGGAATAGCTGCGTACTGACAATTGCGCAATGAATAAATCTCTTTAAAATCATTCCGGACTGAATACTGAAATTGTGTTATATTTGTAATACAATTCATAATCTGCCGTATTATTTTGGCATGTTTGTCAATAATTATTGATCATCCTTTGGAATGTCCTGTACGCTATAAAAATAATCAATATTGTTACGTAGGTTCTGGTTTATTTTCGTCTCGCGCCGATATTGAAATTTAATTAAAAGTTTTTATTTCCCCGTTTACCGCTAACAATTTCTCGGGCCGGTAAGCAATTTATCGTTCGGTAATGCCCACAATATTTGTCTTCGTTTTCTGTTTATACATTTTCAAAACGGAGATTTAAACGGCGTATACGCAGGAAGATGATATACAGGGCGCTTGCGTGTCCCTTTCTATATGTTAATGCGGGGGTCCTTGCGTTGCCTCAACTCGCATAAACCCGACGGGGCGAAAAAACGAAATAAAAGGCTCGGCCCATTCGGTTTTAACGTCAATTTTATAATTTGTTTGCAATAGCTTCGTTGGTAAAAAAAAAGAGAAACTGAAATTCCGCCGCTGGATCGGGTGCGGAGGCAATTTGGTACGGGAGGAAATTGCACGATTGGAGCAATGAGCGCGTGTTCGTAAACAGATCCGCAGTTAGCGGACGACTCGTGGGAAGTCGCCGTGCAATTTACTCGGGCTCAATGGGCCAACCGCCTTTTATTGAAAGAATGACTTGTACTTTTGAAGCCGAGGCATAATCCATATTTAGTTAAACAAGGCTAAGAAAGCGCCGGATGCCAGCGCTCCTTCTGCGCGCATTATTCGTGTTAAAGGGGATATGACTCTTGCCGGGCTTGTAATACGCCTGAGAGATGGATCCTTCCGTTTATAATTCGTGAACCTATACCGACGAATTATACTAGATTATTTAGTTACATTTCTCTATTTTGTGAAAACCGACTATTGATTTTAATTAATGATATTCGCGCTTTTTTTTGTTCTTTCCACGGTTTACAATTATGGTAATTGTAGAGTATATTTTCTCCATTTCCTGTTTACGCATCAATAACAATGTTACTTTTTATTTTTGTACATATACTAATCGACGTCAGTGGGCGACTGATCCTAGAAAATATCTAGTAATACATGTAGACACGAAATTCAAATTAGTCAACAACCTGTAACCACTCTCACGACTTGGAGGGAAATTTCCCCCCTATGTGCGAAACGGGAATAAAAATCTATTAGTGTATTTATCATATATAAATTTTAACCGTGCATAAATTCTATTATATATTCGTATGGAGTTAATAACTCGAAAGTTCATTATTAACAATTTCATTGTTAGGGACTGATTCTAAATTTCATTAGAGTAGAGTCTGCTGAGCCCGCACGAAAGCTTTAGAGATACCGGTACGGCCTCGCCCAAAAAATCTAATCAGATGTAGATCACACGCTGAAATATTAAATGAATTAATGGCAGAGTAGGGCAGAGGAGGCCGCAATAGTGGGACACCCACGCGGCGAACAGGAACCCGCCATAGATGGTCAAAACAGATGGACTCATCAGAGTGGAGTAGGACTCCTATTGAAACTATGAGCTAGTGAGAGTAGAGAGAGAGAGAGAGAGAGAGAGAGAGAGAGAGAGAGAGAGAGAGAGAGAGAGAGAGAGAGAGAGAGAGAGAGAGAGAGAGAGAGAGAGAGAGAGAGAGAGAGAGAGAGAGAGAGAGAGAGAGAGAGAGAGAGAGAGAGAGAGAGAGAGAGAGAGAGAGAGAGAGAGATATGGGAATAGCGAAAGAGTGTGGCCGATAGAGAAGGAGCGAGAATGCGGGGGCCGCGAGGGGCGGCGCCTGGACGACCTCGCCGGCCGCCCACACCTATCACACATGACGGGGCCCCAGCCTCCTGCTTCACCACACTCCTTCACTCCTTCACCTCCCAGTTCACCGGACAACATTTAGATACACAGTTACGTACTACCAAACCTTTAACCGGGCCCAATTCTAAAGAAAACATCGAATCCGGCAGTCAGTCTGATTACTACCGACATATTTTTATCAGGCTAACGTTCAATAAACTCTCAATTTTCTTAATTGATTTCACTAAATCCCACTCGTCCAATTACCCGGCATTGTAATTTAAGTTCGGTACCGGCAGTATCGAACTAGTCCAGAAATGGAAGGACCTGTTGACAGTCTTCGGATATAGGACATTCTTCTAACTGGGATTGTAACGCCGATGTTGGTTCACTCGCTATCACTGTATAATTTTCAGGCGCGTCACATTATACTGTTCCGTTGCTGATCCCATTTGGCGATCGACTGTGTTATCAATGCTTATCGTAACATGATATTCATAGTTGGCTGACTGATCAAACGGACAGCAGGCAATCGGGGGCAACTCCGAATGCGTGGAATCTGGAATTTTATAGCGGTTCCGTTTTGAAATTCTCTCGGGCGCGTCAAGAAATAGTACGGTCTCAACAACGAAGAGACGCGATACGTGTTTCCACTCGATTTATTGTCAGAATTTCAAAGGTCCCAAAAACATTTTCTCCGGGCCCCATTCCGGCCGTACACCCTAAAGTACGTCCACCGGCAGTGTAATTTAGATTCGACGGAGGAAAATGGAGCGCTCGCGGCGATATAAATCGTCGCAAGGACTGTACCGATCTGAAAAAAGTGGTCTAATTCGGGCCTGATCCGGGGGCGCTTTATTTTGGAGCGTTAAAAGAAGGAGGATGGAGGAATCCGTGTTGTCGGTCAGCGGTCCAAGCGTTAGTCACCCGGACAGAGGATAGCGGCCGCAGCGAAATAATTATCAGCGCGCGCCTTCTTGTGACTGAGACCTATTTATCCGATTTATTCATCGGCTATTTAAAGTCGTGTCGGCATCCGGTACTGAGGCCGGGGCCACCGGCATACCCGCCATTATTCACTCCACAACAATCACCCAACACGGATCGACCGATATTTTAACGATTTCGCCATAAATTCTCAGATTTATTGCGCTACTGTTTGTTGATTTATATATATATGCGGTTAGATTTTTCTAATTTTAAGCAGGAAAAAAATCATTAGTTGGTTCGTATAGTTAAAAATAAATCATCGCCCTTTGGTTGTTCGTCCTCTATGCAGTACAGTTTATTTCAGTTTTTGACTGTCAAAATTGTGTTTAGATTTATATATTTGCGTTGCTAATTTTTTCTTCTTCGGTAATTACAGAAATTGTCACCGTGGAGTAACATGGAGTAATATAGAGTACAATAATAAAGGTGCTATATTATTGTTGTTATTATAAGCCTCTCCTTCGGATTCTCGGCGTTGTGAAATGCGGGTTCGGTATCGGCAGTCTAGGGAAGGGCGCAGCCACCAGGAGACCATCATCAACCAAATCTTCAATTATCATGGCGGGCATTAAAGTTTCGGCGATTGGTCACTGTTTCTCCTGTTTAAAATATATATGAAAGGCAGACAAAAATTTAATATACCTGTTTTGTGGTCTGCGAGGGGTTGGAATACTGTGGGTTCGTGATGTTTCTGTCTCCTCTCGCTGGTTTGGTCTTTTGCTATTTGGTCTAGCAAAAGACCAAACCAGCGAGAGGAGACAGAAACATCACGAACCTACAGCAGACAAAAATATACACAGCTGTGGCAAGTTTAGGCAAGCCTTAAGTGTTTCAAGTTTATCCATCTTTAAATCAACGAGCGGCTTCTCCATCGTCTTTTGTCTCAACCCTGCCTCTGTGAAAGTTGATTAATTACAATATCTGTTCTCGAATATGAATGGAATTCATAATACATCGTAATAATATGCAGCGATATATTTATTCTGAAATTACGATACTGATTAATCCGGAATGTTACTTTTCTCACCGTACTGGATATCTCCCCAAGGTATGCTCGGGGAACAGGATGAAAACTGAGTGCAGGGGCTGATTTCTAGTGGGTTACTTCAAGGATCAGTTGCCGGTAATGAGTCGGAATTTAAAATCAATGAATGACGGAGTCCTCCCCGCACTCCGAGGGGGGTTGTGCCCTCCTCAGTTTGGGGCGCAACATTAGAAAATCTAATTATCCCTTGAACGTTGAAATTTAATGAGAGTGCGCAGAAGGGGACGGTACTCCACTTGGCAGACCAGATACAAATCAGTATAACTCCAATTTTTTGTATTACCTTTTGGAGACGGAAAATCGCTAGTTCGCATTACGACTTCATACATATCAACTCTTACGATTTTTTTTGGATATCAATAATGCAATAAAGTGTTATGTTCATAATCGGTTTAATGCCTCTATATCCAATATCAACGGCAGGGAAACAGCCCGTTCTCGTCTATTTCAGATAAAGTTGGACATATTGAGAAGAATTTCTGAAAAAATATCTAACCTACCTGTAGATAACAACAATGCTGTTATAAATCAGCCGGGCAAAATGTTGGTGTTTTAAAGTTCTCGAACTTCACCACCACTGAACGGAATTTCGGAGTTTGTTACCGAAAGAAGTATAAACATTATTCTATAATTATGAATATTGGAGCGGACTTGACGCAAGTTTCCGTCTTTAGAAAATCTGCTCCTGTTCACATTAAACACTTGTAGGCGGAGGGAACGTGCCCTGAAATTTATTTATCGGTGTGGATGGAGGGGGACCCTGCGGCCGGCAACTAATTATGCCTCCTATAAAATAAAGCGCTGCGAGAATAATATTAATGTTCCATGCGCGAGTACGCGTTTACCGGGCGGCATTAATTTCTATTAAAATCTTCGCATAATTTACGTTGCCGGAAAAAGTACGTTGCATTGCGATATACAAGGATTTACAATTATTTTTTCTGTTCCCTACCATTTATTCTTTTTCAAATAACGATAAACATTTTTTTAATGGCAAATGTACATTTTAACTCAACGGTGAATACAAGCACTGACAGTACGAATTCGTGAATCTTGCCGTCAATTCATCGTCTATCCCGTCTTCGTCGTTTCAGCTTCTTATGGCGTATGGTCTTTGGGGGTATATGGGAATCATCACTCGTGCGTTTTGTGCTCCCATTCGCCAGTTTGGTCCTAAGCTAGACCGCTTTCTTCTGTCCAAAGTGACAGTGTCGTGACAGTGAGGGGATGCGTATAAATTCCACCACTATACGCTTCTAGCTCAGGGCCAAATGCACACAAGACTTGAAATTGAAAAATTGAATTTTCTAACAGGGAATTTGAAGTGAGTGACGAAATATTTGTTAAATTCAAGTGATATTAAGTACGGTAACTTTCCCATATCTAAAGAGCTGCGATCTGAATTTATATGACGCGAAAAATGCGCTTGTATGCAGTTTAAATACGACCTTCAGAAATAAAGTGAGGTATTTACGCATTTCGGCTGTACCAGTGCATTATTTAATTGAGACACATATAAGGTGGCAATATTTGGTGGCATAAAGCGAGTTTTAATGGAAATTGTGTTCTTGTTCTAGATTTCTATTTTTGTTCTCATTGTGGACATACGGCGGTAAATATTGTTGTGACCAAATATAGATGGGCACTGGTGAGCGGTGGGATTGCGTTGGGAGTATTTTTCCATTAACAAGTGGCTCATTACGTCGCTGTGTTGCCCCGGGTAGGGTACACCTACTGTTTTCGAAACGGTGAGCACAGGGCACGTCGACAAGCCGAACACGGGCTCAATCGAGAGTTAACGTTCCTTCGAAAAATTTGAAATTCAAATTCAGAAACGTCCTTAACTTTCACCCACGACCGGCGGTGCCTCTAGGAGAGCGCACGACACAATCGAGCTGTGTCTCCAATTCTCCTTTCTATAGCATTTTGTTTCCGGCCTTTTTTATGTTTGTCCTAAGATGGGAGAAGTGGATTAGGGAAATTGGTTTCGTTAACCCCGGATCATATTTACGGTTTGAATTGGGGTTGAATCATCATAGCCAAAAATGTTATCTGGCTATGTTTGTCTTTACAGCAAATCATTTTGTTTCCACTATTATCCTAGAATCTAGTCAATTCTGATTACAAGCCTATGAACCCTGGGGTCTAAGGCTTGAGATTGCATATTTACATGGTTTCAATAAGGAATTGAAGTAGAATGAAAAAATGCCCATCAATAAACTTCAGTATTGTCTATATATCAGTGAAAAGCAGTAGTGAGAGAATTCCCATCGTATATGGCACGTTTTGAACTGGTGTTTACGTGCAGTAACTCGACTGCATCAGGTGGCATTAAACTGCACCCTGTATACTGAACAAGGTTTCGTATAACATAAAGTGTTTCGCCCAAAAGGGACCCATTGAAAGTCAGTCTTTGGGATGCGTGGTCTTGAGGAGATGCCAAACAGAATGGAATGAATAATAAAAAGAAAAAAAATCTCTCTCCGTCCATCCGGCCAGCCTTGAGCCGAGACCTCGTAAATTTAGGCGTCGCCGTCGAACCGAACCGAACCGAGACTAAGGTTACGTCGATATTGTTACAGAAGCGTCCCGGGGAAAACAAGCCTCCCAAATAGTATTTGGGAACCCTTGGGCCCGTGCTCTATAGCCCTAATGGGAACAACGTCCATTTATCACTCCTCTGATTCCAGGATTCTGACTCTTCGGTCCTCGACTAGACCGGTTTCGGTTTCGTCAGTTGCATTCTTTCGGTAATACAGTGGGCTTCGCATACCTGAACAGGTGGGGGAAGTTGGGGTCCGGCGAGAACACACAACAAGTGATAACCTGGTAAATGGTATCACACATACCCTCCGGTCCAAAGGCGTCACCTCGCATCCCCTGTGCACCTTACTAGTAGAATATAATTTTTACGATAAAAATCTAATCGTTCATCAAATGTAAATTTCTATATGAACTACTATTAATATTTTCAGATTTTTTTAACACAATCATATTTTAAAATATAAATTCCGTTGCTGTCAGGCGTAATAAAGTCATGCATATTGGGGACAATGATATATAACGCTAATTTTACCTATATACACTCCGAACCTCGAGGATTATTCCATTAATAATAGTTATCCACGAAATGAAATTTCAAGAGAATTTCCAATTTTGTATTATCCCGAACAGCTAACACAACTAGTCCCGTATTTGTAGGACTCGAATTTGACATATAGCCCGTTGAGCTCAATATACAAGTTATTAATCTAGCGGGGCAACATCGATTACACGGAACGAATGATTGGGCCCTAACAGGTCGGTAATTTAGTAAAAGGAAGGTGAAAGAATATTGGTTAAAGAAATGGCCCCCGGTTTGAAGTCGGTTGACAGGGTGTCAGGCGAACACGTGTGTTAAACAGGGCCGGACTCAGAACAGCCGTTACTCCCCCTCCTTTTAACATCTTCCTCCGCTGCAGACCGGGAGAAGGATTTAATAAATCCTTCAGTCCTGAAAGGAAAAGAAGAACCGCCTCCAGACTCCTCGGTCCGTTATAGGTTCAGAAAAGGGATGTCGGAGGGTTGTCTTATACGGGGATGCGGGTACTAATTATAGCACAAGCTATGAAAGTTACCCCATCCTTTCTTAATATTGCCGGTCTAATATTCGACCGGATCCGAAATGTATCGAAAAAATGTACGAAAATTGTAAACTTTTCGGACACTTACTAAAACTTGCTAGGCAACTCTTAAACGTGATAATGGAACACGACTTCCGACCAATGACTCTTATAAATAAGCTCAAACTGGGTGAAAATAAGAAGATAAAGGGAAGGGGAAAGAGGACAAGAGAAATCTGGAAAAGGAATCACAGAGGGAAAACTACGGTTGAACACATTTTAGAAAAATAACAGACGGAGTGTGCTAGAAGCAGTGAAAGAAAGTTGGCTTACTGTTTCACAATAGACAGGAAACTGTTAAGGTAGGTAAGAAAACGTTAAAACCGAAAAGTCGATGTCTCGAGAAAGTAAATAAACTTAGGAACATGGTGCAATGCAGCAGGGTCGTCCACCCTGATATATCGACATCCGACCGAGGATGGAAACCGGGGCGAACTGAAGAGGTTTACGGTACATTCAATATTTGCCTTAACCGGGGATTGCATGTGACGATTATGCGGTGTTTAGGCACCGAGTTGAAAAGTTCCGAGGACAGAATAAAAGGCCAAACTAAATGATGCAGACGGAGCGATGACGCGATTTAGACGCGATCCAACGTGCAAAGTGAGCCGACAAGAAGTCAACTAAGTGGGAGGGGGGGGGAAATAAAACTAAATAAAAGGGCGGGCAATGAGTTAGAGCCGAGGGGGAGGGGGGGAATGAAAATAGGATAGAAACAAGAAAGCGATACCTGAAAGCAAGAAGTGGAGGATAATTGTGGAGAAGAGGAGGGACAGAAAATGGGAGAGGGAGAAGGAGGTGGAGAGGTGAGCGACTTTAATCTCAATTCGGGATAAGGGCCCGGGCGTCCCCCTCGGGAACTGGATTGTCGGGCAGCGGAAAATCTAGGAGAGTACGCCGGGAAGGCGCACACTCTCCCCCGCCACCCTTCCACCCTCCACCCACCACCCTCCACCCTCACCAGCTACCTCTCACACGCTCTTTCGCCCTCCTCTCCCGGACCCTCCTGTCCCGCGCCCGTCTTCCACTCAACAACAAACCTCTGTCTAGCGACACTATGCGCAATAGATATCCGTCCACGGTTCGGCCCAACAACGATCGGACAGGCAACAGTTTGCTGAGCATAATAATTAGCCGAGGAAAACCTAATTCCGAAGACAGTACCATTTAACGAATTGTGCAGGAAGGGCCGGCCAGGGTTCGGGAAATTATCGTAGGCGCACTTTTTTTATCGGTTAGATAGTTTAAATAAGGGCAATTGTTGGAGGCAATTCGGGAAAAAAGCTAAACCGGAAGGGAATCAAGGATTCTTCCCATCCGACCGAATATGGTCAAGATGGCACTTAATATGGAGTCAGTAACCAGTAGGAATTACAGAAGATGTTTTACTACAGATTATAAATAATTTAGTTAAACCAAGTTGAAGGTATTGACCATTGTACTAGCTAGATCCAGTTTGAAATTCCAAAATTTTGGAACATCCGAAGAAAGTGCAAACGAATTTTGCTGTTTTATATCCACTTCGATTTTCTTCCCGTACGATAACAGGGCGGAAAACCTGCAAATTTGACTGTAAAGACCCGACTGAAATTAGTCCTTTTTTACGGTAACATTCGATCGGGAGAACTTAATATAGGTGAGTGGATTATCTGAGCGGATTATGTTTATGGCGGTCGAGGGGGCGGAGGGTGGAGGTCACGTGACCGCGTAGCAACAACACGCAAGGGTTGTGTTGTGTGTAAGAGGGTGGGAGGGGGTTGCCCGCCGCCGCCAATTTAGTAAAAGGGCTCCTTAACCCCGGCCACGGCAACGGCGAGCGGCATGACACAAAAACGGAGCCGAAACGTCGACCGCGGGATTGGAAGAGAGGAGGAAAGCGAGGAAGGAGGTAGAGTAGAGACGGTGGTGGGGATGCCACCCCTACCACAACCACCACCACCACCACCACCACTACACTTCTTACAGCCCCCTTGGAGAGGGCCGGCCACCGGAGAAGGGGGCGGTTTTTGCTCTTTTTTACCGTCGAAACTCGCACACACACAAACAAGCCACCCTCAAGGACTACCGAAACTAAACCAATGCAGCATATTTTACCGTCTCTTCCTTACGAAATTGATACCCGGCTCTCAATAACAGTACTACACCGGTCCGCTATTATATAGCATTTTATTTCGTACTAAGTTGTTTTCTGGTGAAGAGTGGTGGTTAAGTTTGCGCAATACTCGAGTAATACTTTATCTGCGCCCTTCTTTTTTCTGGGTTGTTCAGTAATTAGCCCAAAAAATTATAATTAAATATTATATCGAGTATTATATACCCTTTTGTGCTTTGGGTAATGTAAGAAATGGACTACGTGGGTTTGCAGTTTAAGTTAGATTCTTTAATGTATAATACAAGAATGAGACAAACGAATGATGAACTATTAGAAATAATGAGGTAAAAAACACTAAGTACTAATTAATTAGATCTAAGCTGTTCATTTGAAAATGAAATTAGAACGAGTCGGCCATTCAGTGTCAGAATATTAAACTTTTCAACTTAATTCAAGTTGTGACGAGGGCACACCCGGGAGGTACACCCGGAGTCTGCTCAACGTGTTCCGCATTCCATTCCATGCAAAGGACGCACAGTAAATAATGACCTTATTGCGCTCCTAGAACCAATATCACGTCACAGCATTCATCCAATAACCGCAGCCAAGAACCACAGTGAACAGCCCGCCATTTTGTGCCAACAATAACATACTGCAATTATCTATTTCAACGAAATCGTACACGATGTTTAGTGCATCATATACAAACACACTGTCCAAGGAAATTGTTGTTACTTTTACACGAATGAACACAGTAATACTACAGACAATACTACTATTAATTAAATTTTAATTACTTGCCATTAACAGATGCTATAGGTTTTGTAAATGTATAACAGAATTGGAGTATCCGACGAATGTTTCACCTATTTTTGCATATAAGACGGATCGGAAGGAAGGCAATAAGGTTTACACCGCTGAATCAGATGAAAAGCTCAGAGTAAATGGCGATAGGCTATTTTGCGTCATATCGAAATGTCTGCGCCTGTTATACATGCACCGAAAACGTGTGGAGTAACTTTTCAAGCTACGGATGTATGATTTATAACCTCTTCTTAACCGTAATAATGAAAGGGTTCCGGCTGAAAGGTGAAAGGTTGGACTCAATATCGGGTTGACCTCCTGACCCCTCCTCCTCCTCCACCACCCCCTCCAACTGGCTCGTCTATTTATGATTTCTTCATTATTTCCAACTCGAGTTCGCTTTCGAGTAGTCCGTTTTTTTTTAATAATTCAAGCAGTCTCACGATAACGGATAATTATTATTCTCCCTATAATTCGTCGTTGGTAAAAATGTAAGAACCTGTTATTTATCGAGAGGCGAGAATTAATATTGTTTTATCGCCGTAAGGAAGCACTGAAATTCAAACCCTGAACGCCCTACAAAATCAGTGGATTTAACGATCACCAATTTAGATGGAAAATATTGCGCAATTGTACGTATTACAGTATTAAACTATTTAACAAATTGGAATTTGTTCCTCTATGCCTGACAGTCTGCCTTGACATGTTCAACATTATACAAGTCCAGCACATATAACAAATAAACAAAATACGAAATTATAATTAATTTAGGTATGTGCTAATTATGGTGACATTTTAAACCAACAGCCCCCAACTATGTGTCTTAAAATACTTTTCTGTAAAATTTTTGTGACCAAAACACGCAAGTCGCCAGACGGTCAGAAGTCCACTATTACGGCTTCGCGGGCGGTGCTTGTTCGGATCAAAAAACCAATCAACAATAACAATAATAATTAACATTCGGTTGACAGTTCTGTTTTATTGGCTATAGGCGGAGACGGCCGGTATTCGTTTGAAGTGGAACAACGTTTTGGAGTTGACACAGGCTGAAAGGCAAATTTAGCTAGTTTTATCCACGTCAACTCGTATTTAGTCAAACGGGAGTGGGATTTTAAGCCGTATTATGCCCGAATATGGTTGCGTATGACATGTTGCGGTCTGGCTGCTCTGTGGGGTTGGGGTGGGATGGAGGAGGAGGGGTCGTTAATGGACCGCCCCAATGATCAATTCATCGGAGCCCCCCGGATCCTTCGCCTCTCTTGCTTCGATCGTCCTACTGACCGTCAGCCTACCCCTAATCGACGCTGTCAATCGGAAGCCAATTCCAATTAGGATTCCGACATCCGGCCTCTCCGTATTTGCAAAAAGCGTGAACGTTTTAAAAATGTAGTGTGTCGAGCCAAATCGTATCGCCGATAGTTGTCACCGAAATTATATTAAATACAATATGAATTTAAATAAAAAATATTATAATAATGGTATCTCATTTAAGAATAATTCAGTTTTACATTAGACTATAACTATTGGAACGTAATAGTTATATGGTTCGGAGATGTAGTTATGAAAAAAAAGGTTCAGATTTGACCCCATATTTGTGTTTGCCTTTGTCTTCTTATCGCGTGTAGTTTATTGCTTGAGGTGCTATTTTGTACACCGCTATATCACGATTTTTATTAGTAATGGAGCCAGGTATGTTCATTCGGATAAGGACGAAATGAACGAATGAATACGCTGTCGAAATGACAGTGAGCCGTTGGTAGTGAATGGCGCCGCAGTGCAAGGTTAAATCTGTCTATTCCCAGGGCGTAGAAGTGACAGGACCCAGAGATACTGTAATCACCGAGGCTCGTAATAAGACAGTATACTTTAGCTAATTGACGAACACAATTCTATACACCTTGGAATTTACGCTATGGCAATTTCCACAAACGCTTCCCTTTTCTTGCCGAAGATGCCTGAAGAAAAGCCAAGTCGAAGGCCAATTATGCGAGTGCAGAGAGACGTACTTCGAACGTACCAATCCTGGATCCTCAGCGTTGTCTTATATTCATGTTATGTTAGGTCAGATCAACCGTTATGTACTTTATTTCAGTTGGGCATGCTTCCCCAACCTGATTAGATGAACGCACCCTTGTGATAAGCCATGATGATGTCTATTGGCCAGGGTCTGAGACCCTAACACTGTAATGGGATTGTTTGTCTTACTAATATCTCAATTTTCAACAGCTCGGTATAACAGTTTTCCCGGTATAAAGTCTCGAAGAACGAGACGGTGCCAAATGGACCACTCGACTACCCAACCCTACTGCCTGGCGCTTGGGTTCCTAATTTTTTGCTCGTCCGTAGAATTTTGCCTCTGACTGGCAAACACGCGGATTTACTTTTGTGGACAATATTTTTCCACCAATTCTATAGTTACTTTAAAAAAATTGGTACTTATTATACCATTGTAATGATAAATGAACTTTTCGAAGCTCGATGCTGTGGGTACCGAGGATCCCAATGTGGGTATAGTTTCCTCTAATTAAAGTATCATATCCATACCAAGGCTTAAGATATTATATTTATTTTGCAGTACATATTGTGACTGCGAGTCATTTTGAGAAGCGAATACGTTTTTGTAAAAATCGAAGTTCTTGTCATCACCATTAATCAGTACAATGAAAAAGTATGACGTTCTCCGGAGACGCCAGAACGAGAAGATCACAAGAGGTACAATTAATTAAGGTGGATTTATATTTGTCTTTTTGGCTGCTGAAAAGTATCGAGCAGAGGCACTAAATTGCAGATATAAGAAGGGATACAAGACATCATAATCCTCTTAGAGCGCATTAAAAGATTTTCTGACATTCATATCTGCTTTTTCTAGTCTTTATACAACTTGTAAGAAGTTGAACAAAACAATTAAAATTTCTATAAAAATATGGGGTAAGATAGAAGAAAAACGTTCAGAAATCTTGCCGGGAGAGCGACCATCGAGTAGCGATCTAGTAATAGTATGTTTTACGCTATCCGATTAACACCGCGCTTAATTTGAATACTTAAATTACATACATAATCCACTAATGTAGTAGATACATAAGTGAAGGTTTCGCGAGAGTTTCAATTCTACCAGCGAAGAGTTAGACACATTGATTTCATAAGTATTGAGATCCAGAATTGGGACCTGTAATTCAAAAGTAAGCGTAAGAGTACTCAGGAATGCGGTTCGTGGACCGTCGGGTATAATTTAGTAAATAATTTCGGCGCTCATCACGCCTCGAAAGCGTCAAGTTGATATCGTCGATTGGACGCGAAAATGAAACATCGTGGACATTAATCGCGGTCCAAACTGCCAAATTGTTTTCTCGACATGATTCAGGTAAGGAGTGAAGCTACTTAGAATCCGTCATCGCCTAAAACTTCCATGCAAACGGACCTGTCTGAATCAATGCCAGAAAAGTATCGCTTTGAGTAATTTTTCACGAGGCCATAAATTAAACGCCAACACGTCGATGTAAACTGCAGACGGTCTCTCTGAGTTATTTTAATTTTCTTCGCATCCGACGTATCTGGCAGTGTACCATGAAAATACTTTGTTCTGTTCGCACGATGAAAAATTATAATTCGGTAAATCTGACGGCCTCCGGCTCGCGGGGAGCGGAGAGTGTCGGCTCTGGCAAGACCATACGTATAGCGATGTATAAAATGGAGCATAGTGTGACGATACAAGGGGATGCGTGCGCGCGGTCGGCCGTCGAGCGTGGGTGCGAGAGTCTGATGCTCGAGATCCACCTCCGAGTGTAAACCGGTCTTCTGTCTGTGTCTGGAGTGTCAGTGTGCCGGCGTGTGTGTGGGCGCCCCTGCCGCCTTCCCCGGCAGGAGATATTCCGGAGAACACACGGACACACGTGTACGCGCCTGTATGGACGAGCACACGCCGGCACAGCCGGAGGTACTAGTCTCGGCCGAGAGTCAGCCGTTTACCCACAGAACACTCAGAGGTCACACACACACACACTCGGAAGGTCACCTCTCGACACAACACCAGTCTATACCACACTTTACTACACTACACCAGAAAATATCATCCTATATAATGTATCATTCCCTGTGTGCTGTGTATGGATCAATCCCTAAGAGACTGACACTAAGACAAACTTCATAATTCTGTAAAATATCCTTGGCCTTGGGAACCTGTATTAGTATTGAGAAGTAAACCAAATACAGCAGGGTCGCGTTGTATATATAGTCTCTTTCCGTCGGTTTAATCATCTAATATACATTATCCTCTACAATAGAAATAAGCCCAGAAATATTTCGGTACTCCCACTAGCATTATGGTGTGTCTCGCGTTCATTATGAAAATAAATCAGGTTTTTCTATAGCCGACGGGCTATCGGTTAAACCCTTGCGTAAAACCCCGTTAACCCTTGGGGCAGTTTTTGGGCCAAATATTTTCTAGGTACAGGGTTTTCCTGTTCGCGCATACGAGATGGTATTGTCAGATCAGCAGCAGTCACCTGTCTGTGCAAGTAGTTTGAATAGCGTATACATTGCTTGGCAAATCAATGGTTTAAAGAACCATTCAATACTCGGCTGCTTAGTTCATTCACAAATAAATTCAATACGATACATATCAATGGTGCAATATTAAAGCAGTATCGAGTTGCATTTCAAGTTCTGAAAAATATAAAGAATATATTGAATATGCAGTAAGAATAATACCTAAGTTTTGAAATTGATTGGGGATTAGTGTATTAATTAAATGGAAATCATAAACTCCTAATTTCTTTAGGTAGCGCAGAATTATAGGTTTCTTTTCGAATATACCGCAGGAGTGAAATCTAGATTCTGCCTATTCATTGTAATTTTCAGAATAATCTATAACAGGATGGTTAGACGTATAAATAGCGATACATTTAGTATAAATTTATGTATAATATTTAGCTCTCTTAGCGTATTAATACAGTAATAACCTCAGACAGTGTCAAAGGAAAAATTTCCTCAATATTCAATCTCTGTGCTGGCCAATAATTTTCGCCGCAAAAAGTGGTAAGGTTAGAAAACGGTTTAAAGGCATTATAAAGTTTACGCGAGGATCTAAACCGAGGGGGAGTTGGTGAAGATTGCGTGTAGAAGGAGGAAAGAGTGGAAAACACGATTCAACGGGGTTAATGGACCTGCGTCCGCTCCTCCCAGTTTCGAATATTGTTCCAAATTACTCCGCTCGCCCCCACGAGTGAAATTATTTTTCGTGTTGCTTCGTAAGAACCGAAACCGGGGGAAATTTTCTCGAACTAGAATTTCGATTGACCGACGGCGTCAGTCATAATATAAAATCGAAGGGGAAAACGCAATTCGAGAATTATCTCTGTAATCGGTCGTTGGGTGTGTCCCCTCCCTATAAATGGTTTTTCAATGCGAATACGAGAGCATGATGTATTAAATTTCAAATTATAGGTTGGCTCACCTGGCTCGCCATTGGCGGCAAACTGCGCTGTTACCGGTTTTAGCATAGAGCACAACAATACGAGGTCACTAATTTAATTGTTGGGAGGCGGACATAAGTCTCCCACCGCCATCATCACACGGCTTACCGTCGCGTTTCATCACAACCGCCCAACCAACATTAGCTTACTTACTGCCCCGAGCTCACTGCGCTGTCATCATTCGGTCTTCTTTCCAAGCCTCCAACTTCTTTGTTCCCCGGCTTAAACGTGCCCAAGTGGGCAAACGTTTACGCGAGAAACATTTTCCGTTTGGTAGATAAAGGGTTTACCGCTATTTTTGGTTTCGAATATCTTCACTCTCCCGGATCCGGTTGGGTTCAGTCGGCGGTATACTGACGAAACATGCCTCTTTTACGCCTTTGGTGACTCATCGGTACGATTAAATTTATGAACTGCTTTTATTATTCGATTGATTTTCGAGTAAATTTTTCGAATCGTGAAATGAACAGAGTAATGCGGAATAATGTTGTTTTAATTCTATACGAACCCACTTTTGATTAATTATGTTCTATTTCTCGCGTTAGCCGTTATCATAAAAGAAATATGATTCCACGATTTCATTTTTGTGTTTTATACTGACTGGTTGAAACATTAGGAAAACACCGACTAGACTAGAGCTCGGTCTCAATCCTGGACGGAGACTTTCAACAGGTCTTTCATCAGGAGATATCGGGTGGGTTTACAAGTGGTCAATGCTATGCCCGATCGTCCAGTAACTTATGGCCGCTCGGTCAATATCGTTTCCATTATTCGCCCCTCGGCGGGCGAACATCGAATCATCGAAACGGTAGTCGATTCCAGGACGATGGGCGTACAGTAGTCGGAGTGGCGCAGTGTAAGGTAATGAAGGCGCCTCGTCGGTGGCTCGCTCTGGAAGAGGTTCCTGCGGGACTCTCCCCCGCCCCCGGCCCAACCACTCTGGATTTCCCGCCCTCTGAAACCGGACGGTGGGAATAGGAGGAAGAGAAGAGGACTGGAGCGAGAGAGGGAGGGAGGGACCCGCCGAGAGAGCTATACGGCCCCGGCCGTTTCTCCGTGGTTTAAACCTCCGTAAGAAGACGGAGAGGGCGTACGGGAGCGAGAAAGCGACAGAAAAGGAAGGAGCGAGGAGGAGTGTGACGGGGAAAGGAAGATGGGAAGAAAGCCGGGGGGGAAAGGAAGATGTGCGAGGAGAGCCCCCGAGAGCGCTCTGGCTTATCGACCCAACAGCCACCCACACCACTATCGCAATCTCTCCCACCCCTCACCCTCTCCCTCTCTCTCTCTCTCCCTCTCTCCCTCTCTATTCTCCCTCTCACCCCTTCTGATGCATCTTCCTTCTTTCCTTCGCCTAAAACAAAGAGGAAGGTAAACAGTCTAAAAAGAGGGGTACAAATAGAAACGAAAACGCTATACACATACATACACGAGATACCGAATCTGAGGAATGTCATTTTGTAATTTTTATACGGAAATGAATTTTGGGATAAATACATTGCGTTATCTGTAGCAACATTATAATGAAGCCGCTTTTGCTTCGATTTTCCCAGAATTTTTGTAAAATTAAGCTTCAGATTCGAGGAATTTAAATTTGAACTCAACTTTTTGTTTATTTTGTTACTTTCAAATTCTAGTTTTAAGGAGCAATGTATTTTATTTATTATATGGTTTATGCATTTTAATTATTTTAAAATTATTCCTTATAGCGGTTTAAATTTGGATTATGGATTGGAAAATTTACGGCTGAAGAATGTTTTCGATAGATCAAAAGTTTGGTTGTCAATGCCTGTCCTACGTCAGAAGTTCCTAGGAATGTGTTCGACTCATTCTTGTGTAGGCGTACGCTAGAATATTTCTTTTATAGGCGGTGATCCTGGAGCTTTTAAAGTTTCGGAACAACCGAAATGGGCTTTTATCTCGTGTAAAACATTCTAGTGCGGCGTTATAGGAAGCGACAGATTATATAATGGGAGAGTAGTGTAGTTTAGGACGGTAATGCGGTCAAATTTGTTCTGTCCACAACTGTAAAGAAGGCCAAAGGCAGGTATAAATAGGGGGAGGTGCAGCAGGTATAAACAACTATGGCATACCTGCCCGCATAACTTGTCCCAGGCTGCGGACAAATTAATTATACTCAAGAATACTCCCAAGGATTATTACTCGGACTGAACATTTGAATATACCGGGTGGTATATTTCCGAACGGCTGTTGGGGTTCAATTATTTGGAAAACAATTGTTTCAATATTTTTTAAAAAAATGTTCTCCATGCGACGGGGACATCTTTTTGAGGTGAAATAAAATCGGCAAAATGTTTATTGACTCGACAAAGACAATAGTCTGATTTCAGGATTGAGGCATGGAGAAGAGTTGAACGAAATTCGAGAGCGGGAGGAAAAAGAAATGTCGTATAATTGTGTAAACAGAGGGGACTGGAGGAGACTCTCTGGAAATACATACAAGGTTGCTCAAAGTCAGTTTTTGGAAAGCCCTAACGAAGCCGAGGAGCGGGTTCGGCTCCTTTCGGCCCCGACCGGCCCGCCATTGAACTGACGCCCCATCTAAACTTTCACTTTCGCTCTAGTCGAGCGTAGACCACAGGACAAATATGTTGTTACTCTCAATTAAACGACATGACTTTTTTCTTGTTAAAATAACTTGTTCTTTCAACTATCAATAAACGTTTTAATCATCGAACGCCCGTATGAATAAATAAAGAATAGCAGATGAACAGGAGTACGCTGTTGTGAAGACGAGAAGCCAATAATCAGCATTCGTTGACTAGCTCCAATTTAGGGCTGAACCATGTACTGATGTCATTCAATTTAAATAGCAGATAATTATTATAAATTCAGGAAAATAATGATTTTCTGTAAAAAGTCATCATTCCCTTACTGGGTTACAAATTACCATAAAAAACGTAATATCTTAAGAAGAGTTGTTATCTGGAGATTTATTAGGCTACCTCCTTCAGCATAAAAAGATTATGTTGTTTCGACGGTAAACTAGGTAGTCAAATGGTAATGTACGATTACAGGTTAGTCATAACTTGCGCCTGAGGACGATGGTAGTAGGGTTTACGGTATGAATCTTAATATGTTTCTATTCGACTGAAATCATGCGACTTAACGATAATAATATTTGTTGTTAACCCTATTAGCAAGATTACTGAGGCTAATTGCGTGTCTGAAAATATTGGCAACATCAATAAACAGAATTTAAATACATACATATTGAAATTAAAAAATCATTGGGTTAAACTGGAGACCCAGGTAGAAAGTATTAATGTGCTATAGAACAATGGAATTTAATAACGTGTATTCTGTTATTTTGCAATCAGTAAGCTGTATCTAGTTGTATTTTATACTTGTTCAACAAACGGTAAGGTAGTACCGTGTCCTCCGGTTTTCTTTATTAAAATAAACTCTTTATTAAAAACCGAATAATAAATAATTTGGTGTGAATAAGTGGACTCATTACCAGTGCCGTCGGTTATTGTTGCGTGAATATTAAATAATGGCCGATTTAATGACATAATAGATTTAATAAGTGGCGTTTATAAATCATAATCGGAATATAATCGTGGCTCTAACTACGGGCGCTAGGTAGCGGTTGATTGCTGTCAGATGAAGTGCTGTAATAGCACCCCACTCGGGTCTGAGGACTATTTTGCATCCATTTAGGCCCGGGCCGGGGGCTCTGGACGAATTTCGAAAGCGGCTTCGACTATCTTCGGTTTAAAACAGTCAAGTGCACCATCACCCCCCCCCCCTCCGTCCCGCCTAATTATCGTAATTCACCGTGACCGGCGGATCAGTCTTTCTCTCGCCTTATTGAGACTGGAGGTCAATAAATGTAGGAGCAGGGGCCGAAGCTCTCACCGGGTTTTCTTCACTCATCAAGCGCTATTGTTCCTCCCCCGGGAGGGGTTTACGCCCCTTCGACCCACTTCTTTCTTTAGGAAGACTTCCTGGCTAATCGGTTGCTTAGAGGCGGACGTTCAATCAGCGATGTTCGACTCGGACCTCCGGTCTCCAATTCCCGGCACGTTTAAACCCCCACAGCGTCTGTCCTTTAGCTCTGGGGGATCGTAAAACAAGGAAGGAAAATTAAAAAATATTTTCGATCTTCTGCACTCTCATCGTGCTGATTCTATCTTTTGCTAGAAACCGTAGACGAAAAAATAGTTTCCGAACGAAAAATTATTTATTACCAGATTAATTAATGCCAGATGAGAGTACTTACTCTTAAATTAAAAAATAAATTATAATAATAAATGCGTATAAATAATTGAAATTATTTTTAATTCTTTATAATTTCTAATTGACTTAAGACAAATATTACTTAGTATCTTAATGTACTAAAGTACGCGACATAAAGAACTACAAAAAAGTACGCCTTACTCTTATTCGATTTTCTCTTCCAATAAGTCCTGAAATAAAAAAAGAACTACACCGCTGTTTGGCTACCAATAAGGAATGTTTAAGCGGAGGAGGGCGGCCCACCTGTATAAGGCGAGGAGGAGCCCGCCAGTCACAGTCCCCAGTCCAAGTCCAAGTCGCAGCCCCTCTTATCTCTCCCTCTCTCTCCCTCTCTCTCTCTCTCTCTCTCTGTCTGCGCTATTCTCCCACGCCAAATGGACGCACTCCACCCACGCTCTTCCACTCCTTTATACATAGCCCGCTATATACATAAACGTCCGCTTATTGTATTCCTAATTATACCAACAGAGCCCCTTCAAGTTCTCCTGTATTCAATACTGTCCTCTCCAAGTCACTCAATAGAATCGTACGATAGCAAATATAATCATATGTAATATGTAAAAACAGTTTACTACTTACTAAGTATTGGATTAATACATTTCGGCCTTTATCAGAATGTAACGAAATATTAAACTAGTAGAAATTAATAATAATTTTTTGTAGATTAGTTCAGTTCCTTTACTCAAAAATCGTTGAAGGAAACTGATTTGTTTAGCAAAAGGAGCATTAAGCAGTATCAACTTGAATCAACTCGTGTGGCAAGTTCATGCAGTGATAAGTAATAGATAGCAGAAGATAATATATTCTTATTGTCTCATTTTAATATTCCGAGATTTCGCCTCACGCCGAAAATTTAGCCCACTCTCTCGAGCATAATTTTCGCCCGGGAAGCAGATGTTCGGTGGTAAAGCGATCATGAAATATTCAAACTTTATCCGGCCTACATGGAGCCGAGTGTCAAATTTTCGCCCGTAAAATATTCACCGGTAGATAAATTTGATGGTAACAAATCGGTGGTTTCGGGAAGTGTTCCGCTTTCGGAAGTTGCGGTAAAGACCACCGATTTGCCCTTAAAAGTGGTCTGTTAAAGGCGTGCGGGCCGAGGCCGGCGGTCGGCGAAGAGTGCGATGCTGGCGGCACTAAGGCAAAAGAAGGAGGAGTGAGTGCTACTTAAAACGAAGCGGTGAATCTCTCCCCCGCCACTTGTGTCGCTTCAGACCGGGGCCCATTCATCGCGCCCGCTCCAGCCGCACTATCGTTACACGAATACATAAGGAAGCCCCAATGTTCACGAGAGTCCTTCACAGCCGGATCGCCCCCAGCTCCGTGGGCCCAAAGCTTTGATCTTTTGTCTTTAATGCCGGGCTTTCCATTCAAAACCTGGAAGACTCCGGCGACAGAAGGCTTTTTTATCTGCCGGCTCTCTGAATCATTACCGGACTCCACTGCCGCCGGTGACTACCTGGCACTCGACCACGAAATTAATTCCGCACCGAGGGGAGAGACTATTTCGGTTTCGCCCAATACCGTTCGTCCTTTCGGTACCATTAAATAATGATACTTTCGTGTAATTGAACGAGAAATTCCCCGGGCTCCCCGGTAGATGTAAACGATAAAAGGGGCGTTGGCTCGAACAGAGAGGGGAATGGAACCAGAATTGGACTTGTTTCTTAAATGTTGCGATGTGCGGGCCTTAATAAATGGTGTGGTTCGCAATAACGAGTGGTAAAGGTTCCACTTTCAGTTGAAAGGTTTGGACTGGATGAAATTTTCGAAATTTCGGTGCAAAATGTGGATGCTAAAAATCGAAATGATGTAATTTGTAACATCTCACACAATAGTAGAGTTTGCAATAAAGTACCGATACTTTTATTATCTCGCTGTATTTATGAGTTACGGCCTATTGTCGGCATACTTGCATTATAATAGCAACAAGTAATATTAGCGGAGTGAGAAAAACCCGAAAACAGACTAAATATAGAGTAAGACTTTAGGGTTGTAAAGATTAGCTTTATGAATCGAGGGAATGAAATAATGGCGCGGCTGAAAAGAATCCCGCGGTGTTTTGATATTTCGAGAAAACCTGTTGAATCTGATCCTTTCAAGCGTGAAGTTCTCTCTCTCCTCTCCCTCTCTCACTCTCTCTCCGGCTCTAAAGCGTGGAATGAGTTAATTACGAAATAAAGGCCGTACGGATATTCAACTACGAGTCCGTAGCCTTTTAGCGAACGATGAAAAGTCTATTAGTTGGTTTTTTCTCCTTAGCGATTGCGTAATATATTTTCCATCGAGTGAGCGTGACGAAATCCCTATGTTCTGTTGGCTATAGGTCCCGTTTTGGCCTGTTAATAAGTCGTGCCGGCTGCAATCTGGCCTTTAAGTATTGTTTTAACGAAATAAAGTGAGATGAGGAGAAGACAGGTTCGGTGGGAGGGCGGGTAGGTTGTTGCCTGTGTTGGTAGGCAGGCGCGTTGAGTGCCCAATGAGGGAGATGGTGGACGAGTTTCTCACTCAACTCTCACTCTTCTCCCTCTCTCCCTCTCTCTCTCTCTCTCTAATCCTCCCTCCCTTCCTGTTCCGTTCCTTTCATCCCTGCCTCCCCCTCGCACTCTTACCGCTTGTCTATTCTCTCCGCTTCTCACGTTGTTCCGCACACTTCCCCCGGTCCTGCCCCCGATGACCGCTACCCTCATCCATATTGTCATTGTTTTGTCTTTCTTTCACACTCCCTCTTCTCCTAATTCCGTCGTCCTGTGCGGTATTTGGGTTTCTTTGTCTTAACTTCTGTGTTCACACCCTCAATCACGGCCTGCCCCTTCTCCTACCCTTTCCCTTCCTTTCCTTCTCCTCCCTTACTCAATACTCCACAGATCGGCGTCCTCAATGTATTCAGCTCCCTTCCGGCCTTACCCTTTCCGTATTGCGTCTCTTCACGTGTTTATCTGACTTAAACGCCCGTTTTTTCGAACTCTATTTCTCGTAAAAATTTAAATCTCCTTTATAGCCTCGCTGAATCATTTATTTCGGTTACATAACTCCATTGTTGACATTAGTATCTCGGAGTAAATTACGTATGTCGAATTCGTTTCTGCGACTCATCCTGTGATTACGGCTCTTCTGCTTTTGTACGCGGGATTCATGCAAGTAATCACTTGACAAAGGTCAATTTCGAACGCGATTCGTTTGAAATTAGCCTGCTATTACCAGTGGAGGGCTATCCAAACTCCCAGGGTCGGTGTTTCTTCCGAGTCATTTAGAGTAATGTCAAGACTGTTTCAATTTATTTCACTCGAGTTAGCTTCCTGTAGGGACACAATAGCAGAAATTAAGACATTAGTCTCCCAACGTGGCTAGAATCCTTCCGTGCCAACGTCGAATAAAAAAAACGTTATAAAAGAGATAAGCCGGGCGGTATTTCATTCGAACGAGGGACTGTTGAGCTTATATTTAAACTCTGTATTATGCCGCGAGCCCGTTTCGAATTTCAGTGGTCCGTAACGGATCCACGGCATGACCCAGTTAACGCAGCGTCGTTCAATGTCCGCCGTAAGTATTCTAGAGAGGCCGCTTTCTGCTCGAGATCGAGAATCTCACAGCTCTTTACTCGGATTGTGAAAAAGGAGTAGCCGGATTTGACCGGATTTGACTGTCCGCAAATTAATGGGACCGGGGGTCCATTAAAAACAGATTCCCGAATTCCTTTCCGGGTTTAAAGAGGCGCTGGTACGTTTTTTAAAATGAAGACCTCACGCAAGAGTTGATTGCTCCGACTTTTAAAGTCGGGCCGGAAAAAGAAATAAAGGAGGCGTTATAGCATTTTTGTCCCGCTGAAATTCCATCGGAAGGCTTTTACGACGCCGGTTTTACTGCGGTGTCACGACCTCGACCGCAGTAGGCGGCCAAACAGTACGGAAGTCAGACCACACGGAGGATCAGCGTCAGGCCCTGGCCACCAACTAACAGTAAAATCTATCGCCAATAGCTAGGGGTATTGAGATGCATCGATCCTTGTCCAACCGACAGAGACTGATCGAAGGAAAACAGACCGAAATAAAATAATAAAGCATTGTTTAATACGGGCCGAGATGTTCAACTGACTGATATCTTAAGTTCGGGTAAAAATAACATAATAATATTTTTCCCAATATACAGGGCGTCCCGGAATTTTTTCCCAGATTTGTCAGTTATCATATCACAATCTTTCGGGTGGATTTGTCACAGTAATATACTATGTACTGGATTACCGTACATAGCACGGTAAAATCCGTAAAAGCATTGGACTGCTTTTTACGTTGTTCTCGAAAACGAAGTAAAAACGGGGAAATCTGGAGAGGATTTTCTTAATCTTAGTGTTTCAATCTTTACCCTCCCGAAGTCTGGACATTTAATTTCGTCACCAGTGAAATGTAAATGAAAATACGTCGGGTATATTCCAAATATTACACAATTTTTAACGAATTTCGTATTTTCTTCAGAACTACGGCGGTAAAAAGGTAGATGCATTTCAACCTTTAAAATATAATTAAAATGAATCATTATCAAGAATAATATTTTCCTAGTTAATTTTATTTTTACTGGTTCTATAATTTAACAGATTATAGAATATATTTCTACAAATTCCCGTAGTGCTCCGCGTCAAAGCAGTCTTACCGCTCCATGATTCTTCAATTCTTCAAAGGACTATAAGTATTGTGAATTACTGTAAGCCGGCGTCTGAAAATTAGGCAGGGCCGGATATAGCACTGAGCTCAAATAATTCCTGCATCTTCTAGATTCGTGTAGTGTGCTCGCCGAGACTTGTTTACTTGTGTGCTGCTCTAAATAATAGTAATGGTAAGAGGGTCGTTGTGTTAAGTGTGTCCGTCGAGTCCTCCCGGTCGGCTAACCTTTGAAATAATTCTTTTTTTCTTTTTTCGGTTCGGGCATCGAGTTAGACGTGTTGTGTTGTTGTGTCTATGCATGTATCGAGCGGGACCGGCCAAACACTAGGTATAAATTATTCAATAATCCAAGGCTGGCTGGTGATAGGGAGGGTGGTCGGTGCGGGGGCGGGGCGGGGCGGCTGCGGGGCGGGGGTGGTAGAAGCGCAGAAATGGGTCAGTCATTGATCTGTGTGCGTGTGTGCGAGTGTTGTGTGTGGGTATGGGTTTAGGTGCGTCGGTGTGCGTGAGCCTGCGGAATGGGGCAGCGGCGGCGGGGGCGGCGGGTGGACGCTTCAACAAACCGCCGCCGCCACAGGGCAGCAGTATTGTTGCCATGGCAACGCTCACGCACACGCCCTTCCGAATCTACGTAATCACTTGCACGTACGGTGCTCACACCGGCGCACGGAGGGCCCTCCTTGTCACATTATTGCATATTACCCCCTGGCCTATCCTCTCTGTCCCACCCGCTCTGTCCACCTCTCTCGGACCGACTACTCTATCTGTACCACTCCGGCTCATTACCGGCATTAAACCCGTTGGAGTAGGTTTAATTATTTATATATTGCATAATCACCCCTACTTTAATTTGTCGTCTGTTGCTCAACCCCTTTTGGTACGAATCGAAAATTACCTCACCTATAGTAGCACTAGTTTTACCCTCGACAGGGTATGGTTTTCCAGACTCTCGAGCATGTCCGGGTCCTGTACTAGACCGTTGTCCAGTTGTTCCCATAACGCCCCGTATGCGAATACATATTAAACGTATTTCTATTATTTCGTCAAGTATTTTGGCGTGAAACAGGTCTTGCGGAGAGTTCTCCCCTATAACACATAAATATAATTCGTATGGCCCATACAATGGCATCCCAACAATGGGAAGAGCGCCTCGACGAACAGTGGAAAGTTTGTGTACATTGGAGCCCGAATCCAAATTCGGGCACTCTATTCCACTAATTGAAAATCCAAATTCAAAAAAACTTTTCTTTTTTAATACTTATCGTCCCTTTCAACCCAGTCAATCCTTGCTGGTACCGTTGCCCGTAGGGCCCCGATTATTTTTCACTGCACATAAAAGCCGAGTTTAGATAAAAGCTCAAAAATAAAATGGGCGTTAAAAACAACCTCTGGTGAAAGTTACAGGACCTCTTTTCTAGGTCGAAATACTCGACGGTGATTATGGGAGGAACAATCCTGCGCCCTCCACCGTTACAATCCTGCGTCCCCTCACAACCGGCGAAGACACAAATCCGGCTTTATCAAAATATGAATACATTTAAATATATTTCCTTTCCGAAATAGTACTTTGAATGAAGACCGGGCCTGGGCTTTAATCAATGCAATTCCTGTCTGGAAATGAGTTTGTGATACTTGAGGACACGTTCGCCATTATCCGAGGAAACCGACCGGTGCTGGGGTTCATTAAAATTCTGCATGACTTCTCTGCCGGCAGCGAAGATCGCGTCGCCTATCTCGGTGGCGTGTTGCAATAACGGTGTTTGGAATTTGTTAATTAATTTTTGAGAGCGACGCGAGACAAAGATTTCATGAAACAGTAACACTTATTGCAATAACAAAACTAATTAATAAACAATTTTAATCGATGGAAATTAAGTTTATCATAATTAGCTAATGTATTAGGAAGCGATATATATATTTGCAGTCCGGTATTCTGTGGACTAATAGTGTAATGATGGAAACATTTGAGCGTTACTGATGGTGGTCAAAAATATATATTTATGTATAAAAATATGCAAATACCATACTCTAAGGTAATAGTAATGATTAGTTTAATACAAATACACTATTAAGTGTGGAGGGGAAAACGTTGCGTTGTCTATTATGGTGTTAACTATAGGGGATTGTAATTAGCTGTTGTTCGATCGAGTGCAGTTAGCAGTATTATTGGTTGTGGTGGGGCTGTGGGCGGGGGCGGGCATTGACCGGCGTGGCACAGAGGGAAGACAGGTGGGAGTGACATCAATCAGGTATTAATTAATTTAGTTGCACAATGCGATTAACCGGGGAGATCCTGCCCGCTGCCGGCGCATGCTTCACCCCCGCCCACATTCCCGACACTTGTCAACTAGCCCAACACTTCCGAAACGAGCCGCTTTTCGCAAACTTCTACACAAAGAAATCTGCCGTTTCTATATTCCAAAAGTAAGTCGTAATTGGACTCGATGAATAAACTTCGAGTTCCCTCTAAAAACAAGACACGTGCTGGGGTATCCTTAGTGGCATATGATTGAGTGATTTTAGTTTTTCAGTAAAATTTTGCACCGCGAGATCCTTGGCGGTAACAGTCCCAGAAGAATGTATGTTCTCCTTGGCAGGTGTATATCGATAAGACGCTGGGGTTTTCGGTGAAAGAACGGCGGCTGGTCCTCCTGGACCGAGCGTACTCAAGTCGGATGAAGTCGGTCACTTGAAAAGAGTCACGTAGGACTCGCGATAACGCTCGACTAGGTTCCGAAACCGGGTACGAAATGCGCGTTGCGAAATATCTTAACGACCGGCGCCACGTGCAACAAATTTAGGTTGTCTCACCACCTACACGGTGGAAAGGAATCTTACAGCGCCAAAGAACGGTCTCTGCTCCTCGACGTGCTGAATGACGTCTACGGGTAATTACGCCTCTGTATAATTAGCACCCTCTCAAAACCACCCACAAATAAAGAGAACGCCCCCACCCGAAGGAAAGGGGTCAAGCCGCTTTTACAGGGAAACGAGAAAGAAGAGTCGACGATTCGCTGAGAGTTATTTCGTAGTCTTGGTGACAGGACCTGTCCCAGAATTGCCATCAAGCGCAAACAAAGAAAAAACCCCTATATATTTAGTCTTTTAACTGTTTTAAAACGAAGACCGGATTTGAAGAGCGGACACATGGGTGACAGCTCAAACAGAAGAGAGTTAATGAAGAAAATCTCCCCGATCCTCGTGGCTGCCAGAAGACTGGGAGGGCGAGTTAAAGTGCAAATTGTTTTTGAGCCGGCGGGCCCTCCCGTCACACCTGTTTGTTAAATTTCCAGGAGGCTCCCGTTATGTGTCCGGAGCATCTGTATTTGTTGCTACTCCCCCCCCTCCCCCATCGTTACCTCAACATAAAAAATACAGAGTGGGGGAATTCAGTTTCCGCCTTCCTTGTCCTATAGTCCGGTGACTTATTTTCCGGGCCCGCTCAAACACGATTCGGACAATTCTCGAGTTTTACAAAAAAAGGCCGTAGCTCAAAAGATGTCACAAGTCGTGTGCATCGCTGACTGGAAGCCGCTGACGATGATTTTATTATATTTCAGCTTGAATATAAACAAATTAGTAACGCCTCTAATTATTTCGGCAGGCCCGTTTTTCGATCGATTTCCGAGTGAACGATTGAATAACTTGAAACATCGATTATTACTGCGGAATCGTAATGAGATTTGAGCGCGCATGAGATGGACACCGCATATTTTCGCTTTCTAAATTAAATTTAAAAAAAATAGTGCGAAAACGATCAACATATACATTACTTGTAAAACTCAACTTGCTGTACCCGTTGAAGGACTATTTGTTCGCTGATCTGACATTGTTCTGAAGACTTTTAATAATTGAATAAGCGGTTGTATCGGTACAGCTTAGGATAAGGTCCGAACCGTGTCGATACAGGAAGTGACACTAGTCATTATTACTGAGATATAACGGATATTACTGTATTAGGATCGCAAATACGTTAAAATACAAAGCGCGTCTCGTTATTGGAAACCGAATTTTATTTCCCGAATCGTCGATGTTCTATATACAATCATTACAAGTGAGTTGATTAATGTACGTCGGTGTTGTTGGGGGTTTGCGTGACGACTGAAATCGGGGCGCGGGATCTCGCCACCGAGATCTAATCGAATTTAGTTTACCCGCCCCCCGCTCTCGCCCCCGAACCTTGCACCGACAATGGAAGTCCTGGATGAAATTTCGCTTGACAGGGTCGTCGTGACCCCGGCTCGGGTCACGCGATTTTCAGTCGCCCGGCCACGTCAAATACATCGGCGATGGGAAAAATACACAGTTATAGAATCGGGCAAAAGCGGGACCCACTGACGACTATCCGCAAGTGCCGTTGGCGCGTTCGGACGCAAGATCAATTTTACACTCTCCTAACCCTCTGCCCTAGCGTTCAACACAATACCCGCAGGGGACACCACTGAGGTGTGCGGGTCAGGCGACCCCACGGGGCCCCACCAATTACACACAAATACATAACACTAAACAACAAACCTCACTGTATACACCTCAGGGCTAATGTCCCTGAGACAGTATAACATTCGCTAAAAAGACAGGAATTGATGATCGGCCATAGAGGAATGCCAAGAACGCAACACACAGAATTGCATAAATAAAAAAATCGTGAAAAAATAAATTAATATCGAAGGTATTACATGTATACGGTTATTGCGGCCGTGAATTATTTTTGTCCGATTCCTTACAGATTTAATTCATTTTACTGCTTAGATTACAGACGCGTGTTTGGGGGACCGCGAATGTCGATCACCGTAACTATTATGGTCCACTCGTTGTACCAGGGGTTTACGCCCCTTCGACCCACCTTCTTCCTAAGGAGGACTTCCGGTTTAATCGGTTCCTTAATGACAGCCGCCCGAACGGCGATTATCCGTCCCGAATTCCTCGCCCTCTGAAGGGCCATTAAAATGTATATATTATTAGGTCCACTATTAGGTAACACTATTTCTGACATCTTTCTGGACAACGAGTGTGAATTGGGGTCTAATATATTGAGTGAAACGGGAACTATGTCACACAGAATGGTTCCCACCCACCTACCTAGCTGTCGCCGATCAGCTATTTTGACTTCAATTTCGCCTTCGCTTTATAATTGCGCATTCTTACAAAAATAAGTTGGACCATTTACGGTCGGAGCCTACAACCGAGGCGTGATGTTGGCCCGCTCAACGTGTGACATCGGTCACGCATGTGCCTCAATGTGCCAAAAATCTAATGAATATCCCCCCCGGAGAGTTATATCAGTCACGACCACAGCTCGGACCTCAGGGCTCGCCCAGCTCCACAACTCTGCCAGATTCTCAGACCGCACAATTATTATCAGATTCACAAAAGTTGCCAATCGGAATTTAAATTCCAAGGCTAATCCCGCCACGATCCATCGGTGTTTCGGGCTGGAAATTAACTTCGCAGGTTTATAAACAGCGGCATCACCCTTTAGATGTAATTATTTTTTTCTTTCCAACAATCGTTTCCCAAAGTAGGGATAAAATTGAAAAATATCTATGAAAGAATTAATTCTTTCAGTTCTCTTCACTCTCTTCTATCCGAGTCTAAAACAGTGATAAATTACGTCCCAAGGATTGTAGCTCGGTACTTCGTCGGTACACACTTCTGTTACGATCGAGGCCTCCTATCAGAATATAAAGTTACTGAGCAATATTACGTGACATCAATCAACCGTTAGAATAACACAAAAGTGATGGAATCAAATCAGTTATTTCAGACAGAATCACCAATTAAAATGTATACTAATATTGATGAAATGTATACATTTAGTAATGAAACAAATAATCAGGTCATTTCCAATTGCCATCATTTACAGAATCAGAAGATATTAACTAGTATAATTGTTTACGCAACATTAATGAACGAATAAATTGGCATACCCGATTAATTATATATTGTAATTAAATTACTGTCGTTTTAGTCCTATTTTCGTCATATAAATTGATGGTTATTGACTCAATGAAATTGTAAACTTTCATTTCAATTTTCAGGATAATCTATACACATTTATCAAATATGCAGACTTATTATTTATGGTCTACTGAAATTTAATACATTTTTCTAGGAAAATTAGATAAGGTTTTATCCGCCAATTTGAATGTTGGATAAAATCGCACAGATTCTCATTATTTGGCGCAGCAATTCAGGCAGTAAATCTCTTCAGCAATCGTATTACTGGAAAACCTAGTACGTACATTTCGCCGGCCCTTAGAAATGTGTCTACGGTGCCGCCCCCCCCCTCCCCCCCCTGGGGACACATATACTCCACTCGAGCCGCCACTCAATATCATCCCCCAACAACCCCCGTCGGACGACGAGAGGGCAACTTCCGCGTATACCAAAATATAAATCCCGCCCTTAATCTATGAACACTTCCGTCGAATGACGTTATGAATCTTCCTGTTGTAAATGCAATTATGGTATGACGTGCGGGAAACCCGAATCCCCAGGGTAGAGGGAAGATGAAATGAAGGTACTATTTCGCCTGCCGCGAAGAATGTATGAATTAATTGTAATATCCCTCTTCAGTTCTCAATTTGTTGTCATGATAGGCTTTTAACCACAGTCAATATCAGTGATGTGCGGAATTTACATTTACTGAGGTGGTATTACGATATTTTTTGTTCTTTAATTGTTCAGTTTAATTTCAGAATGTCAGAAAAGATAATTTATAATACCAATTAGTACTGGTAAAAGCCAAATCAACCCATTCAAAATGAAAAGGAACAGAATTTGTTCTATCGACATATTTTTAAAATTCATTTGTTATCAATTTGTTTAATCCGTACGGTTTTGAGTGGGGGTTTAGAGATTTATTTTCGGTCTTTCTTCGGGCTGAATTAAGAAAACTGGCAGAGAATAGGTGTGGCGCGTGTCTGAGCACAAGGTGTTTGTTGGGACAGAGCGGGAGGCGGTACATCTGCCCCGGTGTATGGGAAGGGAAGGAGCCGGCGTCGCAGGCACCTGCCGCCTACCGCGAGCAGGCACCTGCACCGGGGGCCACGTCCCCGGTATCGCCGACATCATACCCGCCGACGAGACAATTAGCCGTTTAATCGTCACCTCTCCCGCCGGGCCCACCAACTCCACGACAAGCTAGAGGGATTGCGGCTTTAGACAATCCAGAAAGCACGGACATTTCCATCTTTGGCCATAGAACATACACAAAATTCAAGTATTTCAACTAGTAAAGCAGCTATTCTCTAGAGAATATAACTATATTTGTATTTCTTCTGTAGCCGAGGGATTTTGCCATCCCGTCATAACTGTGGTATAGTGATCCTCGATGATGAGGACTGGAGCACGTCTGGACTGGTTTTGGAAACGTTGAAGGCGGCCAGTGGGGAGGTGACGGCCATTCATAAATATCCGCTTACGGAATACCTCAGGAATTTGGCTGAGCGCGTACGGCGTTAGCGACGGCGAACACGAGTCCCCGGCATTTCGGAAACGAAAACTGCCACGAGACCGTGAAATGGGCCAAAGGACGTGGGGGGTCACTCGTCGAGAAAAGACAAAAAAAATTGGTCAAAAGAGCTTCGAGAGGAATGCGCAGCTTGGCGTGGCAGTTGGGGTGAAGACACTGGCCCGACTGGCGTAGCTTTGTAGCGGCTGGATTGCAAATACTGCATAATTTTATTTCTTGAAATACTGAAGCTATTTCAGCTCGAAGAGTTTCGTTGAGATTGGCATAGACAAGTGCAAGTATATCCATCTCGCAAGATGCAACCTTGTTACTAACGTAAGAAGGTGAATTTCTAAGCGTTCATCACACATAACGAACTCATTTGGGGTAATGCTGTGGCCATGCTGAAGACGGTCGTTGAAATCGTTGTCTTCCTTACAGATTTAGGAAGCTGAGTATTCATCGCATGCGCCACTAGCTGGTAGCTGTCCTTCGAAAGTATCTTCCGGGAAATGAGGCTTGGAAATCGCTTCGCAATGTATCGCAAGGGCATCCTCAGTCATATTGACGTTAGTTGCAAAGGTGCTATCAGGTTCCGGAAACATTTCACTGCCGGTGATGGCTAATTCACCAGTGCGTAGATCGTGCACCCCTTGCGCTCTGGATGACCGAAAGAGGTCCCTAATATAAGCGCCTCCTCGTCCAAGGTGTATTGGGACGACTTCATCATTGCAGACAGAAGAATGAACACCAATATGCCGGAAATTGGTCCGGCTGCAGGCGTTGTAGATACTGCTGTGACATTGAGGGATAACCTTCGGGGACTGCATGCAGAAATTAAGTACGAGGAGCTTACAAATATCCTGTAAGCACTTGTTCCGTACCGGAGGTGTCCAATTGAAGGAACTCGGTCAGGATAACTGGGTCTAATGGATAGAAGTTATATTGTGAGACTTTTTTCGTCTCCTCTCTTCATCAAATTCAAAACACGTCCAGATCTAAAAATTAGACTCCTATTTGAAGTAACAGGAGTGGATTATAATGGTGGCCTTCCCTTCATGTAGAGTGAACGCGTTCGGTTTGGATTTTAAATTAATGTAAAACTTATTTAAACAGCAGTCGGGGATGCGGGTCCGCGGAGTTATGCTGTTGACAGTTCACCTGTCCCCTGAATTCTAATTCGCCATTAGTTATTTTACAAGTTGCGCCATTTTTCAAGGTCGTCCAGATGAAGGTTTCCCGAACGCCGGCCGATTGCCACGCTCTTCACAACTCAGCACTCAGCCCCACTCTCCTCAGATTTGCCCATTTTCACGGACAACAATCCCCTTAAATGCAGGTACTTGAGTAAAATAATACATATTAAGGATATTACATTAGATGGGAATATTTGAGCGTGCCTACCGTCATATGATTTTGGTACAATACATACATACGATACAAATATAAAATATTATACCTCCTGCAGCTTGAATTAAGAACTGTGCTATTCCAAAAATGCGTGTGTTGACAAATATTCTTACATGTATACGTGGAGAGTTCAACGTTGGTAAAGGAAAATCAAATGCGCATTTTTTTGTAGGCGCACCCTAGAAAATATAATTTTTATGTTTCTAAATTATGTTGGGAATGGGTAGTTGATTTTTCTTTCAACGCCTAGTTGGGCTTCAATTCTTCTGGTGACTCGACGCGACCTCACCCATCCGGTCGGCCGTACCGAATACCTTCCGAGTTACAGTCGAGCAACTCCCCCAACAGGCCTTCAGAGCCGGTGTTACACTTAAACTCGGACAAGCTCCTACGAGCTCCCAGGACAAGTTCCGTTTGTTCACTTGAGCACACTTCCACGAACGAGCTTCTTTCTCCTTGTTTTTAATTGCCCCTCAGAACATCGCATCCGTCCAATATATTGCAACTAGTAGTTCGGTCTATTTTAAATATGAACAAGGTCCAGATATTTATTTGTACAACTTGGCTTACTTCAATCAATAGTAGTCTATATTGACTAAAACACTCTTATACAAATATTCATGAAGCTTTTGTTTCTGTTTCAAAAGGAAACAAGGTCCTTTTCATGTCAAGGCTCTTCGGTGACAACCATTTTCTGTAGGCTCGGTTTCCGCTTGAAATTTACGGAGCTAACAAGTGGTAACTGAAAAGTCCAATTAATATCGTCAGGATGAAAATTCAAGTGATTTGTCTCCAGATTTACAATTTATACCTCTTTCTCCCTCTTTCTCACTGGAATAATCTCTTAAACATTTCGTTTCGAGCCCCTTTTTCTTCAGGTTTGGCAGAAATTATGCTGTCTATTTTCGATACGAAAACTTGCACAGTTTTATTTATGAATATCGAGCCTTCATGACCCTAAAAATTTCATTTTCCCACAGTCTGGTTAGTTTAGTTACCCGACCCCAGTGTTACACCACTCGAGAAGAATGGAACTATACACTTTCGAATTCGAACAGTCCATTAGTTAGGAACAGCCCGGGCCCGTAGGTAGTTAGGTACCGTTGGACAAACGATTATACGAGCCCAGATATTTTTTTTTTCATAAAATATAATTGTAATATGAAAATATAGGCAGGTTCACGTTACAATTTCTTTTCGTTCGTTACAAGCATGACAGCTTATAAATATAAATGGGCGGCCAACGCTCATCGTGCACCCTCTGCTCTCTTCCCAGTCCCTCGGAGCAGGTAGGGCCGTTTCTATTACATAGGAACCGTTCGGATTACGAAGACGTCCGTTCGGACGTACGAGCGTAAGCTGCTGTAAATCGTGAAGGCTGGATCCAATGACGAAATGGGTCGAAAACTTTGCGGTCCACCAGGCGTGGGAAGTGGCGTCTCGCCGGTCCCTGAGACGGGTTCGGGGTGTCCCGTAATCAGAGTTAATACTCATCATGAGAAGAAAAACGTGTCGGAAATGTGTTTGTGGATGAGGGTGGTTGGTGGGAGGGAGGGATGGAGGGATGGAGGGAGGTGTGGATGCGTGAGAAGTCCCCCCCGACCCGTACCTAACGCCACCTGGTGCTACTCGCTATTGTCAAGGACTTGTTGTACTACCCCTGCCCCACTTAAATCCCAGGCCTTCAGTCTTTATCGCCCCTACATTATATTTCAAAAATAAAAATACTCAATTTCCCCCCCCTCTCCCCCCCCCCAATCACCGGGGGGGAATTCTTACCAACTTGTTATTGTTATGCCTTAATTAGAAAAACACCTTAAACATTTCCGATTAGGCTTCATAACGTACCGTAGGCTTCATCACCGAGTGAAGTAAAGTTGATACTCCAATAGGCATAATAAATAAATAATATAATGATATTACTCACGCCTCTTATTTTTATGCTGCGTCATCGCCAGTACCGTTTCCATCCGTCCATGGGGACGACACTCAGTAAGCAATCCTCAGTGGATATCTCCCCGGGGATTTAAAATTAATATGTTGACAAAGATATTGCACACTTGTTGTGCAAACTTTGACTTTGAACTTGACTTTATAATAAATGGTACTCAAATTCGATACGTATTAAAAATAATATCAGTTAATATTCGTAACACATTCAGCATGGCTGTCTTAATATTCACACTGCATTCCTAGAAAGAAATTGGTAGAATGGTAGGGGACTTGTCGGGCGAAGAATGATTCCGTTATTAATAATTGAGCGGACCAAAGAGGGAAGGTTTTGTGGGGAAGTAAAAACTATTAGGCAATTGGGTTTCACTTTAGAAGATTTAGTGGGACCGTTCGGGTCGGACCGGGGAGAAGCGTTCGTCCGAAGGGATAAAAAATTGAACGGTCCCCCGTTCAAAAAGTGAGACCGACTATATTATTTCTGGTTGTTGTGTGTGTGTGTGTGTGTGTGTGTGTGTGTGTATATGTGTGTACGTGTGTGTTGGGTCGGCGTTACTACTCCGGTGTCGGAATCCGCTCCTCGATTGGAGGATAAATGGGGCGTGTGCGTGTGTGAGCCCGGTCGTGTGGGTGGGCTGGCCTGGGCGTGGTGCGTGCCGGCCTTAAGGACAAGCCTCTTCCCTCCTCCTCCTCCTCATCCTCGTCCTCATCATCATCCTCCACATCCTCCTCCTTCTCCTCCACGTCTTCCTCCTTCTCCTACCTCATTCTCCTTTACTCATTCCCGCTTATTAGCTAACTAGCTCCGGGTTTCACTCGGACTACCCTTTACCGATTCTTATTACAGCTCTCTACTGGATATCCAGAATCGTGACCTGCCAAAACCGGAATTGAGAATGCGGTACCATTAATCGGACCGTAAATCAATTTTCAACAGCCTTTATTTCCGCTCTATTTCTTTCTCCTTAGAAGGTTTACTCGCGGATGCATATTTCTTTGAAATGGTACGTAGCGTACGGTGTATTTGAATTTTGGCCTCGACATAAATTCCGATCGGACCCGCACCGGTCAGCCCATAGACGGACGGCTATTCGTTTTAAACTCGGACTCGGCGCAATACAAATACACCTGCTCATGTCTCGGATGCCCCACTTGCCGCTCCTATTGATATGCAAATTGACGTCCCCTATACATAGGCGTACCGGAGATTAAGGCGTATTCGGGACACCGTTATGACGAGAAAACTATATAGGAGAAACATTTTCATTGTGGGCCTACGCTCGTTAAATTACATTCTCTTAATAGGTAGGGACGCGTGAAGATTGTCGCGTCAATCCGACGTCCGGATCGCCACTGAATGATATAGACAGAAATCGTAGCTTGTCTACAGTGATGCGGGGCGTCACGAGTTATATAAACCCCGGAGACAAAACGGAGTGTGGCTTTTGTTACCTTCGGTACCGACAAGTATGCGCGACGGGTTGACTAAGCGAAGAGGAGCGGCGGAGAAGACGTGAAGAGGAGGGGAGAACACTGACGTTTGTAGACCGGCTAATAGAGGAGGATAGATAGATAGAGCGGGGAGTAAAGGACGAGGGCACCGGCTGCTTCCATGTAGCACGGCCTACGAGGGTGTGCGAAGGAGTAGGAGACGGGAGCCGCGGCCTGAGGAATCGGAGAAGAGAGACGCCGCGAGAGGGGGACGCCGAGAGAAGAAGGCGACGGAGAGAGGGTGAGAGAGAATGCGATGCGGTGGGCCGGGGGAGGCGGAGAGACAGAGAAACAGAAGGAGTGAGAGCGAGAGCGAGAGAGTTGAGGTAGCGTTGTTATAAAGGAGGATGATGCTAAGGAGGAGGAAGGAGGGGCAGTTGTGCGTCGAGGATCAGAAAGGGGGAGGAGGGACGAGACACAAGCGGCCTATGACCCCAACACACACACAGATCCCTACCCCTCACATGCCTTTCATCGCTCTCATTTCTCTCTCTCTCTCTCTCTCTCTCTCTCTCTCTCTCTCTCTCTCTCTCTCTCTCTCTCTCTCTCTCTCTCTCTCTCTCTCTCTCTCTCTCTCTCTCTCTCTCTCTCTCTCTCTCTCTCTCTGATCTCTCAACTCTCTTCGGTCACTCAATTCTCATTCTTTCATCTCTTCCTCTGTCCTCCCGCTGTTTTATTATCCATGTAACTCTACATAGATCTTAATATTCGTCAAATTTGGCGTCGCCTTGCAATATGAGCACGCTAAAATAATATTCTTAATATATTATAAAAGCATTAAGCAATAACACGATAAGAGGGTGGATTACAGGTTGCACTAAAATAGTAACAACTATCGAAACAAAATATTGTTTTATGATCCCAAGTACCTAACTAAATTGCGCCAAAATGCGAAACCCCGAAACAGGTCCAGCTTAACGCCAAATAGGGGAATGGAGACAGAATATACAATAGTGACTGGCAATTCCATAAGCCTAGAAAAATTAGAACCCCCACATAGTCATGTACTTGTGAATTTTCTCGCCATGGCGATCATCTCATAAAACTTTTATTTAAGCGATAGCGAGTAGAGAATAGTAGGCAGATCGAGTGTAAGCTTTGGGAGGAGTGCGAGAGGAGGAGGAGGAGGAGGAGGAGGAGGTGGAGGAGGAGGAGGCAGCGCGGGAAGGAAGAACTGGTACGAAGTGGCCGCTGGGAAACCAGAAGAGTCAAGTGGCGGGTGAGGCAGTTGAGGATGCGTAGCATGACCCGACTAGTGGGTAGAGAGAGAGAGAGAGAGAGAGAGAGAGAGAGAGAGAGAGAGAGAGAGAGAGAGAGAGAGAGAGAGAGAGAGAGAGAGAGAGAGAGAGAGAGAGAGAGAGAGAGAGAGAGAGAGAGAGAGAGAGAGAGAGAGAGAGAGAGAGAGAGAGAGAGAGAGAGAGAGAGAGAGAGCGAGAGAGAGGGAGAGAGGGAGTGGGAGTGAAGGAGACCGAGAGAAATGAAGCAAAAAGGAGTGTCGAGAGCCAGAAGACAGAGGTTGGGCGGGTGTCCACTTCGAACGAGTCCGTCTACCGGGGCCCCGGCATTGTTTGCTTCATATTATGTCGGAGGTCGCACCCCACGCCATGAATACCTTCCCGCATACCGAATGCCAGTCATAATCGGTGGAATTCTACCCGCCTTTGCCCCAATATCTCCCTTATTCCATCTTTTACTTTGATCGATTTATTACCGTCTCTTGCATCCGTTTATTCCATTCTCTCCGAGTCATTTTCTGTTGACTCTGAATCTCGACAACCTTTCTATCTCACATCTACATAATCGAGCGGTCTTCCGTGTCTATCTGTTCATATCCGATTTAGAACTTCCGCCTGACCCCAGTGTCGAGGAACTCCGAATCGGAATAAGGTATCGCACAAGGTTAAGGAATTCGTGTTGTGGAATGTCCGACAAAAATAAATGAATAACACGGTTCCCCGTCCATATTGGCTAGAATACTGTGTTTAATAGAGCGGAAGCCGCAGTTCGCGGAGGAGTTTCGTGAACTTTGTAGGACGTTATATGAGATGGATGAAAATTCGGTGTGAGAAACAATCCTGGTGGGTGAGATGCCACTGGCTTACACTGGTGTTTGTTTATAAAGTTGTTGGACCGGATCCCAGTCAACCAGTATCATCTCTCCGCTCCTCGGCTGGCAATTGCCAAGGCCAAAACACGTCTACACGTAATAAATTGTGATTAACAAATAATTGTACTTTTTTGGCTTCATTGCGAAGCTCGCGTTTGGACATAGCGACGAGTACAATTACGCGACTGTTTATTTTACGGGAATTTACAAATTTTAATAAGTAACAAAGTATATACGGAATGAATTCGTACGTGAACCCATCACGTCCACGCATTTTCCTCAATGTGTTTCCATTAATAGAAGCCCACCCCTCCCCCGCGGTAGTAGCTCTTTTTAAGAATTTTAATTTAAATTACGCTGAGAACATTTTTTTAGGAACCTCTGAAATGTTATTTTCTCACTCTCTCCTATTCATTTCCTTGTGAGAAAACAACAATTTAGGTTGGAATGAGAAATTTTGAATCGACTACAATGATTATTACCGCCAAACATATTAACACGAAATATTTCAACTGAAGTTAGTATATATCCACATTTTCCTCATAAGTTAAATCATATTTTGGCTTTCTTTTCCTACATAATTATTATAAAGTGAGAAGCTGGAGTTTGGCTTGCATATACTTGTTATTTACCAAGAGTTCGTATGCACGAAGACGTCAGAAATGACTGAAAATATATTATACTTAACAAAATCGTGTAGGGTTATAGTCTATGACCTCTTTGTGACTTTTCTACAGTTGGAATGGAGACATACATTTACAAATTCAAAACTCGCCTACCATTTTCAATTCCAGGAGAACCCAGCCTGGGGAATGTCTTGGACAGCATTAACTGGAATAGGGACGTTGAGCTAGCCAGGGAAAACTTCATGCGATTGCAGTGCCAACAGAACTGCTCCAAATTACTTCTCTCGACGGATAATATAATATGAATTCTAAAAAGGACGATCGTAAGTTTACAGCGAGGAAACTGATTTATTCGGAATAGTTGGACGAGTAGATATTTTCGAAACAAGCTACCGGTCTGGGTCATCCGCTATGGTTTGTTTCCACTCACAGATTTGATTCTAGGCTAGACCGGTTTTGTATCCTCAACGTCGTCAGTGAACTAGGGCTGATAAAGGACTGTGTCAATAATAGAATAACAGAGCTGCCGGAATATTACTAGACGACTTTGAGGAGCTGACTATCATAGTCATCTGGGTACATTACCTCAACTGAGTGTAGAAAACAAAAAATAATCGAGGGTTATTTTATTAAATATTCAGTCCAAATTATGCCGGGTTCCTTAATACAACAGGGTGAGCTCGATAATTTAAAATATAATTATCAATATTTCGTACCCCCGTAATAAGTCTTTTGTTAAAATTATTAAAACGGGGCACCGTCCTTTTCAACGGGGCCAGCATAAAAGAGACGGGCCGCTGCGTCATCGGCCCTAATCTAAATACTCGGGCTATTCATTTAGCGTGAAACGAAAGCCCGGAGACCTTTGATTGTGTCCCGGAGAGGTATTTTTCAATGGATTATCCGGGCGGGCACAATATCGGTTTTGTTTTTTATGGCCGGTTGGGGACCGGTTGGCGAGATATTGGGGCTGAGGAGAGAGAGAGAGAGAGAGAGGAGAGAGGGAGGGAGGGCGTCGTCGTCCGAAGGAGGTGACGGGGCCAGCGGGCAGGGCTACATACAGGCTGCAGGCTACAGGCTACAGGCTACAGGCTACAGACTACAGGCTACAGGCTACAGGCTACAGGCTACAGGCTACAGGCTACAGGCTACAGGCTACAGGCTACAGGCTACAGGCTACAGGCTAGAGGCTAGAGGCTAGAGGCTACAGACTACCGGTCACTGATCTGGAGTGTCACGACCGGCGTGGTTCACTCCGTGGATGGTGGGGGGCGGCCCTCCGGCTCTTCCCCCCCTACTCGCTCTTCTCTGCCGAGGAATTCAGCGCTCTGTTGACCCTTTCCCCATTCCGCCCCAACCGGCCACTGCCCCCCCTCCCTCCCCTCGGCCGCCACAATCATTTTCGGATACTTGCGCCGTTTCTGAATACTCGCCGAAGACTTTAACACCGCATCGGGGCTAAATTTGCAGCCACCTTCCTCGCCACTCTTCTGTAAAACGTTTGTTTCTTAGTCCGCTTTGCCATTCGTGACACAATTCTGAGTGAAGGCTTCTTTAATACTACGGAGAAACATTTCCAAGAATTAAACAAAATGCTAGACGAGATTAAAATGACGTACGGGACCATTGCTCGTAACGTTGTCTATCCCAACTGGATTCTTTGGTTCCTGATTCTCACCGGTACCAATACAATGAGTCCACATAATATTCAATTTTTTCCTGAGTGAATTTCTAATGATGGGACACTATTACGAATACGACCGTGTTTTTATCGGATCGCTGAACGGGATTCGGGAATTTTCGAAAATTAATTTATCCTAACTTTATTACAATAAACTTTTGATCCGATTCAAAGTAGTTTCGTAAATTGAAGTCATAAATTAAACACAGAACGAGAAATCGTCCACGTCCTGTTAAGGATGCTTCACTGGCCGCCGTGAAATACCGTAGTGCTAATGGAATGTCGTTGAAGGTGGCGAATTTTTAAATAATATTTAAATACTCGAACCCCGGCACCCTGACCCCGTTGTTTTATTGGGCTCGAAATACGAGTTTTCATTACGATAATGCGCGAATAGAGCTACGAAGAAAATGGGAATGAAATACGGCGAGCCGTCCAACTAAATCATTTTTCCGATACTCGCGAGTAGTGACGATTAGAAAGGGGCGAATTCAAAGTGCAAATGGCCCCGAAAACCGTGAAAATATTTTCCCTCCGACTATCCGTTTATCTCTCCCCGATTAAAAGATGTTCCTATTTCACCTTCGATTCGCTGCAATGTGCATGTCGCCCTTTTATTAATGATATACTGCGGAATGTTTTCATTATTTTCTGTCCTAAAAAAAATATACTATGGACAATTTTAATGATTCAAAAATCCTAAATTCGTGTAATTAGTGCCATAAAAATATTTAATTAGTGAATATTTTCAGGATCATATACATTCCGCAAGACATACCGAATATTGAAAGCAGCTAAACATAAATCTGATCCTTGATATGTGAAATGAATTCACTGTTATCCTTTGTTTATTCAGTCAACTTTGCTATAAAATAAATTCATTGAAAAATAATTTATTATTCCGTCGGTTCTACAAACCGTTTAAACCGAACAAGATTCCAGTGCTTGTAAAGTGAACGCATTAATGAAGTGTTGGCCCTCTCACAAAATAACGCATCTGCCTTATTTAATTTCAACCGTTAATTTGTTCTCAATTTGGGTAATCTTCAGTAAATTGGTTCCGGCTCCCATTCATTACAAAATTACCGAAGTTTATGTTGACTTTATAAGTGAGAGGTGGTAGGGGGCAGTAGATGGAAGAAGGGGGACGGGCGAAGGCCTTCAGTTTTCAAAAAATCAATATTATACGATAAAGCACGGTGACAGTTATTCACTCTTCTCGTCCTATCAAACACCAGTTCGAACATCAAAGGGCCATGATTTCATTACGACTTAGGTTTACCTACTCCATGTATTTCTTTGACTCGACGCACCCTCGTTAATAGTCTTTTAAATGATTAAGTGAGAATTGTCATAACCCTTTATATTAAACAAGAGGGTTGGTATTACTCTCCAAGAATTTACACTAAGAATTCACCATAAATACTAGATTTTCATACTGTGATTATTAATATATTTTTTTATATTAAACTGACTTTGTGTTCTCACTGACGATGTTCTCACTCCTGTGTGATTTGAAAGCTACCACGACAGCTCGACGATCTACCGAAAATGTAAATTGACACGTTGCAATACTACAAAAAGTCGTTTATTCCAGTAATTATGTTGTTGATTATACGTTAAGGAAATTCCCTGAAATATCACCCTCAATTCGATTTTGGAAATGGAAGCGTTCTAAATACATTGAAAGCAGGATTTGAAAGACCACCCATGGTCCAAACCGTAAATCGAAATGGGGTAAAAAAACACACTAGTATTGCATATTCTTGAGCCCTGTTCCTCCCATCCTTCTTCATCCTCACCTCGCTTCTTACGAAGACTCCTTCGTAAAAAAGAAGAAGTCCACTCCTCGTCCTTTTGCCTCTTCGTATTTTCCAGCCGCGAAACGAGAAAAATACAGGCAGGGAGTCTGCGTCTCAAAGACGTACTTCCACTTCAAACGCACCGTCCAATTATTCGACTAGATGATCGTTCGTTTTCTGTGAAAAACAAATAAGTCAATTAAGGCCTCTAAATAAAATTGTCCTTCAGATGGTCTTCACAAGCCATTAAATTTCTCCTAGCCCCATCGCATTACAATATTAGAAATTCCAAAAATTGATAAAGTTGTTACACATCACTGTTGCTATTTTAGGGTACTCTCTCCTCGCTCGGCTCCTCAACAAATACCTTCAATTAACTTTATATACACGAGCAAGCATAATGTATTATTTAATTTTAGATCAGTTGGGAAAATTCCAGGAAACGAATAAAAGGGTCGCTTCATCAGTCCAAGACTTTGAAGTAATACGCGGTCCCCTTCTGTAAACAGCCGAGGAATGTAGAGAGGGCGACCCAAACCCGAAGTCTGGAATTTACAAAGGGATAAAATAGGAGCGGCCTCGAAGGTTGTACCGATTCGTGAAGAAGATCCGAAGTAGTGGGGCCCCGTGTCGTAGTCGGGTGTGAATCAGTTCATTGAACCGGCCACCCACCACCCTCGCATAATAGTCACTCTCAGTCTACCACCAATACCGCGGCCAATACCCACCTCGGCCCTCGTCCACAACACGGGCCCTCCACCGCCCTCCCATTAGTCGGTAAAGTCTCCGCACAGAAGACTAAGCACAATAAAGTCAGCCATTATTCCCGGCCGCTAAACGGTCCCGATTGACCGTTACCATTAGATTCTGCATTTATTGCAGGATTTATCCGCATATAAACAGTCGATCGATTTATAAAATCACTTTCATAACTGGGAAAGACTTTTCCGAGAGACTTGACCGAGACACCGGGCCAAGGCAATTATGCGCTATCATTAATACATTTATACTTTTCCAGGATTCGGTATAAATTTATTAAATAAAAGATTTGAGTGTCCTAACGCCTATTTCGTCTATTTCTACCAGAAATACAGAAAATATTCGGATACTCTTGTCTCAAAGTAGATTTCAGTTTGTACGTCAAAAGAGGTCTGCACTTGTTGGCGTTGTAGCGTGAGGTTGTGCCAGCCAGCGCTGTGGGGTTGATGAGGCAGAACGGCTCTCTTCAGCTTCAGTAGGTGTGTTATTGTTATGTCCGTCTGGTGCTAATTTAGCTTCTACGAACTTCAATCACGAGTGAGATTCATACCTGAAAATGTCCGTCCATTTTGTAAAATAACTGTCTGCCCCTTCGCGAAATAACTCGTTCATAATCATCGGTTCATAGAGGTTTTTGCCGCTCGTTCGACAGAAATAGGTTTAAACAGTAGATTGGATTAGTGGCATGGAAGTCTCCTATCGGTACAGGCTGTTTACTGAGAAATGCACCAACGTGCCTGTGTTGTAAGGACGGGTCGATTAAAACGGGAAAACGATCTATAATCAGGTTCAAGTTGGATCTTCCTTATTACTACTACCCGATTCCGAAATGTCGGTGGAAGCGGACCCAACATTATCCAAGAAAGATTCATTGCTAAACGATATTTCTGTTAACGTAAACGACAGGAGGGCGGTCGGTACCTCTCTCAGTGCCAACAGTGAAATTGTCAGGGTCGCGTTTCGGTTTTGAGCGTGAATGCCCGTGTAACCGTGTGGATGAGCAGCAGCCTTTCGTCAGGCCATTGACGCACGGAGGATTCATACCTGAAATGGGGAGAGAGAAAGAGAGAGAGACCAAAAGAGAGAAAGAGTCGGAGGGATAGAGAGAGAGAGGAGGAGGAGAAAGAGAGAGACAGGATGGCGGGAGGTGGAGCGGGAAGGAAGGAGAGGGAGAAAGAGAGAATGAGAAGAAAAGAGAGAAGAAACGATACCGAGCTAGAGGGGGAAGAACGGGAATACAGGTCGCAGCCCGCTTACAGCTCACACATATACACACACTTATTTATACACGGTACTTGATATGAATATACTTGTATACATTTATGCGAATTAAAACAACAAATCATTATATTATTATTAATGGTGGTAATTTCTATAAATTTAATTTTAATACATTAACGCATAATCATTATTAAAATACCTAAAGAACATGTGGGTTATAATAATAATACAAGGTTATAAATAGTTTGCTAGATCATTTGATGAACATGTAAATGCTAACAATATATTACTCACGAGTTTTTAACATTCGCATTTTCTCAATTTTTTATCAGATCGAAGTTGAAATAGATTTACGGGATTAAAGTTAACGCCATAAAACATTTATTCCATTGTTTATTTTGAGAGTCATTATTCAGTCGTGCTTCGGGAGGTGGTGATTCCACTTATTGTAAGGTTAAAACGGCGGTCGCCACTTAACGAAAGTATAATACATTCAAGAAGGACGCCATAACATTCGTGCGAACGGGCCAGACGGTGGCTCCTTTTCCTTTGTTTTCAATTTGCAAGCGCATAAACACGCAACAAGCGAATATGTTAACACCCGTTTGGGAGTGGACCCGACACCCGAGCACGAGCACACGCTCGCCCCTCTATCTCTCTCTAATACAGCCACGTCACATTATAAGATTCGGTCAGTGGTAGGTGCAGATAGGGATCCATTCAAATGAGCCGCTAAAAACCACAAACACCGTTCCGACCGTTCAACGAGGACTATTTCACATGCGAGGGTACGCAGACACAAGTTGGAACAAGCTGGTTTCTCCGTTTCAACTGTTCAGTCTTTCAGTCGGGGGTAGAAGGCTCGAATTCGATCTTCGACGAAGTTGATATCTTCCTCCGGCCAGCATCTCTGGAAGGCGGTTTTTGTTTTCTGTCGGCTCAACCCGTAAAGGGGGGTGTTCCACTGGAAGAGCAGTTAAACTTCTATTCATGAGAGCGGTCAGAGTGGAACGAGGCGGGGACCTAAGCCAAGGCCAGTAGTGGAGTTACTTCCTGGACTTGAAGCCGTGCAATCAGCCCGACGGGAAAGCGCCTCTTACCGATGTTGAGAGTATGTTTCGCAACAACTGTGAATTGTGATTTTCATAATATTTTTTCGCTAATGTGGCACCGAGTTGTGGCGATTGGGTACCGGATCGTATCGTCGTTTTGGTCTAAATATGAGTTCTATTTATACGGGAAGGAATAGACGGCAGCTGTGTGATTCACAGTATCATGGTTGTCAGGATGTTGGTGGGATTGAAAAGGGGGAGCCGCCGTATTCGATTTTGTGGGGCCACCCTCCAGTTAACCTCCCTAAACGCTAAGATTCGAATGTCGACGTTCTGTATACCAGGAGGATAGTGGGCCCTTCGGTTAATTTCCTATATAGATGCAATACAATATACCAATATAATTTAAGTCCTACGTCAAGTTCGGTTGCACTATGGTTTAGCGAATCATTAGTTCATGTTATATAGACAAAGCTACATTAATTGATGGTAGACGGAATTTGAAGTTGATTTCGAGTTTTGTTAATGGCAACAAATTAGCAGAGTGCCATTCCTTTGATAACTCCATTCTAGGCACGCTAGTTGTTCATTTTCATGTTTTGCCACAAAGAGGAAATGGCCAAATTTAGACGGAGCGAATGTCCGAAATAACTAAATTTGACAATACCAGAGGAAGCGTCTATTCTATGGGTCACCTCTGCCAAAAACTGCACTTCGTGGAAACGAAACGTCCGATCTACAGTGTACTGGGCCTGGGAATAAATACGGTTTGTTTAAGGAATTTAAACCAAAGAAATACTTTCATTAATGTGATAAGGCCACCATTAACGAATCCACCGTTAATATTGAGGAACACGTGTCAGTTATTTAAAATATGTGCAAGAGTACCTGTATCTGATAACAAACCGAGGGCAGAAAGATGCGATTTTCTATAACTGTACCGAGGACAAAATCCGGGGTAATACGGGTTTATTGAATCTGATGTTAATTCCAGATTTGAAACTCTGATGTAACTCTCGCAGATGTCGACCCCGCCTGATGGGGGAGCTAACTGAAGGGCGGCATGGCCAAATTGAAAACCACCGCTCCCCCTTGTTCCCTCCTAGAGTTCTCAAAATCATGACAACCGGTGATACCTTCCTTTAAGTTTCTCAGTGGCTCGTACAGGCATTCCCAGTATTCTAAGATCTGTCGGTTCATTAGATTCCGCTGACTTCCCATTAGGGGGCAAACCGATGCGTTAAAACGTTTACAGTAGGCTCTTGTCCAACTTCAGGTTTTAACTGTATACGATTGTAAGCATATTAACCTACGACTCTATTCCTCCTGTTATGCAGAAAATTCACTGAATTTGACTTTCGTTTGGGAAGTTCGATTTAACGTTTAGGGAAGCTAACAAAAGGGTGACCTCCCTCCACTAAATCGAATTTACGGCGATTCCCCTATCTCAATCCCAACAGCCGAAATATCATGCGGCAGGCGTCAATTTTAAAACCGAAAGCTAGACAGTTATAGAATAAAAGAATTGAATACATTCTCTTAGGAAACAATGATTGGAGTTCAAGTATTGACAGTCTAAAGTGGGTTAATTATTACTGAAGCAATAGCTGAGTTCTTATACCCAACATTGTAACGTGAACGTTTGGGATGTTACTTTAACTTAAGCATTGGTCAGGAAATTGAAAAAGACGGCTTCTTATTATAATGTATGGTTATACGCCAATCCATGTCACCTTTGACTAATGCGACGTTTCGACTGTAAAACCAAACGTCTTCCTCAGGGACAAGTCAATCGAATGCCCATTGAAATAACTCAAGTTGGTCACTTGCCCAACTTGTTTTTGACTGATAAGGCCAATCTAGATAATATGAACAATAACCGGCCAGAGAGCGTACTGGGTAATACAATACCCTGAAAAATCATGATACCCCTCCACATCTATCGATCATTCCCCCGGGTCCTTGGACTGTCTATTCCCTCCGTCGAATGTAAGATTTAGGACATACCCCGTGTTGAAGTTTCTACAATTATATGAACTTATATATTTATATATATTACGTGTAGCAGTGCTTAAGCCTTCGATTTTGTGACGTTGGTTTATTTTGGTTATTGAAACTCGGGTGCCATTCATCCATTTCAAATTACTACACTAAGAACTGAGTTCGACTTTGAACAAAAACCACGACTTCCCCAATCTATAAACAATGTTCTTAAAATCATTACAAGTGCATCTCAATCAGGTTTATCATAATTAAATACGATATCTTTTATCGGATGTTATTTATCCACAGGAAAGTAAGGTCAGGCTCCGGAGTTCGCTTTGTGACCAGAATTAAGGAGAACCTAGAATGATCTACAAAATTAAAACTACGGCTACTCTACATCCATCCTGAAAATCACGATACTCTGCCATGGTCCAACGTAATAAAAGCGTAGCAATTAAGGCAGAAATTATTAGTGTCGTAGATTTCGTGTGTTTCTGTCTCCTCTCGTTGGTTTGGAGAGAAACACTCGGTATTCCAACCCCTCGCAGACCACAAAACAGGTATTCTAAAGTATGAGTGCTTATATTACCTATTTACTATCCGTGGAAAGTTCCTGGACCGACGTGAAGTAATAATTATAATAACTATTTATTTTTATTACTTTATAATTATTCCACTAGAACTATTTTCTTCTGGACCGCGAAGGGAGTGCTCGCCGTGTATGGGTCGTCCTGAAAGCCGGTCTAAAAATAGGCGGGAGCATTTTAACCTATAAATTGTTCGGCCGAACGCGCCGAGCTACATTTCCTTGGAAGCTGTTTTTGAAAATATTTACAAAACCTCGACAGGGCGATAGAGTAGAGCTATTAGGGGAGGAGGAGCGCCGCCTCCCCCCACGTCGGTTGTTCTACCATTATGAGCAGCCCGATTGACCCAACCGGACCGCCGGTCGCTTTCAGTCTGCTCCCCTCCAACAATTAGTCTCCCCAAAGACTTCTGCTCTTCTTTTTATACCAACTAACGAAAAGCAAAGAAATAGAGATATAGAAAATAAACGAATAACTCGTGGATATTGCGTAGGAGTATGTAAGATGCGTAGTTTTTAATGTCGCATTTGTCTCGACGGCTTTGCCTTTCCGGTTTGTTTTCTGAAAATTATTAATATAAACATCGAGGGTATGATTGTCTTCTACCACTCCCTGTAGTCTACGAACCCTTAAAATAAATCTAACTATTCGCGTAGGCGAGGAAACAGTGACAATTTAGCGGTGTACAAATATGACGATCACGAGAAACTGAGAACGATCGTAGCCATTACAAATCGATGTATTTATCTCCCATAATTTTATTTGTGACATTCGTGAAAGGCATACAGACCGGTAGGCCTTGCCCAATTTCCGAGGGTATAGTGATACATCGCATGTTATCTATGGAACACGCACATATATACTTAAATATTTGCATATTCACGACATCGTATACAACGGGGAATGGGTGGGGGTGGGCGCAAAAACCGCGAAGACAGTTTTAGCTGCAGGTTATATAACGATGGGGTAGGCGGAGCTGCAGTAGCCGGGTGGTGTGCGGAGGGCGGGGAGAGGCACTACCCCTCACACAGTAGTATAACGGGGGAGCGTTGGCGGCGCCGGGGGGGGGGCAGCGATTGAATCATTGATGAGCGGACGAACGGGGCGGCATAGCAGAGGCAGAAAAAGAGAGGGAGAAAGAGTGCTAGAGGGAGGGTGGGAGAGAGGGAGAGAGAGGACGGGCGAGAGAATACGGGGTCGGAAAGGAGAGTTGGAGGAGCCGGGGGATAAAGAGAGAACTGGCGAGAGGAGAGAAGGGACGTTGGCGAGGGGGCGGGGTGGAGGTGAAGAAGAATGATAAGGGTAAGAGAGAGTAAGTGAGAGGGGTGCTCTTGTACATGCCCCCCTTAACACAACCCATAGACTAGAAACTACCCCCGGGGCAAACCTCCCGCCCGCCACCAAATAAAGGCTCCCTGCCGGGTCAATATTGGCGGGAAAACCTGGCGGCCCACTCCTCCTATCAAACTCTCTCCTCTCTCTCTCTCTCTCTCTCTCTCTCTCTCGGCCACTCTCACTCTGTGTATATCTCCCTCTCGCTCTCTTTGTCGCTACCCCTCTCTATAATGCTAGCGCCCACACCGCTGCGCCCCTAGCACCGCATATCGATTACCTCTGGCACATTGGTAACACTGTTGGCTCTCTTCTCTTCCTCATTCTCTCTCTCTCTCTCTCTCTCTCTCTCTCTCCCTCTCCCTTCATCGCTCGTTCTCTTTACTTTCCTCTTCGTTTCCCCTATTATTTCCCCCTTCCGATACCTTCATATTACTATCTCCCCCTCTGTTTCTATTTCTACATCGCGATTCGGTAATCTTTCCGTCAATCCCTCATTGATATTTCTCGCACTGCGGCCTTACGACTTTAATTCGGTAATTGTTTCTGTTTTTATTTACGGATTGGAAATATCGGAAGAGCGTATATAAACACGCGTTTTAATAACTGAGTTGTGGAGGGAAGAAGAAACAATTACATTTTTTATATCGCTAAATAGAACTAAATAGAATACAGAAAAAAATCGTAATAATCAACTATCGCATTTCTTTTATGTGTATAATATCTTTAGAAATATTTAAAAATAAATAGGAAATGGGGCCATGAATTAAAAATATACTTCTAACCCTGTCGATATTTTTAAGGTGCGCTTTAAAATACGCCGTTTTAATTAATAGATGTAGAATACTTGTCGGACGTTTCCCTGTTGACATAAATGGGGGCGTTGTATTTTCATTAAGGAGAATGGAAAACGATGGTAGTTTTCCTTCTCGTGTTGTCATCATAATGCCGACGATAACCACCCAGTACGCCTCACTGTACGTACACGGTTTTTGAAAAATTTGAATTCTCACCAGCCGAGTAGTAATTTTTAATGGCTCTAGATACTCAATATGGAAACAATTTATTAAATTGTAAACATTTTTGAGCAGTACAAAATATTAAAAGTTTTAATGAAATATTAGTGTCAAAAATAAATATCATTTAGTGCCCCATAAAATTGTAAACATTTAATTTAATGAACATATATTTTGTTTTTCAAATCAATTTTATATCAGGCTACAAATCGTCGACTACTGCACAATATTTAATATTACGAACGCAAATAATAACGGTAGCGCCATTTGTGTCAATACGTAACGCCAGTTGTTGTTGTTGCTGTTGTTGAAGGATATGTATCGCCCACAGCTTCCTGAATAACCGTTAATTTGTTCTGTATCGAATAGCTCCGGCATCAAACCATATTAGTGCCTCCCGCGCTTCCAACTTATTCGAAGTTGAGCCGCCGTCGCCACCGCCCACGCCCGGTCAATTTCAGAGATTAAATCCTCGGTCGGTTTCTCTTTTTACGGGCCGACGTTTCCTTTTCGAGACCGACCGTCTAATCGCCGAAACCTTGGGACGAGTTCGAAAATTATGACATAAATGTTTTAAAGACAATACAAAACGGCGATCGAGAAGGACCTCGGGCAGTTGCTTGCCTTAAAATGGACGTTGAAAATGTTTGAATCGTACATATGTGAATCAATTAGGCATGTTTATTGGGTGCGTATATATAAATTGGACCAACATCTCCGTGTAATGTTCAGAGATGGCCAATTGTTGTAGTTCGCCCGTATTTTTGGCTGTTGTAATCGGTTAACCGGTTAAAATTGAAGTATAAAATTAACCTCCAAAAAGGTGGTCGGTTCTTAACAGGTTGTGAAAGCAGAGTCGTGCGCGTGCAGGTGATATTGCCGCATGTGGCACGGGCCCTTGTGGCCCACCTGTGTCGCCCCAATAGACCGGCAAGGTTGGCTCCGCCGGCCGCCACCTGCACCACCCTTCGATTCCTCCGCCACAGCTATTATCCTCAATTTAACCCCCGGGCCTAATATAACGATAACTTCTATTCTAAAAACACACACACACACACACAGACATACACATGAGCACAAATACGGGCACGCGAGTCAAAATAAATAGCGGCGGTCTACCGACTGACCCGACCGTGCGTTGGCGAGATAAGCTAATGCCTGAGTTTGGTTAAACGCCGTTTCGGAATTTCAGTTTCCAGGATTCATTGGATACTTTTTTAAAGTTTCAAGCCCAATTTTGCCTTGATTTTTTTCGGTATCTAGCGTATTAATCTACAAATACTGGGTGGGGTGCTCGTTACGCTGTAATTTGGTGAACGCAATTGACATATACGTTCCCTATAACATGGTGGTTGGTTCCTTTAGGAGGCCGAAAAAACTGCATACGATAATACTGATTGCCAAATTCCTCGATTTCGCGGGAGTAAATTGATATTACAGACCTCTTGTAAAAGTGTATCTTGGTTTACTTAATATATTTGTATAGTTGGTATTGTCCAACGTGTTCCAACAGTACATTTCGTATCTTCCTACAGAATATACTGGCTTATCTTTTTCTAAAGATTTAATATATAATAATACTCTGGTGCCAGCGTGAAATGCCTATGAAGGGCCGCTGGCAGACAGCGGTTAACGCGCGGTATAAATATGATAAATATGAAATGCGGTAATATACAAACAATTGTACGGTTACTCTCATCGGCCGCCGGCCGAATGTGCGTTCTTTCGCATGAATATATTATCTCGCTGCCAAAACATTTATTTCGCTTAAAATAAACAAATACGGCGAACAGATTGCAGCGTCCCTGAATAAAACATTCGCTGCACCGCCAGTCCCCCGTGTCCGGGCACAAAAAAAAGGGAACTGAACGGCCGAAGAGAAATATTTTACAAATTTCGTTTCCGCTTCCGTCTCATCCTGGAAATTTAGTTTAATTCTGTCGCCAAAGATGGAAAGACTACCGGCAGATTATTCCTTAGTAAGGATAATCTTTGTACGAGAGCAATGATATCCTTCTTAATAGTTTTTAACAAAATTCCCTTTAGTTTAACATACCTGTTTTGTGGTCTGCGAGGGGTTGGAATACCGTAGATTCTCCTCTCGCTGGTTTGGTCTTTGGCTAGACCTGTGTGTCGGCTGCTCGCCATCTTCAGTAGCGGTGTTAGTCACTTTCGGCACTTTGGATGTTTTTCGGACATCCATTTCGGACAGTACAAGTGACAGTGACAGTGCAGTGAGGGTGCCCGAAAAACATCCAATCGAAACCGATCTAGAAAAAGACCAAACCAGCGAGAGGAGACAGAAACACGCAAAATCTACAAAATTGTGACGATTCTGTGCGTTAAATACACACATAGGATGTAGACATTGACACAACCCCTCAATATTGATCTGAAAATATTTCCAGATTAATTCTTACAATTTTTTTTATTAGCAATAATTCATAAGTGTTTTATTATTGGGTGACTTTTAATTTCCCTATTAGACATCCTTGCCTTATTTTATTGAAGGCTGATGAATCATATCGTAAGTCTAATAAAAATAATCCGTTCGAGTACACTTCGGATAAAAATATCCGGATTTAAACTTGATTGTTCTCTGAATTATTTGACTTTTCCCGAAAATTTGCATGAATCCCATAGAACTCCATTGGGACTTACTTTCTACACACATTATTACCAAACATAACAACTTGTGTAAGACCATCCTGCAGAAGATGATTCCTGTAAATTGTGTTAGCGAGGAGGAGGGGGGACAGACGGTGTCCCTATCGTGCTGGGGATCTGCGCTCTTCTGGACTCCTGAAATACGATAGAGTATGTCTTAAAAATTATTGCGTAATCTTCGAAAAGAAAAAAAAAACTGTCGGTAATCGTGACGCAACGTCGATCAAGATATTCCAACGGGGCTTTTAGGTCACCAGACGAGTCCCCCCCCCGATCATTATAAGCACGATATTGGCCGATATAACTCGATTAACAAAATATTTTCTTTTCCGCTGTACCGTCCAAGAGCGTTTGATTCGAACGAGGAGCCCCCTTTCTTTTAAACTTTTGCGCAATTTTGAATTATAACCGTGCTAAATTTTTTTAGCCGGAGTGAACAGCCAAGGGAAAGTTGGTTCGTTACGAATAATATTGGTGTGAATCCGATTGACGAAATGTTCGAGCGTACGATGAATCTTCGCTTATTATCATATTCGGTTTCGCGTTCGCGAATAATGGCTGGCCCGTGATGCAACTATCTGAAGTTCAATCGATTCGGTTATCACCGCTAAAAATAACCAAGGATTTACCGTTCGGTTATTTTTGAATTAAAAATTAAATACCTGACTGTATTATTTTAAATGGCAGTATATTGAATGTAAAATTATTTTGGGAACGTCAATATTCATTAACGTATGTTAATGTCTATTGAGCGTTGGCTATTAATATAGTGGTAAATGAGGCGTTTCTAATAATTATCGTAATACAATTGTAATTATTTCGCCGTGCCAGATTTGGGAATAGGGACAGGGGATCTATGGTAGCAACTCGCACCCTGTACCGGTTTCGGCTTCTCGCCATCGTCAGTAGCACACTCTAGCATACTCTACAGGTTCAGTCTTGTCAGACCGGCGAACGCCGGATCCGACACGTAATAATTAGGTTGGTCGTAAGCCATATTTATGGGGAATATAACGACGATAACCATTCATAAAACTTATTATATGGCGAACTGACAGGATTCTGCATCATTAGCCGACGCGCGCTCTGTCAGTGGTGTGCCCAGTGACGATGGCGAAAATTTGGCGAACGGGAAATCACCAAGAAAAAGCGAGATTAAACAGATTTGTTATTACATTTCTTATCTCATTTTACATTTGAAGTGATATTTATCCTACGATTGGTTCAATATCCGTATAACGAATTAATTAGGAAAATGGTCAGGAATGAAGGAGGCCATAGTTGAGGAATGGTCTAGTATCGGTATAGTATTTTCCCGGAGAGCAGTTTTGTGCTACTGTCTTGTGCCAAGTGGCTAATTGTGACTGTTGGAGCGTACAGTGTACGCCCGTTTGATTGGTCCGAGGGGCCTCGAAGGTCAAGTCAGAAAAGCACACGCTCCGCTAAATGTAAACGCCGCGTGTCCCTCCTCGCAGATTTTCCCCCTTCTTCGTCGTATTCAATGGCGCACACTCCTGACGGTTTGAGGTGCCGTTTCACCCACGCCGTTCTTTCACTCTTCTTTTTTATCCTCCTTCCTTTAAATAACTTATTTTTCCCTTTCACCAACTCCAAGTCGGCCAATTAATCGCCGCTCTTTGATGCGGCCCAACCTTTTGCCGGTGGCGAACGCCGCTTTTGTACGACTGAAACGTATTTCGTTCGAAAATATTTAACTTTTTATAATTTTCCGTCAAGCTATTCTTGCATCCCCTATTGTCAATATAATACCTAGTGTATACTACACAAGACGCAATGTACGAAATTCAACATTTTTCTCTTTATATAAATAATATATATTATTTATTGATCAAATTCTGATGAGTGAATGAGTGGAGTTATGGAAGTTTGATTCATTTTCTGATCATAAACTCATTCTTTCTTTACCTGAACACAGGTCAGGTCGTTCTAACCACTAAACAAATTATTAGAATTAATTAAATATTTTATTATCGCGTATTAATGTTTCAACGGTGAGATGTGTCCATATATATTTTCCCCACTAGCACTTTCTATTGAGTCCTTGCAGAGTACGATGTCGTTCCCGGACGCGGTGACAAATTACGTGTTGTCAACCGAATATGGACGGACTAATCTTCATTCTAGCGATCGCTTACTTATCCCAGGTTTTTCACGAGGCTGCAGACCGCTGTCGCCTGTCTAGAATCGGATAATTCGGAATCGCCAGATTGAGATACTGTAAGCGCATTGTTGTACCAACATCAGTCGATTTTCTGAATACACTTTCGCATTCAGATCTGCTAATAAATATCCGAAATTATACATAAAAAAACGATTTTCCTCGAGCCCCCACATTTTTACTGAATTTCGACCGGGTGCGTTATATATATAATATCAGGCGATGAATGGTTTCGTTTTTGTTTCAATTGGAACCTTTACATTTAAAGACAATATACTTATCTACAATTCCATCTTTTCAACAAAAAAAAATCCATTTTTCATAATAACGGAAGATTATGCTATTCAATCATTACATGGTCTGTTTATTTGGTGAAATTGTATGAAATGCAACGTAAAGAACTGCAGATTGGAGCGACGATTTTAAGACATGTAAAGTACCGACTTTATACATCATAAAGTTCTGTTTGGAATGAAGTTATTCTGGAGTTAGCGAATTTGTCCCGTAGAGAAAGACAACGATAATTACGACGATTTACATAAAACTAATTGGGCCCGTTATCCATCTTTCAAGATCTTGTTCTCACCGCGATAAGACGTAAACGCTCTTTTATTTGCTATTTGCTAAATATCGTTCCCGCTAATTTGACTCCTCGGCGAAACGTCCAGAGCTCTGGGGGCTCTGGGAAATTGCATTCTCCGACAGCGTCAGAACTTGACGAGCCCGAGGGAAAGGTCATTGGACGATGGGACTACTACTGGGAAGATTGCCAAGTGTGGGGGACACTAATCACTCGGCACTCAGTTTGAGGAATGTCCCTCATCTGCCCCGCGGCCTAACCTTGCCAGCGGCCCAAGTCGCACCGGACGTTCGGTAACGGCAAATCTCCTTGAATATCCAACGCATTCGGTTCTATTTTAATTCAGGAAACGCGTCAGGATTCCAGAAAATCTGAAATTGCAAGCTGGCTGAAATAATATCAGCTAATATTATTGAGTCGAATGTAAGACGCATTCAAGTTGTAAGACTGATTTTGACGAAGACGGATTTATTGGCTGTCGACTGTGTTATGTTCCAATACTTTCAATACTTTGATATCAAAGCACTGGGAATATTAAAATGGAAGTGAAAAGAAAAAGGAAAATAGGAAACTGTTGCCTTTTGACGGCCGGAATAGAATAGTTGTCGAGAAGAAGCAGGGGAGTGTGAAAGCTATATCGGCGCAGTTGGCCGCGTTCACTTTCACCCGCTTCCGCGTCCTGTCATGAGACTGCAGCTTCCCCTTTTAGGAAGTGACGCTAGGACATTCTGCTTGGAATTATGCTCGGAGCGTGTTTTTAATCGGTCCGAATAATAAGTATAGCGCTGTTTCACCCCCCAAGTCCTATCTGTACTCGGGGTGCAGGTAGTTTGACACGCGGATTGGGATGGGTCTCCGGGGGTTCTTTGAAGGATTTCTCGGAGAGCTCCATTACTTAGAGCGGCCGTTGAGGAATAGCGGCTCTTCTGTTGCATTATACAGTATTAGCCGGAGGACTCCCGTTTGGCTGGTCCCAAAGAATCGTCCCTTCGCTACTTCCTATCCGGCCCTCAGTTTTTCTGCGATTTCCACCGATTGTGCCCCTTATTAATGTATTTCCAGATATTACATCGAATAAATATTTTATCGCGATAGCGCCCCATTGGCCGAGTAAAGAATTGCAATGTAAATTGCATGTACTAAATGGCATATTACAGGCTACTGCATGATACGCGTTTCGCGCAAATATACGTCCAGTATCGTATAACACTCCTGTTTCTCTACCTTCCATCCCGGCTCTGACCTTTCCTACCTGTCATACTAGTTTTCAATCGTCATTACGGCGAAAATACTACTCATCTCCGATCTGTTCGAGCTGTACATCCTGATTGGATAGGCGCACAACAACTGAACGATTGTTCGTGGCGTCTAAGAAAATTATTCTTCGACTCCTGGCGTTTGAAAAATAAATTTTCACGCAATAATCAATCGCTATCGTTCCTTCAACAATGCAATTGCCATACGGACACACGAAATTCTTCAATACAGGAAAAAAAAATTCTAAAAAAAATGAGCTGACCAAATAGTGAAATGCCGCGGTCTTGCGACTGTAACGTGGTTCTGTGCGATCTGACGACGCTGGCGCTGGTCAGCCTGCTGGTCCACAACTGCCTGCCGCCGGCGGTCAAGATGACCCTGGAGAACATGATAGAGTACCCGGACGGCGTACTCAACCACGTCCACAATCTCATCCTCCACCTATGCTTCTGCCTCGTCCAGTGCGTCTACATACTCTACGCTTTCTGGGTCTACATGAAATTCACGATCTACGTCAACGCTGCCGTCGGAGAAGTGATGAGGTGAGTGGAACGGTCCACTTTCAACACCCTTATCGTGCCTTCATCCACCTCCCCTAACGTGCCTATTGTAGAACGCGATTGTAGATAGGCTTTTACCCATCGCTACTGCTGTTAACATTATGGCGAGTTGGTACCAGTCACCGATGAATAATGAATAATAGACGGACTGAGACCAATCTATTAGACCTAGAAAGTGAAAGGGAAATCGCGCGAAGGCTTATGTCCGAAACCTCGTCGATTTCCCGTAATATTGAGTTTAATGTCCCGAATTTCATAGTAAAGAAATTTGATTTTCGTAAATTATTTACATTAAATTTTAAAACCATCCAATTCAGATTAAAATACATATTTTTGCACAGCTGAAAACAATGTTTCAAAATATTCACCCCGATATAATGGCAGCCGAATCGAAGATTAGCAGCCTGAACAAATGAAACTGGATAAGTAGTTGCCTTCCCGTAACCGATAAATTTGTCTTTTTGTATTTATAGATACAGTAAGCAAACGTATTCACATTTATATTTGATATAGTAATATATTACCGTATTATGTGATGATGATTGGAAATTTTTAATTAGTGAATATTAAGTATGCGCACACAGCTTCTTAATTAACCCTCGTCAAAACAACAATTAATTTCCTTACTATACGATATCCCCCGTCGCAAAATACTGGGCTAAAACAGCGAAACAGATGTTCGTGATCTCTGCAGAGGGCGACCGGCCGTACACGATTCAAAAGCGTAACGGTTGAGATAAATTGAAGCCGCGAACGTGTACAATGTTTGCCGGCCACGAAAGCAATTAATGTCCGGCCGAAAGGGTGAAGTCTCTTGTTTATTTTTTCCGATATACGTCGCTGCTAGCTGTTGACCCAGCGCCGCCTCCGCCACTCAATTTATTCTGACCCAATTTACATGGCAATTTATGGCGATGGGAGAGTCGAGGACCCGCCCCCAAGTCTTTATTGGGCTTTCGGTAAAGGAATTAATACAGGAATTATAGTGGCACGTGTCACTTAAAAATGGCGTTCATCATTTTTCGCTTCGACTCTCCTAAAGATCGGATAGATCACGGGAGACGAAACCGTTTTCAGCGGTCACATGCTCACTTGACCTCCGATTGTGTATTCCTTACACGATTAGTTGCTCGAGCATTTAAATGTGTATTTCGGTAATTTCTGTGGAAAGATTAACCACACAATTATCGTCCAGTTATAGTCGGCATCTAATGTAATCCGCCACGCCGTTTACGAAACTACCGTCCGAAGTAGTGCACCGTGTATTGAGAAACGAGTGTGGTTTTGTTATATAAACCAGTTTATCATTGCGACAATCCTCCGCCCCTCCACCCCCCGCCCCAAACCTCTTGTAGTAACGCGCTCTCACTCGCCTTTTTAAGGCTCCACATACACTTTTCTGGCCGTTCTCAATGCGTTGATTTCATTTTGGGCATCTGTTAAAACGGAATGACACCGTAAATGCACACGCCCTTTCCACCGAATATGGACCATAGTCCACCGAAACAGGCGTCTGATTGAAGACACGGAAGGAGGCCAATCATTATCGAATGAGTGTGTTACTCGAACCGTAGCGGACCGTTTATTATCTAGTAATAATTTTAAAAATAGACATAGAAGCGCCAGATTGTCTATTGAAAATCACTTTTGGGAGGGATATAATACCCAAAGATTGGTACTCTTTCCTATCTCTTCTCCCTTGCTGAATATCAAAAACGTTACAGTCCTCTCTACAAAACCCTTAAACTAGGTACGCGAACGGATAAGAATCGCGTAATGGAAGGATTTATTTTCTTTTGTGGCGTACCATAATTGCCGCGAATTATTATCGTTTGTACAGACACACAAGCGTGTGTGTTCTTACAAAGGTTTAGTTTACCTTCGAAGGGTAGGGCGGATGGCGAAAAGGTGAAGGATAGAAGAAGGAGGACAGACGTGAGAATCGGCGAAGAGGAATAAGAAAGAGGGATAAAGAGGCCGGGAGAGAGCGGGAGAAGAGGTGGCCGATATTATGAGAGATTGTGGGGAAGGCTCGGTGTCGGAGGTACAAGGGAGCCGGGCAGCGTGTTGAAGGGACCTGAACCCCAAGCTGGTTACACTTTATTATTGCTTGTTTTATTTTACCGCTCTCCTCCGGCTCCTCTCCCTCTCCTTCTCCTCTCGGCCTCCCTCCCTCCCTCTCTCTCTCTCTTCTCCTCTCCGGTCGAGGAGTCCGTCGTTTTTTACGGGCCCAATAACAAAAAAATCATTGGAATGCCTCGGGTCCGGTCCGTAGCCTCCTGGTGTTGCCGGCTCGTGGCCCACGGTCACTGCTCCTCCTCCTCCTCCTTGTCATAGATATATAGTAGTTAGCCGCCGCCGCCGCCACCGCCACCAGTCCTCCCTCCATCCTCCTCCCTCCTACCTCTCTCCCTCTCCACCACTAAACTACTAACAGGTATACATACGCACACTGACACACCCACACTAACACACACCATTCTACTACCTGTTTAGAATATAGTTCTCTCTCTCCCTCCTCACCCTCCCTCCCTCTCTCTCTCTCTCTCTCTCCGTGCTTTCCGACTCACCGCCCTGCCCGGTTGTTCCGTCTCCACTCTCTGAATCTGGAAACGATTCTCCTCCTCTAATCTGTAAATAAGATAAAGTCGTTGAAATTTCGACCGCGATCCCTGTACCGATTTAGTGCGCGCCGATTTCGGTCCAAATCGATTGGCCGACTCAAGGATTGGTTTATTCTCGCCGAGTACGTTATACGATTCCGGGTACTGTCGGAAATTACCCACCGGATCCGGGTTTCTGTCGCCCAAACGTTTTCCCGCCTGAATATAAATAGTTGGAAGAATTGGTGAAGAATGTCGATGACCAAAATTAACACAAATAACTCATTAGCCCCTGGTCATAAATGCCTTGAACGGTGACGGAAAGTAGGAGCTGAGTAAGAAAACTGAGAGCCTCCAATACTTGCCTCAGAGTTACACAGAAACATAACGGTAGCTTAGTGGCCAGGGTATCGAAACGCTGAGTTCGTCTCTCTTTTTGCGGATGTACAAAATCCTGGCTGTTATTCAGGTTAAGAGATAGATAAATCATAGGTTTAGATCGACCTTTAGTGTGCCGTTTTTACTCTTAAAACCCGAAGGGGGGAAAGGAGGATTGATAATTCCGTACAGAAGCGTATAATGGCGAGTAATTTAAAGATATTCTGTATCACTGACGGATTATTAATTTTTATCTGTTCCACTTCCAGCGCCCCGTAAAGAGCCGGAGGATGTCCTGGTGGTCGGGGCGACGGTGCAGCTTCATCGTGATTTGTAAAAGGAGTCCAGTTGAATGAACAGTAATTCTGAGGGGGCAGTCTAGCACGGTTTCGAGAGGGGCCAGATAACAGGTCGGCAGCCCAGAGCGGATGATGACCTTAAAACACGACGTTTTTTTTACACCCAAGGATAGTCCCGATCATTACTCCATCGGTCGACAGATACAATCCTTTCATAATATACCCAGATATTAAGCCGCCTATTTACACTCTAACTAATTTTTTTGTACATTGATTTACAAGTACAACATAAATTGGATTGAATTAAACTGGGCAGTTCAAGGATTCAGTAGGTAAATTAAATAATTAGAGAAGCAAATTCCTCAACAAATAAGCATTTTTTATTCAACTTGTAGCGTACTTCATAAAATACACGATACACGGTTGGATAAATACTACAGGATAATAACACAATCGAGGCTGTATACAAATATAATTCGTACAATGATTAGTTATGTTACAATAATAATTATCCCATATACACTTGCAGAATAAATGATCCCGAACATTGGAAACACAAGTTAATTTAGGTATATTATCTAATGTGGTAAATTAAATTTAGACTTGAGACCAATTGGTTTCCCAACTTGGGACCAATCTACAAAATGAAAATAACCTCGTGGAAAGAAAATGAGGCTATTAGCACCGAAATGAGGGATGCACAAGTCCCCGCCAGGTAAAGGGTCGAGCTCCCGGCATCCATCCCATCGCCAATTCTCCCGGTACGATTGTACCTGGCACTTCAGTCCAGTCTACCTGGAGTCCAGTTTTAAGATTATCTGGGTACCGAAATATTAGGACTGTCGGTAAACGGTAAAAGTTTCGCCGTCGGTAAAATTTCTTCCAATTAACAATAAGGCCCTGTTAACTTCCAGCGAGTGAATTCTCCCTTGAGAAATTAAAAATAGACGGCCACACAAACGCGCGATTGGAGCAAATAATTTTATTCGTTATTTGAAATAATATCTTACCGTTTGTAGGATTAGATTAAATAATATAGCGGTGCGTTGAATTAGCCGCTAGGTAAAGGAGGGAACGTGTTAAGGTAAATGGAGTCGGGTGTTGGGAAAGGGGAAACATGCGACGACGACATGAAAAACGACGAGAGAAAAAAAGAACAGTTTTTCGAATTTATATTTTTCAAGACTTGAGGCCGCCAATTAATATATATCGGAGGAAGGTTTTGTAGGAAATAAAAGAAGTACACGAAGAAGAGGTATATGGGGTGGGGGGTGGAGCGGAGAAGAAGCCCCGGCAGGGTGGGTGCGTGTGCGTGTGTGCCGGCGAGCCAGCGCTCCCGAGCGTTTTAATTCAAGGCAATCCGACCCGACACAGTGAGCCAAAATAAAAGAGACAGAGAAATCGCGTACCCTTGAGGAGCGAGGGAGACAGTGAGAGAACGGGTACAGTCCGCTCGAGGAGTTGGGCCGGCGCTCATTTGAGAAAATAATTCAGAGCAATGAGGAGATTAAAATGCGGCTGAGACGGCCGCCTCTCACTGCTGTACTCCGATCCTCAATAAGACAAAGAAGGGGGCGTCACATTGCCCGCAACAACACACTGCGCCCCGCCAACAAACCCATACCCCTTAAACGGCGTCAACTATTTAGATATAGCCCCCTATATTTAAGCCAATACTCGGCTTAACGATATTACAGGTAGTCCTCGTACGACCAGACGAGAGAGCGAGGAAAATATGCGATAACTAGCTGTAGGATAATCACTTCCTCCAACGTGGCATTGGGCTCTGTCACGCCTCACATATTATCCGTCTCCTGTCTCCTGTCTTACCGGCTTAGGATCTGGCCGCCGTACTTAATAAACGCGATAAACGCTAAAATCTCGGATTTGGTAGCGTATCCTGAGTAAAACTACTGTACGCTAATTGCAAGCTACTGATTAGTAGTCGATCTCTCGTCGGCTATATACCAGCCTTATAGTTTTGAAGGGCACAAAAACTTTACTGCCGAATTTCAGAAAATCCGACCCGAATCATCCTGAACCTTATCTCTAAAACACGCGCAAACGGGTTTTAGGATACTGCCTTAAGACTAGTTCAACGTGGAATTCAGCAGTTTAAGATACGCGGATCCATAAAATTACAACTGTTTCTGGTGCTGCAAGTGATTAATATCGCTATAAGTTTTCATGCTTTCCAAGTAGTTGAAGTGTGGGCCGTGAAAGTTCAATTTTCTGGAATAATTCGCTACAAACAACACCTCTGATTGTAGTCGCTGTTTAGCCTCAAACCGAACGGTCTCGAAAGCCTTAATTGGAATAATTTCAATCGACGTTTCGGTAACTAAACGAAAAATACGCAAGAACCGCTGGAAATTAAAAAAATATTCTCGACGTATATTATTTGTGTCATCGATAAATGCGCTGAACTGTAGCGTTAAATGTCCTTGCCGGGGAGCCTGAATAGGAGTCTCTATGGTCTTTGACAAGAGTTGCGCTCTATAGAACAAGGTGATTCACAAGAACTCGGGGCGTTATTATTAAAGGCGTGTCGTCTTAACCGAAGGAAATGTCGTAACCTAACTTGGGCACAAAGGTTAGCCACCAGAAATAGAACCAACGACACCCCCTCCCACCATTTCATCCGCCGTCTCCGTTTATAGATAATTGTTATTATAATTCGACTCGTCCGCCCATCCTATTTGGTGCCGAACGAATTGGCCTCTTAGAGAGTCCCGTTCCGACGGACGACATCCAGCGGCAGTCTTTCCCCGACCGGCATCCATCGATGGACACCGCAATATCCATTAAGAACCAAGCTGTTACTAATTAACGATACGGTCGAGACAACTGCTCGGACTGCTCGTGGTGTCTCGAACATTAGGATATAACGGCAAAATCCATTCATGGCTGTCAATTAAAATACTAAAACAAGTAACATATACCTCGGATATACGCAGTTTTGTAATATAAGTAAACTAGATTTCGGGTTTCGTACCTTACTGTTTTCAACGTTTCAAGGCTATATAGTTTTCTGCCGTAACTGAATCGACCGACTCGTCCGTATATGAATTGGCCACTGGTGAATGTACAAAGAAGGAAGGGGTTATAATTGAATGGATTAAATGCCCGGGCACGTTTGGATATGTTTAATGAATAACTGGCACTCTCGTAAATTACGACCCTCTTCTGGCCGACCGACGAGTGTCCCGTTTTGACTTCCTAACTCGAATCGATCCTACCGCCAGTATATTGTATACTACAATATGCGTATTCGGTCATCGAACTGTGTTGCGTTAACTTTTTCGAGGCAAAAGTCTTCGAGATAGTTACTTGGAGTGTTTCACTCCAACTGTCGGCAAAACGGTTCATTTTCGTGCAACATTTGCAAGAATCGTTGAACCCTGCGGATTGAATACTGTAATGAAGTCGCAACAGCAATACGAAATGAATTATCTTATTGAAATTCGGCTGACTGGAAAATGAAGTTTAGCATCGGCCCTAGAACGTGCCGAGAAGGGACGAGGACAGGAATATGCATCGGAGTCGGGGATGACCCGGTCGGAGGATGCCCCTGGGGAAGGTCGGCGGTGTTAGGCCCTCCCACCGGGAGCACGGTGCGACAGCGAAACAATCAAAGTAAAAAATGGCGCGGGGTCTCGCCTACGTGGCTCAGATAGTTTCTTACTGGTTTTCTCCCAAAAGGAAGATTGCGCCGAGATAGCCGCCCGACCGATCCCCGCCCCCCGCCCCCGCTCATCCGACTCGCCCTTGCCTCCGTTTCGTTTTGCTCCTTTTGAAAATAACGGCGAAAAAAGTCGAGTTTAACATGAAATACCAGTAAACAGTCCAACGCTCGAGTTACGCAAGAAAACCGGACGGGTTTTTACAGTATTATATTCAGTCCGCTTATAATCTACCCAAAGATTAACTCCCCCTCCGTGCCGACATCCTTCCGAAGAGCACCTTTCGTCATTAGTTAATTTTTTACAATGGGCACAGCCGGTGAGTTTTTGTAACGCGTCCAATCCGATATATCGTAAGGCGCGAGAGGAGCGACGCGAAAGACACGAAAGATGAATTGAAAGGGAATCTCGGGGCCGATAACGCCTCGTCGGATTAATATAGGCCGGTTAATTATATAGGCGATAAGTGGCGGCGGTATTGGCGAGGGACCAGCGTGCCGGGGACGGCGGCACGCTCAGTCGTCGGCCGGCGCCCGGACCAGCAACACTGATCGACGAATGGAGGAGCCGGAGAAAGAGGGGAAGGAGTCCGTCTAGGTGCGCCTGTGTGTGTGAGAGAGAGAGAGAGAGAGAGAAAGAGTGAGAGGGTGACAGGGGGGGGAGAGTGATAGCGTTAAACAGGGAAGATGGGAGAGGAGGAGTTTTGAGTACGAGAGGGAACAAGGGAGGAAATAAGAGGGGTGGGGGCGTCGGGAGAAGGGTTTCCTGAGGGGAATTTATATGAGTGTGTGTCGTGGAGGAGAGGCGGGAGCGGGAGCGGGACCGCGTGCGGAGGGAACAATGAATGACACCGCAAAGGGAAATAGCGGAGGAAAAAGAGAGAGAGCCCGAAGAGAAGAGTATTAGAGAGGAGGGGGAGTATTGGCGCGGGGCCAAGGCACGGGACGGGACGGGACGGACATTGCACCTTATTGACTAGCCGAGGGGACCCGAGCACCGGCGACCCCGCCGACCACCCCACACCCCCTCACCACCCTCACACCCACCCACCACCACCACCACCACCACCACCAATCTACACCGATCACTACTCCTCTCCTCTCCTCTCCTCTCCTCTTCCTTTCCGATTCTCTTTATCAATCCTCCCTCTCCTCTCCTCTCTCTCTCTCTCTCCCGTCCTCCCTCACCGCCCCGCCGCCCCCGAAACCCCCCTTGCGGTGGCTTCCTCATAAACACTCGCCACTTTTTTGCCCGATGACCTTCCGTACAGTTCCTGCAACAAGTTGCAACCTCTCGCACAAATACGGTTCACCTCTGGCACTCCTGAGCTCCGAATAGCTATATATATTTCTCCCTCTTGCCTCATCTCTAAATCTCCTCTAGGCTTCGTTTTGTTTCTATTACTCCTTATTCGCCTTCGGTCCCCGGTCCCGAATTTAGATTCGTCCCGGTATTCTAGGCTTTTAGTACCTCGTTTTGTTTCGGCCTATCCGATCGTCGGGTTTAGCCGTAGGCGCTCTTAGCGCTTCTATTCCTAGATGGCCCTTTTATAGGTCACTCGTTGTATCTACTTCCCTGCGACCACTCATGCTCCGATCTCTCCTCAAGCCATTTATTCAGGATCCGTAGGTCGCTGCGTACGTGACGGAAGGAATTTAGCTTGATGAGTTGAAAACTAGCCCCATCGAACGCGATGCGATATCGCGCCGCTTTTTTATAGTCCATTCGAAATTCAGCGCTAGAAAAAAGCGATACTCTACTAATTGTAAAACTGGCCTCTATCGGAGACACGTTGCCAATTAATCGGTGGCCGGCCGGTCGGGCCGGAGTGTATCGGGACCGCGCTGTAAAAGCCGGGCGAGACAGATGTTTGGCCATTATATGGCCAGTTGGTTCGACAACAAATAAAAATTACAAAAAGAGCGGAGTGGAAAAAAAAACGAACGAAAACAACAAAAGATAAGTGGAGAGGAAAGGCGGGAGAAAGAGTGGCCGGGGCGCAGCTGCCCCGGGTCGGCCGACGAGTGGCGGTCTGAGAGGGATGCAGGTAGGTCACTCGAGTAATTAATTCGATGCCGAAACCAGTAGGAAAGGCGTAGGCTCGGAGCAGGTCCTGTTTGCAATTCATGCAGGCCGTTTTAAGTCGCAATTAAAGTATGAAAAACGGCGACGACACAGCGACTCAAGGATCCCACCGCCGCTGGCCCACCTGGTTTCAACAAAAAAGGATCATCGGATCCGCTCTATAATTTCGTCCTCGGTGAATTTCTTACTGTAAATAACCAACAGAGTCGCTCGATGGTGTCTCAAATATAATTCGCCGTAATTAGATCGGGCTAGAATGAAAGGCCTTGATTTTTTCTTGGTTTCGCTTGATGCTCGGCCCATGTAGCGTATGCTAAAACCTTTGGTTCACCATTCCTCAATGGCAATTAAGACAGGTTATTATGCAGTTATTGTTTCTGCCCATTATAACGATATGTAAAATAAATCATTAATGTTTCCCAAAATCGTAAATATTTATTGAAATCATTGATAATTTTCAACACAGGATAAGAGGTCCTTGCTACTAAAGAAACCGTCAGAACGGCTGTGTTACACGTATGCCTCTGTTACTGATGAGAAAGAGTTTCAGTAGTCCTTCTTTTTAATTTATTTATTATTATAATATATACAATTAATGTGGCTATTTACAATTGGAATTACAGTGAGAACAAATAAACATTATAATGTCACCTACCACTGATCAGAGTGACATATCGAAACCGTTCTAGAGATTCAACAGCCCCCTCCATCCAATACCTCGCTTCTGGAAATATATCATACAATTGGGGACGATTATTCGAAGGTATCGAAATAAAATTAATGTATGTAACTGTATATATATTGAATGTTCATGACTGGATTACTTTTTATTGTCATGGCATATCCAAATTAAAAAGACGGAATAAAAATAAGAATACGTTTCGGATTTTCTCATTTCTACCAAGGTATGGTGGAGGTGATGTATAGTGAAAGGGGTGGCATGGAGATGGCAAATGTTTTCGAGTACAGACGTCGGAACCGGTCAGTAGGTGTACAGGGGCCCGGGTGTACAGGAGCGTTCCCCCAGAAAGCGCGGACACCTCCACGAAACCAGTCGGCCGGGTAAAAAACCCGTACCGTCTTAACTGCATTTTTATTACCCGGCGAAGAGCAGCTGCATATTTCGAGACAAATAAATATATTTCTTGTAGCGGCTTTCTACTGAAGCCAACCGGGATGGGACCACTGAGCTTCGAGTTGCGGCGCGCGTTTCTTCAGCGCACCCGGTTCGTTTTCAGCTCGCCATCTGCCCAATTAAATTAAATTTACAGGTGGATTCGAGCGCAGAGATATACCGCTTTCCAGTAAGTACACATTTGAGGGATTCGTGCAAAAAAAAAGAATTTTTGCACGTAACATCGTATCAAAACTGCGGCACCATTTTTGCTGCAATATAAAACCTGGATCGATGTAATAAATATTCATTACCGAATTAACTTTAATGCCATTAACGCCCCTGGACTTTCTTCACATAAAAATAACAAACGAAGCTGTAGTGCCATTGCGAAAATGTCCACAGTGTCACACGATTGATAGTTACTAAATATTGTTAATTTATTGTGTTATAATGAAAAAGATTACTATTTGCCCATAATTTATTGTATATGTGGTTCGGCAGGGAAAGAATCTTCAAGAAGCTTCTTCGATTGTGTAATAATGATTCATTTTTTTCCCAATCCCAATCTGTAGTGTTGCTCCGCGAGTCGTGACGTACGAGTGTCCCTCAAGTGAATTTCTCAAACGCGCTTCTCGGAGTGAAGGGCGCCAGTTAATTGTCCCACTTTTTAAAAGAAATAATTAACTTTATTTTCATCTCTTAACACAAAGGGCGTCGGGTGTCCCAGATGGAAACTGCTTAATTCAACCCACTTCTAGAGATGGGGTCCCGGCCTACATTCCAACTGAGAAACATTACTCCGTATCCCAAACGGTTTTTTCCAACTGTAATTCGTACAAAATCAATGTGGATCCCAACAAAAAATTAAGTTTTCATAACGAAATCTATACTTTTCAGAAATAATAATTATCCAATACCCCCGAGGTAGTTCGACGTAATAGATTGGATGAGAAAATTAAGTTTTAACAGGCTCACAGCCACCTCACGATAAGTTCTTTATCTGTTTTCTAGTAAGGCTTACTCCGTCCAAAGCGTGACCTGCACACGAAGTCAAAAGCTAGTAGCTGCGCGTCCTCTATGTGTCAAACCCGTCATTTTTTCCTGCGTCTCATAAATGTATTTTAGAGCCTATTCAGTAAGCGAGTGAAACACGGCTAACCCATTTGGAGTTCATTGTAATATGATTTCATGTTGCACTAATAAATTGTGTAACCGACACTGTTTGTTAATCCGGAAAAATTACATTCTCCGATCATTAAATAGTTACTACTTTCATCCTCCAGAATGTAGAAAATTAATTCAGTATCTGTTTCCTATCTGTAATGGCATAAACAAGGCTCAACAGTGAAAACAAAGAAATTAATTCTAAAACATTATTATTATAAAACGCTTGTAGCTGCGATATTTCCATATCCTATACCTTTCTACTCGTCCAGAATTCTGAGAGAACTTTGAAAAAATTGCCGACCATTTAGAAAACCGCCGTCTAATTGTGACTGAAAATGTCGCAGGTCGAAGAAAGTTTGACTGAAGAAAGGCACAAATTATGGTGTAACTATTATTCCTTTGTAGGTCGATCCGTTTTTTAGATATCGGCCTTCTTTTCAGTCCACCTTCTTCCGGACACATGTTTCATTAATATAGCCTGTCGTGGCAGCCAATATTTACAGGCAACAGTTAATATTACGGAAGCGGTTGTAACTGTTGGCCATTTGAACAGAAAAGGAGCAAAATTGAATATACAATAGATACGTTTCCCTTATCGATTTAGATTTCTCCAAGGGATTATTAATTATCAATCCAATGTTTTGTCCAGTTACAAAATTTGTGTGTTTGACCTGAATTGATCCTGTTGCGGATGCAACCAAAGAAATCGTATCTCTAGGATATCTGCACGTTATAGTACGTACAAGCCTTACCTCTTAGGTTTCCAATCACACTACCTGTAATCATCTAAAATATCTTCTCCAGTTACCGATTTAGCGATTGAATTATTACATTCCATGTTTTCCAGGATACCAAACCCCATCAGACGACCGGCATCGCTTGGATAATCTCAAGAGTGCTGATCAACCGTTATCGGAAAGTGATTCCCTTATGAAGTATCACACTAGTTGGTTTCGAAAATTGAGATCAATTGCTGTGGCTGGCAATATTCGTCTGCAGACATGGACAATACGTGGTCTGTGAACCGAATTTTCTATTGCTCTAGTTAGTTTTCTATCTTTTATTGGTGTGGGGACGCGGTTCACGATGTCTCTCCTCGTGCTCAAAACGCACTTTTCGTTAAAATCGACAAGGCGGAAGCATGAATTGGTCGGCTGTCTAGCGGTCAGTGAGTGTTATTAAAAACCGGGCTCCGGCTAACCGTTGAGCGTTCTGAGCGGGGTTAACGGGCTGAAATTGCGAGAAATAATAAGAAGGGGCCGGCTCGGGGGAGGGGTCAACGGAATCACCGCTAGTGGTGTAGATTGTGTACCGTTGGTTCATCGACCCAACACGCTCCTGCCCTGTTTATTTTTGCCAAGTCATATTTCACGCTCAACTTTGTCCAACCGTTCGGTGTTTACTTCCTCCACTGGGCTTTACATATATAATAACCAAGTACTCCGCGGGTACGTGTGCCTTAAATGCTGAGTATGGGCCGTAAATAATACCGTGTCCTCTTACTGTCTGGTAACAGTTGGAAACAAGTTTTCGAATATGGTTGTTTTGGCTATAATTTTGTCTCCATTTTCATTTAACCTAAGTACGAACTAATGGCTTTTGACAAAAGATATCGAGCGAAATGTAAACTTGTGTAGTGAAACTAAAATGTTCCTCCTCCTCCTCTCTCTCTGCTATCTTCCGAGATCAAACTGGTTTCTACCTAACCTCCATGGAATGCTCTCGTCGGTCGCTGACGGGACGCATATATTGACTGATATTTCCGGTCGATATAGGGAAGCGTTTAAGAGTTTACGGCCGGGCGCAACGCTTAGAATATTGTCCCAAGTAAAGACTACTGAGGTATTAGAACATTGTTAGAATACGTATTTATTCTATGTGTCAATAAAGGAATATCAAATAGAGTGCAGCCTTCGATCAGAAATTGGTAAAGTTGGCCGCAAGGAAGGAAGCGAGCCACAGTAGGAGGTGTTAGCCTACAGCCGAATCTAATTCTCGGACAACATGAATGATGGCCGGAAAGTGTAGAGTTTAAACCGTGACACAGTACATCATTTTATACACAGTGCTAACGACTGTATTTGTCCTACTGTTACAAGTATATACCGGCCGGCAGGAGAGTATAGTACAGTATTTAATTATGTAAAACTGTACAACCGGAGCGTGTTGGATTTGCATGACAGCTAGGGCCGCCTAAAAATAGGGCAATTTCTCTCCCTCTCTCTCTCTCTCTCTCTCTCTCATTCGCCCTCACCCCTTCCAAAGGCAAACTATCACTCTTTCTCATTCTCTTTAGCTTCAACCTTTCTCGCCTTCTTGATTCTCTTTGCCCCCCCTTCGGTGGCTCCCTCTACACTGACGTCTAATAATAGCGGTCCGGTTCGAGGGTTGGCAACTGAAAGATCACTAACCTGTGCACGAAACAATATTGCGCGCTCACCTCCTGTTTTCTGGACGCGCCCAGTCGGCTTTTAATCGACCAATAACTTTTTCTCGAAAAAGGAAAACGGAGGCGGCGGTCGTACAAACCGGAATCTATTTACAACTTACGACGAAATATATCGGTATATCATACCGAATGTGATCATAAAATTCATATTTTCACAAAACGGTTGTAGCTCATGTTTTTTAGAGTGGCCAGCTGTGGATTATATCTATCTACTATACATGTAGCTTTGGCACTGGTACCAGTACCGAGCAGTGTAATTGTAAATGTGATGGAGGCGGGGAAATTTGAGGTCGGGCCCGGCACCAGTTTTCAGGGGCAACCATGATTAATGGTTAACGCACTGGGAAATTACAATATCGCAGTGGAGTTATCCCGTGTGCGGCCGTTGGCGGATCGCACCATCGACACTGTGAAACGCCGTCGACTCCTCTCGTTAGTTCTCTACGCCGTGCTCCAACAACAGTGCCGAATCTTACTGATTAGCGGATGTTGATTAAATTGTATCGCTGGGTATTTTACTAGTATGTTAGAATTCCAGGAGGGAGTGATGATACCAAACATTTGATCGATAAATGAGAAAATTCAGTTTAATTAGCCGGATATATACGACACGGAGTTCCAGTGATTATTAATGTTATCCTAATAAATGAATGAAAAACAAATACAAATAATTGATAAATGAAATAATAATACGGCTCCGTGGGGTTTCCAGTATCAAGTTTGTATATTACGAAGTATGACTACGTCATGCCGGTGGGGCCAAATCGTGTAGAGCAATTGAACGAATCCGAGTATGGCGCGGAACCAAATTGGGCGGGAAGATTTATAAAAAAGGGACGGGGAATTATCTTCCCCGTTTCTTAAAGTAGCCGGTCATAATCGCACTCTAATAAATGTTGTTGTTGTTGCTCTTGTTTTTCTAGTTTAGAGATGGCATTGGCAATTACAAATCGGGCGTGATTTGTCCCGTCGTGACACTTGGACGGCGGTTGATTTTAAGAAAAAGTACCGAATCATCTACCGAAGAGTGTGACGTCAGAGCCAGGTTTCGTTGCCCGAAATCAGTGACCTCTGGCCAAGAAGTGACGCCCGACTGCCCGATTATGATAAATTGCGGACACGGGCTAATTCGGCTACCGTTTATACACCGGCCGATTAGGGAAGGAAGGCCTGCCTCCCTCTCCCGCCACCGACCAGTCGCCCTCGTCGGTGCTAGAGCAACACAAAAGGTATACCTGCTACTTGTGAGGGAGAGATTAAGTTGATAAAATATTTCGTACACGCAGTCAGAGAGAGAGAGAGAGGGGGGAGAGGGAGGCGATCACGCGAAAGTGAGAGATAGAGAGAGAGACAGGGAGAGTATTATATATATGTATATAAGTATGTATAATTAGATTTCGGGTCTGGACATGAGCCAGACCGTTGCCGCCCTTCAACTAGAACGCTTACATTTTCTCCTTCATTTCGTTTCAATTAACAATTGAATTATTTATCGAAATAAAGCCCGAGGAGCGGCCGTAGGAATTTCAGACTGCGCGTGTAGCTACGACAGATTGTCGTCATTTACTCCACTACAGAAACAATCCGATTATTCAAAGCACTCTTTTACTGTGCAATGTGACTGTGCTGGTGAATTTTAAGCTGAAAAGATTTATTCTTATAATAATTCAACGGAACACATATTTCCTTGGAACTATTTGTTAAATTATAATGAGTCTAAAAGTACTTTATTAAAAGATCAGTAGATTCACGGAAGAAACGTGCTTTGTTGTGAAATTGTATTTGACTGAAACAATTATTTTTATTGTTATAATATTTTATATGAATCATAAATTAAACTAACCAGGAAATATTATTTATTTCAAGACACAGTAGGTACAGGATGTTTACAAAATAAAACTGATTCCACAATTATTTTCATTTTTCTGAGAGAATTGAAAACGCCGCGGCTGCGAGAGTAAAAGCGGGAAAAACTGATAGATGATAGAATAATTGTTTTAATTAAATCGACGCCCAGAAATAATCCGTGTTTACCGCCCGGTTTCGTAGAACGTCGGAATGGTCTGGAATTTTGCCCAGAGCCCGTCAAATATTTCTGCACTGAAAACTTGATTTTTTTCGCAATTCGAAGTTATTTTAAGTCGCGCCGGCGTCCTTCACATTCACAACTGCACGGGAACAATAACCGGCCGAATAGGAACGGGTAATTTCACGCGGTTTTCCGACTTTTCGACTAGAAGATTATGAAATGTCTCGGAACGGACGAAGTGGAAACACTCCAACTGTTGTTGGAAGCCGTTTACATTAAATCAACACCAGCTCAAGTTAATTTTCCCGAAAACTATCCGAAAAGCCCACCGTTTTCCCTTCAGTTAATATCCACTCTCAAGTGATAAAACAGAGGAAAAATACGCGGTAAGTAATCGATTTTATAGAAACGACGATTTTTAAAATGGTGAAAGGATGGACCAATTAAATAAAAACCATGGGGAGCACGATAGTTTGCCAACTCCTAATGCATTCACCAGTGTGTCTAGTCTAATTTCACGCTCTATAAGGAGTCACACATTATAGAGTCACTCTCTAATTTATATGCCTTTTAAAAAAAAGAATTTTTGAAACTAAACTTTGAACGATTGGCGAACATCGGCTTTTCCGGGGCCTTTCACTGGCAGTAGTTTTAATTACATATTTTACGGCCTCGTGTCACCCAAATGAAATTTATGAATTTTCGGTTTTGAAAATTATTTCGCGAGCTTGTACCTATCAATACTGCTTGTACTTGTGCAGAAGCATTGCGATCGGTAAATTCGACGTATCTTTTATTTTAATAATTATATTTTTTGTATGACGGACGGGGAAAAATGTGATATTATGGGTTCAATATTTTCTACTGCCTATTTGGCTTTAGGCTAGACCGGTTTTCCACCGCTGTCAGTAATAAATTGATGTATTTACAGATGTTGGCCTTGACGGGAGACAGCAATAGCACAGAGTAAAAGCAGCATACGATTAAATGGGCGAGTTCAAATAAGAAGAAGAAGAAAATCGCAGGTGCGATGATTGCAAGGTACTATTTGGGATTTATAAAATGTGTACATTGCGTGTTAAATATTATCACCGAAATATTTATTCTAAAATGGACGGCTATTTCTTTTCCTTATGGCTGCGATTTGCGAATAAGCGCAATCCAGCACCTTCCGGTACGATTAATTGGGTCGGTTGAACGGTCTTATAACGCGAGCTATTGGCGGGGGTCCGTTTCTGTGTTGGGGTTCATTAATAAACCCGGTTGATACAGCAAACTGGAGGACTGTGTGCTCAATACTTCCCGCGCCAGCAAAGAGGAGCGCCGATAAGGGCAATCTTGAAAGGACAATCTCTGCATTAATGCACGGTCGAACCTCATTCCAACGTTATAGACCGCCGGATAGCTTTGTGTATCCGAGTTGAATTATTTTTGTGAGGGAAGTATCTCCTTTTGTCGAACATTTGCAATTTTCTGTCTCGCATCGTTCGCCACATTCTCACAGCAAGCCTGACAAAACATTAAATCAGCTGATTGATGATTTGTAACTGTTCATTAAATCCATCCTCTCTCTCGACTTAATCATCGGCGCTATACACGCTTCCACAGTAGGAACATTTCCTTCGGGCACAGATTAATCAAATTATAAATCCTTGTAGTCTCAAATACCTTTTTTGAAAGGTGTTTTCATTGACCTTAGAAAAAACAATAACTATATGTTTTGCGACTGATAAGGCCAATGGAATATGGGGAAGAGTCGATTATTGCCAATCAGTGTTGTACATGGACGACCGATTTTCTGTTTCATTATTCGACTTTTGTTTCCAGTACTGCTTTTTATTCAATTTGTACATACGGCCAGTAGGTAAATCCAAGAGTACTCGATATAAAATCTGCTTAAACTGGATGTGTATTACGGCGTATAACAAGAGTGTTGTAGTGAGAGAAAAACGGACAAGATATCTTAAACACATATATTTTCACACTTTCGTAAATATTTGACGCGTCCGGAATTAGGAAATGTTCCCAGAGTATTTTTCCAACAAATTCATGAAGCCATTTAAGCGACACTGAGCGGGAGGTGAGGAGGTGCGCTCAATATTCTGCAAGACGGCCTCAGCGGGAGCCCAAATACGCTTGTCATTGTTCTTACGGCAATTGGGCTCTGAATGGGGCTGGCCAGTTCTACCGCACTGCGTTGTTATTGAAAATAACCTTCTCCTCTTATGGTTCAGTTCATTCAAGGTGGAAAAGGAAGAGTTGAAGAGTACACGAATAAAATTATTTGTCTGGAATGAAAATATATTTTTGTCAATTAAAACCCTAAAATATATAATATGATATTTTCAAAGACATCTGTCACCGCCTGGTTTGTTTATACTGTTTTAATCAGCCAGGGTTTCATAATTAAATCCCCTTTAAATGCAGTTGTTATTTTGGGTATTGTACAGAGCTGAAACAAATGAGAAATTCGGTCTGAATTTATGAATAGTCAAAACTACAATGAAAATACTGTAATTACATTTGCTTGCAACAGTTAAAAGTTGATTTAAAATTATTTATATAAAATAATTTTTTAAAGATATCTTAGTCAATGGGTGAATATCTCCTCACCAAAATTAAATATGATTGAACTCTATCAAAAGTTTATCTTGATTTCAAAAATATCTTTTAATCTCCCAGAAATTTCGCAAATCATGATTCTTTTTGAACATATAATTAGAAGAAATAATGCCGCTTTATTGTTTGCTTTTATAACAAATACGTAAGAGGGCGACATAATTAATTGGCCATTATTTGTTTCTGAGCATGGCCCAGGTTTTTTTTTTATATGTAATTGTCTATTTATAGATAAAATAAATGGACCCAATTTGTTCACGAAGTACTGCCTTTCTTGTTGTTGCCAAACCGAGGGCCAGAGCCCATTCATCTTGTCCTTAGCTCGTGGTTTCCTGATTGCGCATTAAACGGGAAATTATTTTAACAAGTCAAAAACGGGGTCTCAGGCCCTTTAATCATAATGGAATATTTCTCCACCAAAAAAGTTACGTTTGAAATTTATTTTAAGTTGTGCCGTCTCATTACTCCTCGATCCGGAACTGCATACTGACTTCTGCTTTTCGCCAACTTAAGTAGTTTTCGGTTTTAGGCATTTGCCATGACAGTAAATAAGGAAATTATTCTTCTCAAGGCATCATCTTCCTCTCATTGTTACTTACTTTAGTTAGGTAGTGTTAATGAAAATATATTCTTACTTATTATTATAATTATTAAGATCAAGACATCACTAGTGATATTGAGCATTTTTAGTCATTTATTTGGAGACTCGCATGCGTTTTCAATGGTCCGATACTGCTAAGAAAGATGCGAATAGCCGAAATCATTATAGCGTTCGATTCCGCCTGCAACTGAAGACCGTGCACAATGGCTGTAGTACAGGTTGGGCGGTACCCGGATTGTGGCGATGCATTCCAGTTCTTATTTGCCACCAAAAAAGGAGTGATTTTTAATTTCACTCTTCGATCGGAATGTTTTTTTTTTCGTCCGGTCTCTCTCTTTCTGTTTCTCATTCTCTTTTTGTGACCGCGTTACCCGCTTTCGCCGGCGGCCATGTCAAGGCCCCAGGACCGAGTACCGGAGTGCCGAGTACGGCCGACATTATGTTTGAAACATGAGAACATCGTCTGGACGCACAGTATCTGTAAGATTCAAACATCATTATTATCGCAGTGTCGTTATTTTACAACTAGAATAGTAACCTTGAATTATCACAAAACTTATATTTAACGGCTCAACCAGTATTTTTTTTTTCAGAAATGCAACTGACTTTCTACTATTACTGACAATCTTCATTAGTATCCGCCACAGTTGCTGTATTTTTCACTGCGATTCTTTTTGTCAAGTATAGAATTTTTTTTGTATCCGTCTCCCATTTTGAATTCCTTCAGGGCTCATATATAATTATTCTATTTGAAATATATTCGCCGGATAAAAATAGTGACCGAAGTTAGTGAAATAGTGCGACTTGTGATATTCTGTGTTGGTCTAGATGTGGGAAGGTGGGCGGTGGAGTTGGAGGCGGAGGTTGAGGTGGAGGCGGCGTTGAGGAAGACGGATGGACGGTGGCCCGGGCTAAAATAACAACCTAGAATTTTCCTCAGTTTCTGCGTTGTTAGAGCGGTATTCCCTGCCCCTCTGCCACCCGCTCCCCCACCTCTAACAACCCCTTCGTTCTAAACATAATGTTTTGTAATATCTCACACGCGACGCCCGACAACAGTTATCCCTTACGTCTTCCCGTCCTCTCAGAAATAATATTCTAACCATTTTCAGTTTATACATCCGAGTATAGAGCGCGTTAACTGTCAGTATTCTACTGACGACCGGAAGGTTATAATCGAATGAAGTTGTTAAAATTTATAAGATGTCTTTATAGTCAAATCTGCACTTTCAAGCTCTTCAATGGAGGTGAAGGATGTGGAGAACGAGTTTAAAAAGTTGTTTGAAATATGCGTTGCTGTAATGACATGTACAAAAAAAATATTGCCAATATCACATACGGCAAACTGGTGCAATAGAAAACCGCATCGCCTCAATTCATATGTACGCAATATATTATCACACTATCCAGAAACTAATTAAGTCAAGTTATTTGGCTAAGAATATGACCCAGTTTTATTGAAATTTAATGTTTAATACAGTAATGTTATCCATAAAAATTCTATTGATAGTTTTAGGGCCTTCAGAATCAATAATTTTCAAGTTGTATGCCTGTAGTACATGGAAATTATAAAATTGAAATTCATTCTGGCAATGGACCTTGACAATGGAGGGAATCATCGATGTAACTATCTCTCGATTCAGTTATCGTGAATGAGTCAGTGTGAGTCACTAGTCTCGGGTAACATGATTCATTCTGTGTCAAAATTTTGCACTTGGAAAATATTTCGCTCGGGGATTTCGAACGGTGGTCGCGAAACGGACCCGGTGAAAGGAGGTGGCCGAGTAATGGTGGTTTAGTATCATCGTTCCCTTGCCTATTTTAGTATAACGCAATGATATAAGGAATTATATCCATTGAAATTAAATTATGTTTTTATTAAAAATTCATTTATAACTCACCTTTATTATTATAAATGCAATATCGCTGGAAATAGAAATGAAATGACTATATGAATTATTTAAATCCCAACGCGCAATTAAATACCGCGGATGATCTTCCTACGCTCATTTCTCATATTTACAATTTTACAAAGATTCTGTGTGTCGGAACACTTTACAACTGAGTTTTGCGAGGCCACAACGGATTCTGTAAATAACCAAAGCCAAAGGGAACAAGGCTGAAATAGAAAACTCTCTATTGCGAAATACTCAGTAGCAACAAGCGCAAAGAAGGAAAGTAACTTTGAAATCGTGGTACTTTTGTCAGAAACTTTATTAAATTGTAACGTCAAGTGTTCGCTCTTATTTTAAATGAAATTATAAGTGCCAGGACGGTTAAATTTAGGACACGTACACAGTATTTAATGTATGACACTAACGGTGAAACTGAACTAATTCAGAAAATTGGTGTCTATTCTCCATCGATGATTCTCTTTTTTTCCTCACTGAAAACGATCATTTTGTATTTCTCCTGCACTAATTAATGGCATCCTTGAAAAGTGACCCAGAAAGTTTGAACCGATATTCAATGGCCACCACACAGTTATGATCCTGTACACAACTCTAGAGCCTGCAATTTTAAAAGTATTTATCTGTATTCTATTTATTAGGGCTCAATTAAGCCCCAGTTTCAATTAGCAGCAATCAACTGCAGTATTGCGCTCAATAATAGAACAGCGAAGGAAACCTATAAACAGATATTGCGATACCATTTTGGAGGTACGGAGATGGTTATAGAAGTAGGAGCAGAGAGTGGAGGCCGTGAGCGGGAGAGTGAAGAACCCGAGGACGGTCTGTGTCTATTTCTAATTTCCGACCGCTAAACATAGTTGGTCACAACCGGGGACACCTACCAAAGGACTCCAGTTAACATCCTTTATCTGTTGTTTACAACCCGGCTCAGGGGCTGTAACAACAACACAGGGGCGGAGACAAATAGCGAGACCAACACAAACCTGGTCGCCTCGGACACACAAATAGCACGATTTCCTTACCGCCGCCGCCGCCTCCATTCAGATTTCTGTTTTTAACCGAAAGCGGGGTCCTCCGAGACCCCGTTGCTGCTCGAAATTCAACCTTTGTATCGGACGTTTCGTCGATATGGCGGCCAATTACAACCCGAATAAACATCCGCAGATCTTCTATAATCTGCTCTAGTCAGGTTAGTACTGCATGTGTAACTGCAACATAAATTATTCAATATCAAATTTACAATGTTCATAGAATGATATTAGTCTGGATATTATTTATAATGAAAAAAGTACAATAACGAATGGGATTTACAAATTATTCCCGAGGACTTTGTTGTCCATCAACAGAGTTGGCGGACAGGAGTACGAGTGTAACAAAAGTTCTGTATATTCCTGACGAACTTGTCGCCATGTTGGGCCGTTAATCTCCGATTTAATGAAAGCCCGGGTAAACAAATCCCGGCGCATTAATCATCGACGATACCGATCTGGAAATTGAACCGACGCCTCGGTCGTCGCCGGTGACTCACCGCTACCAATAATATACACCGTTGTCATCGATATTGTTATTCGTGTTTCGGTTGCCTTGGCAACATAAAAAAAGATCCGATGCCATATTTTAGTCGATTGCTAAGGAGAGGATGTAATAGAAAAGTACTGTTCCATTAGAAACATTTACCAAAGGGAGAAACCGTTGAGAACCAGAGTACCGAATAGCAAGTGTCGTCGAGTCTTTTGCGCGGTATGCGGACATCCCTCTGCCCTTGACCCGCTTCAAGTATCTCACTATCTAAGCTTGGATCATGTCCAATACCTTTGCGACCTTTCGTCCTCTCTTTCCAGGCGGTATATTCCCTTACTCGTCACTTATGCAGCCGATGACTCTTGCCTAGACCTAAAGCCCTTGTCTGTTGTTAAAACTCATCATTTTCGGTGTAATTTTCTGGAAGAGTGGAATCGTGATCTTTCTCTGCAAAACAGCCGTACGCAGAACAATTACACAATCCCGCACATCCCTCACGTGTGTACTAAGGCATTGACGGTACACGCCTCAGGGTCACTCTACGGTCTAGGCCAGAATGTGGCGGCCGCGCTCAAAGCCCCTTTCTTCTGTAGACATGCGTGGTCTCGGGCTGCATAGAAATCAGAATTAACGACCGGCCGTAGGCCAGCTCTGGGGACGCGCCTAGCAGAATTGAGTGAATACAATAAAATCCACCTTATCTCAGCGTTTAGTCAGCATTCCTCGATCTGCATCCTGGGAAGGTAAAAGTAGATAGGGCTGACAGGATACTTTGAATTCTTTACAAATATTTCAAACGTTTGTACTAACAACAATATTTCGTTATTTCTAAGGTTAATGTTGGAAATTTGAATGCCCATTCACTTCAATAGTGCATAAGAAAGTTTATCAGTATTTCTCAGTTGTTGGCATTTACAAACGAACCCAATGAAATATTCGCCAAAATGAATTAAAATAAAAGGAATTTTGAATTCCTCAAAGTTGAAGGTTCTGTAGTAGTGCGGAAAAAATCAGAATGTCTTCTGATGTAATCGCGACGAAACTTTATAACTGGGCTCATAATGTAGAATCCAACTTTCATTCTATATACATAGCACCAATTCCCTTGTCATTCCTTTTATTCTGAATTCGGTAGCGAAACATGGACGGAAATTCACGTTTTGAGGCCTCCCGGAAACGGCTCATTACAGAGTGTTCGCGTCCTTGTTCTATTCTGTCCTCCGCTTCCGTCCAGTCTCATTGCCCATTTCATTTGATTCGATTTATTTAACTTCAACAGGTTGATTCTATTTAGCACAGAAAACGTACATTATTATTCGATTGTCAGAATTTTATTATTGGAAACAAAATTTCTCGGAAGGATCGATCAAGGATGATTTCCTGGACGTAAAAATACTAACCTTCTATGAGAAACTGCCCCCTCCCTCTCCCCCTCAACATTGCATCGATTAGCCGCGTTCACTAATTCTCGAGCCCATTCAGCCCAATTTCATTGCACTTAAAAGCGTAAATAAGCTTAATTGCGAGGCCTTTATCGATCCTTTCGTAACACTCAATTAATTGCTTCCAAAAAAATAAATAAAAACACTGTACTCTGCTTACTTTCTCAACTGAAAGTAAAATTAGGCTTTTAGGAATGGAATGTAGTTTTATATACCTGTATGATACATAAAAAGGAGTAATAGGTGTTTTCACCCGTATGATGTTTCGTCTACTTTTGTGCACTTGGTTGAAATGGTGTGGTGTACGGGCCCCACAGCGACCCCACGTACACTGCTCACATTATCTGCCGTCTACACACAGGATAATTACACACTAAACAATACCCGTCAAAAGTACTGAGGCATTAACAGTACACGTCTAAGGGCTTTTATCGCCGAGAAAGGGCTTTGTCCCGTAGGAGGCGGCACCGCTAAGAACGTATCCATTTAAATGTGTAGCTTAGGAACGCCTAGGCGTAGGGATAGGTACTTGATTTCCTAGGAAATAGAATTGATGGACAGGACGGAATAAATAATATACAATCGAAATCCCCGGTGAGTTAGAGACGCAGTCAGATGCCGATGAAAAATTCTGTCAGCGCTGTCTCCGAATTGTTACTGAAATGGAATGGGTCTCTGAAAGCATTTTGGCTCGGGACCAAAAAGAATGGAGGGAACCAGTGAAGATATTCCAAAATCTTAAGGTGCATTCCAAAACAAAATACCTTAAATAATCATTGGTATTAAAAATAGCATTCAGGTTAACACCAGCATTACAATCTAGAAAATCTATATTTCCTATTATTAACGATGACGACAAGACGATATTGAAAGGTAAGTTGATTTTCTAATTTAATATAGTACTGTTCATTTGAATCATCCTTTCATTCCTCCAAAGTGTCGATATAAACGTGAATGATTGAAAACTTATACATATTAAGCGGGAGAAATATTGGATTCGAATTTTGGCAGCCCTGCCGACGTAGACGAATTTCCCATTTGTTGTGGCGTAGGTTACTCGCGGGTTATCCATTTTCCGCTGGCCGTCGGCTTTCGTAAGTGTTTTCTGCTGCTTTTATACTTTAATTCTTTGATAACAACCTATTGAATCATTCTGTTGGGGCTCTGTGAATAGGGTACGATTGCAAAATAGTTATCGATCACTCTGTTCAGGTCTGCGGGCTTGTTAGTTGCGCGGAGGGTTCGTCATTACCTCCGTCCATTCACAGGCTCTGTGAATGAGATTATCAATCAGAATTGCCGATTCCTAGTATTAAATGAAATTTTAACTTTTAAACTTTACAGATAGCTGAAATAAGATCTGCCAATATGCTATCCAGTAGAGAAGAATCGGATCGAGGTAAGGCAAAAAAGATAACTTTATATGTATCTAAATATACTTTTGTCCTCTATATACTATGTAATCTACTATGTCGGCCATATATAGTCCATTAATATAGACCATTGTTCATCTCAAATTGCGTCCACAGTAATGTTGCATATGTTTTAATAGGTGTGGCGCAATTGAGATATTTGTGAGATATTACGGTCAACGAACGCTGCTGTAAATCGTATAAATATAAGTGCCGACGGACGCCTTCTGGGTTTTCGTCTAATGCAATGAGCCTGTTGCTCGGTATTCGGTCTAAAAGTAGAATCCCATTTTTAGAGAAATGGGCGGCCTCTGAAAATAGTCGCTCCGCTCGGCTGCATAGCACACAGGTAGAGCTCGGTTGTGGTTTATGCTGTCCCAACACAAAAACGCAAAAGTACAGATAACGGAGGAAAAATGCTAATTCGGGAGGATTTGGGTTCGAGTATATTTATTCCGTGAAATAAATCGTTCCGCTAGGAGACGGAGACGGTCCAGGTTTCCCACCCGATTGCGAGACATGTTGAAAACTAGATCCTAGATCCTAGCCTCTAGCCTCGGAAAAGTGTTTCCGTCAGTTTTCAATAGAAATTCCTCCATTTTGAAATTACGAATTTGTAATTCCTGTATCTGAACCCTCGAGTTCTGTGTCTGTTTTGCGCACAGCATGATTGATGTTTTTATATTAAATATAAACCTAAAGTTGTTTTCGGAATGGAAAGTCTCGATGCTTGTCAGATAAACTCTTAGGAAAGCGAAAATTGCAGTCACGATTCAAGGTGTACCTCAGAGTTCATTCAACAATGTTCCGTTAATAGTACATCTACCTCTGAGTTTACTGAAGTATTATATAATAAGATTCTAAAACGTTACACTGTAAGGCGTGGAAAAATACCCTGATCCTGGTCGGTACGGTACATATCAACCGGCGTTTTTCATAAGGCAAAATTATATCATCGCGAATCTTACTAACGTTCAGCCCGAGCGCCTTCTCATCTCTTTCTAACAGAGGAATTCGCATTCTTTGTTTTTTATTTAAAATAAATGGCGTGGAAAATCGGATAGATGATTCACCAAACCGTATATAATTCTTGTCATCTGGCCAAAACCGAATAGGGCCGTAGAACTGGAACGATATTAGCTGAAACGGTAAAATGAATAAATCAACCTTATTTATTTACATTTCGGCATGGAATATATCATAAATTAAACACCTGTGGGATTGTGGTAGGTATAGTGCTGCACCTGTTCGTCGCGGCCTCTGCTTAGCCCCGAATACCGTGGACGTCGTCCGGGTGAATCACAGTCGGCTTTGGGTTTATTTAAGGAGCTCTCGTCGGTCGGTCCCGTACAGAGGGGCCTACGTTTAAATATTTTCGGTCCGCAAGATGATGATGACCGAAGATGACCTCATAGCGGCCAGAGATGACGTGAGCGCGGCCCTACCAAACTGGATGCTGGGGCGAGACCGAATTTCTGTTTCGTTTTCCTTTCTGTAACGGAAGACAGAAATAAGCTCAAGGTTTACACCGACTGCGTTGGAGAACGTTGGCCAGTAGCGGCCCCTTGAATTTGCTTAATTTGTCCCGATACTTGCACTCAAGTACAAACGATCCCAATAAATAAACGCGCATTTAGAATATTCCAGAGCCACGAATTTATCCGGAGTTTCAGGAATAGCGACAGAGCAAATGAACCGGGAATCAGCCAACGACTACACCAAAAGAGGATCACCAGCATTCGCAGCAATCCTACCAGTTGAATAAATGAAAAACAAACAAGAATCACGGAGCACTGATGAATAAATGATATATGAGTAAGTTTCCTGTGAGCAGTGTCCTACAGTGCTAGGAAAGCAACTGTATGCGCTCCGTAGATGAACCTTCGTACTGCGTGGCCCATTTAAAAGGACAGGCATCAACGAGAGATCCGTTATCGTTGGGGTGGATGAGCCCTTGGGTCATCCCTTGCATATCTCTCCCCATCTCAGTGTACACCGGACATGTTTGCACCCATATATTGCCGTTGAATAGCTTATTCTTTCTGGCACTTGAAAGAGTCGAAGCTCGTAAGCGTCCTAATCATCGATGTTTTCTCACGAACCTATTTAGAACAGGTTTCCCATGCAACTGGGCCTTGCTGAAAAAGAATAGGCTTGGATGAAACTCTTCTTGCGGTAACAGATAGTTCGAGAGTATTTTTAGCAACACTGAAATATGAATCATTAAGAGAATTAGCTCTTAACAACTATCTCGACATACAGGTCCCTGCCGTTTGATTTACTGGGGCTGCAATGTCCATATTTGTAATTGATTATTATTTAAAGGTTTTTTTAGTCACTTTCCGGTTCTTCGGGTCTTGCTGTAATTAAGCCACCCGCTTTTGAACACTGATTTGGTAGTCACTGTCACTGGAAATATCTCAATTAATAAAAGAAACTGTAAAAAGTAAACGGACTTAACTTCCGTAAATATCTCACGGTCCTTGCACAGTTTGTGCTAGGAGGATATCGTCGCTCCTAAATGGACCTAAATGTAAAAAGAAGAAAAAGCCAGGAGGCCTCATCTTAATGCCATCATACTCTCCTTATTTAGGAGCGTTTTAATGACTTTGTGACTCTTAAGTTGCCAAAGGCTGCTTTTATCACTCCCACGTCCTGTCTGGTGTGCCTAACGCCCACCTCTGACGATTCACGGTCGGAAAGCCCTTTTGATGGGACTCTATCGAAGACTGATTTGGACAACATTCTCAGTGACTTATTTAAAGAATTACAGTTAACCGGAAATTTATTCCCGAATTCTTTGTCGCTACACGAATTCTGAAATGAAATAGGAATGTAAATACGCTACCGTAACCTTAAACAAATGTTCAAACTGTTGAACGAGCGACTGCAACTGTCATTATATCCTTTCCGCGCGATCATTAACGAACTATTGACCGTCATCAAAGGTAACATTCAAATTATTTCCAATTGATGGTTCAATGGTTGTATTACTCTTTTTTTTAATAGATGACAGCAGTTAAGCGACATTGAGCATGTTCTACTTGAAGGGCCACCTGCTTTTGGCCTCAAGTCTCAAACACATAATAGGTGATAATAACGTGAAATGTTTCTAATCAAAAGGGAAAATAACTGTATGAAGAAATAAATTCCCCAAAGTAGGTTTGTTTGTCGATTTGTTTTATATTCTGTTCCCAGTGACTTATTTGCCTCATATTGGAACTGTGTCAGGCTTTTCTTCGTTGCCTCATTAATAATACAATGAGGTATACACGTTGGTTTGCGATGAAGCAACCTATGATTCATTACAGTTACTGATTGAACATCTGATATAAATATTTTTACCTCTAAATAGCCAAACTTCGTGGGCTGTTTTCGTGAATTCATCTCCGTTCTTCCAGTAAGTGAATCGACCCAATTTCAGATTTGATTGTAGAAAAATCTTCGCACGCTAATATTCGTTTTAATCAGCGGTGTTCTTTTTTTATTGCCCCCTAATCAATTCACTACGGTACTAATGGCAGGCGTCTCTAAAAATTTACGACCCGAGTTAATTTTCCGAGGTAATGGAATTTATGTCGGCGAAGAAAAGTGTACGACACCGGGATTAGCTCACTTCAAAATATATAGTGTTGAAGGGTGGGGGAGAGGACTAATTTTCATGAAAAAAGTGTAGGGACAGCTTCGCCGCGACGGTCCAGTTTTATTTATGGCGCGTTATAAATACATAGCGAATTATAAATTAATAAATAATTGTAGGCAATCGAAAGCTTAAGAGGCTGAAAATATATTTATTAAGGCTTACAGTGTTTTTTTTTATTAAAAAAAAGCCTGGAAAGTTTCCAAAACAATTTCCTTGAACGGAATCTCGCACCGGGCGAGGGAACGGGTTTGATGTGCCAGTTTGCAAATATTAATAAGTCGCCGAGTAGGGCATCCTCCCCCCTCTCTGAATATACGCCATTCTTCCCACAGGATTCCCGAAACATTTCTAGGCCAGTTCCATGAGGATAGAACTACACTATTTGTTCACTTTGACTATAGCCAAGTCAATAAATACGGATTCCTGGTTGTTTCGGTAGATTTAGTGAGGCACTGTTACTGTGGTGGTATTTATGTTTATTTAGGAGTACATTTTATTGCGCTTATAATTAATAATCTGTAGACCACGTTAATACAATTCATAAATTGATACAAAACGAACAACTGATTTATGTCCTGTATGATTCAAGCATTAAGTTTTCAAAAACCTGATGCCTGATAAGAGGCTTCCTCTTGGAACCTGTCTTGTTAGGTCATGTGACGTTGATTGTCCTCAGTTCTTTCACAGCTGCCGGAAGAACAGTAGCGCCGCTCTACGAAAGCGTTAGATATAAACTGTTGAAGTAATGTATCCGTCCTGTGTTGGCGTTGACTAAACAAGTCATCTTCACACTAAAATGGCTTGCGATTTAATCGCGTTATATACTGAGTTCATTGACATTTTTCATTCCATAGTGTCCTTGGGATGAACTGCAAGTTCGGGTCCATTTGGGACAAGTTGGAAACAATATCCTAGTTATAAATATTTCTTTGTAATAATAATGCGATAGTGTGGTCTTGTCCATTTTCTTATTCAGTGTGTGAGAAAATTTAAACCTTCAGTTGCAGGACAGTCTGATTTATTTACCCGTAACAGGCCGCAGCCATAATTAATAATTGTGATGATAATCCATTTTCTACTTTATGAAATCAAAGTTTTCCAAATTTTCAATTATTATCTGATTCAACACGTGAAATCCCCATACCCGACTCAAAAGAATCGACTTAAACCGAAAATTTGGACTTTTGAAGACCATTACTAAAACGGACATCAAAATTGACCTTAAGTAACAAACTGACAATATACAACGCAATACTTAAACCGACATGGACATACGGTATAGAGCTATGGGGTTCCACCGAGACATCCAACATCGCTCGCATCCAGAGATTCCAGTCAAAAGTCCTTCGTACCTTAATGCTCCCTGGTATGTTTATAACCACACAATCCACCATGACCTCAACATACCGACCGTCGACGAAGTCGCAAAATCCCGGTTCCTGAAGTTCCACTCCCGCCTTTCTCCTCATCCCAATCCACTCGTTCAGTCACTTTCCTCTCTTACCCATCCATTATCCCCCCCACGTCGGTTTAAACGCCGCTGGCCTAGAGATCTTCTTAGCCCTTAGATCATAATTGTTCTTGTGTCAAAAGTGCCATCTTTGGGTGGTTCCTTTTATCACGAAATACATACAGCATTTGTACTTATAACATTCAATGTTGATTGTACAAAATAAGAAAGGGTTAAAGAAAAAATCTGATTCAAAAACGCTTTCCTATTTAGTATTTTTATTTACGATGATGAATTTTAAAAAGAAGCGAAATTATATTAGTTGTTCTGTCGTTATAAGCTGGAGAGTTTTAGTTCTGTCGCCGGTCGAAGGCGTCCGTCACTGAAGAAGGTTGCAACAACGAAAGGTCGTCATCGTTTCAGTTGGCGCTGTTTGGTATCGCCGGGAGAGATCCCAGCAACCGGTCAAGGACCTGCATAATTCAGAGTTGCGTGCACTTTTCGTAACCGGGATTCTTGACTGCGAACTGTACGAATTGAGGTTGCGTTTGAATGCAACATTATGACGCTCAGACGAAATTGTACGCATAAATTTATACTTAAATTTGTAAGCATTTAATTTTTCTTATCGGACTTAATTTACAGCGGCCGCCACTTGCCGAACGGCCAGAGCCAGAAGACAATTTTTTCCAATTTTCAATCGATTTAGATTTTAAAAATTGAGAAACCCCACGTCCTTGATCTGTCCCAATCAATAGAACATTTCACCAATAAAATTTTATCGATGAGTTCAGATTATCGGACCAGAAATCGTTTGTCTCCCCCAAGAAGTATTTATTTATGCAGTAATAAATTGACTTTAGTGTGTCAGTGGGTCATGATAATTATTACTTTGATTAACATACTTCGACACACGATAGAAATATGGCGTGTTGTTTTCTATTAACATCTTTAAAATCCGATAAAAAGTGGTACACGTATCTACATATTCTATAATATTTACGTAAGCCTTTATTTACAGAATTCGATGTCCCCTTTTTCTTGATGGTTTTATAAATCGTGCGATAATGCTTATTTCTGAAATACATGAAATTAAATATCCAACGAGTATACTGGAGATAGCTCCACTCAATTGATCGGTTGAAATTTGTAATTGAGGATAATTCCGCCTCAAGGATTCAATGTATTGGTCTAGGTGTTCTCTTCGAATTTACTTCAATTTCCAATTACTTTTTTGTATATCTTGTTGAGTCCGTGAAAAATAAAGGTCTGTGTGGATTCTTAATCCAGTTTTAAGATTCTAATTCAAAAGTTATGACACTTTCTGTTTGTTAGGAGCCGGTGCTCGGAGGATTTTGTTAGGTCGACGGGCTTTTTTTCTGTCCTATCCCAGAGTACTTCAACGCCCCGTTAGGGGCTTCCTTCCGTATATCATTTCCTCCCCCGACATGAAAATGTTCTTTAAATTGGGGCTCAAAATTCTTCATTTCGTCCCCTCACCCTTTCTCTCTCTCTCCTCCCTACCTCCCTCTCTCATCTCCCTCTCTCTCCAATCGCGGTTTTAATTCTCCCTTCTAATTGGACCGCAAATTAGATTCAAAAAACGTTGTCGAGACACAAACAACGCGGGCCCCGGCGTCTGCGGCGCGATTAGTGCGTCCGCCTTTACCGTAAACACAGGAAATTGCCTAATTATCCAAAACACTGCGCGAAATGGCGTTTAAAAATGAAGAACTGGTAACCGCAGACTGCATGATGAGGCGGAACTTGTGTGACGCGAAAGAACCCTATATCTGACGATTGGATTAAAGGTGTTGTAACTTGTGCAAAACGTAATCCGTATTCTTAAGATAACAATGCTCTTCATAAAAATTGCTTATATTCCTGTTTAACTTTCTTCTATTATTTAATAATCTTTATTCTAAACAAAACGTGCAGCTAGTACAAATTATAATTACATAGAAAAAACACATTCGTCCTGTTTCATTAGATTTCATGGATGAGATTTGGTAATCGAGTATTACGGGGTTCGGGATTAGAGATTATTTCGAAAGTATTTATAATTTATATTGTGGTCAGTTCACACGATTGTAAATGAAGACGATTTAAAATCCGTAATTATTCCGGTAATTTGCTTATTGTGTCCAATCGACAGGAAGGGATTTAACGGATTTAAGGGATTAATTAGATCGTAGTAGAGATATTTAGCATATCAGTACTTCTATGCATAAGTGTGTGTGTGTAAAGGTTTCTGGCTCATTAACTGATCTTCTGATGAAATTGAACAAGTGCTTCAGTCATTTCGAATGCATTCGAATAACTACGAATTAAGAATTAGAATTAATAATATGATTACAAATTATTTTGGGTTATGAAATTGTACGGAATCTATTTTATGTATCCAAATTACTTCTTATTATATTTCATCGAAAGGAGAAAGGTTAAAATCAATGTCGTTTCTAAACTAAAACGGAAGCGTTGTATCTGTCGTAACAGTAAAAGAAACGCCAGTTAATGTTATGACTGTATTTACACGAAGAGTAACGTAGAAGATTGGTAACTTTAATTTTACAATTTTGAATGTCAGATCGACTCGTAGAACTGGATTAAATGCGACGTGAAGGATCGTTCGAGTTGGGCAAAGGCGTAATTCGATTAATATTGAGTGGGTACGGTATCTCCCGCGTTATCGCCCATAGGAGATTAAAGCCTGGCTTCGGTCGGTGTGGAAGTGCAAATGTAAATGTCGCGCCTGTTGCCGGCTAGTACAGACCCGGAACGCTATTCTTAATTTACCGTGAGGCCGAGTTTAGTTACGCTTTATGAAAGAAAAAAAATGACCGGGACAGTTCGACCGAGGGGTAATGCGAACGGACTTGAAGAAACGGAGCGTTTTTCTAAATTTTTTTTTCTCGCCCACCGGTGGACTTTATTAATTTCCGCGCATTTATATATAAAACGGCGATGACTTGACAAATTGTTCCCGACCGGGGGAATTATTCGGGCCATTAGTCCGCATTATATCAGCTGGAGGCGGACGCGCCCCCACCCTCCGTCGGTTTAACAGGTGCGATATTCCCTTGCCAAGTTTGGGAGTTCTAGCTCTGCAGCACTGAAAAAGCGGGAGTCCGCCTCAGACCAAATCTGAGATGAGGGGGGAGGCGCTCGACCGATGGCCGTCGAAGTATGTTGTTGGGGGCTCGTGTGTACACACGCTCGGGGGGCGGACCCGACCGCCTGGCATTTAGATGAAAGATTAGTTGGAACGGTAGTGGGCTTTTTATATATACGGTGTGGAAATATTTTTGAGCTATTATTTTTAACCGGCGGTAGACGTGCCCGGGTCAATTGTGTACCGAGCCCAATCGTTTAACCCTCTCCCCCCTCAGGCGACCTCAAATATCCCAATACTCAATCCTCAAATGCCACCCTCTAGTTGCATTAAACGGGCCGTGCAATTTTATTATTGAATTCACGCCTAAATTGACGGATTGTATCGTACCTGGGGTACGATTCGAATCTCAAATAACTCAAGGATACGTTATTAAAATTGCAGAACAGAAATGGTTACATTCAGAGGTGAAAGTTGAAAAAATGTCAGCGGAACGCAATTGGCCTGGCAGTAACACCCTACTAATAATTGAAAATATAAAAAATGCGATAAGAAAATTATAATAATTTCAAGAAATTAGCGTAGTAATTTCTGCGACGTTGCAGTCTTTTTTTCCTGTATTGGGTCAAATTTATTCCATGTGGGGCCAATTGCGGTAAATAATCATGAGATTCGAAATACGTCTCACTCTTATTTGTTCCTCTGTTATAAATAGTGTGCAGCAGGTTTATTTCCGAAAACACTTTCGGTCAACTCCTTTTTAGTTAGGTATTAAACCAATGAGTTTAATGTCTCTCTCGGCACAAGAGAGACACGTATATAATGGTGCCGCGATGATGATAGCCACGCGCCTGCAATCTTATCGGACGTCGAGGAAATCGGGCACTGTAATTATAATAGGGAGCTATTTTTCCGTAGCATTACTTCTCAGCCCGTCTGTGTTTGGGTTTGTTTCGCCTCTTTTAAAAATGCACAACACTCGATACGCCTAATTTTTAATTTTTTTGGCGCTAAAGGCACCACCAAAATTTTGTCCGGGAAATCGTGCTATTTACTAGTGTATATATAAAAAAACTCTAACAAAAATAGATGGTACAACATTTGTTAGTTATCGACATGAAATCGCAATTTGACTTCCTTTTTACAGATATTCTGAAGAGAGGATTTATAATTGATAATTAAATAAATAAAAAGTGTCGTTTGTTCCGGAAACGCGGGTGTGTCTGTGTACAATTCAAAACATGATTTTTTAAAAATCTGAGGTAGGCAAATTGCACAAGGCTAAATTCAAATTGACTAACGCATATTTAATGTAAACAGACTTCCTTTTATGTCGCCGTCATTTCGGACTGGAATATCAAATAGGCCAGTTAATTGCTGGTATAAACATCCGCGTGGGCGTACTTTCTTTAATATATGCGAGTTCGAGAGCCAAAAAAATACGAAAGAAACTATACGAACCCTATAATTTAATAATTTGTTCTGTAAACATATTGTTTCACCGGTTTGGCGAAAACGGATTTCTAACGTGGCGCGGTCGCCTGCGTTTTTACGCAACGCCGAGATTGCATAGAGCAAAGCGGGGACGGACGCAGAGAAGGCGTGTCGAAACTAAATATAGCTGTGAATGAGACACGGAGCAAAAACATATTGTTGGGTCGTTGGCTGAAAACGAAACTCTGTCGCATTGTCTTAGAATGACCGAGCGTAGCCATATTTAAATTGATCGGTACGATTTAATACTACAAAAAATAAAAACATACATTTTGAAATTCGGTCAAAGAATATTCTTCTTATTTTATATTCTGAACTCTGTGGATTGTGGACTGATAGCGGTTCACAAAGTCAGGAAAGTCGGAAAATTAATGTCGCAGGTGGTCAAGACGCCTGACGGGTTGGGATACGTACATAAATTCCCTTAAATGTCCACATACTTTTGAGGAAGAAAATCGACGATTCCTCGTCAATTCTGGTTTATTGGATTCAAAACCGCTGAAAATAATCTAGCGATAGCACACCAAACAAAACCAAATTTCTGTCGGGGTGTAACTACTCCGCAAACGTCATAAAATGAACGTGCTAACAAGGCGATGGATATTCTTTTTCCATCTGGGATGACTCAGAACTTCACAGCGTCTTCCAGAAGTTGCGTGGAATTCTTCAGGTTATCGCACCAAGCGTTCACAGAAGTGACCAATTTAGGCAGATAGTTGTATTTATTTACAGTGTTTTAATAACAGTCGGAATGTGGACAATGTGGTATCTTAGTGGCTAATTATACCCGGAACTGAGGAGCCGACGATGGCCCTTTCCGAGTTGCGCCATCGTCCGATAGCCGTGGTGAACAGCATCGTAACCCGGTCGCGCGTAATAATAATGGCCGTGGTTGGCTCGGTGGAAATCTGTTGAGGGAAAAGACTGTGGAAGAGTGACTGTGCAAGAAGCGACTGTTGACCTCAGAGAACAGAAGGGGTGGACCTGGGTTAGGGGACGGCGGGGGGGAAGGATACCTTACTAACTAGTACCTGTGACGTCACTGGCAAGGTCTTCTCCACACCGAGAAACGCCGAGGTGGGAGTGGACAAGAGAGGAAGAGAGGTCCGATTGTCTCATTTGAATAGTCCGGAGCACTCCCACCGCTCACTATTATTCAACTTAAATACAGACATACTTTGGTCACTCTTCAGGTTTTATCCGTTTCTTAAATATAGTTTTTTCTTCTTAATATTATTATTTTTATTTAATGAAAATTGCGCGGGTAGATACTTACCCGGATATTATAGTATGCATATGCTATCAATTAGCTTATTCAAATTGCAGTGAGGATCTCAGAAATAATTGGGAATTATTTTATATATCATTCTGGCAACAATATCATTGCACTATATGCCGTACATTTACTGGGAAAGAAAAGATTGGTAGGTTTAAATAAAAAATGTTATTTTCTTTCATGGGTGGTATCGATCACGATAAGGAAGAAAAAAAATCCAATTTTGTGCGGCTGGGAATTTCTGAAGTCGAGTTCTGAAATTTATATCGTACATATCGGCGATAAGTCGGAATTGTATCGTCTTCTTTTTTGTACTAACATACAGATAACTGTAACGTCCGTGTGAACGGCTACAGCTTGGAACCGGCTCTCAGCTTCCTGACTTTTTTCAGAATTTTGTTCTAATAATTGCTAACAATTATTCCTCCGGCTTTTTTTTCATCCGGCCCTCCTATTCCGCACGCCCGTTTTACAATGTTAATGTATGCACATAATATGGTAAATACGCCATCATCGCATGTGTTTTCCCGCGACAAAGGCGTCGGTTTTCCGGAAGATTAATGATCTCATTGAGACCGCTCAGACGTCGTACACTGTTCATTGGAACTTCCTGCTATTGAAATTTCTGACCTCTTGTTTCGCGAGATAGATTTACAGTTGTGTGGTTCTGGAACTAACAGTAACATTTAGCGCCATGTATTTGGTAAATAGTATTCCAACTGCCTATAAGAAACTGTACGAAATAGCCTTCAAAGTTAGGTTTTCCGGAGATTGTTCCCTGAATCTTGGAACTTTTGAATGAAAGCTAGCAGATGTAAGTTCTTGTTTTGGTTCTTGATAATTCTGAGCTCTATAATTTCATACCTATAACCGAATTACATGGAGGAGGTCTTAAGGTTCCATTCTATTCAGGTCATTCTACCGTCCGGTGAACAACCTCCGTAGACAAGTTCCATACACTCACTAAGCCAAATCCCTTACAAAATCCGTATCGGCAATTCCGTCTTGTATTTATTATATATCGATGTGTTTTATGTTTAATAGAAAACTACAAATTAAGTAATACTACAATACTGAAGCGTGATTACCCGGTAATGACTAATTTAAGCTATAAATGACTTCAGTGATGGAGAAAAAATTCATATTTCATATACGTATAAAGTTCTGGGACCGCCGACAAATAAGTTTTCAAGTCCTGAAGTTTTCCCGAGTATCTCGAAAATTCAGGTTTTAGCTCTCCCAGGAAAGTGTAATTCCTGAGTTAAAGCCTCGGCTGAGATGGGAAACTGATTGTAGCCGAGAGCCGGGCGGTAGTTGAAGACGGGGGCTCTGGTGGCGGCTAGATGATCCTAGACCGGTTTGAGGGTCTCTCTCCCTCCCTCCCTCCCTCCCTCCTCTCTCTCTCGCTCACACACTAGGGCGCAGTTTCCACTCTCGCGCGGTTAATGAACCGAGACAGTGCATTATCCTCGTGCAAATCCGCCGTGGTTAACGACGGCGGCGGCCGAGGTGAAACTATCAAAATGGAAACACAACATTAGGAGGATCAACAGTTAGGACTCGGACTTAAGCGAAATCATCAGCAATATATTGTTTTCAAAATCTCCTTTTTTCATCCGAGTTATTAGCGGATTCGGAGGATGGTCACTACTGTGACCGTTAGATATCTACACCTACTACACCTCAAATCTTATTTCATTCTACAGTTCTATATGTATCAAATTAGGGCTACCTTTATCTCGCACCAGTTTCTTAAAATAGTGATATGATTTTTAGAATTTATTTATCTACCAAATAGCATGGCACGTGCGATAGGAATTCCTCCCCTTAGTATTGCCGGACGTGATACGCTCGAATATCGTCTCGGAAACGTGCTCGATCTGAGCGGTTTCATGGCAGAAAAAAAAACTCCGGAGCCGAAACGTAAATCGGAATGGATTGACAAAAACTTGTCCCGGGTCCTCTCCAGTGCCATTCCACTCGATCGTCTCCATAGGGTTTTCTCCATCTCATGAAGACTTCTTCGTCGTCGGAAAAAGGCGTAGTAATCATTACACTTCTTCACGCTTCTGTAATGAAATATTTTCGAAAAACCTAGTTTGATACATCAGGCTAATCCATATTAAGTAGATCTACGCTGTAGGTTCTACGCTTGATAAGTTCTTAATTTATTTTTAACACAAACGATTGGAAAAGCAGAATAAAAGTTAAGTCTATTTTGTGTTTTAGAAGTTTAGCATTTCTTTAGTATTTAGTTTCTGGGGTTAACTCCGAACAATGGCTAAATAAAATCAAGTATTATCTACGGCATAAAATATTACCATAATTCCCCAGAAAATTTCAGAGATTCTGTGTAGATTCTGATTTTATTTCAGCGGAGGAGGAATGGTTTTCGAGATAAGGTTCGTGTAAAGTAATATTGCCAGGAGAACGGAATTAAACCTTCGTGACGAATTTCCAGGGCAAACTTATTCCAGCCGTCGAAATTGTTCGCGCATTTTTCATTCCTGAGGTATTTTCGGGGGGTTTCGAACTGGCCACGAAATGTGTCGTTCGGCGTCTTCTTTAGGGTTCTGTAAAAGGAAACGGCCAACGGGAGTCTCTCCTTTAGGCATCCTCCTTATTTCGGTCTTCGGCGTTCACATCTTTTACAAGAATGTGTATGCGTGACAATAACTGAGCGATTGCTTAATTACCTGGTTACTATGACAATACAATGAGTTTGTTGTAAGCAGAACAACTAAATTCCAGTGTTATTTATTTACTTATTATTAAGATTTTCCCTATATATTAGTTTAATTAATAACACCCAATCGACGAACTTAACAACGTTTAAAACAATATCAGTGATAAGCATCTTCAGATGTCAGTATTACCATTCGAACTTCTACATTATGAGTTTTTCTGTTATATTACAGAGCGATGGAAAGTTGACATAAAGATGTAAACGTATAAAATACAGAAAACAGTTATGAAAGAAATTAAACTAAGTTTTATGGTAATGAAATAAGTAAGGTGGACAGAAGGAGTATTTAGTAATAATATATACGATTAGCACAGGGAAAGCAAAATGTGCCCCTAAACCTATCCTTTGCCAGGAAGCTTACTGTAATAGCATGTTCCTTTAATTAGAGGATTAATAGTTAGCTTTAGGGCTGTGCGAATGATAATTTTAGTTGTCCTTGTCGAAAGGTATTGTTGATATTGTCGCTCGTGTAGGGAGCGACCGTTTTTCCGGCGGGAATTAGAAAATAATTTTCGGGCTAACCAGGTAGGTACTCGATTTGGGTGGCATCCATCGGAGCGGGCCGTAACAGGCGGGCTTGGGGTCGCTAGGCAACGGGGCGGGTAGTCGCCCGGTTACAGGGACCGAGTAGTAAATTATACTTGCGGGAGGGCAGGCGGCGGAGGCGGCAGTGGCGGAGGCGGCAGGGAGGTGCCGGGGGCTCGATATAGGCGCGCGGCGGCGTTATGGGGGGCGGCCGCGAGAGTTCCACAACGATGGGGGGGCCCGATGTAAAGGTTAAAGTAGGAAAATGTGTCAAGTACACTGGATTATCTGGCGTCGGCTGCGTTCGATCGTCAGCGTGCGCTCCCGGGCCTTGGGCCTCCTCCGCCCCCGGCCACCGCCACTGTCGACACACTTCTTCTTATGTCCCTCTCAGTTACCAAATCGTTCGTCAAACAAATATTCCCTGTACCACGCGATCCGAATAGGCTGTCGCAAAACTGGTTACTCAATTAAACGCAATTACGTCTTTAGATTTTATTTTAAAAAGTATCGTTAGATTAACTGAATTAATGGCGGTGAAAATCATCGCTCCTTAGAAATATATAAAATATACGTACACACTGTTTGAAATTTCAATTGTGCATATTAGCGACCGAACTAGCGGATCTATCACATTTTATAAAAATATTTATTCCTACCTGATATTCTGGGGTGTCGTTCGACGACGGCTTCGAACATCATAACTCGTGCGATTTTCTATTTTCCAGTCGTCTATTTATTTAGTTCTGGGCCTAAATATTTATATCTATTTATAGAGTGTACAAATATCTAGGTAGACATGAGACAGGAAGATACATTATTTCCATTATTTAAATAATTATGTTATTAATAATAATATTTCCCATTAACGTGCATTTGCTCTAATTTTGATCCAATAATTACAGTAAACAATTTAAAGCGTGTATTAACCCGACTCAAAGAAGTAAAGTATATATTTGTATGGAATGTTTAATTTTTGAAAATATTTATTAGTAGTAAGTAGTTAAAACAGAATAAATAACAGGAAAATAGAAACCTGGAAGTTCTTATTTTTATTCAATGTGACTCTGCCGTACTTTTACCAACAAACAACCCTTCTTGTCCATTTCATTCGTTTGAATGGGCGCTGTAAGTTGATAGGCGGCCGGTACCGAATTATGTCGCTGGGTGTTATTATGATAGGGACGCCGTCTTGTTGGGCCAATTGAGGCGGTTCACTCTGGAGGGAGGGAGTGAGGGAGGGAGGGATGGAGGGACGTTTTAGTCAACAAGTAGGGCGCCGCTCTTCACACTAACAGACGGACACTTATTATGTATGCCCTTCCTAAACCTAACTCAACCGAAAAAGAAATATTCCCTTCACACCAGGACACGAAAAATATTCCTACCGTGTATAATTCATACCGCGATAACACTCTTTTCCAGTTCTACCTGAGGATTCGAGGCATATATATTTTTTATTTGTTTTCATTATTTCAAAATGTCGTTCGATAGAACACCGATAATAAAACAATTAGAACTAAGTACTCTGGCCTCGCTCTGTGTTCAACAAACTTGATACACCGAAAGTTTTCTGCAGGCGTCCTATGGAGAGAATTTAAACCGAGCAATGCCAGAAAAACGATATAAATGATGGTATAAATGAATATGTACAATTTTGAATAAAAATGTCCCGCTATATTCAAAAAGCCCGTACCACCGTAATTTTTCATTAATGTGTGCCTGCGATATTTTTATGCCGACCTTTCCTATGACTGAAGATTGGAAGTCGTAAGTCATTACGGCTATATATTTTTAACCAGAAAAACGCGATTTTTAAGCCCAAAAATGCGGTTATTAGGCCCAAAAATACGGTTATTAGGTCCAAAAATGCGACATTCAGCCGCAAAAATGGGATTCAATTGCCTCAAAAATTCTTTTATTAGCTTCAAAAATGCGATTTATTAGGCGCAAAATCGGCCCAAAATGCGGATTTAGACGCAAAATTGGCCCAAAAATGCGGATTTAGACGCAAAATTGGACCTAAAATGGGGTTTTTAGGCACAAAAACGCGATTTGTTAGGCGCAAAATCGGCCCCAAAATGCGGAATTAGACGCAATATTGGCCCAAAAATGCGGATTTAGGCGAAAAATCGGCCCAAAAACATGGTTCTTAGGCGCAAATCGGCCCTAAAATGCGGTTTTCAGGGTCAAAAATGGGGGTTTTTAGGTGCGAAATGGCCCAAAAATGCGATTTTTATGCCCACAAATTCTTATAGTCGGATTAGCGATCGCGACGATTACATGAAAACAAACCGTAGGGGCAAAAAAAAAGGAAAGTAAATTAGCGTGATAGGGTCGAACTCCAATTAATGGGCATCGGGGGGCGTCGGATCAATTAAAATAGCCGGCCTAGTTGTAGTTTTAGTTGTAATCTCCGGTGGTGCTGTTAGGACATTCCTTTTCGGCGTCCCTGAAAACCTGCGGGCCTTTTGTTTGTTATGTGACACTTATTTTACGCGTTTTTGTCCTCGTCATTCACTTTTATTTCATTTTTTGTTTTACGGGCAACAATGCGGTCAGCCCTCCGCGCGTTTTCCTACTGCGTAGCCTTGGCTGGACACCGTTCGATTTCAGAATCGGATCACTGTCCCCTCTCACGCCATAAAATGTTGTTCGGATAAATTCGGAAAATGCTTTTGCCGGAGAATGCACCCATTGATGGTACTCCTGCTCCGACCCTTACCTGTGACTGTGAGGAAATTACGTGGCCATTCCCTCTTAAGGCGGCGCTCTGGATTTTCAGGTAGGTGATTCAAGGAGAACTGTCGTCGAATCGAAGGAGTTTTGAACGGAAGAATTTATATCGGGAAGCAGCAAATTCAGGAAAGAACGAGACTTTCAAATCGTGCGGTTAGAAACATAAGGTGATAACCATTGAATTTTGTAGGAGTTAGACGATTTGGTGGTACAGCCAGTTAGGTTTTAAGATACAGTTATAAATTAATAATTTGTTAACAATAACCTAGTTCTGACTTTGTTATGTTCAATTCCTAATATGAAGAGTAAAACAAAGGACATGAACACGACAATAAGGACGACAATATATAATTTCCAGAATGAAAAAACTCCTCAAAATAAATGCTATATTACACATTCAACTGCGGTCAAAGTAGTGAAGGTCGATTGTTCAGTTAACGTAGGCAAATGATTTTGCAGATATTGATAATAACGTACGAAAGCTTTTGTTACATATTTCATATCGTAACGACGTTCTACCGTGTAGGGAATTCGACCGATGTTTACTATAATAAAACGAAATTAAATTTATGGAGAAAGAGTACAATAAAGGTGCAACATTGTACTTTCTATTCAAAAAGTTGCGGCAACTTAAACTTGTGGCAAAGTTCACCTGGAGGGGGGTGGAAAATAAAAAGTTATTTATTTCGGTAAAGTGGGGGAGAATAGCGACCGTAATTATTATTGGGTGGACTTAAACTCCGAGGGCGTTATTGTCTTTGGAATTGCCGAAGGATATGATTGCAATTGATAGATCCCGACTGTGAATTGACTGATTGATTGGTATAAAATGGGGAAGCCTCATGTTCACGGCCATTGTGTGGCCCCAATCCCCCCTCACTTCCTTGCAGTGAGGCCTTTCAACTAGCCTCAGCTTGGGACACTTCCTGTTCATGCTACAGAGGGCTCCTTCGTACAACTGCATGTCCCTCCCACAGATAAAATTCACTGGTTCTTAATTCATCAAGATACTAACCGATTGTACGCTTTTATTATTGTTCGTGTACATAGCTTAGATAGGAATTCGTTGAGTTACGTAAGTATTTTTATACTGCCCGAATTGTTGAGCAAAAATATTCCCGGCATATTTCTATAATCTTAGCGTATCTTCGTGTAAATTATCAGTTGTGTTACTGCCTGTTGTAGAAAATAATATTTTCGATGTTTCAAATTGCAATAGAAACGAATTGAGTTCCTGTTTTATAATACGCAGGTAAGAAAATGACAGGGTTTTCGACAGGATTTGAGCGGCTTTTCTAAAGCGGCCTGTACAAATTATTTATTATTTTTGTACGGCATTTTTACCCAACTCGCGAGCATTTTTTTTATGTTTAATTTATCTAACAATTTTTACCTCGCCTTTCTCCGGTTGTAAAAGTTTGTTCGTTAGTCCCTATTACCGGTGTATACAATTCACGAGAGAGGTCTCTCTGTCTCTCTCCGGCCACCTTGGCCGGTGTTCTTCTCTGTCTCGCTCCCTCTTCTCTCCCTCCGATTCTCTCCGGCTCTCTCATTCTCTCTTTCCCTTTCTCGTTTTTCTCTTACGTCACGCAAGCTGTCAGACATGCAATCCACGGTGTACATCGATAAACGGTACAAAACTCCGGCGTTTCGGGCCGGCCCCCGCCCCGACCCCGCAGCCCGGACGGCCTAAACACGGGGCGGGTGAGAGTTGAGCTCTCACCAAATAAATTACACGGAAAACGGTAAAAATTCCAGATTCGAGAATGGTAATTCCAAGGCCCGGAGGCCACTAACGGTCGTCAAATATCGAAGGAAACCCTAATCTATAAATTCATCTCCGGCGGTAATTAATCATCGCGCGATTTTTAATCCCCGATTTTCCCTCTCCGTCTCTCTTATTCGGCTGTTGGTAAACCTACGCATGTCGGTCGCTGATGAAACGCCCCGTCAGCACGAGAACAACAATGAGTAACGACATTGCCCATTAAACCAAATGTTAGCTTTGGCTTTTTAGAAACCCAAGATAGCGTGCAACCGAAATCGGCCTAAAAAAGTATAAAACTGAATAAATAATTAATCATTTTACTGCCTCGTCGAAAGGAACATCCATATATTATTTTGATACCTGATTTTCTCCAGCGCTAGAATCGAACCTTAAACGAAATTAGATTTAACGGTAAGGCGTTGTAAAAAATACTAAATTTTAATACGATCACCATTTCAAGTATCAGTAACAGTAAATGGTAACTGGTTTTGCAGCGAGGTTGAATCGGGCCTTGAACGGAATTACCCAATTGTGGTGGGCTCTTTCAAACCCTTCCACTTCATTTAGGCAATATCGCCCACTCTACACCTCTAATGAAACCTCAAAAAGTTCGCATTTTCCGAATGAAGTTAAATTATAGCCCCTTGACATTCCACTGAAACACACACATATATATATTTTTTTTATTGAGTACATTCTTGTATACATTTCTATGTACCCCATCATTAATACGGATTTAGTTATTGAAATTTGTCTTCTGTGACGATATTTTTGATTTAAACTTATGAAGAGACCTTATCGATTGTTCTTGTGCTCGGCATGGAGCTCGGATTGGTATTTCAGAAACGGCCGCTCGAAATAATATAGGAATAAAACCGTGGGGAACGTGGTGCCGCCTTGTTTGCAGAATAAGAAACACGGTAACCTAGTTACAGTCGTACGAATCTTGACGCGGATATATCGATTCAAAAGGGACGTTTATTCGAAACAATTTTTCCCGCACTAGAACTCCGTTTCCCCGTGTAGGGGTTGGAAATGCCGCTTGAATTTCGATCGCTTATCTGCTGTTTAAACGTACGCGGAGTAGGTTTAATTCGGGCCCAAGTTAAGGCGAGGTAGCAGGTCGTTTAAGACTATAAGTTCAGTATTTCGTTATATCATGTCTCTGTAATTTGTCTACTTGAGAGAATAATAAATGTAATATAGTGTTTATATCGATGGGATAGTAAATATTTCTGTCCAAACTGGGATTTCCATGGATTATCTTGTTTTAAGATGCAATTTGTTGAGATAAATAAAAATATTTCAATGGCTGCCAGGGGAAGAGAAACAGAATAAATCAAGAACACACCGAACAGTTAGAATCCCGAATTAGATATTATTATGGGCCTTCTGACAGGGACTCGGTATAAATCCGTCCCTGGGCCGGGATGGCCTATTCACACTTTATAAATTATAAGAAATGAGTTATTGGCCGTGAAATATAAATGATGTACGTCGAAATGAAATTATGAACGTGAAACAATTCTTAGGTGTCGACATTGCTCGAGCATTCCAGTTGTGACCGCTTCACGCAATTCCGATCAAGCCTGAAATATCGGGATCGTCGCCATTTGTAATTTGGAGCAGTTTACATTACATGTAATGTTTAGAAAAGCCGCACATGTAATCGACCATCTGTTCGAGCCAAAGCTTACATAACGGAATCCGTTACTTGACAATCTGACTCACGAAAGTTATTTTTATATCGCGCTGTTTTCCTGTCTATAATGTTGTTTATTTTATGAGACTGATTTTTATGATCTATGAACTATTGGCACACTTTAGTGGAAAATTTTCTCCCATTACAAGTCGAGAAAATAACAAACGGTGGGCATTTCGAACAAAGTTTACCAAAGGAAATAACTGACAAAACAAGAAGCAACAATTACGGAATAATTCTTTCTCAGAAATGAAGCGTCAACTTGCGTTTCACTCTCTGTTGATTTTACTGAACGTCGTTGGACACCAGTTATCTGACGGATTAGTCGGGGAGGATTAAAATGGCTGAAAAACTTGTTGAATGTGTGGATTGATTGCCAAATAATAAAATTTCAATTATTTTACCAATATTTGCATTCTATTGAGAATTATTTATTTATTGCATTCAATAGACTGGCAAAATATACATCGTTTTGTTTTTTTGAAGTATGCGGCATACACATAATTTTTTCTATTTATTGCTCTTCTACAGAATCAGAGCATTTAGCCGCTGTTGTAAGCGCCCAGAGGCCTGAAACTCTTATGATTTATTTAGTTCTGCCGATTGTTGTCCAATTAACTGAACTGCTTTCGACCAAACGAAGCATCTGTTGCGTTTGAAAAATCCGTCTTGGACGGATTGGTTGACGGATTTTCACCGCCGATACCGATTACAAAGCAGTGGAAAAATGTGGCTGGAGGGGCGAAGTCGACTTTCTCCGATAGAGCACTTGTGACTCTCTCACGGTGCGAGAGCGTTACGATTCGCCGACCGCAGACTGCAATTTGGAATTGTGCAATTTAAACATTCTCCGCATATTTAATGGAAGGGAAACTCGGTAATAGATCTGTCTGATATTTAAGAAGCCCCAGTTTCAACGCGGGCGCAAAAACCTCTAAATTCCAGTTTCTTTTTCGTTTACTGGAATTGTTAGTGATGCAATGGACAAGGAATCGTTTATTTTAAACGGATATATTCGATCTAAGGGGTTGGGGAGGAGTCTCAACAGGCCCAAAGAATAATCTTTCTTTTTGATGTTCCATTTTCTATATCGCCTATGCGCTTTTTTCTTTTTAAATGCGAGTTATAAATTTGAAACTTATCTTCACAGATTACGGTGTAGTGACCCTGCCTATTTTTCAAAGAGCGGCTCGCTAACAAGTGAGGGAAGGTTTCACCATCCTACCAGTTGCACGGAGCTCCGCCGCGTGGGATTTTGCGGATTGTAATTCTATTTTTATGTATCAGTACATAGGAGTACATATATGACGTAATAGGAGTACAATATAAAGATTAATTTCGGCAATATTTACAATATTGGGCGTATCTTTGTTAAATAAATCCTGAAAGTAGAATTTAACTGAACTCTCTTTATTCATAATTTTATTATTTTTCCAATTTTTCGGTCGAAAGACTCATCCAACGCTTTTTGTAATTCTTACATTTATAAGTGTTTCTATTCCTTGTTGGCCTTCCATGAGAAATAGAAATTCACCGGAGTTACTCAAGGCCGATTTGGTAACCGGGCAAACCTAGGTGGTCGTTGGCCGGTGTGGAAATTTCGAGGCACCTCAACGTCTACTTTTAAAATTATATTGTAAATTTCGACAAGAAATAGAGTAATTATTATAAAGTAAATAAAAAATACACCGATTTCCTGCTTACTGATACCACTAAACCTGAGGACTTCAGAGTGTTCTTTAGAATTAGATTTGTAACCTAATTTTTCGTCTTCCTAATTGTGAAACCAAATTTTTCAAGCATCACTGTACTTCATTTAGAATAGAAGTGTAAGTTTTGATGTACCGGTTTTTGCACCAATTTTGGGTTTGAAGTGAAAACCCACCAGATAGTGGATACATCAGAACGTGCATACAGGAATTAGGCGAAATTATCTTAAATTAGTTCACCTAATGGGTGTATGGGGAACTGGGTGTTAGGCAACGTGTCGGTCACAGGTCAGTTGGCTCGAACTTACATGATCCGATTATGGGAGAAACATACGACAGCCCTTCAATAACATATCGCATTAAGGCAATTATTCACGTCGGCTGCAGATGAAGCATCCTGACAGCACTGTCATTGCCCCGATGTTCCGTTCGGAGGCGCCCTACCAGGAGATCTGTGACGGCCGTCTATTATCAAAATAACGTTTGATGTTAGCACACATTGATATTGGAAGACAGGAAAAATGTGAACGATGCGAGAAACGAGATATGATACGGCTATCTAACATTGATTACTCGCTTGATTAGCGGCTCACTAGTTTACTAACTGAATGCTATTGACGATGGCGAGAAGCTTAGGATATAGGACGGAATTAGGGAGTCGAAACAGTCGTTCAGAATTACACAAAATAGGTACAACTGGTGGGCTACAAATGCCTGTCTGCGAACCTACTATATACCTACCGGATCGTGCTAATATCAAGGCGGCCGTTCCGAAAAGGCAAACGGAGATTCGGTCGGCGAATCGAGGGTTCGAATATTCAAAAAAAATTTTGGGGGGCCAAAAAAAGGCCGAATAAACAGGAGGCAAAGGGCCGGGGCCGGGGGGTGGTAACCAAAAAAGCCGAAATGGGCGGCTGTACCGAAATACACCGGCCGTCGCTCCGGGGCCCGCCGCTTTAAACTGGGTTTCCGTTAAATAAAAGAGGGGTCCCGTCCCGGCACACGCCCCATGACAAATATCATTCTAAAAATAATACGCTGCAATGGAACCAATCCCCCCGTTTATTTCGGACCCCGCCCAATCCGACTCTTATCCTCCGAATGGCCTCAAACCGACACAAATTTTTAACCGGCGGTTAAAAACTGGAATCCCCCGAACGGCTCTTTGAACTGATATTGAATCAATCGGCCGCGGTTCGAAAACACCGATCTACGCAAATATATAGTAGACTATGCATTAATATGGAGTTTTTATTATTTCGTATTGTAGACCGGTTTCGGCAGTAGTAATATTATCAGGATTCTCGCTGTATTACCAGTCAGTCTGGATTATAACGGATTAGTACTAGACCCTGGTGAAGAATTTAAACTTTTACTGTAGTTTGTGCCGATTGAATGTTGTCCAGCCGGGTTTTTCGTTTTTTTTTAGAAACTTAAAAATAATATTAAAAAAACCGCCGGTCTAATAATGTCCGTTTCCGTAAAATAGAGAAAAGAAACTCGGACTCTGGGAATTATAGACGGCGCGCGGCAAAGTGAGAGGGACCATTTGTTAGTGACGGATGTTGGTGGCGATGAATCAAACTTAATGGGCGTCAATTCGTTTTCGGCGTTAGTAAGCCGGGCGCCACGGCCCCGTCACACGAATTTAGACGATTCCTGGATACGGATATCTCCACCCCACCTCGATCCTAATTTCGAAGTAGATTTGGGCCGAATTTGGATCCATTGGTTGGCGGCCCCATTGGTTGAATTGAAATTGTTTTACCACTTCCTCTCAATATCACACAACTGCGTACCTGGTGCCGCGTGTGCAGAATTTATATCCACGTACTTTATTCCTTTTAGGGATAATGTTCCTGATTTGTCCTTCTTCGTCCATCCTGAGCGGGCCTTGTTGTGATTGACGGCTACGACATGGTAAGGGAAAATATTGAAGTTGCACTATACCCTTCACGGTCCTCCAGTGGATAATCCTCCAGAATGTTCCATCTACTCGCCGTATCGCACTTTCCCCACCCCAATTTGGTGGTTCGAAGCGGCCTCAAATTCTGCTCTGTCATACAATTTCTAAGCCCACCCACCGGCACGATACGATCCTCCCCCAACCCTCCCCACCCACCTCCAATGTAGCCTTCCTGAAAGTCATGCGGAAGTGTGGTCAAGACCTTTCCTTGTCTCGGAAGGCGATCGATTGACTTTCTAATGACAGGAATGTACCACTACCGCAACAGCGAAAGGAGACCGACAGTTGAGAGGCTTCTCTGCATTCAGATTGTTCAACGGCCCCAATTTCGTCGTTAAATTTAGTACATTTTTTTACATTTATTGTTTATTCAGAGTGTCCACTTACATAAACTTGGATAATATGGTCCTTTGATAAAAGTATCCCAACGACGATTCACGATAACGTCTTGAGGGATTCAGGTATAAACAAGTGTGATGGAGCTGTAAGCCGCATTTGAAACTGTTTTCTAATTAATTAATTAGATATTAAACTGAAGTATGATCGCACGTTTTCCTTTTATATTCAAACATGTCCTTGTAGTTTTACCCGCAGGAAGCTAGTTTGGGTGTCGACATCCAAAAATATTAGCCGATGGAATTTTTTTCTCGACTCAAGAAACGGGATTCTTCCACTCCATTTATACCGCTGACCAGGCCTCCATCGGATTTATTTTTGTTTGGCCACCGCGAGGAGTCGATACGTGAACTCAATTTTCATAGAAAAGCGGAAAACAAATGTTCGGACTAACTCAAAACAGGGGGAAAAAAATTTATGCATTTAGCGGGCAATTTTGTTCTAAAATAGTTAAAATATTGGGATCATTAAAACGGCGGTTGCTTGTCACTTCACTTCATGACTAGCCCTGACAGCTTAGAGTCCTCAGTAATTGACTACGATGCCAAAATGTACGATGGTTAAACAGGTTACGACCAGTTACGGCGGCACGCTGCACATTGTGTACCATTATACTGTTGTTTACACCATTCTTATCTCCCGTATAGTGGCTCCTATTGGGTTATAATATACGCGCAGGTGAAGCAGTAGTGGCTTTTATCTGAAGGGTCCAGTCGTTAGCACCGCGGTTCTCTCGTTGTTGCCAACATTTCTGAATATATTTTCGACGGCGGAAATACCGTATACAACAGTGAGTATAAATTGGCGTTCAATTACAGTTTGTATCGAAGTTTGACAACATCTGTTGTCGCAGTAGAAATTTCTGTGAATTTAAGATAGTTTAAGCTGGGGGGGAATGTAGTCGAGTAAAAATACCGTCCGACATCCTGTTTCATTTCCACGCATTCTCCATGGGCCAGGAATGTTTCATCTAATCGAAATAATCGGTAGCAGTTAATATCACACTATAATTATAACTACTTGTACTAGGTGCAACGCATTGTGGTGGAACTCGATGAGTGACAGGAGTTTTCAATTTCTTTTATAATAAAGCGCAATGGGGCTACTCTTATTCCCGAATTTACCAGTTTTTAACGCGAAATATAAGATAATTGAATACAATTTAGGAAAATGACGAGCGTTAAGGATTAATTGGGCTATCCCCACAGGGGACGGTATGACAATATCTGTATTGTACTGTATTAAATGTGTTAGTAAAACAGTGTCGTTCGGCTGTATTGGCAAAAGTTGATAATGAACGGCGATGGCGTGAAGCCGAACCTGTTCTATACCGTGATCAAACAAGTGGGACGAGATAAGACATCCTAACTGGAATAAACCTATTATATTTCCGACCTCTCCGGCAACCTGTAACTAGTAGATTCGAAGCTTTATCGCTTAGTTTGTGTAGATATTTTTTTAAAAAAAAGTCATTACTAGGAGACTTTAGTATCGAAGCGCTTTAAAATTTCTCCGTATTTATTCCATTAATCGCGCGTTAAATTTAACACAAAACTATCCGGGATAGGTTCGACATTACGAATGTTTTTCATTCGGCAGACGTTCATTCGGATTACACGGTTTGAGTAAAACATTGGGTGTTGCCCGAAAATAGAAGTGGAATATTGATTGTGCGGGCTGGGCATTGGGCCTGAAGGTTGGCGATATGATGTGCAGTTTTTAGCGCAAAAACAGGGCCGGGCGTGCAGATTGTGGGGGCGGAGGGGGCGGGGGGGCCGAGTGAGTGGCGTCCGAGCGCCGCTAGATGGAGCCCCGCCAATAAACCCGATATATTTAACTGTACCGCAAACAAATTTAGGGCTCTTATTGGGAGAATCCGCGCGCTCCCTCCCCATCGACCGCCCACAATACTACAGCACTTTCCTCGACGCAGCAATTATCAAAAAAACCCGGTAATGAATCCGCTTCCAACGGAGTTGTACCGACTCGAATGGGAATCAATTGCAGTTGAATGAAAAATTCTGTCCCACCATCCCCGATTCGATCCTCTTAACTACGCGTATTTACAATAAACTTGATTTCTTAAATACTTAAAAAATATTTTTTTAAAGTACATTTTGTCACTTTGTCCAAAAAGGTTAGGTCGATAAAATAGTGTATTTAAAACCTCGATGCCTTCTCCTTGGCGGGGGGGGGGGGGGGCTCCCCATTTAGCTGGTACCCCAATGCCCTCAAATAAGGTATCATCTTACTGACGTTACTGCTGGCCTAATGGTTTATAGGAAAATTGTGATTTGAGGCAGTTTTAATTTGAACTGGGCCAAACTCTTACGATTGAAAAAGCTATCAGGAAAACTCGAAAGAAAGCTTAATTCGGTCAGGGGTGTTATAATATCGGAGTTGAACATTGTGTTCCTGTCGGTAGTTGATCAGGAGGGAGGTATGGTGGCTGTGGGGGCCCGTGGGGCTTCCTCGGGGGCTGTCGGTCGGGCGGGGTTTATTTCTGAACGGGGCATGTGTTAGCGTGTGGCTCGTGGCCCGCTATTCTGAACCCCCTACTAAATTCGTCTCCCATTATAAAGCTATTTGTGAGACCAATGTGAGTGTCTGGGGCCCCTCGGGCCCTGTCTCTCTCTCTCTCTCTCTCTCTCTCTCTCTCTCTCTCTGTCCAGTGCCGACAGACCGGCAAATCTGTCCTCAACTGACGCCCCAACAGCGCTGAAATTTCAAACGCGTAATCGTCCCGCATTTTACGACCTTCCCGATAACTCCAGTTGGCCTAGGTCGCGGTTTTCCCCACTTTTCCTCCAATACTACATTTTATCGTATAATTTATTCTGGAAATAAGTGCCGGACACTAACGGAAAAACCGTCGTGCTAACGAATTGCCCGTTACGTATATTTACATGCATTAGCTCGTTGCACAACAATCAGAATATGGTTTTATGGGAAGATGACGTAATGCACTCTTTAGGGGCTTAGAGAGGCTTGGTTGTGAGAATTTTGATATTCTAAAACCTGGCGAACTATGATTGATGTCTAAAATTCGGTTTATATAATATTTTAATATTTTTATCGTTATAATCTCAATCGCGGCTATAGCCGAATTGAAAACGAAATTCAAGGAGGATAAAAAAAAATGAAAGAATATATGTAAAGGACACTTGGTTCAAAGTGCTAGCTCTCTGTAGTTTCTTCCGGTTGAGAGAGCAGTGCGGAATACGGTTGTTATAATTTGAGGCCGAGTGGAATTAATTTACGAGGATGATCGTGCAAAAAATCAAGAGAGATCTTCTGTAGCCTGTGCATACGTCGAAAGTGCCATCACTGGGTGGTTATCACTATTAAAGTTGATAGAAAAGAAAAAAATAGTAATAATATATGCGATATTTCCTGTATTGTAGATTGTCGTTCGCACACATTTCCTTCGCAGAATTACGGGAAGTTATCGGCCTTGGGTTTATCGACTGATAAAACTGGTAAAGTCGGTGTTAAATACTTTGTCCTTTATAAAATACGCTTTTTACAAAATGAGGTTAAGATTTTGGCTTTTTATTGCAGTTTATTTTTATTTTTAATTTTTTCGGTTCGTTCGTGTGTGGCTGTCGCATGTGGCAACCCCTAGAGCGGAGTCAGACGGACCTCATTGACGGGTTATTCGTCTCGAAGCTTCACGCGCCGCTTGCATATATCGTGCTCGCATTATACGGTCAACGTGCAGTAAAACTAATATGGGCCTGTGGGGCCTATCAGAAACCATTGTTGTAACCGTTAAGGCGAATCGAGACTACGACGCTTCGCCGTTACCGCCGCCGCCGCCGCCGTGTGAAATCCCGGACGAACGTCCGGCGGCCCTTCCCGGAACCGATGTAGGAAAATAAATCGAAGGAAAAAACCGTACAGGAAAATTGGACATTCCGATAAATGAACAGACTGTTACGATGACACTTCACGAGCTGACTTGTTATAGAACATACGAATGTGCGATATTCTCGGTTGATTTTCCCAGACCTGTCGTGAGCTTTGTTCCGGTGACTCAACATTTCGAGGAAAGGTATTTTACCCGTTTTGGCCATCTGCGAACCGCAAATTTGGCACCAAATTATATTGTCGAAAAGTAACTTTATCGAAAATTAAAACAAAAAGCACGAAATGGCATTTCCGTATTACAGTTCTTGTTCACGCCTTCGCAAGTGATTCTAGGATATATTTTTGGAATCTATTAAATTTGATGGAAGCTATTTTTTCTGTGCACACTTTTACTTTGTTTATATTTTAACGTCAGAAGGACTCATGAGCAAGCTGTAACTTGTGAAACCCCAAGAGGCCTACGATTAAAGTCCATTAATATTTCACTTTTTAATAACGGTTACAATATCGCTAATTTTTTTTCTCTTATCCGCTCTCCGCTTTCACGACTTTCAATCGAGGGCCCGGAATTTCGAAATGTTCCGCTTTCCTACCCGGTGTCGGGGACGGAAGCTCTGAATTAGCATGATAATGAGGAACCGGCCTAAACTGCGAGCCTTGCCCCCTCGCCCCTAATCTCTCGGTCTCTCCGGTATATTCCCGAAACGCTTCTATAAAATTTTCCCGTGTCAATCGGTAAATTACCTAAATCACTTAAAACGGACATATGGTGAAATGAAGAATGAGAGAATCGCGTAGAGAAATTTCCCTACTCATAGGCCTACAGGGTAACAAACATAACAATGCTTAGTCAATTTCTAGTTTACGTTGGTTTCTGTGTAATATACATATAGAATATAATATGAAATTGCGAATAGTATTCCCAATCATGAAATGTGTTCCCTTAAGCGAAAATCCGGAGGCCAACTTATATTGAAAAAGGCAAACAACGTAATGGCACCACAACTCACCTTGTCTCTTGGCCAATTTATATTAATGGATTAGTGTTTTTTTTATTTTTACTACGTAATATTGATAAATTTAAAAACAATATAATTTCGATTATAACTCTACGTTAATCGTACAAAAAGCTTTTGGAATTCTTACACGGAATTGAAACACGACTGTTGAGTAGGTTCACCGAATTCAGTAACATGCATACATAAAAATGTTCCGAGTTCCGTCCGACTGTGAGAAATTAAGAAATTAATAGTTACGATCACGAGTTTAAAATGTAAACGTTTGTTCTAATTATAGCAATCAGTTTTATTTTTTTACACCTACGAGGGGGGGACCAAAAGTAATAAAGATTTCCGATAACAATTAACACCTTATGTAGGCCACCAGTCTCGCCCAACTGGATAATTGGTTGAATTTATTACTGTTCCTGAAACATATCAGCATATATATATTTTTTTTGGTATTCAAATCAGGTTTCTTTTTAATATAATACCGGGGTATCTTTCCAATTGGTTTATTAAGTTAAGGGTCACAAATGAAGTTATAGATGTGCTTATAATACATTGGATATTGCAATTTATTAAACACTTACAATGATGTTCGGATTGTAGTAAAATTGTAGGCAGTTATCACACGTTTTTGGGTCCCTTTATCTTCCTCATGTTCGTAGGAACATATTTCTGAGTTAAACTACAGGAAGCCAGTTTAACACTTATCCGATCGCCTTGGAGGACTAGAATAAGTTTTGCTGTTTACACGCTCGACCTGTTTTTCCTGTCCAAGTTCACTCCAGGAACACTTCGAGGACGACTGTATCTGGATTTCGTGGGCAGTTCGCGAACCTTCTCACTGCGAGAATCGGCGTCGAATGTCGAAAACTTTGTTCCATAAACTGAAATAAACCGAACGGAGCCGGCCCGACTTGGACTGTGATGTACCTCTTTGAAACCCGCGGCCATGACACGGATTATGATTTTTGTCCCTCATTATGTAACGGCGGGTTCACGGCGGATAAACAACCTCCTTCGGAAACGGCCTCGCGTATGCCGCGCTACGTTGTCACGAGCACATTACAGTCGAAGAAATATTCGTTTCCAAAACATTTCGATATTAGAGATAAGTTACTCTTAAATTCGTTCTTCCCGCAACCATATTTTTGACAGATTGATATACTTCGTGGCCTCATTATTAAATATAAATAAATTAGGACGGGCTCACGTTATTCAGTAGGTGATCTGGATGAATCTACTGTAGCGGTATTCCGCAATTTAGTTGTATACTCCGAAGTGCTTTCATATTAAATTATGCTCACGAAGGAAGGTTTATTGATCGCTGTATAATAAAGTGGATTAAAAAGTAGCAGAAGAAGTAGGATTATAATGTGAGGAACTATGCTTCTATTGGACTAGCTAGGTGGAGAAAGTAAGTAGAAATTAAGGTTAGTCGGTAGTAGTCTAGTATATAGAATGCGGAGAGGGAGCGGGGCTCTGTTTGGTTGACCGAGTGGTGAAAGTGTCAATCCTTCCGGTCGGTGGGGAGCACTCATCCGCCTCCCCGTCTCAATAATGGGCCCAGAGCATAATAATAATTATCGGCCCTCTCCCCTCACTCTGTCTCGCTTTCGACGCAGTTTTCCCGGAAGTGAAATCCGAGCCGGCCTCGTGAAAATATCGCCGCCGCCGGGGAAACGCAAGAAGAAAAAAGGAGGAAAAGCAGCCCGGAGAGACTTCCCAACTGGGTTCAGTGAATTCAGTAGAGGTTGCCGTTGAAACGTTACCGTACGCATTTCTCCTTGCAAATTCTTCGTTTCAGATTTTCCAAAACACTTTTCGACATCTCTACCTGAAAATTTAATAATAAGAATGCGTGCACCGAAAGGGAAACCGGAGATATCATTTTCGGTGAGCAGAATTTGAAACCGGACTGAAGAATAATTGATTTAATTAAAGCCGCCCAAATAGTTGAAAATGCGTGAAAAACAGAATAGAAAAAAACTTTATTGTGTCTAATTATTGTGTGGGCTGATTCAAAACAATTTTGTGGTATTAAAATCAACAATATTCACGAACGTGCAGCATCCAGGTTTCGGCTTCCCACTGTCCTCAGCGTTCCGTCAATAGGATGTCCTGCGTCAGCACTGATAATATATATTTAGCACTGGCAATATTTTAGGTTGAATTTTCCTTATTGGTTTTTATTTTAATTGGAAATTCTTTTAAAGGGTTACATGTGGGTTCAGTGAAATTATTAAGGATGGACTGACACCACTCGCGATTTTCGTCCATTGGACATCATCAGTACCTGAATGCAGGGGTTAACTAGGAAAATTTAATTAGTAAAAAGTTATTCTTACCTTGGTTTACGCTGTGCTGCAACTAGGTAACTTCCATTCGCAAAACAATTACCATGACTAAACTGAATACTATATTGAATTAGAGCATGTAGTCTATAATATATACAGAGGGGTCCAAAAAATGTATCCACTGTTTAACAGTCCATAACTTGCAAACTAATTGACGGAGTTGTCTCATTTTTGGTGAAAGAAGTGTAGCTTAAAGTCCAACTTAAAGATATCACTGTAGGTGTTCGAAATGGTCACCATTAACTGCAACGTGTTCAGTTGGATATTTGGACATGAATGTACGATGGATTCTCGAAGTTCATCCAATGTGCGTGGCTTTTGTCGATGTAGCCAGTAGTTCGTGCTGCAGTTCGGCGGCATCGTTTGTGCGTGGATGTTAATGGTGACCATTTCCTACAGTGATATCTTCAAGTTGGACTTTGTGGTACACTTTCACCAAAAATTAGACAACTCCGTCAATTAGTTTGCAAGTTATGGACTTTTAAACAGTGGATACATTTTTTTGGACCCCGCTGTATATATAAATATTAAAGGTTCTATATATAACTTAATTATATTTATGTAAGTGGAAAACGTCGTGCTACTCATTGATTTATGCTCGCCTATACCCCCAGAATCACTGAACACCTTTTGAATGATCACAGGAATGACGTGTTTCCTTTACACGATTATGTCCGGGCGGACACAAATTGGTCGGTCGGGTCGCGCTTCATCATGTTGCAACAGCGTGCCCGGGATCTGTTTTTACTGTCGGCTTTACCGCTCCCCTAACCGATGTCGCCTGATTGACAGCCGGCGTTGATATATTATGTTATCATTTCAGTCCCGCGACTTCAAAGCCGCCCCCTCCACCTCCCAACTCGGAATTCGCAGAACGCCCAAGTTGTTCTGACGCCGCCACACAAACTTCCCCCCGGAAACTTACCCCGAAAACGCGGAGACAACGCAGCACGCTGTTGCATAAATATTTCCCCCAGCGATATAAGAATTTAGCGCACAATAAACTTGTACGAATCAGCAGTACCAAGTTACAAAATCTGTTACGGTTTCATATATAAAATATTACTCCTAACAAACCAATATTATTATATCGCTATAATAAAGATTATCACCAATCTGTATCGGTAGTACTGTTAACTCTCTTCTTAATATAATCTGATTATTATATCCCATAACGGGTGTTTGGAAAGATCAAATAATCGGTAAAGTAGCGAAAAATGTTACGACATATGTTTTAAGCCGAGCCTGATATCTGGCAGGAAAGCACAAGCGACTCATTAAATCAGTCGGTAACGAAGTGGAAAGTGTGTCTCGTTATCGTTGTGTCGAGTGGGCAGTAAAACATTCTTTCGGACAATTTGAAATTTCGGACCGTGAATAGGTTCCTCGGCAAAATTTTTTCTACACGAAAGATAATTTGCGGGTGCGATTCTCAATATATTTCTGCAATTTGAGAGCGGCATTTCTATTTATATTAGGAGAACATTACACGAACTGTGAACTAGTGAATTAGAATCGCTTCTAATTGATGGTCGGATTGATTTCTTCTGTGGGGCAAATATAACATTTTCTGCGAACACCGAGTATCATTTTATGTCCTTAAATAATGTGTGCAAATGTTGGAGGATGTTCTCGATCAATGTTGATCGTATTCGACCGAATTTGGGTGTTCGGTGTTGAACGGGTTTGGGGCCTGCGGTTGTGGGCCCAGTGGACGGCGCAGCTACGAAACCGACGCCGTCTTCTGATAAGAGTTGTTTGGATCAATACCATAGTGAAGCTGCCACGTTTATTTACATTTACTGTCGGCGACGCAATTACAATATCCTCGAATTTCCGCCCCTTTGAATTTCCAGCTACCGCGGCTTACCGCCCGGACGACGATGAAAATTCGGTTGTTGGCTGGTTTCGGGACTGTTAAAATGTGTCATGTATCCTGTAGGGCTGTAATTTCGAATTCTTTGCAGTTCTACGAGATCCCAGGTGGAGTTATTACAAAAGACGTACAATATAAACTGCAAACTTAGTCCGTTTAAAGTGAAAATCGTTCTGGGCTTGTTCAAATAAGATACAGTATTCGATAAATTAATGGCACAAATAAAAGTAATATGAAAGAATATACTGTACAGGTATAGAAAGCTGGAAATTCTAAAGTTTTATTGTTACTAACAACTGGCAGTTTAAAAATGCACATTTTTATTCCCTGTCATATAGTGAAATTTTTCCAGTAGGTGACCACACTGAGACACAAAATGAGTGAATCTACTTATGCACAATAATTCTGGCACATTATGCCTCGTAATGTATAAAAGTATGATACCCGACTGCAGTATTACTCCTCTGTCTGAGGTATTTACAGGAACCACACGCTCAGCCAATATTCGGAAAGAAGTGTCCGCACTTGCCGACCGAAAGAGTTATATTTATAAACATAAAAGTTATTTTTCACCGTATTTGCATTCCGTGACGATAAACGAAGATATCACAAAATAACCGATAACCCCATTTGATGTTAGCAAAAGTGAACCGTTTTTGAATTCAAATCAGCTTTCAAGTACGCCCTCTAATAAACATATCTGTCCATAACAGACATATCACTGTAATTAGTACGATTTGTATAGTTGGTGATTTTAGACTGCCATAAGAGGGAGTAGATTTAAGGTAAAATAAAATTGAGAAAATTTGTCAGAACTACGCGTATACAATATTTTAGAGAATTAAAATCTGTGTTCTTCAATATTAGTTCCAAGTAATAACTAAAATTTAATTTTAGTCCCCCCCCCCGTTTCCCCCAAAAAATAAATCGGGTATTTTTGCAAACTGAAATATCTTTCTAAGTTGATATCTAGTAATTCAGGGTTTCAGTTGAGTGGGTTTTTTTTTGGCGATTCTGCGCACTTTAATACACTTGCACAGGAACTGTCACGTGCGGCCGAGATAAGATACGGTGTGTTATTCCAACTCGGTAACCGAAACTATCGACCAGTAGAAACTCGCATAATAACAGAATAACATTTACAGCTCTTGGCTATTTACTACAGTAAATATACAAACGTTTTTTTACGCCTGCACTATATTTTTAAAATCGTTTATCTCGAGGTATCTCATGAACTATTATTGTTAAATCATCATCGTCTTATCGCCATTGACAAAACAGTGACAGGCACCTACGCGTTTCGGATGCGCACTATTATTGTCGCAACTTACTATGGCATGAATCCCTAATCTTTTCACTTTCACGTAATTTTGACTTTCACGAAAAAATTATGAAGCGAAGTTCAACCTTTGTTAACTGTTTTTTTAGCTCTTAAAATGTATATAAACTTGTTTTATGGAGTACATTCGCTTATTTTGTGGGACACGGCAAGTCCTCCGGCTGTAAAGGTATATCTATCAGTGTGAAAAACTACTGAAGAGCTTTCACTCTTTTCGATATGACTGGGGCGTATAAAATTGTCCGTTTTTAAACCGGCAGACCTTCGGCCAGTGTAATAATGCGAACATCGATCGAAATTCAAAAACACAACACTCACGTTCTCACCGACCGTTAAACCAATAAAGTAATTTCGCGTGTTTACCAACAGTAAAACTTTTGAATTTCCAGCCTTTTATAACCTGCCCCAGTATATTCTTCCGTATAAGTACGGTTTTTTATTCGCCCACTGGTGTTAATTTCAGCCCTATCGACGCTTAATAGCTTTACGCGACCACTCGGGAGTAGCATAAAACGACAAACAAACGAGATGAATAGAGTTAGTTGGAAGGGGAGTGGAATATTTACTTCTTTATTATCCCGAAATTATGAAATACTATCAATTCTGATACCGCCAAATGTACTGACGGAATGTGACTTGAAATCAAAAGTAGCTTCCTGTTTTGATGACGGTAGTAAACGAGGCCCATTTTATGTATAGAAAACATAAAACGTTTGAGAAGAATGAACATTTAGATTTAGAAATTTAAACAATATTATAGCGGAATTTTCAAAAATTTGGTCTACTAAGGGAACGAGCATATAATTCAGACAATAGCGACAATTGTTTTTTATAAATTCTTAATTTTGGTCTTATTTCTGCGATTGTCATTACGTCGTTAGAGCATTTTTAAATTTTACATTTTAAACCTGGGGGTTCTAACTTACAGTTTTAAATTGTGGGATATTCACGGAACAAAAAATGAAACGGCCGACACGAGTAATGAAGTGAGGACTGTAAGTCGTAAAACCACTAAAAGACCAATAACTACAAGTAGTAGGCGCTGTTGCCTCTCAACCTCGCCTCTCTATCTCTTCAAAGAAAGTTATAGATCCTTCGTAGGTATTCGAGTTTGTTCCACAGAGGCTATTAGGTGCCGGAGACCGGTTACTTTTGGGTGGTAGGAGGTGGGGTACACTGCGACGGAACATATGTGTGTCACCATGTGCGGGGTGTATTTTAAATCTCCCTTTTCTCCGAACGAGGGGTTGAGCCGCCGGCTACTCACTCAAAGGCAAGGGCGCCGACACTTAGGACTTTTTACCGTTTCGAAAGCGGTATGGGATAATCGGGGAATTTTACCTTCGCTATCCTTGTTGGCTTTATTGGGCGTTAAATCGATTTATCCGGTCTCGCCAAAAAAGAAATACTCAGAAAAATAATTGAGAATAACTATTTCCCACTTGGTCCTGTACAATACGCTGAATTCCTGTTAAGCTCGTGTTTAATATCAAGTTGAAGAGTTTTCCTTCTCGCATTATTTCCCTTCAGAAGTTCCCGTCGGCCGAAAAAGAACAAAAGAAATTGATCTTTGCCGCTTTGGCCGTGATTTTGCCAATAAAAGAGCAGAAGAAGAATACAGGCGGGAACATCCGGAAATGTTGGCCGCCCTTTGGGTGCAGGTTTTACCGGTATGAAATCGATAGAACCGGTTCGGCCGGACTTGAATCCTCACAGGCGAAATTGCTTATTGATTACATTGAAATGCGTTGTAAATTACGTCGAAGCTATAAACTCTCGGTTGGGCACTGTGTGCTATTAAAGTTCGGATGCATAATTCTATTGACTCGTGCGCTGTGTCGTTTCTAGCAAAGCTACGCTGTACAATACTTCGTATATCGATCCTGATTTTCGCCATCCGAAATGAAAATTTTACCCACATAACGGCTCTTGGTTTAACACCGGAAAGCAATCGATAGCTCCGGTCCGGAAATACAGGAACTAGTTTGTAACTTGTGACTTGCACACTGCAACTATTAAAGTTGAGCAGCACAGTTCTTAGTGCTGTGTCACTGTAAGGAATGCCATCACTCTCACAATATTTGCTGATGCTGTGGATAGTATTGAAGTGCACGGAGCGTTCGGACCCCACTTTACACGTGCCAAGCTGTGCCAATAGATAAATATTTGTTGTACAACAATTCATTTCGAATTGTTACATCAGACCGGAAAAAGCTTTCCTTTATAATCGAATAAAATGAAACCTTACACTTGGAAAATATTGTGGAATACAATGAAAACTTTAGTTATTTATAATGGACAACTGCTCGGTTGTACTCTTTGACATTAAAGAGGAACAATAATTCTATTGTCTTACACTATGATGTCCTTCGAACAAAATTTTCTGCAGAAATTACTTTTCGCATTACTCTGTTTCATTGTGGCAATAAATGTTGTATAATCCAGCTCTAAAACAGTGCCAATTGGTGATTGGAAATTAACAGTGTCGATAAAGTGGGCGAAACAATGATTTACGAAACCTGTTTGTGGTTCGAAGGGGGTTTCCATTCGTATTTCTCCGCATTCAGATTCGGTCGTTCAAGTGAACTCTAGTGATGACTGTAATATTCTAGACACTTTCAGTTGTCTTCATCGATTGATAATCCATTATTTGAAGAAAAAGGTTTGAATTTTTGGAGTTGTATTTCTCAGATTATTATTGAGACACTTACTGACTTTATCGGATCCAGAATGAATCATCCGAGCGAAATATTGGACCTAATTATGATTGTACCGTATAATTATTTGATAAAAACTGTAAGTTAAACATCCTTCCAGTTTTCTGGATATCCCGTTGGCGCAATCCGGACACCGGCGGCGGGCACATTTCACGCGTATTAGCAGTTTTGATTTGTACGTTAATTATACTTTTGCACGAGAAACGTTCGTTTATTATTTTTCTTAATTAAATTCACGACGGTTTCTCTCGCCTCTTTCGAAATTCGTTTTCCTCCTCCCTATAGATTACTCGGTTAGAAGATGGCCCTGTGGCGGGGGCGGGGGCGGTGGCGGGGGCGGGCGTTGCGCCTGTGCGGCAATCCAAGATTGCGTCAGAATTCTTTATGTAGGCTTTAATAATGGGGGAGGATACGCCGCCCTGATCCGATCGAAACAACAACAACACCTTCAACTTAGTATTTAGTTTTGTCGACTTAAAGACTCCCTCCCCGTTAATTGCCGGTGTCGGGAATTAGAGCTCCGCCTTTTCGATTATCTCTGTTTGGACAGTTCAGTAAAGGAAGTGTTCGTATATTTATATATATGATAGGGACGTTAAAAACGGGATAACTGCTTCCTGCGATGAACAGGACAAATGACAGGTGCCACTTGATAATTATTGGTTTCGGGTCCTTACAGTATAGTAAATTTCGATGGACGAACGCAGCTATTCAGCATGCACGAATATCGTTTTTATCCTATGAAGTTATAATACATATATATAGCAACTACAGTATTTACCGCTATAAACAAGCCGGTGTCATTAATTTAAATTTCTATCCGCGTACAAAAATTGTTGCGATATAATAAATTCCTGTATATGTAACACAATGTTACGAATCCGAATACCGGGTCTGGGGAATATGAAAAACAAAAGGAACAAGAAGGACGCCAATCCCGACCCTTGTTCTTCCCGGTATCCCGATTGAATACATTAACTCAGTTTTGTCTGAACGTTTGTTAAAATTACAGTATCCGTAATTGGGCGCAAATTGTCGTCTCCGCGGCCCCACTTCTCTGACTTTTTTTCTTCCCGATCGGACTTGGGAACCGGAAAGGTTCAATTACCAGCTGCCCGTGCCAATAATGAGCTCCGGCGCCTATCTCTACTCACTGTATTAGGGATGATTAAACCGGTGTCCGTGCAGGTTGGCTCTCCATCAATTTTTATTGGCACAAATAATTTATGACGTCTTGAAAATTATGGGACTATTAAATTTTTAATTCTTCCTAAGTCATTTTCGTTTCATGTTTTCATTTTGGTGGTTGGGGGCATGTAGAGAATTGCCCCTGGAACTGTCCACTAATAAGAAGACTAGAGAATATTCGGAATATTTTATTTTGTTCTAGAAAGGCTATATCACATTTTACAGCTTTTAATTGTGTAAAAAGAAAATCTCAAGTGACTTGACGCGAATGGAATCAATACTCTAAAAACGATATTCTATCTGAAATAACGTGTACTTGTGTTGTGTTACTTAAGGAAAGTATATCTTCGTGGGGACTTTTGATTATATCAAAAATGATGTCATCATTTTAACCCATCGCGTAATCTTTGTCCGTTGCTTTCTGAAGAGGGTAATTTTTGATATTTTTCTAGCCCAAAATTTAATCATTAGCGTTCGTCTTGTATCGTATTCCGTTCCGGCCATAGACTAGAATCAGGTAAGGGGATGAATCGGGAAGTGGATGAGGAGTGTGTGGATGCCACTCTGTATCTTATTTAACAGGAAGTAATGCAGCAGGCATTAAAGCGCGGTTTTGCGAATGAGAATAAATAAGGCCGCGGGAAATGGACAGAGACAATGCTGTTAATTGTCTAATTTTGCAGATAAGTCGGAGAGGGACGGCGTCAGCGGGAAGCCCCCGGCCGACTGTCTGGCAACGGGGATTGAAATGCGTATCGATTTGGGGACCGGGTATTTTAGATGGGCACGATTTCTCATCTGTTTTCATTGGTGAATTTTCAACGTTGCGTGTCCTGCGCTCTGTGTTTGATTCGTAAATGAAAGCCGCAACTCATTTCGTCGAGTTTCATAAATAAAAGACCTGGCGATAACTGGATTTCGTTACAAAAATTTAATATTTTCCGCCAAGATATCGTATACAGTTATGGAAGCGCTTGTTTCTTATAATAAGTTAGATATACGACGAATATATTATCAACATTTTAATAGCAATTGTATCCTTTGCTTAATATAACTGTAATAAAGGCGCAATAACGCAAATGATGTATATTTATTGGTAGAACATTTAAATTTAGATTTAAGTAAATATTTAATATTGGATTGAGACATGTTGAGACGTGATTATTTAATTGCAAATTTTCGCGTCCTAGTTTTTTACGCTAAAGGGAAAGATACTGACAATGGGGATTTATTTGGGACATATATAGTGGTTTTTAATCAACATTATTAGCTGTCAGTAAATTATGCCAACCAAGGCAAGTTGCATATAAGTTAAATGACAGTATCCAAATTTATATAATAGGAGTGGAAAAATTATTTAAATAAACTTTGAAGTGATTTCCTACGCATATAATTATATAGAGGCTTCTTCGTTATGAAAGTGATGGTACAACTGTTCACCTTCAGATCGAGCAAGGCATGAGCAGAAATTTACTCTTTGAAATTATTGCTTTTTGTCGTTTCTATGAAATATCGATCAAATCGCTTCACGGTTGCGATTAGAACATTCGATTGGTTTCAACATGAAAAGAAATTCCTTTTAGCCACCAGTTACAATTGTACAGAAAAATTATTTATTTATCTCCTACGGACCGATAGGATTCGCCTTATTGAGATCAAACAATGTGGTTTAAATTGAAACTATGAAATAAGAATTCCGCACACGTATGGAGAGTTGGAGAGGGACAAGGGAGACAGACACACCTTCGGGCCAACCTTGAAGCGGCGGTCGTTTTGCATCTGATTTACCATATTCGACGTCTCAGCCATTCGTCCGTGGCTTATTTGAACGCCGCTTCAAAACAATAAAAACTTCGAAACGTCCTCGATTATTTTAGTTTGCTGACAACTCTTGTTACTATTTCCTCTTGCCGCCTACCTACCTACCTGCCTGCCAAAAAGCCTTCGGATTATATGGCCCGGCGAAATGCCGCCGACGCTTAAGTAGAGAAAGGCTCTGTATTTTTTAATTCTAAAATGTTTTCTTCGTAGTCCTAAATTCCTAAATTGGCCTGGTTTACAATGAATTCATCGTTATTACCTTGAACTCGCATTAACTCTCCACTTGAATTCGGAACAAAGCGAATAGCTCTCAATTCGAATGCTGGATTGGGCCCAATTTAAGGCATTCGTTTGTCTGACGTTTTCGGATTTTCGCTACGGTCAGTATGAAATGAAGTGATCCTGGCACCGGATATGTACCACCGGTACCGCCAAGTCGTCGAATATTGAAATGAAATTTATCCCGTAGTGAGAAAATATCAACTGCCTACTGCAATAGCAGCGGTATAAAATGACGGGCCGGTACATATTCAAATAAGTTGCAAATTGTAACTTATTATAAGGAATCGGTGGAAATAATACAGGAACAAGATTTGACAAATAATGTACGGCTTAACGCTGCCATTGGATTTTTGCTGAAGGATCATCCCAATAGTGGAACAACTTGGGTAACGCTCAACTTTACCTTTGAAGTTATGTTCGAGTGCATTGCAGGTCTCGTCGTTGCTTATATTTTCGGTAAATATTCGCATTCGTACAAATTTCCCAAAATACCTGTCTTATTTCATTGTTCAATTCGGAAACAAACTTACTCTGTTGATTTCCGGTTCATTAATTTGCTAAATGGGAATTGGTAGCTCAATTAATCGACCGCAACAGAAAACCAACTCAATCCCAAACAGTTGCGACGAATGCTTTCTTGATTGAAAAAACCGTTTTATCTAATATAGGACATTTTACTGTTGCGTACGTCACTCAAACGGGCGTTTTGCAGGGCGCCGGGATTCCATTGTCCTGGATATGATGCCCGAAATAGTGGTCCCGAATCCTTAGCCTCGTCTATTTATCGCGAAGATAAGGTCCCGTGGGACGCGTGGTACATTTCCATCAAAACGGGGGTTCGCCCCCAACCGGAGTGCGTCACTGCCGTTCTTATCTTAAAGTGACCGATCGGGCCCGCCAATCTTATTATCGCCCGAGTCCGAATTTCATACACACAGAGTCGGAGACTATTAATGGGTTTCTTGCACCGAGAAATCAATCAAGTGGATTCATTCCCCGTCATTCAATCGGTTGTTGGCCGTCCCCTAATGATGATCGTAAATAGCCAGTTATAACGAGCCCGACAACTCTTTACAAGGTACGCGTGATGGGACGACGCAAAACATTATCGGACCAAGGCAATTCGGTGTTAAGGTTCAGGGTTGAATTTCTATCCTATGAATAATTTCGACAGAAGGTATTCTCATGTCCTGTTTTCGATCCTCTAAATCAATTTACTGCGGAGTAAATAGGTGTTGACATTTAAATGCTCATTACAAAATTTAAAAGATGAATTGCTCCCCCCTCCTCACAAGCGGCGAGCACTTCAAATGGGCATTCCCCTAGATGGGTCTTCCCCAGAAGGAGTCAGCCCCACTAAGTATTCATTTAGTCTTCTATAAAAGTACTCGATCCAGTTCCCTTGAAAATTAAGGCTTATGAAAAAGTGAATTTCGTTTTTGCGAAAACTTGATAAATTAAGGTCAACTTACGTTTCAATTACAGCCAGCCCATATGCGGCCCAATTTCATCTTTAACGTGTTGTTATTATTGCAAAGGGATATTTCACATGTTGCGGACTATACAGTAGCATTCCTCCTTTGTTTTTACGGTCCGAAAGTCAATTACAGAAAGAAGAAGTGGATTTTTCTTTTTAATCCATTTTCAACACGGTCAGAGTTATATCGGGCTCATTACATATTTGGCAATGTACACTGTCCAATCCATCACGGCTCGTCGACGGTTGGAATCAGATGTCCGAATCGGATATCGCCCAGCGTAAGGTGTAAAAAACAATCCCGGCGTATATGTTCCGCGGAATCATTCTTATGCACGGGTTTATGTCGGCTCTACATTATTTTCTATAGTCTGAAAAAAATATTTCATGTTGACAGAACAGATCGCGTTGAGTTATAATCAAATCTAATACCAAATACCAAATTGGTTGTACGTAGTATAACGTACATTATATTACGTAGAATTACAGGTATTTATTTGAGGGGTCTCAACTTCAAAACCTTCTTCTGTTTGATGCCACTGTCAGCATAATTCTGTCAGTAACACAGCGAGGTACTCGGACTTTTCCAGTTGCCGGTAAAACATACTCTGCCCATATTATGTCACCGGTCTGTACAATGTAAATTAAACTCTTCTGAACTTTCCCTACCACGAGCGGGACAGGAATAGATCGCTTCGGTCTGAAACGAGGAATAGTATCGTTAGGGAAGCCCAAGATTGAGAAGAAATAATTTGGTTCGGAAGTTTATTTTTAAGAACCCCCCCCCCGCCGGGCAGTATTGAGAGCGAAACGTTCAGGTATGAATTCTCTCTCCGCACGAGGGAATACTAATGGACAATATAGCGCGCACTAACGTGCAGCTAGTGGCGGTACACCAGCTGCCGATGAAGCAGCCCGTTAGCACTGTTACAGCAACTGTGCAGTAACTGTGGCGAGCGGAAACTAAATATCGCGACGAATACCTTAAATACCGATTGAATAATGGCGAGGGACGAAAGAAAGCCAGCGGACGGTTGAGCAGATGCGGTTTTAGGTTCGTTGAGACGGATTATATATATAACCGCGGAGAAGCTCGGATTAATTACGGGGAAACGTATTTCTGGCCGCGATTGCGATGAAAATACGTTTAGCTCGAGTTTTTACGGCGAAATAATTCGGATCGTGTTGGGGGACGTACTTTTTCAATTTGGTGTTATTAATTCCCTGTGTGGGCCTGCCAAATGTCCTTCCCCTCGTTCTCCAATCCGAACTCAATTTTCCTGGAAGTAAACAAATACGAAGCTCCACATTTATAAATTAGCGGCCGACCCGGAGACGATCCGTCAGGAACCCCCCCCCTACAGTTATCTGTTTATTAATATCTCGGTAATGAGATAAATATAAATTTCAAATCGGGTTGGGGCGCTCGAGGAGAGAGCGACGATTCTGAATTATACATCATATTTTGGGACCAACTTGCCTTCGTTTCGTCGAGAGGGTATTTTCTCAACCATCGGTTGAAATTATAATATGCGGAATCCAATTATAATTTACCGAACTTGTTTGGTCGGACCAAATTCGTGTCTCGCAGAATTGTTAAAAGGGTTCATTCATAATTTATTGTCGTTTTAGACAGATTTATATATAGTTTTATAAGGGAATAATAAAATAAACATGGAGCAATAAAGGTACCTCTATATAAAATGATGCAAAACTTTGTTCCATCGAATGAACGACAGAAAAATGGCTAGAAAGAATTTAAAATTTATATTTCTTTGGAAAGTAATAGAAGTTATACCAATAATTTTTAAACATACTCCGGTTTAGCTTTCTCCCTAAGGTTATGCGAAGGCAGACATGCACGAATGTTCAGTACTCGAACCCGTCCAATTCGTCTTTAGTGCTGAAACTATGAAATGTTTAGGTTCTATGCTATTGGAATTGGTAGTTTGGAAAAGGTAGGCGACCGGACAAGGTTTGCGGGGAGAATTCATTTCCCAGCGATCCGGACAAGCGGATTAAGGTTTTCCCTCCCCGAGGTTTCTGCCAACGTCAGTAAGGATGGGTTCTTTCTGCGGAAACCCGACGACAGGAAATAATTTAGTTCGGACGTTCATTTTAAAGAACTAGTCGTCGTGATGCAGTTATGAGAGTAAAACTTTCGCGCTAGCCGCCTTGATGAACTAAAAAAGAACCCAGACATGGGATCTCGGTTCGGGTTAGTTGTTACAATGAGAAATGTACCGAGAACAATGCATTAACCATGAACTGAGTTGCAGTCTAATTGTAGATCCTATTTTTAGGAAAATTCGGCGAATATATTCCGATTTCTCGAAAATAAATTGAAGATACCTGTTGAGGAGTCGAGTGATTAAAACGAAGTCGTCATTCAAATTCAGGAAATTTGAGAGATAGATATCTTAACCCGTCTAAGATACACATATAATCCCAATAGATATAATATCGCCAGAGACAGCAGCAACAGTAGGCTCCTGATTAATTTATTGTCTTAATGCCACCGACGATGGCGAGAAACCGAAACCGGTCGAATGAGGCGGGTCTAAAGCGGCATAACCGTAATAATTCGAGTAAACTTTCAATTTTTATTTGGGTGAAAAAATCCATTTATCCGGTTTACAGTCTATCGAGAGTACTGGCCTATTATCTGGCTACTACCGGGGCAGATTTGCGTACACACACACACACACACACACACACACACACACACATATATATATATATATATATATATATATATATATATATATATATATATATATATATACACGGCTCTTCTTTCCGGGAATTACTGCAATCCATAACTCTTTCCTTATTAATTAACTAAAATAATTCCTGTTAATCAGCCGTAATGACTATAATAAAGAAGTGAATTAAAAACAATTATAACACATTTCAATAATAATACGCTTTGAGTTTTTCGTGTAAGAGCAAATTGTGGCTCGCAGCTTTTAATTACACGTTGCTCTTATTTATTGCTCCGGTTCTTTTGAGCGTATCACATCTATTGCACTCCTGTCTCTACACTAGTGCGAACACTGACTGATAGGTGTTTATTTTCATAGCACCGAATATTGAAAGCATATATTTTTTCGTAATATAATTCCATTTTCCGCCTTTGCAGAGGATCAGAAATCGGTTTATTTCATTCAAGAAAACGAGGCTTACCCTTAAGGATTTGATGTTGCCGATAATTTTAGTTGGCAAAAAGTTATTACTTGTTTTTTGAATTCTACAGGAAATTTCAGACATTTGCATTCAGATTGCTTTATAAATAAATTTAGGATATTTCGAAGCTTTAATTTAATCTTAAATTTATTGAAGATATTCTCGAAATAAATTGAGTGGTTAATTTCGGGCTCTTAAGACTAATTTATAGTGAATTTAAAGATATTTTATACACAAAATGAAATATTTCGTCCCGGCCTTGTTTAAAGGAAATGTTATGGAATTTGGTGTTCAAAATTTCTATGTAAACTGGATTCATAACTGACTAATCGATAAGAACATTAAATTTCACGAAATTCAAGATGGAATTGAGTTAAGAATAGGTTTATATCGAGCTTATTAGCTATATCGATTTTTGTTGATAAAGTATATACGTTCGCTCGGTAATTTTACAATTTTTACTCCACCCCTGTTTCTACGCTTTTTCAAATGCAATATCTTTAACCCCATTCTTAACTCCCTTATTTCCCTTCGAAAGTGTATCCAGCCCGGTGTTTTAATGCTGGGGTTTAAACCCCCTCAGCTAGGCCTGGCAGGCCGGTCTGTCTCGGGGGCTTATTTCTTTCGTGGATCTAGGGCCCCCGTCCGATGATTATTATCGAGTCCACAATTAAGGGGCTCCCACAGGGACGGGAAAAATCGTAACGGGGGAGCGGTGGTGGAGGAGGTCGTGGGGGCGAACGCAACGTTCAAAAAATGCCGACTCGAGGTTTTATTTCCTGTATTTTCGGCGATAAAGCGACACCGATTATTTGTTCCTTTTTTTTCGTAATGGACCGAAATGTTAAATATTATTTTCTTCGGTAATCTGCGATCAGCGCTCCGCCCCACCATCGACTCGCGCCCGAATTCCTACTGAATTATAATACAAATTCTGGGTTAATTTAAAACGGGGCGATTAAATTAGATATGTATAAATAATGGTCGATTTATTGCTGCGATTAAAATTCGAATTGGGCCCGGATCCGACCCCTCGTGAACTGGAAGTGTACGGCCCATTTTTTTCCAAAATCTTCGGCAGAAATTAATTTGTGGCATAATCGAATTTTGTGTAGCCAGGAAAAATCTTCTCGAGGTACGAAATAAAAACGAAAAATGGAGAAAAACAGCACTATGTAGGGTTAGACAGTTGTTTTAACGGGGTAAATTTATCCCTGCAAATGTGTTTAATATTTATTCTTGGTAATGAAACTATCGCAATGAAAATTTCAAACGCGACAAACGCCCAAGTAAAGCTTAAGGGTTAAGTACCCCGCCAAAAAAAATGAATCATACCTTTGATAATACCTCAAACCCTCGTAGTCCACCATATATAACCCGTTATAGTGTACGGCTCTAAACTGGCTGTTGAACAGTGCCGTTAATTAGTGAAAGGAGTGAATTAATTTGACGATTTCAATGGGAACGTGGACCCTGTTTGATGAAATAACCCCCGGTATTTCACATCCGATAGATTTTAGTGTCACCTGTGTTTCTCCTTGTAACACATTGAAGTATGAAAAATTTCCTACATGGAGTGCATTAAAATTCATTGGGACAGAAAACAAAATTATATATATAACTGTTGTTTTCGCTTCTTTAAACATTCTTTCACTTTAGGCCAGAGAAAGTCCAATTACAGTTACTGTGCTTCGTCCGATGCAGCCCAAGTGTTCCGATCATTAACTCTTTCGCGACGCACTTCTTCAATGGCCGTACCGATACTTCTTTTCTTATTCGTGGGAAATGTTTTCCAAAAAGAAAGTAACTATTTTAAAGAAATAACAGGCGCAATAGTGGATGTAGACAATTTAAAATATAAAATGTAGGTACAGTATACGTGCAAATCGTGAAGGTAGAATTTACAGTAAATTCACACGCCTATCTATATTTATAAGAGTCGTATGCGTGTTCAGTAAAGGCATCTGTACAGTTCGAGATATGCGCACCAAATACGGCATGTATATACATTCCTCGACGCCCTAGAAGAAATATTGTGGGCGTCCCACCCTCCGACCATCAACCCTCGGGCCAACCCCTGCGAAACCCCGGCTGGGGAGCAATGCTCCCCGTTTCTGAACCAATCAACAATTTGTTTGTTTCTATGACAACTTTTTGTAAAGGAACCAGGTCCAGTGAGATAACCGACGCTAGATTTACATTTTCCACTTGAAATCTCCAGCCGGGCGTTAACAATAAAATATTGATTAAATCAGGTCTGCCACCTCCAGTTCGAATTGAGGGTGAGACTTTTAATACAGAAGGCAAGAGGGACGACGGCATAGAGCCGAAATTTTGTCGATAATATGCCCGAAAATATATAATCCAGTAGGTAGTTACATGACAAACTGTAGCATAGGTTCTAGTCTTTCTGAATCGAAAGAATTGCACTGGACGTCGTTCGTCTTATTGTGACAAATTTAATCAACCTTCACAACCTTCAACAATTTCAGTCTTTACCTAAGTATAATACAGACACGTAAATGCGTATTTTCTTGTTTACTTTTATTCGGTTTTTTTACCGTTTCCGCGACCTTTTCTGTCCACCATAAAAGTGGCCAGTATCACGTGAGTAAATCCGAGGTGTACCGCTAGCAAAATATAACGGGGAGTGAAAGAAGTAAGAAAAAGGGCGGTAATGGGGCCACCGGGCGAGCTGTGATGGACAAACCGGGGCCCCGGACACGAGAGGCGCCGACCGACCGAGCAATGGAACAAGTGAGCGTCCAAACTTTTACAGTATTACTTTCTAACTTTCTAATCTTTTTAGAAATCGTTCTTACGGCTCGAACAGAAGAACATTCGGTTCTAAGGCCGGCCTTTCGAAAGACAGTACGATTTTTCACGGTCCGAGGATAATTATTAATAAAAGTGCGGCGGGCGCTTCACCCGCGTTATGCATGGCTCCCGATCCTATTTGAAAAAAAGACAATACAGGAAAGTAATACAAGTTAGCGCCTGCTGAGTTAAATAAGAATTATACGAATTATATATATATATATATATATATATATATATATATATATATATATATAATATTGTTTAAAAATGTATATCTCCAGGCCCGCTCGCCTATTCTGTCTAAGTTAGACCAGTTTCAGTTTTTTGCCAGCATCAGTAATACATTCAACTGGTAATTCAGTACTGAGGTGCTTAGTCATGCTGTCTCTGAGGATGAAGCATCGACGTCAGCAGGGCCACTACAATCCCAATGACTATGCGGGCAATAAAGTCGTACATTACCGCTGCCTACCGAACTGCCCCTACTGACAGTAACCTTACGGCCCACAGTGCTAACAGGAAGCTTCTTCATACGGCAACCCTCACCAGTAATTAACTATCAGTCAGTACAGATTAGGACTCAGCTTTTTGTGATAGGTTTATATCGGGAGTTTTCAGACAGAAACTCCATTCTTAATCCAACAGATAACATATTTCAGGATCAACTAAGCACAAAAGTTGAAGTACCCCGAACTTTGCCTTTATTAATTTCTTATATATAATATATCAGAATCATTCTAAACTTGGGAAAGTTGAATAGTCCTGTAGCAGTCGTTGTAAAAGTATTTGAAATTTAGAAATCTGCGCAATTTACCTATTAGCAAACCTTGCACGTTGGATTAAGAATTTTATTGCCATTTAATATGTCCGCTATAGTAATTACACTGTGTTTTATTTAGTAGTTTCTTGTATAAACATTCTATTATTTTGTGTGGGTAGTTATTTATTGTAAAAATAAACGGATATTGGAGATAAGTTCAATTCCAATTTGTGCTTCGCACTTGTGCCTTACACAATAGATTAGGAGATTATTGGGAAGAAAATCTGCGAATTAATGCGGGGTTGTTTTAGTTTTGGGCTAATGATTGAATTTCCTCGGTCGGATTGTAGGGCGGCAAAAGCCCCAGAGAGTACAATGGCCTAAACTTGGAGCACGTGGAGAAAGGAAAGGTTCGTTTAAAAAGTTATTAACCCGAAGGTAAAACTGCGCTGAATAAGAGAGTCCGAAGTTTCTCTAAATATATTGCTTTTGCGGTCTTACTTTTCTAAGCCTTATAGCCAATCCCACCAGTCGTCGGAGATACGTTTCTGTTCTCATCCTTCGTCTCGCCTTTTCTCCCACTACCAGAAGAAATGTCGAAATGCGCAGTTGACACTCACGGTATCTGTTTCTTTTGAACTTTCTTCCCATCGCTGTCAGGAGAAATTTGAATTCTAGCTAACATTTATATATACGGTGTCATTCATAAAATATATAATAATTCGATATAACACCAATACAGAAATATTGTTCAGACGAATTTCGTCTATCAAAAAATAACTTACGGAATACCATCGCTCGGAATATCTTCTATCTGAAGAGCTTCATGAAGTACACGGAGCTGTACATTGCAGATGTAAGCTGTATCCGGTCCAGGATAGAATGAAATAGGAAGACTTAGCGGAAACAGAAGATGACTTACTTGAAAGTAACACAATATTGTGTTCATATATAATCATGAACGGACGCAAGTTGTACTGGATACAACAAGTGTGCGCAACATCGCTCCAATTTATTGTAATTCACTTTCCCTCCAATCCCGCTTTTCATTTACACGAGTCGCATTATCAAGCCAGTGTGACGAGCTTAAATCTTTACGCCTCCGCTCTATTTATTATATAACATTTCGCTCTGTACTCAACCAACATTTCAAAGAGCGCTCAAGCTGAAATGTAACGTCCTGTGTCACCGCTCGGATTGTACTCCTATATTAAATGGATTTGTGCGCGTGCATTTGTACACGTGAAGATTTTAAAGGTTGCGTAATTATTACATGATGTGTGTGTGTGGGCATCGATGAAGCATCTACTGGTAGCTGTAGTTGAGTAGTGACGACAATATAGAAAACAAACAACCTCTGTTTGTAGATTTCGTGTGGTTCTGTTTGGTCTGTTGCTGGTCTGGTTTTTTGGAGACAGAAACACACGAAACCTACGGTATTCCAACCCCTCGCAGACCACAAAACAGGTATGTTTTGTAAAGTTTTCACATTTAAGGATTGGAAGCTTTTTGTTCTCTGTTCTCTGACGACAGGAGAAATTCTTGAAAATTCTGAGGAATGTTTGTTTGATGCTGAATTTGTTTTCAGTAAGATCTAGATTCAGACTCTCAGGAACAGATTTGAGGGTTATGCTATAGCAACCAAGTTGGCTATTGGCAAGATAGAAAAGTGAGTAAAATTACACAAAGTTGAGAAAAAGTAAATTAAGTAAGTCGTGGAAACCGACTAATGGAATACCCGACCGAATGGTTTAAAATCAATTGCTGTACAACATTCTCGTTCTAAATCTACAGATGTACTGAATTCAGCGAATCGACACTCGGAACTCGGAAACTCTTCATATTAATCATTCCTGTCCACATCTCTGTTAGTCCGCAATCATCACGAAAAACGAAACTTGATAGTTGTTCCAGGCAATTTTATACCTTGGGGAAGTGTGGCCTGGGGCAGACCGGACGTTGTCGTGGCCGAATTTGGTTGTTGAAGAATGGTCTTCTTCCTTGATAAGATACCGATAACAGTGCTGAATTTCACCGGGCAAAATGTTCACACGAGCTATCGACATCAGTTAAACCCTTTGGTCCCGACCCACGCTGTTGTTGGAAGCATAAAATTGGGCGCAGCAATTGTTGCCCATTCTAACCCTCTCTAACCGATTCCTCGTGCCTCTTTCCCCTCTCTTGTTTATTTGAATTTCTTACTGTATCGCTGTGGATCGAGTTTTCATCGGAGCTCTTAAGTGGTGTTATTATAACTGTTGATCTTCTAATCTCCCCTTCTAAAAAGCGGCAACCGCGACAACGGACGTCTCGCATGTCTTCATCCCTCACGGTTCTGTCCTAGCTTCTGACACGCTTCGAACAATTTGAATTTATTTTTTGGCCGCTTTCAAAGGACGAGTATTTGAAGAGCGATTTTCTGTCACTTCCGCTTTGTCCCGGTCCTGGGCCAGATCGATTTCGACTCAAACAGATGCCAAAATTTCTATGGTGTAGTAAACATAATCTTGTATTCGCTAGCTCCTTTACTTCGCAGGTTGGTTATCGTTCGTTGACGGTGATATATAAATATAATAAGGGACCTAAATTAAACGCATTTATGCAAAATTGGGAACCGGTTTCCAATAGCTAGTTCAGAGTTACACCCGTGAGAAAACATCTTAAATACCTTAAACTGACTTATTATCGCTTGTTTATTATTTGGATGTCATTTAGAATATGAAAATTACAAGACCGTTGATATCTTTATTTAAGAATAATTCTTTAATAATTCTGGCGCAATTTTGAGGAATTTATTTTCATAGTCAACACAATATTCTACTTGACTAGAGAGTTCATTCAATCGCTATAATTACAGAGGCCTAAGTATTTCCGATATTAATTAATGCTTATGAAATTGTGGTATATAGTAGTGGGCCGGCCTGTAGCCTGAGGGTACCGTGAGCGTGGAGTATTATTGTGAGAGGAGGAAGGCCCGAGATAAGCCAGAGTGGCTGTGGCGCTCGATACGGGGACCACCCACCACACCACCCCACCGCCGCCCCCGACCCCTCACCTATTTGACAGTAATGCGTACCGCCACCGTCCCCGCTCAATCCACCAGCCCTCCCCCCCCAACCACAGTGTATGGGCTATTATTGTTTCACGTCCGTAAAAATGTGGGTTTTCCGGCGGCCCCTGGTTTTGCGTTTTTCCAGTTTGCGTCGCCCCGGGAATGAATTATATGCGGCCGGCAATTAGCCAGACTGTCCAAATTGCAGCGGCCGAAGTAACACCAAAGTCCAAACCCCCTAAAGATAGACACAACCCCCGAACTATAGTCAATTTCCGCAGTGCCCGGGCATCGATCAGCCCCCCATCACCCCCCTACCATCCCCAACATTGAAACGCTAACGGAGAACGGATAATTCAGATTTCCGAATGAATGAAAATGTGGCCGCGGAAAATCGTAACCGCGGTTGGGATTCGAACCGGGGTCAATCCCTCAATGCAGAACTGCTGCATTAATCTTTATTTCAGATTTTGTTCGTTGTGGGGGGTTGTGCAATTATGAAACATCATTCTTTGTGTTCGGCTAAATCCTAGACCGGTTTCAACTATGCTCTTTGATTCGGATGTCGGACCCGACGTCTGTCTGACCCAACGCTCAAAATTCTTTTAACATTTTTCTTAATAAATGAGATTTATGTATTACACACATATATCAGTCATGTACCCATTGCGGGAAGGTTGGAGGTATATTAAACAATTAGGCTGACGAAATGCAAACTTGTTTACATATTGCGTAATGTATACCAAACTGCCAGTTTAGTATTAGTAAAATTCGACTGAAACCGCCGAAATATAATGCACCTATGAGATCGTACATTAATATATTTTGCCAATATAACTACGGCAATTAATGACGATCTTGGTTCATATTATTCTTGCGACTTATTATTACAATATGTATTTAAGTATATTTTGCGTTTTTATTGTCGAATGTGTTCAAGATCTATAGTATTTTTTCTTATTTAAATGTACAAACTACAAACATTTACTCCCGTATTTACGTTTACTTATTAAAGTAAACTGAATAGTTCTCGAAAGTAAAAGTAAATATTTGCCTCTCAGTGTAAAGAGTTGTCGGGAAATACAAGCTACTGTTAAAAAAATGTAGAATTTTCAAATCCAGTGACGCAAATTCAATAAAAATTCTAGCGAACGATCTTGGGCGATATTGTTCAAATACGGATGATCATTTCTTTTTTATATTTCAGTTTGAACGTTACCTGTAAAATATAGTGTATTTTGTGCTATTGGATAAAGTAGTGTTGTATATAAATGAAGTTAGCATATTCTACGTGTACCGGTTTAGGCACCGGTTGGGACTAAGGCCGAATGGCAACTAGGGGTTCGAGTTGGCAATTTAAAAGTAGGGAGGATGGCGCCCGCGCACCCAGCGCCTGCCGAACAGCGCCCCCTCCCGGCAACCTCCTTCCTTCCAACAGCCACCAGCCAGCGGCCCCCCCCCCATCTAGATCACTTCTTAGATTTAACTCGGTTCAACCCCCTCGACCTGCCTTTAAGTCAGTTATCTAGCGCTCCAAAAATGCCGTACGGTTTTTCCCTAGCCGTTCCCAGATTCCTGTCTCAGTGTGAACCAAGAGAGATGTAATTTGGATTTAACTGCTGGTCACGAAATTTTATGTATTGTAACTGCCGGAATTGCGTGAAAACAAGACAAGACAAATAAGTTCCGCCCTATCATAACATGACGGGGAACCGAAAATTACCAAAGTTGCAGAAAGGGGGTTGAATTAGACTCCAAGGTACAGGGACTAACGTCACGTGACTGAATTAGGTTTCCGCTAGGTAGCGCCCGGGTCGTGTAACTCGCCCTTTTTTGCCCTTGCTTCAAGTTCGGCAGTTTACCGGATGGACCCGAACATCGCAGGATCACGGCTGCATAATCTTAAATGCCAGAGTCCCGAATTCGGGAAATCGTCGGGAAACTTTTTCTGGGGCTTCACACTTAGTTTGAAGTCTTAGATCTAGAAATGATTTTGATTTATTTCTCAATCAGTACCATGACATACTGCATTTATTAGGTAATACAGAAGGTACAATTCATAGGAATGATTCTTGCGACTTGTGCCTCCACTCGCCGATGCGTAATATTTCAGAAACCTCGAGTAACGAAACTTAAATTTCGATATAATTTATTTTTTTTCGTCTATACACTTAGCGTCGATTTTTTCGAGGGTAAAAAGGACGCGATTTAGGGTAGAAAACACATACCGTGAATATCAGTTGCAGTGTACCGTAGAAATAATATCCATCTTTCCATTCGGTAAGCGGGAACTGTTTGTGGGGAGGGAGGGGAGCTAATTCAGCCGTAAAAGAACGGGTTTCTTTCCGGAACGAATGCAGTAATTAAAACTCCAGTGGGATATTCCAGTGCACCAGTCTAGAAGGCAGGCCGACTCATTTGAGCCATTTTTCGCCGACACAGAAAACAATATAAACCCGGTTATTCGGTGTATTGTAGATTCTATTATTACGTAAAAGAATCTAGAAATGTAGTTTCGAGCCGGTGGGAGCTCTAAGTATATTTCTTGGGGGTCTTCAGGAATATCACACTTCCGATCTTACCATTTGACTTTAAATGTTCGGGTGTCAGTTAATAGTCAACAGGATTCCGTTAATGATACAGTAAGTAACTTGCGCTGTATTGTATCATCACTGTCACTACAGTGCTACTGTCTGACCCCCAAAATAATCCCTTAAATTAATTACGGTCAGTCGGGCTGAAATTCTTAATTTGTACGTTATATAATTGCAATTCTCCCCCCCCTCGTCATTATAAATAATGATTTCGTGAAAAATAAGTTTGATTTATTTACGAATTATTTACCATCCTGCAGTTCTGAACAAAGAAAAACCTTGAACATCCGTTTATTCACCACCAGAGGTGCCATCTAAATTATAATTTCAAAATTTTTTTTTTTAATTTTAATTCAACTTCAAGTTCGTTATATCGATCCGTTTGTGTTGTACGGGACCTTATTTAGGGCAAAGAATCCGAACAACAAACTTCGCCACTATCTTATCACCTGACCTTTTGTACTTCGGTGTGTCAGTGTGAATGGAACTTAAACATGGAACGCGGCTTAGACATACTGAGACATCTGCAATGGTTTATTTTTTCTTGAGAATTCGGAATTCTTATTTGTAAGACATACACACACTGACATCAACAGCACTGACTCACAACGTATGAGTTAATTTTCAATTTCTTCTGTTTTCCATCAAATGTAATCTTCCCTCAAGTTGTATTCACTTTGCAGACAATACTATCCATGGATCACTTTACTTACACTTTACTACTTTATTTAAAATAGTAATAAGCTAGGGATAGTAGTAACGTAAGGGAATTATAAATTTCCATCCACGGATTTTCATGTCAGTCCTCGCCATAAGTGATTCGTTTTTTATCTCCATATTGGCATTCTCTCTGTCGATATTCGATGTTCCTTCTCCGGACTACTGAGGACAGGGCGAAAAGCCGAATCCTGCCTAAACACGGGAGAAGTGAAGTTTGTAAAATCTGAAAGCGCTGTAACAAATTGTGTTTTCCCGGCGTGAGAAGAGCACGCACTCCAGCAGGGCCGGAGGGAAGAACGGCTCTGGAAGTCTGGAAAGGACGCTTGCCGAAAATTAACTATATTTAGACCTTAAGGGAGACGAGCCCGGGTTTGGGCCCGCGTTAAATATAAACAAGCCCGTTTTAAATGCTCGCCGGTTTTAACCGCCCATCAAATCAACTGTTCTCCTCCTATTTGCTTAGGATATAAATATATCCGCCGGGAACTCTAATTAAATGTGCCGCCGAAACTTCGACTAGAAAACGGGCATCGAATCCTTAAAGGGCTCTCTCTCTCTCTATACCTGCTCCATTCCCAGAACCGAGTTTATGAAAAGGGACAGAAGAACTAGTTCCATATAACACTGTTATTCATCGTACAGAACCGAAACAAGAAATTCTCTAACATAAATAACAAAAAGCGGATATTCATTTGATTATTTGCCAATTTTCTAACTGTTGTCGAGTACCTTGATGCGGCTGGATTTGTTACCCGAGGAATTATCCTGATAAGTGAAGGTAAAACCACGAAGAGACGCTGCCATTATAGTTCCGCATTCGCACGAATTCCTTACTGTACATTCGCTTATTTGGTTAGTAGGATTCTTTATCTAATATGAAACGGTAATTATATTTTTCTATCATATGTATAACAAACATTTTAACAACAATTTTATGCATACCGTGTATGCTATGATTAATGAATGTATTGACGAAATTTAATGACAAATATTGTTTCATATTTATTATTTAATGTATTGAATATTGATTTGGTGTCTGGGTCAAAAATAATTTGAATACCCTACAACGTGCAAATAGATAGGTTATATAGATCGTAAACTGGGAGTGTGAAATTTCAAGTGGAATACAAGTAATAATAATATTTACGGTGAATATTTCTTCGAAAGGAAATAACCGTGTGTGGTGATTTAATGAAGCGTAAAGGTAGAATACACGAATGGGCGTTGGGGTGGCGACTAAAGAGTGAACGGTGGAGAGCGACAGGTAGGTAGGAGGAGGAGAAGGAGAAGGAGGACTCTCAGGTATGTACCGGCGGTCCGAGGAGAAGCCAAAATAAAGCCCATATACCTGAGAGGACTACTCCTCTCATAACAGGCGAACGGGCAGGTCAGATCACTGTCACGAGTGAGAGGTTCGCCCGTCGACGAAACCGCAAATGTTTGACTAAATAGGCTCGCCTCCATGATGGTGGTGAGGGGGTGGGGCTCAAACCCACAGGACCCAACTCCGGGGGCTTTCCCCGATCATCCCGGGCTTTAATATCGCCCACATATTTAAGCACTAGCCCTACAACAATCCAAGATATTTCCGTTTCCTCTCGCGGATATCTCATCTCGGTCTCGCCGATTTCCGATGCGGGCTCGCGATGAGTCATTCCGGTTGAAAATAAATTACACTACCGATAGTGCTGACAATCAGACTTCCGAGTACGAATTCGGGCATCATTTTCACTGCGCTAAAATCCAGTTGTGGAACACCAGTCGAATAACGGTCGGGTAGAACTGACTCGAGTCGTTTCCACCAAATATGTCGATTCTAGCATATCCAGCTTCTGTCTGCTAGGAATGAGGACGATATTTTTCAAACACTGAATATACACTTGAAACATACGACGATGATTGTACGCAGACCGAGGATAAAATATACATGAGTTAATTCGGACAGAAACGGACTTAACAAAGTCCGAACTTGCTGAACTTACTACTTTAACATACCTGTTTTGTGGTTCGGAATACCGTAGATTTGTTGCGTTTCTGTCTCCTCTCGCTAATTTCGTCCTTTGCTAGACCGGTTTCGGCCTAGACATCGTTGTCGAAAGACATCCAACGTGCAAAAGTGACTAACACCGCTACTGAAGATGGCGAGCAACCGAAACCAAATCTACGGAGACAGAAACACAACAAATCTACGATAAAACCTACTGTTCAAGAAACGGTACATGTTCGATACGATAGAGTGCAGTGGATGCAAGAAACAAGTTTCTATATATGCGAAAATTAAATTGCAAAATCTACAGCTATAAAATATAACAGAAAATTGCCATAACTAACGAATCATTTAATTCGAACGTTCACATTGATGTTTGAACATGGTTTTCACCAATTTTTGATTTTTTTTTGAGTATTTTTTGGATAATAGGTGATTCTTGCCATATGCTTTATTGAATGGTGTTTTTGTTGTTAGCTCAACAATGGAAATATTTCTTGACACTTTCTTTGAAATATGGTATTCCTACTGTCCGGATTATGTATAAATCTGTTTTCACGGTCGTGTGCGACTTATTGAAGTAGAAAGGAGCGGTTACTGAAACCGGTCGTCATTATCGCGTCTCGTCATAAATTTAAAATAAAATCAATGACAAACGTTGTTGGTCTATCGGCCTGTTTGGTAACTGAGTACTAGTACTGGACTGACCTTTCTTGAAAACAGGCATTAGTTTCCTCCCAATCAGTACCAGTGGCGTACGTGTTTCATTTCATGTTCGCCATCTCCGCCCGCCTATCTATTATTAGTCAGCTATTTTAAGAATTCTGGTGACTGAAACAAAAGAAAAAAAGATAAATACGAAGTTTAAATCACGGCCTAGAGAGGTTCTCGAGTCGTATATTTGTGGGGATTTTTTAATTTATTAAGGGAATAAACAAAATGGTAATTATTTGTTTTCGTATTGTATACAATAGATAATATATTCCACAGTCATGAAGAGTAGATTATTTGTTATACTGTTCAATATCTTATTCTTCAAAAAGATAGAATGATAAGTGAAATTATGATATAATAATAAACAGATAACTGGATTATGATTACAAAATCGAGTGGGCGTCGATAATATTCGTGATCCATTTAGTGTTATTTTTTGTGGGATGAAAATTGGAAAAGGTATCACGCGAAAGCCGTTCGTGTTACAACAAAGTTGGTAACGATTAATTGTGATTGTATAAATGACGCTGGGCCTAGTGAACCAGTTCATTTCGATTTGTAATGCGTATTAACATATAATGGTTCTGGGGGGGAAAACTAGGGCCGGCTGAAACGACCGCAATTCTAGTTCCTGTGAAATCTAGTCGGTGATTCAGTTATGCAATGTACTGTTAGATATGTAATATTTATTTGTACCTTGTGGTCTTACGACATTGTGTGTTACTTATCATTTATGAAGTGTTAATTTATTTAACTAGCAATAGAATCGTGTTACGTGGCCCGGGCAATACTTTCCCATCCAAGTCTTTGTATTACGGCTCTCGGTTGTTAATTGCGGTATATCGATTTACCATGAAGAATCCACGAAGAAGTCTAAACCGGTCTAGCAATAGAGCGGAGAAATAAGATCCGAAGTAAGTGGTACTATGAAGAATCCATATGTAAATGATGCATGAAAGATTAAGGTGATATGGTCTAATATATTGGGTGGTAAGTTCTGGTCCATTGCCCCTTATTGGACCGGTCTTCCTTCATACGAACGCCCTTTTTATTGTTTCAATGGGTTAAGTGGCGCGGTAATCGAAATTCACCGCCGTGAATTAATTTCCACGGTCTGGGCGTCGTACTCTCAATCGGAATGATTAATAGTTAACCTATGCTGTGTTCATTGCCCGCTATCAAAATATTAGTGACAATTAGCGAATAATGGCTCTATTGCTAGTCATTTCACATTGCGCAATTACTGTTTTACTATAGCAAAATTTCTCGTTGCAATCTATTAATAATTGCACCTGTTGCAACCGCCTCACTATTCCAAAGTTTATTGCAATGAAGGGCGAAAAATTCGGACATAAATAATAAGTGGGGATGGTTTCATTCCGTTTTCAGGATGATGTAACCGTTGCAACAGCGTTCGGTGCCTGCTTATCTGATCTTGTACAGAGTATGAGTCTTATACTCCGAGGAAGGGCTCCAACGGTCGTCCCAGAATGTAACGATAACAATTGGTCTAGATAACGCTATATGTATTTATTTCCACAAAACATATATTAATATTCTTTAAATCACGATTAAGAGCATTTCGGTAAAATCTAATAAATGTAATATATCTGCTTCGAAATACAGAATGGAAATTAAATGTCCCAGCGTGTCTCTTTCTTTCGGCGAAAGTGTCTGTAACTCATTAACATAAGGTCTACATTCTGGACGATTTTGCTGGCCCAGTACGGTCTTGTGATATAATGAAATGTCTATTAAAAGCTTTCTGTTAACCTCTGCTGCACGCACTGACACACTCCGAAATCAGTTTTTTATTTCGAACTCTTTTGTTCCGGAAACGTTCAGATCCGTTTATTCTTCACCGCCTCCATTTAAAAAGTAAACAGCTTTAAGAGTAATTATTGTTTCTTTTATCTAGACTTAGATCGGTATAGCTCCTAAGATGAAACTCTGCGGATGGCTACGTCCCACCCATGGAAGATTGATGTTGTATATGAGCGGACCTGAAATAATTTAAATCGTACGCGATGCGACACGATGTTGGACGGTTTGGAATTTTTACTGAGTCAGACGAGAAATTCTGTCAACGCTGACTGAGTGCGGCGGGAACTACGCGGATTCAAGTGGCATTGTTTACTCCGGCTTTCCGACACACCTTAAAGCTGACGTCCCCCGATATCGGTACACTCATCTGATACTTGGACTTGCCCTATTTGATTTTCATTCAGCTTAGTAAGATAGCATCATATTTCCAATCCCCTGACAATTGAAGTACACAAATCTTGCCATTTTATGTAGGAGACGTTTTTATTTTAATACATGTTTTCGATAACTAGGTGCAATGAATCGTGCGGTCCATCGTCGTTTGGCCCTAAAGCGGACCTGTTTCGCGAACAGTGGCATAACTTTTAATGATAAAGCGAATTATTGTTCTTATCTATTGACCCGCTAAAGCTCATCTTATGCGATACGGAGGCAATCCTCAGTACTGGCCGACGTCACATATTCAAAAACAGAATCAGAAATTACCCACCTTGAATATTCTTCCATCTTCGCCTCGCGTCTTATTAAAATGTTTTAATAAGAGGAAGAAGGAGGTCGCTGTTTCGGTAAATGAAAAATGACACTGACAACGGCGACTGGACGCAAACTATTCTAGTTTAAGACGAGTATGGCGACAAAATATCTATATTAATATAGAATATATTAATTAAGATGTCTATTCTAACGGATTCCTCTACGCATTTTAACACTTTCATCTACCTATTAGTGTTAGTCCTCCGAAATGATTCACTGAATTCGTGTGTTGCGTGCGGCATCGGGCTTTAGCGTCGATAGTTTGACGATCAAAGTTGAAGCGGCTCAACCTACCGCGCTGTAAAAATCAAGAATATTCATTTGTTCCGGAACCATTTAAGAAAAGGCGCATTTTTAAAATGTGCCCCTGATAACTGCCCACATAATCGTCGCCCCGCTGGCGGATCGTTGTGCCGAATGCGCTGAAAAATAACACTCCGAGTAGCGCGGAAGTCCCCGTTTCTGCCGGTTCTATAATAAGAGGTGCTCGAAGGGCCCGGCAATGCGGGACAGATGAATAACAAACGGGGAATGGTTTTCATTCGCCTTGACAATTACAGACTGGGCAGGCCTACGGCGTCTGGATTTACATCCCGGTTCGCTTTAATAAATCTTTATTTTCGTCATAGGTTTCCCTGAAAGCACGAACCGAGAGAGAAAACTACTTTTAGAAACCTAATGGACGATCCGAGAACTGGGCCCGGCCTTGTGGGACAGATTCAAATATATCAAGTCCAAGTATTTGACGTATCCGGATCTCGTCGGAGAACTCTCCCGTACCTGCTTATGCCGGGTGTTCATTTAAACAGTTGTTCATTTGAATGTACAAAAAAAAAGCCTCGGCCGATCCTTGATCTTTACGCCGCCCCGCTGTTCTTTTTGCCCGTACACATTGGAGAATGAACAGTTAATTGTGTAAAAAAATTACGCGGTAATTGTTCGAAAACTGACGTCGTGAGGATATTTTTTAAGGATACGGTATCCGCGTCCGGAGGTTGCGGCCTCGAAAATTCCCCCCCGTATCCAATATTATTCCCAACCGATAGTATTCCCCGAATCAAACCGAGTCTCCTCCAGTTTACTTGGTCTAACCGGATTTCAGATTCGTAAATAACGTGCACTTAGTGTGATAGTGACTTCGATCAGCGAAGATCTCTGTTCAATCGGGCTAGACCTTCAGCGTTTTAATATCCTGTCGACCGCTTGAAATTTCATTAGTCGAAACCTCAGTTTTGAAGCCATTACTTCATTTACTCCACTACAATTCCACACTCTTAGCTTAAAGTATATGGACGTGATGTTTCGAAGTATGGCAGTTGGATGTTGATATTTTGTTTTCATATGATTCAAAATATTCTGGGATGGTTTTATATTGGTTTAGCTATCTAGTGTTTGGCCAATTTTGAAGTCATATTTTTATTAAATGAGTGTGATTACAATTAATCCTCCAACATACTTCAGTGTAAGAAATGCGTTTAGACGATGTGGAAATATTCTATATTCTTTGTTGGCTTAAAACGGTACCGATATTTCATTATACAATTTCGAATAGAATATAATTTTTTAAATAACATAATATCCTGTAATATCTTGCCCTTCCATAGCTCTGAACAATGAGTAATCATGACCGGTTTCATGAGTTTAAGCCTTCAGTCTAAGACGTCAGCGATGTGAGGGTTCTTGCCTTGATATTTACCGACATTTGTGAAAGCTGGTTACGTTCAACTAACATCGCCTCTTCTTAGGTCGAAGGATTTATTAACTTCTGGAGGGATGAACTTCTTTGAGCTATCCTTTGCAGCATACATAAGCCCAAAATTGTTCCGTGGTTGCATTAAATGGGGAATGAAGTACGGACGTACTGTCCGGAATCGCCTTATAAATTTATTTCTGCATTTCTAATCCTTCACTCATTTTAGATATTCGAAGTGATTATGTTATGTTATACCTTGATTGGACTTAGGTCCAGCTGCTGTGTTTAGCCCATGATATAAGTACACAAAAAATAATTTCTGCATGAATCTTTTGCTATGAGTGGGTTCAGTGGTTCGGAATAACACCAGTGTTACGACATTCCGTCTTCACTCATCTGGTACTTGGATGATAATATAATCGCTTGCCTACCAGCTTTCATTAACCGCACTCTAATCGCAGATAAATTTCACACTTCTTTCAGTGAGGCTGCCGTTAAATTTAATTAGAGTTGTTATACTATGATATAATATATAAATGTCGGCCATTTAACGTGGTGTTTCAAGTATTCGAACAGTATTATTAGTGCCCTGTAGACACGGAATAGTCCTTCCCCCCCCCGGTGGCAACATCCTCTCGTCGGAACCTTTTCCCTCGCTTCCAAACAATACCAGGGCAGCTGCCCTACCCTTGTGGAACACTTTTATACTACCGAGTATTTTGATTGGATGTCGGTTTAACGGATATTTCTCATCTATTAAATGCTTACGTTTATCTTTTTAAAAAATATTTCATTGCTTGGGTTCTTTGCGGGGGTCCCGATGTTCTTGTAATGGTTCGTAAAACGGTCAGAAAATATTGTTTTATTTTCTGAAAATACCATGCTTTGACGATTTGAGCGGCCTTTTCCAAATTACAACTATCTTTCAATTTTGCAATAAACATGAACAAGACAATAAGCATGGGCCTTTCTATGTTTATGTAGAGGATTAATGGGACTTATGGCTAATTACCTCATTTTACTTGCTTCGGCCGTATTTAAACCGACTCGGGAAAGATAAGGATATATGGATATTCCGTTTTTGTACTGACTCATAGGATATTATATTTGGGAAATGGAGGGGACAGAGTGAGGGAAGACGGGAAGAAGTCTCTATTTGGGGCTGCTATCCCCCCCCCTTGCCCAGGTAGCCGCCTTATGAATTGACTTCCGGGTGGGACGGACTTTGGATAGGGAGGGAGAGAGGGAGGGAGGGAGGGAGGGGTCGTCTCACACAGGTAAGATAGGAGCAGCCTTCTGTCCCCCCCATTCAGAGCTCGACGCGTAGGGTTTTTCACATTTACATTTTTCGGAGGGTGAAGCCCTACTTGACTTTGTGTCGTGAATAAGAAAAGGTAACAAATAGTTTTTGTAATGCCGCTACGCCTATGAGCCAACATTGTTACGTATTCATAGGCGTCCAACAACAGGCGTGAGTTATAATATAAGGAAGGAAAACAAAAACTTTTTTCACTACGTCAAACATACGAAAACCGGCGTAATCGTTATCGATTTTGTTTTATAATGTAAATGACTTTTTGTTAGGGCAGAGACTGTTTACAGGCTAAATATACTGGCCGAATAAGGGTTGCAGGGCGTAATTCAGTGTTTCTTAGTTCCGGTGGTGTATTTATAATTAAGAACTTAACAATGTCATTAGTGGACGAATTGTAAGAGAAATAATGAATGGATTCGAAATAATGTACTGTACATAAAAACTGAAAAAGTTATGGCTCGGAGGCTTCGGAATAGGAAGCGAGGACAGTTTTATTATGTGCACGTTCTTTAATTATTTATATCCTAAATAGTATCGGAGGTAGTTTGTATGCCACTAGAGTTTTCACACGAAAAATCTATAAATTATTAGTAGTAAGCAATTACCGTTTTAAATAAGGTAGCTGAGGATGAGGTGGAGGAGGTGGAGGAGGAGGAGGAGGATGGTTAAGGTCGGTCTGGTTGCCGCCGCTAGCCGATATTCTAATGTGCGTCCGTGTGAGTGTTGGGTGTTGGGTGCTGGGGGCGGGTGGGGGTGGCTGACTGTGGTGGGTTCCCCACCAGTTCGACGGGGCTCCTCCGCTCCGCCTCCTCCGGCCCCATCTACACTCTTCAGTTCACGTCTGTCCTCTAGACGCGACGCAGCCATCGGCGATTCGTTATCGGTGTTTATGCGTGTGCGCGCGTGTGCTTCAGTGTTCTCTGCCGTCCTCTGTACGGAACTGCAAGAAATAAATAAGGGACCGCGTCGAGCCTAATAATAAAGAAAAACATGTTCTGAACGCCTCGTAACGGTCCGTAAAGTGCGTCTTCGTACGGAACTCTTTATGTGTGGTGTCCGATGCTGGGTTATACGTCCTACAGGTAGTTCAAAAGTTTTGTTTTGAGTTGTCTCGCAAATTTTTTTTCTCCTGTTTTATTTTTTCCATCGATTTTTGTCGAACGGTATCCGAACGTATATTTCCGCGCACGGAGATATACTCGGGGCGGTGTTCGGCGAGAGTGCCGGCCGGCGTCCGGTGTCCGACGGGGTAGGCCGCGTACGGCGATTAGCGAGTGGTGCCGGGGGGCGGCGGCGGAGGCGGCGGCGGCTGCGGAGGCGGGGGCGGCGTCATCGGCGGGGGCGGTAGAGGAGCCGGCGAGCGGCTCAGTGCGTATACGGCCGGGGGCTCTGCCCCCCGACGAGAGGGCCCGAGCCCGAGCGCGGGCCTTGCCGGCCGTTTAAAGGGACCGCGCGCGAATCGTCGCCCTCCCCCACTCCGGCACGGAACAACACCGCCGTTCGAGATTCGGAACCGATCCGACTAGATATGTGAAAATGTTTGATTTGTGCGGGCCGAGAGCCCCCCGGAAGTGAGCAAGTGTCGTGCGGTTTGGTTTGGTGCGGCGGCGGCGGAGGCGGCGGCGGCGGCGGCGGAGGCGGAGCGACCCGGTGCGGCACCACCCGCACCATGACAGCAGGTTCTGACGATACCGCTAGTCGCGATATTAATAGAGGTTCTTTAAAGAGGACTAGTTGAGATACCGGCATGAGCTACCTGGACCTCAGCCTCGATTGGTAAGAAAGATTGGGGAAACAATTTTCATACGATTTTTCATAACCTGCACCTCTTCAAACCTCTCGCTTGTAAATAGTTAGACGACCCCCACCACCCGCCACTACTCCCCGCACTGTAAATAGTCCCGCGCCGGGGGTTCGGTTTACCCGGTGAACCGACTGTACCCCGCTACTTTTTGAATGGGTTCCCTCCGTGCGCCCCCTCACCCCACACGCTCTATTGTCGTCCCCCCGATACCACCACCACCACCACCACCCCTCACCCGTTCTCACCCGCCTCACACACCCCCTCACCATCGAGCCCCCGAATATTTTCTGCCCCCTCCTCGTCGGAGACATTACCGGACCCGTGCGACGCTCCTCGGTTCACAAAAAACGCCCACCTTTCACCAATAAAACAGACCAATTTATTCCCACGTTCGCGTATCCGGCATCCGTTGCACTAATAACTATAAGCTATAAAAGTTGGATCGAGATACCGTATACTACTATACGTCTATTTTCTCTGTGATGCATGGGATACATAAGCGGTAAAGTCGCGGTACGTCGGGATTGCCCCCTCAAAAACGAAAAATAACTCAATAAACAAAGCATTTTTTCGACCGGTAAATTAAAATCGCGTCGAACATTTATTATCTACTTTATGATAAACGCGTTCGAAAACAATTAGACGTCACCAAAAGTTCTACGCGCTTGTGTTTGTGTGTTTTTGTGTGTATGTTTTCTAAACGGTCTTGTGTATAGAGCGCACAGCGTTGCCATGTTTCCGATCCGTGAGTGTCGACTGCGGCAGTGTTGTCGCGGGGAGGGCTCCGCAGTAGGGTAGGACGAGAGGACGGAGCGAGCGGGTGGCTGGCCGGGGGCGGGTGCGGGGGCGGGTGCCGAGGACCCGGGGCCGGGGGCAGGCTGGACCCCGCGGAGGTTTAAAGGGCCCGGCGAAGCCCCGGCTAGGGCCGCGTTCCGAAAACATCGGTCTACCGGGCCCCCACAAATTCGGTACCGTTCCGGACGGAGTAATCGGCGGCCTTTCGGGATCCCCGGGGTCGTCGCCTGAATATTTGATAGTACGAGCCACGCCTCGGGCCTAACGTAGCTCGCTCCTCCGCTCATACCTCTACTCTAATAAATGTTCCCCATATTCCGCTGTTTGTTCTCGGCTATTTATTTCTTCCCCCCTTCGCGTTGGACTGGCTGGTTCAACATAGAATGAATGAATCTTTTCGACTTTCTTAGGAAACTGTAAAATAACGAAGACAAATGTTCTTAAATCGTTACGTCCAGTTACGCGTAAAATGCTTGTGCAATAGTTGTATGTAAAGAAAATTGTGACTTATGTCTGAGCTCCGGTAGGCAATATAGTATCGGTGGGAGGGGGGTTGACCGCGAAGCACGTACCGTTCGGAGGTCGTCGATCGAGGAAGCGAATGAGCGCGGCCGGCTTACTTGATTTCAGTTCGGACCACGTGAGCCGGCAGTGTTATCTCAGTGTTTCCTGAAGACGCGGGGGAGGGGGGGGGATTTTAACGGTTTTTTAGTGTTTCGTATCCCGTTCAGGAAAGTTTCGTGTCCTGTCCGCTAGCGAGAGTTTATAACGAAAGCTGGGTAGTGAAGACGCAGGCAACTGGTAATCTTGTTAATGTCAGCCTGTATTCTACATTGCCGATAATCCACAAGTGTCCTCTCCATTTCCACTTTTGACCGGTCGCCCAATTAGCCCCGGTAATCGCCTCGAGATATTTCGTTCTGTGCAATTAACTCTGCCCGTTAGATCTCTCCATTGTTATTTAAGCCACGCTCTCGCTTCCGAATAGAACGCGCTTCTACAGTATCGGTTTCGAGGTTCCGAATCGGCGAAGAAATGGCGATTTTTTTTGTATCGCTCAGACGTTGCATCATCGGCGAGAATGACGCAGCGGTCAATATTAAAACGGACCGTTCCGATTTTGGATTCAGGAGCGTCTGGCGGCCTTGGGGGCAAATTTTTTGCCCTCGGACGTATCGCATTTTGAAAAGATTAGGAATCTCTCCTTCGGAACTGTTGCCAAGGCGTGGACGAGATTGCAGATTATAAATTCGTCCGGATTCTGCTGATAATTAACGAAAAAAAAATGTCAACGAAATGACCGTTTTCATGAGCTGCACGTTAGTTATTGTACGCATCTAAAAGTGTTAAACCGTAATGCAATATTCGCTTCAAGCAATATTAACTAGCGTACGCAACAAAAACTCGATGAAATATTTTGTTTCCTGATCATCGGACGTACCTCGTCCGTTTTTCACCTATCCCTTCGTTGGTATTTGTGTGCGGGCACAAACAAAACCGTTCTTAATAGGCTGGCGACAAATTTATAGCCAGGCGTAAATCTTGTACAGGGGCGCATTAGTAGGGGATCTCATTCAAAACGTTTGTGAGATTTCAATGATTGATGTTACTAAACAAAAACTGTGAATTAAGTTAAAACCTCGTGTGAATAAAGTCGTGGGGATTAATGCAGAAGTAATTTTATGCGTTGTTCTGATTTTTTGAAAAAATTTACGATTACGTAAATATTGTATCGTATTCTCTAATTCAGACAAACTGTATTTCCGTTTTTACAACTGTACACTTTCATTAGGAGCAATAGCTCTAATTGGGACCTAATTGTTCAAGACGTGTCTTGAATCATTGAGGCCGGTGGAGGTGCGGGTTCGATTCCCCTCGCACAGTTAGTAAAAAAAGGATAGATCACTCGCAATGTACTGGTATAAGACTTCGCGTTATAAATACTTGGAAATCTAATTATAGCCCTAAACGATTGTCAATAACGATTAGCTGCGCCGCACTGAAGTCAACTGCGTTCGGCGTCGTACGACTTATTCTACAACGTTTTCTGTCATCTCCATTTGCTATTGTCGTTTCAAAGTCCGTGTGATCCGAGTCGGTTTCGGCCGCCCGCCGGCCTCAGTATCGCCCCGATTGGGCGCTAAAGACGTTACGGTGGCCAGAAACCGAGATCGACGAAGCGCCCGCACCAAACTCGTGCGAAAATATTCCGTATATTATCATAGACTTTATTACTGTTAAATGTTGTTGGGAACCAGTACTTCCCTTCATCCACTTCCAGGCTGTCCCAATAGTCATTTCTGTAATTCGGTGATGGACATGGAGAATAGAAACACTTGCAGCCTCTTTTTCGAATTGCGGAGACGAAATAAAAAAGCTTGTCGAAATTAGTGGAAAAACGTGAAGATCGAATCCGGGAACCTTCCGAAAGGAGCGAAGAACAGAAAGAAGGAATAATGTAAGGAAAAGCCTACTTTCAGTAGGTCACCTTCGTACTTCGTGCATTTCATTTTAGCCGTCTCAATTTCGTTGAGAACACTTTTCAAATGAGGTGCATTCCTTTGTTGCGTTCGCCTGGAGTAGGGCCGTGCTCTACGGGATATGGGAGAAAGTGAGAGAGGCCGTAAGTCAAGTGAGCGGGATGATTCCACAATGAGTCGATCTCTGAGGGAAACCAGTTTAATAAATTCCCGGCGGGGGAAAGTGACAACAGCGCCACTTCCTAAAGCGGATCCCCCCCCCTCACCCCCTTCCCCTATTAGACACACACACATCGTGGAGGCCGCTCCCTTTTTTTCCATCGCGGAGTCAAAATAAACTTTTAATTCGTTTTCCAGTCTTAATCCGGTCGGGAGGCGGAAGCGGCGATTAGCGGCCGGGTTTTTTTCTGACCGCCCCGGCCGGATTGTCAGCTGATGATTTTCACGCCCTCCGAACGATACTCTGTTCTCTACTGGCTAGTTGCCGGACAAATGCGCGGAGAACTGTCGAAAAAAAACCGATGTCAAAAAGGCGACGCATCTTTGCGTATTGGGACACGTGTTGGTATACAGGTGTCGGAGAGTAACACCCGAGAGCGGACCCGCTGACGGGAAGACGGGGTGACTGACGGCCATAGTGCGTAAGTAATACCTCACTATATTACCAAACATGAAGCGGAAAACGATGTCGTGGCTACGGAAAATTCGAGAGTGATGGCGAGGGTTGTGGTACCCTAGGAGGCAGCGTCGTCAGTTTTTAGGGAAGTTCCGGGTCGTAAGGATTGTGAATGATGAACGCATGAAGTCTCAAAGATATGCACATTCTCAACGGCAACAAATAATTGCGTAAGTCAGGATAACTCCGAGGCAGAATAATGAAGGATTTCCTAAATATCCACAGTCGATAGAACCATTAAATATTGTCGATAATTGGATTGAAGACAGTCGAGTAAATTAATATCACCAATGAGGCCTAGCGTAAATCAACATCGACTTAAATAACATCTTCTTAAATGTTTAACTCGAAGTGCGCACTCATTTTTTTCCCATTGCCAATGTCTTTATCATTCCGATTGCGTTTCATCTAACGTTCCGTGCTGAATGGGGTATCGGCTTTCGTCGTTTCTCTTGTCCATATTCGGGCGTAAAAGCGCTGATATTTCACAACGCGGCTCCTCCCCCTCTTACACGTGGGGCCTGTTTGACCTTGCGATAACTCCCATGTCAACGCGGGGACTTCTCGCAGACGTTTTTTCGTGTTTAAAAAGAGGCCGGATTTTGTTCGCCGATACTTTTCTAAGAGCGGCGCTTATAACTTTCCTACTTATCTACTTGTCTGAAGGGTTCCTTTTCCCGTCGAAGTACCGAAATATTTAGTTCCTCGCTGCACTACGTTTTATTATACGATGATTGGGGGAGTCGAGTCCGGGCTCGACGTGATGTCAACAGACCGCTTATCTTAATCTTTTTTGATAATCGTGTTTTATTTTAATAGCCCGAATAATTCGAGCTTTGGAAATGAAATTACATTACAGGACTCGTAATTTTTGTTCCGACCGACGAAATATCAAATAGACCGGAGGTTTATAAATGTAAGTCGAATGATTATTCGGATAACAAATTGGCGATCGAAAAGTATTTCGGGTAAAAATGTTTAACATTAATTTATGCCCTCGAAACTGTCTTTCGTGCACCTACAAGTTGTTCGGACGACAATCCACCATTCAATGAGGCAGGCGACCGGCTCGATAATGTAGTAGGATCGTGTAGAATGTTCACAATGTTCTCGGGCAAAAAACGATGGTGAAAATTTACTACAATAATAAAGACTCGCGTTGCTGGACGAACGTGATTTACGGGTACAAATGTTCGGATCAGATAGGTGTCCCGTCAGCAGAGGACGGTGTAGTTCTAGCACCGGATACACGTGTTGTTACCGTTTAGAGCGAAAGTAATGAAATACGAAATGCGATCTTCTCGGGGAGATCGAACCCGAGTCCCTTCGGTGCGAGACAAGGAGCGATTTTTTTCCTCCATTTTTCGCAGGTAATCTGCCGTCTAGGCTTCGCGGCGGGGGACTGACATTTCGGAAAAATATTATCTCCCGTCGCGGGCACGCGTAAATAACGCGGAGCGTCGGCCCCCGTGCTCGGCTTCTTCTTTTTTCCGAAAAAAAAGGAAGGAAAGGAAGAAACATTTTCTAAACGCGGGACGCCTCTGCCGCCCTCTGGTGCCGGTAAACAGGGCTGTCGGGAAGGCCGATGAGAACACAAAAGGAGAGGCCCGGGCCGCGATAAGGGGCAACCTTTGCCGGGACCACCGGCAGATTAAAGAGAGCCGATAATCTCCTGGCCGTTTCTTACCTCGACGAGAGCCTCCACCCACCTTCTTCCCCTCTTGCGTAATACCCCCAGTCGGGGCCCGTCCAGCCGCCCGGATCGGAGGCGGAGGACAATTTGTGCCCTGCAGACGGAAGGCGCCGCAGTTCTCTTTCGGGCCTAATTCGTGAAAACGTTTCCTCCGGTATGGTTCAAAATAAACAGAGGATACAGTAACATATTTTTAAAAAATTACTACGACAGATCATATTCCACTACCCATCTCAATACCAAATATGACAAAGAGAAATCGTTCCCGTTGAAACTGGTATAATAGTTAGTGTTTTCTGTCTCCTTTAATTCTCTAAACCCACATCGCCCGGGGAAGATATGATGACGCCGACGTCTACTAATTTGTCCACCAGTTGGCACGAGATACGCGTCGGACGGTCCCGGCAGGCCGGCCCACAATGGCCCGCTTACCTAATTCCGTGCATGTTCCAGTATGGACGACTGCCGACTGCCCCCGTGATTCTGGCAATACGCTGTTTTCTTTTTCGATTGAACCCCGCCAATATGGTTCGAATTTGAACACTCTATTGCCATTAATGTTCTTTCACGAATCGCATATACTTTTTCAGCAATTTCGATGTTTTTATGCGATTGATATACCCGCGTCCTAAGTATTTATATAACATCACTTTTATGTGTTGTGAGAAAGAATTTGCTATTAGATTTCAAGTATTTGCCGCAAGAATTACTATTAAAATCATTGATGTTGCTCTTATCAATTTTTCCGCGATTTTACACGTATATCTTGTAAACTTATGAATTGTTCTGACCGATGGTTCGAGAGGGATTGAAGTTTGAATTGAGATATAACGGTATTGTATATGGGGCCGTAAAGGTTTATCTTACACGTGTTCATCTAATCTTAAGGCCCCGGTCGCCTACCGAAGCAATTTTTTCGAACAAAAGGTCGACCCGGAGAGAACGCTTTTTTTTTAATGTGAACAAAAATTCCTTTTCGAGTTCGGACGTTTCATCACGGCCGCGTTTATTGCTTATTTTTCTTCGATACGGCGTCGAGTGGTTGACTAATACGTCGGGTTTTAAGTCCGCGCGGGCCCCGGCTCCTCCTCGCCCCTCTCCGCGCCAGATAATCTAAATTATCTCTGTTTGGTTTTGGCTCAGTCCCGCATCGGAGCCCATTGACGACGCGGTGCAATCATTTACGCCGGCTCAGTAACCGTACATTTAATTTATACGCTGTAGCTCCAGATAAGAAAATCGAGGTGTCAACATCTCGTGCGTTCTTTCTACGCTCAGTTTCGAATGCATTCAGTGTTCAATTTGTCATTGGGTCGATGAATTTGCGGTCGATTGTTCGCCCCGTTTGAAGCAAAACGAGGAAAGTCTTGCCGGAGCCGGAGTGGAATTCGATGTAGAGAATGTAGGTTGACACTTTTGGGCCGATACAGAGGGAAGTTGAGAAATCTGGTGAGAGTTTTGTATCTGTTCTAATGTAAATCCGGTCCGATTTAGGCTTATTTAGAAAGATTTCTTCCAGAGATATTGTCCGATAGTGGAGATTACTGAAATCGGAAAATAGCCGTCTCAAATGGAAATCGGGCGTTGATAGTGAAGTGTTACCAAAGAATAAGTTTGAGTGAGGTCATGCTTAGATTATATTTGGAGTTAATGTTCCAGGTATTGGCTCTGATACGCGGATTGGGATCAATTGTTGCGCGACTTAAGTAGCCTTATGTTCAGATTAGATAGTAAGGCCTTATTTTGGAACTTATTCGACTGAAAATGTAGGCAAATATCGATATAACGTAAACATATTAAATTCAGCAACGCTATATTCCAGTCCTTAATGGTATTAACATGCTAACAGCGTGTAAACGCTACAGCATATAGACAGGGGCCGCTCGGCATAAGTTGTGTTTCATAACTCATCAGTGAGAAGAAGGCGGCTGTGGATTAATAAATAAATGGGGCGGCGGCGCAACAGTTGACTCTCCTGTCAAAGCAATGTGAGATACGATGTTATGAGGAGCTGATATAAGTGGAATGTTTTGGTTCACCACGCCACTCCGATAAAGAACGATAGTGCTCCGAGAAGTTGATCTGTCTTCTCGTCTTGAGGCTCTTAATAAAACCGACGATTCGGTGAAGGCTCATCGCGGGTCGCCGTCGAAATATTACGGGCTTTTTTTTCGCTTCCAGACGCGAAGAGCTTTGCAGCCGGCTCATTTGTGCGTGCCTTGTGCCACTGTCGGAGGAGAAAACTCTGTCTCCAAAAGAAACTAAAATAAATTTCGTTCGAAAAAACTGGGAAAGAACGGTCGCTGGCGGGTCAACTGCGGTCATCCAGTATGGTTTTCCGATGGCGGAAAGACTTCACGCTTCCTAGATCCCAGTACGGGGCATAATAGGCCTTTAAAATTAACCCTGTAACCCGATCGTTTCGTCGGCTTCGGTACCTCCTTTTGTTCTGGGAGGGAATGGGAATTTCCGGGCTGTAGGGAAGTCGTCCGGGACCCTGAGACATAACAGCGCTTTAGACAATGAACTATGTTTGAATTTTCACGCAGTTGGTACACACTCATTAGGCCTAACGTTCCTTCTATGTTTTCTGTATCTTTCCTTAGAATGAGAAATGTAAAAGGCTGCCTCATTTTCCGTTATGTATTCAAAAATAAAAAAAATGTGAATCAGGGTACATCGGTATAAATCAAGTTCAGGTGGAAATTGATACGTATTCTGCTGTTCATAACGGCTTATTTGCATCCTGTCAGCGCAATGACATTATTAACTCAATTTTATTCAAGTACCGCACACATTGTATTATTAACGAATTGCTGAAGATTGCTGAAGAAAATTGCTCTAAATTTTTTCCGCCGAATGGGACACACCGAGGGGCGGTTGCGTTTATGCGTGGAATGTATTTCCACAAATTCCCATGGGCAATTTCAAGAAATTTTAAATCCAACCGCTTTAATCTGTGTCGTTACCTGGAGGGGGTATTGGGCGGCCAGGGAGGAATTCAGGACATATCCCGGGAACTAACCCCGTGAGCGGTCGGTTCGGACCGATGGTTTCGGGTGAACCTCCTGTCTCTTTCCCTCCCTCCTTTCTCTTCCCTTCTCTCTCTCTCTCTCTCTCTCTTTCTACTGTGTAATCGTGGCCCGCTATTGGTACCGTAACATCGTGCGCTAATCTCACTCTACCCCGCCCTCGCCCTCTCCTTCCTGTGCCCTCTCTTTCTCTTTCTTTCTCCCTGGCCCCTCCCCCCACCCACCCCCGTGCCTGTAACAAAGCGTCGGCTCTTCCCTTCCTCTCCTCTCATTCTCTCTCCGCCTCTTATTTTCAGTCTATCTACCTCTCAGGTGTTTCCCGGTCCCCCCTAGCGGCCTAACTGTGCTTCAGCCCCCCCTCCTGCGCCCCTTCCGCCAGGCTCGCCTCACCTTACCGAACCTAGATGTTCATTCCATGCCTTTAAAAAGCAAACACACGTCCGACACCACTCCTTTCCCCGCCCTCCGCTTCCTTCCTTATCTTATCCCTATTCCTCCCACACCACAGTTCTTCTTGTATTCTTCCTTTCTTCGTATAAAGTATATTATGTGTAAACTGTACTTGGGGAAAATTTAGTCTAGTCAAAAATAGAATTTATTTAAAGCGTACTCAATTTAGGTACAGTTTTTATCGTGCGTTCACTGCTCAGTTTGAAACTTATAGCGGTAATAGTTGTAGACATTGGAATCCATCTTTGAAGAGTTTTTAAAAAAAACATTCTTCCCGATAACTGGATGGTCGAATAATGTATATTGTTTCGGAGGGGTCTGGCATAGCATACAGTTATCGGCTGTACCAATTGTGTCGAAATTACAACACGATATTGGGCCGTTGCAAAATAAACGGCCAGTTTCCTTTCGTCGACCTTTCCCCGTTCACATTTTAAGGCGTAATTCATTCGGCTCGGGGAATTCGGGGTATACGTTAGGTCCGCTGTTCCGAGTTTCGAATTCGACACTCGGGATAGATTAATCGATATCGGAGCCGAGAAGTTGCCGGATCGGTTTTTCTGGATATCGTAACCGGGCGGTGTGACCCGAGGTGGAGGGCGCCGCTCAATTCTCGAAGGTGAACTTTAGACCAGACACAAAAACAATGCCCATCGGAGATGTCCCGAGTGGATTTCGTAACTTCCGTTCACGCTCCGATTTGTCAACGGCTCGCAACGTGCTTAACCCGGGCTATGGTAAATAAAGTATTACCGTTGCTCTGTATTGAGAGTTCGGAGGAGGGCGTTAGTGGTCGGTCGCAGAGTTGACCCCAACTCGGGGGGGGAGGGGTGAGGGGGGGCCGTGTCCCAGATTCTCTCCACCAAGTAATCCCTTTCTAAATATTGATTCGGTGCGTTGTTCACTACGGTCCGGGACTTTTTCAGCTCTTAATTGGGCCTTCCATCGGCCCGCAATCGATTCTCGGAATTATTTTTAATATTTTTTTCCGCTCTAGATTGGTCCGAGCTCTGTTATCTCTAATTCTAAGCGTTGTCTGGAACCCGTGGCTGCCGGATTGCTTTACTAATTGAGAAAGATTCTAAGAATTGACGGCGGGGATTAAGATAAACATTTATACGCTGTCTTCGAGCGGGACGTCCATATTTCATTCCCCGGACGAGGCCTTATGGGGGGAATCAGAGTTGCGGGCGCCAGCGACAACGCTTCACTGGTGCGTGTAATCGGTCGTCACGTAGGACGACGATTTCGTCGTCTAATGCTTGTTTTATAAGAGGAACTCGGGGAAAACGCCCGAAACGTTAAAGCCCTAAATGAATGCCGAACGTGTGAACATGTTTATTGGAGTACGTTACTGTGAAATTTTCAATTGTAGGAAAATTCGGTCCGCCACCGGAGAATCGAATTTTCCTGATCCGACGCGTCTTATACGCACGCCGCATTACTCTAACCATTGACTATTGTTCAGGCTGATGACTTGCGAATGCCCTGCAATAATCGCTGGCCTACTCTAGCTGCCCTGTAAATTTTGTCTAATTGAAATTCGCTAAGGATCCCATTCTTTGTGTGGTCATGTCCTCAGAGAGAATCTATCCGTCTCGAATTAGCCGGCACTAAGAAGCAGGAGGCGTTATTTAATGCAACAGTTATCCGCCCGGTTTCACTCGGGAATTAGTCCTCCGCGTCAGTGGACATTGCCTTATTTGAACGCGCCTTATTTTTCTGAATGGCCAGGTGTCGAAATGGACTGTCCTAGTTGAATAATTCCATTATGCGCATATTTTAAGGGGTCCTAAGTGCCGGAGCGGGCCCTGGGCTCTCGGCCGAGATGCATTAAAAAGGCGGCCGAGATTTGGCCAGGAAAGCCGAAATGTCCTTTGATCCTTTGACGTCCCGTTATCGGGATGCAAATTGGCCGGGCGTAAGGACTCGTGCTAGCCATAAGTGTTATACAGACTTCTAGAGACTGTCGTGTCCAGTGCGCGCGACCGGTTCAGTCACTGTTCAGCGGCCGTCCCGGAAGCTAATTATAGCCTCTATATCGCAATCTATAACTGCTCTAACAGCCCGATACCCCAAGTGCCACACCGATAAGTCCGCGCAGATTTCCTAGCTTCGTTTCGTTAATAGTTTTATAATAAATGCCGGGAGCGTTCTTCGCTCGAGTTTTGTGTCGATGGTATCGCGACCATGAGAAAGTCTTTTGTACGGTTCGTCGGAAACAATGTATCTTTAAAATATTGAATTATTACCGCCCAACATTTTCGAACATTCGTCTTTAAGTCGATATGTATAGTTCCTCGCCCTTTGGCGGCCCTGCTTCCCCGAACACACATCTATACAGACAGACAGACAGACACATATATATGGCGAGAAGTTGCGGGAGTTTGTTTGCCGCCCGCTTGTAGCCGCATCAACAGGTTCTTCAATCCTACAAGTTTCTTACAACAATGGCCCCCCTCTCTTCCCCGATTGTGGCCGCCAGCGGAGGTAAATCCTAACTACGGCTGACCGCTTATCGGCTCTTTGGCAATTGGCCTTCTCAGATTCGGTCGACAAATGTTCGCCGCGAAACTTTTTATTCTACCCAATTTTTCCGGTTTCAACTGTGTTTCTGCAGGGGTCGATCAATTTGGAGCGATGCGACAGAACAATTTCGTCGGGGTAAAGGGAAAATTATTTCTTACTGATAAAAATTGTGTGCGATGAAAATCCCAGGAAAAAATATTGCCCCTTCTAATACAAGGTTCAAGCAACCCTGTACAGTTTTAGTCCCGCTTTCGGATTCCTCCGCCTTGCAATTGATTTCCACCAATTGCAAATTTGAACTATTTATATCTCTAGTCGCTTGTTTCACCGGGGGAAATTGCGGCGGGAGTGTCGTGCCCTTTAGAAACCGTATTTAATATCATAATGACTGCGTGGCCGTTTCGAAACGTCCGTGAAAGGAAGTGTAATGACTGGATATCGGTCGGGTTGAGGCAATACGATTGTTCCGATTTGCGACATCATCGCGGTAGCCCCCGTTTGATGTCGTCGTCCGCGACCTCTTCTCCGCCGTTTTCCTCGAAAACTGGCGGCGCTTCAGCCGTCGAATCGCACCGTTCCATTGTCTGTTGCCCTTTCTGGATCCGCCTTCGATCCACCCATCGCGCGGATCGATACGTCGTTGGCAAAATGTCGTTTCGGAAATTTCTTGAATAATTCATGATGGACGGATGTTGCGTGAAGAAAAAACGTTCGATTCCGCACTGACTGCGGTCGGGTTTTTTTATCTGCCCGACCGATAAAAACTTGGAAACCGATTAGAGGTTTTTGGAATAGGCCAGAAATTTCTTTCGAATTGTTGGCTCTGCTTAAGAAAGAATTATTCGCTTTGTACTTCTGTGTTTGTATTATTCAAAACTACTATTCTATGTCAAGAAAGATTATAATATTTAAATCTACTTATTAAGGCTGACTATTTGGGCGTAATTTCTACCTGTACTTTACTTGTTAATCTCTTTTATATTCTGTTGATTTGGCCGAAACAGGTGTTGCGCGCGTCCTCTGAATACCCGCTCCGGTGCCGCAGATTAAGAGTTTGTCCTTATCTAATGCGCGTTTAATGGGTCGGAAGTAAATCTGAGTATTTGGTGTTGGAAACAGCATTAAGAAGGCATTATACGGCAAAAATTATGTTTGGATTTCGGTTTATTAGAAGTAATCTTTAATACTGACAAGTCTTTGGGTTCCAACAATAAGGAGTACTAACTGCCCCTCTGTCGCGCGTTTACTATAACTTTCACACGCTTTTATGTTAAACCGTAATAGAAAATGATTGTGGCCCATTTTTTTTTGTTCCAAACGCAACACTAAAGTTAGCGTTTATAAATAAATCTGGAGAATTTAGAAAAACACTCGACACGTAACCCATCAGATATGGCGTGCGCATATTCTGAATTTTGCGTTATGTAACTATTCCATTTTCACGATTACATGATTACCGTAAGCCGAGGGTGCGGTAACACGCGTGCCATTTTCAGACCCCCAGTCGCCTGTTTGTTCTCGGGTCTAGACCGGTTTCAGCTCAACCGCCGACGGCGTTGGCGACCGGTAGGTATCGGAGTGTAGACCTGTTTCCCTTCGTGTTATGGGCGCGTGTTATATTATATTGTCACTGTAGTAGTCCCCAGCCCTAACTGCGAACACGTTATTATTCGTTTTACATATCTTAGTGAGTCTAAAAATATTAACCGAGCCAAATTGGGCCGGTAGGCCAAATTTTTACCCCGCTCCATGTCTGTTTTGGTGCATTATTGCTGATTTCGGTATCATCGGTCCATGCTGAGGGGGCAGTTTAGGATATTCGGGAAGTAACCGTAGGAGTGGTACAGTCAAGTCTGGCCCGCAATAACGGGAGGGCTCCACCGTAATGCGCTGCTACGCGTGACGCGAACCGCGCAGCTAGAAAAAGAGAGAGAGAGAGAGGGAGAGAGAGAGAGAGAGAGAGAGAGAGAGAGAGAGAGAGAGAGAGAGAGAGAGAGAGAGAGAGAGAGAGAGAGAGACAGAGACACACACACACACACACAAACACGCGTCAACTGACCTTATTCCAACACTTAAACATTGGGTACCGTTAGCGGCAGCCATTTTTATATCGATTCTCCTTTCCTAAACCCCCCTCCCTACGCCCCTCTTCACCTCTTTTCCACCTCGACACGATACCGATTGTATTACGTTACGAAAAAAAGGAGGGAGAAAAAAGAAAGAAGTAATGCGCCATCTTGTCTCTCAGGGAAGAGCAGGCAAGGAGGGAGGGAGGGAGGGAGGCAGGTAGGCATACCTTAGGGGCGTATTCAGTTGATCGCGATGTCCAGTTCGCCGTCCGGCCGAAATGAGCGAGAGGGGAGGGGGCAAGGTCCGGGTTCTTGATCTCCGAATAATTATTATTTTATTTTTATCCTCGGAATTTTTGCCGGTCATCATCGTGTAGGAATAAGGCCCGACAAGAATGAAATGGACGCGAGCATTAGTTCTATGCCTGGAGAGTTTGACTTGGTACGTTTTCATGGGGTGAACAACTGCTTTATTGGAGCGGAAAATGTACTAACTGAAATTTTATAGGTACTGACAATTTTTGTCAGTATTTGGTACGGCGTGGCCAGGTTTTCTCTCAACAATAATAATAATAATAATGTACGCGATATTACCCACTATCGACTATACCACCTTTGGATATGGAATTGAGAACGTCTTCTGTCCTGGCGGGCTTTATAAGCCGTATTTGCGATAAGGTAGATGACCTAGAACTGCCGAAGGGGTTGGAGGACGTCGGGCGCGTGGGGTGGGAATGGGGTGGGCGTGGTGGCGGAAAGCAAAAGTCAGCGATCGCTTTCGGTTTCATTCGGCGGGTCGGTAAGGCGGAGAGGAGTGTCCGGCCGCTTGGACGGCTGTCCTATAAAAGTCTATATATAATTCCAGACGACAAGGCAGGTTTCCCTCCCTTCCCGACTCCCCCCGGGGCTCCTTTCACTCTCGGTTGGCGGGCGGTCGCGAGCTTCTTCCCCGCTGTCCCCAAAGGCGCCGCGGAAACGCGGCTCTGCGATACGCTGCAAACTAGAAAAATTATACGGAATAAATAATTCTGACAAAAAATAAAGGATATCTTAAACAGTATACATACTAATTAAATGACGTATCGTTCGGGGAAGATGCGAACGGGGACGTTTCGGGCATCACAACATTTGCAATTGGTCTTTTATTGGAAACAAAAAGGAATAAGACTATCGCCGCATTTTGTAGACGCATCGTGGGATGAAAATTAATCTGCCCCGACCGCGTTCCCCCGATCGGTGTCGAAGACTTGTTCGTATCGTGAGCGACGCAATTCGTTAGTATTTTCTGTATTGTCTGTATATATAACGCCCGTGGAATAGCCAGTTGCCTGCTCGAGCTTTTATCTGTAGGCCCCGCCGTTAACGAAAAGGATTCGGAGTGGGCCTTTCAGACTTTTATCTCGTCGCCGACCTTCGGATTCTAAAAGCTTCAACCGACATTAGTTAAATAGGGACGCGACTAATGGACGAAACGCAATTGGAGAATATTTTTCCTCGAGGTTGTTTATTTATAATTATTTCCTCAACCTTTATATCAGCGCATTTATCTGCCCGCCTGCAGTTCGAATACTGCACTGTTGCTTAGCGTAAACGCTGGAATTCTGTTTCGGAAGCGTCATCGCTTGATAACGATACCGCGTCTAAGTTTAAGATTTTATCGAGAACAAACGGTGCCCCGGGTTTTCCCCGACGGACGGTTGATGTCACACCGCGATATGTCTGGATCACATCTCTAGAACGCTGTGTTCCGACTAGAAAATTTAAATGAGCGTCAAATTTCTTATTGACGGGAGTTCTCCGGCGATATTAAATCCAATCCAAATTTAAAGAGTTTGGTTCTCTTTTTCCTAACCTCCGAAAAAAAATATCTCCATTACAGAGGGGGGGTCTCAAATTCCCGAGTTCGTTCCCAGCGATTCGAAAGAATATTATTAAATTCCGCTTAATTTCCGATCTGTAAATAATAAATCTGGTTCCCCGAATATGATTTTTATCCCCGGTTTTCTTCTCGCGGCCCTTTGATGTCAATTCAACAGGTTATAACTGTCACCCGGTCGCCCACGTATTCATGCCGGCATCCCAGTTCGCGTCTTGCGACCGCACAAAAACCTGGAAAACGGTAGAATGGCCTAGGTTTTTTTTTACTGCTCGTTAATTTCCGCCGACGGTGTGCGTAAAAAAATGAGGAGGTGGGCCCACTACCGTTACGGTCTTCTTCGAGCCGATGAGAACTGTAACTGTACAGTTATGCCGCCGGTACGTTAATAGCGTTGATGAAAGCCACGGGGGGTGGTTCCTCCTCCTCGACGCTATTAAGAAGGAGAACCGTACGGTGAGGGTCCCGACTCTGGGCAAGTCCTTTGTGTACCCAGCGCCCCGACTAATCTGTCATCGCGGTCCCTGCTCTGTCGAGAAACCGAGCCCACATTTCGTACAGAGCGACAATAACCAAGTTGCCAGTATATCTTATGCCTTATCCTCGCCGTCCTCAGTAGTCGAACGTTAGCGATACGGTGTGGTACTTGAGCATGCCGGGAAGCTACTGACGATGGGGAGGAAGGAGCCCGGAACGGCTTAACTTGGGACGAAATGTCAGATGAAACGACCCGACACGACCCCCCCCGACGTCCCTCCTTCATCCACCCGATATTACAACTATTAGTCCTGAAAAGTGCCAGTAAAACGTCGTCTTGATTGTCGGGAGTTTTAAGATGGACTATCCGCGTACTTACCCCCCAAACAAAAGTCGATGGTTACTTTGCCCGCTTGCAATTGGGCCTTATTTTCTTTGGTGAGAGGACGCCCTGAAAATCGCACTTGATGTGAATTTTCGGCCTCATCGTCCCCAGCCGAGCGTTTCCAGCTTTGGAGATATTTGTGAACGATAGAGTGTCCGAGGTAGGTACGTAACGGTGGGCCCAGCAATGGGAAAGAGGCCTCTGAGTGGACTAGCCCAGTCGTCGAACTCAACAATACCCGAAGCATCCCCGCAGTTCCCCCTACTTTAATTGCCTTCATCATAATTCCACCACCGACGCAATCCTATAGTTCGTAAAGCCATACACGTTAAGAAAATGCCCTTAATGGACAATTTTATCTTCAGACTCCCTATACTATTATTAGCGATAGCGATTGCTTGTCTATGTATTAATAATGTATATATGTAGCATGAATATATATTGTATTTTATCATAGTACTCGATGATTTGTTGTCTTTCCCTTCATACTTTCCATCTACTCCTTCCCTGTAGCTATTAAAACTTAATTCGCACCTATATATAAGTTCTAAATTGCTTGTAGCCTCTAGCGTATCTTTCTTATACATTATCGAAAATTTACTGCTTCTTTGGCAGTAACTCATATTTACGTTCTTTTCAGTCTGGCTTTCGCCTAACGAACGTACACTCGCTATGTAAAAATCTTGCTATGAAAAGTCCGATATATTTATACTCAAATGTTAATTATGTACTTACTTTAAGACCAACATATAAACAGTCAGCAGGCCATAGTACGTCGCACCGACTGTTATTCATACGACGAAATACCCGAGCCTCGTGTTTGGGCCGTCTAATCCTTGGGTAGGTGACAACTTTTAGGACTTCACTTGGAATCTGATAGTCCCAAGTGTCCAACACGCTTATAATATCGCTCGGTTGGCCGGCTCCTGCCAGTGTGTCCGAGTCGTAATTTCCCAATATTATAACAACAAGTTGAGGAACACGATCTGTTGCTACGCATTTTGCAATTAAGCTCGCCTCTCTTGTATGTACATTCCTACGTATTATATACGTGTGCTTATCTACAATCGTCACTGTTTCAAAGTGGCCTTTCTGTTTTCTTAATCTGCGTGTGTGTGTGTGTGTATGTGTGTAAATTTGTATATTCCGGCTACGGTGGTTTGAAGACAGCGCGATCGATAGTCGTTTAATGGCATTGTTTAACGGTGCAACTAAATTTCGAACATGACACGTTAATCACTGTCCATTACGTCAAACATGCGCCCTATTGGATGGAAATAATATTATCCAATAGCATTACGTATATAATGCGGTCAGTACGGCGATTCTTAGTTATTTTTCATCACGTCTTTGGAGTAGTTTCATATCTGGGGATTTGTACAATATCTCGAAAACTTTCAGAGATAGCCGCGTGTCATTTTCCTCTATGACCCTTGTTACGTTATATCAATTGTTTTACATCTTGAAAGTTTGGCCAACTGAAGAACTCGCTCGTGTTAATTGCAGCGCCGGACGGGTATATACAGCGGGGGGGTGCAGCAAGCGTGAAGGAACATCCAATAGCGTTTAGACGGTGGCCGAATTTCGGCAGCCTCATTTCTGAATATCTAAAAATACGAATTTGGATTTTCCGGCATATTGTCGAGTTTTGTTCCATAACTAAATCTGTCACGTCTGCTAATAGGTTTCCGAAATAGTTCTGGATATATCGTCTTATCCAGTTTTTCCGTTCCAACAATTGCGAATATATCGAATTATTATTTTATTTATAGGGGCTCCTGTATGAGGGGGGGGGCAGGTTATACAAGTGTGGAATAATGGACATTTGGCCGGGTCGGGGAGCGGGAACACAAAAGGCCCTCGTGCGCCAAATGTTACTTAACGCTGGCCACCCCTTTAGCCGGCCGGCTTCCCCTTCCTCACTCCAATCAATAAACTACCACGCCCGGTCACTCAGTCTCCACTCGGTTTACTCTAATTATCAGCAAACAAATAAATACGACGATATGAAACGCGTCTATTTGCCCACTCTCCCCGCCGGTCGCAGTGTGGAAAAAAACGGCTTTAAAAGAGTTTAAAATTAAAATTCCAAAGACCTCGAACTGAGTGATTGGACTTAAACTCTGGTGACAGTTCGTCCTCGTTGGTCATAGATTCGTATTCTGAAACAAAATTTACCTTGCGCAGTAAAAAAAACTGCAGTCTCCCTCAACTTGGTACAGTTACAATAATAGAGAAACGTTAATGAAAAATCGATGCAAGATTTGAATATCAAGTAGAATTATCCCGAAGATGGCGCGGCGGTAAGAGCCCAACTTCGTTTGCAGTGGACAAAATCGTGAAATAATATAAGGTTTTGCCAAATTTTTCTCCGCTCAGTGTTCGGAAAGCTATTCGGCCATTTCCGAATTTCCAGAAAAGCCGGTTTTCCCCGGCGGTAAATACTGGGCCGAGCATTATTTGAAGCGCTTGTATTTACTTATTCAGCGGAGGTCGCCGGGAGGGCGCTGCGGCGGCAAACAAAAACCGAATGGAAGGCGTCGACGAGTAAACGTGACCGCATTTATGCCATTTTTTCCTCGTGTTTATGAAACTCCATCACGTTAAAGGATATACATATATATATATATATATATATATATATATATATATATATATATATATATGGCCACACTCTATATAAGTATGTATGTAGTATTGTACGTCATAAGTCAACTCTTTTTAGCCGAATACCACGAGATGTTGTATGGGCCATTGCGCCATCAGCGAAAACGTACAGAACCGAATTTTTTTTTGGAAACACGTTTAATCGTATCCGATAAATGTGACACCTTCACTAGGCTACGGAACTGTTCGATCTGTCGGTCGTGAAATTAATGCTCCATTTATCCAGTATGTCGAGACATTCGGACATATGATTTACGCTCACTTTAAACACTCTTTAAAATATATTTGTGGGTAATCGTAAACGCCTCGCGGTTATGTAGCGCAAACACCCTGATATTTCAACAAGACGACACGGAGGAACGACTGAGTAAATAATTAAAAGTTGAACAAATTGGAATATAACTCTGCGATATATCGTTTCCAGTCATTGGCTCAGGATGACGGACTATATCCGTGCGTTCCTTTGGGGGAAATTCGAAATCAAAGTTTACGTTTTCATTTCGCGCACGTATGGGCGGATTCGAAGTTCCAAGAATGGACCGGGCGTTCGTGTTACTCGAACAAATTCAAAGATTGACGAGTCAGCTCCTTAGCCTCGGCACGGTACCTGACATTGCGACACTGGAAGTGGGGGAGAGAGAGAGAGAGAGTGAGAGAGAAGGAACGCGAGTGAGAGAGTGATAGAAGGAGGAGGGAGGGGAGCGAGAGAGACAGAGACAAAAATGTCGTTTATTTTGCAATCACGGCCAGCCGCGATTTCCTCATCGTGCGCACGGGGTGGGTGGTGGGCAGATCTCATTGGACACGTAGATAGTTTTTTCGTTTTGAATTTTGTTTTACGACGCGCAAATCTGCCCTCGGAACTAAGAGAGGAAACTAAGGGTAGACAAAAGTTAAGGAGGATTCGCATTCAATTTAGTGTCCGGTACTATAATATGTTTTCCGTATTTATACATATAAATATATACAGAAAATGTCCAATTAATCCAGGACTAGAGATAGAATTGTTGTTATTCCTAACCTTCCAAACACGTTTCCGAGATTGATATTAATTAATTCCAGCCCGATACGAACACTCCCTTGTAGAAACGGGGCCAAATAAATGTTTACGGGTTTGGCCTTCTTGTACCGCATAAAAATGAATTACGCGCATATTTCGTACAAGAATTTACAGTGTCCGAATGAAAATGTGCCTCCGACCAGTCGGGCCGGTCGATTTGTTTGAATTATCGTCGTAGCCCAGAGTCATTTCGGCCGTCGGATCGAAATACAGTTTTGGAAACGCGGTTCGGTTCTTAAATTGAAAAATATCGGGAGTTGTTCTACCGGTATGGAAGAGGGGTGCGCCTCCTGTGAGCGAAGGCTGAAAAACATCCGGTGGCTGGACGCCGCTCGTAAATTAGACAATAAAAATGAACAATGTCGCCGACGGTCCCCGGTCCCAGAGACCTAAACGCCGGCTAATCAAGTGTTCATTGTCTTTGCGGTAGGCGTTCGTTCATTGGTCGATACTGGATTTTTCGCACCGTCACCGTACAGATATCTGATTAGCATTATATTAATAGGTTTTGTAGCTATTAGCATTGGGGAGGTCATGTGTTTAGGGGGGGAGGAGTGGACCCGGCTTGTTGTTTCGTAAATCCATTACAAGTATCGATTGCAGGAAGTGAAGAAGACCCTTTCGTCTCTCCTTATCCCTCTCCTTCATCTCTCTCTCTCTCTCTCTCTCTCTCTCTCTCTCTCTCTCTCTCTCTCGTCGGTCTCGCAATGAAGGTGTTGCCATGACGACCTCGGCACAACACCCCCTGTTTGTGCCTCTCGCAATTTCGTAAGAAGACCTATCGTATCTATCTCAATTTCTCCCCGTGTATCCTCCTCCTCCTCCCTTCCTATTCCCGACGTGTCTCCCATTCCCTCCTCTTCGCTGTCGCCTGTTCTCCCCTCCTCTCCTCTCCTTCCTATCCACGCTTCGACTCCTTCACTCTCGGCCTCTCATTCTCCCTTTCCGTTTCGAATCAATACGCCAATCACTCACCCCTTGTTGTTAAATATGTGGCGCGCGCTATTCACTCCGATTACGATTAATTTATGTCCTTTAAGTGAATTCGACACGGCAAAGTCCACGGGAAAGAGATGCAAATATACACTCCCCTCCTCTGTGGGCCCCGTGGATATATAGTATATCCGATTATCCAGAAATCTAAGATTCATAATTCAGTGTACAGAAGTACAGAAAGTAATATTTAACTACAGGTGATTTGAATGCGTTCCGTACGACTGAAATATCAAATGAACATGTTTATAACTATTGGATCGCGTTTCCCAACGTGTCCTACCTGCACATCGAAAGGAACCTGTAGCATATATGCAATATTTACTTCTTGTTATCCGGACCCGAAAGGCCATAGGACACGATCAACACAGGGTGCACGAGACAGGGTTGAGATGGAAGAACCTTCACATGGCCCAGTAAAAAGGCAGCTGCTACTTTACTCTGTTTCGGTTGTGGTGCATCTGTGTGAAGAAGGCCACTGGGGGGTTGGCGTATTTGCCGTGAATCCTGGCGGCCGTATTTATTTTCACTCCATGTTGGGACGGACAGTTGGTCGAGGACAACAGTCCCCGATTTCACTCGTCGTCTCAAAATGTTCGCTTTTTGAAGCGCGTGAAAGTCGCGTCCCCGACGACGACGCAACGACAGCGCGGCCTCCGAAGCATTTGTTTCGCGGACCTTATCGATATTCCACTGCCCGCCATCGGTCCAGAAATCATTCCACATCGTTATTTTTCGATACTATCCCTAGCGAGTATATTGGTATAATACTTCTTTTGTTGGGCCGCATTTATGGAAGCCCAAGTTTAAACATTGAATAGTGAAACAGTTTTCTTTTCTAATGGGGCCCCCGACTAGGGCCGATGAGCGAGGCCACGTGGCCTGGGAGGGACAGGATATCCCCCCTCTCCCCTTGCCTGTGATGGGGCAGCCTACCGTGAATATTAACATTTATAAGGGTAAATTAAAGCAAAGCTCAACAATACCCCCTTTTAAAAAAAAGGCCCGTTGTCTGACTCCCATCTCCTCGTTCGAACCGTCCAAAGAGTAATACAATACCTCGCACTACTTTAATAACTGTGTAACTTATTTCTTATGGATAAGTAAAAAAAAACGAAGAAAACTTGAAGTGTGGAATGCTAATTATTTTGGTCAGTGTCTATTATCCGCATCCCCGGTCGTCGTATCCTCGAATCCATGACGAGGTGAACTTTAAACGGGCCCGTTGTTTTGTTTTTCATTGTTGAATTTATGCGCGCTGTCTTCTTTTCCCGGCAGCGTAGGAGGGGAAACCTTATTTAACGTCGGAATGTAATTTTTTTTCCCGTTTTTTTCCTTCTTCGAACATTCCCCGCCTCTTATTAGTTCGACCAAATAATTATCATATTCTTCTGCCTCGTTATTTTTTGAAAGCTAGGCGTTAAGAAATGTACGACGCCGGGGGCAATTATTTTATTGAAAGGGATTTTTCCGGGGATTTATTTTTACCGTTCGACGTATCCGTTTTCACTCCGAAGGCCGTCACCTAGCCGCAAGTCACCTTGTTCCATTTGCACATCTGCAATTTTGTGTAACGACACTTTAGACTATTTTTAAACTATCCGGTGGCTCTTTCTCGGGTGGAGGACGGCGTCGTCCCTACCTTCACTTTACCCCATTTCGTAGGTTCGCCCGTCATCGATAGCGAATTTTCGTCCTTCGGAGCTGCCGGCTTCTCGGCTGTGTATGTCGCAGGTTCGGCCTTGCCGTCTAACCCGATTTCACCACGAAACACTTCAAATATACACAATATTTGCTAGATAAGAGCGACGATTAAGTACTGACCGCTGTACAAGGCATTCTTTTATTATCTACCATCGTCGGTGTAACAAATTTCCAAAAAAGTAGATATCACCCAGAATAAATATCGTATATAATACTGCCAACTGAGCGGCTAATTAATGCTCATGTCTATTCAAACATAAGAACTCGTAGACAAGCGAGAATTCTAGAGTGGTAATCGCGCGAAAATTATTCGTTATAAAGTTAAATTTATTCTATAACGCGTGAAGATATTGTGTGGGGGCAGACTGTTTATCTAGGAGGAGAAGTATTTATTGAGTGCGTAGGGGGGGGCGGCGATGGTTGGAGGGGCGGTGGACGGGATGCGGCGGCGCCTGGGCTATTGACTCGGCATTCTGGGACCAGTGTGTCCTCCTCCTCTGGCACCGAATTTACTCTTATCCCGTATGCCAAGATCTTGGAATAGTTTCGTGCCGAACAACGGGCGACAGAAAATTTATAATAAAATAAACCCCGACTACGCTCCGCCGTAGCTTTTCTGAACGCGGACCCGGAGCTCCGGAACGGAACGTATAATAACTCCCTGGGTCCGGTGTGAATATGTTGCAGGACGAAGAAAATATTTACAGGCCTATTTGGGCCTAGAGGTGAGAACACTTAGGCTCTTAATTAAAGTTGGACCGGATTAGTCGGCACTCCGGTATTACACGGCCGAGCCACCTCCGACCGTATCCGCCGCTTATTATAAATTCTGGAATTTTTAATTTAACGTACCGACACGTTAGGCCCATCTTGCCAATCTGCTCACTCTTCTAATGCCGCAGTTATATTTTCTTTTAAAAGAAATGTCGACGAGCGGTCGATCGGTGTTGTTCAATTTATTGGGAAGAAAACCGAACATCGTGTATAACGGGATGATGCCCGTATTTATAGGAATATATTTCGAGAGTTATAACAGGGTTCTGTCAACAGGCCAATTTGCTCCTAGTGGAGAGGAAATCGGTGAGCCGAAACTGTGTGGCGGACTATTATTCGGAAGGTTGGTACTGCGGTGGTGGGCGGCAAACCCGCAACTCAGACGCGCCCGGTGGGGGCCGCATTTCTGGTCGGCCACGAAATGGACGGGACTGATTTCTGCGTTCGTTATTCGGACGAAGTGACGCTCGGACGGCCCCTACCTGTAAGGGCCTGCGAAATACCTGGCCCGCCCGCTTCGGTTCCGGCACCGGAGAACCCTGGGAATCCTTCGGGTGGTCCCAATTTTTTTTGCACCGGGCTCCGTCGGGAAAGTGAGTTCCTCGACAAATTTTCGGAATTTACCCTCCTGGGGGCTCCGTACTGCCGGTGCTGCGCATTGTGCCCGCTATTTCGGGCCGCGGCGTGTTGGTAAAAAGCAGATGCGAGCGTCGCCGGACGTTCGCTCGGTTATTGGGCGGCCGGAGCTTTGCCCGAGTCCGGTTAGAAATAGCCGACTGTTGTGCCGGTGCGAGGTGGATCCTGCCGGTTTAAATATAAGGCGTCAATTAACGCTCGGTCCCCTCCACCACCTCTGTCACGCCTTTTACCTCGCTCTCATCTCAAATATGTTTTCTCGTCGGATTTTAGCTCTTTAATTTCCCACACCGCCACCCCTCCCCTGGGGCCAACTTATTTCCTGTTCTAATTGAATTCCGAGCGGGTTTGGGCCGCCGAGTCGCTCTCGGTATTATTACTTTTTGTGTCAAAAATTTCAATCGACACTCCGGCCCTATTTTAAGAGGGTAGTTATTTCCCCCGAAATGCGATTCTAAGCGACGACTGGACTTCGAACCCGGCTTTCAATGACCCGACGAATATAGAATTATTTGTCGAATTAAATTCGGCTTCGAATTTTGATCTTTAGATACATGCAGACATTGTGTAAGTCGTGTTTCCCTGTTTTTCGGCAGAGCTGTAATATATTTTGTCTGTATGGTATTTGAAGATTAGGCTGTGTGTAATACACGAAAATTCCCATCGGAACGGTCCTACCGGTCTAAATGAACAGCTGGCGCTAATTCAGTATCGGGTTTCACACGATAGCCTGACCAGAAACCAGTGTGTCGGGCATCACCTGTTAGGCCCTGTTAGGTTACACTGAACCGAGTTCTTCACTGACCGCCCTTCCGATAATTGGCCCGCCAGCCCACCGATCTATTTCCGGTTTTGTGTAACAAAAAACAACTCCGGATGAGCTTCTATCGAGTTATGTTGTGCGTTTTAAAAGTGTTTGACGCGAGGCGAGCCACCCACCGTCCGTGTCTTCGGCTGTCTGCAGTTCCATAATGGAGGGCGTGGGCGGGGCCAGGTATAGAGAGGCTCGTGCAACGAGTTGAGACGTTACGAAAGTGTGTTAGCCGCTCTGGCTATCTCCGTCCTCTTTAAGTCGGGCCCTACAAACTCCCCGACGACCGCCCCTGCCCTGCCAGAGCTCACTTGATTGACTCAGCAAAACACTACCATATATCGACCGGTTTTATATTATTCAGGGTAAAGAGCTCTGTATATACAGAGATGTTTTGCGCAGTAGCATTCCAGTGTTTGAAAATATATATTTAAACAATCGAAGACACGATTAGTATAATACCGGAGTCCGTCTTTCCTCCATTTCATTATATACTTTACTCTTGAGTTACATCGATTTGCTGCCATTTATGGTCTCTATAAATGTGTTTGTTTCTTTTCGAAATCTTCTTAGTAGTCATGGCGGTTCCGATAGCGGCTATTGTAGTCGGTGTCACGACTAAATGTATGAAAGCCCTTTTGCGGCGGGTCCCGTATTCGGGATGAAAGCTGCTTTCGTTTTCGACAGCGGACCGAAAATAGCTGTGCCGGACAAAAGGCTCGTTTTCTTATTCCTAAAACGTTTAATGAAAGCCGCTATTTGTTTTTTGACCGAAAATCGGAAGTTGTACTGGGCGCTCCGAGGCTTTTCCACCCGCCCCCGCAAACCGCCTACCCACATTGAACAGGAAACAATACGGTCGTGTTTGGCGATTGAAACGGGCTTTCATCAATTCGTTTTTTCGAATTCTGGCGGCGTCCCAAAACGTATCCCCGCCGGGAAACCCGCGCGGAGCGGTTAAAAAACCTGCAATATTTTTTTTTCAACAATACGGAATTGAATATTGATTCCTGACGGATAAAGTGCGTATAACGGAAGGAGAACCCCTCTAAAATTTGGAGGGTGCCCCCTCTTTAAGCGTATACCTGGAGGGGTAAAAGCTTGGGTACGTCCGCTGTCGCAAGACGTGTTAGTTGTATTGGGAGAAATGAGTTCTGAAGTCTGCGCTCCAGTCACGTATCTGCGACACCCGAGTCCACTTTCCCGAAACCGGAGCAGTTAAAATATTAAGGAGACCCGGTGAATATATTAAAATTGTTTACAAGGAGTAGACGGCACTTCGAGAGCTCGACGTAGCTGACGATAGTGGCGGGATAGAAATCAGTTTTTATCTGGTGTACCGCTCGTATAACTCAAGACTTCGGTTCGTAGAACTCGATAAGGTTAATGGCACGCGATTCGATGATTGGCCTCTACTTCTGTTCCTTCGAAGAAGCGAGTTCATTAGAAATATAATTTTCAAGTTAATTCTGTAATGAGTCCGACACCGTGTTATCGCCCATGTCCGCGCAACGTTCGGAGGAACGCCCCGCGGCATTAATTTGAAAAATAAATCAAAGCGATACAATCGCGTTTATTGAAAACTGAAAGGGTATTGAGAGAATTCGTGAATTGATACGCTGCTATTAATAATACGCGTTTACGGGGAAAACTGGGACACGTGTAGCCACCCTGAGGGGCGGCGTGGCGGAAACAGGTGTACTCGCCTACCGTGTGTAGCGCCCGCGTTTTTGTTTTTCAAAATACACCGGATCTTAAAACACACTTCCTTCGAAATCGTTTATCCGGTGAAAAACAACAAAATGTTCGATACTCGTGAAATTACGGCTCGGGCCAGTTTAGCCCACTTACTGACAATGAAGACTGTACAGAGAACATTCTGAAGTCGTAAATATCGACTAAGGCCGTGTGAAACCTGTCGCGTCCTCTGTAAGTAATTCCCGTCGGTTGCATGATTGCTTACTTTGGAAGCAACAGGTTGTCTAGCCGCGGGTGTCCACTAGAAGAAACCCGCCTCGCCACAAGATACATATTTCTCGTCAAAGTGCCTTTTGCCTTTTCAGTCCAATCATTTCTTCTCTTTCCTCTGTAGTCATCACTCCCCGCTATTCGTGGATACAAAATTCCACACTATCTTGGGAGTTCTGTCCGTGTTCGGATTAAAATTTGTGGGTTTTGCGAACATAATTGGCTTAAACAGAAATGTTTGTAACGAACGAAAATCAATAGCTGTTCGAGCCGATTGAAGCATATATAGATGTTGCATATCAGCTAATACCTCAATATATTGCCCAATTTAGAAGTGAGAAAAGTCGACGTATAAAATAATATAATCGTTCTAAAGTTGTAGGAGTCAAGCAATTTCATAACCTCCGGTATCTGTCTGGAATCTGCGTTTCGATTTTCTCTGCAAGTATTTGGGTCATGGTATGATTGAAACACAATACGAAAAGTCGTTCGGAACGCTTCGGCCGAACGGCCCGGTGGACAGTGTCGATTCGTAATTTTAATGTTTGCGGTCGTCTAACCGGCGTGGAAAAAGTAAGACCTCGAAGGAATACAAGTTTTTGGGGACAGACCCAGAACGTTATATTGAAGGCCATTTTTATAATAACGTGTAATAGATTCGGTTAAAAGAAATATTATTGCGAGTGGAGTTGATATTTTAGCACATTTTTTTAAATGACGTTTAAAAGTATGTCAGCCTGCTGATGAATTTACATTCTCTCAAATGATCAGAGTTTTAACAGTCTTCACCCAGTGTGAAGTATCCTTCATGAAGATCATGTCTCAATATTTATAATGCATGTACGATATGTATACATATATTTCATCACCGCTTCAGCCGGTTCGTGCAGTAATAGCGTATGGTGCCGTCCACCAAGTGTGCATGTGTATTGACTTGGAGACTAAATATACGTTTACCATTTACTGATAAATATTTGTTTAAATATAAAATATATATTATAATAAAGAAATTAAGACAGGATACAGTTTGACGAGTCGCTGCGGAAAATGAATGGAATGTACGGTGGATTGAGGGGGCTTCCACTCCTCGTTGTTATCGAGAAGCACTCCCTCTTCTATGTGTGCCCGTTTCTTCACCAATACCCTCTGTGTATATACATCGTCGAGTGTGTATGTGTACTTTGCCTGCAGTTATGTGTTTCTTCTGTCCTCTTCCGCTTCGGTGAAGGCATTATCTGTCGTCCGCTTTATCAACTGTCGCAGCACCTAAAAGTGTAAAACTACAATTACGAAGTATTTATGTTTGCCTATTTAGATTTGCGAGTACCGGAAACGTGTGCCCGCGGTTGAATCTTAGACCTCTCGCTCCGAGGAAGGAATATTATTATTGATTAACTCATATTTTTAGGAAATCCTCTCTTCAGAAAATATTTCTCATGTCTGATGAATAAAATTCTCAACGTCTTTTATGAACTAAAAGACTCCTCATCTCCCTACTTAGTTCGCATTTTCTTTGGTCCGGCAGCAAATAAAACTTCTGGAAGACGACCTTCGACTCGATTAATCACAGCATCCGATCGGCCATTAATAGAGAAAGCGGGAGCCACGAAGGGATGTTCGTGCCGTTTGAGCTACACATTCGCGAATGGGGTGAAGGTCACTCGCTCAATTCGAACCGCGGGCAAACCGTTCCAGTACTCGCATATTTGAGTTATAAATGAGTGGCTCCGAGATAAGAGCGGAACACTGGCAGATTTATTTCTGGCATAATTTGTGTTTGTCAATGTGCTTCGTGTCGGTGCTACAGGCTGAAGCTAGCGTGGAAGTTCACGGGAGAGGTGAGTGAGGGCTGTGGCCGTGGCCGATGGTGTGTCTTTAATTACCAGGTGGGATATGGTTGGATTTTGCAGGGAGTGGTCGCCGGGCGGAGGCGGTCAGCAGCAGCTGAGCGTGGTGACGACGGTGTGGGGAGTGACGACCTCAACTCAGTCGGGCGGCGTGGGCGTGGGCGTGGGCGTGGGCGGGGGCGGCGGCGGCGGCGGTGGCGGAGGCGGCGTTGGCGGGGGCGGGGCGGGGCGGCGTGGTGGTGGCGGGCGGCGGCGGCGGACCCCGAGGGCTACCCGGGGCCCGGATCCGCTCCCTCAGGGCCCCCACCTCCGCCCCCTCCCACAAACAACCCCACTATAACAACACTCCCACCTACAGGCACTCCAGCCCAGGGTGAGTCATTTCACACTTTTATTAATCTACAAGTGTTTATAACCCTTATGCCGACTTAATCGATTCGTTCTGCCCTATCGAATCCCCGATTATAAACGACTGTCCTCGCCTGTAATTTAATTTTAACTTGGAATTGGTTTCAAGTCGAGATTTATAAGGCCGAGTCGAAGCGAAGTAGTCGTCCGTAATTATGAGGGGGGTGTTTCAATCTCGCGTGAATATAGACGTCAAAAAATTAGATACAGCATCCATAACTGCATTATACACTCATTTCGTCGATTTAAAATTGAACGGGTTAAAGAGTTAGGAGGGAACATTGGTTGGTAGTTGAACCAACAACATGATTGATAGGGAAGAAGAGTTTTAAAATAAAAATTACGTTATAGTTATCTCGGGAGGATATAAATTTTATTCGTAATACCAGTAGAAGGAGACCATTGCTAAGTGTCAATATTACCTGCGTTTAGACGGAGACATTGGAAAGCAGTTCTAGTACGGGCGGGTCGTTATGTGCTCCCGAGCTGTGTCACTTAGGTTAGTTCTGTCCGGCAGCAGCCTTGGCCCAGTTCGTCTGCCTCTATTTCATGTTCTTAATAACCTCAATCTTAACTTGAGCGTTGCATAAACTCTAGTGTTTACGAGCCGTTCAATGACAGAAGCCGTCCCCGGGCCCGGGGCCGCAGCTCCCCTCTCCACTATTCGAAAAATCATTCGAACGCCGGTTTATTCCCGAAATCGGGAAAGTTTCGTGTGTAATTATTTCTTTGAGATGGCTCCGATACGTGAATGATAGGGGGCTAAGTAGAATAAAAGTTTTCAATTTTTTAACTAGATTATTACAGAGGATTTTTAAAAACTGTTTTATATAGCGGAGTATAAAAAAAGCCAAGTTTTCAACTACCTTGACCGGTTCGCAGTATACAGTCGTTGCCTCGGCTTTTTAAACTAACCCAGCTCGATTCGGAATCGGAACTCTTTTCGGCGTTTTCCCGCCTTAACAGGAACAGTGTGCGGTCTGAAGTGTGAAAAATGTGAGCGACGGCTCTCGCTCGTCGCTTCCCTCATCAGCGAGATGATCGCGGTGACATCATCGACGGAACAGTGCGAAGATTGTGGACGCTGGGTGTTGATAAATTGGCCGGTGGGTGGCCGGCCAGACTCGGAACAGGATCGAGGACTCCTCCCTTCAGCCGCCCCCTCGCCATGATTTACGACCGTCGTGACTTTTTCGGCGTTCCACACGAATTCCGCGGTTCATAACCTTTAGTGTATCCCAATCGCTGTTCCGATTTCAGTACGTTGCGTCGTCCCCGTTTCATTTGGTCCGGTCGGACCCAATCGTAACTTCTCTTGATAAGATAAAAACGTTGTGAATACGCGCCGGGCGGTACTTTTTAAAATTTCCTCAAAATAATACTCAGAGAGCGCGTACCATTTCTCGTAATCATCTTCGTAAATATTATCCTGGAAGACGTTTGAGTCAACCGGGGCTGATATTCTATTCTTCTTCCCCCGAGTGCATAAAAATTCGCTAATTGATTAAACCTAGGTTTTGATCTACATTAATTCATATAGTACGTCGTAGGTCGAATTTTGAGAAAAGAAGGAAAATGGTGGCTCTTCTCGGAGTTCATTCATAGAAAATCCCCGAGGGGAAAAGGGAGCGCGGAGAGCTTTCGCCCGGTACCGTATCGGACAATCGCAAATAGTCTCTGGAGTCGGAATGTGGGGCGCGTCGCCAGCGATTTCCAACTGGGCCGGCGGTGGAGGGAGGAGGCCGCGGCTCACTTTACGAAACGTCGGGCCCGTTTTCAAAACAATATCCCGAAGAAAGTCCGCTTCCCGTAGGAGCGGAGCGGTCAAAGTGGCGTGACGAAGGCGTCGGCGGCGGCTTTCACCGGGCTAATAAATTCAATTCTAATAATCGGAGAGCCGCCTTTGAAAATTAGTTTCGGTCGTCCCTCGGCGGCCGTTCAACCCGCGGCCGGCCCGCCGACAATAAATCCGGGATTTGGAGACGGGACGCGAAAAATTGGATATTACGGCCTGGCTGATACGGCAGGAAAAGAGGCTAATGAGATGTTGTGTCTCTCACAAAAGGAAAAATGGCTCGGTCGGATTTAAAACCTAAAGTTGATAATTTGGAGTAAACGGCATTTTTCTTTAAGCAATTACCGTCCTCTTAGTAGGAATTATATCGGACTGGATATATGGGCTGACAGTTCTGGCGGATTTGTGCCTCCGGAATAAACCCTTCGTCTGGCATATGTTAAATGGGATAATTCCACCAAATTCGTAATATATTATTCTGTAATTATTTTGCCTACTGTTATTATCTGCGCTGTCCATTCGTCAGTGGTGGTCGTGCCGATATAACCGTAAGATTATTTGTAGAACCAACATTTTGAAATGGCAAATGGGTATGGTTTTCTATAAAATTATTACAAACTCGATTTTCAAGATTTCATTGTTTATTTGGTGAAGAAAATAACCTAGGCAGAAATAAATATTGAAAGCGATAAAATAAATACCAGTCATTCTCCAGTAGGTAACATCTCTGCCGCTTATTTATTTAACATTTTAATGTTTAATTACAGTCTCTACAATTTTCGTGCACTGTCGAATTCCGGACATTTGAGGTCGTAGAATTTATTCGCTGTTCTATATATTAGGTCGGGCTTTAAATAAAGCGATTATAAAATATAAAGACGAAATAGGCGTTGGCGTGAGTAAATGGAGACGACCGGCCGTTTAATGGGAAAAGCGGAGCCTCTCATTGATCAATGGCCGCATTGAGCGTTTACGCCCAAGTATCTGGGCCAGGAGTAAACGCGCCTCTTTCCGCCTTCCGACCGCTTTGATTCTCTCCGATATACGCACTTACGTCCACTCACTTCGAGTGTTTGTTCGAATGAAATAATTTTCAGATTTCAATTACCCTAGGCCTGTGGGAAAACTGGCATCCAAGAGCTTAAAAACGATTTTTTAGGGCGTCCCAACACTCGCGAGATAAACTCGGTCAATTTCCTCGGTATTGTCAGTAACATTTACCCGCTTACTTTTTGTAGAGCGCTGAACACTCGGACCTAATCTATAGTACGGGGAGATACCGAGAACAAAGGTCTTTCGAGATAAACGCGTTACTGGATCCCGAACGTTGTTAACGAAAAATATATTGCTACTTCGACTGCAGTGACCCGACAGTGGGCCCGAATATACCGAGCTTTTCAGAAATTTCAGTGGCAGGCCGAATAAGGTTTCAAAATAAACAGAGCTGTCGATAGTCCAACAATCTACCGCTCAACCGATATACAGGACCTCTGTATAGAGTACAGAGAGTAGAAGAAAAGATGTTTCGAAATAAGCTCAAATGCCAAACTTTGTTTATGGACAGTAGCCCAGAACTGTGCGCGAATCGACCGACCGTGGGTCTCGTGTTATACCACTTCGAGTACAAGCTTTCGCACTATTTTACGGAATGATTACCGCCTGTAACAATTATTTTCAGCCGAGTTTTTAATGTATTCACGAATGGGAGTGAGAGAAGTCCACGTTTTCCACCGATCGAGAGTTTCACGCCGGTGAATTCCTCTTTGAGGCCGTTGCATTCTTTCACCGGGCCGTTCATTTTCTCGTTCACTTTCCCCGGGTCGCTCCAACGTTTCTGTCCACGATCCGGCGATGTCGGTTTTGCTCTCTTTAGCCGGGGATCCTACTTTCCACCCCTCACCTTTCCCAGCGCGTTATTCTCGAATTATTTTCATTCTGTTCAGGCCTAATAATTAAAATGCGCGGCTGAAACCCAGCCGGGACTGGAAGAGAAATCGAGATTCCCGATCGTGTACCTGAAGCGTGGATTTGTACTTTGTATCCATCGGCGAATCACCCGGTATCCGCTTAAGGACACATACAATTCTGTAATATTGAACTGGAATGTTGGCCGGATTAATCTATATTTTTTTAAATACATATAATTCTGGACAATATTCTTTATAAGGTATTTTATCGAGCTGCTCTTTTTTCTTTGTCGTAATATTTTTTAATAAGTAAGCGAAGCTTAAAATAAAAACGCGGCACGTTTGACCGAATTAAATTAAATCCACGATTAATTTCTCCACACGGTAAATTTATGTTTATTACCGGCGGTAGTCCTCGTCCGGTGCGCACGATAAAAGCCTAGGAATTTTATCTCGAAACCTCCATCTCCAGATGAAGCTGCTCGGAATATTCTTTTATTTTTTTGGGTAAGAGTGGACTACGCCCTTAATCGTCTAATTTACCGGCTGATTTATATCCTTTGTTTCCCTCTCCTTATTTTTATTCGTGCCAGTTTGGCCGTCCGTCGGCTTTTGTCGGGCCCCGGTGTTAATTTGTGAAATGGCGCTTTTTATTGTCGAAGGGAGGGGAAAAAAGAAACTTTATTCGGTTCAACCCGTGCGCTCGGGGAATTTCCGTATAAAGAAATAAGGAGGGTTGGGGTGGATGCGCCCCCTTTCTAGGAGCCTGCGCTCCCTCCCTCAGGACTCTCAGGAAACTGAAGCTGGGACCGGTCACCGGCAGAATCACCCATAGCGCAGAATAGTTCTGATCTCCCTTGGCCATCACCAATATAATTTTAACATGTTTTTCTTTTTCACTTGGCCGAACGGACCCCGATTGGACGTCTATTCCGGAAAGTGGGCCACTGCGGTTCGGATGATTACGGTCTGACCCCCGTTGTTCGTCCGCCAGTGATGCTAACTCGGCTCTATCCCCAAGACCTAGATATATAAAATACCTTATAAACACCTTTCCCAGGCCCAAGGCGAAAAGAGTAATGCGCCACTTATTTCTTTCTTATTCATTTCGGTTATAGTTGTGAGCTAAAAATAAAAATTATCGCTTCGAGACAACAGGATGTTAACTGTGGTTTTTAACTCGTACTATGTAACGATAGCCGTGGTTTTTGGGGCAGATATAATAGTTGAGGGGAGTATTACTAAACTACATCTAAATTTAAAGTCTAAATAGGAATTATTTTTGTCCGTTTGGTCGGTCGATGAAACGGACTTTTTAAGGCGAAAAAGTTCTTATTTGGACGAATAGATTGATTTGGCCGGATTTACCTTTTCGCGATTATATTGCCCGATGTGTTACTGAAAATAAATTTTAATCGATTCTCCTTTCAGTTATACAAAAAATAAGGTTAAATAAAAGCTTTTTTTTGATTCGACTCTATTTGACTTTTAATATTGCAACGCGATACACCCAATTCCCAATCGCACTCCGTGTTGTTCCAAAGGCCCATCTTTTTTTCCTTTTTCACCTCGACCGAATGGGCTGCATCGGATTTTTCAATTACCCGAGTTTTCAGTCGAGAGCCGCTTTGAGAGTGCGGCGACCCGCTCTCCAAACTACTAGCATCATCAGAATACGGTTACAATACGGTATCCCGAGATTGCCCCTCCACCCCTCCATACATACACACACACACGCACAAATACAGACGGCGGTGTGCGTGCCTGTGAATAACTGTAAATGCCCATTGAAACTACCTCACCCCCTCCCCCCCAACCCGTCCCTCGCCGTAATAATACAGACCAGTCAGTTCAGACCCAACAGCATTTTTGTTTATTTTACTTGGTCTTTTTTTCTGCCTTGTCTGAGCTCTCAGTCAGTGCTCTCCCGAGTACGTTTCTTCTTCGCCCCTATCGTGCCGGCCTCTCTATGGAATACACACTTTCCACTCGCAATTTTTGTACGTCGATACGTTGACCGCCGGGTCCGCGCGCGTTGAATCCTCCTCGAAATACACCGATCCCGTTTTAACGTCCCGGAAGTTTGTTTGGGGAAACGTAAGTTGAGCGCAATTTTAACTGTTTGAGAGAGCCTCAAAACTGATGGTTCGAAACACGATATTCGACCGCCCATAGTGCAGAGTTTAAGAGCCCGGTTCCCGAGCTACGGTTATCGCCTGTTGTTTGTACGCGTTTACAATCATAATTCGATTTGTTCACTCAAAATGAATAATTGGCCGACTGTAATGCAATCGTAGAATATATTCTTCATAAATTACCAAACTTTTCTCTTTCATCATTTCCGTACTTAGAGCATTTTAGTAGAATAATTGACGCAAAATGACGTTCGTCTGATGTCGCTAAATGAAATTTTCAATGAAAATTTAGTCGCCGTGTTGAATCTGTTCTGAGTAAATGACGGAAGCCCGGGTGTTTACCAGCCGGATATTACAGCAGAAAATTCATTTATTATTCGAAAATGGTCCACTTTAACACTAAATATTATTTAGGTAAACCATTTTTTTGAAGGGGTGTGGGTGAAAGAAGAATTGGAAGAGAAAAAGGCTGTGTGTGGGAATTTAATTTTAACAACACGCGTTATTTCCAAGAGCAGTGCGTCGCGATTATGTGAATCGTAGAAATCTGCTGCGACAGAGGACGGAAACTGGCCGGGGGGCGATAAGCTCAGAGTTAGATTGCGTCCCACTCCGGCGTATTTAAGAATATCGACGATGAGTTGTCGATGATTGTTCAGTGCGCATTAAACAAACGCTGTAAACAACTCGGTACAAAAGATGTTTCGTGTAGAAAAAGGGATCCGAAACAGTTGTTTTCGCGACTGATTTTCTAATTCGAGAGGAACTAGATATTTGTGTCTGAGGGGGACCGAATGTTCTAATAGTATCGGTTAAAATATCAACGATTTTGCTGTAGCAGGGGATTTCTATGGCAATATGAATGCGTGGTGCGGCCTCCTATCTGACCGCTTATCGGCGGCCGCGTTTCCGCCGCCGAAGCTGATTTTTACGATTCCCTTTTCACCAGACTCTAAAAACAGCTCTCATCGAGAAGAGGCTACTTTCGGTACTTGACATTTCTTACACGCCCGGACTTTTTGTCAATGGAATGACCTAGGTCATTCTAGGTAGGTTTCTCTACCTAGAAAGTGCCCCCCATTCGGGGCACGATACGTTGTCTGGCGTAAATGGGGGCCGGCGTCTTAAAGTATTTTGGCCGATTTTGGGCGGGTGCTTTGATCACTTTGTTGTGGGGATCAGGTAGTGGTGGCCCCGGTCGGACCTCCTACCGACAATAAACCCGCCTCGAAACGCTCCTCCTCTCCGCCTTTTCAAACGCCGCCCTGGACAAATTGTTGTCCTATATTTCAACATTCTGGAAGAAACCTAAAGTTGTTTCCCGAATTAATATCTTCCAGTTATCGGTTGGGTGTAGCGCATTGTCGTATTCATATAGGCCGGAACTAAACCCGTCGACAGGGTTGGTGTGTCAACAGTAAACGAGGGTAGAATTAATGCCATTTGAGGTGAAAAGGCTGGGAAACTCAGTGCCGAGAGCCCGTTTGCATTAGAATTACATGGAAATAATGTTATTCTCCTTTTAACAAAAAGTTTTGTGGGCATTTTTTCGTCTTGTCGTCCTGTGGCTGTTACTCAACTAGGAGTTACGTTTCGGAAATTAAGTTTTAATTGCGACCGGTTACTGTGCGGGGGTGGAGGGCGTTTGGGGACGTTTAATCTAGAGGCCGGATTGTTGAGAAGTGTTATGGGGTGAGGGAGTGGGGAGTGCCGACGTTATATTAAGCCGCGGGCTTTAAAGTATTTAGTGTGGGCTCCTGTCTCACTAACCTACAAGCCTAGATAGAGGGGGCAGGCTCGCTCGGTCCCCTTTCGAAAGAGGCAGCAGCGCTGTCGAGCCGCATAGCCCGAAAGGCGGTTGAGGGAGAGGGAGAGAGGGAGAGAGCGAGGAGAGGGGGGGGGGAGGGAGTGAGGAGCGAGTGAGTAGGGAGGACAGATGTTCAATGAGCGAGCTGAGCCGGGGGAGGCCTCCCTCCAGACCGCCTGTTTCTCTCTCACTCTTACACCCTACTTTGTCAATCTCCCTTCCTCCTGTTTAACCCCTTTGAGTGATTCACCGAAGCCAACAGCCGCTCGAATTATCGCGGGCAAAATCGTTTCTCCTCTTAATTTCCGCGTCTTCGAATAGGTTTTTTTAAGCGGGAACTTAAATGACCTATATGGTGATTTTATTAGTTAAGCCCTTTTAATAAATATGCATTCGTCATATAGATATAACCGATGTAACAGTACAAATTATATTAACTGTTTTTCTAGATTATAATTTTCCAATTCTATACGTTTGTTCCTGTATATCAGTGTAGTTTACAGGATGTGTTGTACGTATGTATCATACGTCATATTTGTCTAAAAAGCGGTATTTTCATTCCTCCTCCGGTTTATATCAATAAAAGTTTGCTGCACTAGTCAGTAATCATTGCAAAAACGTTTGTTCCTGTAGGACGATATCGTTTAATGCTTCAGTGGCTTTCAAAATGTCGAACATTTCCGATTAAATGGTACCAATATTCTCCTCACCCACAAGTGCCCGCTCAGAGTAATATATAAGTATTATATAGTTTATGCCAGAGGTAAATCATTGTAAACCTTTAAGTTGCCTAAACTCTCGATTCGTATTGGGAGCGTGTATGTACACATCTGGTTACATGCTTCACACACGGGCTTTAGTCCGATGAACCCCCGTCGGGACCCCAGAACCGGTCTATAATAAGGACGTGAACGGGTAGGGGAGGAGGGGAGAGTCGCGTGCGTTACCATGTGAACACTTTTCGGGACTGGTCCTATCGAACGGTTCAACCGAATGGAAGCACTTTAAAACGGTACTCATACTCAGTACTACACCTCTGCTGGGAATATAGAATATATTCATAACCTCATAAATATATATATACATATATTTAAAATAACGAGGTCACAATTAATATTTGTATATGAATAAAATTTTTTTCTTGATTCGTATAAATAATTTTAATATTTAAATGAGTGTATATAAGATTGTAACTGGCATCTCCGATTGCTATTTGAAATGTAATCTAATTTTATAAGCTATCTGTACGATTCAGTACGGATTGGATCAATGATATAGATTTATTATAAGCACAGGGCTATGCATATATATATATATATATATATATATATATATATATATATATATATATATGGTGGGAGGAAGGGAAAAAGCTGTGGTGGAGCAGGGACCAGTCATCCCCTATCTGGGATGCATAAGGAAGGGGAGGCTGGTGTGGCGTCACCTGGCTCACTCTCTCTCTCTCTCTCTCTCTCTCTCTCTCTCTCTCTCTCTCTCTCTCTCTCTCTCTTTTTTCCTGGTCCGGGCCAACTGTTCACAAAAATCAATACTAAACGTTCCGTCCACCATAGCCAAAATTGTCGCCGACGGGGACGCGACCGATGTCCGCACATAGGCACCCTTCTCCTATGGACTCGACGTTAGGGTATACCGGGAATGAGTATTCCTTGGCTGGATTTGGAACCACGGTCAGTGGAGGCGGTCGGTAAAACCGGTAGCAGACCTAGGACAAACGGAATATCGTTAGAACAAACAAGGAAGTACGTGCGAAACTTGCAAGACAAGTTATCTCCCGCGATTACGCCAAGAACTTCTGTCCTCCTATAAATGGAACATTGATATGTATTATATACACAATTGTTCACACATTTAAGCACTCATTCGTTGGAATCTGTCTTGACCTCTCACAAAAAGTAAATAACTTCGACGACTCCTTGACGAATCGGGTCCCCAAATATGACATCGAAGCTATTTTAAGTGTCGGTTTCATTCCTTGGAATTTTGTTTGATACATTCGTATCGATGAGAGATTATGGTAGAGTATGCAGCCGAACTCATTTCAGTGTCCGAAGAATTAATTTTGAAAAATTAATGCGGACATTTACGAATAGATTAGTCGATTTCAAATTGTTAAGATTGGCGATTGTGTACGACGCGACCCCCGTCGAGCGCAAGGCCCCGCGAGACCGACCTTCAAACGGTCAGAACGGTACGCATTGTGAGGAAGAGCATTGAGAGGCTCCACCGTGAAGGGAATTTAAAATAAAGAAAGGAAGAGGGTAGGTTGGGACGGGGAAGCGTGAAGAAACGGATTTAATGAGGTCAACGGACTTGACCGGCCCGAGGGTGACTCTTCAACTATTTATTCAGGAAAGTTTTGGCCGGGCACGTGTCATCCAGAGTTCGCGTCCCAACAAACGGCCCCAGCCCCCCAAACTCCCACGACCATCATTCATCCCGCCAGTTCAGCCCGAAATATGATACCACCGTTCCAATCGGTATTTTACAAGGTCCGATTCCTTCAAGCGGATCCCTGATTAATAGACCTTCGATTTGCCACGTTGAAAATTAAGAACAGTTTGACGTGACTCAGCTTTGAGCTCGGCTATCCAAACCGAACCGGGCGATGGCCCGGGATCAAACTGGTGAGATATGGGGTAAAGGTCACACGGGAAGACAGAATATCTCATCTGGGCGAACCTTGATATTTAATTATTGAAAAAAGTGCGAAAATCACGGTATTTGGGACTTAAAGGGGACCGGCTGTGGTGGTATATGGGTGGGGGCGGGTGGGTCCCTGTCCCTGTCCCGTGTACCGGTTACGGCGGCCATCGCTCAAAACCGGGGAGGATCCCTCACCTACCCGCTCTCCCGCCGTATTTTTTAACTCGCTCCAATCCGTTTCTTCTTGTTTAACTTTTTTCCCCTCCTCATTCCTCCTTTTTATTTGTAAATTTGGTTTTTATGGACAATCGCCGAGTCCTGTCGGGAGATATCAGAAATAAGTTTGGGCCCGGAGAGCTCTCCCCGAAAACACGTTTCGACCATTATCTGTGTAAAGGATGTGGACGTGAATGTTAAGGTCTTTTTTTTCGCTTGATCTCGGCCTCTCTCTCCCTCTCTCTCTCTCTCTCTCTCTCTCTCTCTCTCTCTCCCTCTCTCTCTCTGTCTCTTCCTCTCTGGGCAGTGAAAAACACGTGTTCGGGCGTTTTCTGTTAAGGGATTTGCCTCCGATTAAATTTTATGCGGTCCGGAAAAAAATATATACTTTCGGAGACATGTAGGAATTAGCGGGGATCGAGATACCTGGACTTGGTTTCTGACCTGACCGGGGATTAATTTGGAAAATATTGTCAGTTATCTGGACAAACAAGGGTCCGATGTCTCTGTGCCTACCTGCTCCCGTATTTTTTTTAAGATAAGTTTATTTACTTCCCGAATTATAACCCCGCGGTATAATTGGAATATATCGCGGAATAAATTGGTCCGCGGGGTACACGACAAATATATTGTCTCCACTGAAACTTTTTCGCTAAAATTATATCCTATCGACGCAGAGTTTTCGTGAATACAGAGCCACTAGGCAATCCTAGTGAAACGATGTCACCGTTTGTTTGTTTCTGAACGACTCCAGTCATTTAACTGGGGCTGAAAGCGGTTCTGCTTTCACGAAAAGCTCCGTCGGTCCCATTGTCTCTTTCTCTCTCTCCCCTCTGCCCCCCCCTCGCACTATCGCACGATAGTGATCTAAAAACCGCCGTTTCATTTTTCTTGACCTGTGTGAAATTGAAACGACTTAATTGGTGTGCTGCCGTACAAAACACCGCCACCATTGTGTACCGAGTACTCGTTTCTTACTGTTTTTTTTTTACTCTGTAAACACTCTTTCGTCGGCGGCTTTCTCCTCCTCCTTCCGTGTAATCCGAAATAGTAGGAAAGAGAATATTAGCTGTAGGATTTTTCTGGGAAATTGTCAGAATACAATTTTTTTTTGTGATCAAATGAATTCAAATATCCCCGTCAGCGGTAGCATATCTGAAAACGTACTCGGCGATGAACAATATTGGAAGGAGCGTAAGCCTCCGGCTCTAAGATGGACGGTTCCTCATCCGCGGCCTATTTTAGAATACTCGGTATAGAAAGTAGTCGGGGCAATAAGAAAATACCGACGACGAGAAAGTATAGTTTAGAGGAGGAGAGGGGCGTGGCTTATCGAAGGCGATGACTGTAAATGATGATGGCTTGTGTCGGGTGGACAATGTTTTCACGCCGGCATTGTTGGGCCGGGGAGAAGGAAGAGAATGAGAAGAGAGAACAGATCGGGCGCTGTAGTGGCTTTGGAGAAGGAGAGAAAGGAGAGCCGATTCATTGGGCGGTTCGAATCAGATACCCATCTGGGCTAACGACTGCACGTTGGGTCGGTCGTCTTGGTTTTGAGGGGGGGAGGCCAGAGAGACAGTAAGGTGCGGGACGTGGGAGCAACGCCTCCGCCAACTGCCCCAGCTATATTAGGCAAGCTGCCCACGCCGTCTCCCAACTCCCATAAGCCTGCACTACCTACCGTTTTGAGTGATACCAATACAATTAGTTTTGTAGACGATCTCCAAACATAGAACTAAGATTTATTATTAAACTTCCACAAGCTCTTATTTATTTTTCCCTATAAACCTGGAAACTTGAAAATAATATTCTTCGTTACTAGAAGAACCTCCTCGGCTCTGAAGTGGTGAAACAGGTTCATTCTAAAAACGAAATATTTATTTAATTATGTTCACGAAGGTTAATTTTTTATTGACTGTCTGAGGTCCACCGGCAAATTATGAGCGCATAATGGCCACGGGGAGTATACGCCCATGGGGGGATATTTACCTCGAGAATAGGCGCCGTACTATAATAGATTTTCTCGATGACTCCTACCAGGAAGTACCCGTCAAGGATACATTCTGCCGGCATTCCTCGGTCGCGGCTGATACAGGGTGTGCTCGTTCCTATAAAACTACAGTACTGCCGCATTGTCCGCAGGGTTTTTTTTAACAACGAGCAATTGCGGGGAGTATTACCTGGAGCCTGGATTTTCAAATATATTTGAAAAATTTAACAGCCGGGATGGTACAAGAGTTGCAGTGCGGGTATTTTGCAGGCGGTTTGGTACACTATAGTTTTATTGGTTCGGCCTATCGGCGTTATTGTAGCGACTATACAGTGCTCGCCATAAGCGAACGGCAATCGAGTCCATTAAGAGAAGAGGCGTAAATCTGATCGGTTCACGATTTCAGAATAGACCGGGCCCTCGAGTTCATTAGCGAGATAGAGCCGAGCGTTTATTTTTCCCCACCGTAGGATTCGAATCGAATAGTAGCGCGGTGGATATCTCGGTTAAATAGTGTCGGGTAAAGGGACGGGCGAGCGGGGCACAAGAGGTTGATGTTTTTACGCTGGGATAGTCGTCGTGGTGTGTCGGGGCTTTGAGTGGGAGAGGCGAGGCCCGGCCAAGCACTGTACGCCTCCTCCTCCCTTCCCTCCCTCCCTCTCGCCCGCTCGCCTTTCGATGGCATCCAGCCAGTAAATTAGTGAGCCAGACAGAGAGGGCGATACGCGCCGAGTGTCGGCCCGAGAGAGAGAGGAGGGAGAGAGAGAGGGAGAGAGAGAGAGAGAGAGAAGGAGCGAGGGAGGAGAGACGGTCAGACCTGAGTGACACTGGTACTCAGCCTTGGTGCAAAATATACACAATAGAGGGCCCCCGCCGAGGTGGGGACGGGCCCGCTAATAGCCTTGCCCGCTCTAGTTTTGCGCCACATTTATATTTGTTTGTGGTCCGAAACTAATCATCTCGTGTCGCCACAACATTAGTCTTCCATCGTGTTCAGGAAGCTTTCCTTCCTTTCCCCCAACGCCCTTTACACCTCCAATAACTGGCATTACTTCTCTCTATACAATTACGCTAGTAGTTGATTGTATTCTTATACAGTTATATACTCGAATTAATTAATTTTTTGTGTATAGCGATGAAGGTTTCATTAGATGTCATTCTACTCGCGAGGTTAGCGTGGAAACTTAAGACAATGAACTAGTTAAAAGATTGCGGTACGCTCGTCCACGAATGTGAATGTTGTTGCGGGACATAATGCAAGTGGCGGTTGCGGGATACCCAGGAAGAGGTCTGGCTGGGCGGCGTGTTTATGAGGGGAAAGTTGGTGACAAAGAAGTCATGATGTTTGGATTGGTGAGGGGGGAAAGGTTGGTTGGCCAATAGCCGGCACAACGGCCCCATACTTCGTGAGCCCGAGGGGACGCTGAAAAAGGTAGACCACGAACTCTCATTTCAACCGAGTCTCTTCAATTCTTAAAGTCGCTCCAGAGTATAAAGGAGGTACCGCGTTAGCGACGTGTACAGATATCCGATATCGATTATTTTTGACAAAGTTAAGCGGACAATTTTACACGAAATACGTGTTTTATATTCTGCCTCAATACGGACTGGGAGTATTTTTTCTAAAAGTTGGCTCCGAAGCCGAAGAATCCGCCGGGGAGTAGTAGGAGTTGAAGGCGTGGGCGTTTCATTGAGCGAGTAGAGTGTGTCGGACTGGGTTAAGTTAACGAAGTCCCGAGAGATGAAATGAGGAGGCGGAGGAGGTGGAGGAGGGGCCGCCCCACGCCTACACCAGTTGCTTCCTCCGAGGCCCCCCTTATTAAATTAATCGATATCCTCGTTTCTCCGTCCTTCCCGGATAGTTCGTCAGTCGTTCTCCGACTCGTCCTCGAATCGGACGCGTACCGATTATTCGACAGGAGAAAAGACTCCGCGAAAAGGTGTAGCGGATGACCCGACCTTGGAAAACGTCGATTGTTAAAGTCCATTGTTATTTAATCAGTATTATATAATGCCCATTTCATTTTTCTCACGAATTTCCATCCTCCTGTCCTCTGTCTATCGGTCATTCTAGTGGAACATTTTCCAGTTTTCAGGGCCGAAATATTCTTGCACCTCGCCTACTCAAATGACGCATCGCTTCGGAATTGATTGAATTGGAAGGTACGGGGTATTTGGGTTAGTAGTTCCATAAAAAGAAAAATCTCGCCTATATGAAAAGTCGGGCTATATGAAAAATAATTCTCGTTCGGTATTGTTCAATTTAGATTTTGCGGTGGACGGGGAGGAGGAAGAGAACGCATCGACCGGTTGGAGTTAGGTATGCAGGCTGTTTGTCGAGAGCGCATAGTTATAATGTAGTCCGCAACTCCGGCGGTGGCCGACTACTTAGTACTTTGTTCAAACCGTTTAAAATAGTTGTACCTCAATTGTGGGAATGCCGTTTGTTCTCTCCCTCTCTGTTTCTCTTTCTCTCCTCTGCCGACAATGGCGCGGTGGCGTTTGTTGGGGTCCCGAACCTCGGGGCCCCCGGGCCCCCCAGTCCACTGTGGGAATACGAATTCTTAATAGCTTTCATGAGAATATGTCTTTTTCCCCTCCCCGCAGTGATGCCCGGCCGGCAGTTCGGTCGTTACAACGTCAAACCCCCGTGACGGACCTGCTTACTATTTTGGTCGGTCGAAAATTACAGATTACGAAGAGATGTTTCGTCCCGATAACAGCGTCGTTGTTTATAGGCTCCGCCGAATTTCCCCCGGTCTCTTTACTATCTTACTCGATGCGACTTAAGAAAACTGTATGATTTACGTCCGAACGAATGTTTCCTCCAATCGATAGGTTGATCCTCTTCGGTGCATTATTATGAAGCCCATGAATAAATAATGGAGAAGGAAGGAGATTACATTTTGGTAATTGTTCTGAAATATTTAAAGGACGCGTGGAGGGATATTTAAATAGTAACGGCCCGTCGGTATTACATTATTCATCAGGGCTGAGGTTCACTGATTGAGATAATGGAGTGGGATACGCGTGCGATACAGCTAGTGTCGAAGGTGGAAAGACGGCGCTGGCGCTGGTAATGGGCGACCCGTGAAGACATATGGCCAAGGTGGAAGGAACTCCCCCCCACGGCCTGTGACCAGCGCGCTCGCCACGGAATTCCTCCGAAACAATTAGGCTCCCGTTTCATTGTTCCCGTTCGTTTTATACCGTTCTCACGTTCTCCCGATTATTCCCGAGCGTTTACATCTAATACCTCCTGGAGGAGGGGTCATTCTGTGGGCCGACGTCCCCCGTCCAGACGGCCCCCCCCCACCTTATCTGCTTTCCGGTGCCACCCCGCTTTATCGCCACTTCCGACCCACCCCCTCCGCCCTGTTTTGTCTGCTTTCCTTCTGTTGGCCTTAGCCTACAGAAAGCCCTTTATCTCGTCTCGATTCCCAGCCCTGGCGCTGGGTTCGAATTAACTGGGTTGTGGAAAGCGGCCTAAATTTGGGTCTACGCTTTTAACGTATAAAATCATACACCGAGGGTAACTCCAGTAACCGATAGTATGTTGGCCACAAAAAAGAGTATTTGGAATAATTAATAAAATGTCAGATTAAAATAAATGTTTAAAATCGAGCTAAATCGAAGGGGTTGGATTACTTGCTGTGTAGGAAATGTCGTTTACAGACGAATTATGCCTGTCATTATTAACACGCTGAAATGTTACCTGCTTCAGTATACTAACCTTTCTACTTTCTTTCTTATGTAAGAATTATTGCGAACACGTAAATAATCGTTCGCTGGTATTTTGTATATCGCAATTCGCCTTAAACTCGTCTTACTATCCGTCTCCTTTGCCGTCTGAAAAAATATTATTTGATTGGTTAGGTCCACTTCTGAAGCGACATGTCTTCAATGAGTCTTCAATGGAACACCGACCGTCATAATTTGGTCCGGTACTATACAGAATGGGATTATGAAATTAAATAAAGAAACGAGTGAGGGAGGATTTGAAGAATGTTCGCCGCTGGGTTGTCAGTAGTCCTGGATGTTGGAAACCTTTTCTTTTTCAAAATCTAGCCGGTCACAGACAGAAGTGTAGTAGACTGTATAGTGTAGAATAATGGGCCAGCGCTACGTAGTTAGTGTTACATGTGCGTTGTTAGTATTCATCTCCAGTGCCAGACTCCAACGTTACGTCTGTCCTTCGGCGTGACGGTCCCCGCTCCTCGTTTCAAACTTAAATCTTTCAGACTTTTTTGCTCGTTCGTTTTTTTTTCTTCTATCCATCGTCTTTTTGTTTGAAAGCGTCCGTCTCCCGATTTAAATATTCCATCCGAGCGTTATGCCGCTACGTCTTTGGGCAAATCTACAGATTTCTATGTCGAGAACTTCTATCGAATTATCGAACCCGATTTCGAATACACCGCTTTCTCCGGTGAACGGTGATACGGTTTCAGCCCTTCACGAACATTTCTTTTTATGACTCCATTACGTGCTACTTGAAAACGTGCTTTCTGGATCAGATGCAATGTGATACTTATATTCATGGTAAGATGTTAACGTTACTTATTACCCATTAACTACCTATTCTGGTGGATTCTGAAATGTGACCGAATTTAGGAAACCGTCATTCTTCCAACATCTCTTTCCAAGTGTTTCATCGTGCTAATCGAAAATTGTCCCACGATTTTAACTTGTCCCGTGTACTTGTCACCTTCTTCGGCCAATCTCGGCCAGCTTCCTCATACCCTTAAGTTAGTATTCTTAGGCGGATATCATTTTTACGTCGGTATCGAGGTAAGGAATGTTCGATAGATGAGGCTGGTCGAGCTTGATTCAGTCGGGAGTGGCGTTAAATAAATGGGTTTGTAGGTGGGGAGTCTGTGGAAAAAGAGGAGGTGTAGGAACGCGGGTGAAAACTGGCCAGTGAAAGGTGATACGCTTTTAGTTGGGTCCTGTTTTGTGCCTAGTCCGCCCTTTTATTCGAGCACCACTCGACCGGATCGAGCACCCTTTAATATAGGTAATAACTGAAATCCTTTTCAAGTATAATTAGAGTGGCGCCGAGTTGGATCTGTGGATTGAGCGGCCTCCACAGCCAACCCCACTACCTGCCGCCTCCTACCTCCGATAGTGTATTTTTTTTTCACCGTTTCGGGGGTTGGGGGCGGTCCGCCTTTGACAATTATTTGGATTCGGGACCGCCCGTGGAACACCCGCTGGTCGGCGCTCACTCGGTCGAGTCCATTAACCCCTTTAAATGGGCTCCCTTGTTCTAATGCCTCGAAACTGTTTTTTTGGCTCCGCGTGTATTCGGTCGGATAGGGGGCGTGAATCATCACTACCGCTGTCCTCGTTCTACTGTCTCCACTTCAGTGTCCCACGTTGGGAACCCTTTTCCCAAGAAGAACATACACTTCTATCATTGTTGACAATTACTAATAATGTGTTACCAGGCCGCAGGATTTTTATTTTATTTTCACGGATAAAAATTTGTGCTAAAAACACAGATTTCCCTCATCTAGGGCTTTAGGTGAAAATCAAGATTAAACGCTGCCGTTGTTAATTTAATCGTTTGGGGATCCACAAGAATTTTGAATGCCATCACTCTTATTATCTTCCTCTTTCACTAGCTCATTTTCCTCCGTAATGGTAGTAGGCCAGTGTTAGAATTGACCGAATTCTATAGACGATGGTGAGCGTTGACAGACACTGCGATGAGTTATACTGCGGTAATCTGAATGTAAGTGCTGATAGTTTCTCAATTATCAGTTTCCTTTCTATAGTCACTGCGGCGGGATTTACTCTTAGAAGTGTGACCTTAAAATTGTTCAAAAATAATGTGTACGATCGATGGGGGGTCCGATGTGTAGAAGGGGGGCAATTGAAATCGGAAGGGTGTTAGGGGTTCTTTGTTTTGACGTTGTTAATCCATATTTGGGCCGGTGTGGCTGGTGAGGGGGAGGGAGTGAGGGAGGTAGCTGTGGTGGCGGTGGCTGTGGCCCCAGTTAGAGTTGACTGAAAATAAGTTCTTCTAAAAATACAACGGGATTCCAGCCTTCAACAACACAATGTTCGGCCTCGTCTCGGTGTCGTAGGTTCCCCGGCGTGGTATCGCGGACGCGAAACACTCAAACTATAAACGGGCGTGTTATATTCTGTATATATTATACGCAGGCTATACAGCTAAAACTATGCAGAAATAGTTGAGAACAAGTAAAATTATTCTGGAGGTGTTAACAGATCTGTTATTTATATTCTTAATTACTTCTAATTACTAATATTGCCTTGGATGTAAGTTAGAAGAATGGTATTTGAATATAAAATGTTATTTTCATCTCGTGTTCGGGTGTTATTTTAGGATATTTACATTGGGATCAGAACTGACGTCGGTGGCACATTAACTGTCAGTGTTTACTCGTGTTCTGTACATTCCTAATTTTTGTTTCGACTCCTCCATATGACATCAGCCTTTTAATGGGCGGCCATCTTTCAGCCTTTTCGTCTCTCTCTCTCTCTCTATGTCTATCCCTTTCTCTCGTAGTTGGTGGCGCCCACACTTCCTCTCCGAGCTGACTAAAAGGAGGTACAGAGTGGTGTAGCCTCCGAGTGTTTGACTTATAGCCGTGTCATTGTGGCGACGTACTTGTGACCATTAGGGCACGTGGCAGAGCTCCCTCGTCCCCCCACGGCCCGGCCGGCTCCTTCTCACTCCTGCGCCTCTTCTGCGATCTCTGCCGAAGCAGGGCCCCAGTGAGCGTGTCACGCTCTCGCGGACTCAACGGCCCAACAGACCGTTTACTTGCCCCTACTCGGCCGTTCCCCTAATCTCTCATCTCGTGTTTTCAAAAGATAGCGCTTTGCGATTGCCTCCCATCGGTCGCCAGTTTCGGCCCGTCCCGTCTCGAATAACGGCGTTTCTCGTTTATCTGGGCGGCTATCGTTCGTGGTCCAAAATATTTCGGCGATATAACTAGCCGAACATGAAACTTTGATACGTCTCCGCTGTTCATCTTCAACAGTACGGCTTAAAATACTCCCTTCGGCCAGACATTCTGCAAAGCGTCGACGATGATTCGGCACTGTTTGTCCGATCCAAGAATTCTCGTTTGATGTTTTCTCGCGAGGCCGGAGCTAAACTGAAACATAGTTTCGCAATTCTGGCGTCACTTCTCGCGGCCGCCGTCAGAGGGCGTCCGGAGCGGTGCTGAATTCGAAGAAAATGCGGCAAATATTAAATATTTTACGGGAGGGGCCGGGAAACAGGATCGAGGATGCTTGGAGTTGGAGGACAAACCGAGTACGTTGGAACAATGCGGAAATTTCGAAGCCTATCGTGCCCATTTCTAGTGAGCGACTACCAGGGTCATGTTGCCTACAAATGCGGACGCTTATTCATGAGACGCAAGATCGTGAAAATACTCGATCGAGTGAACACTTATGACCAGTTTGGATTAGCACACATCAACAGGAACTATTTATTTATACTTTACCGATTTCCTGTTAACGAATCGTTCGTTCATTTACTCTTCAGATATAATCTCAAGAGCGAATTAATCAGAAAACTCCTTTGGAATAAGTTTTTAAAGGCGATTGTGCTTGACCGGCCGTTTTTCTTAACAGGCAAATTTCACGCGCGCCGAATCAATTTTCCGGTTCCGATTGACGCTCTCGTTGCACCTGTGCGTACAAGTTGTCATTGAGCAGTTTAGTCCTTGAGTGTGACGCGGGCCCGGCCCGCTCATTATCGGCTGTTAAACGCCGACAATTTAAGAGCCGGCTACCTTCGTTTGCGGCGTATGGCCGCCTATCTGGACCGGCTGTTTCGCCTAAGTCGCGACGAAATTGAAACCTAGGCCTATCCCCCAATTTCACCGGGAATCTGAGTTTCCCGGCAAACGGGAAATAAGGGGGATTAAGGAAAAATGGAGGTCTATAAACATTATTTTCCCTATTATTTTAACTAGTTCAATTGGTAATTTTTATATCTTTAATGTAAAAATAAAAAATTATTTGGGAAGAACTGTTCGAATACCAGTCAAAGGAAAAGCACATTATGTGTAGTAGAACAGTCGTTTCATTCGGGTCGATGATTTGTCTGGGAAACGGGGACAGGCTTCGGTACCGCCGGACAAAATCTCTTCCCCGGCAGAGGTTAGGCAAAAAAAAGGCCACCCCTGGACAAGGTTCCGCCTCACCTTGGGGTGGAACAAAGTAAAAACCGAAGAACACAAACCCCCTCCGTCGTTTTCAATAGTAAAGAGTTTATTATATTTTTTATTTCAATTTTAAAAGCTTAAAAGCCTGTTCCCAATAGTAAGTAAAGGGGCCCTGTCTCCGTTGCCAGACGCTCACTACAGATTTTAAGGCCTGGTCGGCGTTTTTTTCTCGTTCTTCTTCGACCTTAAGATTACGAAACAGATGTTGGGAACGTTTCCGATTTTTTTCCCACGCAGGAGAATTATTCGGATGGGAGAAAACTTTCTGTGCATTTTCGGAGTGTTGTCGCACCGTTCACCTTTCTATGCCTCAAACCCAACAGCCGAAGTTATAGCCGAATGAGAAGATTAATTAATAACATATTGAGTAATAAGAAAGTTGTAGTTGTGGTGTTAAATTACTACTGAAAATTTAAGGTTAGTGCGTCTTCAATTATCGTGCATTCCTTGGCGGAAATCTGACGAGGAACTGTATAAGTATTCAGTGTATGTCTAAGCATCAGTACACTGGTACTTAGTCGAGTAAAGTGGCCATTAAATTGAAAACGATTTAAATTTAAATGCAAATATCCGTCTTATTCTTCCGTATAATAATCGCATTCTTCGGGAGACCGTTAGCCGAACCGCGCGCCTATCGGAAAGAAAGGCGACTCTCATTGTTTCGCTCGGAGCCTACCATTAGGTTACGGACCGTCCTTCTGGCCCGGTTCTCGGCTCCGAATCCGTTCTTCCAGTCGATGTAGCTAATTTCTGATTTAAGGAGGCCATCTCTACCGTTGCAATCGCGCAACGCTCTATAATCGCCCCCTCTCGCTCTCTCCGCCTGATTGTTTTCCTGTCCGGGCTTAGCGAAATTCCGCTAACTATATTTATCTCCATCTCCCGTTGATCAATCCATCTCCCTCCTCTTCCTCCCTCCTCGTCTCGTCGAACGGAACTCCAGTTATATCGAATTGCCGCTCCGTTCCATTATCCCTCCCCTCCTCCCCCGCCTCCGCCGTGCTCCGTTACGATTGTTCGACGGCATTCTGCCAAGTTGGCTATTAGATTTTTGTCCGATTCGGTTCTTTCATTTCGGGAATAATGCAACTGAGGTGTACTGGAAAAGACTCGGCCGGACAAGTGTCCCTCGGGCTTTAAGACGCGCGCGCTGCGTACATTTCCCCGCCCAGGCTAGAGGTCATTCCGGATATAGCCCTGTCAGTGTAAACAACTGGAGGTGTAAATTTAAAATGCACTCGTCGGCGGCATTGAAGAATTGGGCCGAACTGCCGGGTATGTTCGGGCGGCTTGAGTGGCAGCCTCGAAGTCGATGAGCGGTGTCGGTCACAATAAATAAACCGGAGCTTAGTGGGCCCTGGTGGTGGTCGTCGTCATCGTCCGGATCCTGTGTGAGGCGGCGTTTCATAAAGGGGCTCCACGCCTATCGATTATCCGGTGGGAGGGAACCCGGCCGACAGGCCCTAAGCCTCCCCATCCCTCTCACCCTCTCACCCTCCACCTCCTCCTCATCCCCCGGGACCCTTTTCTCAAAAGCCGTCTTGTCTTAGCCACCGTTGCCGGATTGTCTCCTGAAAACAGGCGAAAATGTTTTGGCCTAATCGGCCTACTGTTTGGCCACCTGATATTCTGCGAATATTTGAGCTTTGGCATCGGGTCGAATTCCAATTTTCCCATTCTACAGAATGGGATAAAATTAGCTCCTATAGGTTGACCATACTTGGGATATTACAGTGTGTACATTATTAAGAATGCGTCAATCTTCATATAAAAAGTACAAAAAAAACCAAAATTATTTCTTAATTCGCACAATTACCGTGGGACATGGTAACCTCAATTGCCGATCTATTCTTATCCACAACGAATAAGTGTCTATTTAATTATGTAAGTCGGCCAATCACATTGTAACTGGACGATATGTTTATTTATTTTTGTCTTTCCCAAAATAATAATAGGGGTTAGGACGAGGATGAGTGGTTGCGGACCAGGGGGGGGGGTCGCTACCGTATTTCTTCCCTGGGAAAAAGGGATTCCCAGATGTTTCCCGGACGGCCTCCCCCCTTTGCATTTAGCCCCTTTTATGGTGTGTGGAAGTGCGCAGGACGGGAAAATGGGGGTTGTGCCGTGCAGCAGGTCGGCGAGAGAACGTGGGACGGCGGAAGAGCCGGAGAATGAGAGAGCGGTGAGAGGGAAGGGAGAATTCGGTGGAGGAGGGCCACGGGAGCGGAGGGAGAGAGCGAGAATATTTAGGGGGCCTGCGAGGGCGGGAGGGGGTGTACCTTCTGGACGCCACTTCCCCTCTTCTCTCCTTTCACCCCCGTCCGTCATCCGCCATAATAAAATCCGGCGTTAGTTTTGTTCTCTCACAAAAAGTAGGAGGGCGGCCGCCCCGAGGGACCCGCCACAACCGGCCCCGGCTTTTTTTATGCCGGCCACGGCCCCCCGACCGACCCCGCACACCGAAATAGCTAACCACTCGGGAAATATTGAAATATTAGTTTAACTCTAAATTCGGCGTGGGGAGGGTGGTCTCCTCCCACCCGATATTGGCCGAAAGTACTAAAATTAGGCGGAGAACCGATACTACGGTCACCCATAGAAACCCCAAAAGAGAGACCCTTAAATCTCCTTTTACATGTGTCGCTAATGAACTCGTGTCTTAAGAATTGGTACGCATATATTACAACGTCGTTGACACTTAATGGAACTGTATTAGCGGTGGCTCCTCGACTCGGCTAAGGATTGGAAAAGTACGGAGGGAATTTTCTCGGAACCGCTTCATTATCTTCCGGGAACTAACATTTCAGTGCTGGCCTCTAAGCCGCCAATCGGTATTGATGTCGAGTGAAATACCGGTCGTGCATGTTCTCGAGCTCCATTTTACATTCCTCCGTAGTGTAATAGTGTAACGTGCGAACGGAATGAATGGAGCGAGGAACAGCTGCGGCCCGAGGGGGACTATAGTAAACCGATTGTAACACGAATTTACCGTTAAGTAGCCGTTCTCCCATCAAGTTGGGTCTACGTTTACTCCGCTGTTGGTATTCGTCTTAACCTTGTCAGGGAGTTCATCCACTAGCCGGACCTGCATCGGCCCAGTACATCGCCCTTGACAGTATCGGGACCCTATCCGCTCAGAGAATCACACAACCCTAATATTAGTTAGTTCGGGTTTATTGACTTAACATAAATCACCGGCGGGATTGAAGGAAATAGTGAATAGGGGGGTGAATAGTATTTACGAGCTGGATCTATGATCAGAGCCTGCGATGACCTTCCCCTCGTTGGCACCCCTACGCGCTGCTCGTACCAGCCCTGCCGGCCAAACAGAAAACGGCGAAACGACAGTCGGCTGTAGGGATCGTGTTTATTGACACGGGCCCACTACTCTTAAATAGCGAACACGTATTATAAACAGCACGGAATTCATCTCACAACATTTCCATGTTTGCCCGGGGTGTCTGTTTAATGAGCCTCTGTAAAATGAGCTCTACCGTTAATGACGGGTAAATATCGTACAACAAATGCCGGGAATTTACCGTCGGAAAATTAAAAATCTTATTCGCTCGTAATATTTCCCTTTTCGACCGGGCATATTTCACTAAGCCTTCGGATGACTAGAGAAAATTGGACAATTTTTGGACAAATGTGTCTCCTCAGCTTTTGTGTAGTTTGGCAGAGGCGGAGTTTGGTCATTTGTGCGAAAGTTGTCGATTAATTCTGTATTAGGAGAGAGGTTAAGAAACGGTACAGTATATTGTAATGGGAATAAACTTGAAAGTAGAAGGAAAGTTTCCTTTCTCAGGTATTTAAAGAAAAAAACACTGGACTTGTTTTCCTGTCCCATATTGTTAACGGAATGTACAGTTAATATATTCCTTCGACCGCGTACAATCGTTGAAAAATATCTCAATCATGTCGGTGTTTTGTATCTTTCAGAAAATCAAGATCCGCGATAGGATTCTGTTTGAAAGTGGCGGGGGTGGGAGGGATTTTCCAAGGTGCCCGGCCGAGCGAAAAGCGCCGGTGGAAGCGAAAATTAATTTGGAATTGAGAAATTGGTAATGAAATCGAATTTTAATGAGCTTCGCTGCCGACACGAAACACCAGCTTTCGTTGCCTGGACAAGTGATCCGACTTGGAAAATAAATGTTCGGCCTACAACAAAGAATCCTGCCAAATCAGGACAAGTTTTTGATCACTTAAAATATATATTATTAAGCTATATTAATCCTTAAACATAATTCCAGTAGTTATTTATCCTTATAAATTGATAGCGAGGTATACTTTCCGTTTTCACCCTCTACCGCTATTACTAGATCAATATTAGTCGAATGGTTGTATACCATTTTTCCGTGTCGTAATTTGTGTATACAGGTGAATCCCTGCACGCGTTCACACTCCTGTAGCGACGGGGATCAAACAAGCGGCGATTATAATGTAATATTTGTACGGTAACTGTCATGTCTAGACGACGATGAACTATGTATCTAGGGTGTACTTCAACAATTTCGGAATCATCAAATATATGTACTAATTTTCATTCAGTGTACTCTTTAGAATCATTTAACCTTGTTACGTGGGTGTCTCGAATGGCGTGAGTTGCTCACTTGGAGCGTTGTGAAATGTGACCCTCGGGAAGAAGTGATATTACCGTGTTCCTCCGGATGATTTGTGGGGAGTTGTGAAATGAAACTTGCGCCAAAATAATATCTGTCGTGTAATTAAAAGCCGAATTTTATAATCGCCGAATTGGATCACTGGAGGAAGGCCGGCTCCTCGTAGGCCGGGGCGGGGTGTCATAGACGTCTCCTTGACACGCTTATTGCCCCGCTCGGTGAGCCCTCTTTACTCGGCCCCCAGTTAAGCCCCAGCCCGCCGCCGCCGCCGCCGCAGCCTAGCTTTCTCTTTTACCGACCGACTCGTGAAATAATTTCCTGCCGCCGGTCAAAAACTGAAAAATTTTATTTCTTTTTCCACCCCGCTTTCATAAGTGATTCGACTCGGTGCCTACTTAGAGTCTCGTAAGACTCCCGATTGAATCGTCCGCGTAGCCCCCTGTACAATACCAATCTGCACGCTCTTCTACTGGACTTTCTTCTCAGAGAAACTACTCCCCTCTGTGGCTTTATACAACTAATGGACTAAGAGTTTACCAACTAAACGAAAGTATTAGTGTCGCGAAGTAATTTCAACCGCTTTTTTAATTGTACGCCTTTATTAGTCGAAACTGATCTAAGAAGCACTTTACGCCCCAACGCAAGACCCAAAAATAATAAATCGTACAAAAGATAGTTTTGAAATTCGAAAACAGTGAGACGAAATCTGAACGACAGAATTATTTCGAAAGTCCAACACCCTCTATATGATACTTATTATGGAGGGTTTTTCATCGCGGTTCATTGATCAGCCACTCCGAAAGTAAATTAAAACAGGAAAAGGTCTAATTGTATTTGCCTGGCCGAAGCGCCCACTCGACTTTGTCGAGGGGTGGAAAGTGTTATCGAACGCGGCGGAATGCGGTGAATTATAAAATTTGGTCGCCCGGGGTAGTTGGGGAGGATGATGAATGCGGGTGGGAGGGCCCCGGCAGCGGCCCCAACAGGAGCTAATGGTCGGAGATCACGTCGGTTTAAAGGGCACCCAGCCGCGCTGAGTCAACTCGGCAGCAGGCTAGCCGGGCCCCAGTATTGAACAGTTAGCCACCTCCCCCTCACCCTCATCCCTCTCTCCCTCCCTCTCTCCCTCCCTCCTCACTCTCTCTCTCGCTCTCATGACTCCCCTCCATTTTATTGAAGCCTCCCTCCCTCTCTCTCTCTCTCTTTCTCTCTCCTCTCACCCCTCCCCCGCCCCTTCTCCTCGACCCACATATTTTCAACTGATAACGTCACACACAGTAGACCACCACAAACCTCTCCTCTCGAACTTCCAACGGGCGCACTTTATAAAAACGAAATATTCAAACTTGTGCCGGCGCCGCGGTCCTTTATTGTGTCGGGATTGTTGTGGGTGGGGTGGGGCGGTCGTGGCTGGGGTGTAATTGTTTTCAACTGTTGCTGTTGTTAGCCAGGGCTTGGCGCGCCCTCTACTCGGCGACTGATAAATTTCGGAGGGTCGGAACGCGCATTGTCGCCCGGACAACCTTTGCTGTGTAGCTCTTTGTCGCGTTGAAGCCGCGCTTGTTTTTAGAACGATAATTATAGCCAGAAATTTCGAGCAACGGCAGCGCCCCTCCTGGAGGGGAGTTTCATGAGGGGGCTCCGAGCCGGTACCACTAGCCAGCCTCCCTTAGAGCGCCCGCAATATCCCGTCCTTCTCAACCGACGGAGGAATGATTACAAAAGAGAAAAAAACGCTGGGAAAGCGTACCGTACCCGATTCACCGAGAGGGAACACTTGTATTACGTGCTTCTAAAAATGATCTTATATTAATGTATTAAAGCATTATAACGCCTATACCTCGTTCCCTGCTTTGTTAGAGCGGATGAAGTCCGGTTTAATCTATTGGTTTAGGCTGGGTACACAGCTTATGAAACTGTGCCGCGGGTGTTTTTAGAATTGGTTATTGTGTTTCGACCCGGCGTTGCAACGAAACGCGGGTTATCAGAAATAAATTTGGAAGAATTGTCGCAAATCGTTAAGGAAGAAATGCTTCGCCCGGGTCTGGTTTTGTGCAAAATCATTGGAATATACCGAGGTCTACGAGATTATGATATCGTGATGCCTGTTCGTTTAAATTAAAATTCGGGTTTATGCGTTTCACAAATTTCGTGCCGTAACCGCTGTTTTATTATCGGTTGAAAACCGATGTAGATAGTGCTCCGGACGTAAGTCCAACGTTTTAAAAAACGCTTAAAGATTACAACACTATCGAGTGTTGTACTAATGAGGCTGGTGTAGTAGGGTGCACTCTGTGGAGGGGGGGTGGGTAGGGGAACGGCCATTTTAGGTGACAGATGTGTCGTCAACAACGCCTATTGATTCCTGCCACCAACTGCTCTCTCTCCCTCCCTCCATCCCTCTCTCTCTCTCTCTCTCCCTCCCTCTCTCTCTCACACTCACATTCTCCCCGTACTTCCCTCTCGCTTCCTCGTTACGACAGAGTTGTGAGGGGTTACCAGCGCGGTATTTCAGCGGTATATTCCGACGTCGATATTCGGTTTTGGCCCCGGTCGATTTGTACGTTGTATGCCGTGGGCTGGTCTTCTTTTCGGCGTTTAAGTGCCCTCGCCTCTGCCTACGTACGCCGTATTAAGGACGGCCCCGACGGCCACGTCCCGGAGTTGGAGGGGAAGCCCGCAGACGCTCCCGTTGGGTCACGCCGTTGAACCCGAGTCGGAAATGAAACCGTACGATCGGCCCACAGCAAGGGAGCTGGCTCTCGAAAACATTTAATCGAACTAAAATCAGTCAAATGTGCTGCTTACCACCGATTGGGGACCTAAAGTCCTATCAACTTTTTCTTGTATATTGCTTGCATGAACTTGAAATTTGGACGACCAGAAATTGAATAATAATTGTTATAAATATTTTTGCCATAAACCCTATAAATATATTTATTAAGCGACTCTGTTCTTTTCTTGACAGATGGGCTTACTCAACATGAGTATTTCATGTGTCTCCATTCTTCCGCTCTCTCATTAAACACGTATATTTAAAATGAAATATTTTTATTAGGAACGTGTTAATAAATTAAGGTTGTTGTCGTTACGGGGTTTTTTTTACGGCGGAAGTTTGTCAATGTTAACTTAATAGTGGCCAACAAAGTGGACGCGAACCCCCCTTCTTCTTTTCTGCCGCGCTTTGTTCCGTCGCATTGTGCCACCGCTGACAACACCCATCCTTTAGTTGGCATGAGTACGTTTCGGTCCACATTGCGAGGAATCGAATTTAAAAAGCTGTCAACGGTTGGTGTGTCTCACTTTGAAATACAAAGGAAATAATAGATTTAACGTTTTCTACGTAGCTATTATTATACAACAACTAATATATTTGATTGGACAAGTATATTTGTCTTGTGGCTTTTTATCCTAAGTTTCATATATGAAACTTCCAGCATTCTCATTATTTCGAAAATTTGAGACTTCGTTTTGAAATAATTAAAATTTTGATCCCAGCGTCGATATGATTTCCAATAGATCCCCGCTTACGATTGAACAAACAAGTGTCCACTAAAAGTAGGGTTTTGACTGTATTAACGGTAATTGTTGTCGACAAAGAGTGTGTGTTTATAGGTTCACCCCCTTCCCGTCTGTTGGGGTCGGTTCATTCTTGGCCGGTCGCGCCTTGTTTCTTGGGCCCATTGTGCCGCCCCTTGACAAAGGCGGACCAACCCCTGCAGCTTAACCCCGGACGCACACAAACACACGCGCACGCGAACCCCCGCCCCTCTTGCCCTTAGTCCAACAGTAGGCCCCCATTCTACCCCTTTCCACCTTCACCCCCCCCTTCATCACCCCGATATTATGATGGATTCGATTGTTCACAGTTTTAACGGACGCTCTCGTGTCGCCGGCTTCGATATGCCGCTATTAAATGGCCGTTAACAGCGGTGCCTCCGCGATCTGACATTTTCTCTGATGCCTGTAAACCTACTGTTCTATTAATCTGTCGATATTAAATCCATATCTCGTTAAAATAGTTGACTTGTGAAAGGCAGGATAATAATCTCAAATTAAGTTTAGTAAAAAACATAATTCGAAAATAAGTTTCCTTGTTCTATGCTTTACTTCCAGTATAATTACCTACGGGAAGTCGCGTCGATTGCCCTTTTCAATACCTTATTATATATTGTTCCACTCCTACTATTATTACCCCCGTGAATTCGGGTAAATAACAGAGAATTCCCAACGTTTCAATTAACGGCCAATGCTAACGTTTGTACAACACTCAGAGTCATGTATTGTCCAGTTCCTGTCTCCAATTTGTTTGGTTCCCAAAGTATGCTGTTTATTCTACTTGGCGCTTATAAATTGGATGAGGGTTTTCGAAGGGCACAATTCGGAAATTCCAAGATCCACTGCAGCTCGTCTGAAACAAGAATCGCGTTAGGATTTTTTCTCGATAACCGCTACCATTTTTTCCCCGGCTTCTACTTTCCACAGCGGCCCAATTAACATAACCGGAGCAATTTATAAGCTCTCGACGAAACGCGCACTTAAAGTCGTTGGGAGTCGTGTTTATTCCGTTTTTATTTCGCGTTATCTGTCCTGAGGCCGACAGGTTGACTACTGTATCATGGCTTCTGTTGGTATCGCCAGTCTTATTAGATGTTTTTATGTGATCACTGTCAGTCAATTTCGGATTGCGTATCGAAAGTTAATCCGGCGACAGATAATTCGTATAAATAAAATAAGAATTATTAGGCCCCGCGTGTGGGTTCTCTCCACGGTTGTCCTCGATTGTTGTTCTCTCAAGACAGTTGTTATAAGGCGATTGTGAGCCGAGGGGAGCCTGCCCCCCTAGCCGGTCTATTGTGGCGTCCCTTCTCATCGCTCTCACCCCGTCAATATTCGCCCTTCTCATTACTTCCCCACAATTGTACAGCCCGGCCCAAAAATCTTTCCCGTCGGTCCCCCTGTCCCCGGCCCCTCTGACCGAGGGGTGGATCGACCTCGGTTACGCTTTTTGAACCGCCGGTACGAAATCATCTCCTCCTCCGTCGCCGGGGGATTTGATTTTGATCGGAGCCGACCGTTCGGCGCCCGGACTTCGATCGGCGTCTTCCCCTCGTTTAGGCCCGTTATCTCCTCCGATGTCAATTAATTCGAGCCGCCGAATACTAAACCCGCCCGCAAAATAACCGCTATTAAGTTCAACTCAAAAATGCGAGGAATTATTTACTGAAATAACAATTCATAATCGTATGAGCCATTCTCTCAGACAGGTAGAATAGCCAGTGTAATAGTTTCCAAAATTATTTTTCCACATTGCCCTTAAAGTGAAACTTTTCACATGTAAAAGCGTCTGATACTATTATGCGGCGGAAGCCCCTGCAAGATTTGTGTTGTGGATTATTGATCGACAGATGACTGCGGAGGAATCTTGCACGATGTTGAGAAGTATCGAAGCAACCATTACTCTTTGTCGGCAGTACACGCTCCAACTTGATTCATGACAATACGGACCTTTAATTCAATATTATATTTTAATGAACCGTAGCCTTCCCTTCATTTAGGTAAATTTCATCTGTTCAGTTCGATTACTTCGGGATCAGAATATCGAAAGGTGCAGGGCGTTAGATACATCCCCTAGTTGGTGTTTGTGGCACTCGATTTGCTCCGGTAGCTGAGCCGGTCCTGCCTGCTTAAAGATTAAGCGCCCCGCGATTAGGGGACTTAACCTCCCTCCACTGTTTGACTGCTTGCATTTACGTTTTTATCGCATTTCGGACAATGACTGAAGGTTTCGCTATTGGCGGATTGATCCGCGTCACGAGGCTTTAGGGTCCGAAAAGTGGATCCGATGGATACGCCTATTGCGGGATCGATCCGGTCCTCTAATGGGGCGTTTCGATTCGGATTTCTGTCCATGTTCCGTCGGCTTTGTTCCCCTTTTATAGCGTTGCAGTGTTTGTTGAAGACACAGATCTTGTTTAACTCCGCCTGAATGGAAACAATTTCATTCCGCTTATATTACGAGCATTACCGATATAAGTACACATTTTCGAGATACGTTAAATTACCAAAACTATAATACATTTTTTCCTCAATTTTCGTAACGTCTTCTTAAATTCTCTCCTTTCGAAGCCCTAACTCTACACGAGCATAATCGGCCAGGAAAATAAAAACGATACCTCGGCACACAAATTCTCACGGCGGGGCAGTCATGGGTAACTGAAGGAAAAAAAATCTTTATTGTGATGACCGAGATTGCCGGATTGAGCGAGTGAGTGTCTGGAGACGGCATTGACGGCATGTCCTCGTCGGGGCCAGAGTTTTATTAAATTCCGAAGGCGAAATACGCCCGGGGAGAAGCGAATATAGCTTTGACTTTCGAGTCGAGAGGAACAAAGCAGGTCTGTTGTGAAACTTGAGAGTTGTGAAACTGAAAGTAACATTTGTCCGTCTTACTACAACAAACCGCTCGGATGGAGGCCGTCCTGTCGTGGCCCGCCTCACCCACTCAATACCTCAATGCATCGTACGCGCCCCTAACCGCGCACTTCTTAGACACAAAAAAACAAATACCTTCTCCGTATGGTTTTTCGTGCCCGAAAGATTGGGCAAATACCCCTTTGGGCCTCGGCTCGTTGCGACATCCTGGCCAAAAGAACGCGGCTCTTCCCTCTCGATACGAAACTAGGGTTTGTCCTGTCTATTTGTATTTGTTATACCGCGTACAGTCTCACTAGTATCACTGTTGCGTCCTTTATAAAACCTATTTTTAATACGGAGATAAATCCGAAGCGTAGAGCTCTTAATGTTAATGTACTTTCGACAGTGGCCCCCCCCCTGAGCCGAGAATACCTTGGGAGGAAGCGTCATCCTCGTCCTTGGCAGACATTCATTATGATCTATTCTCGCTTCCCGGATATGGTTATCCGCACTTGGCAAAGTGAACCGATCGATCGGAGTCCCAATTTTACAATTGGAAACTGTGCCCGGTGACGCAGCCGAGTCTTAGCGTTGTCAGATATTGGAAAACAGGCGAGGCGTCACCGCGTGCCTATTGACGCGCCACTGGAGGTGCAGTGACGTGTGCCGCTCTCGTTGTACCCGCCGGCCTTTCTATTACTTTTCAGCCGGATAAAAACTTCGATTGTCTGTCCAGCTGACCCACTAACTTGGCCCATGAGGTAAGGCTTCTTTCCATAACGGTTATTATTTGTACAATATGAATTTTCCTCGGTTATTATTAAAAAAGATACGATTGTTCTAATTGTCGATAAATTGTGCCAAATGTTCTGACAAATATCGTTCACACTGTCCGATATTTATTATTCCATTTTTTGTCCTTATTTGTATTAAGAAGATTCATTTAATTGAACAATATGTTATATTAATTGTGTTTTTAATGTACCAAGGGGAAAGAAAGAATTTTTGCTATAATAATTTTTCTTTAGTAACAATCATTGGTCAATATAAATTTCTAGTCGGGATTGAGTTTTCGGATATTGTATTTAAACTAATACAACGAAGAGCACAATATTGAAAACTCACTTCGGATGTCGAGTAAATGTACGGCTTTACCTATTGTTTAAAATTTTGTTCGCGTTCTTCCAAATCGGACAGTGTGCATTTCTTAACGGGCAGTGCTATTACAAAGAAACAAAGGACTCGTCAGAAAGCGTAGCCGATCTCTCGGAGCCGGTACATTTCTGTATATCACGATCTCCGTCCCCATTAAAACAAAAAAAAACAACAAAAATAACAAGTAGAAACGGATTTCATAACTACACAAACTATGCTCCCGAATCCACTTGTTAAAAGTCATGCGTCCCGATCCAGCCCGCCCTCGGCTCCGTGACCTGTTAACGAAGTGAAGTCGTGACATTATCCCAGTTAAAAATAACGCCCGTCCACCGATTGAATTGTATATAAATAATACCCGGGAGAAAAGTGTAAACCGGACGAAGCGACGAAGGGAGAAGAGAAAAAAAAACGGACGGAATACGCAAAAAAAAGAAAATCCGCCGAACAGGTTTTTCAAAAACAAGTTTCGACATGCGAGTACCAGGAACGGAACAAGTCCGGCTGACAAATATTTGACAAATAAGTTTGGCCAAGACGCCCCGCCAGCGCCATCCTCCCGTGACGATTTCATTTAGCTCCGCCTAATCGCTCTCCTACCAATTACATCTTTATCCCCTCCGCCTTGTAACTTATCCCGTAAGTCCGCTAATTGTTTACGACCTCTTCTTCTCCTTCGCGTTATTACCACTGTTTACGCCCAACATATCGGCCCAATGTTTTACGCGTTGTTGCCAAATATTTCGTTCGCAGTTTTTGGACGCTTCCTGTAAGAGCGGTTTCCGTTCCCGGAGGGGGACACTCTCGTGGAACCACACTAATGCGCCCGACGTTAACAGCGCGTCACTGTGTTCACCGGGTTTATTCCAGTCGGGAAAAGTTTATGTAAATAAACGAATTATATATGACGCAGCGGCGGGGACGACTTCCATAAATTATCAGCGTTAATTGATACATCCGCAGCTCATTAGGTATTCGTTTCGCTCGGGTTATAAAACCGGGCAGGATGTCGTCACTTGTAGGGAGCAAAAAAATGGGCTGTTCAACACGATTCTCTGATTCATAAACTCTGAGTGCCAATAAAGAACGATACGAACTCTTTTTATGTTGGCGTGTTTGTGGGGTTTTTTTTAAATCCCACCTTGAAATCTCACGAGATTAGTCCAAACTGAGATTGGACGACTTTATCTCGACTGAAGAGGAACCGCCGTTTTCAGTCTCTGTGCAAACACACGGGAAACCATTCCCAATCTGTCGTCGATCGGTCTCGAATTCTGTCCCAGTCCAGGTTCTAAGTTTCGAACTTAGTTTCGAACAGTATGGCAGAGAATTTGACCAGTGGATGCAGAAAATATAACTGAACTACAAAGAAGCTACTGAGGAATTTGAATAACAAAGAAAGAAGCCCAACTGATGAAAGCTATTAATTCCGTCGTGTTTCCTTTCTCTAATTAGGTCTTTTGTTAGACCAGTTTAGCCTGCTCGCCGTCCACAGTTTGGTGCATCTTGTCCGCACTTCTGCACAACTGACTGGACAAGCCTGCCGACAATGGCCACCAGATGGTTAAAAATTCAGTTTAATAAATAACACTGAAATACAAATAAGCTTCGTTGGAAAAGTGCCATTGTTATGTCATCGTTCTTTCAGTTTCCGCAGCTGTGTAAATCTCCTTGAATATGAAGTTCCTAATTTAAAGATACGACAAATTCAACTTCAACACTCTTCTCAGCTTTTGAGCGGATAAAGCGGTACAATTGAGCTCCTGGAATTGCCGAATGAAGCGTCTCTAAACGGGCGGCGCACTGGATCGAGCGAGTCGGGCCGCGATTTAATATTAGCGGGTCTAACTGTGGAGAATGTCGTCAGTGGTGCCCCTAGGCAGTGGCGGCAACGGATATTTTTAAAAAAGACCAGTTTATATGTTAGAGACCCTCCCAGTGCACCACCACCGCCGGCCCCAGTGTAAACTCTGGCCGGCCCGCCACTCTCCCCCGCCCGACTAATTTTGGAATCAGAAACCAAACATTTATAAAACGGGCCGACTATTTTCTACCGGGGCCCCCTTTTCTTTCTCTCCCACCGACTCTGTCCACCATTTGTCATCCGCGCAATAAAAACGGAAGGCGTTTCCATTCGGATATTTTCAGGAAATGGCCCATCGATTTACTCCCGAACCGTTACCGTACCGGTCGAGGCGACCTTCTACCGGCCGATAGTCGAGGCGCGAAAGACGAATACGCCTGATTGCCAATAACTGACATTCATGCAGCGATACCAACTCTGGCTGTGGTAGCTCATTAAAATTATTAGAGCACTGTTATAAAGGTCGGTCGGTGACGGATATTATCGGGGCCTACGGTAGGTCTGTGTGAGAACACGAAAGTGACACGAACTTGTAGAGACGTAACGCTACGACGAGTTGCGTCCCATCCTCGAGTGCTGTTTTACTCGCGGTCGGGTTTCACCTTTCCCTCGGATCGAATCGTCCGACGCCCGTTAGGTTTGCCTTTTTAGGCTCCCGTTCGTCGAGCACCGATTGCATAAACACGCCCGCAGGAGTCGACCGCAGAGTCTCCTTCCTCCGAGAGATGTTTAGAAATGCGGTCGTTCTCGACGAATCTCCCGGCCGGTATCGAGAGCTCAAACTTTCACGAGTGCACCTCCGCATGTTCGAAATCCAGGAAGACGTCGGCCTTTTATTGTGCCATTGTGGCTCTGTTAGTTCGGAGAGCCGCCTCGGACATTCCCGGTATCGTACCCGATTCCCAATCCATTTTCACCGCCTATAAATAACCTCTATGCGAATCGAAGTCCACCCGACAGGCGCCACTACTTTTGTACTTATCGCACTTCTGAACGAGTCGCGGGGTCGCTTTCACGTTCCTCGCCAGTTCTCATTCTTTTCTTCTTTCGTCCTAATATAGTAATTGTCAAACAGCTATGGTTTGGAAAGGGGGCATCTTCTGGCGGAGGTTTGGCATGACTTTAGAGCGGGTGTTGCGTGTCAGCTCTGCCGCTGTTCTACGCACCGTGCAATCTCCCGGACGTTGAATTTCGTCAACGGGTTTCGTAATGGCCGTCCATTCCTTTTCTTCTTAGTTGTGTGCACCGAGGGATGGCTTTATTGGAGTCCGCTATCGTATCATTTTACGCCTCTCGCTATTCGCCGTCCTCAGTATCCCCAACACTGAGCTCGTCGCCGCCGCCTCTCGGTGGATCACCTTTTATAGCCAGTTGACGGCTAGTCCATTGGCAAGTCGACAGCCCGGTAATCAAATTTCGTGTTTAAATCCGCCGTGTCTTATACTGGGCTAACGTACCGAGCGACGTCACGTCTGGGTTTCGGCATAAATTCAATATTCTATTTTAATCGAATCGGAGAGGGCCGCGAGTTGGAACAGCCGCAAAATTCGTCGTACACAGAAATATGTATATAGGTCAGTCTATCGGCTATTGCGCGCCTCATAACCGAGGTCAAAACGTGCTCCGCTCTACCAGACCCCCGGTAGGCCTTTCGTACGTCCAATTCTGTCCGCTACGCCCGCCGGGTTTTTTTCTTTGTCTTCTCTTTTTATTTCTTTTCGATCTCGAAGGCAAAAAAGCTACTATAGTAAAAAAAACTCCCGGGCTACTCGGAAAGCTGGGAGAGCTCCTGGAGAAAATATTCAGCGGGGCAATAATAACGGCAAGGACAAAATGGCGGGCTTAGAAAGGACTAAGTAGAGCAAGGATGAGAGAAGAGAGCAGGCTGTCAGTCAAATAACTTTTTTTCCGCCCAGCGCCCGCCTAGCCCTATCCGCCCGCTCTCTGCATTTCCGCCCTCCTCTCTACAAATAGAAACTGGCCTTTTTTTCTGACCCGATATCAAATTAAAGTTAATGGAAGCGTTCTGCATACCGGAGCGTTTTGGATATTGCCCGAAATAGTTTCTCCGCTATTTACCGGTCTTGTGCTCCCCTTAAGAAAAGACCCAGTCGCGGGATATTCCGTGCAGTGTCTAGGAGGGGACGAATGTGGAACGTTACTGGAGCCCTTCAAATAGACGGGACGCAGAAAATCCTCTCCAAAGAAAATACCTTAAAAGTAAGACATTTTGAGGAGCCGGTAGGAATTACAAAAGTTACTAACCCACAATATAATTATGTATAGTAGTCAACTATTTCACGTACTCTACACAGCCATATTCCTTTTCTGAAAACCCTTCGTCTCTAATTTGGCCCATTGTAATTAATTTTCATACGGCTTTAATTTTCCAAAGGGAAATGTACATAGAGGTTTCAACGAGCTGGAAAATGGGGGAGGTGGTTTAAAAACATTAATTTATGCACTAACTCCGACCGTCACTCTCTCTTCGGATAATATATCTAGACGACCGGACTTAAAAATACTGCGCTCTCTGTTACTGAGCCAAGATTGCTACCCGATTTACTATCTCTCGAAAAAAAACAGGAACAATATTAAGTTCACTAATATTCGGTGTGAGGTCGAAATATTGTACGTGGCTCATTAGACCGGTGTATTGTCCATTCTCTGTTTCTGTTACTTGTCAAATAGGTGATATTAGAGGCCCAAGAGGAAAATTAGTAGAAACTAGAATGTCTAAACTGGGGGAACAGTGGCGTGGGTAAAATTTTGAATATCATGGTCTAAGTAGTAGCGCGTCCTTGGCTATCCTTCGCGTGTCATTAATTGCGACGGCCAGATCGAGACGCACGAGTCAGGGCGTCATGTCCCTCTGTTTGTTGTGGCCGGGGGCGGTCGGAGGGGGATCCCCTATTTGCTAGTCAAATGAGCTAGTAAATTCTATTCCGCATATTAACGCTGCGAGTTCGGCCCGGAAAAGTCAGACTTTCCGAATCGATACGCTGGGGTTTAATAACGATTTATTAACTGGTCGATTCATATTTCGTCAGTTTGCCCAACTGGCAGAACTGATGTTCCTGAACGAGGAAAGCGAAAAATCGGCGAATAATTTTTGACTTCCGGACAAGTCAAATTATCAACTCGTCGGGCTTCAATAACATTCAAGGTTCAAAACCCCACTGAAATATTCTGCAGTATAGCAAATTATCCATACTTTTATACTTCAGACTTCTGTTGAATGGGCGTAGAGGCCACTTGTAAAATCGCTGGGAGAACACGCAATATTACGAAGGAGTATTTGTTTCAGTATTTGAATGGGCCAATTAAAGTGGCTAACGTTGTTCGGTTTGTGAAATGAGAATGGTGTACTAATGGTGAAAATTGGAAAGGATGACTTGTGTTTTACCGCGAGGCGTCCAACAATAATGGGACGAGGGTAAGGTGAGAATGATCCGAGTTTTCGTCTATCCTCTTTTTCCTCTTTTTTCCTCTAACGATAGTCCGTTGATGCTCAGAAGCTGCTCGCACCCATCATCACCAATGTTGTACCAGGGATGATCCCCTAAATTAATATCGGAAATGAGCGGTTCGTAACACGTGAACTTGCGCGCTGGCTCCGATTCCCCCCCGGTGGCGACCTAATTGAATCGTTTCGAATGATTTGTTTGTGTGTTGTGTCGATAACTTGCAGTTAGATCCAGTCTTGTGCGAGAGTGGAACTTCCGTTAGAATAGTTTCCTCACGCGGATTAACGAGGAGTTAATAACTGCGACTTCGAATCTTTGATCCAAGAGAAAGTTGGAAACACCCCGCCAGATTGCCCTTTTATTCGAATATACACCGCAATCGAAGGATTAAATATTTAAAAAATATATTGGGAAATGAACATATTCGAGATTAACAATTCTACGGTATTTGTACCATTAGCGCAACTTAAATTCCGAGATAATTTACTATTGTAACAAATTCTGTATATCGTTTTCGTTTATCCCTTCAGGATTGGTGCAATGGAAAATTTGTATTTTAATAACGTTAATACTAGCTATTGTATTTCAGGCTTTATTTACTAAACTTTTTATTATAATACTATATTACGACGATATAATTATGCTCTATTTTACTCTTCAATTTTCCTATATTTATTTGATATTTCTTTGCGATGAACTGTGACTACACTTTTTATTGTATAGTAGAGTTATTCGTGTTACAAAAATATGAAATAATGAAACCGTTTATTGAAAACTGCGACCCAAAATCGGCCTAAACTAAAGTGTAACATTCGCGGAACGATTTATATATTAATTTGAAGTTGTATAACTGTGTAATTGGTGTGAGGGAAGGCGCCCTCCACCCCGCGAGGTGCCAGCTCCCGGCTCCCAGAGGTGTATTACGGTGGCGGCGGTTTTGTCGAAAGCTTCGCGCCAAACGGCCGCGTGTCGTTGACCCCCGCCAATCTCTTCGCTACGTCGGTTCGTTTCGTTATCAGCCTTGTGGGGGGACTTAGCCGATCAGCGGAACACACAACAGGCTTAAACCCGACTGACCGACCGGGTGTTCCAGTTTCACGGTCCGAGAATTCGGTACGCGCGGTTTTTCTGCGAACCGAATAGTCTTCAATCATTCCTCTAGGAAGTCAACTTTATATTATTCTCTCTGTTTGAGCGCATTATTTAAATAAGTTTCGGACTTTAAATCGCGTTACTCTGTTATCCTAAAATTGGTCTGTTCGTATTTGGCTGTTTATAAATTTGCCACATCGAGCCCAATTCTATAACATATTTAATATTATAATATCGTATAATTTTTCATACTTTACATTGTACTTGGCGTACTTATTTCCAGCGCGTCAGAAACGCTTCTAACATTAAATGTCAATGCAAATTAATGCAGTTTCAATTTTTTTAAACGAGAGTCGAGTGACTTTTTTTTCTGCCGGTGTTTACCAGTCCTGTTATTTTTTTCTTTCTTTTTCAATTAGGGGGTCCCTCGGCGTACCGTTATGAAAGGCGGCCACTTCCGGGACACGACCGGCCGGCTACCTCGCCGACGCATGACAACTGGCGAAACGCGGGCTGGCCCCTAACCGTTTCTCTCTCGCGGCTATAAAATACAGTAGGTACATAAAGGGGCTGGCGGATGAACGGTAGCGGGGTTGGTGGGGGCCCGTGGCGAGTTTAAATAGAGCGCGGGGGTCAAAATCTGTTGCCGTCGTCGTCCCGTCTGGCGGCGGCCAGGTTGACAGCCCTCAATACCGCCTATTCGGGTCACTCTGCCTTTCCCTCCTCCTCCTCGCTCCCAATCCTCATCTCTCGCTTTTCTCATCGATTCATCGCTCAGCATTAGTACGCTCAACATCTTGCACGAGGTGTCCTTTACGAGTGTCCACATTGGAACCCTTTTAGATTGTAAAAGGAGGACTTAATTCTCTCCGAGACTATTTCAAATTTTTCGTATACATATTCCTATCATTCGATCTATTGCTTACGACAGCGTAAATAGGTTCGACGTGTCGTAGCCCGGTTTAAAGCTCACCCACGGTTTAACTGGAACATGACCGCCTGAACGGGGGTCGGGAAAGTAGCAGATGCTGCTCGTTGTACGGGCACGAGTGTCGCTTGTAAAAAGGCGGCCTCAAATGAGTTTTCGGTGTCGGTAATTGTCAGCTGGTCGGTGTAAACTGGCGTCGGGCTCTCGGTGTAATGACCCGAGGATGAGCCTCCTCCGCAGTCCGATCGCCTCCGACAACTTGTTGAATTGCCCCGACGACCGATCGACTCTTGACGCGAAAGCGTCCCGCCTTACGATACCCACTTCACTAATTGCGCCTTCTTCGATAAGTCTTTTATCCTCTATCCTCCGATCGATTTTACTCAATACGAATCTCAGTTTCATATTCAGTCGCTGCGGTCTGGACCCGTCTTTCAGATTACAGGCCGACTATAGGGTAAAGAGTAAAGACGTAAAGAGTTGTTTCGAGTTATGCGCCTGTGTGTTAGGAGAGTGGTGGTGGGATGGATCCTGCGTACGTAGGGGCCGCGCGGGACGGATTTAGTTGGTTCAAATTTGGTACTCCCCGATCGGATATATTTATATTCTGTTTTTGGGTTCCTCCAGGGAGGAGGGGGAGCGGCTCGTGCCCGCCATCTCCCTCAAGGTCCGCGTCTAAATATACGTCGGAACGCCGCGGAGCCATTACCAATCATTATCTTCTCCGCTTCTCTTAATCCGTTTGTTTTTCCTACGTCCTCCTCTATCGCCAGTCGCGCATTGAGAACGTCCGCGCGAAAGATATCCCCGCCCATCGATGTCTGTCGTTTCGGTCTTTCGGCAGTGGCCATCGTTTTCCCGGTGAGAACGCTCAGTTGACACGTCAAGTTCTGACTTTACCGTTATTTCACTTATCTTCGAATGTTCTCCAGTGAACGCCCCTCGTCGTTGTGAACCACGTAGAACATTATTCGTGGTCTGACAACAGCAAAAAATGTATGTTTGTTTCTTCGATTTTTTCGACTTCCTGCGTATATTTCGAATAGGAATTATTCTATCCAATTCGTTATAGTTAGGAAATGTGGTTTAGTAATGGAGGAGTCGTGGCGGTTATCACGGGAGAAAGTGAGTGAGGTGGACTAGGCCGGAAATATAGTTGGTGTGATAAGAAGTAGGGGTCGACTAGAAGGGCCGGTTTTGATCGAGGGTGCTCGTGGTCGGGTCGCTCGTGGCGGGCGACGCACTCGCTCCGTTTCACTTCGCGCTCCGCCGGTGTAAATCGCTATTATTTAAGCAAGAGGGCCCGAGCTCCACTTCCGGCGAGCTGGCTATCGGCCGGCTTCAGCGGAAACCCGAGACCACCGGACGCGCTTTATACTTGTTGGTTTCTTTGCGGTTTCGATTGTTGTGTCTACTTTCGAGTCGACAATTCCGACGCAGGATAATGAAAGAAGAATGAAACCCCAAAAGTTTGTTCCTGCCGAGGAAACAATATAATGTTGAGTGTTTTCTTGTTCGAACCGCCTTTTTGTAGTTGTGACGGTGATGCAGGGTCGCCGGTATACTGAACTCGGATGTCCACTTATCTAGTAGGCCATGCGGACGCTTAGGCCGCAGAAGCGAATTACCGAAGGGGGTCAAACTGAGAACGTAATTTCTCTTAAGCCGCATCCAGTAGCCGAACGGAGCTAGTCAGAACGTACCAGATCTCAACTCGTAGATATACTAGACCGATTGTTGCCAACACGACCGGTAATACTTTATTGAAAAATGTCAGTTGTATCTAAATTTGGTATGTCTTTTTGTTTCAGTGTGGGCTCCTATGGGGTGATGGGCGGCGGGGCGGTGTTGGAGGTGGTGGCGGGGTGGCGTAGGGGCGGTGGTGGCGGGGCGGTGGGGGCGGGGGTGGCTCGGGGGTGGGCGTCTCCGAGAGCTACCTGAGCACCGCAGCGATGGTGGCCGCCGCCGCTACCGCCACCGCTACCGCCACCGCCAGCGTCGTCGCCCTCCACGACAGGCATGACATCCAGCCCCAGTACAATCAGGTACGTTCATCAACTCTTATCAACCCGCAGTACTGTAACTATTAGTCGCCTCGGCAGTTTCACATGGGCGTCCGCTCAATAATATACACTCAAAAAAATATTCTTTCGCCGCTGATTTCCCAGCGGAACCCGAAAATACTGTTCCGGAATGGATTAAGAAGCAGGGAATTGTTGACGAACATTGATGTTTACTAAAATATACATATATGTGTATATGTCCATTTGGCGAACGCTCATGCGCGTAAACAGTTTCCTCGGTGTAACAGATAATAATCACGATTTTTGCGTATAACTGCAAGTATAAAATGTTGAAATATTTTATATTTTTCCCCTACTCAATATTGAGAATAAGGGCATGGGCGTCCTTTGAAGACGAGTCACTGAAAGGATTGAGGAAGTACACTTTCGAATAAGCCCACCCTTCGATTCAACTAAAGTTTACTATAATTGTCTGTATAATTCTTTTGTAACTTTTAATTTTTCTTCATTTAAGAAACACAATTTTACACTTCCTTAGACGAAGCCAACTCCTGCCCCTCAGCTCGTCTGGCGGACGCCCTTGCACCCGACAGATTCCTTTTTTCATTTCATTAGACGATATATTTTTATATTGTAATAACTAGAAGAATATAACTAGAAGAGGAATGTTTTAAAATTTAAACGAGTCGGCGGTAGGGGGGCGTGATTTGTCCGTGTTGAGAGGATTGTTATTTTTTGGGGGGGAGGACTCTGTGGAGTGCTCACGGGTCAAAAAGCTTTTGGCGACGACACCACCTCGTTATTTTCCCTTCAAACGAAGAAAGAGTCATTTCCTTTTCTGCCCGGTAAATTATTTAAACAAATATGTAGGATGTCGCGGGAATGTCACCTTCAAACTAGAAGACCAAGTTAATATTTAGGACATCATCCCTGAGTCGTTCAGGTTCGTTGAATAGCGCTTCGTTAATTTAATTTACATGACGGATTTTGAAAATGAAAAAATTAAGATTTCGGAACGAGCAACACCTTTTCCTCTGCCCCAAGCATTATTTCTTTATTGTTTTCTTTTATGCACTGACTTAAGTCTATGCACATCACGAATATCAGGTTTTGAATATTTCGGGTATAGAGTTTATTATTATAGTTGTCGGAGGAGTGTTTTGGCGATCTATAATAATACTATCATCCGCGGTACGACAGATCCCCCCTTTGCCATTCGCACCCTCCTTCCTAATTCAAGTCATCAAGTGGCTGCGTTAAATTATACCGTCCGATTTAAGGGCGGGTGTTGGCGGTTGGATAAGATTTAGGAGACGAAATTGGGGGCAAGTTTTGGAAGAAAGGCGGATCGGATGTTAATGACTGGGTGAGGGGTGGTGATGGGGGCGCCCAGACTGCCTGGGAGAGTGGCGTGCATAAATTATGGAGTAATATCGGTTCACTGCATAACACGGCCCATAAGCAATTTATAGAAGGTATTAGCGATTACTTATTAAAACAGTTATCAACGGAGTTAGGGGCCTAACTCCTACTGCTCTGCTGGAGAGAGCGGCGGCACCGAGAAGGATAAGGTATATTAGTTAGTGAAGTACACCTGCTTTTGCACTTTACACAAGCCCGGCCCTAATACTGCAGAGCATGTTTATAGCTATTTAGTTATGTGTTCGTAAAGCTCCTTCGGCGTCCGAAACTTACACAAGACGCAGGATTAGTTCCCGTGGGACGTTAGTGCCGATAATCTACTTTAAACCAACAAAAAATTAGGACGGGAACGCGGCCCATCCGTATACCGCAAATGGTCGTGCTGTGTCCCCCCCCCCGCGCTCACTCTATAAGCCCACAAATCCCACCCGTGAGTGTACTCTCCCATTCATAGTGTTTATGCTACATATAAACAGATCTCCGCCAGCGTCGATTGCCTTGGCCTCGCGTACTAATAAATTACGATCATATAATAACCGCCGACAGATTGAACAAACAACATAAATATACGTTCGTATTTCATTACGTACATGACGGCCTGTTATAATTACGACGTCTAATTGATTTCCCCCCTCCGCCCCCCGCCCCTAAGGTGACGGAATCGGAAATATAACTCGACAACGCGCCTGTTCGTAACTTTGAAATTATGGACTCTCTATCCGTTTACGGTACGTCATCTCGCCATTAGCAACACACGTGCTCGTGTTTTTATATATATATACAATATTGGAAACGTTTCAGTTGTTTAGTACAGTAATGCAGTAATAAAAGACCGGATATTCGCGCAGCTAAAGAAATTGGGCTACTAATGGAAGTAATCTTTACGAATCAGTCGATCTTTAAAATCTCCATATTTTGAATATATGCCACACTGCAAATATCAATCCGTAATTGTAGTTGTATCGTATAACTGAAAGATTTTGTAATTTTGCGTGTCGATTTAAACCGGTCACTTTTTTTTTGGAAATGTTGAAAGTAATTTGAGCCCGATTGTATATTAAAGGGACCGTATTTCGTGTAATCCGAGCGCGGGCTGGGGGTCGGTTGTAAAATAAACGCCCGTCGCTGGTACAGCGGACCCGGAAGAGAGTCGAGTTTGGGCCGAATTCCTTTCGCCGCCTTCGGTACAATTCGACTTGTCCCCGACGGCTTTTGCTAAAGGTCACGGGGGTCCGGTTCTCGGTGGAAATCGCCGATTAACAATTGGCCGGCGGATCGCTATTATTTTTTTATTTTTTCTTACCTTCGTTAAATTTTATCGGGCGTTAATCGTATGCGGCGTTAGGAAAGGGGTGTCGTACACCTGTGTTGTCCTTCCGATTGTGAAAGCCCATCGGGAGGCGGCCGACCTTCCTCCAGCCATCTGAGTCAACTACCCCCTGCCATTCGCGTTTTTTTAGATTAGGCCTCCGCGTTGCTCAATCGAGCCGGTAGTGGGCGCGAGTACGAGTAGGCAGGCTCAATAGCGTTCGTTCGAGATACGGCTGGCTATCGGCCCTCGGCCCGCCCGTTCTTATCAATAGAACACGCGGTTCCTCCGAGAAACTCTCGTGTCCCCGATGTGGGACGACCCCGATAATCTGCCGCGGTTTAGTTTCTTACCCGCCAACCCGATGGGTTTTTCGTCGTTTTTTTTTATGAAATGTGCTGTTTCAAAATTTAAATTTCACCCCATTAAACGTCGTCAATACTGGCGCTGTTTGAAGCTGAATCATTAGGGTTGCGTACCGTCAACATTCTTTTGAACGCCCCCTACTCAAATCCAACCTAATTCTCGCTTAATTTCGACTTTATTCCCACAGAGTTTGATACTGTCGATCCCCAAAAAGGTTATAATTGCGTTATAATCGACGTTAGTGCTGATTTATAGTCGTGCGAATCGGCATGCGAATGGGTATTGACTGGTTGGTGAAGAGCCAGGAGTTGTGGTCGGGGCCAGTGTACCGGAGGAGGTGCGTATTCGGGCGGAAAGTTCAGTTATTTAGAGGTAGCAGAAGGAGGGCTGGAGGGGGGAGGGGGAGTGAGAGGGAGGTGATAGTGGAGGGCCCGGCGGCTAACAGAGCACGAGGTACCGTTACGCCCCAACCGAGTCATCTACTTTCTTCTACCGGGCTCATTTCTTTAATTCAGGCCTCTCTTTCTCCCCCCCCCTCTCTCTCTCTCTCTCTCTCTACCTCAGTCTTTTACATTTTCCCTCCTTCTCCACTGTATGGTGTATGGGTCCAACGACCCCGATTCACATTCATCCTGCATAAGGAAAATATTACACGATGAAGTATAACACTAAACAGCATTACCTTGGTACGTACATATATCCCTGAGAGAAAAGCGGCCGAACTGAATACCTACTTTAGAAATTTGGTCTTGAGGCGAAAGCCTAGGAGACGCCAAACAGAGTAGAAAGAATAAAAATCTACTAGTATTTTTCAGTATATATTAGAAGGTTAAGGTATGTACAGAAACAAAATCTCCCTCTCACATCCTCTTCCCTTCTGACCCCTCTTTTATCTCCTCCTTTATGTTCGGTACTCTCCAGTGGAACGTAGGAATAATCGTGGACTAGAAAACGAATAGAAATTTGAATATCACGATCGGGCGAAAGTTTTCTATTTATTACATTACCTTCGCCCGGCTCAAAATATCGTAAAGGACGTTCAAAGGACGTTTGTTGGAATTTTCATTCCTGATATTTCGCATAATTTCTATGGAAACAGACTTCGACGGCCAATCCAGTTTGCGTTTAGGATTTTATTGCCGTCGTGTGTTGGATAAAAATTGGAATTTATTGCGTTCAAACCAGCATTTGCGGTAAGTTGGCGGAAGGAAGGCCAGTCCCGTTGTTGTTCGCATTTGAACTGTCGCAGACCTTTCGCGAGGCAGTATGAGAGCGAAACTTTCACGCATGCCGACCAGAAGAGAGAATTAGCTAAAAAAAAAAAAGCAAGCTGTGGTATTTCTATACTGATTTTTATTTCAGGCATCATGAGAGCAAAACTTTCACCTACGGCATCCAGGTGAGAGAGTGAACTAAACAAAAAGTACCGATATTGATGAAAATTGTAACGTTCGTTTCAAAAATATGGGTTTAAATAGCAATCTCGAGGTATCTATAAGTGGTTCTGAAATACCTTTGATATTTCTATATGTTGATACTGACTTGGCGTTGTATCTATGGGTAATGGAATCGATACATTGATTTTGACACATTCCACGGTGCAGTTAATTATTAACGAGGCATCGATTCCTATTGGAACAGGAATTGGAAGGTTTATCCACGTGGCATCCACTGGTGCAATGTTTCAGTTATGTTGGGAAATTTGTTTTTGTCATAAGATGGGAATGTCGTGGATGTGACGAAACAGCGCAGGCCCCGGAGTAACGCTGGACGTTTGAACCGTGTCTAACGCGCCCCCTCCTCCGCTTTTTCACTCGCCCGCCCCGTTATTCAATTCGGTCAAATGTCGACTGTGCAACATGCAAACGGTTCCGGTTCAAATTGCAAATTCATTTCAAGAGTGTCTATTTCGCTGGAACATTCGAAAATTTAAAAGCCCCGAAATAAATATGCATTGTCGCGAGACAATCTTCCCTGAGACAAGTTGCCGGACCTGCCGTATTGCTGCCCAAGTTCATCTCTTAAAAAGTCCCCTCCCCCACCGCTTTCCGATATTAACAGTGATTCGCCGGCGCTCTCTCCCTGTCGTCTGTCCATTCTTTCGCGTTTCCAGTTCTCAGTCCTCGCATACAAATTGCGTTCCCCCTCGCCGCTCCCTGACTTTTCCCGATTTCTTCGCTATTTCGGGGCCTCTTTCGTTCAGAGAATATCGGCCGGCGCCGTGATTTCTTGCCTTCTTGCTAATACTATCGATAGACGGTTTTTTTACGATGTAACGTTTGACTCGTTAAAAGCTAACCCGAGTTAATTGCTCGGTCGTTATCGAGCGCCCGTATTTGCGCCCAAGGACTGGCCTTTATTATTTGTTTTTATTGTTTTTTTTTTCATTTTTCATTTTTCGCTCGAGGGAAACTCCCGGTAATGGCTGTCGATTTTTATCCGTCCGAAGACTGTCGCACCGCTCTACCCTTTACTCGATAATGATACAGTTGAAATACGTTGGGGAGGAGTCCGACCGGTCCCCTTAATTGTTTAAACTTTTATTTTCGAGTTATGCCCAGATTTAAATAATACTCCCTCCTGAGCTGGACCGGTTTCTTCCTCTCGCCATCGTATGTATGTAACATTGCTGTGACATTGTTGAAAGGATGTCACTTCGTAGTATCGGGGGACCGAATAACATCCTAAACAGGTCGATTGAATAGGGTGTAAACGAATTTGTTGGCCATGTTTCGTTTCTAGGAAGGTTCTATAAGGACGGGTTGTTTGCAGGCGGAATATTTAAAATAAAGAATTTCTATAAAATCCGAGTCCGAAAATCCGAATAGAAGGTATAGATTCATGTTACGGTTCGGAAAATGATTTTGGTTGGCCAAACGAAGTCGGGTGGGTTCGATAAGGAAAACAAGGGAGGATACTGGCGTTGGTGGTGGTGGTGGTGGTGGTGGTGGTGCTAGGTGCCGACCTCATTACCTATTCCAGATTTCAATCTTGAAATTGCCCCCAGTACTTATTTAATATTTCCGGCGGCGAGGTATCCGCTCTCGGTCATCAACATCGGGATTCCTCCGGAGAGAATTTATCTTTATTTTCCCTTCGTTTTTTCCCCCTCCCATTCTCTTATTATTCCCTCCTTCGGCTCGACCGAACCCAGCCACTTGTACACATTCACGAAAAACTGGATAAACGATACGCCAACGTATATTCAGACTATGCGTCGATATCGATTAATCTTTTTCTCGGCAGAGTCTTGACTGTAAATTAGTTTCGGTACGGTGAAATATTTTTCCCGCGTCAGAATTGTCTTTATTCCGTCCTCTTTACATTTATCGTATATTGTATGTTTTAAATTTTAAAATGTTACTCCATGTGTTGATGAATTCAGTCTCAATGTTGTGTATCTGTGTGTAAGAAGAAAAAAACGAACAAGATACCATAATTGTCTCCATCCGAAAGTACTATTATTGCGGAGAGTCATCAGATTTCTTTTGTTTTAATTATGGTTAATTAAATGTGATGGCGAAATTTTTACAGTTCTTTTTATTTTAACTTTTCCAGCTGCGGCCCCCCCTGAGGTGAGCAATCAAAACAATAATCGTATCAGTGTACATTTGTGTTATTTCGTTGATTTGGTGTCAATATATTGATGGTAACATATTTCAAAAAACCATTTTACCTTCCCGCCCGCCTTAAATGCGCACCCCGCCAACCGGGACCTGGCTCACACCCGATCCGATCCCCAGTTCTCAACATCCCCCATCCCTGAAGTAGTTTTTACAAAATTGATGTTTCGTTTTTATCATTAATCAAGTAGTTTTTCTGTGGTGTCTGTCATAGCCAGCTTTTATGTTTTCATATTTTGTTTTGGAATTTAGGGCCGTCCGAACGACATGATTTGGACGGGCTGTTTAGTGTATTCCTTCGTTTATTTCATTTTATTACATTTTTTTTTCGATTTGCCTTCGTTATTTGATGTGTGTGTTTCATATCGCACCCGACTCTTGACTGTTGAGTTTGTCGCTCTTAGAGCGATTTTTCGCCGTCCGAAATTCTATGTTATAACTACAATGTTTGTACATACATATGGCCTGATCCTCCTAGAATGCTAGATGATGGTAGAACGGAAGTAATTTTAGGAAATCGAAAATTTTAGCACCACTACAATTACCCGGTTGAAAATCGCTTATTTAATTATTTCAATCTTCAACCGACCGATAAATCACCGGTAGGAAAAAGTATTTTTAAGCATATGCGTTTCTTGTGAAATAGCACGAATTTAAACGATTGGATAAATTAAATAAGTATAATCCGCCCGGGTTTTGGCTAGTCGAACCACTCGGCCTTTGAAAATTTATATTTCAATAATTTTTTATTTTAACTAATCCAGTTTTGTGAAGGTCACCGCCGCCTGAATTCGGCGGTAAGTTGATTAAATAAGCGATAAGATGTACAGTGCCGTATCTTGAGTACGTTGGCGATTTACAGCAAAAGGTTTTTCGATGACCAAGCGACTTGAAGTTCATTACGAAATATTTTTTTTTTTTTGAAGCCGTTGGCCGGTCTGAATTGATCTTAGACCGCACCGGCGAATAACTAATAAAATTTCCAGTTCGTAACGCAAGATAGTCCGTTCAACAATTATCGGTGAATAAGCGATAGGTAACGAAACGTACTTACTTGCGCAACGGCTAATGCGTATATCAGTTCCGTTCGGGACACAATGGATTGATCAATCGTGTACACGATTGCGTGAATAGCGGACGCGGCATTCTTTCATAATCGATTAACGAGACATTTCTTTTTTTTTTGAAAACCCCTTTTTTTGTTGGACTGGTATCAGTTTAAATTTAAAATGTGTGTAATACGATCACCCAGTCACACACAGAATCGTGTGCGTACATCGAGGCGCGCGTGTAATATTGTTGTTGAACGTGTACAGTATTTTGCCGACAAGGAACTTGTGTAATCGCTTTTTTTTTTCTGCGGTGCCAATGTAAAGTGAGAAAGCCCTAAATCTTGATTTCGTAATGTGAGAACTTCGTTCAAATTACCCCGCCTTTTTTCTGTCTAGAGAGTACGTGAGTACAGATACATACATGTATATACTGATTTACTCATTTATTTATATACATATATAAACATATATAATATATATTGTTCACCTATCAGTTTTTCATTGAAAACCACTCAGTGTTGTCATGCATGCAGGTAATGCCTAATTGTTTATGAGAGTGTCATAAATCATATTTAGTATTTTCAATGTTCACTGTTTTAACTGCTTCATTGTAAACCGAGTCGATGCCCACCCCGTCGTGGAGCTCGGTACAGTTTAGTTTTTCTAGTTGTGTCCTTGATTCGCTTCATTGGCGTACAGTCAAACACTTGACGTTGTCTTTAGTACGTCGGCCGGTCAATGTTGCCTTGTTCAATTTTCATTCCAATTATTATTGTGTGCATTGACGCATTTATGTTTGTAATGTTTATGTTTTACTATGGAAACATCTGTGGGAAAGAAATTTCAGTTCGAAACTGTGAACTGAGGACCTCGATTAAGGACCTCGATGAATTTTAGATACCGGGCCTGTAGGCTTCAACTTCTCCTATCGTCCCGTTACTTCGGTGTTAATTAGATGCCTCCACTTCTTTTACTTCTGTTTGGATAGATCATCAAGCTCCAAACGCGTCGGCTGTTCATTCGACCCACAGCAGGACAACAGAATATCATTTAGCTAATTTTCAATCCCCGGGTTTGCTTTTGGGGAATCTGGAAAATATAAGTCCTGTTTCTCCGTTGTAAAAATATATTTTTATAGCAAACACTCGAAGAATTCAATAGGGATTCCGGAATATTCAAATATGAAAATGTTTTTCGAAAACTAAAAACACACGTGGGAACTGGTAACTCGGCGGGACCTTGAGACAGGGAGATAGCATCCGAGATAGGGCCCTCCCCCCCGTCTTCACCCCCACCCCCCCACCCCCCCACATCACACCCGCCTCTAGTCTGAGCTTAGACCATTGATCTTATTGCAGTCGGCGTACCGGAGTTTTTCCTGTCCCCGTCGGATTATTTTCCGACGTATTTTATTCGGCCGCCGAGAATAAATTCTACGAAGAGACGGCTATTTTGTACATCGACGAATCGTTTATATAAAATATCGGGTATTTCCCGCTTGACGCAAAGTGAGCAGGGCGTGATTAATCCGATGGTCAGTAGAGTACGGGGATTACGGCCTCGTCCGGCCGGCGGGGGTTAAACTCCAGCCGGGAAAAATGCAGCCAAGTGACTCACCTAAAGGAATTCCACATAAACCCCGTAGGAATTTTCCAGCCTGTTCTCCTATCTATGTTTGTCTTCTAAATCCAACGGCTTCCTTCTCAGAACGACCATAATATTTGCCCATTAGGGGGATGATTTTTCTCCCGTTTCCGATTTGGCTCTGATCGGCTCCTGGGGAGTGGAACTGGAGGATTACTGTTGAACTGGTATGCGGCGGCCGCCACTGGCAAATCCGCACGACGCTAATTGTTGTCGCGACAACAATAATGGAGGGAGTTCGGCACTCATTTGGAGCCGTTCCAAATACCCGTTTTTCAACCCCCGCCGGCCCCATTCAGAGAGCCCATCCGGCGCGGAAAGAGACGCGGCCGTTTTCTGTACAGCGATTGCCGTAAGAGCAATTCCCGACCGACCGACCGGATTATCGCTGCACGAATTTACATCCAAGTAGTTCTCCAGAGCCGGTCGCTCGTGTATCCGACATTTGCTACGAGAGTTGGCAATATAATCGGCACAAAGGAGGCATAATTTTTATTTCAATTGCCTCCTACATAAAAGCGGCGCATCGACGACTTCGCTACTTCTTCGACCACTCGTGTTGACGCGCGATGAATGGCACTACAATGGTGTCGTCGTGTTTAATTATTTGTACCGGTGTTTAATTTCCGATTACACTGTGCAAATCGTATTTCAATAACCGCGTGTTTGAGATATGTCACGATAACGGAGTGTGTGTGTGTGTGTAGAGAACCGTGTCGTTTCAGTTTGTTTCCTGTCTGTAGTACGGAGCCTTCGATTAAAATTGATGGACAAACTTTTCCGCCAATGAATTCAAACGCTGGATTTCTATAAGAATGAATCTCCCTCGGTCCGGCTCCTCCGTACGGTCCACGTTGTATTTTAAGACAAATGACGTATTCGAATAAGTTCTATTTCAAACTGGCCGAATATGGGGCCGGTTGTTCCTAAACGGTTGTTGTCCTCGATCTCGGGGCCCCTCTCTACCGGCTCGGGGTGGTGGCGCTTCTTCTTCCGATTTAAATATAAACCGGTCTAAAAATAGACGTGATTCATTTTGGGTATAACTAGAGCCCGCTACTAAAAATGCTACAGTCGGCAACATCTCCAGGCTCTTGTATATATCCCCATTTGTTTACAACGCGCGCTATGTTTTTTTTCTTTTACTAATGCTAAGACGTTAAAAATACGTTCTCAGTTTCCCCCAATAGTAGGAATAGTAATTTCATTTAAGAGGGATTTAAGTAGAAATTTCAGTGGGAATAGGAGTAATAATTACCCAAATGGGTCATCGGTGGTATTCGGTCGGTATCGAGGCTGAAGTCGTATAAGGCGATAACATGTTATCGATTGGAAGTTGTACATGACTATGACATAACTAAAGCACGCGTTAAGAACTAATACTGACGATGGTACCGGTCACGTACCGCTACAGTAAAGTAAGCTCCATACAATAAATATTTTTATTTAAAATTCCTTCCTGTAATACTTTGCTTTGTGTCGAAAATTATTGCGAGTTCAGCTTTATTCGAATCAAATGTTGGTTTAGATTTTTCAGTTGTTGATTCAAAAACTTGTAGTCGTCCATCAAGATAATTCGGGTCGTCAAAGCGACATTTTGTGAAGGGTTTCCAAAAAATTTGTCACCTCTCACTCACGTCCACTTCCCGAGATGCTGTTCTGGTGGAACTACGAAACAATTAATGTACAGTGCACTTAACACTATATAGAATACGTAAAATATACTTATGGCGGAGTAAGGTGGTAAATTAAAAAACCACCATTTTCAGTGATTTTTAGTGCTTAGTATAAATTAATTGTTTTGTGAAGGGAAGGCGCCTAGTAGGGCCACCAACGAAGTGGGTAAGCGTAACTTTTGTTTTTCTATCTAACCCCCCAATTTAGGGTGGTCTACCAATGGTGGAAGAAGGCGAGCTGGGACGATGATATCATTGTTAATTTTAGGGGATTTTAACCCCTCTGAGTTTCGTACAGCTGTATTTGCGTTTGTCCTGCGGTTGCCTTCAACCCTTCTTCTCCGTGTCGGAGCCCAAAAGGATGTTGGCTTATTGACAGTGGTAGCCTGCGCCCCGTCCCAGCTAGCAGCCAGCGTTGGTTTAGTCTGGCGTTTGGTCATTACCGCCGGCTCCATTCTTCACGCTTTCTTGAACAGGTTTATTGTTTGCTGAAACTCGGGCCCCGGCCTCGGCCCCGCCTCTTCCAGCATAGAAATCCAGTTTTCCAATTTTGCACAACACTTTTCTCCGGCCTGTCTCTCATATTTTCGGCGTCCAACAATTAATTGAGAGTCCGCTGTTTCGGTCGCGGAGGGGATTTAATTCTGCGTTTATTGGAAATGTTTTGTAGAGCAAGTATTCCTTCTTCTCGCGTGGTCTTCTCCAATGCTCCGGTACAGCGAAGTACAATCCTCATTGTATACGAAAGAAGCTGTACTCTCAGCTGCGACATGTTAGAAACGTTTACCGTCCCATTGGGTAATCTTCGGGTCAAAACGCCAAAACTCCCGGAAATAATGCGGGGCTCAGTTGGGGTGTGGAATTGGGAGATCGGTGAGCAGTGTATTTCATTAATTGGGCGTGTGAAACAAACTCGGGGTGGGTTTCGGTTTCACTAAGCCACAGTGGGGGCTGGCGGGGGCGCTCTCTGTCCCCGACAATGGGCTTAATCTAATAACGCTTCCCGATTCCTTGCCCGCAAGTGTCTCATTTATCATCCGGGTCCAAGCCCTCCCTCGGTGACGCCTGTCACGCCATCCGGGGACAGTGGAAGTCATCTTTCGGCGGTTCATTTACGTCCCGACGGACTTCACATCGGCCAGTGCTCCAGTTTTGTCGACGTAAACGAAACGCTGTGGAAATTCGTGGACTCGACTTACTTGTGATTGGTTCGTTTCCGGCGCTAGGCCTGCCTGCTTAATGTATAGAGTAATGAGTGCGACATCAATATACATCAGTATACACGTTATCCAATCTCTCTCCAAACTCTCATTCAAACTGCCTCGCTACTGGTTGTTCAAAACTAAGGCCTAAATCATGCCGTTGGTTCCTGTCCCACAACATTATCAACATACAATGGTTGGATCATGAGGGTTTGGAACAACTCACGCCTGAAATTTAAAATCCAACCAACCCCAATGAAACTGTTCAAATTTGATAATTTAACAGTGGATTGGGGAGAGAAAAAATCGTTAGAGTTATTCTTGAGTTACGCCACCTACAAATGGAATGGGACTAGTTGTGTGACCAATAAAGCGTCGCTATTTTAGTCCATTTTGTCGGGAAGGTATTTTTAGGCCGAGCGGGACGCCTGGACTCCAGAATGCATGCGATTCCCGACAGTATTCACGCCGGCCTCTATTCCCGGACTTCGACTCCTGAACAACTGTCAGTTTGTGTCAACCTTCGGTAGTCGCCCACCACCGAGATGTTCTTCAGATCTAGCAGCCACAAAACGCTAGCTCAGCAAATGTCTGCCAACTTACCACCCCCCCCCACCCCTCTCGGCTACTCTGCGGATATTTCATTAATCGATCATTTGGCTTTCCAGTCACTTTCGGAATTGAATCTCGGGGCACGTTCATTTTGAAAAACGGTCGGTCCCGCGTTAAGTTTTTTGGCAGCAGTACTGCCAACACCGTTTCTTCGACGGGACTCGATCTGTTCATTGATGGGGTTTTTTCTTTTTTTTGGTTCGCGTTCGTTTTCTGTCGGACGGATGTAGGTTCCGTTCCGTTGTTTCATTCATGATGCGGTATGACAGAATTCTCCCTGTTGGTTTTGAAAATCTTGTTTGCCTAATAGACTTCGTCATTGTAACCGGCGAATAGACAAGAATATATTTAAATCTACTTAACCATAATATTTAGTAGTTCGTGTTAGGTTTAGGTGAAAAAAAAATTAAGCTTGAAAATTCGTCTTTCATTTCCAGTCTGGAACTTGAAGCCATTCTTGGATCCGTCGATCGCTCTGAAACGATCATCCGCGTTATTATAGAATTATGAAAGCCCAATTTTGTACGATGTCGTCTCCAGTTGCAGTAGTATAGCTGTGAATGTTTCGGTTTAGAAAATGTTGGGGCGGTCGGAACCGAGCGGTGTGAAATCAAATTGGGGCACTTCTTCGTTATCTTGACGGAGCTTTCCCCCCGAAGGTCGGCCAATCGCCTTGCGCCCTCCCCCCTCGGTATTGACGTTTGTCGACTTTAACCAACAAAAAGCTCGGCTATAATTCAGTCCCGAGAGTACAGCTATTTCGGACGATATTGGTTCAATTTTATACTGTACGTCGATAATGTAACTACCTAGTGTAACTGTCAAATTTGGCTATTTATTGGACACAGAAAATTCTAGCTTCGGAATCTCATTTTGTCTCATTTTTTGTATGTGGACGTACTCCCTCATGTCCAGATGTTCCGGGGCACTACTCGAATTAAAAAAATATGAATATCGGTCGTTCGAAATCCAGATCTGAAGATACTGTCCTCGTCATTACATATTTCTCCACACATTAATATTATATTGGTTTAAGACCATTCCTACCCGCCAACTGGGGGCACACTTAATTATAAATTAATAATTTATATTATTACCCTTATAAATTAATATTAATGAGATACAATTTTAGTAGCTAATAATTTTTTAATCTCATTCCCACATTCTTTTATAAGTGGGGTTTTCTCGGCTGAATAATTCAAACTGTTAGAACAACTGTTCAGAAATTTGTCGAACCAAGTTTTCTTGGTTCTTGGTTTTCCTGACGTTTAGTAACTTAGCATTCAGTAACCTGAAGATGTCTCTTCTCCGTCATGTAGACCTTGACATCGAATACTTAATCTCGAATCGAGTACTGTGAGATCTGAAAACAAAATAAACAACAGAAAATTTATCCCATTTTCAACCCGGTTGACGAAGTTTATGGAGTTTCGGGCGTGTAAGGGAAGGATGGGGGGTCGGGGGTGTTGGGGGTGGGTGCTCCCGTATAATGCGGGGGCGTCGTCGCTCGACCAATGACCGGGCCCCTTCTGTGACCCTGTTTCCACGGCAACCGCTACGTCATTACTACTCTGTAGTAGAGCGGTGACGTAGTGGCCGTCGCCCTGGTTACCGCCCCCTCTCGGCTACCTCTCCTCCCCCTGTTGCACCAATACTATTCCCCATTATCTCTTTCTCCCTCCCTCCCTCCCTCCAACACTCTCTCTCTCTCTCCCACCCACCCCCTTCTCACCATTACTCGCTCCCTCCCGTCTGTCTCCCTTCCGTCCTTCTCACCCTTCCTTGCTCTCTCTCTCTCTCTCCCCCTCTCATTCTCCTATCCTACAATCCCTCTTTCCCTCATTCTCTCCTTTCTCCCCCTTTCATCTTCTCTCTCTATCCATCTCTCTCTCTCTCTTGCCCCTAGTCTAACCCACACTGCGGCACTGCCACCCCCTCGTTCATCCCTTCACCACAAACCCTCCCTTCCGCCTTCTCTCTCCCTCTCTGTCTGCTATTTCTGTCCCTCTCCCTCTCCCCTTTCTTCACTCCTTGTCTTCCTGCCCTTCCTTCTTCCCTCCTCGCCCAGTTCCTAATATCCCCCTATTTCATTCCTCCATTATCCTCTTCTCCCCGTCTACCTCCCTACCCTTCTGCTCGCATGTACTTAATCTGTTAATTATGTTTTTGTGTAATCAACTATTTACGAATGAGTTACTCTTAAATAATAATTATTTTTTTTACGCTCCGACTCTATTATGTGTACTTGGTTCGTGAAATAAGTGTTTTCGAACTTCGATTTTAATGATAGTGCTAGTGCATTAATCTAGTTGCAATAAATACGATGTTCTTAATTTGAATGGTATCTACGAATTCTCGTTTTGTTTATTAAACCTATTGTATCTCTAGACGGTTTTTTGAGAATTTATGTGAGTCAAACGGGTTTGACTGGGATTTTTCAAATTATTTTGTTTTCATTTATGGCAATACCACGAACCAGTTTATTAATAATGAACTGCGTGTTTAATTTAAATGTAATTAAATAAACGACTGTCTCGGGTACTTTCAGTATACCATATGCAGGAGTCACGTCGGAATATTTTATTCAAGGTTGAATGAAGCAAATTGACACATCGAGCCGCCGTTCTTTCTTCTCAACGCGAACGTTTGCCAGAATCATTCTTCATACTCAAAACATTTTCTTTAGGGGCTAATATCAGTTATTTAATCGTTCTTTTTTGTCACTGAATTAATAAATTATCCAAAAAATATATTCTTTTAATTGTAAACTATTGTAATGCAATTAAGAGCATAGATATTTAAAAAATTGTTACATAGTTTTGTAATTATATACATACGCATATTCCATGTAGTGTTAAATCAGATCAAGTTTTACGCATTTATTCTCATGCTTAAATGATAGACTCATAGTTTCTCCCACTGTGGAGTGTTCGATGAAAGGAAATGGAAACTGTGAAGTGATTGAATTCCTACAGGAATGCATTGACTCAGTGTGACTAACTATTTAAGATCGTTGCATAAAAGTCAAATAGCACGAGTAAGTCACGTCTTCTGGCCTCGTCAGACTAGACTGACCATGGTCGGCCTTCGTCGTGGTCTGATGCCCATATCAGTTTGTTTTACATTAACTGAACGGAACCCACACTCGGTGCTGCACTCCTCACACTGGTCCCTTATATTTTTTCCTCTCGAGTTCATTTTATATAGTAAAATACAGAATTCAAAAAATAAATGTCACCGGAATTAAAAAAAAGTTTTAATAATTTCTTATACCGCATTACACTTTATTCGCGAGAAATTGTTTTAGCTTCTCCCTCCTCGCTCACTTCAAGTTAACTCGGCTAATAGTTGTTGAGAATTTCGAAACGATTGAAAATATCGTATATTGGAATATAATTAAATTTAGTGCTCAAACTTTTGTTACTGTTTTCAGAACAAAATGTTTCTCCGTCAAGACTGGAAGTACAGTTGCTATGTTGTTCGACTTAACGTTACGAAGTTGTTCGTGTCCGATCAGATAAAATATTTAAAATAATTTCGTTCCTGTTTACATACTCTTTATTTATCGGGCCGGGGGGGGCTTTGCAGGTGCCTCGGCTTATAAATAAATTTTTATTAAATATTACCGAAATGAAAAATGTAAAATGTCCCCGGGGCAATTGGGAAACCCGAAAAATGTCGCTTGCAGCACGTGGGGATGTTATCGGGTTGCGGGATAGTGGTGGGCGGGGGGGGGGTCGATACCCGTTACGAATTTGCATCGGCTGATTACAGGCCGTTTTCAAACCAGGCCTAGCCACCGACAACGCTCCACTTATAATAAGCCGCTCTCGTCGGTTTTTTATCCCAGTTTTTCTTGTAAATAAAGTGTTCTATTCCTTCGGTTTTCGAGTTGCAAACCCGAGGGCGCAACTTCCCTTTGTTGTGCGCTGTCAGGCTCGACTCCATCGATCGTCCGGGGTTGAGGGCGAGGGGTAGGGCGGCCGGAGGGGGGTGGAGGTAGGGAGGTCTCCCTTTTTGTAAGAGAGACTCGACCGCCCCCTCTCGAGTGGCCGTCTCCAGCTTAGGGAATACCGTCGGCCGAGAAATAGGCCCGCACAAACTCCTCCCGGCTTTTTGTTCTAATCTGGGATATATCCGCGTTCCCGTACGGATTGCACTGCGACGGTAGCCTCACAGCGTGGGACACAGTCGCCGGTCTATTCTGAGACCGACCACGAGGGATTAGATCGATTTTGTTCAACGGCTGTTTAATAAGTCACCTCCCGCATACTACGTTCAAACGGATATTTCCCAGAAATTCATAGTATATCCGCATTTCGTTCCCATAGTCGTAAGCCGAACGTACAGTAGCGAATTCAAATTTATTTTGGTAAATGGCAGTCTAGGGAAGGAGAATTTATAACCCAGGAACTTGTTTCGATACAATTCGATTTAATTATTCGATCAGATATAAGTTGTGGAGTAAAATTGTTGTAAACGTCTTTAATATTCCTGACGAGAATACAGACATTTTATTATTCGACGAGTAGGCGACAAATTAAGCGTGCGAACGTTCTTCTACAGGACTGGTGGGAGGGGGGGTGGTTAGAGAAAAAAAATTTGTCGAAACTATCGAAAATTCAGTTCGCGTTCCACCCCACCGGCCGGCTCCACTCACATCCGGGATTGTGTGTTCCGAAGTTGGCAAAAGGCCGCTAGGTTTAGGATGTTGTATCATATAAAATAGCAATCAAGGAGACAGCAAGGCAGGAGGAGGAGGAGAGGAGGAAGGCAGCCTTGGTCCCGGTGGCCCCTTCCTTCCATCCCGCCCTCCACCCTCTCCTTTCTTCTCTCTCTCTCTCTCTCTCTCTCTCTCTCCTCTGGCTGTGATTACTGAAAACAATCAAGGCTGAATTGGCAATAGATCGCCGCCGCCGCCTGAAAGAAAAGAGAGGGAGCGAACCCGCGTGATGTGGTTGAGGGGGGCGGAAGAGAGGATTATTCGGAATTTTTATTCCCCGCCACCGCCTTTCGTTCCGTAGAGCGGCTCCGTCAAGTCGACTGTTCCACTTTCGCCGGCCGCCGAATAACGCTTTTCCAAAAGAGAATCGGTCTCAGGAAGGGTTCAAAATCTGTTGCGGGGTTAAAAATAAGCCTTCGAATCCGCCAACTCCAGATGCAAATTGAATTTTGTCAAGTGTTGAGGCGATTGTTAAAACCGAAGGTGTATGAAGAATCGCCTATACGGAGTCGTAGGAACGAGTCGTCTTTTGGCGTATTAGGCTATTAGGTATAGGCGGCGCTTTTGTAATGTGTCTTTCTTAGTAACTTGTTCTTGGTTGTTAGAGGCAAGGCCGAATTGACCGTTACGCAAAACACGCACGTGCGTGTTGAAAAATGGACCCGTACCTCGTCGCCAGTATCGAAATTGAATTTATTAAACGCTGAGGCGGGCCAAGCTCCCGTCTTTGTAAATAATAGACTCCTCCATCGCTCTATGATTACAAATGTCTCTAGGATTATTTCTTTTCTGTTTCAGATGCAGGGGGTCGGCCAGCAGTACGGCGGTGTGGGCGGGGGTTACGGCCAGCGAGGCGCCGGCGGTCCCATGGCCGGCATGAACGGCATGGGTGGCGGCGGAATGGGAGGAGGCGGCATGGGTGGAGGCGGCATGGGGGGCGGCGGCATGGGCGGAGGCGGCATGGCCCAGATGGGCATGCCCATGGGTATGGGACAGCCCAACGGCCCCGTCCACGGGCCCCCGGGCATGATAACCCCGCCGGGCATACAGCCCGGCACCGCAGGCGGACCAATGAAAGGCATCCCGATGCAGGTCTGTATTGCATTCTTATTTATCTGCTAGTATAAGACTAGTCTTATTTATCAATGATTTCTACTTCTCATTTTAATAAGGGAGGCTCTTTAAACATGTCCTCACCCACCGACCCTTCATAGAATAATTACTTCGTTCAGACAAGTGGTGCTTAATCATTTTTGTCCAGATTTTGGCAATTAATAAAATAGCGATTAGAATCCGATTGACAAAAATAATCTATAATAACAAATATTGTATTATTTCTACGAGATTATACTTATACTAGGATTGCCCCAAGGATAATGTCTTGGATTGGTTTTTGGATAAGTTGCGAGCGTATAAGGGGAAAGGGCTTAATTTTATAAATAGTTTGTAGTCTTCGCTTCGGTTTATTTGTTTTATTCTTAAAATTCATTTTCGAGGCGCATTCTCAACCGGGTTGTAATAAGTGGTTCTGTTGATAACACCCGGCTTCCTTTTTTTTGTCCGGTTCGCTCTCAACCAGTGGAACATTAGCCTCAACAAATGTTAACCAAACAACACTGGTCCCCCTCCGCCTTCTCAAACGTTTGGTAAAAACATGGTGAGAGGCGCCATACAGAGTTTTGTGTATAAATATGTTTTGCTTACGCCTAAAGATCCGGTATTTTGTTTACTTCGCCTAATGTAAATAGTTTTGTTTTACACTATTTTCTGGTAGAAAAAATTGTGAACTTTTTTCGGGAAGGATACGTTTCGTTCGGTGGTCTTCCAGTAGTAATTTTAATAAATTTCCATTTACGCCGTGTAACGAAGGCAACCCAAGCGTAAATTGTGAATTATTCTTATTTGACTCTACAGCTAACTCTTTACCTGTGTAGGTAAATACCAGTATGCCTTCTCCCATTGGCGAGTCCTTGAGCTCACACCTTACTTCTTTGCTATTTCCTGAATAAAAATGTAGACGATCTTTGTACACCGGGTGCGTGCAATAATTAATGCACTTGTTTTTATGGTGGTGTAAATTAAGAATTTATAACAATTTCCATAATAAGCTTTCAACTTTTTTCAGTTTTTTGTTATAATCGATAATAAATGGTAATATCCTGTATGGTTTTGTGAACTCCGTCTGTGGTAGGGTCCTATGGTTACTAAAACTGTATAAACATTCATATTTAATTGATAGTATTAAGTATGACTATTAAGCTTCCTGGTGTTAAGCAACCGTTGATCATTGCTATGTTTTTATATTTTTTGATTTTGTTCTATGATAAAAGTCCTAAACTTTAAAGATCGATTATTAACATTCTTGTAGAATACAACAATACTTCACCTTCGTGTTGATCGAGGTTTATGAAATTAAAAATTTTCCTTGTTTTCACATTTATGCAAAGTTGCTCTGAAATGTTGAAAGCCGCCTAAATAATATTGTTTTGTACGAGTTAGGTGTAAGCTCTGGGATAAGGTTGGGCACGATTGCCCCCTCTTGCTTTAAAGGTAGATAATCTAATGTTTGTTTAGTGGCAGTTCCTATCAGTTGTTTGTTAAACAAAAGAAAACACTAGATAACATACGTTTTTCCAATACAGCTCCAAATGTGTTTTTATTCTACGAAAAAAACAACTAATTGCGCTACACTTTTTGTCCCGATATAGAAGTGCGAATGCGAAATTGTTTGCACCACGATCGAGATCATCTCCGTCGTCGTTGAATACAGCCTTGAGCTCGATGTAGCGCGAATTAAAAGATAATTGAGAACGAGCGTTGGTTCGATTTTCGAATTTATTTAAATTTTTTCCAAATTGAAAATTGCAGGGTGCCGGCAATCAAGTGTACCCAAGAAGATTGGCTCCTTACCCGTCGCCCAGTATGCACATGACGCAGAAGAGGCAGTACCCCAGCCCAGGGCCTGCTCCAAACATGCAACAGCCATTCCCGACCAACAACAGCCCTCAGGTAAATGTTTTTTTAGAAAATTTCAATCCAAGGTGACCACTATTTTCTGTTAATAATTTTCGAATCCTAATAGACGACTCATATTTTAAATTGTATATAACATTATGTAGCATGGAATAAGATAGGCTGACGTACTCCCCTGTTATGGGAGCACTATTTCTGCTCCGTGAACTTTGTTTAACATACCATCCCACTTGTGCAGACAGCTAGAAATGTATTATCGTATTTATACTAATAGCCGAAATGTCTTATTTTGCAGTATGGTGTCGGTTACAACGGACGGCCCAACTTCCAGGCCCAGTACCAGGCGCAACAGCAGATGGGATTCGTGGGGAACAACGGTGGTGCGGGTGTGGGCAGGGGCGGTATGCGACAGGCGACGCCGCCCTACCAGCAGTACCAGCAGTACGGCGGTCCGGTCGGCGTGGGCGTGGGCGTGGGCGTGGGTGTCGGGGGCGGCGGCGGTGGCGGAGGCGGCGGCGGCGGAGGCTTCCCCCAGCAGGAGAGGCCCAACACCTACCAACACCACAGCCCCATACCCGGCAACCCCACGCCACCGCTCACACCGGCCAACACCATACCTCCCTATGTCAGCCCCAACCATGACATCAAGCCTACCTTCAGTGACCTCAAACAGCCCCTTGTACAGAGTATGTCTTCCCATTTTTCATTTCCCGATATCGCTAACGATTGAATCATCGGGGAATTATAATATTTTATCTTTATTTCAGAAGATGATGAGCTGAGGCTGACATTCCCCGTTAGAGACGGGATCATATTACCTCCTTTTAGGCTAGAGCACAATCTAGCAGTAAGTAACCACGCGTTCCAGCTCAAACCGACAGTCCATCAAACACTTATGTGGAGGTGTGTATCGTCTTATTTACTCTTTTATTTATTAGTACAATTAATAAAGAATATAAAAATTTAATTTTGGCGACTTTTTCAGGTCTGATCTTGAGCTTCAACTGAAATGCTTTCACCACGAAGACCGAGCGATGAATACAAACTGGCCGGCCAGTGTTCAAGTCTCGGTGAATGCTACCCCCCTATCTATAGACAGGGGAGAAAACAAAACATCGCATAAACCTCTTTACCTCAAAGAAGTCTGCCAAGCGGGCAGAAATACAATACAGATAACGGTTTCGGCTTGCTGTTGTGTAAGTACCAACTCTGCTCGATTCACGACATTACCATTTAATGTATTCACTGCGCATTGTTTCAATTAATCTATCAATATTTTTCTATCTTTCAGTCGCACCTGTTTGTCCTGCAACTGGTGCACAGGCCAAGTGTTAGGAGTGTCCTTCAGGGGCTGCTCAGGAAACGTCTCTTGACCGCCGACCATTGTATCGCGAAGATCAAACGCAATTTCAGCAACACTGCTTCAGCATCCGCATTTGGCTGTCCAGATAAGGATGCTGTCGAACAAACTGCCCTCAAGGTAACCAATCATCTCAGTATTACCAGGTTTTTAGATATAATAAATTATGTTGAGACATATGGAATGAGTGTAGATACAAAAATATTTTTTCTCTGCAATGCAAAAAATTCAGAAACTATATTATAATTATAAATGTACAATTAATGGAGAGGAAATGGACTTAAGTAACTACTTAATATCCGTAGTAATAATTCATATTTTTTATAATAGAGCAATAAAAGAACAATATTTATGCCTTTTTTTTAAATGTCTTTCTGTGAAGTACTTTCAGTGCATGAATAAAACTGATATTACTGTATTACTTAGGACAACTGTTTCCCTTTTTTACAGGTTTCCCTAAAATGCCCTATAACATTTAAAAAGATAACGTTGCCAGCAAGGGGGCACGATTGCAAACACATCCAATGCTTCGATCTTGAATCCTACCTCCAACTTAACTGCGATAGAGGATCGTGGAGGTGTCCTGTGTGCAAGTGAGTCAACTATTAATGTTAAATATTTTCATGTTAATTTCAAAGAAATTGGCCTCAAAGAAAAACTATCAAATGTACGGCACCTGTTTACAGCACCTGTATTATTTTATTTTCAGTAAACCTGCCCAATTGGAAGGGTTAGAGGTTGACCAATACATGTGGGGAATCCTCAACACTTTGAATACATCTGATGTTGAAGAAGTAACCATAGATGCCTCAGCCAACTGGAAACCTGCTAGGGGAATGCAAGGAATAAAAGTAAGTTTCCATGTATTCAATATTATTTAAAACGAGTCTAATAATATAGACATATAATTTTAAAAATTAACATTTGAATGAAATTAACTCTAATAGCAACAAAAAGTCTAAATAACCTATTAATGGCTGATATTGTAAAGAATATATTCATTAAAAAGTTTGAGCTATGAAATTAGAAATTTAAAATTGTCATTAATGTAACATTGCACTTAAGTTTGTAGTGATTAAATAAATATTTTTTGTTTATAGACGGAACCAGATGAAACAGAATCATGTGGTGGAAAGCGGCTTAATAAGGCAATGTCTCCTGGCAGTATGACATTACCCACAATGAACAACTGGGACATGAGCCAGTCAATGTCACCCTACATTCCACCTGATATGAATAGTATGTATTTTAAATTAATTAGTTTTATTTTTAACTTGCAGCATAGAATATGATATGGTTTTGTCAATTGACCTAACAGTGAAGCTACAATTAATTCCAAAAAAAACTATAATTGTCTCTTTAATTTCTCTAGGCATTGCAAGTGGATCGATGATGGGATCAAATGGTCCACCACCATATCCTGGAGGTTCGATGGCCAGAGGTTACGATTTCAATCCTGTCACCACCTCAAGTTCTGAGTTCAGCACAACGCCCATGTCACATATGAATGACACAGGGCCACCTCTTGACCCATTAAATGCTATGGAGAAATCTCTCAATGAACAGGTATGTTTCCATTTTCATTGCAATTGAAAAATTAAATAACTGATTGCCAATCAATTATTATATTTGTATCAATGATACAAGTGTTCCTTTAATAAACTCCAGCAGACATTTTTTGTCTGAACACATTTTAAAATTGAATTTTAAATTGAACACTAAAATCTTGGACTCTAAAGATTGTCTAATTCTTACAAGTAAAACAGAGTACAATAGTTGGTACTGGTAGTTACAAATTTCCTTCATAAATGTATTTCTCATAATGTAAAAAATAAAAGCATCGAGTAAAGGTATTCCCTGTCATATCACTAAACCACCAATGTACAAGTAGATAATTCAGAATCAGAATTAAGAAAAAATATATTTATTCGAGGTAAATAAAAATTTCAGGCAGGTTCAATGTTCAATTTCAGTTGTCTATTTTGCAGATGCCTCACACACCACACACGCCTCATACGCCGCACACACCTCACACGCCAGGAGGATCCGGGAGTGGCGGAGGCGGCGGTGGGGGATCAGGGAACGGCGGTGGAGGCAACGGGAGCAGCGGGGCCAACTCTGTGGGGTCGGGAGGCAGCGGGGGCGGGGGCGGGGGCGGCGGAGGGGGCGGAGGCGGCGGCGCCGGCGGCCCTGGACCCGCAGGAGGAGCCCAGCAGCCAAACAACGGCCCCCCCAGTGTACCACCCCCAGGTTCAAACACGGATACCCCCACTGCCCCCAACAACCCCACCGCCGATGACATACCCTCGGACCTCAACTTTGACCCCGCAGCCGTTATTGACGGTGAAGGTCAAGGCCAAGAAGCCCTCAATGTAAGCATTAACAAATTAACCATTACTCGAATTCAAAATATAAAGAAAAAGACAACAATTTCAGTTCTATTTGGGGGTCTGTCGGTATTAAATATGTCATTAGATATACTATTTGTATTGAGTTGTTAAAGTCAGTTATGCCTGTTTCAGCTACTGCCGGATAACGTTGTGGACCCGATGGAGCTGTTATCCTACCTGGACCCACCGGACCTGGCGACGCCTCCCAGCAGCGGCGCCAGCAGCAACGGCAACATGGGCACCCCCTCAGCAAACACCAGTGACGATATACTCGCTCTCTTCGAGTAAACTCTCCCGGTGCGGTGTTTGTTCCATTTGTTTGTTTGTTCCTTTTATCCGACGGGCCGTGCGCCGGCCACTCGCAGACTACTAGACTGTACAAAGTATTTGTAATGTTCCTTTTTAAGAAAAGAAAAAAAAAATGAATCGACGTTGCCCCATTGGAGTGCTCGTGCTCGTGTGCCCCCTCGACTTAAGATAAGACACTCTGCTGTGCTGTGCTGTGCTCCGCTCTGCTCTGCTCTTCCCGCCCGAGTTCGCCTGTCCATCATCTTTTTATTGGCAAGAGAGGAATGCCAAATGGGAGGACAAGTGCCACCTAGAGAAAACCCTTATATAATTTCTGTTCAGTGCGAAACTCCAGTTACAGAAAGAATAACAGACCTTTCGAGGCAGTTGGAGCGATAACCGTATTATAAGTTCCTTTTTGTATTGTTTTCCTTTTTACATCTTGTCTAGTGCTAGTGAGTGACCAACGTCCGTTGTACTCGACTATTTTGCTCGTATTCTTTCTTTAACCGTTCAAATCACATCGCCGAAACTATACGCGCCGCGTTTAATTTTGTGAAGAATAATTTTGGCAAGTCTTGGAGAGTGGAGTTGAGTTTTTTCTTGATATGAGTGAAAGTGATGACCGAAGGGTCGGTGACGGACCAATCTTAATATGACAATGTTGTATTGTAAATGATGTACACTTGAATAATTCTCACAACTGTAGATACAAGAGTTTTGGTCACTTATAGGGAGGGGGGACTTTTAAGGGGGGGTTTATAGTGACTGCGAAATATGTATTTAAATATTTTGTAAATATTCCCCTTACAACTAATAATATTGAAGCAGTATAAATTATATAAGTGGCGGCCAGTTTTTCTTCTCTTAGAATATAATTGATAGTTACAATAGTTGAGAAGTAATTAAATTAAAATAACGATTATCGAAATATTATATTTTAACTGTTGTTGGAACCAAAAGTAGTTGAAAAATGGTAGATTATACTTTCGATTAGGACGTGAATGTTGAAAGAGTGATTTGCGATCGTGCGTGACTGAATTCTAAAAATGAAATGTTTCTTCATTTATCTCTGTGTACTAACCAACCGCTTTTACCATGAAGTTTTATTAGAGTATTAGGAACATAAAAATAAAAAACAGTAGCGTGACAGAGGTACCGGTACGCACACAAAGCGTTGCTGAGAGAGAGAGAGCGTGTGTTGTTATATACACTTTGTTGGTGTGCCGACCGATTGTTTTACACGTAAATGGGCATTAGTTTTGTAAGAGTACATTTGTTGATCTTTAATTTTCATATATTTTTATTGATATGTATCTATCGCAGGATTTTAGACAAATTAAATATCCAACAAAGGTGTATTAAAAAAATGTTGTTTTTGGAACAAGCGGACGTCGATGCAATCAAAACTAAATAGTTAAGATAAAATTGTAGTTTTCTGTGCGTACCGGATTCATTAGATTTTGAGAGAGGGGGAGGTCAATTGATGTATTATACTTAAAATAATATATGCTACATATAAATCATACCTACACTCTGCCAGGTGAGGAAATTTGTTATAGATTAACTTATTGTGCTAATCGTGCAATGTCGACTTCCGTTATAGACAGCTGGAGGGCCAGTCAAGTAATATTCGGTGTAAAAATCATTTTGCGTAATGAGTTGGGCGGGTGGCTTTCATATAGACACGTTGAACAAAAACCCAGTGCCTTTTTGTAATTTTTGTTAAATATGATCTCATTTAATTGTTCGTAACGGATACAAAGTGAAAGTAACGGCAGTCGACATGATCGGTGCAAACAAAATATTCTAAAATGATTTATGCGTTACCAACTTGAGCAGTGTGTAGGTGTCTGTCTCTGTTCATTTAGTTTCCGATATTATTGGTAATGACTTAGACTTAATATCAGTAGATGTATTGTGTGCTCTGTTACAATTTGATGTTTAGACACAGATAATTGTCTACAAATGATCACAGTACAAATTACAGTTTTGCAAATATTTTAAATTTTTCAAACCGACAACAATCTGTTTAGACAACTCATTGATCATGCTGCCTTTTCATTTGTGTTATAAATATATATATAAATGTATTCCAGTGATAATGTTATTTTTTATTGGAAAAAAAAAACAAAATTATGTAAAGTTAGAAAATCGGATCATAATTGATATTTTCTGTACGTTAAAATTAACAAAATTTTATCCTTTTGTTCAACAAAGAGCCGACTTCCGCTACCAGAACACACAACATTTGAATTGAAACAGAGAAGAAAGCATTGAATAAAATCTATCTATATTTATTTTATGGGAACATAAAATCAGCAGTAGGTATATGGTGTTCATGTGCCAGAATGTATAAATTTATCATCGATTGATTGTACATAAATATTTATCATTCTGGAACATCTACATAAATATATTAGTACCTTAATTGAATATGGTTATTTATAATACTATGCATAGAGTACAGTTTTGTTTATTACTAGGTGTTGTACTATGCAAATTAAATAATAGATGATATATTTTTGTTTTTATATATGTTGGAAGGCAATTGTTTATATATATCTATTTGTGATTGAAATATCGTCAAAGAGTTTTATTTATTTTTCAGATTGTACCAATCATTAGAATCTGGTAAAGCGATTGAAAATAAAAAAAAACATTACATTATTCTATTTTGGACCAAATTACTGTATGCAAAATAATTTATGTTACATTTTGAACTAAGGTATTATATTTATTATATGTATCATTTTGGGTTCACTTATATAAATATATATGAACCAGGTGTATATGTACATCTGGAATACAAATATAAAATATGATTATTTTTCCTTTCCCCTCATTCCCAAGTGTTATTTAGTAATAACATTTGAAATTAACCTAATTTCATTAACTTATTACATAGCTGCATGATTGATTACTTTTAACATGGTATAAATATACCATATATAAGCATCAAAAATTATTAAATACTGCTAAGACACTAATCTGACAAAATAAAATCTTGTTACATTTAGATGCAACTATTCCAATTATAGAATTGGTGTAAGTTCCACCTGAATGAACTTAAGGTTTTTTTAATTAAGTTTTCTTAAATATTTAAAAATTTGAAACTGTAAGACAAGATTACATCAAAATTTCATTTTCATAAAATGCATAAATATGATGAAGTTCAATGAAGGACGAGCATAGTCCAGAATAACAAAAAAAAATTAGTAAATTGTTTATGGTATATATATATATATATATATATATATATATATATATATATTTACTTATAAGATATACACTTATACCTAAAGGGGGTATTCAATTAGAAATGTATTCACCTTCTTACTTACAGTTAGGTATTAACTAATCCCAATGAAACAAATCCAACACATTAACAACTAACCTAATACTCATCTGATATCAGTCCACGCTGACAACTTGAAAATTTCTCTTCACTTTTTCTTATCACACGCCTATTGGGATAAGAAGTGATTAAAGGGGAATTCTAGTCACCTGTGATAGAGGTTAACATTAGCTTAATGGTTAGAGTGATGCAGCTTAAACACATTGGACGTTGAGTTCGATTATCCAATGATAAACTGAACTTGAAAAATGTCATAAACATATTCATTTTTAATTTAAGTATAGATATTTCATGATTAGTTTTTAAAATATTAAATTAATCTTTTGGATGGTTATTTATGGTACTAGTTGTATTATTATATACCTTTATAACTTATTGTTTTTTTGTGTGTATAATATATATTCTCATGCAAAAATAATTTCTTAGAAACCATTTTATTATAAAATTAAATAAAGCATGTACAAATAGAAAGTTAAAATATTTATCACACACTTATAAATATAACATACTTCCTAGATTCATTCTGGATGCATGTGAGTCTGTACAATTGACAGTAATTGTTCTGTCTGCTCCTCTGTCAATCGCTCATCACAGTTGTGCAGGATCTGAAAAATACAAACAATTCACTTTAAATTGGTTCAAATAATTTCAAAAACAACCAATAAACTTCTGATTTACATCCACAAGTTAAATCTTTTCAAGTTGATATGTCCTTAAGTGACCCAATTTGGTTATTACACTTTCTTCACATATTTTACTATCAGTTTAAATACAATAATAGGAAGTGCAATTATTTACTTTCTTTGCACTTCATAACACTGTAGTAGAAGCTTCGTTTATTGCTTAATTTTCCAGAGCATCAATTCAAACTACCTATGCAAAAGTTTTTGTATCATACTTCTATCAAACCTGGGGTTAAACTTATTTACTATCTGAACAGATTTGGCATATAATTTTCTTAGATATGTAAGTGTAGGTGGCAGGGGAATGTTGATTAAAAAATAATAATTTTTTGGCCAGTGACTTGTAAAAAAAGCATAGAAATTTGTCCTATGCTTTGTGTGGTTTGAATGATTATGTCTATTAAAACATTAATTAACAGAAAATTTAATTTCATATCAATGAGACTGAAACTGAAAGCATTGCTGCACAATATTTTCAATATTAATATATCAGAATATTTTAAATTTTCATAAATTTAATGATATTAAAAGAATATACAATACTCTAATTTTGTCAACCATTTATTTGCTATTGTCTATCTTGGCAAACAGCATTGTAGTAAAAGTAAAAATAATGTAGGCAAGCTCTATGCTCTCAGCAACAATTTTATACTAACTTTATCCATTTACCAAAGCATAAAGAACCAAAATATGAGGAGAATGTTGCTACTTTTCATGATTATAAAGTAAATTTAATATAATTTAAAGTAAATAAATGATTCCATGCCTTCCAAGAAAGACATTTATTCATTCCTAAAAACATTAATTTAAGTTACATTAAAATATATCATTGTGTAAATTAAATAATGTAAATGATATATTTATAAATAAAAAATTGTACAAATTAATTTTAATGTTAAATATAAAATTAATAATTGACTACTATTTAATAATAATATCTTCCTTTCCCAATCATAATTCTATCTTAAGCATTATCAGTGAATATTAATATGTTTATTTCCCTTTAGTTATTGAAGTAGTCAAAATAATGAAATTTACCAATGAAAGTTGAAGAGCTGTTGTCGGTGGTGTGTTGACAATCATGAGCTTCTCATTATGAGTCAGTGGAACAGGAAAGGTGAGAAGAGCTTTTAAAAGGTTCCTTACTTGTGTGCCGCTGTACTTACTGCAGAGTCCTTGCAAATATTGTGAAGCCTACAAGAAAAACAATTATTAAATAATTACAATTACAGTTAAACATATTATTACAAAATCAAAAGAAAATTTTACACACAGATATACTGGCAAATCTATTATGTCGAGTACTCATATTAACAAGTAATATTTTTCTTATTATTTTACATAAGGTAATGTTAATAATGATATATTCACAAAAATAACAATTATGAGTCTGCTAGAACATTTCAAAAGTGATTTAAATAGTATAATACCACTGCCAAGTAAAAAGCAAATGAAACTTATATAGTCTTACTTCATAGAGAATAGCAGCCAGGTTATCACCAGTTGTATGGATACCTTTATCTTGTTTTAGTTCATTAAGAAGCATCAAAACCTAAAACATGTTTGTCTTCATATATTTCTAAATACAGTTTTTGAAAGATTTACAATTAAATGATTATTATTCATTATCACTATTTGTTTGGACTAAGTATTACCTCTGTATTGCACAATGCTGCAACCTCAGCCTTTTTCCTGCAACAATATTGAAGTCAGTAGTCATTGGTATATAATTCTTATACCAGAAATCCAAATTACAAACAAAATAGCAGGATTTCGTTTTGACATAAAAAGGTTAGTCAAGACAATTAAAGACTTACACTTCCATTGTTGAATATAAAGCTCTTAATCTAAATTACTGAATAACTAAGTCAAATAAATATTACTGACACCTAAATAAATATATAAATACATAAAAACAATTGTGAACAAGTGTCACAGCTTTAACAACACATGGATACCACAGAAGGTTACACTTTAATCTACTAGGGAAGGTTGCAATCACACTTGGTAACCGGAGTCTAGGTTATACATATTATGTGTTAAGTGTATTGTGTTTTGAAATTAATATGGCTCTTTCAGTGTTGAGTGTGAGTATTGTGTTTTATTTTATTGTTTTTATTGTATTCCATAGATACAAATAATTTATTTGTTCCTGTGTACTAACATTGTTTTGGCTCATTTAGATGCCACCTCTTTAAATACCATTTTGCATTATCTATCCTTATAAAAAGTGAGTAATTCAGCAATTAGAAAGGACTTTGGTACATTTACTTCTCCTGAATAAAGGAAGGTTTTAAATCCAAATAAGTGTAACTTCTTTCAGAATTTGAGGAGTGCAGTGGGATATGGACAAGTTCAAGCACCTTTTCTTAATTTTGCAAGATGTTTTCATGTGACTGGGAAATGCGAGAAAAAGCAGGCAGGTCGCTACAAGAGATCAGTTAAAGGTGACAAACCCCTTACCTATGAAATGGCATACCCACCACACTATATTGCTCATGTCAAATCATGGAATTCTTGGAATACAAGTAAGTTATAATATTTCTGTTTCTATTTAAAAAATTATTGATCTACCAAAATTATCATGTGTATACCATTATTTATAGTTTACATAAAGCCATTGTATGTACCATTGTTTATTGTACATTAGTTATTTATGTACTCACAAGCACATATCTTCTTAATATGGTTGCCCTAGCCAGATTGGATTATAGTAATTTATTTATTTGTTAATTTCTTAAATTTTTTAAGCTAGTTTAATTAATAAATGGCATATCAAGTTTATTTGTGACATTTTTTCTTTTCTAATTTCTGTGCTAGGTATATAAATAAATGTTAAATAAAATGGTAAAAAATACATTTATGTGTATTTGTATCTGTGTGTCTGTATATTAACCATAAATTCTATGATCTCATAAATTGGATGGCTTATTTAATTATGATTATGTTTTTATCTTCTGATTTGGACAGCTTACATTGTATTTGTTGTGTACTTAGTAACCCTTTCTTGGGGAAATACAATCATTTGTTTTAAGAGAATCATATTTCACTTTGTTTGATAATGAACCTTTAATGTAACCAGGTAACTTGATCGGTGGTCTGAGGCCTGCAGAAACAATATTTGATGATGTATTCATCAGAAAATTCCTGACTGGTACCTGGCATGGTTTGTTCCTCTCAGAGGTCATAATCAAAAGGCAGCACAACATAATACGGATAGCTGGCATCATTTTGCGATCAATTCCTCCAAGAAAAATATATTTCCTCATTGGATATACTGAAGAACTCTTGAGTTATTGGCTCCAGTGTCCTGTGAAGCTGGAACTTCAGACTGTAGCTAATAGAAAAGATGTAGTTTTTAAATATATATAAACTTTTTTGGTTGGACAATAAGTACATTTAGGTTATTCACTTTCTTGATTATTGTGTGCATAGTATCCTGAATGTTAGGTAGAAAATATGAACCATTATTAATATACCAAGATGTCCATTGTCATGAAGTTACAGTTTTGAGAATTCTTTCAAATCTGTTTACAAATATGAGCATGTATATTTAATAAAACTGTATCACTTCATGATTTGGTAATTTGTATAACAATAATCAATTTGTATGTACAAAAAATGCATTAGTTTGAATTTAATGTTGGTATTTTTCAGCTATCCCTAATACTATTATTTCATTTCTTGCTATATTCCTATATTAAACAGTGTCTGATTTGAAATAGTTGGTTGGTTGTTAATCCATATCAAATGAGAATAGTAAGATTATGAATGCTGAGTGGAACCTATGATATTGATCAAAGCACATTTTTTAAAGTCAATTGTTGAAATTTGTATTATTGACGAGAGGTATTGAGGTATTTAACTTAACTATTAAATTATTTTAATCACTACATTGACTATTTATAGTAATTTGATTATTTTGATTCTTAAAAAGTTATTAAAATAACTATTCTATATAAATATTCTATTTTTCTTCTACTGGGAAAGTACAAAACAACTAGGGAATGGAATGTAACTTCTGAGTCAAAGTTAACCAGTAAAAAGCATTAATCTTTATGTATAACCAAATTAATTAGTTTGGAATACCTGTTTTGTGCAATGCTATAGTTTTATTGTCCTTTTGTTTCCTCACGCTGGTTTGGTCTTTTGCTAGACTGGGTTAAACTGCTCATCCTGTCTGTACTGTCTTTCCATTTCATTGTGGAGATTGCCTTGTTTGTCATGTGTATATATATATATATATTGGTTCTGTCCTCTTTTAGTTGTTTCTGGTATTTGGGAAATTACCAAACAGAGTAAATAGTATGCCAATGGCTATAAAACAGGAAAATAATTTATTTGAAGAAGAGGTAAAATAGTTCAGGACGTTGCCGGCCGTGCCTGTGACGTCACGCAAAATGGCCGTTAGTATTCGTCCGCGCTTTTCCAAAGTGAGTTCTTGTTACTTTGTTTTATGAATTCTCGCCAATTATTCTAGTTTAGAATTTGAATTTTATTGTTGTGTATCATTAAGAACAGAAGAAACAACATTCTACTGAGTACTCAAGGTATTTCCCGAAGATATATATGTATTCTCAATTAGTTTATGTATTTTCTTTCGGACCAATTAATTTCGGTAATAATCTATCAATGCATGAGATACACAAATAAATGGTAATATGTTAACCTGTATACATACATATATACTGTATTGCATATACAAACGTAGTAATAGCGAGTATCTTTTTAAGTTAAACTATTGAAAAGAAATGGTAACTCAGGTTAGGATGTAGCCAGAAGAGTGCGTTCAATCCTTGCGTGACGTCACGCCATATTGCTTCTAGAACATTCTAGTAATATTTGACCCTGTTTCACTTACTGATGTCTTATTTTCGAATTTGAATTACAATCATGGCCTTCATTAGAATTTAAAAAATGGTATTCTAATGACTGAGTTTAAACTGGAGTACATCGTACCTAAGGTAATAATTCATAATGGTGATTACTCTTCTGGACTAACTTTATAACCTAATGATAATTGACAATAAAATCATCAAATTAACTGACTCGGAGTTTTACCGAGAGATTGATACATTTAACAACAAGGATTCGATGAATTATTGTTCTCCTTATTTATTTATTCTGGTCTTTCATTTTTATATTTTAATCTTAGTATAGATTGCATCTAGTCAGTAACTTTGTATTGCTCAAGTAATATACGTTTTTATATTGATTCAACTTTTAGAACTATGTTATTCACTATTCTGAAATCTTAATTATTTCATAAAGAAAAATTTAGGGCTGGTTCATTACCCAAAATTCTTTATAAATGTTAAGAAGTTAGTAGAAGTATAAAAATAGTTCAAGACAATGTCGCCGGAGAGCGTTGATTTCGTATATGACGTCGTTCAAGATGGCGGCAAGTCCCACGCACTATCTGGAACTTCATTCTATGAACTCATCATCGATCATTATCGCTTCAAATTTTAATTGTAATGTCAGTTGGCATTATCAATTATAGAAGCAATATCAAAATTACAGAGTCTACATTTTAGTTCATCGGTTCAAAGATTTAGTAATGTAATAGGATATAGTAATGTCTTGTTTTAGTTTCTCATGCTACACAATCTGCATTAAACCAATTTCTGCATTTCATTTGTGTATTTTATCCTTTACTGTTTTCAACTAATTACGACACAAGATTAATATGACACAAAACTGTTGCTTTTCCTATATTATGCGGAATAATAAGGATTCTTATAATCTTCCTCTCATGATTCAGCATTTACTCATTCTACGTGTTTATAGAAAACCTTGTTTAGGTATATTTTCATTCCACTTGATTGATTCTAATGATAATACTATGCCCATGACTTTTCCCATGTCCCGTGAAATGTGAAGCCGTGGAAAAACCACACATGTTTAAAATATACCTACGGAGAGGGAGTGTTTTCTACATGCGAGTGTAGAACTGCGAATGTCGTGAACAGACTTCGTGTTTTACCGAAGAAACAATACAGGCAACAAACACGACTCGATAAATTCTTCTTCTTCTCCGTATTAAATTATTCCGAGCTCACGTTTTTATGTTAAAACCTTAGTTTTATTTTCTAAGCGGGTTTCTAGTCGGCTACTCTCCCTTCCCGCAGCCAGTTGGAGTTAACCTTGATCATCTGGAATTTTGTTTGATTTCTGACCAAGTTCGATTACGGACATGACTCAGAGTTCCCCCATGGTTTTTACGTCCGGGTCAGCGGTTGGACTAGTCCATTAAATATTGGATTGACTCTAAGACATTAAATATTCAGGGAAAATCCTCCTTGTATTTTGCTATTCCTTGCGGCTTTGTTTCTTGAGATGTTCAATACGAAAACTCGTTACTTCGAGAGTAACTTTTAATTTGGGTCCATCAAAAGTTAGTTTGCATATGTACAAAACCCTTAATATAGTCTTTTAAATTTTTATTACCTATTTTTTAAGCCGGTTTGACGTCTGTAGACAGCCTTATGACTGCAGGCATGCATGAATTCGTATCATGAAATATTTCGTTGTTTTTTTAAATAAAATTATTTAATTGCCCTGATTCAAAGTTTTGGCTGCAGTGGATGCGAATAAATCGTTCAGTTTACTGAGGAATGTCATCGCTTTTGAAAAGAAAGTACTAACAAAATTATAGTTCTTCAGTGACTTCATCGATAAATATAATTCATACGGACCAAATTAATGAAAATTCAATACACAGCCTTTTTAATATTAATTTAGATGAAAATACGCGGAAATGGATTGTTGTGCAAAGCGTTTGTGAAAACATCAAACATTAAAAGTCCGTAATTTGTTGCTCGCAATGCCAGGTACTCTCAACAGTTTCGTTAAAATCCACTAATATCTAGCCAAATATTATATTGACCAAATTGAATATTGCAACCGAAATAACATTAGGTGGTCGCACTGTCGCATATGTACCGGTTCGGTAGCGGAAGCAGCTATATTATACGGCTTGGGTATAAATTTACGGTTTATCTGTCAGTTTGTTTTTGGCATTTGGAACGGAACAAAGAGCCGTTCGCCGAGTGCCTTGTGTGTAGGCTCGCCCCCTTTCTGACCCCCCGCGACAATGGGATTGTTAAAATCACATACGGAGGAGAGCATAAGCCCTTTGTGTTTTCAATCCTGCCAGCTACAGGTATTTTATTATTACACATTATATACGCGTATATAACTATAATGAAAGTCAGGGTTTAATTGAGAACCCCGAACGGAGGTCCGAACTATCAGCACGAATTTCGCGTTTGAAATCGACAGCTCCTCTATCCCATGTGTTGAATTTCGTATCAGAAGTTATCTATACTTGAGCCGCGGTTTCAAATTCACTTGAGTGAAAATTTAAATGACGATTTTTTTGTTGTTATTGCATTTCCCGAGAATGACCAAAAAGAATTTTTTCTACAATATCTATCTAGCGAATTGATACTCCCGGTCCTATCCTTCAAAGCCTATATTTATTTATAAAATTCGCTTGAAGGTAGATCAATACGTGGCCGTAAGGATCACGGCCTAGTTTCGAGGGAAAAATCCTTACTGCGGTTTAAAACCGCATTGTTATAGAGAAATATTCGAGATGCGATGTTACACGATTGATGTATAAAACATTTATGTCCCTAGTTTAAGTTGCCTGTTTAGTACACTCGCCGATTTTGCCTCCTTAATTGAAATATTTTAAGTTTCCGAATATCAGCGAATATACACTATTCCTGCCAGAGAAATTTGGGTAAACTATCAGGAATAACACAGCGGGGGAACGTTCCCAAAGCGAAACAAGTCATTTTCTCCATAAACTGTGTATTTTTTTCAATATCGCAGTCTTCACTTTATTTTCAAGCACGTCTCTCTATTGATGGGTAAAGATTGAACATTTGGTCTTTGCCATTCCTATAATATTTTCGTCACTTTCTGGCTGAATTCGATATTTCCGTCCTGACTGGAGAACTCTGGGGTATTTCTACTCCATTCGCAGTCTACATCCCCTTTGCGCTTTCACGTCAAATTTTCACTACGATGAATAAGTAAAAACAAAAAATGGACATAAATTGTCAGATTAATCGAATAGACTATGTTAAAATAATAACTAATCTTCCTTCTTACTTTTTGAATGGCCCTTGTATTTTTGCCTTAAGGACTTATAGGCCTATCGCTGTGGAAGTAATCTCTCATACGGGCAGGTTACTCAAGCTGCACTGATTCGAAGTGTTTTGGTAAAGTGCAGTGGTCCATAAGTGGATCACCCTGTCTCAATTTCTTGTGAAAGAGGAATTATGAAGTTAAATCAATATACAACATATTCATTTAGTACGGGAAAATATAACTTTTGTGGTAAATAGCAGCAGAGAGGATGAATTACAATGAATGATTTAGTTAGTAAGATTTAAACTGTATTCTGTGACAAAGTTTGAAACGAAAACATTATCTGTAATTCTCTGTTAATTTTATGCTATTTTTTTTCAGAGTGACAGTGAAGTGATAGTGTAGTGATAGTGAAGTGTCAGTGTAGTGACAGTGTGACAGGATGTTTCATCGGCACTCAACACCCGTAAGTACCTCACTAAATTACGAACTATATTATGACTATTGTTAAAGACAATTTTTTAGATTTTTTTATTATCGTGTTATTGATTCTGATTTCTAAGACCGCACACTTAAAGGGTTCAATGAGGTAGCTATTAATGCCTTAACCGTTTTGAGTGGTGTTGCTTAGTGTGAAACTTATATTTAATTGTATGTTTATTGCTTTCCTGTCTGTTAATTTTTACAATCGTAAACCAATAATAGTTCGTAAAACAAAAAATAGTTTTGTTGATCTAACCAACAGACGTGACAGACATACAAAAAATCAGAAGGTTCGTTTTCAACGGTAGAATTTTCATAGTATAATTTTTAATTCATTAGAATATTTAATAGTATTGGGGTTGAGATTTCCAGAAGAGTTATAGTTCTTCATAATATTATTACCTGCATTCGATCCCCAGCAGTGGACCACCTTAAAAATTCAGTCAGTATCAAATTTGAAGTCTTAGGTACGCTGCTCGTTTTGTTCAAGAATACATCTGTGGTCGTACCTAAACCGCTCGATACAATCGTTTAGGGTGAATCAAAACGGTTTTCGGGTTTGTATCCATCCTATTTATTTATTTCTCTTTTCGCCCTCCGCCACAGTGGGGTAGTTTTTTCCCCTTTGTAAATTCCATTTTACCGAATGGGCTGCCAGTTACGGACGGTTTTAGAGCGCTAAACTCCCCACAACCCTCTTCGCCCCCCCCCCTCAACAACTACCGACGGAAAACGAACGGTGATAGATTAAACGAAGTGGACATATGCAACAAGTGCCATTCCCTCCCCCCGTCCCACACATTTACACACAAACACACACACACACACACTCTTTCAATCCTCCCTCCGAACCGCGTGTGTTTCCATGCACACACGCACACCGTCACACTAGAACACCCCAATACAAAAGGCTGTGAGAGGAGAGAGAGAGAGAGAGAGGGGGGGAGACAGTGAGAAAGAGAGAATGAAAGGGGTGGCAAAGAAACGGTGGGTGGGAAAACAGAATGAAGCGTTTCACGGTTATGGAAAGTTGTATGGAGGGGGGCGGGAATTGTGTGCGAGTCGCGAAAGTGAACTTCAGCTGCAAATATAGCACCGATGATGCTGTGACCGACCTAAGGAGAAATTTATCGCCAGACAATAACGATATAAAAGAGGCGCCGGGCATCAATATTCAACATTGGGCCGTTATGAAATGTAGAAGAACTCCAAATATAAACGCCGCTACACCGCTCATTTATCATTTTAAATACCGGAGAATAAACGGGCTGTACGAACAATTCAAAATGCCTTATAGAAGTCCGTACTATTAGCTGTTGTTTTATTGTAAGAAAAAAATCCACTCCCTGATTAGATCCTGTGCTACACCGGCTATGTAGACAGGCATGAATAGGTGCCCGCTAATTTACTGATGGTATGCTACTGAAGATGGCGAAGAGCCGAAACCGGTCCAGGAATGTATCAAATTTAATCCTACAGCGGGTTCGAGACCCGCAAATACACGGAAACAAAAAATAAAATTTTGGATGGATAACGGTACTGTAAATTTGAATCTCTGGTTGATTCCAGTGGACAGTGTTCGTTCGAGATAGTTGAGAGTCGGTCCGCTGTGAAGCGCGAGGATAACTTGGGGGTCGCTGTGTCGTCAGCGCCCCCCAGTTTCAATCAAAAACCTCTTCGGGGAACAGCGTTGATTTACTGTTCTCCAACACTTGAGCTGTAATGGACCGCTTCCACAGCAGTAGAAACGAATACCAACCTTGAATGTAGTCCGCTTTGTCGAATTTTGGATTTTGGCTGTTCCACATGAAATGTCTCATTCGGTTATATTCATCCGTGGCTATTTTTCGGTTGCGGTTTACGTCAATTCATCATTATCGCTTCTTTAACACACCTCTAGTTACATGTCAAACTTTAAGTTTAATGAAAACTGTCAATTTTGACTTCAGCTATCAGTGCTTGAATGAACAATATCTGTAAAGTTATACTACCATCGCTATTTTAAGTGTATTCTATCTTAAAATAATCGTTATAGCGTGATATAATTTACAACCTTCCATATATTTATAGGTATCTTATTTGAAGTCCAAATTTCCATTTATTTCGGAATTTTAGTAATTTTTAGTGAAGGGGAAGCGTTATAGCGCGTGTACTAACTTTTATTAAGGTACTTAAGTTACTCTCCCTAACTTGTATATTGTCATGTATAACATCCAGAACTATCAAATATTCCTTTTTTACAGTTAATGGAAATGGTATTCTGATATCACATGTGCGCGAAGAATATTGGGAAGAATATTTCGTGCTGAAAAAGTGTAATGCAGAACTACTTTCAGTTTATAACTTTTAAAAAATAACTTTAGGCGTAAGAAAGTCCTTTTAGACTTATTTCTTATGATTAATATTAAAAACGGCAAAGAAGAAATAAGCAGAATTAATTATTTCAGTGAACCTATATTTTGCGAGATATACTATCCTCTTAACCGGAGTGTAGCACCGGCTTAGCCTACCCCTTCAGCCTTTTATGCTATTCGTTTGCTGCACCAGTACAAATATACCAAGATATTTTTCAAATAATCTCTACGATTTAAAAATTAAGTCGTAGAGTCGTAAGTTAATTGATGAATTTTAATTATAAATACGCATATTATAACATTATTCTTAATTATTAATGATAATTCAGAAATTATAATATGTTATACTTAAAGAATTATTTCAATAATGCTAATGTTACAATAATTCACTACTTTTACAGTTTTTCTTTAGTTAATAAATGGTCTTACCGATTTGTTTTACCTTTTAGTTAGGTATTGAACAGGATTAGGTTTTTCCCATTGTCAGTATTATTTTCAACGTATAATACGTTAGTTCAGGATTGATCATATTGTTTCCAAAATATCGAGTAATATTACGGATTGTCTCTAAAGAGTGGACCGCCCGAAGAACGTAATTGTCGTTGGAGAATACTAAAACTTTATAGGGTAATCGGTTGCCCAGGCAACGCATAAAATCAATAATGGTCTTCATTTTGTTACGAACCGAGATTCGACATTGGTGCTCATACGGAACATTAATAAATAAGTTGCCTATGAAATCGGGCAAATCGGCACAAACTTAATTTGGAATGCAATGGTTTTTTCTGTAAGACTTAAATATTTGTAATTAGCCATTACGACCTTGTTTTATTAGCACGGTTATTTGACCCTTAAAATCGCTGCTAATGTAAGAGAATAAGATTATAATTGGTAGACTTCTGTAAATTATTTTGTAAATGCAATTATTGCAATACAATTAGTGTTAAATGGATATCGAGATTAATATAAAAAACAGGTTATATAACTGTGTATCGCTTTAATATTAAAAGAATTGTAAACCTTGCTATCAAAGGAAGATGATCGCAGATTCCTCAGGATTTATTCATCATATCCCCATTTTTCATTCTTTTAAATTTTTTCATAATAGCAACGAATGTACCGAATAGCGTAGAGGTACAAAGATTATAGTTATGAAAATATTCAGCTATTCATAGGTTATTTTCCTTATATAAAGTCTCAAATATCCAAGTTCTCTTGGTAACTTCAAATATTTGGCACTTAGTCCGTTGTAACCCAAGATATTCGTTCTTATCTTGAATGTAGGTTATACATCGAAATCTTTATTGAAAGTGCAGTGGTTTGGCCGAGTCGGAGGAGATAGGTCGTTAGTGATCGCTATTCGTCGGTGTGTCGTGCGCGTTAGGTTTTCGAAGTTGGCTGTGAATACTCAGACGAGAATCGTCCATTCACCAGAAAAAGATACTCAGGGGTAAACATTTTAACTCTCCATAATTATTCACTTCATAATTATTTAAGTTTGGCATTCTTTCCATTCAAAATCACACCTTAAAATAACTTCAGTTCTCACTTAATTATATTATTAGTTATTTAATGTGGTAGTTTAGTTTTTATATCTCCCGAGAGTAACAATATTCTTAGTTTCATACACCTTCCTCTATTTTGCTGTTGCCGATTCATAGAAATAATCAATTAAAAAAGATATGATTTTTGTCACCACTCTTGTTTATGCCCATTGGTAGACAGGTTTCGGCGTGACGCATTTTTCAGTACCTAAATACAGGCGCTAGTTAGGGATATAAAAAAGGGACGCTGCGTTCTGTCAACAAAACATTTAATATACACTATATCAAACCCTACATACAATGCTTACAACCACCAGTTTAACAAGTATATGTAAAACGAAGTCGGCTAGTTGATCCATCAAGGCAGCGTCCCCGGTATACGCTAACTTTGATGGCGTTATACCCTAACCGGTCTAACAACAGACCAGAAACGCGAGTTGTTAAATGGCATTCGATCATATCTGTGATATTCCCTCGCAAACCCTCGTATACCATTTAAAATAACAGAACAAGTTAATTTTCAATATTTCTCAAGGCTTTAAAATAAGTATTAGCTCTATGTCTTAACTTTAACTCAACTTATTAGTGCCATCATTACAACTTAATTTTATATTACATTATATTTACCGCATCATTGCACGCATTTATGTAAAAACTAATAGGAGCACAGTTGCCGGGTCAAAATCAATCTAGGCCGCAAATTTGGAGGAGAGAGGTGAGGGTGGAGTGGGTGGGGGCGGGGCGCAGTGACGTCACGCTGTCCCAATTTCCAGGGTAGTGCCGGGGCCGGGGTGGTGGCGGGGTTCCACGCGCCCGTCTGGAGGTCACCCCGTCTGGTGCTGGAGGCGGCACGTGCTGCCGCCCCGCCCCGCACTCAGCTCCCCCCCCACCCTCAGCCCGCCCCTCTAACAGCGGCCCGGCAGAGTCCCGGCCTGCCTGAGGGGACGCCGCCGCCGCCGCCGCCTACCTGGGCCACGTGTCTTACTAATTATAAGACAAATCTCCTCTCCATCATAATGGTGACTAGTGCGTGTCGGATGGGGGCGGAGGCTGGCCGGCGGCGGCGGGGGTAGCCGCGCACGCGCCCCGACCGCGCTTGGGGTAGGTCGCACCCGCTCCCGAACCAACCCCAATTTGGTTTTTTGAACCCGATTCCGGAACCTTACAATTCTAATTCTTTGTGCCGCGAGGATAAATAAGATTTTGAAGCACTTTTACGTTTTGGAAAATAGTACTACTAATCGTTCCAATTTTGCTTAATTCCCTTCCTAATTCTCCAGAAAGAATTGAAAACTAAGGAAACTCCTACCACTATCAGGGTCAGTCTTTTAAGGCAGAATTGCTCTTTCCACAAATTTATGCTGCACTCCAATAACGTTGGAATCGCGCCGGACAGAAAGATGTATCCTTCAATTACAACGTAGAAAAGTCAACTAGACTTCATATAACACCAGTGCACTCAATTAAATATATATATATATATATATATATATATATATATATCCTACATGTTTAATATTCTCAAAGACACACCGTGTGCCCACTTCAGTTTCATTAATTCGAATTTTTCTAAATGTAAAAACGAAATTCGTGCAACATAAACGTTAACTGGTTTGCTTTCTAGGTCCGTCCTAGCGGAACATTGCGATTCATAGTTGACTGAGCGCAGATACAGAGAAACAAATCGCGTCAATCAAATGAATCGGACGAATCCGAATCTGAAAAAGGGGTTTCCGAAGTGTGTGCATCATGAAAAGGGAATATAGTGTATATAACCTATATATATGGGGGGATGGGGAGAGTTGCTATAGGAATGACAAAAACTTAAATGGGAATAATCCCTCAATAATGCATTCATCTGTGCTATTGTAACTGTCGGTGGAAGGTTTCACCGTGCCACCACCGGTATATCAATTCCAAAATAATCTTTGCAATGTTGAATGCCCAATTGTTTTACTGTGAGTAAGTAACAAAATACATGAAAGCTCTAATTTTCATGATACCAATTTCTTCAAATTCATTGTTTCCATAGGAATATTTTTTGAATGCACCACTTGTTTACCCGATCCGCATTGCTAATCACACGTGTGGTTACTTACATATTAAGAGAGGCATTGCCCAAACCGTTCTAGTATATTTTGTTGAAGATAAATTGTTAAAATTTAAGGGTTCCATAGAAAAGGAATTCTCCTCGTCAGAGATTGTCTTTGAATCGAAAGTTGACCATTTTCAGATTTGATCCCGGTAGGTTTTCATATTCCGATTAGAGAGAAGGAACCGGTCTCAAAATGAAGGGTGAATTAATTAGATTGGGCTTTATTAAACGAGACCCCAATAGTCCCGGAGGAGACAGCGGGGTCCGCCGCCGGTCTGGCCGTTTCCATGGTGACCGCCCAAAACCTCAGGCCCCCGACAACACGCCAAAAATACATTAGCCACCCCTTAATTTAATAACTTCTATCTTTCGCCAATAGAGAAACCCGAGTTTCGATAGGGACCGCCCTGTTGGAGTTACTGCCCTCGGGGCCTGTAGAATTAATTGTTGAATAATATGAAAAAAAAAACCTGGAAATTTTTCTCATTAATATTACTGCTCGTCTTGAGGTTGTTTTTTTAATAAATAACTACCTTCATATAAAATTCCTATAGCGCACGGACACTCTACAGCAAATAAGAAAAACATAGAATATTTAAAAGGAAATTGGAAATCAAATAAATTGGAGAACGCTGAATATCGATGTATACATATATATAATTTATTATTACATATATTGTTATATACAATTATTTACGGTTATATAAATAAATAAATATATATATATATATATATATATATATATATATATATATACATAACCGTTGATCAATTGTTCTGGAAAGGAAAGGAGTATGATGGATATATTTTATAAATATATTTGCGAATGATTAAAACATGCACCTAAATGTAACATAAATTTACGAAAAATCAAGTTACATGTACCCAAAAGAATAACGTGTTGTTTATAATGTGTTTTCAAATGATTTTGTTGACGGTTAACCATCTGACGTAAGTCGACCACGTGCTCTAATCCTGCATCATGAAACATGCTTTCGTGAGCACGCGATCGATCAGTTTCCATTACCCCCAAGGATCTCTGGGATGGAGGTTGATTTATCGACCATAACTCGGTATAATAACTAATATTTAGTGGGATAGGCCTCAGAGGACGCGTGCGAGCGCGAGGTGGTGTGCGCGGGCGCAGCAAAGCCACCGCGGGAGCTCCTTGGGGTAGGTCGCCCTGGGGCGGTCGATACCACCCCGCCCCCGCCCACCGCGGCACAGGCACAGGCACCGGCCCGCCCCTGACGCTAAAGCCATTCCCAGCCATGAGAGAGAGAGAGAGAGAGGGAGAGAGAGAGAGAGAGAGAGAGAGAGAGAGAGAGAGAGAGAGAGAGAGAGAGAGAGAGAGAGAGAGAGAGAGAGAGAGAGAGAGAGAGAGAGAGAGAGAGAGAGAGAGAGAGAGAGAGAGAGAGAGAGAGAGAGAGAGAGAGAGAGAGAGAGAGAGAGAGAGAGAGAGAGAGAGAGAGAGAGAGAGAGAGAGAGAGAGAGAGAGAGAGGCCAAGGAGGAATGAGTGAGAGGGGGACGGGCCCCTCCCGGCAATTTAATTGGATGGGACCCAAATTTCACGCGCCCTCTCCACAAGGTTTTTTACCCTCGTGTCGGTAAGACCCTTGTTGTATAATTCAATCAAAAATAACCCCTGCCACGTGTATTGGAATATTCCACGGGGATCATGAATTCATATCGCGGAGCATTACGGTTGACCTTTCTAATTATCTACCAGTTTCAAAAAGTAATAGCTTGAATCTCCTTACTTCCTTGTGTTTGCCCCAACCTTTGAACCTGTTTTGGAAAATTATATTTTAAAGTAGCTCACCGTTTCCTGCTCTTGACTAGTTTTCATGCGGAATTCGAGCATAAGACTCTAAAAATTTGAGCTTTTACTTAAATTGATTGCTTCAAGTATGAACGAAGATTACCTCTATTGTTGACTAGTTAACTCCTGCATCCCTATGGATTACATATAAAGTGCTTAATGTAAAGAGTTGGGTTCAAGAGGCCTCTGAGTGGTATTGTAAAAGCGGGCTGTTTCCGGGCTGTATTCAATAGATCCTTGACGGATTTTTAATTTCGGTCGGCACTCTTGCCACGATGCGCCATTACCGTTATTGAGGCATTAATTATGTTGAAAGTATCTCTCTGTGGGGCTCCCTCTCCCAGGATTATTGGGTTAGATTCCTGAGAAAGGAGTGGACTTAGTCTGGTCCGGACTTTAACAGTAATCCCCCCTCCGATTCCTTCTACTCCTCCTTCTGCGCCTCCTTCTTCGACGAACCCTTCTTGCGGCCCCATCCCTCCCACCCCTCCACTCAAATTATTTATCTGCAGGGGGTTTCAAATAGATTAACTCAGTAAAATTGGACGCCTGCATTCTAATTTCTAATTACTTATAGCTTGTCTGAATTCTTCAGTTGGTTTGCTGAATATTCGGCCGGAACAGCTCAAATGGTCTTCCTTCTCCGCAACAATATTTCCTTAGGATAACGCGCATTTTAATTGAAGTACATGAATGGCATAAATTTCTAGAATATTCGGAACTCTATTGAACCAAAATACTAATTCTGTTAATATCTAATTAGGAAGTACTTCTTACACATATATTTCTTACACATATATTGGTTATCCATTTCTCCAACTCAGGATCTGGAATGCCCTAGTCTAATACTTCTGTACTAACAAAGACTGGTAATCCCTGTATCAGACCGTTGTAAATTTCTGAGAATGCGAGCATTGTTTGTCAAGCGTTTCGACGGTTACTTTAAACTTATAAATGAGGCAATAAAAAATTATTTTTATTTCTAAAAGTGCTGAAAGAACTGCCAACCAACGAATATTAGGTCAGGCCCTAATGGGAAACAGACAGAAGTATCCTAATGTATGCCGTAGGGGAGAACTGAATTGCAGATCTACCCGGTGACCCGGAGGAGGAGGAAGTGCGGACATGCGGAAGTAGGAGGGTCCCAGTCTAAGGCTGAATCAGCACCCCTTCGCACTCGGCCATGTCACCGCTTCCAACACTATTACTAAGTCTCGCTCTAAAATCTCACACAAATGAAAACGATAATAATCTGAATAAACGGTCATGGAGGATGCCCAACTCCTGAATTAATGTACAATTTAAATGCATATTAGTTTTGCGTCTATGTTTCATCAATGTATAGAGAGAATTTTCGATATAAAGTTCCATCGTCCTACATGGAATATCCATTCAGATATGAGGAAGGGAATCTGTAAATACATTTTTTCATCAACTTCACCAAAATATTCATTCACAAATTCTGCTCTTTCCTCAAAAATGTGCGGATACAGAACATCATAATAAAAAGCGGTTTTGGCAGGGCATGTCGTAGACAAGATTATTTTTGATAGGGGTGGTGTAGGTGCCGTTTACCCTTAACAGCCCCCCAACCTTTCTTTTTACTACCAGCATTGTATTCATATATTTACCTTTGTGATCACCGGAAATATAAGTGTGATCACCAATACTAAGTCAATTGGAGGTTTTTTAGTATATGTTGTAATGATTCTATTTGTTTATGTGGCATAGCAGATGTGACAGATATGATATATCCCTCCCTATGCCAGATGAATACCAGTTCAAGTAAGGATTCAATATTAACGATATTACGTAAGCAATGGATGCATACTTCCTGGTTTCAGGGAACAGTCACGCTACAGCTATAAAACTATTATCGATCAAAGAACCTCCCGTTCGTACATAAGGTATATACGGTATATTAAGGAATAAACAAGGAGGGCAGAGAGTGTTAAATGACCGTGTCGTGCCCATACCCCGATGTGTGGGGGGGAGAAGGGGGTTCTCCACTATCGGACAGGATTGGTCGTCCGGAGGTAGGATCGTAATTTTTGAAAATTTAACGAACCCGATTTTTTGCGCCCGCCGGCATAAGACAGCGGGGGAGGGCCGTTAGGTCCAAGTGGAGGCGCACAAAGGGGAGTGGAGAGTGAAGGGGGTGGAAGGAGAGGAGTGGACAGGGGGCGGGTGCCGCCCCCACCCACCCCACTACTGCATCAGCAGCCGCCCCCGCCCGCACCGGCGTAATGCTCCCCGCCCCGACCATAGACACAGACACGCACACCGCTAGACTAAATCTCTTCTCCCTCTCTCTCTCTCGCTCTCGCTCTCTCCCTCTTTCGCTAACTCCCTCTCTCTTGTCCAACTAGGTCAAGCAGTCTCAACCAGTCCACCCCCTTACCCTCCCTTCCGCCGGCCGTTTACTAACCCTTCTACTAAACTCCGTACAGCCCCTGCCCGACCATCCCCTCCCATTCCTCCTACAGTTAAGATAAAACCCCCCTCCGAACCCTTCCATCCCTCCGCTCGCTCCCTCTCACTCTCCGTCATCATCATCCACCTCTCACCCTCTCTTTCTCTCAGTCCTTGGGCCACCCGAGTGCTTTACCTCATCAGATAGCTTGTTTATAATCCTTCCCATCTTCTTATAGATAACCGGGTTCAAGGATCAGTCATTCGATATATTTGTACCTATGTATATAAGTGCGTGTACTGATTTACCTACGTCTATGTGCACTACGTTAGTATGGAATATTTGTACCTAATAGTCTCTGGAACTTCCGGAAGGCACCTTATTTTAGTTCGACAATAATTACATTGAACCATATCATGTAACATAAGTAATTATTTCATCATTCAAATGCACCTCTAAACCATGTAATTATCTGGAATCTACTATTAAAGAAACTACTACTATTGCAATACTTATGGATTACAGTATATTAATGATACAATGCGATAAATGTGTTTGACTTTCCAAGAGATACATTACTCTAATGACCATAAATGTCTGGTTGTGTGTGTATATAGTATTTTACTTCTGCGTTTACTATTTTTACAGTTCTATAAAAAAATACTATTATACTGATAGTATAATAGTATTTTAGCCTACTTCCTAAATTATAGACCTTTCAATATTTTACTGTTCTTTATTTACTGTTAATCATTTCAAGTTGGCGATTTCAATTATTTCTTTGACTTAGTGTTATTGAAAAGAGGGTTTTTAGGGGTCACTAACCCCTAATTTTCGACAGGGTTCTCTTTTTCTTTCTTTCTTCCAATAGTTATATGAAGTTAATTAAAAGTCGTGTCTTCTTAAGACACACTATTAAAATGTTCAAAACATATTGTAGTTAAAATAAAATGTTAATTTTTGTCATTTCATACTAATGGGAAATTAAACTATAGTATACATTTTTACCTGAATATTGTTTGAACGGAAAAATACCGTTTGATGAAACATTTTCTTGCAAGGGCGTAGACAGAATCTTTAAATAAGTACAAACAAATAATTGGCTGATTGAACAGTCACTTCGAATCTCGTATAGAACAGTGTTTGCTTCCCGCCATATGCAGTAATGCGCCGGGAGTAAATAGAATAGCGCGTCTACACAATTCGTTTAAGTTGCTTAAGCGCATAAATACGTTAGTTACGTCTCCTGCCTACACCTGTCACCCCACAGTGACTGTGATCTAGTGTAACTGCACTGTATTGTATTTGGTGATCTATGGTCCACAGAGGTTGTTGTTGTTGCTGCTGGGCAACAAGAGATGTCTCCACCTGCATGTTTGTTCAGGGACCTGTTTTTGTCTTTACGCTTTCAAAAACAGACGTTGTAGTGTAGTCATACTTGCATTCATCACATTTACGTACAAATGCGCATTAAAATTTCCATAATGTTATAATAGGATTCAGTCATTCTGAATCCTTATAATTTTGTACTCTCTTATGTAAAGTATTCAATGATATTATGCAGTAAAATTATTTAAGTAAATTGGAAAGTTGAATTATAAAAATATTATAATAGACTTACTAGAGTCAACATTCACGTTTTCTCGCCGTTAGGCGGTTGTACATATTTTGTTACGGAGTCATTATATGGTCATAAGTGTGAGGATGAATCATCCAGTTTCACCCCATTAGGTCTATTATTAGGGTATTGGACTACGAATATTTAAATGCGTTTCATAGATTTTAAGATAATACGTAATTAATTTTTTTCGCAGTTGGCTGTTGTCATAATTCGAAATAAATGAGTGATGGGGTCCATTGAATAGGTTGCAGAAAACGGGAATAATTGCTAGCCCGCCGTTTTAAAGAAACTACGCCAGCGATTACAACGATATCGTCTTTTCTATTATTCGCTCGAATACGCCGGTGTCCTTAGCAGCCCTTGCCTCAGGCTCTGAAGTTCACTCAGCCGCGTTGATCACTGATCTGCCTTTAAACGGTTTTGCACGATATTTCACGCGGAACATTTGATTCCAATGGGCAAGGTTTGTCTTTTGATCAGCCAAAGGTGGAAACCTATCATAATGTCGCTGGTGTTCGTATTTCATATAATTAATTGCCTGAGAGGTTTTTAATTGAAGACAATTACCAAAAAGGTTCGCAATATTGTGTTATACGTTTATATATTATATTCCTCGTTGATTATAATTAAAGACAAATCTTAATGTCAGGTTGCGCAACGCGGAAAAATCGGTTATTAAAAAGCAACTAGACTGCGTTTGTGATTTATGTTTGGCAATCTACGTATTAATATTATATTTTACTTAAGTTTGACCTTAGGCAATCCCCTAGGGCAGAAGTAAATGTTAGGTAGCAGCAAGTCAATTATTGCAGACAATTAATTCTGATGTAACTTGAGCTTAATGGAGATAGTATTATTACAATTAATACGTTAATAATTATAAGAAAATATAATCAGTCTGTTGTGTTAAACTGTCCAACTAGTCGAATTAAACTTTCTTTCCTCGAGACAATAAGGGGTATTGAAATTTATTTATAACCTTCTTCCCTGGATTCTCAAGTGTTGATACTCTGTAATAAAAAGTGTAGCCAAGCGTTGTGGCGATCGCGTTTACTTTTATGAATAGTGTGATAATAATACATAAGATAGGTAAATAATTTAATAAATAATACTCACTTGAGCGTAAGAACATAGCATAGTATACTACAGATGGACCGAGCTGTCAATCTAACTGGATTTAAAAATTTTGCTAACTTCACTTTTGGAAGCTTAGAGGTAATAAGTTAGCGGCCTTGAATTTAAATTCATTCCATATTTACAAACTGAAGAAAACGCAAAATTATATTGACATGATAACGTTTCATAATCAAATTTTATGATAGGGTCAGTACAACCCAAATACCGTTTATTTTACTGAAATCATGGACTAAATTTTAAATTTCAAAGATAGGCTTATGGCAACATTGAAAGTTTTAAAAAATAAAGTAGAATTTAATTTGTGATATAAAGGATATTTGCTTACTAATGAAAAGGGCTAGAATTTGTCGCGTTGAAAGGCCACTGATGGAGGGGGACTGATTTCGGTGGGACCCTCCTTAGTCCATTGACCCTAACTGAAGTTCGCTGGCTTCTCAGCAAAGATTACCAGTAAAAATAAACACCATAAATTATAAGGTGGGCCCCCCCAGGTTAATAATCACTAAACTGGTCAGAGAGTAATAACAATCTTTCACAAGTGGAACACCGAAATAATGCTTACACATGTTGTTCATTATTAATTATTATTTGTATATGATTAGATAATTATAAAGTTTACAAATTTACAAAAATAATTATTACAGACTAAGGTAGGTTCGTGGTGTTTCTGTCTCTTCTCGCTGGTTTGGTCTTTTGGTAGACCGGTTTCGCCTGTTCGCCATCTTCAGTAGCGGTGTTAGTCACTGTTGGCACTTGGGCATCCTCACTGCACTGTTACTTTCACTTGTACAAGCCAACAGTGACTAACACCGCTACTGAAGATGGCGAACAGCCGAAACCGGTCTACCAAAAGACCAATCCAGCGAGAGGAGACAGAAACACCACGAATCTACGGTATTCCAATCCCTCGCAGACCACAAAACAGGTATATTAAACTAATTACAGACTAAGATTAAAGATTTAAATTTAGTGCCAGATGATTAAAAAAAAATACTGGCACACGTTATAAAAATATTTATGTAATGATTTTAAATAATAGTATATTAGTATCAATGCTATGATAACACCGATTCTACTGTCATGCGTATTTTCTTCGTTCTGATTTACCCACATAGGATAAATAAATAAAATAAAATATAAATATTACAGGAATTACTATAATTAGTGATTCCTTTCTCTGTAATGCTCCATTTTAATTGTGATTTTGGTCCTAAGCAACAAATTAATAATTCCGCCTAGTGTTCTTGATAAAATTGGAACTTATTTGTACTGACTACTATTTAGTAAAATTTCTATGGGTAAATAATAAGTTAGCGGAAGTACGACGTAGTTACCAATCAGAGTGATTGAATAGTAATTTCCCATCAACAATGTTTTCTATTGACCTTTACTGTCTGTAGTCACTCATAGGTTGCAACACGTAATGTATAAATGACTACTTCATCATCATTATTATAGGTTCTTAAACTATAAAGTATATATTTAACACTTTCCTTCCTGGGCTGAATAGAAACTGATGTAGGTTTGTGTATTCGTATATGTATATGTTATACGTGTACTTGGGAAGTAGTTTGAAAAACAAATCAAGGAGAAGAATCAGTCTTTCTGAATCGGACTCCGGGAGTTATAAAAACAGAAATAGAGGGTAGGAATTGTAGTGGTAGTTGGTGCAGGTCCAGGGTGAAATGTGGGCCTGGACTAGGATATTAGGGTCGAGGGGTGCGTCGACCCCGAGCGGGGGCGGCAGGGCGGCGGTGCCGGGGGCGGCGGGGGCAATGGCTCCCGGTCCCAGCCGACGACCTTCCCCAACAGGCCAGACATAGAGGCAGGTCCCACCATTCGGCCCGTTACCCCGCCGGCCCCGCCTCCCCTGCCCTGCTCCCGAGATGCTTAAAACTGACTTTATAAGTCTTCTTTCCCCCGTGCTCCTTGAGGTCACAATCCTCCGTGACCCTCGTAAAACGACCCCTTCAGACCTAAGCCTCCCTCCCCCACTAGCCAATAAAATACGCCCCTCTTCGTCCCCCCTTCTCTGGTCTCCCTGTTTAATTTAATTTAACGCCGCCTCATCCCGGGCCAATTTAATTGTAACCGAGCGAACTAGGACCAAAGAGAGAGACGCAGACAGAGAGGCGCTAAACTCGTGTTATCGGTCCTTGTTTAAGGTCAAAAAAGAATTTTAGAGTTGAGGTCTGAAGTGTGCTTAAGAGTTCGATAACCTTTCGGTTAACACTACTAAGTCTTGCTCTCCTACACGCAGTATCATACACCCCTATCCACATCGCGAGTAGTCTAATATTGAATCGAGGATTTCTCAGATTGAACTTCAGTAATTAATTATTCATCATTATTAATAACATCTATTTCCTTAAAAAAACTCAACTTACATTATCTTAAGGCAAAATTATACCTATCTCTCAATAACTCAGTAGGACTGAAATATATTAAACTTAATTTGAACGGTAACCAATGAATATAAATATTGAAATTGAACTTTGAAGTAGATCCGGAGCATATAAATCCGTGAGCAGAATATTAAACCGGTATATGAGTCATGTATGCAATATAAGCTGAAATACCTAAATGTAGAAGATACAAATTATCTGGCTAAATTACAAGCTAAGATAAAAAGACGTCAGCGTTTTAGCGGTGTTACTCGCCTTGGTTGTCGGGGGAACTGACAACACATGGATAATCGTTTAGAGCCGATTATCGAATGTATATTTGATTTTTAAATAATTCCAGTATCGCATACCGAATTAGATGATATTTATGAAATAATATAGTTCACTTATTTCAATTTAATTATTGCTATTCTATCGTAAACAGCAGTGACAATTCCATCAGGTCCTGTTGACGTTGTCTCAGCCGGGTTTCAACATATCCCGGGGGCAGAAAGATCATTTGCGCGGATTAGAAGAGAACAGCGAGAAAGGATAGCGGTCCCAGTCGGGACATGAAATAAAAGGAAATTACAAGCGGCGGCGGCAGACAAATTATCGCCTCAGCCTGCCCGTTCGACCAATTATTGAGCTATCGGCAATCGGCTACCGCCTCGACGGCTCTAATTGTTACCTTAAATAGGAGACGAGGCTCGTTTTATTCTGAGTGTTTGCCCGAGGCTGGGTAAATTATCATTTGGCGAGCGGCATTATCTGATCTGGACCGGTGCCCCGCGCTTGTCACCGCCCATGTGACGCGCTCCAGTCTCATTCTTCATTAAGTCACCTTCTTAGGATCTGGCCGTCCTGAGCGTTCACTTCATTCGCCGGGGGAATTTGAAAAGAACTCGACAATGTAGCCATAAATTAGACCAAGGTGTTCAATTATACCTCCTGGACGGACTTCAATTTCTTCATCGTTCCATTCTCGTTAGATATGGTTAGGAATCTGGCGCCTAGTTAAATGACTATACTTCCTCGTTAACTTGCATAACGGAGCCTTAAACAGAACGGTCCGACCAAACAACCGTACAGTTAGAAGTTGACGGTAGAATATTTCAATTTCGAAATAAATTGTTATCATTCGGTACTATGTTCCCAACGAACCGGAACCGACGAAAATGAATATGTGCAAAAATTCAAGGATAAACCACCAGCTCTGAAAATTTGGATTACATAATTCAAATAAATTTATTTTATCATGGAAATTCCTATCATATATGCTAATACCTGCAATTATAATAAGGTTTAAGTTTACGCCTATGACATATTTCGCTTACGGCCCTTATCGTAGTATACTGTCTAAACATGGAATAATCGGTGTAAAATCAGCTCAGTGGATAATGATGCTTGAAGTAAACTGTCCAATTATAGAGGACCTTAAGCCGACCGGCCATTTCAGGAGGTGGGAGCCGGGAAAGCGTAAGTTTGCAACTGCAACTTATAATCAATTACTTATCTCGAGAGTTTAATCTGTCGGGTTCTTATTTTTTCCCTTTTTTCCTTGAGCAGACAATAAAACTCACAACTCCCGGCTTTTCTCGGCCTATTCCGCGCGAAATTATCTGATCGTTTAATGGTGCGTAATTTTCTGGTTACTCGTTAATTCCCGGAAAGTATTAACGGAGTATCGTTTTATTTATATCGCGCTTACGGTGGACTGAGCGCCGGTTGAAGAAACCGAGCCTGTGTAATTGAAAAAGACCTTCGCAAACAAACAGTACTAAGTAGTCGAGAGAAGTATGTTTAAACTAACAAGTATACATGAAAAGTGATTTCTGTTCCTTGTCGTAAGAGGACAAACATACATTCTGAGCACTGATTGAAACAGTGATTTATTTCCAATTCATTAGTAATGAATGTATTCTTAAATGGAATTAGCCCACTTGCTTAATTGTACGGCCTACATAAACTTTCTGTTGTTCCTTCGGTTTGACGCTGCAATTTGGTTTGATACAGAGCGCGGTCCTGTCCATGTTCAGCTTACAGAGCAGGTCCAGTAACTTGAGCTCCTTAAACTCGCAGCCTCTAGGTGGAGTGGTGGAGGTGACAGCTGAAATGTTATATTTAATCGTGTATAACAAAAAATTTGTTTAGTGTAATCGACAATATAAATTAGTAAATAGAAACAGTAACAATTCAGTATCCTATCGTATTTCTACAAATCATAAAGTGTCTGAGAGAATCACTATGAAGTAGTTCTTTTATCAGTGGAGGAATGCGCATTGCTGATTTTGTTTTCTTAAAATGGTAGGTTATCTAATCCCATACTCCGTTGGCCAATTATTACTTCTCTGTAGCGTCTTTTTAAAGATAATAAATTGTGAATTACTTATTTCAAAAACGTATGCCATAATCGAGGACTGAAATACATCGCATGTAATACGGTGGTCGTGATTTAATTGAAAACTATCAGACGCATGGACGTAATTGCCGGGGATATTATGTTAATATTGCAGGTTGACACTGTTCAATGTTGTCCTGTCATAAATTGGACTGTATATTATGGTGGCGTTTAGCCTTGGACGGTGAGGTATGTTGTATGAGGTGTATAGGTGTTGAAAGGCGGCGGGCCGTGGGGCGTCGAGTGCACTCGAGGTTGAGGGCGAGTCTGCGGGGACGGCCACTCAGACCTCTCTTGCAATTAGAGACGGCCAGACAATGTCAGGGGACCCCGGCCACTCCTCCTTGATATTACCCCCTGTAGTACTCTATATGTCTGCAGTCTGCATCCAGCCCTGCCTGTATTTCTCTAGTGAGCCACCCGATAATCAAACTGCGGCAATGTTTTTCGGAAAGTTGATCTCCTATTCAGTATCATTTCTCTTAAAAAAAATTCTTTAGCAATCGCTATATTTCACAATCTTTATTTCTATTGCATTTTTAATGAGAAACTATTGTCGAGGTTGTCTCATGAATCTTATATAAAAACAATTCTTGGTGTAACAGTCTCATTCTATATTTTCTCGTACTACTAGACTCAATTCTTTCCGGTTTCAATATCGGTGGGACACTTTATTTTTCAACAGCTGTTCATCTTTTCGCAGTTCTTTATTAAAATTAAATCAAAAGGCATAAAAACACTTTAAATGTGAATAGTGTAAACGAAGTAAAGATATATAGCGTCTACATTGTATAATATAGTGTTTTTATTTCGAACCTTCCGGATGATTACCGTTATCGCCTTCAGGTATACTGGAGTCTTCCGCTCTTGATATAGGGAGTGTCCTTTTCTCGATTTCCGACCAAAATTTTGCGATTTTCCTTTTTTGGCGCAAGGAATCAGATCGTGGGTGGTGGCTGAAGTCTAAGAAGAGTCTGATGTCTTGTTCATCTTTAAAGCTGTCTTCTGAGCTCTCCTCCTCAGCCATTATAACAGATAGAGCTCCCTATTATAGATAGCTATTATAGACAAATTTCTCTCTTTTAACTGGTTGATATGTAATTTTGATTTTAAAATTATATTTGTCGCATGAAAAGGACAAAAACAACAGAATTATGATTGTTTCCGCGCTATATACGTATGATATTAACTATGACTGATGTTAACTGAAAAACGTCTTTCAACAATACACACGTAAATATATCTCATCATTCTTATAACCAAGGAGGCAGTGGACTCAATCCTCAGAGTACAATTTTAACTATCAAAAGTTAATATTTTATATATAACATAATGTATGGATAGAAGTTAAATAACACGAATTTGATGTCTTACATTAACGAGTCCTATTAATAATTGAAATATTGAAACAGATTTCATGTTTTGTAGATTGGAATTAGTTTGACGTCTCATAGAAGTAATGCAAAAATTATTGATAAACCTAATTTACTAAGTATTATTTTGCACCTATTTTGAAGGTAGCGCCTATACTTTTGTTTGAGCACCGGTTTGCCAAGTACAATATGATTAAAACGCAGAATGTTATCCTGAATGTTATTCAGTATTATCCTTAATACTGAATTTGAGAATATTTCTTATGGAAATATTGAAAATACCACATAAATTGAAAATACGTATTTTTATACCTTTTGCGCGCATTTCCCTCTCATTTTCATCTTATGAAATATATTTGCGTACCGATTTTGTTTGTTTAAAATATTTGATTTTGAAGAAGTTCAATCCCGTTATTTGAAAACGCTGTCGGACCCCAGAGAAATCAAAGATGGGTTTCCTGTTCCGAACTAATTCATCAGTTTGCTAAACCAATAATAGCATTAGACTAATTAAAAAAAAGATTAGAGAAAAAACGAATTCCACGGAAATCGAGTACTGGAAAATTTGGCACTCATTTAAAACTCGACCATTGGATTTTTCATCCTCCATACCCTCTATATTCTCGTGAATTCCATTATTATTTCTGTGAAATTATTAGATCTAAAAACAATTACTGCATAAATAAATCATATAATCGAATAAATAGATAAAGACGATATGTATATATCATAACCTACATCTACTCACGAGGGAAGATACCCAATTTACTTAAATATATAGCGCGTTAATTTATTTCCATTTATTTTTGTATACATTTATTTATATGAATATATAGTCTAGAATATGATATGCAATTCTAGTGTTAAAGTGAAACAATTAGAGCAACTCGATTGAGCCAGGGCCTCCTTGGTTGTAATAATAATTACGTAGTAATTATTCTTTTTCTGTTCTGTCTGCATTGTGCCAAGTAGCGTTAGTCTCTTGGGTATTATTATCCAGTAGATTGCAGGTATTTAGATTTCGATTGTTATGTCATTATGGCATTTTTTGACGTCCGAGAAGATGTCTGGGCCAGTGGCGTTTGTTTCAGCCGCCTTGGGGTGGGGGGGGGTGAAATTTTAGGAACCGGGAACTTCGGTATGTTGAGACCATGGTGTGATTAGAAACATACCGGGGAGCATTAAGGATGGTTCGAAGGACTTTTGAGCGTTTCCAAAAACTCTGTATTCGAGATATGTTTCAATGTCTTGTGGAATGCCCATAGTCGGTAGCTAAGGTAAATTTTGATGTCCGTCTGAGTAATGATTTTAGTAATCCTAATGTACGGTTTAAGTCGATTCTTATGATTTTTGTATGGTGATTCATACAAGACATCGTAAGACAATAATTTAAAAGAGTTTGGATTATTTATAAGGAGAGGTTTGGTGTAGATAATCAGTTGTGTGCCGGGGGCAGATGGCGCCGCGGAGAGAGTCGGAGGCTCCCGAAAGTGAAATCGGCTCTTGTGGAGCAGCAGGGTTGTGGTGTAGAGCCGCCCCGCCCGCTCACTTTTTTGTTAATGAGTTTCCGGTCTTTTGGAGATCGGCCGGAAGCGAAGCTGCGTGCCAGTCGCAGGCCGGCCACCTGCCGCCCCCCAATTAGGGCGTCATCTGCGACTCGTGACGCACTTGACTTAATACCGTCCGTCGCAATTCAATTCTTTTATGTTTTTCAATACCTTCCTGCTTTGATTTATTCCTCGTTCACGTCGTCGAGAATAATTTCCGTCGAACATTGCGTTACCGGCACCTAATCCGCAGGCGCGGCTCTGATGCTCCGGTGCCTCCCTTCATGCCACCCCCTAATAAATGAATTATAAGAAGCGCCTCGTTTATTGCCTCGTAAATTGTGAGACTTTGCCACAATTGTCTATTTGTCTCCTACTCGCCGATTTAATCTCAAACAGGTCTAGTCTCGAACTTCTCGCCGTCGACAGTAGCAATCCGTCACTTCATTCGAGGGGCACATATGCGTGTCAGTTGCAGGTGGAGCAACATGTCAGCGCAGATACTGCGCTTTTACAGAATTACATTCGGAACCTCCCTGAATACTAAAGGAACAAAAATAGTTCAGCGAAAATGCAGACCGAACGTTGCTTGTATTGATTTTGTGCCTAATCGGGAAACATTTATATAATTGTCGGTATATTTCATTATTTCTAACACATCAGAGTGAGTGTTCCTACCATTTGGTTTGAAAAATAACCGTCAGGTTTCCTGTAAAAATTGATTGCGTTTATTTTTAGGTTTGATAGGAGAATCAGATTTGAAGAGTATGCATTCAAGAAAATTGCTCAATGATTATCCCGGGGCTTTTTTTAGAACGCTCTGCATAATTTACACGTTTCTAAAACGTGCAATAGGAAATTTTAATTCCCTTTATTTTAGTAAGATTCAAGTTATACACCCACTTATTTTTGAACCTAGTTTTGCTGGAAACAAATGGAAAACGTTCCGTTTCTTACTTCGACTTGGGATTGATCGGTCGCTCTTATAAAAAAAAAGGGGCAAAAATTAAGCACATTAGAATTTCTCACGTCGGGTAGCGTATATTATGACGAGGAGTGATGTAGATCCGGCGGCGGAAATAGAAACGGAGAAGGCCGACAAAGTCCGGGAAGCGGGAAATTCTTCCCCAATCCACGTAGACTGGTTGTTATTCGCGGCCGGAAGTAACGCGAGCTACGCCCCCTTATCGGTCCCCGTTTTCGAGTCAGCTTCGACATCGATATTAAAGAAGGAAACATAGCGGCGGAAAGAGGAAATGGAGGAGAGGGAAAAACTCGGCCAGAAGAAAATACGAGGACGGAAAGGTTGACGATTCTGAGAACGTTATCGGGCGTTGAGGCAAGCACGCACCGGGTGAATGAACACCGGCCTCCTATCTAGGATCAAATTTATGATTGTAAAACCTCCTCTTTCCCCCTTTTCCCTCTTCCCTTGAGATGATTTTCCTGAGAATAATTTCTTAATTCACAAAATTATTCCAACTTTTTCAGAATACATGTAGGGTACAAAACAACGATTGGAGGTTAGACGCTTCATAATTCATAGAGTTTAAGTGGACAGTATATTGGTTCGATTCATGATTTATATCAAATAATATAGCTTTAATTGTACATTATCTTATTATTAGTCAGTTAAAATACAAACGGTAAAACACATTTAACTCATTTTCAAGCAGAAATAATCTTCTTTTAAAATAAGTAAACAAGTAAAAATAATAATCGCTCGAATTATAATTTTCTCCCTCATAATTAAATTTTTATTTCTATGTTTTATAGTATATATTAATTATTTTTTTATTATGTAATAGCTTTTTATATATTAATAAACATACAGGGTGATTCTATTGCAAGAAATCTGCGCTACGTATCTCAGAATCAGAGATTACTCTAGGGTCGATACTGGGTTTCTTCGTGTGTCCTCCATAATTTATAAGGAAGCTAATAGTCGAGGGATATTCCTCCTCCTCGGTCTCCGTTCGCCTATCCCCGTCTTTGTCGCTCTCGCGGTTGTTCCCCATAGCGTCTTCTACTACAGTTTGGAATAAATTTCCCATTCGGACATGAGGGGGCTCCGGTTAACCACGGTGTGGCCTGTTCACACTGCACCTCACGAGACTGTTCGAGCCCACCTACTCAGTCTGAACTCTTCATTCTCACGACTCTGCATATTATGAAATGCCTTTTATTAAATACAGTAAATGAAATTTTTTACATGGACATACGATTTCATAAACGTGTTCAAAGAGCCTACTACATGGAATTTTGAGGCCACTACACATCTGATACCCGAGATAAAGATTCAATTTCATTACTAAACCATGTAAATAAAAATTTACTTGGACAGCATAGATTATATTATTGACGAGAGCTGCTGAATATTTTAAACAAACGAATATTTAAGCGGTCCCATGAACATCGTACTGCTTTTAATAGTAAACAGACAATACCAAAAGTATACCAAAATAGTTGAAATAATTATTACGGCGGAAAAATAAAAACCCAATCTAAAACTTGTTTACGGTAGAACATTCTGATGATGGGGTGGGTGAATGACACGCGGACGCCGGCCGCGTTTTATATATTTGTCCAGTTGGTCAATTTGTTTCGGTTGAAAACCTAGCGCTGCGCCCGGGGTGGTTGGGGGTTGTGTTGACAATATCGGAACCGTCTATTTTTCGGTGTACAGCCCTTAGCGCCGATTGTGTACCGCCGCGCCGTACCCCACTCCCCGGGGGTACCGAATCCGAAATGTAAATGTTTGCCCGGAGGGTGAAAATGAATACGTATGACCCGCGCCACGGGCCCCAATATCCCAGGCTTCCTCCAGGCTTCTTTGCGAAAAGGGTGTCCATCTCTGTTTCCGATAAAATAGAGACATTTTTGGTGGTTTTAATTTCAATTCAACGATGTAAATTCGCGCTTATAGTTGTACAGTGGTCAAATTAGGAAGCGCCCCAAGAGAACGTATGGACACTGCACAGGACTACACTAATAAAACGAAACCAAGAAAAATACGGTCGACAACGATTGCAATTAACAAAAAACACATTAAATATTTAGGGTATATCGACGGCGAAAAACAGAAGACACTTTGTTGCAAGTGTACGTAACTTTTCAGCGTTATGGGAAAGCCGTCTCCTCCGGGTTTTGGAACTACCCGCATCCTCCAAACCATGTCATCCCACCCCCCCGCTCCGTTTCGCCTTCCCTGCTGAAACTCCCGCTGCAGAGTTCAAGATAAATTTCAGTAGTCTGTTAAGAAAGTCCGGAGGAAAGGGAGAAATCTGGATTATTGTATCGTACGGTACTCGGCTCTCGGATTGGAAGAATTTGCGAACGGTTCAAATTCCGATACATTTGGAGGTGGGCGCGATGTTATTCAAAATAGAACGATTTTTCAAACAATGAGATAAAAAGTGTGGATTGAAGAATTGATACATATGCCACAGCGCTATGGTAATCCAAAGAGCCGTTCGTAACTGTATTTGTAAAGCAAATGGAAAATCAATTACTCTATAAATTAAAGGAATCACAAAGCTAGGATTTTCTCTGTAAATCTCGGCAATTGATACTGCTATGGCAGGGAACTAAAGTGGTATGATTAGACTGTATAAAGTACTCTTCAAGTAGAAGATCCAGACTGTTTGTATCTTTCAGCCAACCGCGGGAGGAGTATACATTATACTACTGTAGCCTGGTGTGCTTTTAAAAGCCGTTTTTCAGTAGTCCTTTAAAATAACTAATTAAGGCAATTGGATAGATTTCTTTTGTATCGATTTTATCAATGTCAAAATTCTATTCGGTCAATGTGGGAAAAATATTTATAGTAATTATGTAGTTATATATTTGTATAAGTTAACAACTAGACACTAGTTGTACGAGAGTTCTATGAAAAAACAGTAAAAATTTCGTAATTGAAATGGCGCGGACAATTCAGTTTTCTGTTTCGGCTAAATATTTTTTTTATTTTCGGTTGCTATAGAAACGTGGGCCATTTCGAACTAGTGCCCGAAGGAAGGACAGTATAATGAATTCATTTCCTGGAATTGAGTTCAATTACAGTTCTGGTGTTTGCTGCTGCGTTGAATATTGGCAGTCAAATTTTGAAGGGCTATTTATTTCAGGGTACTGAAAACTGACGAACAACAATTGTTTGAAATTCGTGTAATGAATTCGTATATTAATGACGTATTAACAAAGAAACATTCTTTATGGGGGATATAAAATACTAACCATGAATGTTTCCTTCACGATCATATAAGAAACAGCACTTTTTATCCAAATTAATTTGAAATTCAATCGATTTTAATGTTTCAGACCTACAGGAAAGTATTTTGCAATACCAGTTTTACATTTCATGATGAACGGTGTCTTTAATTAAATTCATTATTCGTTCGTTCGTGGCCACACAGATAATATTTCGGATGTGGTAACTCTAAGTTGGTGTTTTATAGTAAGTAAATAAATTAACAATCATTCAAAAATGTGCTTTATGCGGAAGCATTTTCGTTCACGCATATTTTAGCCTACCAGGTGCTAATCACTCAAGTATAGCTTAATTCGAATTCAGAATTTCAAGCTCTTTCTCTATTGAAATTCAATTTTTTAACTTTTTTTTTAAGTTTCTGAATATTCTGAATATCTTAAGAAACGTTGTGGCAGGAACGGTTCGAAACCTATCGCATGAGCTTGAAGTTGAATAACCCGTTAGACTTGCGACAAAATCTAACTACATTAAAGATACTGTACAAATATGACCTTCAAATAGCGTTAAATAGCAAATAAGCGTTATTATTTTCTTAATTTATCTATAGAGCAAATTATACTTGTTATCCTTCAGCGTTATATAAAATGCTAAGTGTCTATGTTGTTGAGTTGCGATACTTCGGAACTATATTTTATACGTTTCTGTAAATGTCGGTGTTACTACGTGCTAACGTAACCGAATGTTGTGGAATGTATACTTACATCTGATAAGTATATATATTTATTTATATGTTGATGAAAATAAAGTTTCTAAATTTGTTTGTAAACTGCAGGATCTTATTAGTAGACAAACAACTTCTGTTGTAAACATCGGATTTGGAAATGCTTATTTAAATTCTGTTGGCTTCATCTTAATACTTAATTTAATAGAGTTTATCTAAATAGTCAGGCTAAAATATCGTTCGTTGCTTACGTTAAGCGCTTTTGTTTTGTTTTCGATATTTCTGTCGCTTTGATTATATTACAACAAATTACATTCGGTAATTTCGCTATCTCACAAGAAACGTCTGGGAGACCAGATGAAGGCACTTAATAAAAATTTCATTTAATATGTATGAACGTTGTCATATAAATGAATGTTAACTATTGTTATTTAAAATGATATTGCCATGTAGGTTGATCAAAAATTGTCGGAAACAGTTCATTACTTCTATTAAGAGGTAAAATTCATTAAATCGTAACAAATAATTCATTCGTTACTATCGCATCAGCCAAGGACAACGAAACCTGGGGTGCGATGGAAGTGATAGTTGATGATAGATAGATGGAAGAGTGGAGTTCATTAACTCTAGTGTTCTCGTTATATTTCTGTTAGGTAGTTTGTTTCTAAATAACTGCTACTCATCTTTAGTGCGGTTATAAGGTTATCGCACTCAACACTAGTCCTGAGATACCCAGAACAGGGTAAAGGACAAGGAGTAATTGAAGTGAAAAATTGTCCTTTAAATGTAGTTATTTAAAATTAAATTGAAGAAAAAAAGAAGGGATGCATTTGTCTTCTAATTGACATAATAAAAAAATAAACAATCTGTTGTACCTTATTCCACTTTATTATTCATTAAAATTGGATTAGGTATTTACAATTAAACTTCCTTAGAGAACTGTATTCCAATGTTAACTCATCCAGGTGTACGGTTATATTTCTCTTGTAGAAAAGGGTCCTCAAGATTGAAAGAGGAACCACTGTCCTACACAAACATGAAGCTTTATTTCGATGTTCAAGAGTTATATTCTAGTTACTGTCGGGACGAACCGAATTTCCGAGCTAATTATATCGGCATTATCGCACGCTTCTCTCTCCCTCTCCAGTTAACCGTTTCCCCGACACGAATTAACGAAGGGCGGCCCGACAAAGGATCGGCGCCGAATCCTCGTCCGGGCTCGAATTTCTCAAGCTCTATCGCCCGGAAGAATCTTATATTATATCTTATTAGAGGTACGAGATTGCGGGCCGCGATAGGCCCACTGTATCGGACACGATCTGCCCCTGCCCCTGCCCCTCCCCCGCCAGGGCAGCCAGTCTCACGCCTCTCCGCCCCGCTACAGTTTTAATTTGTAACGGACGATTAAACCACCCTGACCGCTTGCGGTCCCTATTATTTCCCCCTTCCAATTTGGGGCTTCACTTACATTTCGCAAAATATAATTATCTTTCATGGGCCGTGACATTCGGCCGAAATTTGCTGCCCCTCTTTACTATTTTTTATGACCGACTCTTGTCAAAATGTTGATTTACTACCGTTGTCTGTCAGATTTCGAACAAATATAATTGCTAAGCTATAAGTATAATTGTACCTACATCTCATTCCACTTTTATTTCAATAAATCTATACTTATAGATCTTATAATAAATTATGTATTTATTTGTTCTAGGTCTACCAGCGGTTGGTGTTCCGTGGCATCTTGGTGAGTAACTATCCACTTTTTTCATTTTATGCTTCTTTAATTTGCAAAGAAACTGGTTTGAAATCCGCCTGCTTTAGGTCAAGCAGTTATGACGGCTGCCTGTTATTACTCTTTGTGTTGCCCAACTTATGATATTGTTCTGTTCTGAACAGACCGCTCACTACAAATGTATATAGGAGTGGGAGCTAAGTTCTGGGTTAGGGTTTTGTGGTCCGCTAAAATCTAAACTCGCTGATTTGGCCTCTTACTAAAACTGTTTCGGCTTCTCGCCATCGTCAGTAGGTTAGTGGGATAGATGATTTACTTTATTTGTATTTTTTTAAGTTCGTCTATTTAAAACGGAAATGTTATGTAAATAAAAAAATTGACTTTCGATAAATCAGTATCAGTATCACATCGACAAATTAAGCGTATATATAATATCAACGTAACAAACTATTTTCTTTCCATTGTTGTTACTCTAACATTTCTATCCAAATTTATTTGTTGTGTTCATATTTTTTAAAAGGCATATGTTTGAGTTCAATAAATAAAACGGCTCGTTTTATTCTTCTACGGAGGATTATGTTAAATAATTAGGACGGGGAAGCCGGCATTAACAAGTTAATAATTAAGACAAATTGGGCTAGTCAAATAATCGAGAGAATGCCGAGTGATGAATGGGACTGGAGATTGGGGGGCGCACAATAGGAGCGGTGAGCGGATGATTAACGCCCGCCTTTCGCGGTACCCACAGAGACTTTCTTTCCGAGGCATTTTTCGAGATAGGAAGATCCCTCCCTTATTTATTTCCAATGTGGCTTCAGCTATAATCGCTTTTTCATTACGTTCGTTTCCTTTGGCCCGCCTATTTGGCCCGGCCCCAAAACCCGAATTCCCAGGTTGTGTACGGCATGTAAACTATAATTCGCCGGTGTGTAAATCGATGCATGTAAATCGGAGTGTAAACTGTTGTTGTTGTTTTCTTTTCGGCCCCCCCCCTACAGTTATACCGAATTCCCAGAGCTGAATTTTAAATTGACGTCGAGTAGGAACCCGCCCGTAACGAAATCACCTGTGCCAACTCCAATACAACTAGATGTTCCGTGTTAAAAATACACTAGGACCTTATTCTTCAAAGTCCGACTGATACCGTAGATACTCGTAAATTCCTATATACAGTTTACAAATAAATTCATGCATACATCATTGTAAGTAGTTTCTTTTTATCTATAAATAATTAAATGTAGCATTAGAGTATTAACCATTCAACAAAAAATTTTGCCATTTGGTTTGTATTTGCTACTTATTAGGTTCATAAATATCGCCGTTGTTATAAGAGAGCACCCCCGTTGTTCACGTAATACATTATTAGATCATATTAATTTCTGTGCAGTATTTCAAATGCGATGTCTGTTGGAATAAAGGAGACTGAAAATGGAAACTGGCAAGAGAAAACAACGTCACACGACCCAGTTTTCCTTTCTAGATTTGTCAGTCAATCGCCTTTCAATGTTATCGCCCACCTCCCCAACTCGCATTAATCCGACCTGCATTTTATCCTAGCTGGAACCTTATCTAAAGCTCCCTACAGTTTATTTTCCCCAAATCTTTATTTCGCAAATCCGATATGCTTCCTCATTAAGGTTTAATGCTCTTCCGAATTCCAGTTGTCAAACAGATCTTAACTTCTGCAAAGAAACGATTAATCTTAGCTGGAAAGGTTTTATTTTCAGTGATTTTCAGTCTTATTCTTTCGATAAGGCCAAGGTGAAAGACTAGCCGGACCAAAACAGTCCAATCTATGAGTTTCTTACCTTATCCGTGACAGGAATGTTTCTGTTCAGCTTGGTGAGCACAGCGGGAAAATAAATAAAATACAACGAATTCGATTAGTGTATTAATGAAAGCATTATTATAACTGAAACAATAACAAATCGAATACAATTAGCGATAATGAAAATCTATACAATGACCGTCCGGATTCATTCTGTATTTTTGTAGTGATTTTGAACAAATTTACGCCAATGTTGCAATACAAATAAGTAAATGCATAGTGACAATTTTGGTCTATTGGTCCATTCTCTATTATAATTGTATTATAAAATTCGATAGAACTGGAACTTACACCGAGCTAACATAGTTTGAAATAGGCGCTTTTCATAATAAATCTCGAGACTCCTGGTAACTCTATAGGTATCGCGGCTTCAGCTTTTTTGTTGTTCATCGCCCTACAAATCGAGTTAAATCCCTTTCCCCAATCGGTCGGGTACTTACAGGCCTCCAGAAATATGCGGGGAAGGGAAAGAGAGAGAGAGAGAGAGAGAGAGAGAGAGAGAGAGAGAGAGAGAGAGAGAGGGAGAGAGAGGGAGAGAGAGAGAGAGAGAGAGAGAGAGAGAGAGAGAGAGAGAGAGAGAGAGAGAGAGAGAGAGAGAGAGAGAGAGAGAGAGAGAGAGAGAGAGAGAGGCGGTGGGGTAGGTTGGGGCGGCCAGATAGGGGTGAGAGTTTGAGACAACCTTGGTCCGACCTTGTGCCGGTCGTCTGGGTCGCCGGGGTGGCCCCTGTAGCGCCCCCGCCCCCGCCCCCACCGTGTATTTTGGTCAAAGCCGCCCCTACACCAATCAATAACACAGTCTGGGCCGCCCCCACCACCCACTCCACCGCCCCTCCATCTCTTCTTCCCCTCCCTCCCATCCTCTCGCTCTTTCTCCCCCTCTCAGTCCACCACTCTTTCTCTAGGAGAAGTTTAAGCCGAGGGATTTAAACAATTTTTCCGACCTTGTTGTATTCTTTCTCTGCATAAGAAAAGAATTTACAAGTTCCAACGCCTGCCTAGGGAAATTTATCTTCTTTCTTCGGCACTTAGCGTTGAGGGCAGCGAAAAAAGGTGCTTTACTGTAGCTATTTACTGGCTGTGGGAAATGTATTCAATGTGGGTATTATTCTTTTCAATGATTTACAAGTAACAGATCGCCTTTTAACATCCGCTGAATGGGCGTACAGTTTTAAATATTAAACACTATTAATCCTTATTTACGGTTTCTCACAATTTTCCTTAATCTCACTCATGACATAGATGGTTGGCGGGGTTTCATATATTTTCATTCATATGAATATATGAACAGACAATATTTTACTCACTTCATACAAACTGCATATCCTGATATTTCATTTATTTCTAAGCATAATTTATTAAATCAGATTGCAAAATTCCAACTGTAATAATACCATAAATACATCTGAACTTCTAGAAATAGTTTGTTTGAATCGGTAGTGGAAAACGTATTTAATATCGGATTAATTATTCCGAGTTAATTATAAATAAGATACATAGATTCCAAAGGTACATAGATACACTGCATAGAGTGTTTGGAGTATAAAACCCAACAATTTTCGGTTAATAATATTTTCTAAGGCATAATATTGTTCAACTACTAATTAAACGACTAATAATGTTCAAATTAGACTGATGCACAATAGATTATGAGATTTGGCCTATAAACGTAGGTCCACAAATCTCGGAATAGAAACTGAACCTTTATTATAAAACTTAATTTTATTAATATTCTATTACTCAACATGTCCTAGTGTTTCATAAACACTTCTGCCTCATTCATAGTTTTAACATAAAAAATTAGCACTTCTGGTATGTTTTTGAGTTCTGTTGAAAGTTCTGTAACGAGTTCCCGACTACCCCTGACAATTTTCCTTACGCTGCCTTGATATATCTCAGTTTTTGCTTATTATATTATAGAGGAAACTATACGAAATTTTATTAGCTCATAACAATCAATATAAATTCGAAATAATACTTTCCATAGGAAGTAATCCTATGAATTATCTATGTGCCGCTCTAAGATGAATGTTGAGTCATAACCCAATAATTCCAATGTCAGAAATCTGTCCTTTTGTTGGTTTTTCTTTTTATTTTATGGGTAAAATGTTAGAAATAACGAAAACAATTCTTCGTTCCTTGAACATTTTTCAACCGTAACACAAAAGAACGGTAACGATTTGGAGTTGATCGCTTGAAATCGAAATCGTCTTTGTATTCCAAAATTCTTTTGTCAATTTATTAAAAGTCTTGGAAGGTAAAGAGCTTCCCTTTTGTGACGCTCCCCTATGAATTTATTCGGTTATAAACAAGAGAGGAGGGACAAAGGGGCCGTATAGGAAAAACATATCAGAGCTTTTGTGACGCGAGAACAATCGAAAAATGTTCCCCCAATTGGAGATGATATTTGCCTGAGCGATCAATGTTCTTTGAGAAATAGCCTTATGGGGGTGAGGGGTCTTTCCCTAAGAACTTTAGTCGGATGGGGTGGATTCCAGTCCGAGATATCTCTGAAGTGTGTGTGCTCAATTCGAAGCTGATTCGCCTATGTGAAAACGTTGGCTCCAACCCAAATTCGTCGTCACAGTTTACAGCGTTTGGGCTCCAATTAATTAACGTCCCTTTCTGAATATTGGAATGTTTAAGAGCAGAGAATATGTTCTCAATGTTTGAAATATAGAAACACGAGCTAGCTTCAGAGACTAAGAACGAAATGGAAACGAATGCTCACTCATTCGTATTGGAAGGTAGCAAGGGAGTTAAAATTAATTAAATTATACATGTATAATGTATACGTAGATGTACATCTATCTATCTATATACATTTGTTTGTAAATGAAGTTATAGAACAAATTAACACATTAACATAATAGAATGTTACATGCAAATAGTGAGAGGGATTTAAAGTTAAGAAAATTTTCCTAACCCCCAAGCTACATTCTTATCCTGCCGGAAGTTGACACATTTCCTATACTTGATTTGGTAAGAATACTTTCGTTCTTATGAATTTATCCGATAGTCTACATGCATGTATTGAAAATGCATATAACATTATGCCAGAACTTAAATCGCGATTACTGAAATTCATTTCAGAATACCAGGCAGACTGTAATGCTTGCCTTGGACCATGAAATTCTATATTCTTCGTGTTTCTCAGTGCTGTTCCTCTGATGAATTCTATCCAATGGTCCATATTCAAAGCGTAAAGCTAACTCTTTTTGATAAGTGGTGTATATTCATTTTTATATTTTTTTGTAAAATATTTCAAATTTTAATTTCCTCCAAGTGAATTTCACAGTTTGAAGACGTGACATACTTTATTAAATAGTAAATTCTAGTATAAATATAATACCGTACATTGGGTATATTTCCACCCACCCCTAAGAGACGTTACATTAAATTAGTGTTTTATTCGTTCGATAATTCAATAATTCTGTAATCTCTGTGGAACTGTAATTAAATCGTCGCTACTTTTAAATTGAGATCAAGCGAAGGTATAATCGGGCGAATTGTTGATTCGGAAATCATTATGAGGAGAGGGTTGAACAGACGAATGCGGGGTATACAGAGGACAGTTGGCGTTGGGGTTGTGATGAGGGGTGGGGGTTGGTCGTATACAGCAGAAGACGCACACGTACGTGTATAATCGTTGTGAAGCTGTTTGAGTTTCAAACGCTCCCAACGTCCCCCATTTCGCACCGCTGGTTTAACAATCGACAAACCTCAATTCTCTCTTCCTCCCTCGTCATTTCGTCTTTCTATCTCTCTCTCTCTCTCCCTCCCTCTTTTTCTCTACACCCCATCTTTTACTACACTCTCTCTCTCTCTCTCTCTCTCTCTCTCTACCTGATGTCTGTTTGAGGGCTTGGATTCACTGATTCATGATCCCAATGTGCAGACGCTCCATTGCCTCCTCCGAGCCTTTTAATTTCTTTCATTCGTGTCGTCTTGTCTTCAACCGTTATACTTGAGCTTGTGTGTCCTCCGTGAATAAAAGCCGTTCTCCTCTCTTCTTTGAATCGGCCCTTTCATTAACGCACTGTAAAATTGTCTGTGCCGCTCGAGGCATTGGTGGAAAAAGGGATGGAAAAAAGGTGTGCCTTAAACACCCTCCACAATATTCAACAAAGCGTTGCCTCTTGTATTTTACCCATCGCAATTATACTGAATGCATATATTTGGAAGCAAATCTACCCAAGCTATTGAATAGACTAGTGTGTTGGATATCCTGGCTAATTATTTTATAAATACACTATTAATAGATAGTATTAAACCTTTGTTCGTTTCATCGTTTACTCTGCTTATTAATATTCTGTATATATTTTTAGATTTTTAGCTCAACAGAATACTCTTTAAACCCCCGTTTATTATTATATCTTTCCTGTAACAATTAACCAATTACAGACGGAAATTCTGAACACCAAATACATGACGTATAGATACGCCGCATGTAACTAGTATTTTACGTGGTTATATTAATTATGAGGGTGGTATTTGGCAATTATACTCAAGAGAGCAGCTGCCCGTGGAATGAGCACGTGGACATTCAGTGTGGCAGGATCACAGGTGTAATCCGTGATAGCACATGGTTCCTATCACGTTTAATTTCTCCGACCGTCTAATATTCTGTATCCTTCACTGTTGCCCAGCTGTTTCGGCTTTTCTAGGAAGACACACATATATATATATATATATATATATATATACGTATTTGTTCTTCAAATTTTTAATGAAAATAAGAATCTAACGCACAGTCTATGGCATAGTATGAGTGGGCGAAATTATTTATAAAGTAATTTGTAGTAGCTGAAGAGTTAATTACTTTTCTGGGCAGTATTAGAAAACCCGATGATGACTCCACTTTGAAAACAGGTGTACACGAAACTAAAAAGGAACTGTTAAAAATAGGGGGCGGGGATTAGTTTGGGACGAGATTAAACGGAGAAGAAAAAAAACGGATTTTCTAAAAGACAAAGGCAAGATTAACGAGCAGGTGCTAGGAAATCATGATCATCGAGATATCACCACCGCCGGTAGATGCGCTGCTTCTAACGCAATCGGTTAATAGATTCACTAGTTTGCACCCGTGACTCTTGTCTTCAACGGCATTGCTTAGACGACCGAGTTCCTGAACGTATACAGGTCTTAATACCGTTGAACTTGAGATGTCTGAATGCTGGAGTGGCTCGTCCAATTTAATTTACCTAGCCTAGTCTAGGGTCGGCCTCGGTATTTGGAAATGTCCTGAAAATAATATATTAATTCTTTATTGTTGATAATTAGAAAGAAAAAATATTTCACTATGTCATATTATTGCAACTTTTTCCTGTTCAGCATATTTAATAGAATTAACATATCCGTTAGAATGATATATTTTGATATAAGTTAAGATTGCAGTCGTGTAAATATAAATCGAATGTTTCATGAGCCTTGGATATTTCTGTTTACTGCTTGATATATTATCGTCAGTTTCATAAAAAAGGTTTCGTAATAAACGTAATAGGCGTATAATAAATTTTAAGGCTGCTGAATTTATATAACTGTACTCCAAATTAGGTGTTCCCGGGCATTATTTTATCAAATTTTAAACGAAACAAAAACCTTGCCGATTCTTTTATTCAAGTGCGTAAGGATCAAATTATAAACTGTGGAGGGGTTGGTAAATTATCTCTCAGTATTGCAATAATTTACTGCTCGAATTCTAATAAGATGACGAGAAGTCATAACTCTCTCAGAGGGTAACAGCATTGTAATGCTAATAACATTTCGCTCTTTTGCTACAAACACTGATGGGTTTTCCATTGGATAATAGGAATTCATTCATCATTCTTATAGAGATTGCAGTGCGATTGCTATGTTTGAGTTACGGCTTTCTGTCGGGCCTTGGCTGTTGGCCGACTTGTAAGCGCTGACAACGGGGTATGGTTCATTCCGGCGGGAGTCGATTCCGTTCCTTTATGAAGCCCGACGAAAGGGATCGGAGAGCGGCAATTGAAATCTGCGCCTCGAGGGGAGAGCGGGCCGCGTTTCCGTACACGACCCGGCCCACGTCCCGAGAGTCATAATGCATTTTAAAGCGCGGCCCCGGTCCAGGCATTAGCATGAATGAATATATATGCGGGGGGTGGAAGGGACCGAGGACAAGACAAATGCGGAGCGCGCCCGCCGGATTTTTAACGGTAGTCGGCTCCTCCCCCTCGGCGGCCGTGACCACCCCGGGCTACCGCCGACGAGCAATAGCTCCGGCCCGGGACGTGACCCTCTTCCCAGATCTAGCCCCACCAACTGGAGCACGCCGACACTCGGCCCCGACCACCATTTCGAATTAAACCCATTTTATTTCTTATTATGAGATTCAACTGAGAAAATGTTGAAGAATTCATCTATTACGAGGCTAATATATAAGGAAACATAGCTATCCAGAATTGTAGGTGTGCTCAAGGTAGGTTAATTTAACATATGGCATGTCCAATGTAATATTATGCTTTCCTTAAAAGATAAAAATATTCTTGGCAATAGAGAAAGCAAATCTAGACAGTATTAGTTAGAATAGTTCACAGAATGCAGTACAAAATATAAGTTATAATGGCGGAGGTAGAAAATAATCTGCGAGAGGTTATTGCAGCTTAAGTTTATACCCTTAAGTTGATTTGAACTTAAATGATTTATAGCTCGATCATCGAGGCAAGAGTGTTCCCTCAGCTCAACGTTTACCCCGTATAGAGCCGCCTTATTTCTCTTCACCTATTCGTATTCAACTAACGACGCCGTAAATTTAACGTAGCAGTTATAAAATAATAATTAAATAAATTAGTTAGCCAGGTTTAAAAATCCGAACGGGAGCCGGTAGACGATCTTTTCTAATTTTTATGATGCGGGGGGTCTGATTATGACCCGGCGGCTTTGTTTTTGTTTTTGAAAACCCCATCAAGCGATGAGCAATTAGACTTAAATGAAAACGGGCAATAAATTGACGGGGGCTGGCTACGCTCGTAAATCGCTAATGGACTAGAGTCGCATTGGGGCAAAGATGGATTGGGGGGCATCCCATTACGTTCGGACAATTCGCTCAGTTTGGTATTTGCGAAATGAAATATATTAAAATAATATAGACATATATTCCTATATATGTGTATGGGAGTGGGTTTGGATAATTCTTTTGCAAATGTAAAGTGCAATCATCGTGCTAACAACAGTTAGTTTACTAGTCCTAGATTTGATCGTTTTAAAATAAATACTTTGGAATGGTAATTATGGATTACCGTATACTTTTCGTGAATTACGAACGTTAGAAATTGGTTCAGACAAAGATGGCCGGTGTTCCTATTCGTATTCAACCTAAATTAATTATTCCGGATAAAAATAGCCGGCAAATAACAAGGAGAAGTATTCCCCTACCTAAATAGTTCTCGTGTTTATTCATGAATAGATCATCAAAATATTAATTAACATTCGTATAGCGTAGCCTAGGATTGATACATGTGCTAATTTACACAATCAATTTTTTTTACATGGGGTACCATTGCGGTACAATAAAATCTGCTTCATTGTTCGTTTTCAATTTAACGTGCAAAGTAAACTCGTACAATACCGTTACACCACGTAACGAAATTACAATTTTGGACGACCAGTCATACATAACAACCTAAACAATTTTCTAAATGTTGCTCTGAATAACTGAAATACTTGGCTGTCTAGGCTGCTATTGAATGCCGTACAGTCTCTCCTTTCTCGAAATGGTTTTTCCCAAACGTTCACTCTCTTTTCTGATAGAAACGCACGTTCAGAAATTGTGCTCGAGTTGTGATGAAAATTTCACAAGGATTGACTGCATTCGGCACAAAGGCTCGACTAGTATTTCTCAGATATTATGAGCGACTGACGGTGAGGTATATCCAGAAATAGTACCCGTTTTAACGTTAAACATTTCACTGCGCCAACCATCACAATGATTTGGAAGAAATTTATGTCAGTACGAGTCTATGAAACTAATGATAGATATTCCCGGGACAATTTATGTATATCATGGAATAAGAGTTAAGTATTTTAGGCGAAGTATATTGTTTTAGTTTGTGAAGTCGAAGTTCCTTCAACTATTCGAAGCAGTAGAGGAACCATTTTCGAAATGTTGATTATATTTGGCATATATTGTTTCGGAATTATCTCGTAATTAGTTATTTATACTCTGAATTATAGTATTTAATAAAATCTTTCCTCTCCGATTTTTCTCGGCCTAATATACCCCCTATATTAGTTAAATTAGTGCATGTATAGTACTTAAATATACATACGGTTTAGGTTTTATTCAATTTGATCAAGTCGTCCAATGTGCCCGACTGGAGGGGCGCATCTCGGTTGCTGGAGAGGGTTGATGTGGGCTGGGGCGTGGGCGGGGACCGGCACTAATCTCCCTGGGAAATTAGTCGGGCGCGGCTCCGAGGCAAAACAGAGCCCGGGGGCGGACCTACCCCACTTCGCTTATAATACCTGGGGATATTCATAAATTTGAGGCGGACGGTGTGATTAGGGCCGGGGGGCGGCGGCCACTACAAAGGCGAAGCCTCCCTTCGGACTCGCCCCAAGTTTGCCTCCTCAACTCAGTTATCTGCTAATTAATAGGACCACCTAATAGAGCGCCTCGCCTGAGCCAGAGGGGGGTGGCGGCTAGGGGGTATACCTCTCTCTACCCGGCCTAATGGCCAAGTTCGATCGTGTCATAAATGACTCAGCGACCACCGACAGTTCACTAGAGTGAATCAACTCGACCACCTCTGATTCATCAAGCCGGGTTACGCCACGCAAAATTCCGGGACATAATAACTGAGTCGATGACACAATTTCACCCTCTCCGGTTAAGTTCTCGCACACCCAAATAAGTATTGAATTAAAATGTTTTTCTGCCTAGCGTAAACATTACCACATTATACATTATATGAAGTACCTGAATAGAATTTATAGTTTTGCAGAAAGATATCAATTATCATAAATAAAACAACTAAACCTGTACTTGGGCATTCCGGTCAATCATTATTTTAACAAAAATTTTTTTTTACATTTTGGTCAAGTACAAGATTTTCTTAAATCTCGGTACTGCGTACCAGCCAAAAGTTCATTTCCCCGGATCTATAACAACCGAAACTGGGGCGGAAATTTTTTAAAATTGGTCGGAGGCCTTCCGCTTGGCGTGGGTCCCTCGAGAAATTCGATGGGAGCCGAGTCGGGACTCGGCGGTATCCTGTTCGAGGGAACGTACCGCCAATAATAATTCGATTGTTGGAGCCGGGTATCTGCCAGCAGACAACTCACTACATGTGAATGATGTGTTTTTCAGTAATGCAATTCTATCGCTTCGATGAAATTTTTCGAAACGTTGCCCTCCAGTAGTGGAGGATTTCCTTCTTTATTCGGAGGAATTTCCTTATTAGGCTCGAGGTCTCGTTAGAGGAGTTATTATCCGAGTTTGAGCAGACGGCTTCATCTCTTGCCGATTGATAGTGTTTCTTTAAATTTGAAGGGGGAGCACGATTTTGGGTTACTGGAGCGAGTTATCAATATTTTCATTATTTATGAGCATGTCCGCTGGCACTACACATCAAATATTATTGTGTGTATTGGTCTGAAATTTTAGATATCGAGATTTATGGTTGTGCTTACTTGAAGAAAGAATGGTGTCACTTGGGACCATCCAGTTTTGTTAGTTCGCATATATTCACTAGTCAATATCTTGCCAAATATTTATAGAATACTGTTATAATAATGTTGATATCTTTGAATGTTGCTTTTTTATTTTCTTATTCCCTCCATTCATATTTCTCGTCATTTATTACTCCCTCTTCTTTTAGTATAGTAATATCGAATATTCCTTAACATCTGCGATAACCAGGTAGGATGTGATATATTTAAACCTATTTCCTGGATGTCGCGGAAATACATCTTTCTTGCGTTAGTGTAAGATATTTATTGCGGGTACAGTTATACCGGACAAGAGGGAGGAGAGAGAAAATAATGCCCTTTTTATTCATTGCTAATACTTTCTGCCATTTTCTGCAGTACTTCGAGTCATTTTACTGAGACTACACGATTGCATCATACTTTGAATTTATCCAAGTGCAGACTTTCTTTTGTGGAAACTTACCATTCTTTAACAAAGAATATTCAAGATTGTGATAAAATACTGGCTCAAATTTGAAAATCAGCATCAGTGTATCTCGATATAATGGTTTCCAAATGAGTTGATCTGAAGTTAGTTGAATAGAAGCAATGGAGCACTTGTCCCCACAGTAGATCGAAATTATGGAACATAAAAAATTCTTGGCTACATTACCAGTTAATATCAGTAATATATAATGAACGGAGCATATAATGCAGTGAGATTTTTTTGCCTATAGCTATTCATTTGGAAAAATATTTACATCCGTACCTCCTATCAATTAGTGGGTTGGCGAAATGATCAGTTATCTCTCCGTTAGCAAACCACGTTACGGTCTATTGAGTATTTACATCCTAAAAATTACATCCTAGCTGTCGCAAAAAAACGTAATGATACCCCAGAGACCGATTGTATGAAAGACAGGTTCAGTTTCATCCCTCAGCTAAAGCCTAATTGTTATACAAAAAGTAAATTGCCGGGATTAAAAGGAAGTAGGGTAATATTATTTACCATACAACGATATTATGCTGGAATGTTATAGCGGGCTGTTTCGGATTATCAGTCAGGAGAAGCTCTTGCTCTGGTTTATTTCTGAAGAAAAAATAAATAAGTCAATTGAAAGAAGGAAGACAAGAATGAATTGTGATCGCCATTAGCGTTGTCAGAATAGTACGGAGAGCTACTTAAGTCTGCCCCCGCCGATGAATAATCCTGCCATTATGGTATATTTTTTAATAATTCTTGTCTAATATTCGTACTTAACGAAATAAACGCCTCGAATAGGGATGAACTGTGAGAAACTGTAGTTTCTGTGTGAGGCATTTCAAAATATGAAATTATTTTTATCAATAGCAATCAATGCAAAGGGATTCTTGATGTCCTCGCGTCGTAAATTTGCCCGCTCCATTGAACCCGGTTTCAATTTTCGGCCAGCCGTTCGGGACAGATCGCATCCTGTTGGCTCAGGGACGTCAATAAGAGATCGTCCCGCGGTTGAAGCGCGTCCTTGACGCATTTTTTCCTGTATCCTGAGCGTGTGTGCGACCGCTGGAGGGGTCGCGCGTCCCACTGTGACGAGAATCGACAATGGCCGCTCCGCACCGCGGTCACGCAAACAGGATCCTCTCGATAATGCACATGTTATACGCCGCCCAGGCCACTAAACGCCCGACACGATGGACATTTTAAAAACTCCCCCGGCTATCTTGATCCCCAGCCGTGGGTCGAAGAACTCCCCTTTTCGGGATTTGGCGTCTCTTCGAGTGGAAACTTGTTGGCTTAGGTTAGGATATGTTTAGTATATTTAGTTGTTCGGGTCTACTGAATGTTCGTAATAACGAAAATCCATCCTTAGTAATAATATTGTTATTAAAACTATTACTGGTAATTGCATTATACCTTTATAATTCTGCTACTGAACCCCATTATTCAAACTGAATAAAATAGCTTAAGGATTCATTCATTATTATTGGCAATCTCATATATATTAAATCTGAACCAATTAGCCTAGGGTGGAAGTACTTTTTGGAGTATGATATAAAAATTTAGTTTACCTTTATTTACTATTAATATGGTCAAAGGTCATAAGTACTTATTATTGAAAATTAATTCATACATAGTTATAATAAATAATTATTATATCATTTATTACTTGTAATGGTATGTATTGATGTATTCACATATCTAGTTTCCTGAAAATTCCATATATCCTGCCTCGTATGTTACCTAAGACAAACTCTGGAAGTATTTTGTTGGATGACTTGGAAACAAATAAAACGATGTTTTACTATCCGCCTTATATTTCTCGTAGTAACTGTCTAGTAACAGACAGTAGAATCGGTGTTTTTATTATTCGAGCAGCCCTCATTTGACAGTTTATTGCTGGGGAAAAACGTTTCGATGAAAAGTATATTCCAAATAGATTTATTAGTATAATATTCGGTATGATATCGTTCCCGTTTTAGTACCAATAACTGAAAACCGTTCCACCAGGCATGTATCAATTTGAACATAAAAAATAGTGCAGTTAGTGCTAGGTTACTGCCTTTAAAATGGGGCTTCGAACAGCTCTATTGCACTTTTTATTAAAGTTGATTCTCCTCTAAGACGTGCGGTACCTTCTCCCCGTACACATTCGCATTCGTCCGAGTAACTTTGGCCGATATAAAACGCGCTTTGAAATTCGAATTTAGTGTGTTCCCTCTCGCCCGAGAAAACACCAAGTTCCGCTTGCCAATCTTTTTAACGATATCTACACGCCAATAGAATGACCCAACAGGGGATGACGATTGCCAAATTTTTAATCATTCGGCTAAATGCGAATTTCTAGTTACATCGACGCATTGAATCAATTCTTGAGAGTTACATTTTGGCACAAATTGTAGACCGAACTGAGTCTAGTTTTCAAAATTGGAATTCGCAGGTATAATCTTCGCTCTCCATCTGGGTTACAAGAAATCTATTTTAACTCAAGCTCATCTAGATATGGAAATCAAGGCAATGTTCTTTGTCTCTACCGCCTTATGCTTATCTATTTTATCGGTAAAATAAATTATCAGCAATAAGAATCTACTGTGTAAAATATTCCATGATTTAAGGTGACTAAATAACATGCTAGTCATACAAAAATAGGCGTTTTACTATAAATCAAGTGGTTGTGTATCGGAATCCTGAAATACATACATTCAAACTCACAGAAATATAAAGTCATTTTTTATGTAGTGTTTTCAATGTTACAAACACTTCCAAAAAAATTGGCAACCATATATCTTATTTAACTTTCTTTTTCGAAATTTTTGACCATATAAAATGCACGATAGAGAGAAATGAAGGTATAATTAAGCATATATTAATATAAATTCAAGATGACATTTATTTAATGCTCTTAAGCTTAATTATACTTTCTGATTTTTATTTACCGTCCCACGGTGATGCGAGTTATTACCCCTAACCCAGAACAGACAGGGGGATGAAGAGTTAATTTTTGTAATGCAAATCATTTTCACGATAATGTATCCCAGTTCAGTTATCCAAATGTATTCAAACTGGTTTATTCAAATCCGTTTTAAAACATTCCGCACTCAGTTGCTTGGACAGTCTCAGCCCTTCTCTCGGGCTGTTAATTAGATTTGGGATAATTTCTCCCATTCTGAGAGCGCGGAGAGCCAAGGCCAGAGGCGGAGTCATATTTTGCAAAGAGAAAATATACGCAGGGGTTTTATCTCGCTCAATATTACGCATATAATATATAGCGTTCAGATCTTAAATCAACCCGACACCTTTACCCTGAGACGTTGATCTCTTTTGACAATTAGGATCTTAGGAGAAAATTATTTGAAGGCTTTGGGCGAGGGATAATTTAAACACAAACAATACAGTACAATTTATTTATACGTGCCATATAGACAGATATGGTAAAATCTCGTGCAATGATCTTATGGTGTATTAAATGGAAGAAAGTGACACAACAAGACTATTAGGATGGAAGATGGAAACGAATCAGATATAATTAATGTTCATTAGCAATGACAAATTTAAAAATGGAAGGAGAATGTAATATACTCATGAGTCAATAAATCAGAACCTGCAAGAAGACTATGTTTTACAGAGGCAATGAATTGTGCTAAAATGCAATTATGCATTGTGCTCTTTAATAAAGTACTTATTCAAATATTAGTTACGTGAAATAATAGTTAAAGAACGCCTTTGTGTTGAATCTATTTGATAAGCTCTCAGTTTAAAAAAATATTATAATATAATTTATTTAATGGATTCGGAGTCCTTTTTCATTTATCGACCTATTTTTCTGCTTATTCGGATTTTAAAGCCGAAACCGTTCTGAATCGCCTTCTTTTTTTTATTCTTCAGAATAAACTTTTTCCCTAAATTAGGTTTAACTCGACTCTTCGAACTGGAGAACGCCATTTAGAATGGATTTTTACCATTAAAACGAGAGATCCGCGGAGACGAAAAGCAAAAGTTTAATTTGGGATCGGTTCTTTTTGCATTAAAAAAACTAAATCCTTTTTTCCTCGGCCGTGGAAATTGAAAGAAAATATCGGGACCCGGCGTGATTCCAGAATAAGTGAAATAATAATTTCCTTCGGGGTGAAATTATAATGGTGGAAACTTACTTCGGGAAGAAATTAGAAGCGAGTACCGAAAAGAGATAATTGATTTACCCAGGAAGGAATTCGAGAACGATGGGTCGAAAAATCATTTTGGGATAATGAATAATATAGACTGATTTCTTGAACATTGTCAGATATAATTATAGAATTAGATGTATTTTAATAGATGTATAATTCAGAGTTATATTGAATATTAACTTTCCTTAGGACCTGATATATGAATTATTACATGATCAGCCATTAATTAATTACCCATGATTAATGACAAAAAAATCACGAAAAAATACCATTCCCCACATATTATAAACGTCTTTATCCAAATTGTGATTTTGGCTATATTATAGTACAGATTATTTCACATTTCGCTACAATTAATACAGGAACAGGGAGATTGATGTACCTATTCACTCAATCTTAAATTGCTGACGTGTTCAAAACGTTTTAGCCAAATCATCTTAATATTATATCATATTAAAATAATATGGAATATATTTAAATAGAATTGTACAATGTTATCACGCACTTTTCGTAAAGTTATGAGAATTAAAAATACTCCATGACGACATCAACTTCTGAAAATAAATGCACCTTCTATTTAATTTCTTGATAATATGAGTCTAACGCATGAGGCAACTTGCCCCCTCTTCCATGCTTCGGTGCCCCTCACCTAAAATTTTGAATAGTAATTTCTTCAGTCGTACGATTCTTTGTCTAATCCCGTCTTTTCTTATCTCCACCGTTAGTAGTAAGGTCCGTTAGGTACCTCGCGTGTAATGAACCATCTTTCATTAACATAATTACTATAGTTTAACGCTTAAGCGGGTCGAAAATTAACCGATTCCACAGATTAATTTTCCAATATCTCACTAGACATTTTTGACTGTGTAAAATGGGGGTTTTGTTATTAGGATCGCTGCCATTCTTATAAAAATATATTTCAAAACATTATCAGTCAAATAGTGCGGGTTCAACGCACCCCCAGACTGACCTCGTACGACTTACAGCCCACTAAAAATTGTTTACACTGTGTGTGTTGAAATAGAAAAGAATGGATTTTTCAAATTGGGTCCCTTTTCGAGCTATGGTGTTCAGTTATATGGTTATGGGTTAATGCGTATTTGGTTAAAGTGAGGTCAGGTGAACGGTTAACTGGGCCTGAGGTTGAGGTGCGTTGACCCCGAGGAGAGGTACCTTGTCCGTATCGACGTTTTCCCAAGGCCCTGTGGGCCCAAATCCGAGCATTCGCTGAGTCACCCCCACCCTGAGACACTTGGGCTACACCAACCGCAAGCACGGCGTTAGATTTCCCACCCTTAGTATCCGTCTGTTCTTATGTCATGGATAAATATGAGAGCGATTATTTTATTACATTTCGTTTTAATTATATTATTCTATAACACCATGTATTTGAGTTCAAATGTGGTTATGAAAGCCAAATAACAAACTATGTACCCTGACGCAAACACAGGGGGGTGCTTTTCAAGGGAGAAACTAAAAAATGTATATGAGATGCACTATTGCTATCTCAAAATTTAGGGACCTTTTTATTAATCAAATATAGAGTTCAACTCAAAGAAAATACGCATTACTGCCATATATAGTTCATGGAAAATAAAAGCTGGCATATGGGGTAAATCGTTCGAATGTCTGTTTATCATATAGCGTGACGAATGTTCGGACAAACCGCAGGGTTCACAATAATGAAAGCGTAAGTGGGTAAATGACTGTAAAAACGTTTTATAGCGGTAACTCACGGGGTTTACGATATTACGAATTCCTAGGGAGTGTAAGGCGCGCTTTCTTTATTATTCCTCTTTCCTTCCCGACAATCCTGACCAAGCCCAATATAGGCGAGATCCAACGTCGTTGTCGCGACGTGTAAATTCGGTGAGTTGGATACAGTTGGTGCAAGTACAGTTGGTGTAAGTTGCCACCGTATAATCCCGAATATATGTGAAACTTTCATTGGTCATGAATATAACGAATAATTTTTAACTTGTATAAAACAAATCGTGGTTTTTTATAACAGAAAATAAATTTAAAAGCAATTATTGAAAAAAATTTGAAGAAGAAATGACTATATATTTAAAAAGGTATAAAAATCTCTAGGGATCCTTTTATCAACAATTTAAAAATTATAGTAGTAGTTGTTTTCACTAGTGCAGTTGTATTACAATAGAGAGTTCGGGACTACAGGTAATTTACGTAGAAAGGCCGAATTTATCAAAAAAACGGTGAATTTATTATACATATGTGCTATATAATTCGCCTCTTTCTTATTGTATGGAACCTTTAACACTCGGTAATTGTTTTCGTTACACGAAATCATTGTGTTCATTACCTTTATTTCAAGTAACAGATTTCTCATTGTGATGTATCTGTGTGCTAAGATTATTACTAGTTATATCTAGTTTCCGGGAATATCGCGGGGTGCTGCGGGGAGTAACTCGGGCGGCAGGTGTTGAAGCCCTAATTTGTCCATGATTCATCCTCTTTTTGGAGAACACGAGTGAATTCAGGCAGAAATCTTTATTCTGTCGCCTACTGGAACCCTCCTGGGTGTGGTCTTCTTCCGACGTTTCAGAACCGTTAAAACTTGTGGCTCTTAAGTCACATTAGTAAGAGAGGCTGCAATACCACAAGGTAAAGCATGGTGTTGGTTTATTCGGTAGTGTTTCGTCGATTTTGGACACTATGAGTATATTAAAATTTCCTTGTTATTTTCCCGATTAAATGTCCAATTAATGTTTTAAAGTATTACGTTTACTTATTATTTCTACATGGTTTTTATCCAATTTTCAATTTTTTTCGGGGACTCCACTATTGGAATTCCCGGGTAAATATTCTAAGTGTTCACCTCGCACCCTGTTACTATGGGAATGACCAATGGCCGGCCTAGCTTTGACCTCGCCTGACCTCCCCGCTTAACCCTCTTGCTCCGTCTCTCCATCTTTCTGGTTTGTCTTTTTTGTCTTATAAAGCCTGCGATAATGTTTTTCGGCCCTTCCTTCGTTTTCTCATCCTTCTCCGCAGTTTTTTCATCGAACGATCGGCGGATTATGTCTTCCGGATTCGCATGTTCCACACGTCGTCATGTATACACCCTGAACAATCATCTGTGTTCTTTTCTGTTCGCAAAAAGCAGTATTCGTGGTGAGTGGATCATACATACTACGAATCTACATGATTGTTCAGGAGTATTAGAGAGCACACAGTTAAAGTATTTCACATTTGCTTCGGTAACTTAATAAACTACAAACTTTGATAATTGGGTATTTAAATAGTTTATTTACACAAAATAAATATTGTGTCGTTGTAAGATGAGGGAAGGAACACAAGACTTGATATGGAAATTATTATTCAGGTGCATAGGAGGTGGATCAGTGTTGTTATTGTTTGCATATTGAACTGCCAGACACTATTATATAAATTTAATAGGTTACTTGAAATGTGCCTTAAGATCAAGATATAAACCATATTCCAAGTATCGTTCTAGTTGAACGAGAAGGTATACACGAAGTACTTGAAAGTATTCCTCGAGATTACAGTGCAACAGAATCTCGGCAAGATGTGAAACGTGAAAGGGCACCAGTACGAACTAATGCGACGAAAGTCGATACAGATAACTTGATTGGACCAGTGGCTCAATGTTAGAAGAATGGTGGTAGGAGAAGCAGTGGGACAGCATTTGGGAGGGAAGATTAATATGTACTGTAATTATCCAAGGAAGAAAGAGATCATGTGAAGAACAAACAAACGAACACCAATAGCAAGGGAATGCCTCTGAAGCATCTGAACATGGGAAAACTTGATGGCAAAATCTTATGGAAAATGTCGCTTACAATAAAGCTTTCCAAAGGATGAATTCAAATTATATTTATTTAAGTTGAAGCGTTGTAAGTGATTACTTGGGAAAGTTTGGAGTGTGAAGTGTTTAGATTTCGGTATACAGGAGTTATGGAGTTACTTTCCTTTTGTAAGCTCGTGCTACTGGTATTGCCGAAAAAATTAAAACTGTCATTGTTCACTTTTAGAATGGATAATAGAGAGAATAATTACTTCATCGTTTCGATTTAATTCTCGGTATACTGCGCCGCCATCTGCAATATTCTAGCTGCGGAATGTTGGCAAAACGCCGCGGGGATGGAACAGAGAGGAGGAGGAATAGATAGGAGGCAGAGATAGGAAGCGGGTGTTTTCTTGCGTGTTTCTCGCGAGCGGCGGCCCTCTAACATCCCTTCGCTAAAAGAAAAAAGAATAAAAAAAATACCTAGGGAAAAAGGCAGCAAAAAAACGTCGGAGGCGGGGTAGTAGCAGAGACCGGGGGCGGGAGTTAGGCTGCCCCCGCCGCTGATTAATTTTTAAAATCGTTTCCACGGGCCAACCGCCCCCCAGACGCTTGATCTCAATTACATTCAGTTACCGGGAATATTGTTATATTTACAGACTGTCTGCCCTCGACGTCTGTTTTAATATTTATAAAATACGGAACGTGTTTATAACTGATGTCGTATTTCTCTCTATTTTAATACCGTGTAAATACATGCTATATTATATGGAATACCGTCTCGCGAGGCAATGTATTTTCACACAATCTCGACCTAGGCACACATCCAGCTTGATATTAGTGACACCGGTAGAAAAACTCGGTCGCTCACCAAGTATGGTAATTTATCAGCTGATATACACCAATGTATATCAAATTCTAAGTTGTATGTTTGCTTGGATATCTGTTGCTTTAACAATACTCACCAACATTGAGTTGGGTGGAATTTTTGTTTCTAACCAATACGGCTAATGGATAATTTGATATTGAAATATAAATTGAATTGTCCCATTGAACAGTCAATTTCGAGGCCTGGTAATATGGTTCGGTGTCCTGCCACATTACCACTGGGATATTCCTAAGTCAGCTACCCGCAACCGTGCTAGTAATTTGGAAGGAATATATTAGTTAAGTGTTTAGTGTTTGCTTGTACCTCAGTCACATAACAATGCTCTCCGAAAAAATGCCCTTAAGTCAGCCGCATATCGCGAACTGCAATCGGGCGGCTAGTATGATATTCATATTTACTGCTGTGGTTGACCTCTATTAGAAAAAATGTCAGAGATACGCCAGTGGTACGAATGTACTCCTACACACTAGGAATATATTATTACACTCTTATAATATGCATGTTTCGAACTTTACTGCAGTAATAGAGTAAACGGTAAAGGGAACAATAAAATGAGAGAGATGGAAATAGCGATGCCGTAAAATTCCAGCGCTTAGGGTCGGGATGCGGTCGAAACCGGTCTATTCTCAGAGCATAAAGCGAAACAATATCAAAGCGCCTCCTTTATATACAGTACACATAACCGAGTGGTAACTGTCGTATATAACCCCTGTTATACCGTAACATCCGATATTCATAAACAGAGCTAATTATATGTAAAATTTAAATTTAAATATTTGAATAATTTGTTAGCGCATCGTTTGTATTGCCCGACAAGTGAAACGCCTCAAAGCGAAATGGCGCAGCGAAGTCTCAAATTCATTTATTCACATCAGAAATCCACAGTCGATCTTTCGTTACTTACAATTAATCACGAGTCATCGGCGATGTACATGCCAAATACGCTTTGGATTCCAATCTAAATGGATTTTATTTCGGGTTCTTTCTATCCGCTTATGCAATTACCGTGGAATGATGACGACAAAGCGACCGCTCAACGAGACGAGCTCGGAATTCCGATTGGCGACACTAGAAATCAAAACACGGATCACTTCCCTTAGAGATGTCGATTGGAATATCAGATAATTTGCGGACGGAATAAACATTTTATGCGCTAAAAAAGGGCGCATTGTCAGTGTCTGGAGGATGCCATCATCTGGGCGCGGTAGTTCGTTTATTGAGTTGACTCCGATAGAAGCATCGTTATTACTAGACACCCCTTTTTATTTCTATTGAGGACACCTAATGATTATTCAGTTTGTTTTGTTTTACATAGATCTTACTCCAGAGGTTAAGCATCCTTGCCTAACTGTATTCCTTTCAATCTGTTGTTTTGAGACGAAATACAGGAATAATTTGAAGTATAACCTTAAATTTAATTCTATCTGTTTATACTTATAATAATCCTTATAATATCAATATTACTTTTGGGAGAATTTATTAAGCTTCCCTAGGTCATTTAAGAAGCCGGTAGCGCTTCATAATTAGAGCTAGTGGTAATTGGTAGGTAGGAATAAGCACTATGATTAGAGAAAAGATGGTTACCTGACTGTTGAATCAGCTTCAGCCAGAATGAAAATTTCCCTTATATTCGACCCGAGTCGAATTCCAGTATCCGAATATTAGAATATCGGTAGCGTGCAGTACGAGTAAACCAGTTTCTTTTTTTATTTTTGGGTGAAAGATTTAAGGTGCACATTCCATCATCGGGAGGCCGCCGTTTAATAAACAATAACTCCAATAATACCTAAATTAATCGTTGCCAGGAGAGCCGATCGTATTTAACTTCGGCCCAGATGACATCCGCGATATCGAAATAAGCCCAGATTAAATCTCGAATTTGGAAGGAAATTGTGAGCCGATCTATCTCGGGGGGATCACGCGGCCCGAAAAGGCGGAGTTCGCGTGACAATTTTAGGCAGAAACTCATTTGAGAGTTGAGGGCGGGCCGGGCGGGCCGATAAGGGGAAGAAAACGGCCCCCGCCCCCGCCTCTTTCGCCCATAGAATCGTGATTACGATTCGCCTAAAACGGTTGGCCTAAATAGGGCCGGCCGGGCGGCCTCCCGCCCCCGGGCCCCCGTAACTGGCCGGCGAATAAAAAATTGGGCTACGTTATTTAAAAACATTTTCCAAATTGCCGGGCGCCCGAACTCACGCGTACGAAAGGTTGTGAACAAGTTTGTTTGACAAATCGGAAAGAGCGCAGCCATTAACAGATATACACGAGTCCATATTTCTAGTATATGCAATCACCGGCCTTATAAATAATAAAATTTGAAATAGAATCAATATTTATTATGAACGATATGGATTTTTAGTTCCTGATATGCCGACAACATTCCTGGAAGCACAAATGAAACTCGATTTTAACGTCTGTATTTGATTTTAAGCAAAGTCCCACAGTTTCCTCAATGGTCGTATTGCTCTGTGTGTGTTAGTAATAATATATTGGCTGTAAGAAGAAATACATTTTACGACGTTCGATAGATATTTGTCGGTCAATCGAGAAGTATTCGGGTGGGAAAAGCACTGCTTTTCTGTAAACGGAGTGGAATGGAAGGCCGATGGATTATAAAAGGACGCTGTTGTCCCGTGAACCGGCCATAAATAGAGGATATTAGTGGGTGGTTGGGTATGGTGGCGTTGGTGAGAGGAGGGTGGTGGTGGTCCGGGCGTTCTGACGATGAAGCTGTTTTTTCGCCCCAATATCGTAACCGGGGAGCGGGCCCAGTTTATGGCCGGGGTCCGAGGCGGGCGGCCCGGCCCCAGTCTCCCCTCGTAAAATCTTTTACGACGGTCTCCTTCCTCCTTCCTGTCGATCCAAAGCTCTGCATCGCCCGCCAGACAACCACTGACGTTTGTACTTCTTCGGCGGATCCCTCCGGGATTCCCTGGCCTCCCTAATTCGGGTGAAAGGGAGGACCCATAAGGAACACGCCAGACTGTTCTTACACTCACGTTTAGACTTTCTGTTCTTACATATAGAATTATGTTTAATACGGCAGAGAACACGTGTCAGGCATGTACACAAGGTAACTCATGCATATCCTTATTTACATATATCGCCATAAAATAGACGATATTCTGATTTTCCTTTCAAATGCTTAAGATTATATGCCGCTTTCTTGGTAAGGGAAATTGTACCATTAACATATTCTGGTCATGATCTTTCCTGAAACCTCGAAATGTTATTACTTGGAATGATTATTATTAGTGGAAGATCAACAATACATGTTTTAATGTTACAGTAGAAGGAATACTAAAATGTATATATTGTTAAGAAAACTATTTTTCTTATTCCTAAAAAAATATTTTATTTGTAAATTTAAATTCAGACTATAAATTACATGAAAGTTATAATATTTCGAGCACATTATAATTCAATTTTCTATTTTAATGTTTCATCCCTCCTGGCTCCGGGTTTTTTCTTAAAACGCCATAGCTGCAGTTGCACTTTAATGCGAATTAATAACTCAGGTCTTATTTATAAGATTAGTTCCTGTAGTTTAAAAGTAGTTATGGGCCGGAGTCTGGCCCTAAGACTGAATAATAGAAAGTTTCGATAAACGCAGTTGCCTTATTGGCGGCCGGGAGGCTGAATATTGCATCAGAGCGACCTATCTCTCTCTCTCTCACACACACTCTCTTTCTCTCTCTCTCTCTCTCTCTCTCTCTCTCTCTCTCTCTCTCTCTCTCTCTCTCTCTCTCTCTCTCTCTCTCCCTGTCTCACTCTCCATCTCCGGGATAACCTCTGTTTTGAGACGGGCCAACCTTTACCGGGTTACACCCCCCAAACTCGTGTTTTCCCAGACGAGCCGAAAACATATACGCTCGTGTTATATAAATTGGAAGCTGTTTTGATTTGATTTCGGACCGCTCGGCGTCGGATGCCAACAGATGTGGCATCCCCACATAGCCCACGGCCATCTGTAGTTGCCATGGATGTACAGTTCGCCATTCAATCAAGAAAGAAACATTTTATTGCCTCGACCTAAAACACACAATGTTCCCCTAGTTGTTTTCCTCCCTGCCGAAGTATTTTTGTCAAAAATACAAGCCTATACGAGAAGACGTTACCGTATAGGGAATTACATGTGATGGGAAACGTTATGATAGAAACGTCACTCAAACGAATTTACTCCCATTGTTGATACTTGGATCAACAATTTCTTTATGGTTATTTTCTGGATACAATCGCATTGTTTTATTATGTTAGATTTAATTTTCTGAAATGCCATGACGAAGAACACTATTTTGTTATATTCTTGTGATATTACTAATTTTCCACCGATTTTTATACCGAAGACCATTTTTACACTTCTTTTGTCTGGGTTTAAAAATATTGTTTATTTATTAAATTTGCACTGTAATTAATGCAACCGCATATAAAAATCACGTTCAAATAGTTTGCAAAAGAGACACAAACGACTCTCCTATAAAAGGCGCCTGATATACTGTACTGCTATACTGAACTGTTGCGACGGCTGTGCATGTGTGTCCGTGTGCGTTCCTGTTTAATAGCCCCAAAGAATGGTATTGTCGATCTATAGATTAAAAACAAATAGAACATATATTATATCCAGTGTAATTGAAATGTTAAAATGTAATTATATATTCTTTCCAATCTTCATCATGTAGAGGACATTCAGAAATAGTTAGTATACTTAATTTTAAACGTTTCAAATAATTTTCTCCGTTCTGTTCATCGTTATAAACTTTATTTTCACCCTCAGAAAGTTTCACCTTCTTTCGCTAGATAATTAAGTTGAAATTGTGCTGAGAAAAAACACGTGCGGCGTGTTCAAAACATTACTGGCGTCAGTTAAATTATTGAACGCATACGAAATTTCTCATATTTTTTTTATTTTTATTTTGTTTCAATTGAAATCGGCAACATGCAATCACGCCACAACCGAACTATGGGTAATTGAAGGTAATAAATATTAACCAGACGGGTTAATAAATAAGAAAATACGATGGGTCCAAATTTATTTCTTTATAAATTGATAATTTACTACTTATGAAACAATTTGGTATCGTAAGGTCATATTGAGTCAACGCGTTCAATTCGTACTCATCTCTTCTTACGTGGACAGCTCCTTTAAAATCCCTTTCAGTATAATTCCTAAAATTCCTAGCTTATGCTCAAATAAGAGAGCACGAGACACATCATTTCAAACGTTACATATTCTAGTGCTCTGTAAATACCTGTAATCTAGGATAATTGGAAGTTATTTACGGAACATATCTGGCTGTTATTCGCACCATAATAAGGAAAAGTTTATTTGAACAGGAGAGCTTTGCGCGAAGTGTCGTAAAAACCCGTTAGGAAGCGTAAAAATGCATATCGCTCCACCTTACTGAAACAACAGATTTAAGCTACAGAGCTCTGTATTCTCTCATCGATTCTGTTTTTCATAACATTGCATTGAATACATTGAGGACAGTGTCGCAAATTGAAGAAGGCAGACTGAATATGACTAACATTAATTTATTTTATGCTTTATTTATGATTACGGTTGCAGTAGTTTACCTAAAGTTATTACTTTGAATAAGTAAGTAGTAAAAATGTAAGTTCTTAATATATTTAATTGCTGGCATCAGTGAAACTTCTACAATTGTATTGACAATACTACACTATAATACCTTAATGCATAACAAAGCCAAAGCTAATCTCTGGAATTAGACAGCACGGGCATCAGTTGAAATTTCCACTTGAAGGAAAATTCGGCCGGCCCCCGTAGAATCAAACCGAGGATCACAGCACGTAAACGTGTTTACGCAACCTCATTCTAGGGGTTGCCAACTAAGGGGTAAGGGTAATTGAAAGCAAATTCCTAAGTCACCGACAGTAGAGGTTCTACATAGTTCAGTTGTAGAGTTAGGCGGGTCAACGCATTTGATCTGGAGTTCCATTCTCCGGTGGTGGACCGAATTTACCGTCAATTGACGGTACGGTTTCACCTGAATATCATGGCCGTAATAATATGCGCCGGAACCGAATACTCAACAACGATAATTTCATAAAAACCTTGTTTCACGCTTGAAATAAGGGAGGCTATAGGTTCCCGTAAACGTCTTATGGAAATTAATATTTTCTCGAATTTATGAACATTTTTATTTTCGAAGATCTCTCGCTAAATGAATCTTACCTCTACATTTCGTCCAATCACCCAACTTGCCACTAAACATCCGTACGAACTCAAATTGGCATGTATGTGATGTTATATATATTTAGTGGCCCAATTAGGTAGAATAATGAAATATGTAACATATATTTTCATTACATATAATGTTTTATCTATGTAGAAGTATTGCTGTTTTTTATACATAAACAATTCCTTATTAGTTCACTAAATTGTGCATTCTTTCCATAACAACAAGAAACTATGGCACTTTAACGCATTCTCTCTGCTAACTATTTTCATCGGACCTCAAAGCTTATATACTCTCATTCAGATTTCCCAATCTCCCATTTCTCTATAACAATATCGGTTAACTGTGAATTTGTATATAATCAGCATTACCTTGGAAGACTTCCTGTTCGGCAGGGCTGTGCGCAGGCGTATCGGCGAATTAAAATTGATTCAATATTAAATTGAGAGCCGTGCCGGAATCCCGGTCGGCCATGTTGGGCATTGCTCGAGGGTTCATTGTACACCGTCCCAGTCACGCAAATACTATCGACATTTAGAAGCTTCTCAGCCCTGGAGGACCTTCAAGGTTGTCTCCACAACATCCCATATTTATATTAAGTCGTCGGTTATTATAAACATTCAGTGGACGATTAAGTCTTTTGTCATTGCCGAAAGGGTGTATTTTTATATCGTTATGAAAATAAAAATTTAATTGCACCGCAATATGATTACAGTTGCGAACAGTGGCAAAATAATACAGCCAACACATTACGGAACATCTCTAATTACGTTGCCAATCATTTGCGACCGCGATTCAATTATATGATTGTCTGCTATGCTGTCTGAACTAGTTATACGTGTATGTATACACATATACATGCATACACGCACGCAGGCCTTCTCATTAGAACGAAGATTTAAAATAATAAGTTATTCTTATTACAATCATTCTAATTCTATTGCAAATTCTTTGAAACCCTGCGAATTTAAAAATGGATTGTTTGAAGTAAAAGCTATAGTGGATAACATTCAACCCCTTTCAAGCAAAGTGGGCGAAAGCAATTTTCTTCGGTTGAAAATATCCTGGCGACAATTTTACTAATGCTGGAGTTTATATATATATATATATATATCGGTCTCTCTGTCCGCATAGCAATAAGAAAGTGGTTTCCGCGATAGGGATAATATCGGCTGCTAGTTGAAGAATTTTCTGGAGCATCTACGTTGCTCAGATTGATGAATGGCGAAAACGAGTTGTTGGAAACAGACAATTGACTGTGGCGAAATTGGGAGGAACTCCGGGAACCCAAAAAATTGGGTCACTGAACTCAGACGCTACCTTCCATTGGAAAATCGAAATTATTTTAGTTTATTATTTCAATTAAGTACAGAAAAATTTTACCGGACTGTGTAGGCTCCGGCTCTGAAATAAATCAATCGTTTGGCCGCAGGGAGTTCATGGTCCTCCAGGTCGTTGATCTCACCAAATGCCGATTCCGGTAACGCATCTCTTTTTTCGTTGTTTCCGTAAAAATATCATGTCCCTATTCGAATGGATTTTCGAAGGAAAATCCATTTTTCTTGGGTCTAAAAATAAGTCCGTTCCCTGCCAGAACTTGTACAGCGGAACCGGTTAGCTCGCATTCGTTTTGACAGCTACCGCCTCAGCAAGAAACAAATATTGAATTGAAATTGCGAACGTTTGTATATTCTTCAATTCCTAATATTATAAGTAATTCGTTATATAGTATTAATATTTTTTGTAATGCAGTAACAAATATGTGTAAAATAAATTAAATTACATATAATGATATTATTTAATTATGCGTCCAAATTGGACAATTGAGAAGAATTCGGTTAATGGAGGTCTAGCGGTGATGTATTGCATCGAGGGTGTTAATATCCCGATGTTTTTATATTTGTTACTTTGTCCTGAATGCGGTTATCACTAGTTTGTTTTTCTATGCGCAAAACTTTAATTAAAAGTTTTTCATTTAATCCAATAAATTGAAATATCGCCTGACTCGTTCAGGCGACTCCTACCGACGGGTCGAAAGTTTGCCGCCAATCTATTTTTTTTTTGGTCCACCTTGTGCAGACAAAGGATTTTTCTTCTGGCCGGACCGCCGAAGAAAACCGGTGGGGTCTCAGAGTTGCTCTTGACGTCAAGTCGATACCTTTGTTTTGCCCTTTTTTTTTCTTATTACCCTGTGGGGAAAATTCGGCCCGACGTTCAGCGCCCAACTTGCGTCGCCTCCAGCCCCCCACGGACCAACTTCGTCCCAGTTCAACCCGACCAGTCTTTGACCATTCCCCGTGTAATGGTCCGAAATAATTTCTCTTACTTGTGAACATTTGAATACGGTGCATTTCACTGGTTGCGCCTACACCATGAAAACGATTCTGATAAATTCAAAATAATAATTTGTTTACTTGAAGATACATTTGCACTGTACTTTCACCAGAGCATTTTCCGAATATCCGAACTATTATTTATTGCGTCAGAGTAGATTTTTGCGCCACCAGCATAACTAGTTTCAACTTGGGGTAGGTCCATAAAGTGCGGCAGGTTTTGGCTGGAAGGCAACCTGTTTTCTGTTGCCAAGTTCTGTTGGTTTTATCGGAAGTAATTTATTTTCCTAATCCTCGTAGTCAATTAATACTAAATTTCAGATTACTGATAGCGGTGCTTATGGAGTTAATAAGAGATACCACATTTTGTAGGCCAAAAAACCAGACGCACGGCACTAATATTTCTGCTGAAGATGATGAAGGTTACAAAATATAGCATTAATCCATACGTTATCATAATCATACATTCGTGATTGTATTTAATAATTATTGCCTTTTATTTGTTTAAATCACCTTCCCTCTTATAATGATATAAGAAAATTATATTTCAATATTATTGATATGATTATAAAATAACTCAAAAAATCACAGAAAACAGGATTAAATACACTGTCAAAGTGAAATGCAGTAACTGTGTACAGTTCTTCGACTTTCGGATTTGTTCCTTGTAAGCCGCTTACTCGACTGTGAGCCCCACTTTGTCCACTCTTGAGTCCTGCTTGAAGAAGACATCCGGGGTCCTTACCCTTTTTCTTTGGCAGCCAGGCTAGCTAATTATCGGTTACCATTTCCCAAAATAATCCGCCTTTAGAACTTAGATTTGGCAGAATTCCTTAGAGTAATTATAATGCTTGAATACAATTTTCTGTCCATAGATCAGATAGTCGGATAACAACAAGTCATAATTCTCTTGTCGCGACATTATAGCTGCAATTTTTCAGGAGCGCACCTACAACTGAAAGCCTAATGAAGGAGTAATTACTGTTTTTCAATTGCAAATTTCAATCGATTAAACAAGTGGAGATCATTAGCTCCAGGATACTCATTAGATATTCTATAGTCCGTAATAACGTCTACCATTGTTCGAACTCTTGCTTTCGAGCGATCAATGTTGGATTTTCGTATCATAGTTCTTGAACTGGAAGAGCATATCCAGAGGCGTGATTTTAACCGTCTTATCGTCATTTAGGGACCGACAGGATGAACAAAAAGGTCCTGTGGTGGGTTGAATGAAATTTTTCGGGAGGGCGTTGATGCTGGTCGACGACCCAGACGGGATATATCGATTGCGCGGCCCCCACTGTGCCGCCCCCGCACAGCCGCCCCCCGCTTACCCTAGGTTAGTTAGGTCCTACCCCAAAGCCCAGACGCATAAACACAATGTTTATACCTCGACCCAGTTCCTGGCGGCTCACACACTCGGGCGCCACCGACTCTCACATGTTCCGGGGTCTGCCCTACTCCCTAAGCGCCAACGCGGTTAGGTGCCACAACTTCGCCTCCCCGCCTACGCCAACACGAGGCCAACATTCTTTTCGTGTTTCCCCTTTATTTATTCGGGTTTTTTCTTCTTTCACTCGCCGAAACCTCTTTCGGCCGGATCCTCGCGATTCTTATCCTGTTTTCCACAACTTGTCCCAAGACTATTTCACCGTCTTGTACCGCAAGATATCGCCTATTTTCTTTACACAATTTGATTACATTCCTCGATGATTTTAGTTTTTCGTCTAATTGATTAATTATTGCTGCTCCATTACTTAAACCAGTATTAAAAAAATAATTTCGTGTCTTCATTTGGCATAACTAATAGCGGATAGTAAAATGATTTCCAAAATCGACGCCATATATTTTCGGTTGTAATAATTCATGCTTAGTGAGTTAATCGGTTATTCCCTGACTTTCCATCTATTTCTTTTATTCGTATTTAAGTATTCAGTCTTTTAATTCTCTTCAACGGCCCTCTCTTTACCGCCTACCTTACTTCCCGTCCTTCGTCGACCTCTGTCCATTCCCTCAGTTTTTTTTAATTAAAAGAGTAAAACGGGGGGCCGTTGTCTGGCGGAGGCGGTGGGTCACTTGGGCGCAATGTTAATCAGCGAAAAGCCCTTCCGCCGGCCCTCAAATTGGAATTACTCCTATTTCCTCTCTTTTAAAACCCCCTCCGCCCACCCCCCGCCCGCCAATGAAAAACATAAAAATTTATTCCGTCGCGAGGGTGGGGATGTTATGGGTGCTAGCACTGCCCCCGCCCCTCCTCCGCAGGAGCCGCCCCGGACTAACTGGGTCAACCCCCATGCAATCAGTGTGACCCCATTTCCAGCTTTGTCTCTCTCTCTCCCCTCCCTCTCTCTCTCTCTCTCTCTCCCTCCGTTTCTCCCTGTCTCTTGCTCCCACTCCCCGTCATCATTGTCTCTCGCTATCTGGCGACCCCCCCTCCTATTCTAAGCTTTACTTCTTCCCCGCCCCTCGCCGCCTTTCACTTCCACCCTCCACTATATCCCTCCGATCCCACCCCCCGGCCCCCAGACTATTTTATATCTCCCAGGCTCCTTCCAAGTCCCGACCTATCCCAATTTATTCCCGTTCGTTAAACCAAACTTTTTTCCGGGAAACGAGGCTTTGGGACCTCCCCCCCTCCAATTCTATTTGACGAGAAGTCATAAACCGGCATTTGAATTTAATTCTGGGGCTCACGGTCACTATCTAAATTTATATCGGATCGGCGTAGAGAAAATATATAATTTAAATTGTTTTCCTGGATTTCGAGCTGAGAGTAATAAAAATAGTATTTTGAGTGGAGAGAATTTAACAATAAAATTGAAAATTATTTTCTTCTTTTACCTTCCAGAAAGTACTAATAAAATGATAAATTTAAGTATTGTACCTATGAAAAAATTATATTATATAACTTGAATAAATTTCCTAGCCTAAATTTTTAGTGCAGTATTAAACCCGTAGATTATTCTTAAATCGACCAGAAACCATTTAATTATAATATTAAGTATGATTACATTGAAAATGTATACAAATCACCCTCCAAATTACCAATCGTAATTGCTGGTTTATCTCCCATTTTTGAGACAAATACACTTCATAGAACATTAGTAGGGGGAAATTTATGGAGAAACTGATAAAATTGAAGTTCAGTCACAGCCTCCCATCCGGCGTAACTCAATCGGCGGTGGAACAGATGAATTGATTGAGTTGAAACGTGCTTGAATCTCGTTTAAGAAGGTTCCTCAGCGCTGAGCAGTTAACAGGAGGATCGGGAGTTAGCAGAGACTGTTTGGAATGAAGGCATTGGTCTCATGAATTTGTCAGATCATGTGGAAAGGCAGAATTCTGTATATTGCACGTAGATTGTGCGGTTTCATAATATAGATTGAGGAGGGGAATTATGAATCTCCTGGGTAACGGATGGGTTACGTTTCACCGGAGGTCTTTTTAACTCATTCTGTTTGTTGCCACGCATTTACAAAGGGCATGACCTGAGCCAGATATTTTTTAGGACCAGGTTACTCTTCAGGGACGGTAACACTGAGGTGTGTACTGTTAATTCCTTAGCACTTGTGGAAGAGGGTGCGGGTTAGCGGTATACGTCGGTTTGTAATAAATCTCTGTACGGTACGTAGGGTGCAGTTAACGTGAGCCGGGGTCTAGAGGTGGCAATACAGATGTGCACTGGAAGCCGGTGTACATCCCCGCTGGCGGTACAGGGACATACGGTAGGCGGTTCCCTTTCAAACGTATACTCCCTTTTAGGGGTGGGGGGGTGCAAGAAGTGGACGATCCAATTTCAAGTGGGTTAGAGTGGAGCTCAAAGCCGCGGCCCTTCTTAGCCCCCTCAAATCTTGTTTCACCGGAGAGATAATCCGGGTGCACTCATGCCTCATCCCCCGCCACCGCCGCGTTACCCGCCCCTAAGGAACCCGGTTACGTTTCAAACGTTTTCAAATTCCTCCATTCGCTCGTTGAGTTTATTTTGTATTTATATGTGTCGAATGTCTGCACTGGGGAATGGCGATGCGTTTTAACCTTCGTTAAATATTTAAACGAGGACATCTCATATTCCATCATTTATGTAATATCGCATCGTTAAAATACTAATTGGCTGTTTTTTTTTTTGTGAAGGAGAATTATATTTCGAAATTTTTGTCGACTCTCATAGTGTTCTACTTTTAAATATCGAGCGGAATAAAGGATGCCTATTATATATAAGGAAGCTTGTTTCTTGGATTGCTTGCTATCTCGGTATAGTGTAATTTGAAAAAATATTCAAAATGCTAATGGTCTTATAAAATTTATTTTCTCCTTTCATTTATGACTCATGTGCACAGTCTAAAGTACTATTAATAATAGCTACAACATACGTTACAAATTGTATTAATTATTATCTGTATCACATATTTTGCACATTATAATCTACGCAGAATTATGATTATATATTTTATGTCGCATTTTAGCTATTATTGCTTCGCATTACTAACGGAAAAATAAATTTCCAACTACGTAGTGAGTTCTTATCGCAAGGTTATTTCCTCATAGAATTTAAAATGTAAAACCTGTTAAAAATATATTGGAAATATGTTTCGCATCACCCAATAATATCGAGGGATATTTGCGTACACCAAGGTTGCGGGGCTGTTCAACTTTCAGTTCCAGAAATGGAACTAATACAAGGACTGTTGGATTAATATCATCAAATATAGAAAAAAGTTAGGTACCTCTAGCAATAATAATGTTTATTATATTTATTGCTGTCAACTGACCGTGTTATCGGATCCCTCACCCCCGGGGTGTTTCCTCGTTTCCTCGTTTTTAACTTTTCGATCGGACTTCAAATCGGACCGCGCGCGATTGGCCCCGAAGTTCGAAAACGTAAAGCCCTCCAGATAAAACGGCTCGCTGTTAATTTGACGGACAATATCTGAAATTGTAAATGTGGACTGAGCGTTCCTCGAAAATGGGATCTGAGCCGTTGATAGCGGTCTGCCCGCCGCGGGGCCCGGTCACGAATCGCCCGTGCGAGAAAAATTACTGAAGATTGATATCCTCCTCCTCCGCCGCCTTCCAAAGTTGTTTTTTTCTTAAATAAAAGCATTCCGCTACGCTTGTGCACGCTTTGTACTACGCACGTAGGTTTTTAGCACGTACATAAAAAAAACGAGATTCTTATAAGTCTCTCTTCCAAAAACTAATGCCAGCGAACGTCTACATTTATACTCAACACTTCTCCATAATAATTGCTGTTGCTTTTTTGTGCAACCGATGTTGAGAAGCCTCACGATGATAAAATAGGCTATATAAGTACAAAAATATATTTAAGAAAACTAAATAAATATTTATAAATGTTGTCTCTTCTCCTATAGAAAAGGTCGTCGGCGGTTATAATATCGTGGCAAAAATAATTCCCCCCTCTAGTCGCAAACTATTAAATATAGAGTATCGTGTAGTCGCGACTAATTGTATCCCCTGTTTAGGAAATTACGAAAATATCGAAATACGATGTCTCTAAATAACGAAACATTTTTCCAAACTCGAAGAAGACGGGAACCTTATCCCCTTGTTTGTGAAAATACTTACTAGAGGTACAAATGTTTAATAATGGGTTACACTGTAGGGATCATTAGGGCGCTCGCTTATCTGAGAAACACAATGAGCTTCGATTTGTTCAGTATAATGAGGGTTATTGTATGGTTCAGGTCTAGAGAAAAGTGTGTCGTGACAAACTTAATTTTTTTTCAAACCTGATCTATTTATAAATAAAGGTTCCACATTTCTTAATGTGTAATTATGCGTGACATTCACTGCTGACAATGCCAGGGACACTTAATATTTCCTTAAAGAAATATATATAGAAGACAGTTCTTAGAATTTAGAAGACTAATTAAAAAAACTGTTATCATTTCTTTGTAAATGTTGAAAATCAGTAATTATTACACCAATAGAACTAAAAGCTAATTTTTAAGTATTAAACCTGAATAAGAAAATTTCGTAATTTCTGTTAATTTTCAGTTCAGTATGTATAACTTGCTGAATTCAGTTTACGTCCCAGTTTATGTTTTTCAGTTTTTTCATTTGATGTAATCACAAACACCCAGTAGGCCATATTGTCCATTTGGGTCGTTTCAGGGTTTCTCGTTACATTTCTTTTCTCCTTCAGGGCTCGAGTAATTCAATATTAGTCCAGTTGATGGAAGTGAAAGTTCCTGGATGATGAAATAAGGGAAATGAAGAAAGAGCGTGACAGATTGAGCGGTTATGGCGAACGTTCTCTGTGTCATTCCCACGGACAAAAAACTGCGAGAGTGGAACGATTTTCGCAATTCCAATATAAGTAAAAGAGTGCAGGATGAAAACAAAGAATAATGTAATATACATATATCACACACTGTAATAGACAGCGCATTGCACATATTCCTAAACATGATTCCGTGATTCATTTCCTTCCTGTTTTCGGTTAGTCAACAAAATCCAGTATCCTGTCCTTGGACACGAGTGTTAACTGAAAAATCTCAAGTTTAACGCGTGCAATGATTGTCAGTTTCCTGTTCCTTAAAAAACACTTAACCTTCGCCCGACTCACTGGCTCCGAAGCCTCCTATTTTTCACGCTAGGTTCCTCCCACAAATATCCTTGCAGGTTTTTTATTTATCTCAATTTTCCAATATTTTGTTAAATGTGATCACTCTATACAGCTTTAAATGAAGTGAAAAATGAACCTACTAGACGAAATACGGAACTATGAACAATTATTTTCAGTTCCTTCACTAAGCGTAATTTAATGCATAATTCTAAATTTTTTTTCGTTTTTACTCTGTTTTGCCCGTATTCCCTGCGTTGTTTCACTCGATATTACAATAAATATTTTGAATAATATTTTTGTAGCAACGATTTGTGCCAAATGAATGAGCCTCGGCGGGAATATAATGAAAGTGGCGCCATTCTCCTTCTCTGCACTGTCCTCCTCCGGACATACCTAAGGACGTGTGTTAAACTTGATGATTTTCGTTATTCGTGCGGAAAAAATGCGCACATGAAATTTCCGCTACCGTTAAAAAATAAACCATAAACGATTTCGCGAACAGTTATAGGCTGCACTCAACCCCTTCAATTATCACACTTATAAGACATCGGGCTAAAGTTTTCGAAGGTCCCATTTAATCGGGCGCATACGTTTTATTTCCGATTATCGGACTACAGAAGAAAATGTATTTCCCTTCGACCAATTCCTGTCGAACGCCGATTACACCGAAAAGCCCAACCGCTGGGTCATTGCATATTTCACGCAGAATGTCGTGCGTCTGTTGCCATTATTCCAGTTCCCGTTTTTTTTTCACCCGCCCAAGCAATAACTCAAGTGACGTGGCTGCCGGCGGGGTCAACGCTTGGTCCAATTTTCCGGTAGGTCGTTTCGGCGTTTAATCGCTAATGGAGGCGGAGGAGGCGGCCCGGAAAGTAGCACCGCGCCGGGAGTCGTTAATTTGAAGAACGGCTTACCGAAAATTTAGGCCCGGAATGTTCGGAAATGCGATTCGGCCGGCCCGATAGCCCGGTCACGAAACGGTCCCTCCTCGTCCCTTGGGGAAAATTTACAAAACCGAGATTAGGATCCGCTTTTAACATTTTGGGACGTTTAATAATATAAAATTACTAAAAGGAACTTTCGGGTGGAGATCCTCATCGTGATTTTTTTATTTAGACGCGTTCTCCCTGGGCTGTTGAGAAAATCGGCGTTGTAGCTACGAGATTTTGACCATATCAATAATTTCTGGCCTCTCATTTGTTTATATACTCTATACTGTTTTTTTCAAGTATCTTATATCTCCTTTAACCATTATCTTTTGGCAATTTTTGTTATTATATTAGTTTACTATTGTCGTGTCTTGAATTACTGTTACGACTTGGGGTACTGAAGCTTTGGCCTAGTTTTGCGAAACGGGACCCAATTCGAGGAGAGTAGAAATTTCAATTGAATCATGTTTGAATTTCAAAATTAGCAGTGGAAATGTGATTTGCTTAACCATATTATTACATGTCCAGACTTTATGCCTTTATAGGTATGATGTTAAAATCTTCATTACAGTAATAATTTCGTGAAAATCCATTTGTGTAATTAAATAGAATGAAATAGTGAAATTTCTTGAAAATGTATTTGTGGTAAATTACTGTGTCGAAATAGTAATAATGTTATTTGATTTCTTATCTCACAAGGAAAGGTTTTTCAACAAATGAAAGTCCTAATGCCTGTTCCTGAAAAAGATTTGTCCTAAGTATCTAAGCCACTCACTTCCCTTGCAATGTAAATAAGCTCTGGCCGGTTAGCGATTTTGCTTGAAATATTTACCTTAGAGTTTTATGTTCAATTAGAATATTACAAATGACTATATTTTACCCACTTTAAATTGCAATAAACAAAAGAATAAAAAAGTCAGTCGCCATATACGAGTATGTTATACATGGTTAAATTAAAAATATATTGGTGATAATAACACAAGGAACTCAATTATTACATATTGTTGTTTCAATGTATGTATTCGAAAATATGTTCAATTATCTATATAAATTTCAATTTTTTTAGCCAAACATTATTATAAATTTAATTAGAATGAATTAGTTAATTTGCATACGTTATTTACATAATTATAATAATCTTCAATGTATCACTTAGGGATTGGCAGTAGCCAGATTTGATCGCATATAATGAGTATCGAGTTAATCGAAGGTTTGGAATAATTGATGAAATTTTATTTCATTATTATAATGAAAAAACTATTTTGCATTATCCTTACGACAAATTCTTACGACGAACATACGTAAGTACCACACTAATCTACTGACAAGACCTTTCTGAATAAGGCGATACCGAAATCAATCTAGCATAAAACAACATTAGCGGAGGTTTTCAGAATTTTATTTGAAAATTTAAAATGACTAGATTTTTATATATTGACTGATTTGGTAAACTAACCGCCTCGCAGATGTGAACCCCTGCCATCCGGTTCACGGATCAATCCAACGTTCCACTTAGAACGTTTTCAGCATTAACGTCAATATCCATTCTACTATTATTCTCTGTTGGGACCAATATGTAGACATGATATCCGGAATTAATTATACTATCAAACACAACGGTCTTTGTTCTCTACTTTACCTAGAAAATAGATACTTCCCGACTGGTTCGAACCTATTACATATATTACTGTGTGTTAATATAACGTTGATTATTTGCTATGTAATGTTCTAGTAGAGGTTTCCCTTTGTGTCAAGGAAGCCCACGCCAACTGTAAGCCCACTTCTCACAAATTCTCGGGGCTAAGAGAATTATCGGTGTTAGTTTTGTTTAATTTAATTTCTACATTATTCGTTTAATTGGGATGGTCACGTTGGTGATGTTTATTAATAATTTAATTAGCCTGGGAAACAAAAAAATTGTAAACAAGTAGCGGTACAAGGCTATGAATAATACCTAGAGTCAATTTCCGCAGAATTTCACTCTTCAGTCTCGTTTTACCTTTATCTTTTATTTATTCGGGTTCATCAAGTGCAAAATGAAAACAAGTATTGTGTTTATTTTAAATTCAGAGTGATATTGGGTTGTTTCAATTAATTACAAGTAGATATTATTGCCATAGTTTTAAATCAAGAAATATTATATTTCTTTAAATGAATATTGTTTTGGTGTCTTATTGTCTGTAAAACTACATTTAAAATATTTGTGGGATTACTTTAGTTTCCAGCAATACGTTAAAATCGTGATCACAATCCGCTAACCATCCTAGGTTAATTGACCGTTGATAGCAATTAAGATTTTGACCTCAACCTTCGATTAATTCTGCGGAGTTTTCTAGTAGATAGTACTTCTGTGCTTGCCTTCTCAAATTACAGAATCGAATAAAATATGTCTGAAATTTCAGGATTCAAATTTATTTATTACATTAATTAATTAAGATAAAGTAATATATACTATACTGATTTGAACTAAGATTAAAGTACGTTAAGAATGAGTGCCCTTACTCAAATTTTACTTGTCCTTACAATCGGAGAATACATAAAAAATGTTGCGACAACCCAAATAAAGTAAAGTAAAAAAATCCTTTTATTACGTTATGTAAATGTTACCTGGGTTAATCGATAAGATTAATAGGTACGCGTCGGCGTGTTTTGTCCGGCCGGGTGATCATCGGGCCCCGTCATCGGTGGGAGGCCCTCCGCGGCCGGCTTCTGTAATTGTAAATAAAGTCTCGGTTACATGCAAACTCCGGGTCCCGGGTAAGATATATTGAGAGCGGGCACGAAGGGGGCAGACCGACGGGCCACCCGAAAATGCTCAACCCCACCCCGGCAACCGCCCCCGCCTCCACCCCCGGCCGTTGTAATTACTGTAATTGCTTTTAGCGTTGCGATGTCGGTCTATCAGTGGCGGCCTATGCGTGAAAAACGAAGGGCCCGATAAAAAGAAAGGGTGGAGGAGAGGAGGGGGAGGTAAAAAAAAAGGAAAATTGGACACGAAAAGGCCCGACCCAATTCCGGGACGTTCGGGGGGGTCCCCCTTAAACAAACAGCGCTAATCTCTGGAGGTTTTTATGAAGGCTTGTTCTCGGGGCCGACCTCTTTTATTACAGGTTAGGCTCGTCGCCGCCACCGTCGCTGCCCCCGAGCCTGCGTTTAAGCCCTTCTCCTTCCACTGCCACAATCTTCGAATCAAATCTCCCTTTCGATCTACATTTTACGCGATCGCGCAGCGCATTGTTTAAGTCGAAATTCATTTTACCATGTTTCATGCGCCGTAAGCGACCACTCGAGTGGTACCTGGCTGATTTTAATTACGATACCGAATTTTACTTTAGTACACAACAAATTGTAGTTACGCTTTTCTGTACCGTCTTCGGTTCGTTACACGAAAAACATTGTGTTGAGTACTGATTTCTAAATTATCGTAACATTAATTTCGTTATATTTATTCCGGTGTTGGAAATTAAAAAATCTCTCTGGTTAGCGAGAAGGAGATTTTAACTGAGAATACTAGGAATTTTATACTGAGGAGTGACCTGTACCTTGTGTCCCACCTGTCCGGCTGCAAAGTCACTTGGGACATCCAAGTCTGTGAGCAATATCACGAAGTGAGAATTTTACTTCCATGATAACAACTCTCAATGTGTGTGTGGTAGGATAAATTAAAAGTAGTCCACCGTCAAAACTGACTATAGGCGACTACCATCTCGTTTGTAAAAGTGAGTTGGGGAACTTCCCCTAAAAGTTTTGACCCGACATGGTTGGAGGGCGCTGAAAAAATGTCGGAACCCGCCCTATTGGAGTCGGCCGCTCCGCGCCATTTCAATATCACGCCTGGCCCCATAACTATTAACCCCCGCTCGAAAAGGAATCTTCGCCCGGTGAATAGAGCTCGAGGATTTCCCATCTAATGATTGCACCTTCGAGAATATACGACTTCAAAAATAGGGAAGGGCGTATAATTAAAGCGACCGAGAGATATGTATGTGCTTTGTATTTGCACAGTAGATTATTATGCATGAAAATTTACTATTCTTATTTAATACTAGTATACTATTTAATAATATTATATAATGTATACGAAGTATATTCGTCTTTGAATAAACAATTGATTTTTCACGAAATTCGAGACACAGAATTCATGAGATATTTTACTGTTCTCCGATTTTTTAAAAGTGTAAGTACTCATATGGCTGAAATATCTAAAATATATTAATTTCCGACGCATGTTTAAGGGACCAATGGGAAGGAGAGAGCTATTGGATTATTTTAGTATACCATTCTGTCCATCCCGTTGAGTACAAACCGTTTCAGTTCCTATGTTCAGGCTTTCCGAAGACATATACTCCTTTCGTCCTGCAGCAGCCGACAGAAATATTTGGCAGGGTATTTCAATGGAAAAAGGTTTCGTTCTTTAAAATTAGGCCTTTTTGTGAAGACGCCCGCGTTAACTGTTTTCAAAGTGAGATCCGACACCGGCAGGCGATACGCCGGCCCGATAGAACCCCGCCAGATGTTTCGCCCAGATTGGTTGGACACAGTCGCCCTAAAAAAAATTTTCGACAATAATTCAAACAATGCTTCACGTGACCGTTCCCAAATCTGGGCCAAGCCGGAGGGGGGCTCATTATAATTTCGGCCGAGCGACAGAGACAGAGATAGGGGAGAGAGCGAGAGAGAGAGGGACAGAGGGAACGAAAAAGGGGGGCCATTTTGTTGCGTGACGACCGACTGAAAAAATGTCCGATCGGCTAGATTATAATCTTAGTTTATTGTCTGCTTGTTTGTCCGCGAGGTTATCGCTCAGTGAGAGGGAGTAAGGGAGACAGAGGACGGGTGAAGCACGCAGAACTTCAGTTTTCTAACTCTTTCCAAAATACTTTCAGGTGGATTTAACAATTGTTACCCTTTTTAATAAATTAAAAATTGAAAAGGTTCAACATTTTTATCGATATATATAATTTAAACGAATATTTATTATTAAAATTATTACTATTAATATGTACATTTCGGATCCTTTCTGTAAGTCGGAGTTGAAGGGTATTTCTTATTCTCATGTATGACTGGTGGCTAATCCTGTATGTATCATTTGTTATTTAATTTTTCCCCCGAACGAGGAATTTATTTAGACTCCTGTTCAGTATTTTTGTAGAATGCAAAGTACCCTAGATTGTCTTGACTTATATATACGGAGACTATTCCCCGCACAGAAATTCCCCCTCACGGCCGACAGTAGATTAAAGCATTGTAGGTACAGTAAGTATAAAGTATTTAAAGCTTTGATCCTCAGAAGAAATATTTTCTGCATTTCTATCTACCCCTGACCTTTCGAGTCACCCAAATAAACTTTTTCTATATGCAAATAGACCCCAATCTAGCTTAGTCCGTTCCTCCACTTAGGTTTTCATTCCGCTCCATTGTCGGGACCGCTGACCTTATTTGCCCTGTGCATACGTAGATTCTCAATTTTCCCTAAACTCCTCTCAATTTTCATAAATATAATCTAGTCTGCGAACCGCTTGTAAGGTGGTAGTGTTAAGGATTAAAATAAAAAAACAGAAATATACCAAGAAATTATCAATTCCAATATGAACCCGTAGTTAGTAAGTATGTTTAATTTTAAAAGCGTTAATCTTAAATAAAAACTCTCTAGTAAATAGCCGCAAAAATGTAGCAGTTAACAAGTAAGAAGAATGTTAAATATTCAAGTCGTTAATTATACAGACGATTGTCCAAGATGCCAATTTACGGAAGTCGGCCCTTCCAAAGGCGTTCAACGGACAGCTGCAACGCAACTCTCTCCTATTGCCCAATTTCAGTCAATACTTAATGCTATTCTATTATACAGAAATTTTAATTAAGAGATAAACTTCCGCCTCGCATTATAATGTTTACGAGGATTATAAATAGATCGGATGTCTGATCGCTTCATTTGCTTCTATAAAATAATTGCAAGCCGAAGTCAGCACGTTAGTCCGAAGTTAATTTTTTCCTAATATAAAAAATGCTTTCCGGGAACCGAATTTCCTTTCTCAACTTCCAGAAATGTCTACGACGACCATATCACACTTGTTTAAAGATCGGGGAAGGGTTTGCATTGTTAACCCCCTGTTGCAAACTTCCGTGTCCGCTCACTTATTACAGTTTGACAGCTCTGTCAATAACAGCGCTGACAGGATGTCCAGTTTAGGACCAAATATGAGTGTGGGGATAGAAAAAATGGTATCCCGAGATTGAAAACTGACAAAATTGCTGGTTGCATGTCTAGTAAGTAGGCGGGCAAATTGCTACACTACTAGGAATGGTACTACTCTAAATATAGTAAATGGTGAATTACGCTTTACGACCAATCATATATATATATATATATATATATATATATATATATATATATATATATACTCAAATTGCTGATGCCTCCCGGGTTAACAACTCTGCGATTCAACTACGGATGTAAAATAATCAAATAAATATTTCAATATTTATTTGCTACCTATAGATAGAAGCGCATCCTCCGTGGAGCCGCCTCTCGTAAATCCCGTATAGTTTAATGGAATTGAATACTGTTTCACTATAAGCTGTTGTTTTTTCATATATAATCTCCTCTAAAGGAGAGGTATTGGCCTTCTTATCCTATGTGGTCTTTTAGAGGGATAAATTCGAATTTAGTTTAAGAATCCTATTAGTGTAAAAAGTAGTAGCTGAGCAATGTCCATTAGGACTAGCCGGCTGTGTGGGTGGTGACTGGGCGAGTTAGCTCAGCGTGATACAGTCTTATTCTCGTCTCCCGTTTATATAGGGCGCCTCCTTCCGCGTTCCTCTCTTGAGTTACCGGCGTCGCGATTAAATTCAGCCGCGATTAAGTGGAGTCTAATAGGGAGGTCCACCCTCCCAGGCGGAGCTGAGCAATGAAGTGTTTATTTACCGCGGGCTGCCGGCCGACCCAGATTCCGGGCAGACACGCTCCCCGGCCCCCGTCACGCCTGTCAACCCCTCTGCAGAATATTATTTCAGGCGCGGCTAAAGAGGACCTATTATGGTTCTGAAGGGTGAGGTGGGGTGCGAACAGGGCGAAATCGCTGCTTCCAAAGGGATTATGGACAATAATTTATCCACGATAAAGTGTCCATCTATTCCGTTATAGGATTCCTCTGAGTGAATTTTTACATAAAAGGACTAAAACGAGTTAGCCCAATAATGAATTACAGTTTAACTTCAGGTGGTTCAGAGTGACTGATTCTCCACACTCAAACTTAGGCCATGTCGAGCCGTTAGCCATCGTCAGTAAAAATTGATGAAGGATCAAATTCCATTTTCAGAAACGCAATTGCTACCTATCTTAAAATACTGAATCAGGCTGCAACATCTCAATTGAAAGGGAATAATTGTATGGTTTAATTGGCACTTACGTGTACTTATGTAATGTATCAAAGTGATTGTCCATTCTCTGCTCTGGTTAATACGTGTAGAAATTATACGTAATCGTAAATGACCAAGAAACAGAAATTAGAAAACATCACCTTAACATGACTGCATTAATTAGAACATGAGTAGTGACGATTCCCAACATAAATTTCCTTCCATCCTTTTCATTATTACAGTTCTTATATTAAATTACGCTTTCATCCAAATACAAAATACCATTTAATTCTATTATTACGTTCATTATTTCTCATTTCTCAGTGATTGTAAATATTCCTCAATATATATTTTCAACCCTATCAATTGCTACAACATTCTTTTATAAACAAGAATAGAATTTTCTGGCCATTCCTTTTCTTAAATTCAAACTAACCTTCAGTCACATTTAATATTTAAGTCACGCAGGGTTGAATATCTTGGTTTCAGATCTTTGGTTTTGTAAATTCAAGCTTGGTCACTGTTCTTATTATAATGACTCGTTCACCTTCAATTATAACATGGTCGAACATTATTTTCCTTGGTACGTGGAGTTCTCATAATATAAATGTAGTTTACTTCAGTGTTTATATTCGGTCTAGAATTGTTCTTTCTAGAATATTATTTATAATGATTTATTTAATAAATTTTAGTGTGGCATACAAACGTGAGATTCATGTGTTATGGCCCATTCGCTGGAGCTTTACGAAAGCGTTGCTCTCATTGGAAGTGGTGATTCAGAAAACACGGTTGGATGAATTAGTACAGGCGGATCGGAAAAAAAGGTGCTTCGAAAAGATCAAAGTAAATTAGATAAATTTACGGACACGTTCTTCCGAAAAGGAAAGGATGATATTGAATTCGTTTGAATATTAAAACTTAATTTTAATATTTTTCATTATACTATATAATTAAATTAACAATTGGCTGTCATATAAAAATAATACGCGCTAATAATAATATACTAATATATTGAAATATATCAAGTGACTATCAGCTTTCTTCAAAGAAAAAATTACGAACCGTGGGGAACTTTTATATTCACCCAGTACCTTTGAACTATGCAATGATGCAACTAACATCGATTGACCCAAATATTATAGTACGTAAAACTGGTTCGAAGATATGTATCTACGTAGGATGACTAAGTAATGAATCGGATCGCCTATATTTCATGTATCTAAGGGGGTATAAAAATAAAAAAATCGTAATTTCAGAAGATTATGGGCGGGGACGTCCCAGAGTGTAGCTGTATTTTACGAAGCGCAGTTGAATTTCATCGGGTGGCGTGCCGCATGCAAGTAAACTTTTCAAGCGGGCCGAGACAGGCAGGTCTAGCCGGTCTGGATCAGCGGTGCAGTCCTCCCCGGCTATCTGGCCAAAGGCGAAATTGAGTTTTTTTTTTTCACCCAACCTTTTTTCCGATGCAAACCCCACCACTGAGTCGGGCACGGAGCGGTGCAGAAGTGCATCTAGGAATAACTTAACGACCCCCTTGTGCCCCCCGCCGGTTGTTACCCGCCGGTCGGATGAGTACTTCACATCGTGAATACCCCAGCCGGCTCCTTGGGAGAAGATGTAGCCAGCGCTGGGGGGTCAAACCGACGTGTAACGAGCAATGCGGAACACGCCAATTTTACGCTTTCTGTCTCGTATGGAAATATCGTTCGGGTCTTTTGTTTTCCTCCAATTTTCCCCGTTGTTTACGCCGGGCCGCGATTGCACGTAACACATTCCGTCGGACGTCCTCCTCATGCGAGAATTCTTGAAACAATACCGCACCGCTTACAGTCCTCTGTATCTGCAAAATGAATCGTCCAATTTTTCAGTAACCTTGCGCAACATTTCATAAGGTTTTGATGAAGACAGTGTAATGATTAAAAATCGTTCTAATAATTGGAACGAAGGCCAAACGAAGATGGCGAGCGGCCGAAACCGGGTCTAGCAAAAGACCAAACCAGTAAAGGACGCGAATAGTCCAGAATAATTTTTTAATTTCGCCTCACCTGTCGATAAATTATCTCGGTCAATCTTTTTTGGAGAACACTGGAGCGATGCAGCCGAGAGTCCAATGGCAAAATTATAACTCTGTACCTCCTAACGATGGCTACGTCCACAGCGGACGTTCTTTTATTTTTTTACCTGTCCGACCGCCATTTACAAATAAAAGCGGGAGGCGTTCTGTCCCCTCCTGCCCGGACTCACTCTGGCATCAACATTGTCTGGGTCAAAGGTCAAAGTTTAAGTCTATCCGTCTCTCTCGCTCTCGTGTCTCTTTCTCGTTTCCTTCCGACTCCTTCTCTTTTCACGGCGACGGGAATTAGATTTATTCTTGTCCCATTTTCACTGGATGTTTCGTGACGCCCCCGCCTCCACTGGTTCAGACGTCATTGGGTGAAGAGCCGTGTCGACGAGGGCGGATGGTCCGTCTGCCGCTTGGAGCTCTCGGTCTCGGATATGTAATCTACAGTTTGAACCCATAGGCTGATTATGTTAAATACTTGTGATCGAACGATTAAACTTCAAAGCAGCCTCTTCACTTGTTACAATTACGGGGTTCATTTATGAAGCAGGAAGTTTCTTTAACATGCCATCGCAACTATGTACTATATTGATGCAAGTTTTCATATAACTGGAAATATTTCCGTTCATTTCATTCGCTGTTACATCGGTCGAGCGAGCTCTAGTTTCTTGTTTGACCTTATGCTAGACACCTTTATCCTTTTCTGAGTGAGTACGTAATTCCGTTGGTGTTATAGTATGCCCGATACCAAGTATCAACTATTGTGGGTTTGACTTCCAGACAAAGGGCAAAAATTTTAAATTCCAAGTAACAGCAATGGAGTTATAATTGAATAGCACCGTAAGAAACCTCCCTGTTACATCTGGATAGGGGAAAGTTCAAGTTTATCGGGCGGCTAGTAATTATCGGAGTACTAATAACAATCAATTGTTTGTCGTAGTCTGGGCGGCGCATCTGTATTATTGGAGAGGTAGAGCTGAGTGGGGCCCAGGGCTCGGTTTATTTGTACTTAGCGACGGCCAATTAGCGCTGCACAGGAGACTTGTTGACTTGTCCCCCGGTGGACCTTCCCTGCAGTCTGCAGTTTCCCGCTTTCCAGTCTGCAGTCGGATATCTCAAGAGTTTCCGTCTCGTTCTTGTTTGCTTTCCGGAGATGGCCCGGACCGCGCCGCTGCCCCGGGGGCATCTCCCTACCACGCCGTTTCGAAATTGTACGGAACAATAGACCCAGAGTATTCTTAACATAAGATGTGTTCATGTACTGTCTCATAGGGTCTCTCTATTTATTTATTATTAAATGAAGAACATAATTGAAGTTGACTGCTTAGACGTACCGGGAAATATGAGTATGGGATCTTTTGAGCAAGCTCGATTTAATTGAAGCCCAGTAATATAAAAAAATTCGATTCTAAAATTTGAGCATAGCCAAGGCCCATCCTGTATGTTCCGCACCAATTTTTGCAGTCCACCTTTTGCTGGAGTCGTCACATTGAACTACTACTGATCGTTTGGCTGTTCTCCATTCTACCGACAATCGTTGCCCTGTCGTCACAATGCTGAACTTCGTCATTACTCGGATATTAGATACTTTAATACTGAAGGATGCTTATAATGTAACACAATGGACATGATTAAAGCACAGGCTACCCGTTCCACTGCGTTGAACACTTTACTGAAGAACGGGATGATATCCTGTTCCTAATATGAAAATGTATGCTCCTGCATTTGATTATAAGTTCCTTAATATATACTATGGCTTATTAAATTTAGATACTTCATTAATAAAAATATAATTATGTGTTTCAGATTGGACAGGACAGAGTGGTGCACCTGATACGCCCGACATGTAAGTCCCATAGACATTATTACATATTATGTCTCAAACCCCGATAAAAGTATGCTCCTTTCGACTAGGTTTAGTCTATTTTCTCGTTACGTATATCTTGGCCGATGGATAAATCAAGTTAATCTTGCAGTGTATATCCCTAGATCAGAGCAGAGCCATGTTTTTTTTTATCGAATTCTAACCCGAATGGTGGCGGGTCAGAGCCTGGTCCCATACCTTTCGAAGCCGAAGTTTTAATTATAAAACTTGGTGCCGTTTCGTTTTGAGCGTACTTTACTTTTGGGGCAACCCCTCCGCGGGTCGCCTCTTACGAATTGAGTTCTCGAAAGTTGCTAATGAAATCGAATTTAGACATCCAAAGTCCAAAACGGCCGCGCGTTTTAAGAAGTAACGCAGGAGTTTCGAGTGCCTGTTTAATAATGCCGATTTTTAAAACTACCCCCAAGACATTAATTATTTTGCAAGGGTTCGAGTGTGGACAAATTATCGGATTTATAATGATGCCCTACCTTTAGTTATAACTTAAACCCCCCCCAATTTGCCATATTTTTTTAGTTCATTCTCGTTTCTGCGTGTCATTTATGAAAGTTTCGCTCTCAATATTGCCTGTTCATTCCTCATATTAAACAGGATGATGCATATTACGGTATTATGTTTCCCCGGATGTTAGACAAGTAAAACAAGCATGATCAGATTAGCATTAGGCTTGACTCTGGTCCTCAATATGAGATTCTCGCTTGAAACAGTGTTTTATGTTTATTTCATTATCTCTCCCTCTCGGTCGGTCAGTGTATCCTTCAGTCGTCCACGAGGGCTCTGAGTCCCGACCCCCGCCGAAAGGGGTTCAAACGGGACCTAGGAGCCAAAATTATTTATTCGACCACCTGGTAAATTTCGGTTGAATTGCGTGCTCCCAGGGCGAAGTTTAGGCTGTGGAGCGTGCGCCCGGCGCTCGCGTGTGCGTAATACATTTGGAGAGGCCGGGCCGCCTCCGCCTCCGCCTCCACCTCCGCCTCACGCCATCACCCCGTTGACCCAGATATACATCAAACTATCAAAAATAGAATCCGCCCGGCCCAACGCTCGATACGGCTCGTCCACCTCCTATAACTGCCCCGGCCCAATAATATTCAACCCCAGAAGAAATTCGGCGCGTAGAAGCGAAGAAACGGAAGAGGCTGAAGGCCGGGGCGTCGGCCGCCGCCGCTGGTCAAACTCGCGGCGTGGCCGATGCATGTAACCCGTTTAGCCAGTGAGCGTTTATTTCCAGTTGCCCAAGTCTTCTGTTACGAACTGCACACGATTATCACGGCCGTCTAAACATCGTTACTCCTTTGAGCCCAGCTCACTTCCAGATACGCCATATATACTGTAGACATATAGTAAATTTGGTAGCCTCCCTTTTTACTGATTGCATGAATTATTCATTAATCCTCACAAATTCAAGAAAGTTCTACACTATTACTTCTGCAATTGGGAAAATAATTATAAGCCGCGGAATTGTAATTTTTTACATTTAGTAGGTACAATTATGTGAGAAGGACATGACACATTTGGGAGTAATTAATCTGTTGTAATTAATTCATATTATTATTACTAATTAGTATACGTCCTGATTCTATACTGGATCATATTCATTTATTTTACTTAGAAGAAATTTACATTTACAGTTTACCATTTACATTTTTTATTTTTTATGATCGCGCATAATGTTGTGCCAGCACCTATCTTGGTTCTAAATATTATCTATTAGGCACATCTGGCTTTGTAATCAACTTCCGGAAGCTTAATTGCGATTGCTTGGGGTTATTTATGTCATCATTAGCCATCAGGACTGATAACTCAGGAATGATGAAAATTCGGGGAAATTATTGCCAGGGTGTTTTGGCCGATATTATCACACTGGATTCAAGTCCACATGTGTTGAAATCCACGTATAACTTAAAGAGGTTAGCTTACAGTCGTCAGATATATTCGACCTGTTAGTGAGATGAGGTGTTATTCTTTTTTATTATTACACAAATGGCAGTTGGACACGTGAAATCAATTTATTTTGCTTCCTGTTATTATGATGAGTCTGTATTCCGAAAAATTTAGACGATAACTCATTACTCTACAAATGTGGTAAACAGCGCAATATGTTAGCAATAAATATTCCTGTGTCATCACACCCATACGATTTACTGCATTACGGTTTGGTTCTATTACAATTAAAATCATCAATTTTGGGGCCAATAAAAATGGCGGCACATTCCTTTTTATTGGGCGTCCTATTATGAAGCCGTCTCTTTATTAACAAAACGAAAAAACCGTATTTTATTAAACATTTTTTACTTGGTCGAATAGTCTGAATTCCATTTAAATTCCGACCTACTTGCAACAGATAAATTGTTTCGTTAAACGGTTTATCAAAAGTGATACGTAATTCAATTAACGATAATTGGGCTATTTTATAAGTTATTGTTGCATACAATTTGTATGATAATTAGTTTAAATAATTATTTGATTCCGAACCTGTATAATTAGGTACACGCAGAAATTACTTGCCGTTAACATATTACTAGATTGTAAATAGTACATTCATTTTATGATTATATTTAATTGTAAGGGAAGCTGACGTTTGCACTAGATCATTTTCACGAAATGAAAACAGGATGTGGAGGTAGAATACTAGATACACAACTGCACGATTGATTTGGTAGGGAATCCTATGAGCCCTAAATCCTCGGGTCCTCCAACGCATAAAGTAAACTGAGTAGGATTAGTCAAACTACACTTTCGCATCCAATACTTAATACCTAACCTAGTCTTAGCATTTCTGTAATGAATGCTAGGATGGCACCCTTCGTGGGAGTATATCTTGTCGCAAAAAAATATTGTATATACCTCGAACGGCAACACCGTTTTGGAAACTGAGAGGCAAAGAGTTATTGCAGCTGTCTTCAAATATTGGTTCCCATCAAACACTAGAGTAGAACTCATATCATGATTGGAAGTACGGGAGGAAACAATCGGGCGAGTGTGCGTTTTACAGTTAGGAGAACAAGTGCTGGGGGGTTTTCCGTGTGCCGGCCCAATAACGAAAAATACATATCGCTCAGAGCCCCACGACGTTGCCGAAAAATACGACAGTCAGTCCGCTGTATTTTGCAATATTTTAATGGCGTCTCCCAATTTTTATTCCATACCCCCCATAGATGCTTGACAAACTGATTTGCGATCATTGTAAAACTGGTTCATTTGTCCTGTACCGGAGCGTCCGGCCGGACGGCGGATCGAGTCTGTAATGAAGAAACAAATCCCGCGAACTTGTAAAGGCTCTCCCTGCAGCGCTTTCTGAAGTCCTCCTGAAATAAAGTCCCGGTGGGAAACCCTCCCGGCCCCCACCCTCTGAAAAAAGGACGTAACAGGATTTGGAGGGGCGAGCACGTTTTGACCATTTTCTAGATTTTGTTATGGATGGTGCGCACGTAGTTGGATTAGAGCCGAAGCGGGGGTCCCTGGCCCTGGCCCGGAGAGGGACGCCTCCTCCCCCTATTGTGACCCAGATTTTCGGCGAACTTTTAAAAACAAGAGCCGAAAATAGGCGGAGCAATAGCGGCCTCATATGGCAAGTGAGTACAGTGGCCTGCCACGCTGATAGTTTTAAAGAACCGATTCCAAATATTCACTTATCGCACTCCAATGAAGAATAAAGAATGAGCGGACGAGGACACTTTGACAGGGTGATATATGCACCCTCCGTACATCTCAATTTACAATGTAACACAGACCACAGACTAAACTTAGTGCGGTATTTTAATACTAAGCCAGTCCTTAAATCGTTTCCTCTGTTGGCTCTTTTTGCTGTCAGGATCAGTCAGGAGGTTGGCAGGATCAGTTCCTCCACGTTCTTCGATTATTATTTGCGTTTGCCGTTATGTATGTATCGTGTATACTTCGGTGAGATCTGGTTATTTTTAGGAGTCAAATATTCCGAAGTCTACCTAAGAGAGACACTCCTTCCTCGGACTTTAAAAAGTTACACAATTCTAAGACCGCAAATTTATCTGAGTTCTGAGAGTGATAGACAAAAATATTGTTGTGTTTTATAATAAATTACAGTATCACATACTTGGTATTGGAATATAGTTCTTTCTAATTACACAATGTGTTGCAATTTGTATCCGATAGAAATTTCTATTCATTGAACATTGATTATGTAATTCTACATTAGCTAAATTAAATAACAACCCGTCACTGGCTTGTATTTTGATTTTGGGTTTTTATTTGACCGCCCTCTAAGAAGGTTTACTCGCTCCCAATTCAGACGAATAATCGGACTGTACATTCTAAAGCTTAATGAATAGGACAAGCGTTTCAGCGAATTCGGGTCGGGCAAAATTCGAGGTGGGCCGCGGGCAATTTGGGCCGTGTGCGTGCGGGCCCGATCATTTGTCAAACTATCAAAAATGGAAGCGCCATTAGTCGGCTGGATACGGCCCTGGGGCACGAAACTATGTTTAACGCCCAATCAATGACCGCCCCGCGAACGCAGTTGGCCGGCGTAAAACTCGCACAGTAGAGCAATTTCTTAATTGCGAAACTCTTCGGGGCACCTACGGAAACCGAGATCGGATGTTTTGAAGTATAACATTGAAAGAGGCTTTCTCATAATATTAGGACGAAATACAACCAATAACAAAATATAGAGTGTGTCGTAGACTGCATATACCGCGTCTGACGTCCTGAACCCTAACGAACTAATTAATATACAAATTACACCCATTTTTTTACTACTAATGTACAGATTTCCTCACAATTATGATCATTTAAGAGATTTTCCACAATATCTTCTGTCGAACCCCACAACAAATTTCCTTTACTCCTTAGTTACAAGACGCCCAAAGATATCGGGCTGTAGCCCAGACAAGAAGGGCCCGTAAGCTAAAACGTGCCATCTATTGGATGTCCGTTTTACCGTGCGAAACGACGGGAAATAATCAATGGCTATTAATCCCAGGGTAATTTTCCTCCAACTCTAAATCTCTACGCAGGTTCGCATCTCTAAGGCTTGTTCTTAAGTCGTTGATTCTTGCAATGAAAATTTACTACAGGAAAATGTCCTATCGGTTATATCCGAAGCGAAAAAGATTGTTCCATCATCAGATTTAGAAGACGTGAGTGGCACCTGTGAGGTGTCTCTCGAAGCGTGAGATGCAGAGCCGGCGCGCCGTCTCCCCTCTCTGTCTGTCGCGTTGGGTCCGATTGTGTCGCCGACATTGCCCGCCTCGCTCGCGCCCGCCGAAGGCCTCTCTCTCTCTCTCTCTCTCTCTCTCTCTCCCTCCCTCTCTCTCTCTCTCTCTCCTCTCCTTCTCTCAGTTTCCCTCTCTAAGGAACATCCGGGTCCCGGACATACCGTGAAGGTCGGGGGAATCCCGCTTCGCGCCTCCCATCCAAACGGCTCTTGACAAGCGCCACTTAAGCATTTTTTCGGGGACGTACGCACAATTGGCAATTTACCCAGTCTCGTCCGAAACCTTGCATAAGAACGAGAAAGGTATTTTATCTCATATGTTCGTTCGCAAATGGATTCATTGTTGGAGACAACTACTTCGAAATATATCGAAATCATGTTTCAATTTTCATTTATTATTTATTTCTAGAAATCATTCCTTCACTAGAACAAGGTGATTGAATACCAGTATCGATATTCTTTCAAAGTAAAATTCCGCAAAGAATACGCTCTTTTTAATAAGCAGTTTAATATTTCCAATCTTTTCGTAGAGGTTTACATAAGCATTGTTTCGTATCATGGAACCAATGTAATTTTTAAGTGAATACAATTGTAAAATCTTCATTCTCTTTAGTCACTCAAAATAAGTATTTCCATGGAGAATAAAAGAACTGAAGTACTTCAAATTTATTGAGCATTTGTAGCATTTTTACGGGAGTGATTTAGAAATCGAGTTGTATTACGGGTTTTGATTTACCAGGTACCCCTACTTTCATAGAAAAAAAATAACTTTACTGTTGAAGAAGAGTTGGTCGATAAAATTTGTTAACATTAAAATTGAGGGTGCTCCCTTATTCACTTACTTTAATAGAATTGAATAGATTAAGCTTTGGTTTCAAGGACTTTAATGCAATCAAATTCATTTATATTTACTGAAATTGTATAGATCTTAATAACACGCGATTTATATCGTATTTTTAATTACCACGAGTGATCTTAATAGCCCGTCTTGCCATCACGAAGACATTAAATGTGTCCAACGGAAAGCATTCCTTTTTTAAATTTCCATCTCGGTCTCGCGTTGTTGTTACACTTCACGCCGTGGGTCCATGAGTAACTGGCATTGCAAATACAATTTAATAACCGCCTGTGGCCATTATAGGGAACGAAATTAACTTTTTAAAAGGCGTAAAAGAAAGCAGACTGCAGTTAATATATTTGTTAGAGGCCGGGGAGTCTGAAGGTCAGGGGAGTCGCAGCCACGCCGGCGCTCTCCAACGCCGATAACCGCGTAAGGTAGGAACGGTAGATTAAACAAAAAAAATGGTAACAATATTGTTCTGGAATAAATTGGAGTAATGTTGGAATATGATCTAGTAAAATCAACAAATTATTCACAATAACATTTTTATATCTATTAATTAAGTTATGCATAATAACAAGTTTAAAAATTATTTCATTTTCTATTTTGTCGGTGCAGACAGATATTTGGGAGTTATCAGGAATAATGTGCCTTTACTGAGGAACCTCTGGTTACATCATTTTCAATAAGAGATATATAAGATATATAATATATTTAAGATCGTCAGTTTTTAAAACTGGGCTTTTCGTCCCAATCATCGCGATCAGTACCTTTCATCGCGTACGCATTCCCTCGATCCTTCACGTCGCACGAAAAGACAATTGGCATAGCGCAACACGAGTGTGCTAGTTGGCTGCCCTGTCATGTCCCACTTATGACTTGTCATTTATACGACACAAAGAGATTTCAGATTTACGTTCACTGATCAAATAAAACGAGTTTTCGGTCTATACAGGCCGGCCGCTAACGGCCGGTGTCAAATGGGAATTCGAGGAAAAGGGGGACGCGAGCAGGAAAATCGGTAGCGATTCGAGAGAGTCATAAAATCCAGAATTGGTTTCAAAAGCGGGCCTTATCGTTGTAGTGCAGCCGGCTAATACGGGTTGCGTAAAACGATTGCCAATTCGACTCGGCGATAGTTAAAATTTCAAATTAGTTCTGTTTCTTTCTCTCTCTCTCTCTCTCTCTCTCTCTCTCTCTGCGCCTGTCCCTTTCTCTTTTTCTCTCTGTCTCTCTCCTGGCGTTAACGGGACTCGGATGGAATTTGAAGACCGGGCCAAGCATCCTGATCGCTCCTCACTTCCGCGGTCTTTCCGATACCTTAGCCACCGAGGATGTCAATATCCGGATCTCTTCAGCGAACGGAGATCAATATTGAACAAAAATTGCTCATTCGCAGACCGTATATATTAAACAATTTATTATATGAGTAATCTGTAATTAAGCTGTGTCAATTAGATAGATTTTTAGTAAGAATATCATTAAAGAAATAATAATTTGAGAGTACTCTGTACAGAATAGGTTATCACTAATTATACCCGAAATTTCCAATAATTTGTTTACTGCATGTAATAAAACACAAGAACTTTTAAACAATACAGGTTCAATTTATATTCAGTCATTTGACACTTGGAAAATAAATCTAAATGAAAATGGCTTCTGCAGCATGTCTATGCAGACGTGTAACGTGAAACATGTTCACAATGTTCAATACACAAATATGACAATTTTCTTTGGGATACTGCGTTTGGCTGTCATCAGGAGCACAGAATTAAAGATTCTGTACTAGAATTTAACCTGTTGAAATCAAATGGCGTTCGCGTTTCTTACTCACGACGGTACACTTGGTTAGGGATGACTCGACACGGCGTCACATTTGGGTCCCCTGTTTGGAAATTTCACCATATTCTAGTCGCTTTGGGATGGAGCCCAATAACCGGTGAAATTAAACCGGGGATAGCATTCAAAATGTATATAGCTTATTATACTTGGAACTATTAAAATTGGGTTAAACCGGTGGACCGGTTCCAGGAAGGTGGGATAGAGGGGCGCGCGGAATAGCGGAGTACGTCCAATCGGGTTACAGCGCCTATTAATAATCAATGAGATTCCAATTTATTTAGAGCCGACCTTTATTATAGAAGTGTGCGAGCTGCCCGTTGCCAACTTCTAGCGCTCTTTCGCTCGGCCCGGATTCTTTCCCTGTCTCTGTTCTCCCGCCGGCGGTACTCCGTTCTGCGACCGTTTTTGGCAATCGCCAGACGGCACGAGAATGTTTGGAGGGCGCTCGTTACGTGAGCGATTTTCTAAATATTTTTTTATTGACGGTTTAATTGACGTTTCCAGAATTTGGGACAACGTACTACTCTAGTACACGTGAGACGTGTTTTTACACAAGGGGAGATATCCGTTGCGAGAATTCAAAACCGGTGCTTTTCAACTTGTATTATGTTAACTTTGAATGTTAATCATAATAATAATTTCATCTTGCCAAATATTACGACTATCTACCGTTTATATGTGTCTAATAATAAATTATGTCCAAGATGTTAAGGTTTAAATTATTATTATATTAAATTATAACTAGTCTAGCCACCTGATTTGTTATCATAATTCCAGGTTAAATAAATTAGTACAATTTCTTTTATTGGAACGAGTTGATTCAGTTGTTGTTGTTCAATTTCACATTATGCCCTATGCTCTGGGAAAGGAGTGCAACATCTGGGAGGTGGTGGGGTTCGCGTGGGTCGGTGTCGATTAGTGGGCGTGTACATTTTCCCAATGAGTTTAACCCGGCAGACTCCCTCAAACGTCGCGTCTTTGTTTACAGAACCGGTCTTCCTTCATATTCAGTTTTGAACCAATGAAAACCGCGATTCTTTGTTATAAAGCGCCGCCCGGGGAAGCCAGTCGTGAGAGCCGACCGCCTTTTGTGTACTCTCGCTGTGTGTGTATGCGTGAGTGTGTATTCCCCGTATGGGCTTAACAGGGCACACACACGCAACAGTTCACACGCACTAAATGCACTGGCACACACGCGGGAACGGAAGAGGAGGGGGAAGAACCGAGGCCTACGCTCCAATGGCGGGATTTTATGCAGGCGAAATGGGAAAGAGCGGACCAATTAAAAATCGCCACGGGCTGAGGCACTCCAAAGCGATGGCAAACTACGACTTACTCGAGCGCTGTACGGTGCAACCCTGTCCTCACGTTAACTTATTAGAATTGTTGTTCAATTACAATGAAATATAAATATCTGGCATAAATTTAGTTTATTATATTTATATAATATAAATGAAATGGATATTATATTTATATAATATGAAATAAATGGAAATGGTGTGTCTTGGAATGATTCGGAATAAATAAATAAAGTTAAAGTAATAACTAAATAATAAAGTTATTTTGTCATGCCTCGAATAAGCAATAATTCCTCCAGTTAAATTTATAATTTCCTCCCTAAAGAAGTTCAAAATTCTCATGTATTTCTATTGTTGGATATTTAATAGGTTGAATTTTTTTCTAATATTTCGTGTCTACAGATTGTTATGTCGAATGTAAATATTACAACCCTCGCAGACCTCCAAACCGGTATTCCAAACCTATTACAACTTTCTTGTTGGATTAATATCAATTTCAGTTGATGGGAAAGTTCAAAGCTTATAAGATGTTTGAATCTTGCAAGTGCATTAAATTTGTCTAAAACTCTATATCACTAACAATAGGCTTCTTGGCCGTAATGGAGGTTAGGATTCAGTCATATTATTTCAATACAATTTATTCGAAAATACTTTATGTCATAAACTAATTTTTATGCGCCATGTTACACGTCTTAAGCGCTTCTCTTGGCAGGCTGGCTACTATGTGAAGCTAGCAATTACCTTACTTCATGTACTTCTCAATTAAATATATCAGTATTCCGTAGGGTAACTTCAACGAAATAAGAGGAATCGCTGGTCTTGCATGAAGAGATTAATTTAGAAAGCTGAATTCGGGGGACGACCAAGTACCTGGAACTAATTACTGGGTGTGAAATCAACAAAATTGTGTACAGCAGATTTCATCCGATTTTCCTCAATCTGCCAGTCGGCAGCAATGGTCGGGAACCGTTGCGAACGGCGAACCAATGGGAAGGCTCAACGAGGTGGAATTAGCAATTGCGTGTGTGAGATCTGAAACTAGGAGAGGGGGAACACGGGGAGACTTCAATGCTCGATGGCCCAACAACTTCTTAGGTAACACACACACACACAAATACACAAAGAGGCTAAAAAATTTTCATTGCATCTGATCCACGAAAATGAGCCACGTAATTGTAACGGAAAAAGATAGCACAGGAAAGAAACGTTGATTGTGAAACTAACATTAAAGGTAGTGGATTTAATACCCGACATCTCCCAGATTCGTGATTTGCTGGTCCGAAACTGTTTCTGGACACTGTTGCGTGCTTTTATTATGAAACTGAATATTCATAATTGCCTTAAATGCAAATTTAAAAACTGTAAATGAGTTGTTGAAATATCTTTTATCACCATCTAATTTTCCCTGCTGTTCCAGAGGCCTTTTGAATTGCTGAGCACATTTTCGGTTTCCTGTTAAATCAATAATGCCCATTTGCTACCGCCGTGCGATTTAAATTTTCATATTAAATGAAATATCTTAAGCGGAAAACCACTATCGGTTAACGTCAATCGGAGACTGCATCCTGTGCAATTCACGCCTTCCGAAATGCTCGCAGGAGTTGAATAATCATTTCAATTACGCCACAAGCAGGTTTACCGTGCGTGGATAACAACGTCCAGTTTCATTATTCCGGCCTTTCGGTGACGCGGTCTTGAAATTCCGAAGGTAGTCGATTACCTCCTGCGATACGGTGTATTTCAGTAGCACTAACGAATGTGAGTATATTGCAAACTATTCGGAGTATTTTTGAGCCTCGAACTTAACTATTCTGCGGGCACATTCGTGTCCACCTGTCATTATTGTCATTTGAAACTGCTCACGGATTTACCGTAAATGACCGCTCCTGGAAAGTTAACCTATTTTTAGACAGCCATTTCCTCGTCTGTACTCACTGTGTAACCCTATGAGGTGGGAAATCCCACACATAAATAGCGATTCGACCTCAGTCTAACACTTCTGAGTATTTATACAGCAACGATTCAACTGAAACCGCAAGCGTTTCTATTCGCGGAGCGAATATAAATTAATATGAACATAAATGATAAATGCGGATTTATGTATGTATGAATGTCTGAAGGTCTTATCGAAGGTTGTATTTTAAAGCAGTCTGATAGCTATAAACTGTTAGGAAGGGGCAGAAATGTATGCCGATGTAGGCTTTTCAATTAAACAAGTGCACAAATCTATACATGGTATTCCAGGATTTCAGAATTTGTAGGATGGGAATAGTAAAAGTTTAAGTAGTAATAATAAAAAGCCATAACAAATAAATACAATAGATGATGGCCATATATTTTCACGTAGATTTCAGGGTGCGAATCATAGCTGACATCTAGACAGACGTGATATGGTCTTGTCATATTTTTATATAACAGTTTTATTTAAAATGCGACAGTACGAATTGATCAGGTCAGAATTGCAGAGAAAGGGAAATACAAATGACGGCTTTTCTCGAATCTGGTCACACGTGCATTTTGATCCTTCGATCACATAATATCGGAAAATCCCATAAAATGGTATCCCATAATATTTTTCTCACATTTGGAAAACTAATAACTAAGTTTTGATATTTAGCGTATACGAATAATAGGTAAATTGGTAGTAGTAACACTTATACAATCAATTATAAAATTTGTAATTGAATTGGCTGGCGTGCCAAATTGCAAAGTTCTGTAATTCTAGTACAATCGTTATATTTTAGTTATAAATGTATTACCCTACGAATCATTTAATAATTAATTACTGGACGCAGATAGAGTTTCTAAGATTGAATAATCCGGAAATAGCATTTACTCTCCGCAAAGTAAAGTTCTTATTTCTCTATTGAACTAATTTATTTCCACGGTTGCCCGTGCACAATCCCCAATCAGCTTTTCGATATGTATCGACCCGCATGAAAAATAGGTCACAGTGCCGACCCCATTTGCCCTTCAATAGGCTAATATAAAAATAACTACGTTTAATGTAAATTTCCTTTTATTTGTCTTTAAAAAAAATAATTTGGTACTTTCTAAATTAACAGAATACATAAGTGAATTAAGTATTGGTTAAATTAATTTGGTTGATACCGATAATTGTTTTTATTATTATTTCATTGATCACTCTAAAGTTATAATTATGTCTTAAACTGGTTCACATGGTTCATAATTTATGCAATGCTGCCATGCTGATTGTTATGGTGGAACATTAAATCTCAGGGATTAAATCTCACAGTACTGATAAGTTTGCATTTAAGTTATGTGCTCAGTGTACTGAGCACGTCACTGAAATTAGATTCACTGTTATCAGATTGCCTGGTCTGTTTCAGTTTCCAACTGTTTTTATGCGACTCGTATTTTTCCTTTATCTTTTAAACCTGTCCTACGATTGATGTCGAACGGATATCTGAATCGTAACAATAATGATAAGTGCGGAAATAATAATTCTCGTTAAAAGTCCCAGAAAAAAATTGCTTATTAGAAAGGAAACTCATTTTTCAAATGTAAATATCCTGAAGGTGCGAGCCTAGGCTAGGATGCCTGACGGCTTTGACTTTCTTTTAAAGCCAGAACGACCATCTTAAACGAAGCCTGTGAATGTAGTGGGGAAGACCTGACGTGAGGAAGTCGATAATATATGCGTAGCGATGTGGTCGGTCGGTCGGTCGTAAACGGAGCAATTAAAAAAGTTAGTTTTCACCGTCGGGTTTATGTGCCATTGTGTTTGCTTAACCAGAAGAAATGGCCCGCCCAGCGTTTAGTAGCTCCTTGCGAAAAGTTATATGAATCCACGCTATACGACTATTTATCTCAGAATTAACAACAATGACGATTGTCCTCTATATGCGTCCGGCTATAATTAAAGTTTAATAAATGAAGAACAATAATGCGCAATTAAGAATAAATATGTAATCTGTAACACTCATATCCATCTTCTGTCATAAATATATCAAAAGCTTGATTATATTGTATGGCCTCTTGGACTCCTGTATTAAACTATTGTTGTATTAGTAGTTACTTCGTTTCTTATCAACTCTGACTAATTAAAATCTATAACGATCATACGAGTCCATAATTTCCCCATACTTTCTACACTACTGTAAATACCAATATTAATAGGAAAATTTAAATATATAATATTTATCAATAATTTAGAAAAACTCTGAAGCATTATTAATAGTAGCAATAAAATAAATTACTGAAGATATTTAATGACTAGTTATATTTTGTCTTCACGCGCCATGTTGGTAGAGTGGATACTCGAGTAACATCCTCAATTCTAATATTACGTGAAGTATATTGGCTAATGAATTTATTAGTTATTGAATGATATATGGACTTCTGCAAGAAGAATGATTGGGTAATATCGTGTAAGCGTTTCAAAGCGAAGGGGGCCATTGACATATAGGTTTAAACTGGTCAGAGAATCAATTTTGCTATTGTTCTTCGCGTGTTTCCCTATGAGTCGCCGCGATTCACCCGCGATACCTTAACAAGAGCGAAAATAGCCGTTGGTCATACGGAAACGCGTATAACTTGGGTAGCTGGGGGACGGTGTAAGTGACTGGAAAATCCCGACGATTGTTTACAATTTATTCGCAACGGTTCCTAAAGAGAGGGAACCGATTGTTATGCCGGCGACGGGCGCCGCGTCGCTGGCACGCGCTCAGCCGCACTCGCAACTAAATCCCAGTCAGGAATTCAGACGTACGCAACTAGGATTTTTCTGCTCAACATTCAGGAGTTTCCCTGGGTCCTGAGAACGTAGGATGTGCTTCGGACAGTCAGAGGATAGAGCAGGATTCCCAGGATACTATACTCTGCGTTATCAAATGTCCTCGCGGACACATTCCGTTGTAGGAAAGATAACTCAGAATTTTTGGCAGTACTCAGTTTGAAAATTGCTTTGGGCCGCGCTTTTGCGTTAGATACAGTGTTGAACTCAATTTTCCGAAATACGTAGGAGTAACGGGAGGCAAACGTGTTATCTCACATTTTATGAGGACCCTATATCACTGAGTGTATCTTTCTCTCTTCTTCTTCTTCAGCGAGCGGATATTGTAGGGCCATTATGCTAGACGTTACTTCGAAAGGAATGCTCTGCGACATGGTTTCCTGTCGCCGAAAGCGAATTAGTAGATGGTATTTCATTTTCCTGTTGCTTATTTAATGCTGCGTAGCGTCTCCAACATGAAAAAAACCTGTTACCGACCATCAACCGAAAAGATCCTGGCGATATTTGTGTTAGAAATAATAAATTTCCAAGACGGAAAGAATTCTTTTATCGGATCCATTCTGTTTTGCGTGTCCTGTGGTCTCGAGCGTTGTGTGCATGTAATTGTTCTGTATGTAGGGTGCAATCTGTGCGAACTGGGGCCTTGGGGTTGCTGGACCCGTTTACAACAGTAAACCTGTGGGCGGCCCCTGCGGTGAGAGAGCGCGATGAACAGAGTCAGCGAGTGAGAGAAAGAGAGTGGGGTTGAAAGAAAAGAATGTTTAAAACAAAAAGTAAAAGAGAACGCAGAAGAAGACAGAGGCGCGCTCCACTATTTATTGAGGAAGCGGCGTCATCAGATAACGCGCTCCGACTTCCGTCTCACGGATTTCATTGGGGCCGAGGGTTTTAACAATTTCAAAATGTAAAAAAAAAACAAATTAAAGAGCCGCGTCGCATAAAAATGATTATAGTAATGAGTTGAATTAAATTACACGGGGGGCGGTCTGGTCTCCCCCATCCCACTCTCTGGGCCGACCGCCCACTCACACACACGCATACTCGTTTAACTTCATGCTCTAGTAAACTGCCAGGGGACCAGTTTTTGTCAATGGGCAAAGTTCTTCACTGTTCCGAAATAATACTGTAATTACAATTAACTCAGATAAAATTAACAACAGTGGAACGAGGTGTTAAGCAAAAAGAAGGGGGAAAACAAATAAGATAGCTCGGATAATTTTTTGTGGCATTTTTTGTTTAGAATTAATGGAAAAATAACAGCATGCAATAAGAGCATATTAATGTTAATATTATTTTAATAATTAACCGATCAAAATTAGTTAAGTTTTCAAATTTTTGCTTTGTTTATTATTTCATCAGTAGCGATTTAATTCTGCGCTGTGCGAACGAACATTATTGTAAGCTTGCACTATTATTTGACGGCGTTTATTCCATCGAGACAGATTCTGCGGGAATATTCAACAGTTTAGAAAGTTGTTGCTCTCAAGCACTCCCGGAGAGGACTTCATTAACTGTGAGAATAACGGAACGCGACGCCGTGGAGATTACACGGGCGGGGGGACATGTGTGTGCTCCCCTATCAAGAGTTACCGACATTCCGCCTATGCCGGTTAATTGTGTCTGAAATTAAAAACCCCGAGAATTGTAAACTACTTCGTTCAATGAAATTGTTTAGATTATACATAAATGTAGCCTATATATTGGAAGTTTCTATAAAATTACTTGATAAATACTAAATAATATTGGTTAGGATAGACATTTAGGACGGAACTTGTTTTTAGTTGGCCATACTTTTAATGTAACATTTATTCTTTATAATCGCAATGTCGTGACTTAAAATGTAAAAAAACGTTTTAATGTACGAAATCATAGTATTCTGCCTATTAAATAATTCAGGTGCATTACTTAGGTTTATTGGTGCGCTAATTAAAAAAAAAAGATTCTATCGCGATAGCATCCGCCGGTTCAGTCGACCTTAAGGAAAAACCCTCAAGTGCATATGTGTATGTATGCACATATGCTGATGAAGGAGGAATAGGGAGGAGGGGCGGAGGACGGTCTGGAGAAGTGAGCCGAGTCTTAATAACCGGGAGTGGAGTGGTTCCACCTCCAGTTATATGTTAAGTGGTGTCTCGGTGGAGGGCTCAAGGTCCGCTAACTAAGGTCATCATTAACAAAAGCTGGATACCGGGAGTTTGGCACACTCATCGCTCCTCTATCGGGCTGGCCCACGTATACGCCGCACTACACGACCCGAATATCATTATAAACTAGTCCCCCGAGCTGCTCCTCCTACTTCTCCCGGATAGAGATCGAATTTGAATATATTTATATAGATTATGTATATATTTTTATGGTGGTGCAGTAGACTGTAAACTATGAATATAAGCAGCAAATATTTTTTAAACTAGCTATTCCTTTATGTTATGTTTTCCTATTGCTTTATAATTTATCAGTTCAGACCTCTGGTAAGCCATAATGGATTTTTGGAAACCCCAAAATACAGCTAGTTTGTTTATTAAAAGGACAGCCTAGTAAAACTATTTGAAGGACTATATCTTCCACAAAGTTTTATAACTTAAATGCATTTCCGGATATACTCATATTTTAGTTTATTCATTTTGTAGTACAAAACAGTTTTACTCACTTGAATTGTATGCTAAGAAACCATTTGGTGTAACTATGTTAGTAGCGTGATATTAACGTCAGATAATTATTCTTGTAGGCGACTTTGTCGTTCAATTGTCCTTTATAAACATCTTAAAAAATGCATAATGAATACGTTATTTGACGTATAATTCATAATACATATATACTCCTTATTAGGAATCCATAATAAGGAATTAAAGATCAATGTCTAAAACATCGCTCTTACTTTCTACCCGGGGACACTCTCAATTTTTTTTGTTTAATTATTCATTCCTTACTTTCATATACGACAATTAGTCTACGCATCGAGAACAGACGCGAAACACGTGACGAGTTTAACCGTACATGTCGGGTACTTTCGATTAGTGTCCTTAATTCTTGCTTCGCGACTGAATGTGGCCTAATGATTTGTGGGTGAATGGAATACGAAGTGAAATTCCACTTTTCTAGTTTCCATGGTACAGATACGTATTTTAGTAGAAACCAGACTGTATATGCAAAGTTCGCAATTTTCTATCTGTTGTGTAACGAAGTAATGTAGCTATTTCGATTTCTTCTTTGAATCAATTCAATCAACAATTTTTCAAAACTACATAAAGTCTGCTTCCATTATTCGTTTTAAACTTTTTTGTAAGTTTATATTTTAATTTAGTTCATATCAGGTCAATGAAAAGTATTATGCGTTAATAGGAATGTTCATATCGTTAAACACTACTGTTCAAAATATTTTGCGTTGCTCGCAATTTCTTATTTGGACTCTAATTCCCCGCTAAATTCCCAGCTCTACTGGTTCCAAAAAGATGAAGCCGGAGATGGCTTCACAAACCGTGAAGATGACCTTTTGTTGCGTCTAATTTTGCTATCGAACTGTTCTCTAACATAGTAATAAATGCATTTTTCACCCTCCTACAGAACGTATAATTATTATCATTTGGTTTTTGACGATTTAACCAGTTAGTAATTACCACAACAATGAATTATGTCCATTTGTGTGTTATAGAAATAGGCGTATATATATAATGTTATAAAATACTGTTTGAAAATTTCCGACTGGTAGTGATAAAAATCAAACTATCCTGATATACCTAGGTATGTTTCAACGTGTATTTAAAGTAAGTCAGATGTTTCCATGAAAAATCTCCTGTTATCCTTTACCTTTTCTCAACAATTCTCCGATTCGTTGACTCAACTGAACACTGTTTCTTCAATTCGGGACAATTCCGATTTCGTTATGAAATTCGTCTCTGTGTGTCAAGGCCCCATCCTTGACGTAGGGCGGCAACAATGGAAGTTGGCATTGTTTTAAACTGTCGCTCTTGACAATGAAACAGGAGTCCGGGACCTCCAACTGCTATTGTTTTAGACGCATCCGTAAAATAATGATGTAATATATGCCGAAGCCCCGTGTACATCCAGTTGTGTTAGCATTGCTCAGTTAGCGCGTTAATTGTCCAGCAGTCTGAAATAAATTAATTTTCTGCCTAAAAAACAAACATATGCATCCATTTACAACATTTATCGGTTTAATGCGCTCTTCTATTCTATAAATTATTTTAATTTTAAATTTAGTTATGTTGTGGTCTAACTCACATTCCTAACCCTATTCTCCGTACGTGCTGGGCCATCATAGAAGCTCAAGTACTCGTATAGGGTACTAACTCAATGAATCTTCGTGCAAAACTTCTTTTTCCCCCTTTCACTTTCCAATGCCAATCGTATTAATACGACTTTCATTTTCGATATGTTATTTTAGTTAATATATTTTCCGTAAAATTGTTAAACTTGCCCTTGAAAAAGGCGGAAACTCCAGTTCCCCGGTTTCGCCGGCAAACAATGGGTTGCATCCAAAATAGCTATTTAAAACTGACTTCCTTTTCACGTTTTAAAATGTTAGTAAGGCGACCGCAGAGATTTGTAAGGTAATGGCACAGGTAAAGGGTAGCCGTTTAGCGTTATGATAGTTTATTCTATTAAGTATAATGCCGTTTATGGGCTCCTCTCGTTTAATCTTTTGAATTATACAATTGTAGGAAAATTTCAATTGATAATAGTTTATCTTGTTCCCGAATGTTTCACTCGTGTAATCGCCAACGTACACGGAATATTCCGTCAAATGTAGGTATCCGTTATCACTTCCATCAAGTATGTGCTGTCGTGTGGCCGGAACAAAGGAGCCCGCCTCGAATACCAATGGGCCGAGAAATTTCAAAAGAAAATATTCCGAGACACGCGGATCGCGATTGTATCCTCCTGTTCGACGGCCGGCCCCCCGAGTTCCGGCGTACGCCGTGGCCCGGAAGCAGACAGGGAAACCCGAAACCCGGCGGTGGCGATTCGGCAGAGTACACCAATGAATGCCAATTGCCGAGGGGGCTTGGCCCAACCCCCCTTAAAATATATATTCGGACCGGAGTCTACAAAACGGTCGTCCGCTGTAGATAAGCGGCCGATTGAAAGTGCCGCCCCCCCTCTCCCCACCCCCCACGCTGGCCCAAACGGGGAAAAAACGGTCAATTACCAGCGTCTGAGGAAAACACCGAACACTGTAGAGAAACCGGATAAACGTTTCAATGCGGTACGTGTTTGTGCTTCAGTCATTGTTCCTAGCTTGACAGTAGGGACCGGTGTCTACTACAGTAGCTGCTTCGAGATAGCCGAAACTTTACTTTAAATAATAGGGTTTCAATAACACAAATAATTACCAGCGATCTTCTATCTTAACTGCTTCATTTAGTTCAGTTGAGTTCAAACTCTATGCATGAAGGATAGAGTCTATTTGTGTTCATTAGTTTCCATAGTGATCATGGGTACTTACAGAAGTATTAATTTTTAATAACTAGGTCATTCTCATTCTCTCTAGTTCTCTCATTTCTGAATGTTCAATGTGTAATCAAAATTCCTGTAAAAGTAATATATTTGAAAGATGAGAAAAGGAAACATTTGTCTTATATTAAACGTAATATTATCTTTTGGTAAGACGAATGTCTATTGAATATGGAATTATTCTTACGCAGTTTTACCCCGGGTTTCCCATTGTCCTTCTACTTTTAGTCTTTCATTTCCTCATCCATTCTGTCTCTGTTCGGTCTAAACTCTCCTATCCAGGACAAAATCCTTCATTTCTTTATGGACATTCTTCGTATCGTAATTCAAAAGAGTTACGCTATCCACAAAAGTTTATTTTGACGTCACCGGCTCCGCTGATTCTATTCAAATCACCTTACTTCTTTATATTTTCTTTCAGCAAATAACTTCGTAGTTATTCAATAGGTATTCACCTGTTGCTCGCCCGGTTAGATATTTGAGACCTTCATACGATAAATTAGGATCTATCTACGCGTTAATCAGTAAGCGGAAATTATTCGTGTTTAATTAGGAAACGATAATGAAGGTCTAGAGATAATAATGTTCAATTACTGGATGAATTCCGGAGAAAAAATAAAACAAAGAACCTCCATGTATAACGAACTGCAACAAGATCTCGATAGCGATTCCTCTCGTTTCACTTTAAATGAGTTTGGAATAAATCTGACAACATGTCCGAACCACCAATTAGGCGAATTTTGAGCGTAGGTATAAAGTAGATAAAACGAATTGACTATTTAGAGCCATTGCTTATGACTTGATGTGACTACCAGACATAAACTACTGACAACTGTTACTTCGTCTGTTATGTTTTATTGTCTGATCTTGCTAATTTCATTAGTATAGTGCTGTTACGCCTCCGTCAGTTGAACTTGTTACTGACCTGTGATACTGATGAGGCGTCTTCCTTATGCATAAAGGGTAGTGATATTCACGCTGGATACATCATCGGCATGCATGTAGTTCACTGTATTAATAGAGGAATGCAAATGACAATGGCGAGAAGGCTGGTCTTGTCTACAATGGGATCTAATATGACAGAAGGAGAGAGTTATAATCCTGTGAGGCCTTACATTAAGTACTGTATACGCCTAATATTTGATAATTGATATAGTGTTTCATAGGATTCTATTTACTGAGGATTTTATCATACATGCAAAGAAAATATAAATTAGGAGGATTTCTATCAGGAAATACTATGAAACATATAGAAAGAAATATATTTAGATGAAACGCGCCAATACCCGAGTTTAAACTCAGGTTTGCAATCCATAGTTCTTGCGCCCCCGTTTCACTTAAAATCAATAGGTTTCGTCCTTCATAATTCAAACCGTTTAGCGGTTCGCCGTTGAGATATTTAGCTTACACGTGAGGAGGAAATTTCTGGAATATTTTTTGGTTTATTGTCAGTGTAATATGGTTTAAATTCATTTAATTTGTATATTCTTTCCTTCATACTCGTCCTGCATGTTCATTAAACATATTAAGTAACCGAGTGAAATATAATGCACGAAAGAAAGACAGGGGTAGTGTGCTTTGCTCGAAAACTATGAAAAGTATTCCTCGAGAAGATTTGTGTGAAGGACTGCAATAATAATCCTACGATCGTTTAGCCCAGTCGTGAAATTTTAAGAACCAGTCGCCATATCTAAAATTCAGCTGTAGTCATCATAAATTCTGAAACATGATTTATCGGGCGACTCGTTGGATATTTTGTGTTTCTTATACACGCTCTATTATATATAATTGTGATTTCTAATTCAAACTGCCGCACAGTGAAATTATTAGGCGGGCGATTTCGAACGTGGAAAATTCATTGAAATTCAGCCAGCTCCTGAGGGTATCCGTGGGAATTCCCCCACGGCCGCCTGTCCTTGTCTCAAAAATCGCCCCTTTTCTTTCTAGCCGGCGGCTTCACCTCGCCAGTCGTTAATTCATGCGGGATTTTTTTTTCATTAATGAACGAACGACGCCATCAATTTAACGTCCGGAGAAACAAGAGAGGGAAATAATAAAATGAAGGAAAAAAAATGAAAAAGGCTCGGGACCGAGCGCGGCCTTTCTGTGAGGGGAGAGGCCTCCCATATCTAAATAATACGATCTTTACGGTAGGCGGTCTTAATTACGCGTGGAATACATAGAGGTGCGGATGCGCGGTAGGCTGCACCCACGCAGGATACGGCTCAGACTGAACGCCGCTCATTCACTTAATCCGTTCATGGCCGCTCCGGCTCCTTCACTATACGCATAGGCAGTTTCATATTCATATTTCATTCAATGACGCAGAGAGTATTAAATCAGTAGATAATCACGATTCATTTTATCCCAGGCGATGACACTCTAAATGAAGTATTTCCATGGAATCGATGTGGAAGCTTGTGGGTCCAAGTTTCGGAATATCGTCACTATGCCGATCTCATATCTCCACTCGTTTATTTGATGATTTGATACACTCGGCTTCTCTCCATTGTCAGCAGAGGTTGCAGAAAAGTGAAAACATACCTTAAACTAGAGAAGCGTTTAATTCATGTTATTTACTAAATAGGCAGTAAAGGGCGACAAATTATTATTAACTGCCCGCTTCCGACCTAATTGATACTTTCTCCTATTTATATTCCAACCTATAAATACGCCACTCCGTGGTTCGTCCGCATCCCAAATTTATTCAGTATAATTCACAGCTTGTCCCGACATAAAGGCATTCATTACTGCGACAATATGCTTCATATTTTTTCTCTTAATATTTAATTGAATACCCGTATAACTTTCTAAATTACACATTAGGGATAATTGCTCTCATCCGCTCCCGTTTTCGGTGAATTAATGTTATGGTTATTAACCGATTTTTACCCGCGGACTCCATCACATATAAGAAAAACCCCGTTGAGGTACAGGGCTTATTCCTGCCCCTCATACCGGGGGACTCTGCAAATATTCCTTAAACTATGGACTATCTTCTCATAATATGAGGAAACATTAATCCAAAGTACACTTCGGTTCATTAAAATTTATTGTTTAATTATAAATCCAAATCTCAAAAAAAATTGAACGTTACGGTCATTCGACTCTGGTATCCGATTCTTCACAAGCAGTTAATTTTCCAACCTTTTTTATTTTCCCTTATTAATATTTGGAATTCCCACATTTGAGGCTAAATTTAACAAGTCTGCAATAATTTCATTTTTAAAATTGCGTACTATTATTAAAAATATCACCATTATTTAGAGGTAAAAGACAAAGTAACGTTGCTAGAATGTGAAATTTGAATCAATATTACGTCGTTTCTTCACGTTTTTTGGACAGTAACGCGTTCACCAATTCGAAGTAGTGGGTGTGTTCTACTAATACAAACTAACAGGAAATCCTGTAGGAACATCGAAACAATATCTCGGCTCTAAGGATAAATAATTGGAAATAAAGTTATTCGGCGAAAATTAATAAGCATATAAAAAATGAAAGGGACACCAAACATTAATTCGGCATGAAGCAATTTGGAAGGGATTTAACTCAAAACTGTTCAAAACACCATTAAAATGAGGACCCCCGATGCTGATATCGATACTCTGTAATCGTATAATTAAATATGCCCGGTTAGAAAAGTTATAACCGCCTCGATTATAGTCGATTTTAAGCTCAATCTATAACGAAAGAGAAAGGCTATAATTTGTACCGGCCGGTGTTTGGGCCGGCTGCCTATTAAGCATCTTCGGCCGAAAAGGGGCACGCGCCCCATCATCATCATCAGCCGGTATTCCGATCATTCAGTCATCATTTATATCGCCTATTTACATTTGGGGCGTATCGCCTATTTACTTCCAGCCATAAACAACAGTTGTTATCTGCTGACGGGCTGTGGATATTCAAGGACAGGTTTTTTATTCCTAAGTAAAAACGGTTTATTTATCCAATAAGACGGTTTTTATCCCTGCTTAAAAGTTTTGTTGTCCTATTATTGCTAAATCCTGTTACTTGAAATTTGTAATCAAGGGGAAATTCGGTCCAGATTCAACGCGTTTACGCCGCATCAGTCTCATCACTAAACTTAGCCGTGATTTACCTTCAATTACTCCCTTCTCCTTAACCTATTCTCATTATAAAGGGACATCTCACCACTACCAACGCGAAGGGGCGGACGTTTAACTGTACTTGAGATGGAGACTGCAGTTGTTTCAAAGTAATCATTGCAATGTTATCGAAGGTGCGACATAGCTCAGTGCATTTAGGACCCGGGAGTTTCAGATTCTCTAACGGTTTATTAAATTAAATTTAAATTCCGTGCTACTTCCTAGCAGTGAAGCTAATGTTAAGAATCTACAGGAAAGTCTTATCTTCGTCTGATCGCCCGATACCTGAGTCTGTCCTTCCTTCACATTTCAATTAGTCCAAGTGCTCCGAGACTTGAAGAGTTCATCAGGTTCGAAGGGGTGGATCGCTTGCGGCTAGGCCTTTTTTGACGCAAATTAGATAGACAATGCTCGTGCGAGAAATTGATCCCGCAGAACAATCCACAATTATTTGTGTCCATCTTAACATCGAGTCGCACGTTGTTTAAGGCTAACGCTCGTAAAGCGGCATAGAAAGCGATGGCCAATTTGCATTGGCGAGTTTCGCCGTGAATTCCTAATACAGATATACGGCGTAAAACAATAACATAAGTTTCCCACGTTACGTTTCAACAGAGGCTCTTTTATGGGCGTACTGATTTATAGGGGTACGAATGCCATATTAATGTTCTCCAATAAATTGAGTCATCGTGGGAAATGAATAACGGAGATATACAAAACAAAGGATTGATTTTAAGATAGATTCAGTATAGAACGTATAAAGCCTAAATTAACTGACAGTTGAATAAGAGATATTAAATGATTTGATCAGATTTTTTACTGTCGGTTGTAAATAAGTAATAAGTTCAGTAGTAGTGGATTATTAGTCGTATGTCGTGTGTTATTAAAACGTTCACACATGCCAACCAGAAGAGAGGACTTTAAAAAACTAAAAAAAATAAAATAAAACTCTATTTGTATTATTTTTAAGATTTTATAAAACAGTCATACCCATTGTTGCACTGACCAAACTCTTAAGACGATACCAATCTAGTCTAGGCATACTTACGGTTATTTACTTAAATAAAATTTATTTATTGTAAATGGCTTAGCTCTACATGTTTTGATACAGAATGTAAGCGCAGTTGAATTAGTGTCAACAATATTGAAGTCCAAGTCTTCAGGCTTTGTAGGTATATTAAATTTTGAGTTTAATATAACTAGGTTGCGTTAGCTCTTAAAACCTTAAATGAAATACTTATATGGAGTGTACATAAATATTAAAAAAAATACCCATGTTCGCCTACCTATAACGTGTTTGTCTACCTATGTTTGGTGTGAAGAAGAAAAGAAATCAAGAATCGATGTTTGGGTTAAATCAAACACGTGTTGCCTGCGGTGGGTGGACGCGTGCCGGCTAATGAGTGAGGGGATGAGGGGGTGATGGTTGAGAGGGGCTAGGGCCAGGTGATCCGGCTAACGAGGAACAACCCAACTGCGTTTGAGTCCTGCCGGGCCCCATCTGCCCGATACGCTTTCCACGACAGGTGCTCCTGCCGGACCTCCTCCCTTCCGACCCAGTTATGTCAACGGCCACTTCCGCCCCGCCCCGGCTCAGGTTTTACGGCCACCACCGGGAATTAGTTTTAATTACCATTTCCACGGACTTTATCGGCGATCGTTACACTATTGGCGACGACGGCCGGACGGCCTGCGGTCGCCCGAATTGATCGGGTGATCCATTAAATTATATTCGGTGCGTCCAAGCGTGCGCAAATTAGGCTTTTGTAGAGCTTCTCATATCTTTGAACACGGCATCAATGGTTCGGTTCACCGAAAGTAAATGAGACGACAAAATATAGTCCATTATTCGCATTTATTATTATTTCAGATAATTCTTGGACCAAAATGGAGTTTAGGCGATTAGGAAAATAGAAAGGGTTTTAGAGAGTTTCGGATTTAATATTGTATGATTTGGCCTCCAATAAACCGGTACCCTTTTGCTCCAAGGGTGCGTCCAACCTCCCTATGAGATAGAAGGATACTTTGTTTTACATTTTACGGCATTTCATGAGCAGATTTTTAGGATGAAAATTGGCACAAAGAAAATCCTGAAGAAGTATTATCAAAATGAACTCCTCGAAGTGCAGTATACTGGTATAAATGTATAGTTGCCAGTACCGTGCTGTGGTGCTCATTGCAGCTAACCCTGTTTTGCTAGATCGGGTCTGGTATTAAATTAGGCAAACAGATAAATTGTCTATAATAACCAACAATGGCTGGACCTCAACTGCCTGTAACAACGATAATCTGGGAAATATTTTTCCCAATTCATTTTTATTATAGCTAGTAAATGCGGAATAGCACTTAATAACGTTATATGTAAAACCAGAATTGCCATATACATCTTATTTAACGGAACACCTGCTGATGGCGTCAGATAATATTAATATTTATAGATGGTTGCGCAACTCCCGCCTACACGATCTTCAATTCAGTACCCTGCGCTAACTACGTAGAGAGAAGTCATGTGCCCGCGGGATCAGATATAATTTAAATGGAGGCAGCAATCCCTATGTATAATGCTTTTATGGGAGTGGGGTTAAGAACCTAAAGGTTAGACTGAGTGTGACCTTAACTGGAACAGTCACGTTTCGGCTTTATCTCTGTTTAAAGTCTTTGAGTGAGTCACTTCGCGCCCCCTAATGAGAGATCCAGCGTCTCTACCGGCTCGGTACCGATTTAAAATACATCTGCACGCCACCAGGGCCGTTACCTTCAGCGAAATTGTTACTTTCCACAACAATTTTCTAGAACCGATTTTTTCCGGTGGCATTTCTCGAAATCGTCCGAATACTGTGGCATAAAGTAGTCTGATAGGCTCAGGTACGGATTCTCTGTGGGAATGCAAAGGTTTATAATATCACGACTCTGGTAAACTTATGTCTCTATATCTTTAAGCATACATACATTACCTGTTTTTCGAAGTTCGTTAGCATATTGTATGTTAATTTGAATAACTGGTTCCTCAAGAGGCTTTCCGAAATGTAACACGAAACAAGGATAATTTATCCCCGGTAATATTTATAAGTTTGTCTTATTAAATATCAAAATGTTCTATCGGCAACCAGCACAGGAGTTAATTGCTGATATTTCCTTTCCTGGACGCCGCCTCCTTTTATCAGGCTAGAGATTAATTCCTCCAACTGACATTTTAATTGTATATTTGGAATTATAAAATTAGAAATAGGAATAGTATACTATAATTACTACTGCAGTATTAAGGCAAAGGCGTGGAGTTCTTAAAGTGAATAGGCGAGCTTAATAATTGTTTAACACCTTACACGAAATGGTTAATGGGGGAGGGAAGCTGCCTCCACTAGTACCTTATTTACATTAATAACCTGTTTCCATGAGTCTACCTTTGAATATCATATCTGGATATCGAGGATCTCCCTACAATAATATTTATGTGTATTAAATTGTTGGCCCCAATGGGCGATAAAATCGTAAGAATTCGAAAACCCGCTGTTTTGAGAAACGAGTTCCGTATGTTAGTGTTCCCGGTTTTTTTTTCTAATTGCGCAGTGTGCAAACAATTGATAGGGTTAGGATTTTTTTTTTAAATATTTGTATAGGGTAAGCGTTATTGAAGTATTTAGCGGTGTAGTTGGGTCTGGTTCGGCGCGGCGTGCTGTGCGTCACGACGTGCCTCCGCCCTATCAGTCTGCTCGCCGGTCACGCCTCCTATTTAACTTGCTTTTCGTTCGCTGGCCGGCTCCGGTCCGCTCCTTCTATAGATTGCACTCTCACAGACACAGACACACACACACACGCACACAGGTAACAAGCGAAATTGTCTCTCCTCCTCCTCCTCCTCCTCATGCCGGTGCTCCTCCTGAGGGGAGATGAGGCCCGACTGTTTGCTCTGGGGTTTTTTTTACCCGGCTGTATCGCAGGGGGCGGCCCCTATCTCGGTTTATTGCTTTCCGGGGGCGGTGGTGGTCCCGTCCCGAATCTCCGGCCGCCGATCTGAAGCGGCCCGGCTCCTCCCATCGCTATCGGGACACTCTAATGATCCACGATCCGATGCGATAGTGTCGACTCCGACAACCTTTTAGGCTTCCACGGGCCCGTTACGTGCGCAGTTTTGTGTGCCGTATCGGCCGGCCGGAGCGTGAGCTTTCGCTCTTTATTTCGCATTCCTCGCCGAGGGCAAATGTCACTCCCGGGACCCGCGAGACTGCCCCGATTCCTATCCGATAATTCTTTTCGCCTCATTGCATACTTATTTAGGGGCCGTTGCGCAAAAGGACCGCCGTCCTGGCCGCTACAATATTTTGTAATAATCACTTTAACCTTCGTGATCGGAGGAGAATTTTTGTGCATACCTTTTTTTTTATCGGCCGTACAATTTTCTGTCCCGCGCTTGTTTGTTTCAGAAATATGGAATATTATTACCCACCCACAGCAACCATTCCCACGGTATTACACCTGTGTTCTACTAATCATTACCTTGGTCCTATTTTCGAAGTTCGAAATTTAGGCAATTAATTGATGTGAGAAGAAATGTTGACATAATAGTTGTTAGACATAAATAATACCTAGACTTTCCCATTCAATTATATCTATTTATATATAGTATGGAATTATCTTTCAAATTTAGGAGATTGAATGTTGAATTTAGGAAACCCGAACATTGCCGTAAAACACAAATTGCCATTTTTGAGCTTCAATGGACGCGGACACACCTCCAGGAAGAATTTGACATAGAAAAATACCCCTTAAATACCAACCCGATGTTTCTGACTGTAGGGACAGTCTGAAGCCGGACTAATACAAAATGAGGGCGGAGGGTGAGAAAATTAAAAACTTACGGGCGTTATAAGCTGAAGGAGTCTATTTTGATAAAAGTCCCTAAGCCAAAGAAACTTCACCCGGGTTGTATAAACTTTCTGATTCGCTAGTAAGTCTACAAAATCTTGAAGTTCAAATCGAGAAAGAAAGGGTTGGGGAAAGTTGGGCTTTCCGCGATGAAATATAAAAACACCCGAACGTGCGGAACTCAAGTTCTCCTGTACAATTTCGCTGATGACCCTTCGCGGTCATGCACCGGACAAATAGCGCTGAAATTTATTTTTACCGCGAGCCAACGCTACAAAATTAACTTCGACTTACGAAAATACGACACGTTGAAAATCCCACGTATTGTGACTGCCAAAGTTAAATGGGCATAAATACCTACAGTACATTGGGGCTTAGACCGTAGCGTTTCTGTGAGCGCGTGCAAATGTGCGTCATTTACGCAGATGACCTATTGGACACGGAACTATCTTTCCGGATCTAAATGCATTGCTCTGGTTGTGGCGGCGTTTATAGCGGGGCTTTGATCAGCCTGTACTTTCAGGTTCGGTCGCCGCCCGCCCCGAGCGTCACATGCAATACCGTGACAACACGCGGCCCGCATTAGCTTTTCGAAAGAGAAAGAAAATAAATTCTTGTTGTCCTTCCTTTTTTTTCGTCCCCCGCTTTAAATCAACATTTTTATCTCCGACATCCATTACCGAGCGTATCGTTACACGATTTAATTATTGGGCCTGAAAACCTCGCCTGTTTGTTTGGACGCAATGCACTGTTTTTATTTCGCTGGCCTATTTTATAAGCCGGCCCCAATGTTCGGCCAGTAATGGAAACGCCCTTGCGAGTATTCTCCGTCATGTGACAATCTGGTGGATAAAGATATGTTCGAGATGATTCTAGGAAGGTGAAACAGGGTCTCAGTATTGGCCAGAATACAAAACCAAGGGGGCTCAATTCAGACAAGCGGGAGGGGATAGGAAATCACACGGACGAATGTAATATCCTTGTGCTACTGGGTAATCCCCACTGGCCTTAAATTGATTGAAGGTTACCAGTAATTAATTCGGCTGTTGTAAAGTATTACAGAAATCTACCACAATTACGATTGGTCGCGATTGGCGCGTTACAAATATATGGACGCGGGATCCTTTCATATTTTTCCCTAGCTCGCGATCAAAGGCGCCACATTTGATTTGTGAGAACTCGGCGATTGTTGCTTCCAGAATTAATACATTTTAATATATTCCTAACGTGAGACGCCTGCTGAGAAAGTTTCGCTGGTCGCGGGGACGATTTTCACACAATTGAGCGTGCGTTGCGTCTCACCGCCATAGCGCCCCAATATTATAATAATTCGAACCGTCGGAAAGTAATGGCAATTACCCGGGACGGGAGTAATTGAGCTCGGGGCCGCGAGGATGGAAAGCCGCTCTCGCAACGGCTCCCCGGATAATTGACGATTTCTCAAACTTATCTTCTAATTAAAAGCAGAAAAAAAGTGAATATATTACTGTAAGGAGTGGAAACCGAAGGGGTGGGGGAGGGAAGGGGATAGTTGGAAAATATCCCGGCGAGAAATTGCATTATCGTTAGAAAGCCGGTCGGTTGCGCTCTTACACGCGGCAACTGTTAACCCAGTTTGCGAGGGCTGGGATCATGCCAGTTACATGATTCATAGCCCCGGGTACCTGTCCGATGCCACAATTGACGTCCTATTCCCAAATAAATCCCTCCCCCTACAGGCCCATCATGTAACATCTCTCCATCCGTAAACGCGTTATTCTAAGAAAGTGTAGGAAGTATAAATCCGCTGTTCCTTAAATATCGCGTAAATAACAATTTGTACGCAATTCTGCTATAATTCAACCAAATGAAACTGTTACGTCCCTAATTTTGTTTTCATTTCTTGCAAAAGTACTTGCATACTTCGTTAAAGTATGTAAACCTTCTGGTATCTACACAATTACTTTACCTGTCATGAATCCGAGTTGGAATTAGAAAAAACGCAAGTGCATTACATATCCACTACCATTCAATATAAATTGTACATATTTTACAAAACATCCGCAAAACATCAATCTAACTTAGGAAGTATCATCGGAATTAATGCCACAATGTCCGGTTTTTAGCGTAACTTAATACCCCAGTCAATAAACTGGTACTTCTCGATGACCCCGGAACACACCGGTTCCCCGGGAAATAATGACGTAATCGCCGGTCATCACGAAGCCTATTGAATTTGCCTTTAAATGACCAGAAACGCTGAAGATCGGCGCTTGTTCCTCCGTAATGGTCCTTTCGGCCGTTATTAGAAGCGCCATGGGCGCGCGTCTTGCAAATTGCCGCCGGGGGAAAATCTCGACCGATAATTTAGAGTACTTACCTTCATCGGTTCTTTGTTTTTTTTTTTGTTGAGGCCTCGTGAGTGGAGAATGAGAGAGAGATAGAGGGGGAGGGAGAGTGAGAAAGAGAGATGGTGAGTGCGTTAGCAGAATTTACAGTAATTTCGATCCTCTCGGCCCGACCCAAGGTAAACGGAAACCCGGCGTTAGATGTAAGCATTGATACGGCTTTAGAGGTTCTAATTGCCCTTGCAAGTCATCTTGGATACTGCCGTGGTTAGATTAGGATGGCGACCGGGTGATTTTTCGACTACTTTAAACTGAAATATAATTATAAGTAGGTTCTGTAACCTCTCTTATTAGCGATAAGTACTTCAATAGAAATAAATCTATCTATCAGTTCCAGCCACCATGTTATAACGATATTGTGAGTGCAATAGACAAACGCTCTGGTGGCCATTGTTCTTGTGCCTCGGTCGACTTATTCCTGTCTCAAATATTAAATGTTGAAACTGCAAGCTATTACTCACCATCATTTTAACAACCTTTTTGGTAATAACGGAAGTTCTTATACTTCGCAATTGACTTTAGTGTAAAAGCAGACTTAGATGATTAATTTGAGTTCTTGTTTATAGCATTTTTTTAACTGCAGAATATAAATTTACTTTGCGGGTTAATATTTTGATAATGGCTTTGTATAAACCGCAAATACCTAATAATAATTGTACCTTATGTGTTAGTTAACTTACTGAAACCACTGCTGAGGAGTGCGTCCATTGAACCCCGTTAAGATTTGTAGACTGATGCTTATCGCTTGTTCAATTCTCGACTAACGTACCAGAAACTAAAATACGCCTAGTCATTTTGCAGACCACGAGGGCTGGTTAAATAAATATGCTAGTGATTTTCTATTTGGTACTCCATAACAGAATTCACACTCAATGTGTGTAGGCTTCCAGTGTACACAATGCCGGCCCAATGACTGCGCTAACTAATTTTACTAATGAAAGAAATCATATCAACATTCAAGAGGTTTTATTGTTGAAATCTATTTTCCTTGATAATAAATTAGAAACACTGAAAAAACGATGTTCAAAATCTAAATTACCTTTTGTAGTTAGAATATTCCTTTTTCAAGCTACGATCTTCTATCGTGTGACTGTTTACTGGAGCTCATTATTCGGGGACATGAATGGAGAGCTTTAATTTTCCGTACGCATTCTCTGTGATTATTATCTCTGGAAAATAATCGCACTAGTGTGTTATTCGCCATATTTCCGAGCCTTCGCGTTTCAGTTTAAATATTCGGCTCCAATTAATTAAAACACGGGGCGGCTCGCTCACGCCAGGTGCGTAGGTGGGCCCACGTTCAGGTTCATGCTTAATATATTAGTGTAGTTTATAAATAATAAAATGGCGTTATTCTAGCGCGAGAATATATTGCTGTTTGTTTCAACTCTGTTCTTTGGGCTAGGACCTGGATTGGTTTCGACTTCCAACGCCATTTTCAACACCTGTTTATTTATTACAGTTAATTTCTTCAAGTTGATAGGTATCATACACTGAGTGGTGATGTATTCTTATTGAATTCACCGTTCTTCATCGTTGGTCCATTTTCAGATTCGTTCATCGTCAGTACACTTTCCTCAGTTTCCGAACTGTGACTGTCCCTTTAGGGTGTTGCCAGCAGTACATGTTGTGTATTACTGATACATAAAATGAATAATAATTATATAATTTGTGTTTTAATGTCCGTCAGCACCCGGAACCGCAGTTTGCAATGCTTTCAGACTCTATTGAACTAAATCATACGTTATTGAATATGTATATGTTGAACATTTTTTCCATCGGCTCGCCTCGTTCACACGATACAATCGCGTTCCGGCCACGGCTCTTTTAAACAGTACACATTTCGGATGTGCCTCCCAGGGCAATGGTGGTCCGCATCACTGAACAGACAAAGTATATTTGAGCAGGCCGAGATACCGTAGCGGAACCATATCGCGTTTGTATCGCCGGCGTGAACCAAGCCGTAAATATTACCCGAGCCGTAAATATATAAAATTCGGTGGCCCCACAGCCAATGCGAGCCCAAAAATAGTACAATGAGGGTGAAACGGTATGATTAAATAGCCGATTATGAATCGAGTATCACACTTCCATACTTGGATAGGGCTTTCTTCCATTAGTGGTAGGGCTGCCGACAATCGCTCGGTTTATGACTGCAAGGTTTTTGGGGAAAGGGTATTAAAACTAATTTAAATTAATTGAACGGGCTAACTTAATTGATATTAAAAAAATATATAGCTGCCTTTATGTGATCTTAATTAAAATATGGAGCCGGTATTTTCAACGAAGGTCAGAGATTTTTTAGTAGAATATCATGGACCGAGGAAACTTCTGGAATTTCTTTAGCGGCCCTTATTGCCCTATCATTTTTATTTTCCTTTCTAATTGGGGAAAGAAAAATACAGACGGTAATTTTGTACTTCGAGCGACATAAAATTCTTCGGGGGCATTTTTAAAACATTCTCCTCGAAAGGTACTCAATAGAAATAGGGCAGTAAAATAGAATAAGATATGAGTGATAATAATTGTATTTGGTTTTGTATAGCGGATATTGTGTTCCGAACTTTTGAAATTAATTTCATCATACTCGGTGCCCTTCTTTATCGGAGCTCTATCGGAGAACACGTGCCAATTGGGTCGGGGCGCTATTTCATCTATTGGGTAATCCGACCGAGTCCAAGTAAAAGCTTATTGATTTCAGTAAATTTATTACAACACAGCGATACAATTAAATATTGAATTATGCGTTTAGAAGTAGTATGTGTGGACATGTCGAAGTTGAAGAGTACAATATAAATGAAGTATCAAAGAGTAGTAATTTTCACACTAACTTACCTTGTTCATATGCCGTCTTCGCAGAAGGAGTTAGTGTTTGGCGATAGTGGCAGAAAAGGTTCGGCAATTTTCTAAACCGTAGCAATGTTAGTTGAGGAGCTTAGGGTTCAATGAGTTAAAAGAAATTATACTCTTGCGGGGTTTCTTAGTTTTCGAATCTTTGGAAACGTAACACTAGGAGAACAAGAATATTCTTACAGGTAGATGAAATATAAAGACACGATAAACGGGGTGTGCATTTGTTTTCTCTCAAACGAAACTATGCATAAACAACATTTTCTATAATCATTGTAGGTACAGAAAAAGTTGTGTTCCGTTGATGCGAAATTAAGTTCGTATAAGTTTGTAGGGTCGAGAAACCTTCAGCGACCTCTAGGTCCTTCAGCTCCATTGCATAATCCGGAAGCGTTCTGGGTAAGGTGGACGGAACAAAAAAGGAAAGGGTTGCTATCCGATAGGGTGGCTATAGGGGGTTATAATTAGCCAGTGGCTAGGGTGTGCCTCTGCAGCCGGCCGAGGGGCTCCCCCTCTTCGGCGCTGGGGTTCAGGCCCGGTCCCCGTCCAGTCCTCCTCCCACCGGGCCGTTCGCCATTTTGTTTCTCCGCCCATTATCCGCCAAATAGGCATCGCACAGGTGGCGCCCCCACTCTGAGCGGCACTCTACAATTCAAATTTAGCACGCTATAAATATGAGAAGGAGCTGGCAGACCCGCCCGTGCCAGCCCCTTCAACAATACCCCGTCGGACTGTTGCGTCTCTCTTGCCATGAGAGTGTTGCAATAGTCATCATCAATAAAATTAATCCATCATAAACAAATCTTGTAACTGTACAATTTCCCAACCGCAAGACAAGTTCTATGGGTGAGAATATAAATAAAAACCCCATTCTATAAAAATTAATATAACACGAAATCGACACACAACAAGAAATTTCAATTCTTTCGTTGATGCATGCACTCAAAATTTGCGAGTAATACACAGCTTCGTAGACTAGTACTTTAGGGAAGTTCCAGTACTGCACTTCAATATTGGATCAGGGATACACGAAGGCTTTTATAACTATTTAATTAATACTCCCTTTATAAATCCTGATCACAGAAAATGTTCGATATTATTAGGTATTTCCAATATTTATGAAACCATTTTAGCAGTGGAGTACCAGAGATCTGAAGAACTAGGCTACGCGAATTTTCATAATTGGACACATGCGGTATTGCAAAGTAAAATAAAATCTAAATAAAGGGAAATTAATACTTTTGGAATAAATAAATTGCTGACACGGATTATCCGTGAATGTGTTTAAACTAGCTGTATTTAACTTTCTATTGTTTCACGTTATCTAATTTGAACTCGTATTAATGTCCTTTCTTCAGACGCCCTCTGGCTGCACTCCAACTTGGTATTTAGGAGGGCTCTGCTCGACCCTTCAATGATGAAAACTCTTTGTGGATTTTCCAAGTGCCAACGCAGGATTCTTGGCAGGTGGCAGCGGTTTCGTTCTAGCGGGACGAGCAATTCGTTAGAAGTAGGCGGCGCTCTACTCGAGACCGCTCCGAGTTCGCTAATGGAAGACGCACCGGTGGTTCCGCTTACTCATCGCTAAGTGCAAGGATGGCGTCGGTCCGCAATTAGATGCAGATTTGTATCTCCAATTACTGGTACCCGGCTCTATATAACTCCATTGTCTTCAACGACAAATGGGATTCGCGTCTGTTTAATATACATGGAATTTCGTTAATTTCACTAATTGAGGAAAAACCTCCTATCGGGATTTTCCGCCCACAGTGAATTACATTAAACGCGACCGCCGGTGCAACGTAATTCGGGCCGACATATTTTCTATATTCATTAGAAAGCGATTAATTTTTAGGAAAGAGTACTCCACCTTTAGATAATTGCTCGAATAAAGTGACCAATTATGTGTTGGGTAAATTGGTACGCAAGCTGGAACAGATTGCCATTGGCCGGATTTAATCGCACGTAATATTAAAGCTACTTCCAATTATATAATAACCTTACTTGCGCCAATTATCTTTGTCCGTAAAAACAATTTACTGCCACGACTCAACGCTTAGTGTATTTATATTGCGTATAAAATATTCACCCCCCACTTCGTTGGTATTTCGGGATTTTATTGTCATCGCTTTGAAGTATATTTCTGGTTGGATCTTCTAATTAGATGATACCATATCTTCTGCGTTTACAATTAGATATCAGATACAGATCTTGATCGGCAGATAACATAATAGCTCCATTGTTCGAAATACACCGAAAGTGAGTTTATTTTTGCTGACTAATTGAACTCTATTGCGTAATTAAAACGTGGTACAATTGTGACAAATAACTTTCTTTGTCTTGAACTGAAATGAATTCTCTTTCATGCAACGAATAATCTAAAATGTCTATTAAAGAAAGGTAAAATGTGTGTTTTATTCAATTTTATGTATTCAGATATTATGTAGGTGTAGGTCAATCCAAGTTTGAAAAACATTCCTTATCTCGAAACATTTTTGCGGCTTTAGGGGCTATCTGATTTCAGTGTATGCCTATTTTCAACATAAAAACTTACTTTGCAAGCTTGAACTGAAATCACTATCAGGTTTATACCAATTCGGAGAATGGCGACGGAAAATCACAACACTGATGCTAACTAATGAGTTTTTAATTAAATAAAATGTTATCCTAACATAATTGAAGATAACCCTCATGGCGTTGTCGAGGTCATACTGACACGCTCCTACCGATTCTCGGTAATAAGAAGTATCGATGACGGGCGTGTTGGAAGGTACATGCGTGACGCCCCCGAATAAAGTTTGACGACGTGTTTCACGGAAACCGACGCTTATGGAGGCGTCGGTCGGCACCGGCACCGCCTTCTCGGACTCATCCCCCCCCTCGGTAATGGGGACTCGTCGGGTTTTCGCTATAGTCGTTGTTTTTGGCACGCCGAAGAGGAAGAGTGAAATATACATGAAGCCGGCAGAATGGCCAGTCTGCAGCTCCAAGAATTCAGTAATTATACCACTGTCAAAACACCTGACGCTAATTCCACAGTGGAGACCCTTTGGTGAACGTAGTTAGAATACCCTTAATGGCCTCATTTACAATTATACGTTCGAATAGAGGAAAACAAATGGGGCTGGGGCAATACAAAATTATTTGAATGTATTAGTAATATAAGTGAATTTATTTATATATGTATATACGTTGTACATTATTTGTATATTTGTATAATATGGAGTTTTTACTCGAGTGGAGTCTAAGAGTGTAAACATCATAAGAGGGGTATTCCAAGCCCCCGAAAATACGCAGTTGAAATATCCTACAAAAAGAAAGGCTTCCGATATTAATTTTTAAATTAATAACTCCCTAATATGTGAGTTTCCAAATATTTTTTCATATTAATAACGATACATTATTCATACAGTGGGTGTAATTTTTTTTCAATTATACCAATGTGATAAACAACTGACGGACGAAGAAAATATACATGTGTTTAACCAACTACACTAAGACCAGCTAAATTGTTCAATATATCTATTTGAATTCATAGCAATTTTCTCCATTGTCCTAAAAAAAAGGAGCAAGGTTAGATCGGAGGAGATAAATAATTTTTGAAATTAAAATCAACCGCAGCTGGCGTCAAGACAACATGTGGCCAATACAACTGAGTCGGACAACTTACAGGATTCCCAACACGAGCAGATACATGGCTTCCCCCTCTTTTAATTCCTTTTTTATCATTCGTAATTTATTGTTGTCCGCCTTTTCTTTGACACGAAGGAATATAAATTCGAGAAACGTCTTCCTTGTAATTGTAATTTTTTCATTATAGTTTCGAGCAGGCATGAGTAGAATATTTTGGTCACTCGGTGTCTTGTATACATGGACCGAAATATCTAGTGAAAAGAATATATACGTACGTATACTCCATCACTCTTTGTCTACGACTAGGACTTTTTAAGCTTAACATTAATGAGGACCTCTGAATATTTTCACCTTACTAATATAGTTAGAGAAGAACTAGCATATCACTGGGTGAAAATATTTCCGATCTTTTTTTATAATTTCGTATTCTGTTCTATCACACATTTATGATTTTATATATTTGTTCGTGTGTTATGCCTGCACACAGGATTGCCCGTTTCGGCTTTTCGCCAAAATCAGATTAAAATAGTTATGTATTCCAGTCACAAACTAACCGTGACAGTCTAGACAGTCTCCGTTTTGGATAATCTTACGCCATGTGGCTGCAGCCCCAAGTTTAGCAATATTGAAGTATTGGCAGGAATATCAGGAAATAATTATAGTCCTTAGTTGCATCGTTAGTAAAACCTTGGTTGTCATTTTCCACTACTATCGAGTTAAATATTCGAATATAGTAAATGAGGGAAGGACAGTACATTATTCAGATAATTTCTGATGACCATAAGACAGATTAAAGATAGATATTTATGTGTTTTCATTACGCGAAACGTTCCAATTTTTTCCTCTGTACCAGCTTTGGGTCTATTAATATGAAATATTTGATTTTATAATTTTTGGTTATTCCTTTGAAGAAACGCGTGTTTATTCTAATTAAATTATAGTTTATAAGTATTCCTTAGCATCCCCGTAAGCATACACTTTTTTCCAGTATTTGTGTACCAGTATACCAATGGATCAAAACGCGAGTGGTTACAGACGATAATTGCTTTGATAATAATCTTAAAAATACCTACTATTCCGTCCCATGACTGGCTCCGAACCCAGAGACCTTAATGCCATCAGCGCAATCTTCAAAAAAGATCTATGGAAAAATTGCTCCAAGAATAATTTCACTTATCGGAGCCTGAATGGCTCTGTCAGTTATCAATTCCCCACACTTCGAGTTTTCGTTCGCTCTAATTGAAGTCTCCACTATCAGCGGTTGTCATCAAACGTTAATAAATGCTCTGTAATTCCACTCCAGTACCAATTGATAAGACACAGGACACAGAAATTGCCGCGTACTAGAGTCAATAACACGTCACATATGAACTGTTGTGATAGGATCTGGCTAGACTGAAGTCAGCATAACCCTCCTTCGTCAGCCCATTAATTATAGTGGTTTAGGTGGTAGAAGTCGCATGTTCAGATCTTGTCGGAGAGTACTCAGCTGTCGTTCAATGTTTGTTTCACCGGTGCAGTCATCCTGTAAGTTCGACTGCACATGAATTGACCCATTTCGCCCATTTCCCCCATTGACCCTAACTTTTTACAGTGGCCTGTTTTTGAACAGATAAGGTTTTCAAGAAGCTCGCTAATAAATATCCTATCTGACACCCATCGTTCCACCCACGCATAACTTCATGCACACTCTCGGCTGTGTTAGTAAATTTCAAATTCGCGAATCCTTTATCATACAAATCTAGGACTTGAGGTTGGACACGAAGTAGATTTGTCACTCAACAAGTCATAAAGGACGGATAAGAGTTAGGCTCCTGGATATTCTGTAGCAATGAATTCTAATGAGAACACAGGCGGAAACAAGATAATACACGGGTAACTAGCCTTCACGAAAGGAATCTGGCGAACATAATATTACCATTAAATACAACATTACCACCTAGTCAACAGACTGCAGGTTCAAGGGGGAGTGGGAGGTTCCACAACTTGGTGATTGTATCTCTTTCTTTCAAACAAAACAATGCATAAGCATTAACGCCGAATATATCGAGTCATTAGACTTACATCCATCTATTCGCCGTGCCATTGTCATAGGAGACTCAAGAGATTAAATCTCTTCCTTCTGGACTATATAGGAACCGATATGGGTAAGAGCCGGTAGTTTATATGAGGGTAACGTGCGGAATTTTCGCCTTTCCGTACGCACGTGCTGTAGAAGGGTTGTGTGTGGCGGGGGGCGGGAGGTCGTGCCGGGCGGGTCGTGCAGGACACGCACGATCAGGCCCGGTCCCACGCGCCCCAACTATTTTATTGTCGGCCCCGACCACCCCGCTCTCTAATGGCTCTTCTTCGCCCTCGACATTGGGGCCGTCCTCCTTTTTATTAATTATACCGATTACCCTCCCCGGCCGGCCGGCGGTAATTCGTCGGTATCGATGTATCGATGTGTATTGGAGCCGGCGGTGGCGGTGGTTGTTGTTGTGGGGTGGGGGGAGGAGGAGCCCGGGTGATTGCCGGTGGGGCCCGCGTCGTGTTCCCTCAGATGTCACGATTTCGGCCTCGAGAGCCTCTCGCACCGGCCCGACACGCCCCTCTACCGGCTATTTTGTCAGATCGGACAAAAATGTATCAAGCCTAACATCTAGTTTGGCCGAAATATGCGCCGGGACAGGGGAAAAATAATGTTGTTTACATAGAATATTAGTCTTGAACCTTTATAATTACACTCCAATCGTTTCTAATCTTTTTGTAACTGCACAAAACGCCTTTTGACACCAAACTGAATTTCATGCTCAAGTCGAAAAGGCTTGGAATATCTCCTTTCCTGGTTGGTTGTCTCTGCACCATAACTTTAACTGTCACTAATAACTGCTATTACATACTCATATTAATGCATTGTTATTGAAGTACTTATTCTGAACTGGCCCCTTCTTATCCTGTAACTATTCTCATTATATACGGGCAGCCCGCGACCACTTGTTGGAATCTGTGGACCAAGTTTTACAGAGTGCCCTGGAGTTACTTGAGATACACTTGTTTTAAGGTTTGAAAGTCGCCGGTAGTTTTTTCAGTGGTCCAGGATAGTTTGTTTTTGGGAATGTTGTACATTTTCTAATTAGATTGGTATTGCGTCTAATTAACTCAAATATAATAACAAAGCCATATATACAAATACCATTACTGTAATCATGCAGGTATCTTTTGATTTTGTTATCTCAGTTTCTTCGATTTGCGCATAAATAAATCGAAAGTACATCTTCGAACAGACTCGAGGCGCAATAATTGCCTCAAGGGTAAATGCAGATTATTTTCAGTGCTCTGAGAAATCTGATTACAGGTCGCTTCCTGAACGGACGCATGCAGTATGTACTTTATATTCATTGCTTTTTCACTTGACTTGATTCGTTCATAAAACACTGCCGGTTATTTGGTTTTATTCCTGAGCATATTTTGTCATAAGAGTGATAAATTATCAAAACACAGGCGAACATACGAATCCTATTTTTACGACCACATTTTTTGGAGTTTATTTCCGCGGTTGACGATGTGAATTATAATTTATTTTCTTTATGGATCTGACTTGCGATTAAGGAATAAGGAGTGCACCGAATATGCGCACATGTTAGCTCTAAAATCTGAGAACACTAGGAGTCAGTAATTAGCATAATGGAATATTCAACTCGCATATCCTGTGTCCATTCTAAAGTAATGTAAAAAAAAGAAATATAAATCGTTCCCATCAACATGAGCCGTGGAGGAAATCGCCAATTTTCAAAAAATACATTGTTGCTCCCGCTTAACGCATAATTTCGAATGAATTAAAGTTTTTTTCGTTCTTTCGTGTAATTCATTAAATTTCAAGGTGAAGGGAGGCCTCCTTTCCCCAAGAATGAAGTCGGCCCATGGTAGAGAAATCACCGAGCGTTAAAATTACCTTTCCCGGTCACCGAAATTATTTTCATTCGGTTTATTCACGGGTCGTGAAATTTTTCTACTCCACTTTTTTCTTTGTTCTTATTTTTAATAAAAGAACTTAGGCTCCATTAATAAGGACAGGGAGGAAGCGTTAATATCGCGAGCGTAATTAGAATTACGACTGGGGCGCCTTAAGGACGCCGGGAATAAATTAACATAACTATTTTTTTGTGTTCGGTTCAAGCGTAATTCGTCCTTTTTGACGTAACTGCCCGTTCACATAACGAATTCATATTTTGGAAATTATAACAGGTTATAATAATTAATTGCCATCAATTTAAGAAGTTTTTGTAATCCGGTTAATCAGAGATCCCCCGGTGCTTCTTTACTTAACTTTTTCGAGATTTCTCAATAGTTTCGAATATATGTTCGATTTTTTACCTCTTGATAAGTTTATGATGAGTTTAAGACATACAATTATGATTACAATGAGGGAGGGATGTTTCATTTGAGAATGCACCCGTAAATCGTGATCGAAACTCATGGAGTACTATAGTAATTGAATAATTATATAATTATAATACTTCGATGAACAGCAATAAGTAACGGCTTTGCCAGCCGGCTTTGCACGGATGGGAATTCGAAGTAACCCAAACGGAATTAAAATCTCGTGTGTTTTTGGCAGTAATTTATTCTTGGCTTGTTTTATTTAATCAACTAAAAAAATTAAAACGGAGAAATAATAAGCGAGACCTTTTACGATTAAATTTACAAACGGGGACAATTTCGTTGCTCCTTTTAATTGGTTGCTCTCCGTTGAACGGGGGGACCGTTTTACGTATTCCATTTGATGTTTATCTCCCAGTTAAATTTTCCCGTCCGGATCGGTTAAGCAGCCGACCGGACTTTGGAATTGAATTATTTACGCGTTCGAAACAACGTCGGGTAAGTACCGACCGGTATCTGGGCATTCAACGGTCTCCTCCCAGCACTCAGGTGTTTCCGATCGCCGGTTGTTACCCTTTGACCTAATCAGGAGAGAGGAATGAGTATAATCCAGGAGGAACAATGTAGTATTTAACTGGAGACGTTTTTAGAAGGTACTGGAACTAGTACTGGCAAAGTGGGAGTAGTTTAAAGAAACTGAGATCATCTTCGAATAGGAATTACTACTCTAAAAATATATTACCATTGAATTAAAATTATTCGTTACGGCGGCAGCGAGAGGTTTCATCTACTGGAGATTACTGTGACCGGGATTCACGAACAGCTGATAAGTGAAATAAATGAAATTCAAATCTAAACCGGGCGGATTTCCCGGACTGAGCGCTTTAAAATGGTTCGCAATTTCATTCGCATCATCTTCTATAAAATTGCAGGTATAGATATTACTCGTTTTCACTCTTATTCTTTCATAACACTACAGTAGAATGTTTCTGCTAGCTACAGCGTGAGAATAGCGTCTGTCTGAGGCTTTTGATGACTATTGGTCATCATTCTTGAGAAATTGTGCCTCCTCGAGTTCCGTCAGTGCTTAAGCTAGGACATTAACTAAGAAAATTTTAACTTTAAATAATTTATTAATACATAATAGGTACTAAAGTTAAAAATAGGTGACTGTATTTTCAAAAATGCCATTAGAATGGCAGGAGAATTGAGAGGTGTAGAAGGGAAGTTCTAGCGCTAGGCCACCGGCGGCCAGCCTAGGGCCCGGATCAGATATTATAGGGTCGACGTTCGGAGTGGAGTTATGGCGGAGTCCGATGCTTAAACTGGCTTAATTGACCGGTCGCTCAGCCGCCGCATAACCTACCTAGAGATAGCCCTCAAGTCCCCCACAGGTCCTATAGCGCACGCACAACTTTCTTTACGATACTCGTTATCTCTTCAGTAATAAACACCAGCCGGGATGTTTGTCAACCACGTGCTTTGTATTTATCAATTGTTCAAAAGGTTCTCGAAATATGTTTGATTATTATCAATCAATGTTATATTATACAACGAATATTATACCAAATAAATGTGTAAAATTAAATTTCACGAATATTAAATACATACGCATTCATATACTGATCATTGCGTCACTTGAACACTGAAATTTACGCGGTATTAGCTTGTTCTACTTGTTTCAATTTGACATTTTAATTGATCAGGAGTAGTCGAGAAATAGGCCTCGTGAAGTCCAGGAAACTCATTAGAAAATTAATTATTTATTGAACTATTTCATTAAGTAATAATTAATTGGTATTTACACGATCTCGTAATATTTATGTTTGTATTTATTGCAGCTATTTATGGATACAATGTACATTGTGCCCGTAGCACGGTCCATTTGCGTCTGACATTACAGTGTAATATCAAATGTCATCCCCTAGCCCTTAGCTAGGTAGATGTCTGGTAAACATTATTATTATAGTCAACATAATTATCCCAGTATATCCTCGAAGCAGTGTTCTATTTTTTTCGAGCTACAATTACATCATTAGCCTTTCGTCTAATTTCAGTACTGCCATTGTATCTTATCAATGGTCCCGTTTCGTACTTTTTCACATTGGCGGCAATTATTGTACGCCTTAAAAGTCAATTTTCATTTGACCAATTAAAACAATTTAGCCTCTAATTCCTCCTATTATTCCGGAATTCATGTCCCGAGTGTGCGACGGGTTTAACCCCATGACCCACTATCTCAAAAGACCATTGGGACCCGTATGTACGCGGGGTAAAGGTGCACGAAGTTAATGTAGATTCATTTTCAACGGTATAGAAGGGTGTCCACAAAAGTAGTTTAGGACTACGGTTGGGGGAGGGGGGGTGCTGCCAGTCGCCTTAAAGGTTGAGAGAAGCCTAATCGGAAAACCGATCTAGCTATTTTCCAAGATCGGAAGTGAACTCGTTCGAGTCGAGTGAAAAGGTCAACAAGACGAGAGAAGTTTATAGAAAGATTTCCGTTCGGGCACGAGACCGTCATTTACCGTTAATGAAGCCTTATACTACTATGAAGATTAATCGAAATTATGATTTACTGCCTCTTATAAGGGCATGATTTCTTGTTAGACATACCGATTGCAATATGCAATGCAATGTCCGGTTCACTTCCACCTTTTCTAAAACAGGAGAATATGAATGTAGGAATGGACTCAAATAATAACTGGACTACCAGAGTTTGGAATTTAATTGTAATACCCTTTTTTCCCTGCGACGGAATAAAAAACTTTCAGGCTAAAGTTCTCCCTGTCCTTATGCGTACAGGTAATTTGATCATTCCATGAAAAGAACAACACGACTTTTTTTTACTATAGCGCAATTTACCAATTCAGTGACGCCCTAAATCTCCACCATCCGGTTATCTTTTTCTTCAATGTCCAAATTTTTTCATCACAGGAATGTGACACTTCATTTGGAAAAAAATATTGACTAAGATGTTAATAACAATATTTATATACGTACATAATGAGCCATCATATGATAAATACAACCTTTGTAATCACTTTATTCTGATTAATCCTAGAATTTAGACATTAAATTTGTTGAACTGAAATCTTGCATCACTGTATGACGTTTGAAAAATAATTAAATTGAGTCGTTTAAATCATTTCAATCATTTAAAATGAATCATTGGAAACATTTCTAAACGCCAGGATCGAAAATATCTAATATGGCTGTAAGTTTGGTCCGCATTGTCTGAGGATTATTCGCATTCATGTTTGAAACATTCCGTGTATACCTGTTCAGGCGCACAGATAGGCGCTGTTCAGAAGATATAATGGCGGATAAGACGGCTAGGAAATTCGCTGATTTCATTTCTAGGTAGTGCTGGATAATTTGAACCTGATAATGCTGGAAAAAATAATTTACAAATTATCGTTCGATATCCTCTTGACGGAAACGTGCCGTCGGAAATTACACCGATTCTTCCCACTATCTTGCGGGGATCGGTGGAACAAGAGGAAAGTATCTTCCTCCTATTCAAAAGCAATCTCCCATTCTGACTTATTGTCTTCAGGTTGGAATTCCTTTCCGACCACTCGGTGTTGACATACTTCCCCTATTCCGAGGGCGAGGGGTCGCCAAATGGACGCTATAAATTTGATCCTCTTCGAAGTGATTTCTGCGGGAATTCGTAGGACGCGGTTGTTTTTCGTCGCCGCATTTATTGCACGCCCCCTCCCGGCAAATCGCAAAATTGAGGCGTTCCCATTAATCTAGGTAACTTGACAACGATTTATAGGACTGGAAGATTCGCAGAGGGCAAACATTCTTTTAACAGAGAAAGAAAAAACTTTACGGGATGATTGCATTTCCAGAAATAAATTCAATATTTCCAAATATACTTTGGCATGACACATTTCCAATATCCACCACACACTAAAGAATTGTACTAATTCATTTCGAGGACTTTGTAGTTTAGGCTCCAGTGACGTCTTATAAATAAGATTTTCGACACCAATTCAGGATCTACGTTTGAATTAACCCCATCTTTTAATTCAATGCATTTCAGAATATCATAGACAATATCCATATGTTATTTAACACATGCATACCAGCCTGTGGGCCTTAGTACGTATATATACGTGAATATTTGAACTGAATATACTTTGTGCACAAAGAAAAAACGCTCGAACACAAATTATATTACAACAGAGTTTACTGAGGTATGGAACGTTTGGGATGTCAGATTTAAGTAGGGTTTGCATAGGCAAATTTTTTTTGTTATAAATGTGAGGCACTGTGACAAACATAAGACAGGGTTTCCAGGGAATGCCTAGGATATGCCGAATAGAATAGAATGAAGAGGTAAAAAGTACACAATCGCTGTACAGACTGTCGAGTTGATGTGCCGCCGGGGGAAAACCGAACTGCCCAGTCGGAATCCGGAAAGAAGCAGGGTAAGAGATTGAAGAAGAGGGAGGGGGGAGAGGATGCATGAAATCCGGGACTGGGGCTGGTCATGTGTGTATTGGCCTTGGGGGGGCCGGGATTATTGCCGGCCGGCGGGTTTTGAGTCTTCGCAGTGGTCCTTACGCGTTGTTGGCACGCACCGTCGGCATCACGAACCCAGGGCACGGACCCGCCATTTACCTCGCCCTCTCCCCGCTCGCTCAGTTCTCAGCCCCACGCATCCGGATCCCACCTATCGGCTTCCAAATTCGGCCATCGATCCCAAATACGAATATTGCGTGTCTAACGCCCTCGCGGTGCAGAAATGAGAACAGAATGCACAATCTGACTTCCAAAATACTCGTGATTAGTTATTTCGTCCTATCCGTAATTCATCTTTATTAATTAGTGAGCGTACAATTTTAGTGGTCTAAATATAGTAATTATATATTTGCAACACATATTTTCCTGCTGTTTAAGTTGTACTTGTTATTAAAGTACCATGTTACGAAACAGAATATATAGACTCTCCATTATTGCACTCATTAATATCCTTTGTTGTTAATTTGCATTTATTTATCTTGTATTTAAATTACATATTTTCACTTCTGGTATTTCTTTAGGATTCTATATTCCTTCTATATCTTTGTACAGGATTCTCCCTAAAACGAAATCTGTAGTGGGACAATTTTTCGGTTTACTCTGAAGAATATCCGGTTTGCTCCCCTCGACAACACTAGAAAAGATATAACCAACCTCTTTACAAAGTAATTGAGCAGCCATGTCAAATATTAATCCGCTTATTAATCGCCGTCTTATCCGGCCGGCTTGTGAAATAGGATTCCTCACGGAATCGAAATCAGGCTCAATCGGGCAGAAAGGTTAAGGCCGCGCGATTCCTCGCAATGAAAAGTGGTTAAAAGCGCCTTCGGACTTGAAGTACATCTGAAATGCGCCGCCCGCAAGGAACGGCCCCCGAGCGAAAAGAGTTGTGCACCGTAAACATTAGCCGGGGCGGGATAGTTTTTCATGAAATATTGAAAACGCAGTTTAAAACTCGGAGCCAGAATGAGGATTTGGCAAGGGAGCTAGCGCACCATTAGCTTGCCAAAATGGGTGGATTGCGCCGTCTCTCGCATTCAGAGCGCGGACCCCGCCTGTACCTGAATGAAATATACTCCTTAAACCGGACGGGATAACAGACAAGAAGAAAAACAATTAGAGCTGTTGCCTTTCGACGAGGAATCTCATAGTGCTATTGGATTATTGAGGAACGAATTCAGAAGAAACAGTTGTAACACGTTTATAATTCCGGTCATAATGTAAAAACATAAGATTTAATTGTATTAGGTTATTCGGGTTGGAACGTTATCGAATTTTAAAGTATTCTAAATAATTCATTGAAACACTAAACGAGAATAGAGATATTTACAGTGGACACAACAGGAGGAGACAGCCACATTAAACAGTTTTTTTTGTTATATGAAGTACGCAAAGATAGCGAATTATATTCAGAAAAAGAAATTAGAGTGTATTATAAATTTGTGAGGATTTGTTGGCGAGCGGTTATAGGCGAACTTCTATGAGCGGTCAAACAGAATGGAACGGATCAAAAACAGAAATGCCCGAAAGTGGCGGTCGGGCGGCGGGGTATTATTTTTTTTCATAGCGTCAATTATCTCGGCTGAAATACTTCGGCAGTTCCGAATAATGTGATACAAAGGCATGAAAGGGCGAGCCCCGATCCAACAAGGCTGACGTGTATAACTGAATGATCCAGCGGCTAAGCCCGGTGAAACCTCTGCTGCTTCTGTCAGAGTTGTTAGTGTAAAACTGTGGCGGCTAAACAGCACTTTTCTGCCGGTGGACGAGGGCTTAATTTACAATTAAACTGACGTATGTATATTTCTTTTTATTCACTTCAGTTCGGTCTGTCTTGGGATTTTGCCCACCGCCCACTAGTTAATCCTGATTTCTCAGCGCCTCATGACTACACTTTTATACAATTCGTTTATAGAGAAGATACATTTTAGGGAGGGTACCTTATACAGTATACAACGGTGTAACACTGTATTTTTTGGGATAGACATGCCATCAAATTCCTCAATGAATCACTTCAATTTAATTTAACCCCGATTTTTCATTTGTAATCTATGTTTTCTTCCTGCTTTCAGGGAATCTTATGCTTTTACTTGCAGAAAGTGTTCGTTAATAGTTTATGACCACAAATCAATTAGTCTAAGGTGTAAATTTAGTAGAGAACGTACACAATATTAGTAAACAGGATTTTTAAAAATAATTAGCTGTATGTTGGCCTGTAAGTTAACTATTTTTATCTCAAATTATATCCATAAATTTTTATATTGCATCGGTTAATAATTTAATAGTTGAGTGACCGTTGGGACCTTCTTGAATGTACCTTGAATTTTTAGTTGGACGTTCAGGATGTACTTTTACCGGGGACGCATTTTAGTGACCGACGGCAAACATCCGGCAAAAGCGATCAATATTCAACCGTCCGTCTCCGTTAATATTTAATGGCGGCTTTTTCTAAGGGAAACCCGTTAGTGAAAAAAGCTGGGGAAATAGGAGATTTTTGCCAGTATTTTCGCTGGTTCGGGAAGCGTAGCGAGGCGGAGGCGTTTTTCTAGCGCGGCGTCAGGGATTTTGGCGGAGCTGAGTTGGCGGGCTCATTGACCCTCCCGGGGCCTAAAAACTTAACTTTACGACACGCACATCAGAATCACGAAGAGCACGCACCAGGATCCTCTCTCCCCGCCAGACCTCGGGTATTGCACTGCTTAGAAAAGAAAGGCTTTTATACCGAGTAGTTTATCCCAATTATTGACCATAACTATCTAGATTAAGATTAAAACATGTTTTCAAGAAAGACGATTCAATAAAGTACATTTACAGAACCATAAATATGTTATCACCTTTGCGATCTTATAAATTATTGAGTTTGCCAATGTAGCATTTAGGAATGGTTGATATTCCAAAGGCTCGCGGAACCCCCAAACACGTATCGTAACTAATATTTTCCTCTTTTTTAACAAGCCGTCATATGAAAGAGATTTAAATTGCCATCGCACATGCATACATTATAATATAAATGATTGAGTTGAAACTTTCATGAGGATAAAATTGGAATAATATTTTTACTGAGAGTTTCTAGTTTAAAAATATAGAGTTTCTATATTAAAATTATTTAGAGCAGTATTATAAGTAAAGTTTTATACTTGCCTTTTAACTTTGTAGAATTGAAACATTAATGTATATTTTTCGTGGTGAGCACTGATACATCCGAATTATTTAACAAAGATAAGTTCTCAAGCAAAACAACTTACTGGAATTACTTCAAATAACTATGATAGCCTTAATAATACCAGTTTATCCTCGGCAATATAGAACATGAGGATTACTTGTAACGAGAATTTGAGACATGCTTGCAATCAAAGTTTAATTACCGGCTGGAATTCTCCCCGAAAGTACGTAGGTGGCTTCCACTGTTTATTTATGGGTGAATACTTGGAGCAGGTCTAACAGCATTGTGGGTCATGGACCCGGCGATTTCAATGCCTTCCCTTCGAGGAAATGCTTATCGCTAAAAATTGCATACATTAAGCGGCTCGCTCTGAATACAAGCTGCCAAATTCCAATCTAAATGAGAGTAGGTACCGCGGACTGCAGCAAGTGGAAAAAGAAGTTTGGTTTCCGCATAACTTGAGTTTAAACAATTTAGGTTTGTTCTCTGTGGTATTTCTACTGATCCCATTATATTCTGTATAGAGTGATGTGAATAAAAAAACACATAGCATATAAGCCTTTGGTCAATTAACTTAAAAATATGTTAATTGCGCTATAAATTGTATTTATTCTGCTAGTTGCGTTGAGAATCCGCACAAAACGGGGAAACCTTTTTTTTTAACCTTTTTTCATTTTGTACAATCAACATTGAATGTTATAAATACAAATCCTGTGTATTTTTTCACATATATTTCGTGATAAAAAGAACCACCCAAAGATGGCACTTTTGATACAAGAACAATTATGATCTAAGGGTTAAGAAGATCTCTAGGCCAGCGGCGTTTAAGCCTACGCTGGGGGGATAATGGATGGGTAAGAGAGGAAAGTGACTGAACGAGTGGATTAGGATGAGGAGAAAGGCGGGAGTGGAACTTCAGGAACCGGGATTTTGCGACTTCGTCCACTGTCGGTATTTTGACGTCATGGTGGATTGTGTGGCTATAAACATACCAGGGAGCATTAAGGATGGTACGAAGGACTTTTGACTGAAATCTCTGGATGCGAGCGATATTGGATGTCTTGGTGGAACCCCATAGCTCAATACCATATGTCCATGTCGGTTTAAGTATCGCTTTGTATATTGTCATTTTATTACTTAAGGTCAATTTTGATGTCCGTTTTAGTAATGGTCTTAAAAGTACAAATTTTCGGTTTAAGTCAATTCTTTTGAGTCGGGTACGGGGATTCCACGCGAAGGGGAAACCGTGGGTCGAATATTTACAGCCGGCATTCTCCCTTTCAAAATAATCATGGAACCCAATTCATCACGAAATATATTGCAAATTTTATTTACCATACACGACAAGACTGAAAATATAACACGACACTGAAACCTACTGAATTCTGAAGCTCCGTTTTGCCGATGCGGCAAAAGAATGCGACGCTACCTAAACAGGGGTATAATTTCCTTTCTCGGTCCAAGCCTGTGCAAGTAAATTTCATTCTGCCTCTCTCCGGTGCCGCCTGTCAATTAGTCTCGGAGAGGTAAGGGCCCGGAAAGAAGGATTGGACGGATTATATTAGGCCCGAGATTTTATTGTATTCTACACGCAACACAAGTGGGCCAAGCTTAATTCGGAAGATACGTTCTTTTTTTAATTTTTCCAGTATTTAAAGGCGTTGTACGCTTTTACTGAATATAATTGCGCCGGTCACGGTTTCGATTAAAAGAATTTTATTTTAATTGCCTTAGTAACTCGGTACAGAATTTATACATTCATTTTACAGCTTTGTTTTAAAAATAACAATAGTTTTTAGTTTCCGCAAAAGAATAATTATTTAAAAGAAATGGTCACATACATCATCCATCTTCCGTACCTTGTGAACACAATCCTGGATGATATTCCTTAAGGGAGGAAAATATCCTCCCGTATTTTTCTAAACTGAGTCATCCGTTGTCCAGATTCGTTATAAAGCGTTAAGCAGCTGGCCACCATCGGCCACCGTAAATCTGTCCAGGCTTTTATCGCTTCCCAACCGCCCGGAGTTATTAATCCTGCCGACAACTGCTGAGATTCCATATATTCTCTGTCCGGTTCGGACTGGGATCTCTCTTCGAACGAGTATAATTGTAAGTAGCAGTAGGCAATTATTTGTAATTAAAAACGGGCAGCAAAAATAAAAAGGGGAAAAAATAAAAAGCCATGAAAAAGACCGGCCTGAAGTCTTTACGACCCTGCCCCGAGATAATTGGCACCGGAGCGGTCGGCGAGGCGGCTCCAATGTCTCAACTTCAATTATGTTTTAAAAACAGGAAGCCCGTTTTTCGACGGACTCCGAGGATTGTTTGGTCTTCAACTGTTGTTCTTCAGAGGCCGATCTTCCTCTGTAACATGACGGTTATGGAATACGGCCTTAATCTAGGCTTTCTTCCTGTGAAAGGTCCCGAAGTCACGCGCGGGAATGTGTCTCTGGCAGAATATACCAGGAATGCCATGACGCGAATGCAACTTTCAGCTATTTCGGAAGTTTTTTATCAGAATATCGGAATGTTAATTTTTATCTTCTTTTATGTATCTCACTAGGTCTTTCTGATAACGGAAAAGGTGCCTACCGAAAATCGTCTAACCCCAGGACTAAACGGTTTTCCGAACCCCAGCCAAAATTAAGTACTGGCTGTATATATTAAGCATCCTTGTGTCTTTGTATCATTCGTATTTAAGATAATTAATGACACGTATTAAAATAGATGCGAATACATTACATTGAACTGTTCGTCTCGATTTGTTACGAGCCTCGAGAGGAGACAGCTGGTTGACCCCACTCTCACTGACTGCACCCTCACACGAGCATGCTACTAAATAACACATCTCACGGGCACTTAGCCGTTAACAATCCCCAGGAGACATGATTTATATTCTGCCAGTTAAAATGGAATGAATACAAAGAAAAACCAAGTACAAATTTCCTCTTAATTTGTCACAACGAATACAATTTCGTAGTACCTGTTTGGTGGTCTTGTGATAATTCTTGTGATCTGTCTCGGTGAATTGCTAGACCGGTTTAGGTTTCTAAGTTCACCTACGTGTAGATAAATGTTATCATTGCCTGTTTGTGAGAATGTGTGACGAAGTCACACGAAGTAAGAAAACCCAATGAGTCTTTTCTATAACATAAATACAGACAGACTGTTTGTCTGGAGGCTGGAATTAAAATTTAATTGCAACTAGAAAATGAGAGCGTATATGCAATTTTAATTCAAGGCCCCTTGTCTAATTTACGAAATATGTTATTTAATGCCACCGAAGGCATAAATATACATTTATCGCATGTAATAAAACGCAACGGCGAGATTAGTAGGCCGGCTCGCGTGCTCGGTCCCTTGCCCAGGGCTGTCTGCCTTTCAATAACGGGCGTATTTCATTCACTTTTAATGCTCTTATTGCACCCTAATGAAACATAAAGAAATCAAAGAGAGATATTTAAAAGCATACTAAAAAAAGATTAGCTGCGTATTTAAAATTTCAACTGTAAATCGAAATGGCAATGATAAATTGAAGAGGAACGCCCGGCAAATCTTTCACACATATGATTTGGCAAAAATCTGAAACCGTTTATGTGAATCTAGGTCCCAGCGTATCTGTCCAAGAATGGATTATGAATTCCATTTTAAAACAGTCGGTAAATCTAAAAATTAAATATAAATAATAATAGTAACTGTACAGTCTTTCAATATTTTAAAACATAAGAGATCGTTTACTTCCATGTTGTGTTTCTTCAAACCCTACGCCGCCGGTAGAAGGATGAAACCCCGTAGTTTTCATTAAAGTGAATTGGAGTGATATCTAAAGAAGAGCAAGTAAAATAAAGACAGCATTCTCACGACTACCAATAATGTTCAATCATGTTCCCGTATAAAAAGAAACTGGCGTTCAGTACAAGTAAAAATAATTAATGTTTTTCCAATTAAGACCACTTAGAGTGGCGATCGGAATTGGTTTGACGACCGGCAGCCAATTTGTTTTTTGAACTCACTGCCCCCATCTTTTAATAGATAGGTCAATATTAATAAAAACAAAATAAGAAATAATACTTAATACCAGAAAACAACCCGAATGCGTTGAAACAGGTTGTAGGAAGAATTAAAACCCGAGCACATCTGCTTTCGTTGAACGCGTTGTGTGTACAAAGGAAGTTTCTCATCGAGATAAGATCCAGGAGTTCTTGATCCCATCGGATCCTCCTACTGCACGCGCGAACGTTTCCTGAATTACGTTCGAATAACTATTGCAGGATTACAGGACAAAACAAAAATATATTCCGAGAACAAATTGAGGACCTTCCCGCGTTTTCAATCTTGATAAGCGTCAGAATTCACTCAAGTGGCTAATTACCACGTGCGCCAACTCGTTTCATACTTAGACCAAGCACAGGAACATCTTTATTCTCATTAGTCAGAAAATCAGATCTATCCACAGGTTTTTAGGGACAATATTTTATTTCAGCACACCTCACAAGCATTAAACACTAGGAAAAGATAAAATATATGTTAATAATAATATAATTACAGCATTGAAATTATATAATGGGAAAATAATAGGAAAAAGCTCTGTCGGTTACCGATGAAGCATTCCGCCAGCGGTATTTCTGCACAGTGGTCAAGCACAGAAATAAAAAAATATAAAGAAAAGACAAAGAATCCCATCGGGGAAGAAGAAAATTGAGAGGAATAGCGCTCTAGAAAGTTTTTTTTCTCCTTAGAGCCCTTACTATTTACGATTTGTATCGATGGTTTTTGCCCACCCCTGAAACTGTTTAGAGTGCTCAAATTTCCAACAGGTTATTCAATTATATTATGCAGTGAGTATTTTGGAAATTCGTACGATATATGCGCAGCTATTAAGTAAATAAATAAATCAGAGCTATCCCCCAAAACTAACTGAAACAATTATTATACAAATGATAATGTTCATGTAGAACTTTATTTAACCTTTGTGATAGATATAAATTTGAAAGGTATTTACAAAAGTTGAAGTACCGTTGCCATGATACCGCATCCGGATATCTGTCCCTGGGGCAAATATGTCAAGAACTCTAATGAACCGCCAAAAATGATTTCAAATCTGGACAGAAATAAAACGACACTTGCGATGATGCAGCATCATTTCATACTTGAGTGAATATTTCGCTTCATTAAACCGTTTACAGCAACTTTTATGAGACACGAACGTCTTCCCAACAGGCATTCGTGACATTATTTTTGTGTTATTAAATTGAGCCCGGTCGGTATGTTCCAGGGCCGACAGAGAGCAATGCGTTATACAATTTTACACGTATATGACGTGACGGGCCCAAATTACGGTAACACAAATTACTTGTTTAACATGTTTAATTAGTTACATTACCATAATTTAATCATCGTAATTGCTTTAATTCAATGACCGAGATGCGTAACGAGAAAAACAATTCTTTTGTAGAGAATCAGATTGTCGGAGCCGGGATCGCGCAGCAATTAATAAAGTGAAGAAGAAGTTCGGGTTTAATTGGTCTTTAACAACTGACCGATGATTGAGTCATCATCGGACAACTGGCACTGGATCGGGCCCGGAGTTCGACGATTGCCTGGAATTTTTTTTTGGAGAGTTTTTTCCGGTTTAATTAACGGGCAAATAAAACCCTTCTGCAATTATGCCGTTTCTCCAACTCGGCTTTCGTGTTCTTCGCTAGGCAGTATTCTTTATATCCTTGTTGGGCTCAGATCAATCTTCTCCTGAAGATAACCTCGAATTCTTCGACTGCAGACTTCAAAGTTCCCTTGTGAAAACCCTACTCTTAATCTGCTGCCCAACGAATACCTGACTGAAGAATATATTTTGTAGGAATGTAATAAAATCCGATGGCCAAATAGATGACAGCCACTTTTTTGTGAACCTTCGACGTGAACAATTGCGTCGATTGCAAATTAAATTTTTCGTTTGTGTCTGATCACCGTTACAGGACTCCCAGTTACTATACTCATACTGGGTGGAATCCTATACGTGAATGCCTGTTCTCTTTAGTACTGATGGATGTTATTAAATATCCTGTGACTTTTAATTTAAAACAAAATATTTACCCCCATCAATGATGAATACTCCCATCATCGGCGATCTCGTGACACTGAAAAAAACAAGGTTACAATATTGTAGGCGTTGATATTCGGTCGGCAAGGGATAATAACCTGGGGTCGGCTCTAATCTCGGGACCGAATCGGTCGGTGGACTTCTGATTCTAAAATCCCGGGCTGGTACTTTTATTTTTCCGCTTCTCCCTCTCTATCCGGCTTCTATCTCCCGCTCACGGAATCCCGATGGTGGGGGGGGGGGGAGACTTCGTGTGTGCGAAATTTCATGCAAATAAGATGCAAAGAGAGGGGAGGGTATGCGGTTCGTGATCGGGTGGCCGCTCACGCAGACGCACCCCGCCGCCGTCGCTGCTCCCACGGCGTCCCCAGCCACCGTCCCGGCGTATACTTTTTTCTCAAAGGCAGGAATGTAAACAATCGCTTCGGCCGACCGGCCGAAGGGGGAAGCGGAGGCGGATGAAATTCGAATCGGAGGCCCATCGGTGCTCCAAATGTAGAATTCCGAATACAATAATTTTTTAGCATTTTATTATCCCCGAGATTGATATTATCTTGTGATTATCTGAAAACTAATCATCACACAACAATATCTATAGTTTCTGTGCGGAGGGATCTGTTTCATCACAATCAAATATTAACATCCATCCACTTTGCCGTTCCTAATTGCCTCGCTCCTAGTAATTTTTCAAACTCCCCCGCCGATAAATCGCCGCTCAAATATTTAAATCCTTATCCGCAAATTAAGACGTGGAAAATGGAGCCGAAGAAAGGAACTACATTTCATAGCGTCCGGCTTTTCCGGAGTGTTTCTTCTGTATGAAAAAAATGGGGCTAATTTTTAGCCTCGTTCGGCGGGTTGTGGGCCGGCGGCGGGTGGGGGCTCGCACGCGCTCGTAAATCACAACGGGCTCGGAGTCCACACGCCGCATTATCATAAAACAAGACCGGCCGCGACTTGAGAAAGAAACGGACATTGTATGACGTTGCTCGGAGGGCAGTGAGTAATAAAATAAATAAGTAAATATATATTTTTGACAAATTAACACGGGCCAGCGATTAATCTCGGCGCCACTGGCGGAGGATAATGTTTATGCTAATTGTACGACCTACCAGGCTGACTCTCCCTCCCTTCAGCCCCCGACTTTTCCGTTCGTCCGGATAAACATTAAATATTTATACACGGTGGCGTTTTATCTTGTACTTGAGAAAATTTCACGGATCCGGTACCTTAATTACCGCCAAAATTATTATCCGAATTCAACGGGCGTTGTTAAAAATCAAAGTAGTTAAAATTGCACCCATTGCAGTAACAATTTAGATTTAGATCATAATTTTTATACTCTGCAATATGGTAATTTAATAAAATATTACTTAATAATACTTACAGGATTGTTATAATTGTAATGGTTTAAAGTTAAATAAAGGATTTAACAGTGTTATTGCTTCTTCGGTAGGAAAAATAATTTCAAATTTATAATTGGACATTTATAAATAGTTAATATAATTGACTATTGCAATGCGATAAGACCATAAAAATGAAGACTTGTTTTTCCCAATTCCGGTACACCTATACGCGGCAGAATATCAACAGTCACCTGAGTTCCCCAATGTAGTTCAGCAATGAAACTTCTGCGAAGACAATTAAAACACGTGAGTCACGTGTCTGCTTTACGCTCACGTGCCTTCTGACGAATTGGCGTGTGTACTTGAATTCCGGGATAAATACGCCTGGCAGTAGTGTGGGGGAAACGACGGAACGGAACATCGATTAATGGAGACGAAGTAAATTACTATTTATAACAGGAACATAATTTTCTGTATGCTAACAATAGCCACATGAAGCATTGGTGAAAACCCGCTTCTCTCTTAATGTTTTGTGCGTGTTATGGCAAAAAAGAGTTTTGCGGTATAGATAAGCTTCCAAATTAGAAGAATATATATGTCAGTTTAAACAACGTACTTATTGAACTGTGACAGTACATTTTTTCGTAGCATATGTGCAAGGAACGTTTCCATTTAACATAAATTACCGAAATATTTGCCGGATTTTTATTAACAATTTATGACTACTTTGGTTCAGGTTGTTACATAGTGATATTGATATTCACTAAATAAAATACAGGATTAATTCGAATTAAGTGCTACAGGCGCAAATGTAACTGTGGCTCGAAGTAATGGAGGTAGTAAAAGAAATTTTAAACTGACCCTATTTGAACTGGGACTATTTGAATAATACCCCCTTTATCCCTGTGTTGCATAATTTAGGCGTACGTGGATAATTAAATGTACAGAACATTCTACTCTTAATTATGACTCGATCTAAAATTATTACGATCCTCGCATTCCCTGCGTCCAATCGAAATATTTAATACTTCATGTAAAATTTAAAGTCAATGTGTCAGCAAGTGCAGTTAACAGATTGGACGAAATCACTTCCAACAAATAGCTACAAATCCAGGGTGACCACATTAATTCGAACGGGTGTAAGCAGACGGGAGTTTGGCCCGCGTGTTTTCTCCCGGTCAAACCGATATTTATGGAGGCGGCACCAGAGCGGAGAGAGCCGGGGCAGGTGCCCGGGGAGATTTTCGCCCTCGGGCTACACCTGCTCATCCGAGAATTTTAATCCTTTCGAAGTAGCCCAAGCATAACGACCGGTGGTTCTTCGCGGCAGGGGGAAGAAGTTGAACAGATTTTGATGTGAGAGGGTGAAACGTTAAAACGCCAATAAATTACCGAATGTGGAGCCTGAATAAGAAAACGCACGAGAGTAAAATATGCGGTGTCCTTTGGCAGGAGCGGGCCAGCTCTGACTCGCCTACTGACGAGCCCTCTCCTCCAAGGTTTAACACACCTGCCTCACTCTCTCTCTCTCTCTCTCTCCTTCTCTCCCTCTCGCGCTTATCTCCTTCATCGACAATTCTAATATTAGTCTTACTATAACTTCTCTATCAGGAAAGGGGTGAAAATGTGGGTCGCCTACGCGGAAACTATCCTGATCAGTTCTAAAATTATTTCAACCCCTTTATTGCCCAATTGAAATTCGTAGTTAGGAGTCAATTGGTAAAATGACCGTTCTAATGTCAACTTTAATACTGCACGTTTGAATTATACGCAAGGAAATCTTGGAGCATCATCACTATAAGGGTGGCAGACAATAATTTTAATTATAGGTATCGCTGCTTGTGATTTCAGAAATTAAAGCCTTCGATTATAATTAATATACCTTCACCTATACAACATAAAAGAAATTCATCGAAATATTTATAATGTTAAACTGGTGATTTCTTTCAATATCATGTCCAGATTGAATGGGTATTGCAAGGACTACACAATTTCAAATTTACATAGCTCCGCCGTATTATTTTTTTAAATGCATAAGTATACTAGGATGGCAATCGTGTTCAACCTATCAACTTGTATCCTCGGAATAATGTGCTCCCTTCCATAGTTCTATCGGACGAATAATCGTAGCGAGGGACGTGTAAGAGATGTACAGTGCGCAGAGGGCGCAGGATAAATCTGGGGGGCGGCAGATCGTGTTCTATTTGTACGGCGAAGAGCGTTCATGTCTGAACGGACGATCTCATTCCGATCGAGTAGTCCGGCCCGAGCGGCAAGTGCTCCGCATTGCAAATTGTCACGGATCACGATGAACCGATAGAAAAAGTTTTCCTCAGGAATCGTCGGAATCGTGCTAACATAAAAACGTTAAATGTCAACTTACACAGCGGATATTTTGAACGGAACATATCGTTAATTTGGGGCATTAGATATATACGCGCCTTACTTGTTTCTGATATGCTTTAATACACTAACTATTTTAATGTCGGTGATACTGGCTGTCATGGAAGCAAATGTTTAATAGGAATTTGGATTTTTGAACCGTTAAGTTCTTTATCGGGAGACGGTTTGTAGAATTTCTCTACATAAGAAACTGTGCTTTAACATCTACCCTATCGGATCATTCTCCGTTATTTTTTCCACAGGGGACTGCGAGGTGCACTTAGTGTATGGCAAACCCACGGCGCGAACTCACATTAAGGTTATGGCCATCATTCAGGATTATAATAGGGGTTTTTCACTCCCATCCCCGCGAGATCCAAACGACACGGGTATTCGGATTTAGGGAAAACATAATAAGCTGCATGGATCCGAAGTATAATATGACTGCAGCTCCCCGTTCTGGTTTTTGATGTGTCACAACACGGGTCGGCAGTTGCCAAAACGGTTTAATGATGATTTTATTCCGTCTTTTTCTGTCTGCACAACAGTGATGCGAGAAGGGAGTGCCCGTCCCCAAGGTCTTTTACGGGAGGCGTTTCACGCTGCACACATGTTCGAGAGCGGACCATAATTTTTAAAACAGCAGCTCTTTCGGTAAACCTAGCCACGCTCACCGGATGGCATACGTCGCGGATGGCCTGCGACTTGTGTGTGTGTGTGTGTGTCTCTAGACCTCATCAATATTGTAGTCCGCCGCTGCGTTCAAATAATTGTGGCGGGTACGTGCAGGAGATGCAAACAAATACCGGTCCGCATTTGAGATCAGAAAGAAAGAGATAGAGAGAAAAAAGAATGAAGTATTTGTACGGCATTGGGCTCACTCGGTTGGGGCCCCGTCGATCTCATTCCGGCGGGGTAGCGGCGCATTGCAAATTGAGGTTTATCCTCTAGGATCCTGGACGGGGCCCAACCGTACCACTGTACACAATAATGAGAAACAGACACGTCCGGCTACCCCTTAAATCGCCGACAACTACTACGCAGTTCCTTTCGACCGGTCTTACAAAGAATGGCGGAGTGTCTAGTGAAGAGAATCAACTTCACCCTGAAGTATGTCCTAGTACCGCACCACCCGCAGTCTCATCCCTGCTTGTTCTATCTCGGGATGTTAGCCAGTAGGCCTATAAATAATTACCGGTACTGAGGGTGATGGAAAGTTGTAATAGGTTTGGCCAAGGCTAGAAAATAACCGGAGACATTCCTGAAGTATTCTATAAACGCTCGTATAAACGTAAATTTATTAATAACACCAATTTAAAACTGAGCAATGGCGGCAAATTTTGAAAACTGTTTCCCTCATTAATAAGAAAATATTATCTTAAATTACGTTCGGACATGCTGGAAGAGAGTTTTTTCGTCTGTGTATGTTTTGCTTTAAAAGACGATATTTTCCATATTTGTATTTGTAGCATCGAAGCGGTTTTTCCTATAAATAACATTGGACGAATAGTGAAACAGAGCTTCGTCTACTTTTGTCACCTCGCATGTCCTTAATGGCCTATTTGGTCTTCTCCTGGAACCTGGCCAATCAGAACATGACAGCAATTTTAAATTAATTTAATCAAAGCCCGTGCAGGGTTCCGCATTAAGAAATTCATTATTACTTCATTTTTTACGGGGCCAATCGCTCGGACGGATGAGCTCCGATACCGGTCTGGAGACTGTCCAATTAACCGTTCGACAGATTGACCAACTGCTAAATTAAAAACGGAATTTTTGAAAGTCTAATGCGTGACTTCTTTTCTCACCCGTCGGATAACTTTAGGTAATATTCCTAATTTTCAGTTATCACATTTACATTATTTACCAATTAAAAATTGTCATTTTATTTTATATACTGATAAAACCGTATTAAACATTTTGCCATTCAGTTACAGTATTCGAACGATTAAGTAATGAAATACACATTATGAAAACGTTAAGTTTTCACACAAAACAAAAAAAAAGATAAGTGTATGGGGAAAAATAAATATACCAGCTTCTTTATGTAAATAATTTAACTCAGATTTAGGTTAAATGAATCGTTCAGCTTAATTAATGGCAAGTACAAATGGAACATAATATTTTTTTTAATATATATTTAGGAATAATTCTTTTATCGTGTGATTGTACTTGCGGGTGTAAGACTGAATCCTGTTGTTGTCATCTATACCGGGATTTGACGTGGATTCGGAGAGCTCCTCGTTCTTAATGGGAGCATACTCCGTAGTCAGGAAGAATTTCGGGCCTAGAACTTGAAGAACAAAGAGTAGAGAGCGCGTACTCATTGTTAGTTAACGCGGTCTCGGGAGGGGGGGGGGGGGGGGGGCACACGACGATCAAGAGCCACTCGGTGGGGGCAGCGTCGGCGTCGGCTTCAGTTCAAAGGGAGGCGCCGCGATGGGCCCACCGCCGCCGACGCACAGCACTTCCTGCTGACGGGACCCACTCGACCTAGAACTGCCTCCCCAAGAAAAGGGACACTCGCCGGCCCACTCGCCGGATAAAAATGAGCGCAGCAGTATTTTGAGATGGCGACTCGACATCTTCCCGAACGTGCTCATGTATCGCCGCCCAAATACGGATGTAGATGTGCAAGGAGAGCTTACAGATACAGCCATGATAATCACTTGCTTTATCGAAACGTTCGATTGTGTGGGGAACCCCATAGTCAATGATATAATATATAGCTTTTTAGCTATATCTTTTTTTAAGTCCTGAAATTAATCGGTTTATTTAACTAAACATTTAAATACATGAACAGAAGTTTACGCCAATTCGAATTACGGTGGCGGCCCTTAGTTTCACGTTTTTACGAAATTGTAAAAGTGAAATAAAAGCAAACATTGACATTAAATATTAAAATTAAATTGACTGCGACTAAAGGTCACATTTGAGTGTTAATTAGAACTGCACTCTCGTTGGTCTGTTACGAAATTATAAAGTACGAATAAAGGTCACTTGTCACACCACCTAACACAAGTGGTAAGATGATCACATGCAATGAGACATCCCCGAGGGTGGAGATATTCTATGAGTCTCGCGCTATATATATAAATGTAAATGTGTGTGTGTGTTTATACGTAGGCCCTCATGTGCAACATGTACAACTACTAGTACTGGGTTGTCCGTCAGAATGAACTAATGCCGGCGTTCAAGGTGTAGTGTGGGCCGGGCGGTGGTGGAACCACTAAATAATGTAGTTTGGCAGATACAAAAAGGGGCCCGGGTGGGGAGTGTGCCCTGTATTTCGTGTATAGGAAGTGCGTGTCTTATACCCCGGTCACGCACATCGCCCCTCTCCCTCTGTTCCATGTAAAAGCCGTCTCACTCTCTCTCGCACCTACAAAACCGCTGACCCCTTTTCCCTCTCACTCTAATTCCTCTACTGCCACCCTCCCCCTCATCATCGAAACAACCCCTACCTCATCTTCATCATCATCAACGAACGCCACCCAATTTTCTATTGGAACGATTCCGAGCCCGGTATTATTCCCTTTACTATCTGCGTAACGTAAAGCATTTTTATACAAGCAATAAAATAAAGTTTTCTGTATAGAGTGAGATTTGTGCTTTGGTAGAGTCAAATATGATTACAATGTTTGATAATAATAATAAAGCTATGTTCAATTGCACACAACAATGAGTCTTCTCTTTCCCATCTATAGACGTAATGATACAATTATTCTTGCGTGATTAGTTAATTAGTTATTTCATTAATGTAAGCTTTAGTTAAAATCTTGAATTAATTAATTTAAAATAAAAGTGATTGAAATTATCTAATGAAGTAGTAATATATATTGTCTCCTGAACATAATTTTTAGGCGTAAACCCAAATTCTAGTGCAATAAATTGTTCGTTTAAATATGAAAGGGGATTTTATAATGGCATCCGATGGAATTTTCAAAAGGAAAGGCTCCAAGCAGTTGAGGGAATTAAATAAAAAATTCCAGATGATATTCATAGTGTACCGGTCGCATTTATCACCAATGTCAACACTGTTCCGCCGAGCGTACAATACGTTGACGTTATTTATTCAAGCATTAATCAAACGTTTCGTGTCCAACACTTGTAGGCTTTCCCTTTTAAGTTATATTCAATTCCTCTTCTTCCTTTTCTTTTTTCCAATTGAAATTCGAAACCCCTACGTGCGGCTAGGAAATTCCGCTTTATTATTATTCCACGGATGGAGAATAATTCATTTAACTCCTTGAAAATTTCTCGCTCGAAAACCTTTTTAGATTTAAGCTCGGAAGGACTTTTAATTTAAGGGCGCGGTCGAATTTAGTTACCAACTGTGCTAGTGACATCGATTACTCTAAAGTTTGTTTGATTTAGGCTGAGGCAAGAATAGAGATATTCTAAGAAAAAATATTTAATCTTTCGCCTCGCGTTTAATTAAATTCAGTTCGATAAGATATATCTTGGCGCCGGCTTTTGCGTTTGAGGTTTTTCTCCATAATTGAATTAAAGTCGCTTTGAATAGACAATTAACAAGGTCTAAATGGGTTAATGAACAATTTCTAACGCCCGTCTCCCGGCCGATGCTCTTTTTCTATTCAATCTTCGCTCCAGTTTATCTCAAACTCGTCGCTTAACTACCGCCACTCATTGTTATCACTGAGAAATCAGCGGCGCGAATACTTCTCTTTACACATTAATTAGACCTACAAGGTGTTACTGTTCATCTGTAAGAAAAGTTATGAAAAACATAATTGACTCGCGGAAAGAAAATTCGAACGTATTGTGGAACGCGCGATGGAATAATAGCGGGACAATGGATGTCAACAGTTTCATTGTTGCCGCTTGGGAAGTAGCGAGTTTCGGTAGAATTATGTTAATTAAGGGACTGCATTATATCTAGGAAGATAATCTGAAACACTGCCGATTCAGAATTCAATAATCTCAGTGCTGTAAAAATAACTTGTGTAAAACATCAAAGAGTGTTGTACAAAGAATGTTGGGGGTGACGTCAGGGGTGAACTGAACAGCATGGCCGTCGGATTGAGGGTCGGCGGGTAAGATAGGCGAACGTCGATAACGGCAATTAGCGCAATTGGCGGGCCGGCTTTATCAATAGAGGAAGTGAATTAGGCGTCACGTGACCGAACTACGCCCACTTCTGGCACGTGCCACCGCCCCGATGGATTGGGTGTCTACCCGGGCCCCCCAGAACCCGCCATTTTATGTCCCCTTCTCCCATTCTCAACGACAAATGACTGCGATTTATCCTCCAAAGCGACCTATTTAATAACCCAGTTGCGTTTCCGGAGGAAAAATCTCGATTTGTCCTTCACTCGCCACTCCCTTTCTTGTCTCAAGTATATATAACGCTGACTCTTGGTTTAAATACTTTCCCTGTAATTTATTTATGTACTGAAGTTTGACATTTGTAATAAGAATACCCGCAGTACTACCTGACGTCATACTAATGTAGAATAATAATACGAAATATAGATTATTCGAAATTATGGATCTAGTATGAAAAAAATGATATACTTTTAAAAATTTTAAATCACATTTCTTAAAATCGTCCTTAATACCATCGAGAACATGATAGACTCACAATTCTTCTTACAATATAGCCGCAGAAATAATACTATAAATAAGAGGTTGAAAACTATATCCAGTATATAAGCTTATTTAGCTTAGCAGCACTGGCTAAACGTTTTACCAGAATAGATTTCTGCAACATTACAATGTTACTGTACCTAGTAATTCCTGAGTCTACAGTTTTCAACTTACGCCCTGTAAGGCAGGCTAGTAAGAAAGTGTAATTAAAACCCATCAGTTGCATTTAGGAACAAATATCTCATATGATAGTGTTGGAACCATTACCATTTCCACCAGTATATGTGTCATAACCAGCTAAATTATTAAACATTTAATACTCAAATTACTTTTAAACTACAATCACATAATTTATCGATATCAATATTTCCCAAGTGATGTTTACAATACTTGATTTTATTATACCTTTGTCCATATCGTGGAATATCTAGCTGTGGATGAATTCTGTCACTGCCCAAACTCTGTGCGGGATAGCAGCGTTATTCCAGATTTGAATCATTTTGGTACCATTGGCCTCAGCATTTGGTAGTATTAAAGGCGTCACAGTTTTGACGTTCCGAATAATAACGTTCTCAGGGGTTCAACAGAGCTTGCCCATTTCATTCCACCGTGAATCTCGGTATAAATGTATCAATCGATCGTAAAGCTCGAAGTGACCCGACGCTCGGATAACAGCTCTATTCGGCAGAATTCAACCAGAAGTGGATTCGGAACGCGTGAAAGTTCCAGACTAATTGAATGGAAAATTAAAAAAAAAGGGAGGGAGAAAGAAATTCCAACAACGCCCTCGGCCTCCAGCAGAGCCGCCATTTGTATACTTCACGAGGTTACCGTGTAGTTGTGTCATGCGATTTTTTAGTGCGACCCCTCGCGTGATTGGATATACACAAGGGCCTCCTGTGTCGGCCCCGAAAGTTATGTTACAATCCGTAACTCTCCACCGCAACGAGATACCAGTCCACAAATAACTGGTATGCATAAGAGTCTGCTGGACTGACCTATATCGCGGGGACTGTTCAAAATTAAACAGTTACATCATTAACTCATATTTTGTCTCGAATTAAAGATTCGGGGTAAAGAATTGTCTTATTAATACCTTTTATAATTTCTGAAGTTTAAGAGCACACACCGGCCATATATTATTTTCACGCAGTATCTGAATATGAAACAATACACTGGTATTTACCGAGAAAAGGGAGGAGTGGTAAATGATTGGTTTTTTCTGCCCGTTTCCGGGCTTGTACTTTATAGTCTTCCACGTGCTCAGCTATAATGGTTATTTCTTGGGACCTTAGGTGATCCAGAAATGAGAGGTGGAAAAAAGTTATATTGCCCAGTTTTTCCCTCCATCGGCGATTCTCATATTCGGCGATTTCAAGGAACCGTCGAGAAGGGGCCATAAAGTTAGGGTCCAATTAGGCGTTAGATGGTTTTTTTCTTACTCCTCGAACCGAACGGGTGGCTCCCGACCGGAAAGGTCGCGCCGCCCTCAAGAAATCGAACCCCATTAAAGTTCCAGTTCACGTCTGGATCCAGAACTGTAAAATCCTATTTGCCCTCGCCAGGTCCGGCCTCCACTACAGGTATAAAGTTTTCAGACAAAAGGGCGGACCAAAAAGAAAAAATCGAATTCGGACAGAAGGGCCCGGACCTCAGGCTAAGGGCGATTAAGAAATAACTTGCTTTTATCGTTGTCTTCTTTATTGGCTCTTTTGTGCCTGCTATTATTTAAAAGAAATATATTGCTTTTCGGCTGAGCGTTAATTCAATATGTTATATCTTTAATATAATATTCTACCATCGCACATAATTGAACGCAAATTAAAAGCAATAACGCCTACCGAATAATAATAAGAATAATAAGACCGTAATTACAATATGTGTAATGCGCACAGATAAATAAATAATGTATTTATTTATAATGAATAAATAAATGAAAATATTTCTTACTTTAATGGAGGAATTCATACTATATGTACCAGTCATATTAAGTTAGGACTTTTGACAAAAAACGCTTCTAGTTTATCATTTTCTTGAGTGATTCTAAATTCGAGGAATAATATGTTCTTTCTATGTTTATGTTATCTCCTAACGTAGAGTTGTTGTTTTTAGCATCTTTCTTAGGGTATTTCTGAGAGAACCATTAAATTAATAAACAATTATGTTTATCCAACAAAATTTTTGTGAGGATAGTAATATTTTAAATATAAAATTTTATAAATGTTTTCTAAATTGTAAATAACTAGCCTCATTAATTTTATCAAATGACTAGAAAAGGAATTCGAACAAACAAATACTCTGTCCTACTGAGCCTTGAATAAACACTACCGGCCGTAAATAACTCCCTCCGATGAGGGATGTATTCTGGACCGATTCCAACGGATTCAATGGATGTTTCTCTAGAATTATTAAGGAAAAATAAGCGACCAAAGAATTCGAACCTTAATTCGATTCAGGAAAGTTTCGCCTAATTGGGATTGCAGTTAGCATCCCAGATGACCTAACGACCCAACGATCTGTTCTCGGGCAATCAGAATTCGAATCTTCTAATGTCTCCAAACGGAATTCCTCTTATTCGCGTTTTATAATCAGCATATCCTTACGATTATTCGAACTATTTGTTTTTTTGTTTTATTTATCATTTCGCCTTAGACGGGCCAAGCCAAATAAAACTTATTCGGATTATCATGCTTCGTCTGAAACGGTAAATGTGTACGTGTCCTCTGGCCTCATCGGCTTTGGACCGGTTCATTGGAAATTGATTGTTACCCTAATCGTATTCAAGTGACCCACTTACAGATTGGGGGAGTTGTTGCATCTCGTTAAGACTATTACCCCAGTGGTACTCAAGTGTATTAATATTTAGTGGAACACTGGTGCCGCAGGATGTCCAATGGCAGAAACCGGTAGTCAAACCGCACGACCCTAAGGAGAGTTGAATATTCGGAACTCCCCCCAACGCTTTCAAATTTAAACTATTTTCTTTAATCATTTCCTTTACATCGATTGAATCTTGTTCAGGTATATGTAAAAACATTTACCGAAACACAATATCTGGAATTTCAATTATTATTATTTCAATCGCATAATGACTCACCTTATGGGTCAATGAGGGTACGGATTATTATTACAGTAAAAGTGCGTGTAAGACGTTTCCTCGCGTGAGTACCTCGCTGAATTACTAATGGAATTCCACCGATGAATAAGCGGGGAGGGGGAGGGGACGGCGCATCGCATTCGAAGGTCGATAACAGTCGAAGTACTATTGCGTATTATGAATTACCGAATAAAACTATTCGGACGGTATTCTTCTACGTCGTCCGGGAAGGGCGTTAATCATTTCTGAGGTCGTAGAAAAAGGCCCGCGGAGATCATCCCCCTCCCCAGTGCGAAGTTTATTATGCAGGGAGAGGAAGATGACCTAGCGTCGGCGGGGGCGGCCTTCGAACGGGGGCCGCGCAGGGGGGGGGGGTCGCGGGGCTCGGGTCCCCATAAAAGGGGCTCGGCGCGGCCCGGCACACATAAGACGCCGCCCCATTAAGGATTTAAAGAGAGAGAGAGAGGGAGGGGGTGAGTGAGTGAGAGAGAATGGGTGGGTGGGGAAGGGGACAGCGAGGGCAAGGGATGGAAGGATGTTTAACCCGGCGGTGGCGCCCGCCCCCGCCTCCACCCGGGGGCTCCTCCTGGGCCCCTCTCGGCACCGCTCCCGTCTGGCCTCCCTGGCCGACCTTCCTCCGCTCTGCCCCCGCCCCCACCGATAGGAGGAGGGATCAATAAGCCGGCTAGTAGGCCGGGGGGCAGCCCGAGTCCGGCCCCACCTCACAACACCGCCCAATAATTGTCTCAAAATATTATTCCGCCCGGGTGGCCACCCTTCCACCACCGGGTTAATTACAATTTACTAGTCACAGTACTAAAACGAGGTTTGCCCTTTCGGTAATTATTTTGAACTCGGATGCTCTCCCGTAAAATTTCCAGGCTCCGAACTTTCGTAAAATGTTAAGTGAAAACCAACGGCGACCGATTGGATAACGGTCAATTATTGCTTGCTAATGTAATTGGATTTTGGCCCACGTTTAATCCGGCTGAACTGACCGGTTGGCGGGCAGTTGGTTTTGACTTTTATTATTTAATTTTCGAATCTGATCCTCTTCAGTAAACTTCACCGACAAAAAATTAAATATCCGGGAAATAAGTAAAATGTTTTGATTTTGTTCGCTAATTGAGCTCACTACAGATGAGATGTAAATTAACCGATCTAATGAGAAACAAAAATATTCCTGAACATAATTTTCAACAGGGTTCGAGGATAATTTAGTCGAGGGAACTTCACTCGGTCGTTGTGTTTAACGACTCAAGGCTGAAACATTCCTCAAACTTTCTGAGAAATTATTTCTATGTCCACTAGGAAGATATTCCTTTCACCCGACAACTGCGAATTAACATACAGGGCTCATTTTCGCGGGGAGAATCTCACTTTCCTCTTCAATCGCTCCACTTAGGTCCTGTAGCTTTCATTTTACGGGAACAAACAAAGCAAAGCGTGTATAGAGAATAAACAATTTTAAGTGTTTATATGGGGAGTACCAGGGTTAGTGGGATTATTGTCAGTCACCACTCACGCTTTTGGACCATTAGGAAACAAGTTTCAGCGTAATGTCAGTTAAAATAAAGGTTTGTATTAACCGGCGACATTGTGTTCATGGGGTAACTAGGCGCCTTCCGTCCACAAAACAATTAATGTAACACTATATGAAACACATATAAACTAAATCAACTACTTATATTAATGTGGTGTAGAACATATTGAAATGCAAATAAAATGTTTTAATATTTTGTTTTAATGATTAAATTTGAAAAGTGCTATGTTATCTGGCTAGATACGTTTAGAAAGGGACTGTAGTTTAATATTTGACTCTAAGGCCTATTTAAAAAGTCATGTCGCTTTTATAATTTTACTGAAGTACAATTTTCCATTTTGCGCAATCGACTTCCGTCATTAAGTTGCCCATAGTTCGCACAGGGCAAATGCCCACAAAAGTGGGACACATTGATCTTTATCCGGCGGTGCTTATGCCCCAGCCGGGGGCAGGTTAGGCCGCCCCGTCTTACCTGACACACATTGTGCAATCACCCCAAAATTCGATTTTCACCTCGACGCTAATATCGCGTTACATTTATAAATTCGCGTAACCTACTGACATGACATTCAATACCAATTTAAACTGGCCGAATCTGTCATATTTACCACTCTTTCTCTCTACACACTGTCGGCAAACCTGTAACGTTTAGAATAAGGCAATTCTGGAATACTGTGACGACGTGCCCAACTGTAATTCATGTTAACTCTAGTGGAAAACCGTCTTGTTTTAAACGCGGATTTGTGAGGGAAGTCAACCATTGGCAAATTTTCGCACAGTGACCGTAAGTACCATGAATATCTCCCTTCAGTGAGTGGATAATTTCACCAACTTTGATAACTAATTATTGCCGGTAGACCTGGAATTACAGGCTTGTTAATTCATGGGCAAAAATCTAAAATTCGGAAAATTTAACTTTCCGCGTAATTTTGTTATAAATTGTATATAAACTGTGAATTGTTTAATATAACATTTTGGATTAAAGTGAATCCACGTTTTTTTCATGCGTCGGGGCCTAACTTACTCTGTGGCATTCCTCATCATTCATGTCTTTCCGACTATACCACTCATTGCTTTATTTAATTACCAGTGTAAAAATAAAATTATATCGCAGTGTTGTGAAAACACGAATTGTACTTCCCTTAAATCCCAATCGATAATCTATTTTAGTATTAAAATTGGTCAGAAATAGTATCGCCTCGACAACATTTTCCTTCGGTAAAAGTATTAATACACCATATAATATCACCTACTGACGGTGTTAAGAACAACGACCGACTCTGGGATTTTCCTGGAGTTCTATTCTCAACATCAGTTATTAAAATAAGTTAAATAATACAGGACCGCTAGGACCGAGATATTTATAGAATTGTGTTACCAGAAACGAACACTTAATTGAAAAAAACTTGTTATGCAGCGATAGGGCTATCTTCGACGATCTCTGTTTGAAAATTTTCAAAGCAAAGTTATTTATAATAAAAAGCGAAGCGCGAATAATATCAGATCAAGGTACACCCATTTGCCGTGCACTATTAACGTTTCCAAAATAATTACTTATTCGCAACTCCATCCGCAGGGACGCCCTAAATCCCGACGGAATTTTTTTCTGCCCCGAATGTGGCAAAAATCCAGGATTTCTACGACATAGAGAAAGGTCTGAGGAGGGGTGCGCGCTACCTCCTGTGTATTCTGGCTGCCTGTTCCTTTGTCCGGCTACGTGAGCGTTGCAGCCAAGCAACCCCCCTTTTATGTAATTAGGTTTTTTCCCCCGCCGGGCTGGCAGGCCGCCCTCCCTGCCGCCGCCCAGTAAATCTCATCGGCTTAAAGCCATGAAACTGTTCGCGGTTCGCATGTCGGACGGAGGGCCGCCCGCCCCCTCGTTTAATCGGTCCCGCAATACATCAGACGCCGGAAACCGTTTTTATATTCCTCCGCCGCCCGATTAGCCGCCGCTCGGCCAGCTGGAAAAATAAAATAGAACAAAATTATGTATTTATATAATATAAGAAAAAAACAGGAGAATAGAGTCTAGAAAAGAATTCGGTCAAATATTTTTTGACCGGCCTATTTTGGGCCTCCTGCATATCTTAAGGCGGTGGAATGCCTAGTAAAAATAAGTATTATTTTCAGCTTCCGTTTGTTCTCCAATAGGTTGAAATTTACGTTGAACACTCGGAACTATTCCGGCATGTAATTTAATGCCACAGTAAGTACCGGCTGGGCACACTGTTTAGGGTGCACGCTAACGTTAGTGAGTTACTAGTAAGCATGACAATAACACGTCGCCTAGTACTAGTGACCAGTGAACGCAAATCGTGACGGAGTCAATTAAAGTAATATAATATATATTTTATAGGTTTTTGTTTTATTTTCGATATTGGTCCGTATAGTACTCTTAGGTCAATAAATCAAACTATTACTACTATACCTAATTTAACACTAGACAAATTAGCATTACAGCTTTAAATATCAGTTATTGTATCAGTTTTGGCTGCAGCCCTATGACTGTATGATATAATCTATGGCTATTATTTGAATAAATACCACGGGATAAATAAAATAATGTCCGGAGTATTAAACAGCCTGCACATGCAGCCTACTACAAATCGAAAAATATAATAACGTTTTTATGATTCTAGGCTTGTATTAATTTATTACAACAATATTAAACATGTAAACAGAAATGACGATATATTATGCAATATATTGATCTTCCTCCGAGTTCCTACGAATGCTAGATTAAGGGGGAGAATAGCGCACTTGAAAATTAATTCTGCTTTTAATTTATTGGACCTTAATGACAGTTTATTAATTGTGCGCTTAATAGGACGTTATCGGTTGGCCGTTATCACTGGCCGAAATCTAGCAATAGATTTAAAAGATAAATTTGGGAAAGGGGACGAAATTTAAGGGTTGTGCCTGAGACGCTGCTCCTGGATGTCCCACTCGGCGAATAAATCAACTTTGTATCGTTTATCGGAACCCCCTGGCCCCAAACTGAGTTATGGCCCCACCAAGAAGAGAACTCCTTGTGTTCGATATTTCTCAAAATTATTCAATATTTCCGAACTATGTATAGGGTCCAAAATAGTTACATTATTGTTGCAATATTCTCTCCACGTGCTCATTTTTTCTATTTGTGAGGCCCATTTCGGTTTTCCTCATTAGATTAGACGGTTCATAAATCAAATGTTATTTCCGTCAGTAATTAATTTATTTCATTTTATTAACGTTTCGTTGTTTTGCTTTCTTTTTATATTGAAGTACTCCCAAGATAACGGTGGGGTTCCATTCGATTATTATACCACAGTGATAACTTGGATACGAGACACATTCTCCAGTCACAAAGCTGGTTTCCGGTAGACTATTTCAAAGGGGGACGGGAATTTACGCGGATTTTGTCCAATTTGTGTTCAGCGTTCCGAAAATAGCAGGGCCGTGGAAAGGAAAGTCATTTGACGATTACAAAAAAAAGAACCGGGCCGACGTCTCGAGATAATGAGGAGACGAGACTGGTGAAGTAACAATTAGACGGACGCTGTTTGTTAGCTGTGGCCAACTAACCATGACTAACAGGGCCCCCAGCCCCGGCCACATCAGCGACACTCTCCCGACTCATACGGCCCAACTATAGACTCCCTTTCATTCATACTTTTCATTCATTCATTTGAAACATTCCTGTACAATGCCCAATACGAGAAGTCCAACATATTCCTATATGAAATAATATGAAGACGGTATAACTAATTCAAATAAACTGATGAGAGAGCCAGCATAATTACTTTACACCGGACCAATTGCCAGGTATCCACTTCGGGAATAGGCCTTGCTACTTTATAATGTACCCGATGGTATCATACAACTCAATAAAGGCACTCACCGGGTGTCTTAGTTGTAATAGTAGGTTCATCAAGTGGAACAGCGTTTTAAGAAGTTATGCTCCTCTGTTGTTATAAGCTAAAAAGAAGAACTACTGTGAGTTAAAGGCGATTTCATATGGAGAGAGACGACGATGCTAAAAGAATGGGGAGGAATAGCTCTCAATATATATGCAGGTCCGTTCCGATTTGCGGTTTGGTCCAAGGGTTTTTCCACTCCTATAGGAGCACAATTCCAAGAGGATGTTGAGGATTCAATTGTACTGCGTCAATCAGTACTGCGGGGAATCCCTGTGCTAAAACTATTCAGTAAACAAAAATCGTAACTGTTTGCAAGAAATAGAACATTTTGTGGTTCCCGTATAGGCAACTTTCAATTAAATAACATTTTTCTATTAGGTAATTAATAAAAAACAAATATATTTACTGACTCCACGGTAAGATCTAGGATTTCTAGGATACTATTATAGAGGATAAAATATATTACCCAAAATGTCCGTTACTTACTTATCGTTTTATAGCGAAGGAGAGTAATGCCGGTCGAAATGTCGACTGGAGTTGGGTCCGGAGGAATTTCTACGGTGTCCAAACTCGCAGGATCGATTGTCTGTTAGCGTGTCCGCGAGCGGGAGGAGCGGAGGCCGGAAGGAAGGAAGTGGCGCCGAGCACGCACTTGTGTCTGGACACGCGGCGGCCTTGTACGCAGCCGGTGATTCTCATACGGGCCCGGGATCGAAGAGATATTCAAATTTGTGACATTCACACTCGAGTGCATGCCACCCTAATGTAGAGCTGAAAAAAGGGATTAAGGGTATCCGGATATAAATGATTATATCCGGAGAAGAGTTGAAATAGCACTGAAGGGTATACAGAATTGATTTTCACTCTAGTTTCATTCCGACCTAGATGACCTAAGGTTTTCCCTCTCCTGAAATTCCCGTAAAGTGCTCAACATTTCCGAGAGTACATTAAAGTGTACTAAATGAGGAAGGTACCGAGGGACTTCACCTATATCAAACGTTCGAGTCGAATAGCAACGGTACTTAACAAAAAAATATAAACCATTTTCGTTACGATAAAATATATTTAGCGGACGGCGAGTTTACGCCGCTTTAACAACACACTTTACCAAAGCTTGCGGAAATATAAATGGGATCCGGTAGCAATTACTCCGGCCAAAGGAAATGTCATATTCCAATTGAATTGTGTGGGGGACTGGAAGAGGGTGACTGGCGTTGTCGAACCGCACAAAAGGGCGAACTTCGGGCAAAGGGCAGCCGGGGTGCTTGGTCAAAGGGGGGGGGGAGGAAGGCAATAAGAAGGAATGGACGGAGAAGAAGAAGAAGAAGAAGAAGGAGGAGGAGGAGGAAATGGGTGAAGAGGTTAAAGAGGGGAGCCAGAGATGAAAGGGAACCGACGCCCGCCGAGTAATGGCCAACGGCTAAATCAATTAGCCGGCCTCCAGCGCTATCTCCGCCTCCGCCCTAATGAAAGGAAACACATTAATTACACTGCATCGGTATTTATGACCCACCCCGGTGGTGATGATCATGATGAGACTTTTATGACGGTTTCGCCGGTTAGCCGTGTTGCGCTTTTACGTTTCGCGGTTTATGGGCTCGAAAGGCGGCAAATCATTTTACGAAATCTGCTCATCATTGAGCCCGTTGGATTATTTTAAATCTGATGTTCGATCAGAATCTCCACCGCCGTCTCTCCATCATCAACTTATCTTGGCGTCTTATAAAACCGGTGGCGATTCAGCGTCACAAAAGTATGATGGGATTATCCCAAATATTCTTCCCTTAATTCCTAAATACTATGTTTTATTTTCTACAACGGGGAAATACTCATCGTTAAATTGTTGTTAGAAAGTGTTTCACTGAGTCTCACAGAGTCTTATTAGAAAATGCGTGATGATATGTACAATTATTAGTACAGGGAGCAGTGCTTTCCCTCAACTGTGTGTGGGTTTTTACTACAAAATACTTATTAGGGGTGACCGAAACTACCAACTGCTAGAAGATAAGTCGGTAAAAAAGCAAAAATGAAGAGAGAGATTTCTCTTAAGTGGCATATTTACGAAATCACTATAAACTTCATAATTTATTAATGACACGTAATTAAAAGACAGTTATAATATTTAACAATTCCAAGCAAGATTCGCGGTACTTAGCCTATGAAAAATGCATTTGGAAATTTGCCATTCTTCTTCTCTCTTTATTCGACTACAGTTCGTACAATGTTCCGGCATTTTATCTCTCTCATTCATAAATGAAATTACGACATAATTTCTAGATCATGACACGGGTGTAGGCTCGTAGAAGTTAGCCCAAGATAAACAGCTCGTCGCGGGGTGACGACCCGCGAAACTGCCCCCGGCTCGCCAGTCAGTCTTCATTTAAAGTTCAAACGAGTTTAACATTTGGGAAATGGGAAATCTGGGACTCATTTGCGATAAATCAAAATCAAGCCAATGTACTTTCTCCAGGGAACGTGGACACGTGCGTTATACGATCCTGGGTGCGATTATTGTTTCGATATTGTCAAAATTGAATTTTATCGATTTATTGGAACCTTTAAATTACCCGAACTTTGATTACTTGCTGGAATTCATGATCCGATCTAAAAAATGATTCATGCAGCACTCTTTCTTAAAATATCAAGCGTTTCGAAAATTAGATTTCGATTCCTTTTTTATTGCATGCTTGTTTACAGAAATAAAGCATGGGTCCTTCTAGAAACGTATCTTTCTGTCGCTTCAAAATTTGTAAGAATGTTTTAATTGCGGAGAAGGCAAGTTATAACTGAAAATTCCTCCTAGAATGATTTTTGCGAACAACAATTCTGATTTGTACAGCCTGATATTTCACAAGAATCAGGTTGAAAGTACTTTTTAATGCGCGTTCTGTGGGTCGTGTCAAAGTACAACTTGGCATTTTCGAATAGCGACCGGAAGTTATTGTCGCCGGCTCGATGCGTTCGATGGCAATTCGGTACGGCGGCACCCATTCGGCCCAGTTTCGACCGATAGGCGGCACGAAACGTTTAATTGAGTGCTCCTATCGAAAAGTCCGTCTGTTCCCGGTTCAAGGAACTGTCCATCGATTTGAAACCGATAGCCCACCGGGCCTCGTGACAGCCAACGGTTCAAATTTTTATTCATGACCGGCCGAATTAAACGTACATTGGCTCCGTCTCAGTTGTCTCACCTGCCATCGTAGTTGAGTCCCGGGGAATGCGGTGAGTTCACTTAGAATATGGATGTCTAACTTTAATCGGAGTTCTAGGCGTTTTTAGGCCTGGTCAAGGTGACGCTAGCTTGTTTTTGAATATAAAATGTAAGACTTCGTATGCAGAATTATACGACTTGGACAAGACCCACAGAAATTATCGGCCATACATTTGAAATAAGCTTGGAGGTTTGATTTGTAAGCCTTCAACCAACAGTGGTAGTCCTTAACTTTGAAGGAAAAACGACATAGTTCTCCATGCTCACTGTCGATGAATATGTTATTAATTTTATATTTTATTTAACTATATAACACTACTTTTTAAGCCCTAGAAAAGTCTTGAATGCCATCATAGGTGGCGGGCATTTAAATCTATTTAATGCCTATAAATAATCCATGCCTTCATAGGTCCAATTTCTTTAAACATGACCTCATAAATTTTGAACGGATTATTAAGTCACGCAAAATAGGAAACAGTTTTGTCATTTGCTCGTTGGGGAAGAACATATTTTATATGGTCGTAGAGAGAAGTATCTCTCTCTATATTTCGTTCTAGACCCGTGTTTTAGTCCCGTACGAACTCCATGTTGCAATATTTGTACATTGTACGACCTTTAAGTGTACCGCGCGGAACAAGAATTTCCAGTTCCTTTCCCACAACGGAGGGAAAAGAACAACGATTTGTATGATCCAATTTAATGTAATAACAAACCTAGTGCCGAAGCCATTGTCTCAGGGATCGTGCGGCTTCGGGTCAACATCTGATGTTGTCCCGAGAACCAAATTAAAGAGTCACGCGTGTGCGCCCTCCCGAAATTGAAAATAAAAGAATTTCCATTAGATCGGCAGAGCTAATTGTAAGCGTTTCACCTAGCAATTTAACGCGGCTTTAATTTCTCCCTCCCGATTACTTTTGCAATTTTCATGAAAACCTTGTCGAATAATGGATTATGACAAAACCATTCTCTATTAAGCAATAAGAACACATTCAAGGCGTCCGGATTAACCGGATGCTGTCAGCATTATCGATTTACCTTGTCCAGGGTTAATTAATTATAATAAAACGATTTAAATATGCTTCATTATAATGAATCGCACAACATATTATAGGAGCTTTTCGCGTTTTCCTAAAATTCAGTCATAAAAACACGCTGCCCTCCATTGAACAGCAGATTATTATGAAAACCCATAATTTATAGTAATAATGGTAGAAAAGCCGGTTCTATTGGATCGAGATTTGTCGTGTGATAGTTGCATGTTTGGACAGTACGTTTGCGATATGGATATTATTCAATTACATCTGGTAGTCAGGATACACCGGTCGAGTGTATGCTCTCCGAATTATATCCGTATGCAAATAGAGGTCCTATTTCGTTGTTCTGTGCTCTGTGAGGGTGTGCCCACAGGATAACAAGTCCAGTCATATCATATCCAGTCGTCCGATTGCCGTACGGACGATTTGGGAGGGAAATGAGAAATACACGGCTGTTAAAGTGATTTGGCAATACTGAAACCAATATCCGAATATTCGACCAACTAAGAAAACGTTTAAAGGCAAAATTAACTGAAATAAATTGCAAATAATTTTTTTCGATTCGCCTCGATTACAGTCTTCAATTCTGAGGGAGGTTAACTTTGGACGGGGTAGATTGTGTATTTTGGCGATGATTTCTGCAAAACTAGGATCTAGTGATCTGCTTTCGAATCCCGGACTAGGAAAATTGGAGTTGAGAGTTTCGCAAATGTGATGCCGTTTTGCATTTTGTCGGATCAGCACGGCCCCAATAAGAGGGTTAGTTTCGTGATTTGCGTTCGGGGTATCCCCCGCAGAATCGTACGGTGGCTGCAGCGCGTATGATTCATTAGAAAATGGCGAGCATAATTTGAATAGTTTACGATACATTTCGTACAACATATATCATTATACAATATCATTTTATACAATTTAATCTAACAATGATTAGGAATTAGGTAATAGGTTTCAATACTTCCTAGTTCGGAAATCTTCAACAGTGTGTAAAGTAAAGTTTTACATGAAACTACTCGGATATTCCATAAAATTTGGCGCCTCAGGAAGAATGTCGAACAAAATTAGCAGATTTCATCCTCACGGTTTGTGATGATTTTTTATTCCTTGCTGTTTAGTCCAGATATTAATTTTACCGGCATTGTTATTTGCAAACTATTTCCAGGTGCGAACGCAATATTTACGAAACACAAAAATACGAAAAAACGAAATATTTATTTTCGCAAACTTAAACCTCACCGTATGAAAATAGAGACTAGGGTGCCTGGTGGGATGCACAATCAGCAGCCGACTTGCAAATTTACCCTATACACCTTAAATTCGCTCCTTGAGGGCAGAGTGAGGCCTTAGGACGTAGAACCTCGCTCTGGTTTCAGAAAGTTGGTGTGGTAGGTTGCGGTTTTCTCGCCCCAGTTCTCTCTTTCCCCGACTGTTCAACTTCAAATTTCGATTATTTCAATGTTATACCATGTTACTTACAATAAATTTAATTGTATCCAATAATTTTTCCCCACAGAAAGAAGGGTAGGAAGTCCTGCGGTATCGCTTACTTTATTGATTGTATGAGTGGCATCAGTACTAAAGTAGTTGAAGAGATACATTGTTATTATTAATTATCTGAAATCGTCCGGTGATATCCAGCCTATCAGGATTATGAAGTCAAATCTAATGCTAACAAAATATTGCAACGTTATCTTCCGTATAAATATATAGCAATATATAGCGTTTCACTATTATTCATATGATTACTTACCACAATCCGACAAATTAGAATTTCTCACCTCAGAACCGTCGCGTCAATAAATGACAGAACGAGGATGTTGAAAGGCGATGGAAAAAGACAGTTCGGGCGATTGTTCAGGGGGCCGAGGCCTAATGTGAAGCCCCGGGGGTTTGTTTGAGGGAGTTTGAGCAAGCGGTGGACACAGATGTAGTATCAAACAGGTGTCCTCCCTCCATCCACCCCCGCCGGTTAACCCAAACCCCTCGACAAACTGTCATTAATAATGCAAACCATGTTAAACCAACCAACTTAAACCAGACGACAACCAACCCATCCGTCCGTACAGATCTCTTCGACCCCGTTCCACTGCAATGACACGTAATGGTTATTTAAGCCGCAATTTGTAGAAATTAGCGTCTTTATTTGTGCGTTAATCTGCTGACCCAATTTTAACCTTGGTAATCGTGTCACAATGGTTACAGTAGAGTACAATAAATATCTCATTTACCGAAAACGGGGTGAATACTTGAACTCCCTTCTGACGTCGTACCCCACGCACTAAACTTTATTTATAGCCGACAACTTTTGAAAAGAACTTCCTGACAGTGCCTATTATTAGAACGGAAATATAATTAAGTCTCCAAAAGTATGACATGCCGCGCATCAAAAATAGACTTTAAACAAAAAATTACAGCGCCTACACATTAAATATAAATACTAATTGGGGGCCCGCGATCTTTTGTTTCCGGTCGCTGTTTTGATTTTATGTATTCTCTTCAGTAGACGATACCAGCAGATAAGGCCAAATCAGCAAGTGGAAATATAAGATCGAAGGAATGTCCATAGTTTATAATTCGCACAATTATATAGAGGCATTACACCGTAGGTAGAATTGCAGTTGGCAACACATATTTGAGTTAGAGTACTGAATATACAGTATGCCCCTTGCAGTTGAATACTGTTCAAATAATGAGAGATATACTTTTTGCGGCCTAATTAAGAGGTTTGGAATTGAGTCCACTACAGGAAACTAAAAAAAATATTGGTACTCCTTTTCGATATAAAATATTCACATATTAATTTTCCCATTCTCAACATTTGAGCTTACACAAGTTGAGTTAATTCGTTTATAATGATGATCTCAAACTGTGGAACCGAATCGGGCGAATGTTCCCCGATAAATTAAGTATCTGACAGTTAATATTTTCGAATTGAAGAGGTTGCAAAAAAGTAGGCCGATTTCTGCGACCTATAATTCTTGTTGAATTCACCCGCGATATTATTAATACGTCTTCGACGTTACCCGAAAAATGTTTTCAGAAAGACAGGCCGCGCGCGTTAATTGAGGCCGAGGCCATAATAGATTCGAGGCTCGATCGTTCATTACGTTTCCGGATCGGCGAAATAGGAGACGTGACTCGGTTTGCTGAATTTTATTCCTCCCGATATTCGTAACCGCCGGAGCTCTGACAGAATATATATATATATATATATATATATATATATATATATATATATATATATATATATATTATATGTGTATATATATATATACATAGATTGCAGTATTGGAATATTTAATTCTTTTATATTATATGAATTATTTTTCCTTAAACTTCATTGTTCTTAGAGTCCTGGCAATTTCAACAATTTCCTGTTTTTCCTCAATTTCATAAGACTCGCACATCCTAACGGACATGCGAAAACCAATGTGAACAGGTTCTAATTGAGTTATTTCTTGTCCACAGATTGATGCTCTTCTCCTTTGGCTGCCAGTGCGTCCGTAACCATCTGCCTGATGCCCGGAGCACCGACCACTGTAAGTAAATATTCATTACTCAATTTGTTTAAGTAACTTGCATGTGTCTATAAATTCAAATAAATTTGCCAGTTCTGATTCAATATTACAACTATCAGCGTCAGTTATGAACGTCTACGATAAACGAATCAAGGTCCAAAAAAATTGCATCTACTCGAGGGAAATTTTCAACATTCCGTTAATTGAAAAATTGACCTTATTTCGGAAATAACTACTTCTAGATTTCGAAACATTAGAGAAACTATGATTTTAAGAAAAGCGTAATTAATAATAACAATAGTTTATACCAAGTGCAACAAAATTGGTGGAAATTATTTTTTACTCTATTTTACGCATCGCCACTCGCGAACTAAAACTAATATCCGTCGATCGTAATCGTGGTTAGCATCCTCATCTATCTACATCGTTCTAATTTAACGAGTTTTACTAACTACAAAACAGTGTTTCGATTCCTTTTTTAAATCCTTTGTCAACGCGCTTATATCTATTCGCCGCCCCCTCCGGTATAATAGGAATAGTGGGAAGTTCCGGGTCAATTCAGTATAAACCTTCAAAGGGCTCTTAATAAATTCCACGTTGGTTTAATTGGGTTTTTTTTTATTTTATTGCCCGGCAAAAATTTCGGGTCCGATTGAATGAACGGACACGCAGAGGCTGAGCGCCCTTTTGTCAGCGCCGCTATCGGCGGGCCGCCATCTGGCGAGGAAAGAACGACCGAAAAACCGGAACGCGGCCCAAATTCGAGACAGAAAAAAGGAATCGATCGGCGGCGGCCGGACAATGAAGACCTGGGCCGGGGCCGGGGCCGACAAGGCGAAATTCAACGCCCAGATAGCCGGCCCCGATACACCCGACAGGAGACAATACCCCGCTCGTGCCTCGCTAATTTCAGCAAAATAACCGCTATCGGGGGTTAATCGGTCGGGGAAATTAACCACGGGCTAATGTCAGAAATATCCTTGGAACCTCGCGGCTTCCGGGATCATGCTCCACCTAATTGGTGGTGGAACTTTCCCTTTGGATTTAACATTTATTTAAAACAAATTCGGGAGACAACCTATTTAATTGTGGAACGATCAATTTTGAATTTATGTCCACGGTCCGGGACTTTTGAATAACGAGTTTCGTTCGGTCTGCATATTTACTTATTCGGATACATATTTACTGTACGGTACATTTCACACACAGTCTCTTACGATTGCAACACAGTCTCTGCAGATTTACATTCAGTCTCTGAATGTCTCTTACGATTGCAACCTCCAACCGCTATAAAAGAAACCATTAACAAGAAAGAATAAATTATTCCGATATCATTACCCTCGCGATCTTTTGCGTCCACTCGCTTATTTGGTCCTCTGCCAGACAGTTTTCGGGTTCTCGCCACCGTCACTAAAGTAACGAGACACTTAGGCGCATCTGCTACCGATGGGGCATCCTGTATCCGCTGTCAATGCGCCGTTATTGTAAACTAACTGTGTGTAATTAACTGGTTTTAATCGTTAGTATGAAGACCAGTGTAGTGTAGTCCTAACGCTTCATTCACCGCTCATGTCTAGTTAAAGGTTCAGAAGTAAATTACTTCGTATTTCTATCTGAAATTTCCGAAATGGAATATTCGAATAATCAAGAAGATTTAAATCCTGAATACAGCGAGTTTAAGTATTTAGTTCTACATTATTGATAAAATGAATACCGCAGAATCAAAATTTTAAGCTTTACGATACCATCGAGGAACCATCAATCCCTCCCGAATGGGAAGTGTATTCATTTCATCGCCGTTGCAGTCAATATTATGCTTCAACTTTGTTAAAATAACAAACGAAAAAGACAGAGACTACACAAAATACACAGATACTACCAGCGCTGTGAACTCATTGCGAATACACGCCCACGGAGTCGTGCCCCATGTAATTTCTGGAAATAACAGTTTTTGGGGTTAATCTTTGAGGTAAAGATCACCTCTAGGCAGGGGTTTAATGTCAAATACGTCACGAGCTTTCTCGGCCTATCCTTGCGTTTCTGAATTACATCCGCGTCAGGATTTAACGGTGTATATGTGAGGGAATAAGATCTCGCTGGATTTTGCCTTTATCCTAATAACCAAAATCTATAGAAAAAATGTAATAATTAGAACGATAGCAGATTGGCAAAACAAGAGACTAGTATTTGAAACAAAACTTCCTTCCACAATTCTGTTTTAGTGTCAATCTCTACATGATGACAAGAATCCTGCCTTTATTAATATACGCAACGTATCACTTGCAATAAGCCCAATTTATTATTTGTCCATACCATAGAGTTCTAAGGTTTTTTTAAGTTGTTCAATTGTATATACTAATATTGCTGTGACGTTTTATAGTAAATGATACAAAGAAAATATTCGAGGGAGTTGCATAGAGGGCACTGAAAGTCAAATTTCTGTTAAAATACTAATCTTGATATGTATTACCAACAATTTATATTGTTCTTGATTACATCTTACAATTATATATAATGTATATGCATAATATACCCAGAGCTGCATTTCAGCTAAATTATTTCAGATCTCGCAACGTCAAGGGGGTTTTCGCGTGCCGAACGGGATAAGTCGATAAAATCGCGGAAAAGTCTCGACAAGAGAAATCGATATCACCGGCAAAACGAGTCTCTAAAGCACCTCGGGAAATCTTCTTATTTAACCGGTGTTTCAGAAAAGTGAAAAATTAATGTAAGAAATGTCGCCACTCGGCTCTCGTGTATTTTTAAACATTAAATTGAATTTTCGTTGGCCACTTCATCCAATTCCATTGAAAACTGCAAATAGACGATAAAACGTTCTAATAATTCTGCCATAACGCTTGATGTTATATGTTGGAGAGCTGAAGATCACATGCCTGGACAAATACCGCACCTAACTAACAAGAAGCGGTGGCAACAGGACGTATACCGGATAATGGTCCAAATGTCCTTGTACCGGTGGCACACATTTATAGTATACGAGATGCGCCCCGACGAATACAATATCCATCTTTGGTTTCCATATGAATTTCAACATGAATCGCGCCCAATTACTTCGAACGAATTACCATATACTCTATTACTTCATCTTCCTACCCGCTACACAAACTTCCATTTTTATGGGTTATTGCTCTTCTGGGGCCAATCATTCCTTTCGAATATGGAGAAAGAATGAGTACATGTATGCAGTCCTAAATTTAAACATCGTCTGATAATCGTCCTTATGCACATGTTTCAGTAAACCTTTGAGGATACATTTAACGATGTATTTCTAAGTGAATACAATTGAATTCTATTCGAATTCGTTTTGGGGAAATATTATCACCCTTCTTTTAGAATCCAATATATTCGAATGTCTTTTTCATCAATAGTAGCTTTCCACCCATAGCTATTTGATACTCTGTTAGCGCTGTCACTAAACTTCAAATGTTCACACATGAGTAATTGTTGCACTTGGTAATAGCAATGAATTTTAAAAAATAATAAAAACGGAATTATAATTTGTTATTTTTTCGCTATCGAAATCCTTCGGCTATTATTATAACGTGATCTTTTCGTATTTAATAGTCCATTAAAAGGTAAAGTTAGAGTGGAGGGAGCGGGGTTCTGTTTCAGCATTGTTGGTCGTGATGATTCCTTGCTAGGAGCGTAGGGCATCACTTTCTTAGATCCTAATTGCGGCGATTATCCTCCCCGCGGGTCTGAATAACGTATTGTTGTCGAGGGAGAGAGAAAGAGAGACGGAGAGAGAGTGTGAGCGAGGGAGAGGGAGTGGGAGAGGGAGAGGGAGAGTAGTGGTATCGTGCCGTCGGTCCGGTAACGACCCGCTGATTGATGCGTTTGCCCTTGATTGTGGCTGCCGCCCTCGCCCGTCGTGACAGACACCGCCGAACAGATGGAGGGAGAGAGGGAGGGAGAGAGAGAGTGAGGAAGAGAGGGAGCGGGCGGCAGGAGGGAGAAAGATGGGACGGTGGAGAAAAAGATAACGGTGCCCAACAGAGATTAAGAAAGTTCCACAGAGCCGTTTTATTGCAGGCATCGATACCTAAGCTAACATTAAAGCATTAAATTTTCAAACAAAATAGAACCGCATTAATAAAACACGTTTAATTAATATAATGGCGCATACCATAAAGAGGTACGGATGGGAAATTATGACCGCCGCTCTCCAGGTCTGATAATTGGGCGCTTGAGAATTACAGTAAATAACTTGGGTCGTATTAACCCCTCGTTTATTACGTTCGTGTGTCTTTTAACGGTGGAAGTTCAATTTCATCATTCTTTGTAATTCTTCGTAACGCGGTTTTGGCTTTTCGCTAATGTCAGTAGTATTCCATCAGGAAGTGCTCCTTGATTATATAATGTTCTCATTGGCTTCGATCCACAATGCAACCTAACAGATTTTGCTGTGGGCCTAACACAATTCTACTTAAAGAGGTCAAATCTAACCGATTTATTATCTGGACGGGAGTTGTAATTACCTCAATAATATAGAAAGGATTAATCACTTAAATAACTTGCAAAATGGAAAGGCTGAAATCTTCATTTTTGAATAAGCCACTAGTGGATAAACTTATCGGCATGTGTAATAATTATGTTTATAAAAATTTTAAATTATTTCGAACCTTAGTATTGTTTTCATAATTAAAAAATATGCACACAGTTCCGATAAGCCAGGAATAGATCGAACAATAATTGTTTATCAAATAGTTTATTATATAGTATAGAATACAATAACCCCAGCTGACCAGACAGCGTAGTTGAACTACTGAAAGCGAGTAGTTTTGAGCTCGGATAAAGTTTACTTTGACAACATTGGAACAAAGTTTTGAAGTTAATTTCAACATTTGGGCATCGCAGTACAACTTCTATCTAACGTAGACCGAATCTAGAGTTACCGTCTGTACTTCTTAGAGCCTGTAAAGAAATTAGATATTACTAAGGTCATACATAACTATAATTAGGGTAGAAAACATAATCCCACAGTGTTGTTTTGTAAAAATTGGTATTTAAGAAAACATAACACAAAAAATGTATAATTAATTCTTTGACATATTAATTAATGGAGTCATTATTGCAGTTGTGGAAGCGCCACTCTAGGAGGACCCCTTATGAGAAATAGGGACCATAATTTTTGTATTATTATAAATAAAACAAATATTTATTTATCTTACAACGCAAGAAATAAACTTTCGGAAGGGAATTTTCACGCTTCTTGATAATTTTAACCGACCCCTCAATATCAGGGACCTCAGATCCGTTAAACCCTGGTGGGGATCACGCTCGGGCTGAGATCGAGACCGGACTGTGGAAAGCGGGAAGGCAACTTGGGGAAAAAGAACCATGAAAAATAAGCACAGTCTAGAAAGTCCTTCTTTTCAGGCAAAAAGTCAACGGGGCATTTTAAGATAGAACATTGGTAAACAGAGCCACGGGCGAAAGGCAACCGGTAAGCCAGGGATTCTCGATTTTTTTTTCTTTTTGCTTTTATCCTCTTAAGTTTTAGGGAAAAGGTACGTTTTTCAATTTTACGGAAGTATAATACGGCCAAACAATCATAAATACTTTTCAGCACAACAGCGCCAAGGAAATTAAAGGGAAAGAACAAAGGTAAAAATTTTAGAGTCATATTTTTATATGGTAGACAGCCTTTATTTTAAAAGATTTTATATATTTATAGAAGCATAGAAAGCTATCATGCCGCATTTAACAACTTACCAAAGATTTAGTAGATCCCAGGTTATTCAATATTTCGTATTATCTCGCAATTAAATATTTTTGTTGCAATTAACAATTAACTGTTGCAAAACAAATAATTACTAGAAGAGATGCGAGCTTAACGAAACACGAAATGTTAATATTTTAATAGAAAAAATATTACGTTATCTCCAACAGAAACTTAATACACATACTTTCTATCATGCGGAAGTACGGAATTGTGTCTAATCCAGGCTATTCCAAGTTCCTCAAGCGTTCGTCCCAAGAAGAATGCCTTCATAACTCGATTAGAGTTTTTTTCGAGGATCGTGCAAACAATTTCTGTTCGATCTCCCAAGTGGATAGGGTTTACACAAGGGGGAGCGGATTAAAGGTCTATACCTGAAGAAGGTCGGGCCAATTCATGCGTGACTGTATAATGATCCATGGTAGCGCCAACTATGGACACAGCCGAACAGATAATCGAGATAATAACTGTACCGGTATCGCCCTGTCTCTTCCAACAGCTTTTACGCAACCGTTAATTCCAACCGGCATTCCTATTTATATAACTTACGCCGTTTCCACGCTACTTTTCCGCATTTTAGCAGTTTTCCGAGTGGCTCGACCGCTCGTCGCCCTTGGTACTTAAACTGAGCGCATTCGACTATATTATTCGTCTTTAGCGTCAACCTTGTGCTTGTTTGAAATGTCCTAGTATTTCAATCATTCCCTTGTTTCCTGACCGAGTTATACTCAGTTCAGTCCTTGGCTGATATCTCTCATTTCCTGGACATCTCCATTCGAATTAAAAGTGATAATACCAAACTTATTGATATTTTCATATTTTATTTGCTTACTCGAGTTCTGGAAACAAAATGCCCTTATTACCTAGTCTGGTTTTTTCCCATTTTGGCATTTATTTTTGCGTTATTAGTATTAAAATTTCACCTTGGTCTAGGACTTGTGGTCAACAATACTGAAGCTTCAACGACAGCAAAGGTATTCCAAAAGCAGTGGGAGGGGTTTAATGATACCTACTTTTCACAGTTCCGGCGATTCAGTTATCTCCCAACTGTATCATTTCACCATTTAGCCTTAACCTTTTTTTTTATCTTGGCACTGATCCTCGAAGAGCAAAAAGTGTCCGGAAAACGGAAAAAAAGTCCGATCGCAATCTCAAAGCCTATACAATCGACAATCTTCCGTACTAATCGTTATAGGCAACTGCCGTTGCCCTACCGGCAGCAACCCCCGCGGAATCGGACGAGAGCCGCCGGCCCTAGGATAATTTATTTTGTCCCGATCCGCCTTCACAAAAGGTGGGCCCTAAAACTAAGCGGAACTGAACTCCGAACGTTCCTCGGCTATCAGAAAATTAATCAGAGACACGTCAGAGCGATAAATAACGGTCTCGTTGGCCGCCCAACAATATCTCCGATCTGAAACTTTGGACTGGAGAAAAAAAAGTGCTAATTGGCCCTCGGGTTTGTAACACTGTGGAACTCGTGAATACCTTCGCGGTTTCCAATTGCCGTTAATACGCGGATTTAAGCGGGTCGAGGCGGGAGGATTTCCCGGAGTTCTAGTTTTCCTTAATCCTCCAGTTTTCTTCCATATCACCCCTTCTACTTCTTCATTGTCTTCCGGTTAGTGGCGGCGCCCACTACACTAAGCGTAACAAATGTTTCGGGTATAATGCAAAGACCGCTTTTAACGCTGTACAAAATGCCCTACGCAACTATCAGAAAGACCAGTTAAATTTGGACGCTAACATTTCAAATATTCAAAATCAAATATAGTATCTCTTTTCTTTCTAGGCTAATTATTAATGCAGGAATATGTCTTCTACAGTTTTGAAATTTGAATTACTGTAGCATCTAAAGAAGGTAAAGCTGAGGAAAAGCAGGATCCCAGGTGTACGTCCCAGTGACCGACATAGCGGGGACGGATAAATGTTGGGGGGATTGGTTTTAAAAAGGGCGAAACGTCAGGGGGGGAGAGCGGAGCACTAAATCTGGCCATGATATACGGAGGACGATGTGCAGTATAATTTCAGCTGGGTTGTCAGCTACGTGCAACCGCCAAGTAAGCCAATTTACATAACAATACTCGCAGAGTCGGACCGAGCGGTAGTTAGCCGACGACGGGCCCGGCCCGACCGATGGAGCGCGTCAATGGGGCATTCAGACTATTTCTCTCTGACCTATTCGCCCGGCGAAGAACCCCAATGTCTCTTTTAGTCTGTATACCGCGATATTTTACAGTAATATTCTTACTGTTGGAGACTAATTAATTTTAAAATACTTTACTCATTTCATTTCGTTTTTGAATAACAAAAAGGAAGGAATTTCTAATTTCTCACCATATTAAGGTATTGGGGTGGTTCGGAACGTCATCAAAAAGCGAATAACTCTGTTTTGAATTTTTAAGGCCTGCTACATTATCATTTCTGGAACAAAGTCTGTTGTTTCTTTATCGTAAATTAAATTATGCCGATTATTTCAATAAATAGGATTGAGGGAAATAGCAATTTATTTCCAGGAAATTACTACTGCTTTTCAATTTTTGATGTTTTGATTTCGATATTTTTATTATTTCGATATAACGACTAGGACCACAAAACCGAAACTATAGGTACGACAGTAGGCAGAGAATCGAACGTATTCTTGTATGGCGGCGTCACGATTCTGTGTCGGCATTTCCTGGGAATATCGAATTCGCGGATAGGAGCGGCCGTCGTTGTGACACGAAGTAATGGGTTATGATCCAAATAATTTCCCACGGGGAGTAGTCGCCCCGAATTGGGCGGGCATTGTCGGAGCCTCGGTTGTAATTAATACGTGAATTATGGGCTTTGTGGGGGGGGGTGGTTGGCGGGGCACGCGACGGGCCGGGGGCGGCCCCGGGCCCCGTAATGGGAGTGCGTGCCGCCGCCCCGGTAACTATCGGTTCTTAAAGCGGGAGAGCGGGAGGGAAAAAAATATAGGAGAGGATTAGACTCGGCGATAGAGAGAATCATGAGCCGGCGTGATCGGGAGAGCGAGTGGACCGGACACGGAGGGGACGTCACGACCTTTCGCACAAATTGCATTTCTTGTGAGGCCGCATGAGCCTCTCCTCCGCTCTGCCCCCTGCACGCAACAAGCCAATTTACATCCCGCCCCGCTCCGGCCCCCATTACTCGGCTTCGGCGAGAGACAGAAACCCAGAGAGAGATAGAACGACCGCCCGGGGGAGGGAGGGAGGGAGAACGGTGATTGAATGAGCGAGAGAGAGAGAGCGAGGAGGGCGACCGGGTAAGGCGAGATTCTACAAGAAACTTCCTCCCACTTGAGCCGGCGCCAGTTACACACCGGGTTAAACGCTCCTATGTACAACACCTGCCGTCACTAAACAACTCGTTCCGCGTTCTTCTCGATCCGACGGTCGCCGAGTTTTAAAACTTCGAGAGATCGAAGGTAATGACCCGCCATTAAAAAGCGGATAATCTCATTTACCCCTAACTGCGACGGGCACGATAGTTTACGATGGTACTAATAAAAATGCAAGCTTTACAGTTACGGAAAAAGACGTTAATGTTGTGCCGAACGATTCCTATTTTTCCTGACTTGATTATTTAATAAATACGTAAGGATGTGGAATCTAAAATTACACTAATACCGGTTACCGTTATAATAATAGCGTTAAAATGCCTCGTCGGCAGTTGATATGCTTCATTATCAACTTAATAGTTACACTGCTCAGTATGCAGTCTATGTAAGGTAACTATATTAATAAACAACTTAAGGCATTATTCTACCAATAAAATGTCTCGAATTCGGACTCATTATTTTGAATGGAACAAGATCCTATAATAATATTGTTCCTTACTCGAATTATAAAACGCACTACGTAGAGACTAAAAGGAGACTCTGAGTACCTAAGTCTTTAAGTTTACAGAAATCAACAGTTAGTTATGGTTTCTCTACTGCCAATAAAACTACCACACTCAAAATACTTGGTATAATGTTCCCTTGCCCTCCTGCCGTATATTTTACTCTTCGCTATGGTTTCCAAAGAGTTCCAAACCGAAAAAAAAACATAAATTAGTTGTCAAGGACATGGATTGTCAGAAGCACCCGGGCCGGAACTGGAGGATCGGATCCTTCCGACGTATTAGAGCAACAATAGCCTGAGGAGTGACGAGAAGAGGATATAATTAAACGCTCCGGCTCCACAGCATCCCCCCCTCTCATCAAGTTCCCAAACCTCGGCCCCGAAATTGGTTCCCTTTTAAATTGGTGCGTGAGGCCCCCCGACCGGCTAATGACATTTCTCTCTGTCTTTCTTTTGCTCCGGTTAATGAGTCCGAATAGCTCTCCGAGAGAAAGACATGAACTAGGCTGAGGTTATTCAACCTTTCGAGTCTTTGCCGGGAGGAATTCGTCCAATTTTGTATTTCACGAATCCTTCGTAGAGTATTGAAATGGTAAAATTTCGGTTCTTATTTGGTCCCTGAAGTCAATTAGGAACCGCGCCAGATATAATCTCTATAGTGTTTGACACCGCTATTAGCTATAGTTATACCGTCTGCTTTGCCGTACGTCATTATTTTCTACGGAGCATGAAATTCCCCCTCAGCGTGCCCGATTTATTACAGGTAGAAAACCAAATAGTTTGGAAAAAATACGTGTGATATGTTTTTCCGGTCTGTAAAATTATCGCAAAATCATTACATAACCGATTCGAAATTAGGGTTGATGTAATGCATAATAAGATATAATGGATAAGCGGGAGTCAGATTCTAAATATGTAGTTTCCGTCAGTAAACTCATGCTTTACGAAAGAGAGAGGAATACTGGGAAGATCCTCTGCGTGCCAAGCGATAAAACTTGCCATCCGGAACTACCATTCATCTTTTGGAACTTCCCCAATGTTCCGCCCTAATATTTCACTCGTACCAGCCGAAAGTATACATAAGAGCGAAAAAATGAAGTCAACACACTCCGTCATACTCATACGCTTTTTATCGAAAAACTGATGACGCTGATCAGTTATGCGATAACAGCATTAGTGTGAAGATACACCCAATCGTGCGATGATAGAAATAATCCTTCATCGATACTTTAAGTCTGACTAACCAGAAAAACTAAAGGTGGGCGAGCAACTAATTCCATGATATCGAATTGCCTGTACTGGAAATGGAGTACGAATTTGCCGTCTCAGTCGTTCGAGCGTAATTTTGTCATTAGCCATCATCACCTGATATATATATATAGGCGCGAGATGGCCTAATATAAAAGAAGCGAGAAAACTCGAGGCGGTGCAACATAAGACAGATATCTTAGCGGGCGGGACAGATCCTCCTGGTACGGGTGAAAAGCGAGCGGGTCGCGGCTCCACTCCTCTGAGTTCGTTACTTTCAGTAATTCTTCTTCTGGTTGTGGCGGCGCAATTCTCCCTTAAAGGGGGAAAAAAACCGGTGTCGAGGCCTCTCCAGTGGGCCCCTTCCCGTTTCGAATCCCCCCGCCTGTTTTTGTCCCGGCTCCCTTTCGGCCCGCTCCTTGAATGGGATATTTTTTTTCTTCGCTCTTTCTCACTCTCTTGAATTTCGGTCAAGCCCGACTGAATGGGCCTTAATTTGCGTGTCCCCAGCCTTGGCACCTCGGCACGGGAGTTCTGTTATTGGTCAAGAACTCCAGGAAGGTTCATTAGTTGGCTTCGTTAACGCACCTCCTTTAACCAACGCGCGAACCACTATTGCACGCTTTTGTTTCGACTTTTCATTTAATATTCAGTTTAGATTTATGACTTAAAGAAAATCATGTTCGCCACCGAGATTCGAACCCGGGAACCAGACCACAATTGTATTTGAGAGCAGAACCTCAAAATTGCACATTGGCAGGGAATTTGTTCAACTAACGAATTGAATTCTAATGAGTATGGTTATGAGCTCATCTCGTTTAATTAGTTGAAATTCCGAATTCACCGGCAATAGTGATCCGGTTAAAGCAGACTCGTATTCGAATAGCTGTCAAACTGAATTTTCCTTTAATTACAAATTTAAACATTAAACGATAAAAGCTCATAATGGTCTATCGAGCTGTCACATGGGTGAAAGTAGGGTTAATATTTCAAGGTACCTGGTTCGAATTCAAGCGGAGTTCGACATATCATTTCCCCTTTGCTGCTGCCCTCCACAGATAGGAACAGTTCTCATACGAAGCTTCTTCCGCATTTATCATACGCGTACCCTGCAATAGTAATGACACAATACTAATGATGGTGGCGAGAGGCCGAAGACGGTCTATTTTATAACCAAATAGGCTAGTGAGACAGTAATGTGCAAGAGTTCTATTTCTAATTTTAAACCGAAAGCCTGAAGAGGAGATAAAGCACGTTCAGCCAAACGCCTGAGTCACTTGGAACATTCTAATCGTTATTGCTTCGAACGTTTTCTTGTATATAGCAGACTGCTAATATTACCATTATAATATGATAAATACTAGTAATATTTTGAATATAGAGGTTTCTTTTTACTGTGAATTCTTAACTAGTAAAGATAGCGACAATTTATTTAATCTTTTGGTTCGCGACGAACAGACTTAACGAGGGGGGACAGTAGAAAGAACCATACTGGTCCCTCGGAGACTACGAAAAAGGTATCAAAAAACTTTTATATTGTTCGTATCTGGATCGACAAGTTAATAAAACGAAGTCATTTAGACTTGAACGTTGAATCCAACGAGTTCTAAGACTTTAAGACATTTAAGCAGAATCTTTGTACACTTAAAACGTGATTATATTCCCAACCCTCGCGCAGTTGGTATCTTAAATTGACCATTATTTTTGTACTAATTTATTTTGCCGACACGCTTTGCCGGCAGACACGACTGAATCTGGCCTGTGCATCCCTAGACCGGATCTCGGGCGGAGTTAACGGGCCTAGCTTTAAAACGAGGAGGTGGGTGGTGGCGCTAATTACGAAAATGGAATTATTGTTCCGTGTCGGGGCGACATCCGTTGTACGTGCTGTGTGTTATTCTCCGCCGTTTCAAAGTATCGGGAGATGGGGGGCCCGGCCCCGCCGAAAACGCGTTACGGTTGTCGGAGGGATGCGTGGCCCGTGGCCGTTAGCCGGCAGGCCCTAACGGCAACCAACCACACAAACCCTTTTCTCCCAATCTCCTCCAGCGCTAACCCACATTCGCGTTCCGCGGCAACACTCGTCACAACAAGCTTTGTTCATCGTTTAATTAACTTCTCTTTTTTTTCGGTTTTTATTGTTATCTGATCGTCATCGGAACGATATTGCCATTAAACACGGCCCGGAAAGTATGGCGCCGTTACTACGGCGACCGAATGGTAAAATTATTTAGAACAAGAAGAATTATTCCCAGGGGAATCTTTTCCGCGTTGAAAAAAATTAACAGATACAAACATATTCGTTGAAAATATCTGCCAATAACGAATTATATTTGCAATGCTTCAGAGGTTATGTGGCAGAGTATTTTTCCATTTTTAGGATTGCCCCAACCCGTTATGATACGTTTTATATTTTTACTAAGCCCTACGCCGGAAATGTTAGTAATGCCTGAAGACATGGAAATTTCATATATTGTCTTCGACGGTATGTTATACTGTTCACGACGAAGTCCGGTTTCGACTTTCGGTTTCACGAATACCGGAGTGTACGGCGCAATTGCGTGACGTTCGCTGGGTGATCTGATTTCGAGGCCGGTAACGCTGTTGCCCGAGGCAGATAGGTGGTAATGGCGCTCGGGGAGTAAAGATTTCGTACCTCCCCGTGTAATGAATAGGGCATTCGGATACTATCGTAATCTACGTCTGTGAAGGTATACCAATAAGTAATGGGCGAACCGTTGTCGTAATTAATAAATTAATTTTCCGCCTTTGTATTCTAACTTGGGTTATTTTATTAGTTTTATGGGTGAAAGAGCGCTAGAGATTTTTACATTCCCTAACATTTGTTATCGTTCGACACTCGATGTGGAGGACTCCCAGCGTTGCCTTCTCCACTCTCCCCGACAGTTCTAAACAACCTTCGACTAACATCCCCTGATAAATGGCGCCTGCAGAGGTTCTAGATTATGCTAGATTCGAACCAGTTATTGGAAACTTCGTTGTACCTCTATCGGTACTTTTGAGTCCATATTGTGCTAGGCACCGAAGGATGAGGTCCAATCTCTTCCGCCGCTAAAAAAAGGCGCACGGGGCTTAACGGTAAGCTCATCGTTGACCGAGGCGAGCGGTAAATTCGGTGCGGTAAAACCGTGAGCAAATATCCGGCGGGGTTGCGGGAGTTATTGTAAATGCCGGATAGTAGCGGAGTCGTGCCGAGCGGGCGGCCATGACGCCAGCGACCGCCGCCTCCTCGTCGTGAGGCCACCACGGCTCGTCGTGCCCCACACCAACCCTATGACCACACACTAAAACCCAACTAACCTTCCTCCACTTATATACTTGTTATCTACACGTATAAGTAATGCGCATGCTTAAATAGTCAACGGAAATGTGAGAAATATCTAAACGGGTTGTACTAGAGAATCCCGGCATCCGTAATATGCTGTAATTTAATTTAAAGTGATGTTTTGGGGTCCCGCGATCGTTTTTGGAATTTAACTGTTGTCAACTGATAACACTTTTCAGTGTGTTCACTACTCCAAACATTATTAGTACTAACGAAACCGACAACCCGAATGGAAGCAGGGTTATTATCACCTACTTATCATCTTCGTGTGTGTGTTTTCATCAGGTTTCACAAGTGATTAACATTGGGTGGATAGCGAAGATACGATTGTCTCTAACCGATTTTACCGACTGACCAAAAACGTACAAGAACGTGCTAACATCATATTTTCACAGATTCGCGAATTGGCCATTAACGATTAATGTGTTTTCTTCAGTTTTCGTTTGTTTATTTTTAATAGATACGAATTCCGCTTTTCATATACCGAGGATTTTACCGAGATAACTATTTTTTTATTATACCGAGTAGTGGAGGATATAAGCGCTCGGAAGAATATTTAATTATGCAAATACCCCTGTGTATCCAGTCGGAAGGAAATCATTAAGGGTTGAATGCAATATTTTGAAAAACAGTTATGAGTTTTCTAGATTTAAGTTTTTACTGGGAGCATTTATTACTCTGAAATTTTTAAGTTTTTTTAATGCTCTTTGAGTTGAATGGAATTTAATATTTTGTGTACCTTATAGACGAGATAAGATACACGAGCCATTTTTTCTGCCTTTGGGGTGATTTTCTACTTGTTTCTCCTTTTACGATGCCTGAATATACATTTGATATGAGTTCTTGACTGGACCTATTTCCAGAATTTCTCAGATCTAAAATGTAATAGGTAATTAAAAATAAACCAAAAATTATTTCCGTTAAAAATCGCTTCTTAACACTTATTAATAAGCCCAGGCACTACCCGGTTGCGGTGTATTCAACAGGTCGCCCAACTGGAGCGAAATCTCGAACCGCAACAAATTCTAATCCAAAAACCAAACATAATAAATTTTTATGCATACTTCGGGAATATAGCAAACACATTCCCTATGAAAATATATTCTTTTATAAGGCTGAATTTTGATTATTAGAAGGTAATCTCATAAAATATATATTTTATGAACTTTCGACATCTACTGATTTGTGCTCGAGTACTTGAAACAATTTCATACTCTTTCTGAAAGGAAAATAAATTAAGAGGTGTAATTACAGTACTGACACAGTATATAGGTTTTCTATCTCTTAGAAATTATTTATTTACGTTTGCATACTATATGGGACTTTTATTCAAATGTTGTCATAATTTTCTATTGTATTGAAGCAATGTGATGAGAAATCGTATTAGAAATTGGTAGCCGTCTTTGACCTGTCGTTTTACGGTACATATTAGATCGGTCGCTTGACTAACTGCGCCAAAATACGTGCGCTTTTATTTTTCTTCACGCACAGGCTATAGCTTAGGTGATTAATCCAGTACTAATATGCACAGTCTTCATTATCCTATGGCCGCCGGTAAATTCAAGAAAAAACCTTGCGCCGTCGATTTAATGGCCGAGGGTGAGGGGGGCGTCCAATTTTCAGCACGGATTTGCAGATTCCCGGCGGTCCCGAACCCCTTTTCCCCTGTCCGGCGTACCCTTGACATTTTGACTTTCCCAGGCCCCCTTACGCCGGGTAAATAACGGCCGTCGGTATGTGGAAAATTCAGTTTTTCAATTGTCAATTGCGATAAATGCGTCTAAATAACAACGCCATACTCACGGCACATAATTTACTTGAAGTCCGTCAGAAAAATAAATCCTAAACATCCCGTCCAGTTGAAAATATATCCGTAAAATTTATACTTTAAATAAGATATTGCCCTAGAAATAGGTATTTACCGAAACTGGTACCTTATGTACAAATATTATAGGTCTCATTGGGGTAGTCCTTTAAACTACAGATGAAAAAATTATTTTTCTGGTCCGGGACCACGTACGTGCGACTGATGTTAGCGAGAAATAATGGAACCGGTGAAGATCGCAAGGATGATAACACTAACGTAGTATTTTTTAAATGTAGTTTATTTAAGGTTGGGGGTGGTAGCTGTAGCAGAAGACTATGGAAACGGTCAGGCACCGGGCGATACGTACTGTTAATTCTTTTGATTTTTTCTAAACCGAGCGGTATGTACCTGGGAAAGTGAATACTCTCATTCTCGTTAGAGAACAGCATCTAATAATAGGGACAATCAAAGCAAAACAAAGAAAAAAAACAAAGCGGAACAATTGGCAAAATCCCCTTTGGCGTGGGCAACGGGCCGGTCTTACACAACGGGACTGCTGGGCCGATCCCGGCCCTGTTTGACTTTCAACTCGGAGCCGCCAAACAACAAATTGAAATTTAAATTCAGAAAGCCGTTTGCTGACATTTCACGAGGGCCGCTCGCTCATTTCGCAAATGAGGAGGATCAGAATCCTGCCCCTCCCCTCAGGCGACAATATTAATCGCCGTTCTTTTCCGTCCAGTTGCCACCAACGTTCGGTTATAGCGCCCCAATATTTATCATAATAGTCGTACAATGTACTGTGCCCTGTGCCATCGGCGTTTGGGATAAGCTTAAGACGCAGATAAGGAATAGGTCGAGTTCAAATACTAGCAATATCCTAGAAAAGTATTGTCTCGTACATTGATTGGTGCCAGTATCTGTTTTGTAGCCATCTTTAATAGGATTCAGTCAATAAATTATTGAGGCTCTGGTCCTTAAGTTCCTGGCATTTTATGAAAATATTTCTGCTAGATATTCTCCGGTTTATTCAATGAAATATTATTTCCAACCTGAGTCGTCCAATGTTAGTCGATTTCTTCTGACAGTTTGTTTATGATATTCCTTTTAGGGATGTATTTTTAAAACTCAATTCATCGCAATATTAAAGAATGGTCTTGTCCAGAATGCATTGCCAAAAAAGAAATGTGCCACAGTTTTCCCCGGCAGTTGACTGAAATATTTTGGACCTTTCACCGCGTGAACTTGGCCAACAGACCTACTGCTCCAATTAGTCAAGTGTGACCGTCCAGAAGTGTCGGATCCAATATGAATAGAATTTAAATATCATGACACTCATGATTTTATAGACCAACTATATATAAAATAGTATTTTATATTAATAACATTGTGGTTTTATTTTCAATAAAACTCAGTCCAATATTGTATATTTTACTCTATAACCAAGCTGGGTGGATTACATACATATTCCAAAAGAGTTTTCAAACAAATTTTGTTTATTTTATTTAATACTCTTATTATTGTTTCCTATAACTCATTTCACTTGAACAAACTGTATCACTAGCACTCTGTTCAAAGGAGAATTAACGTTAACCTCTATCGGTTGGATACTAGACGAAATTTTGTTGTTACACGTTGTAAACAAATATAACGAAAGCGACGCATAAATATCATATCACAGCTAGAATTCCTGAGGCGAATTTACCGAGCCAGCTTGTTAGTATGGCATAAACGTTAGTACATTTTTAGAAATTAATTTGGAAACGTGACGACTTGTGTGATTCAGGTGGCCACAGCGGCAGAGGGCTCAATATGCGCGCTACAGGAGGAGCTCGCAGCGTGAATTCTAAACGCCGGCCGTCAAGGTCTGAACCGCCAATGACAATTAGGCCAAAAAAAATTAGTTAGTTTACAACTAACCGGGCGGTTATTCACGTTCTTCGAGACAATAGTGAGATCTGTAGGGCTCATGGGAAAAGTGTTGTGACAAATTACAAGCGAACTTAACCTACTCGGAGAAATCGCACGAGATCTTTGACCTTAATTAGCCGAAATGAATTTATTTTGTCCAGATATTTAATAAAATGAAAGGAACGAACTGTCGGATTAATAGCGGACAAAGTAAAATTTTTAAAAGAATAATCAGAGTACTAATTAAATAGAACTACATACTGCGTATTATACGACGAGAAGTGATGATAGATGTAATATCTGTAAAACATTTCCAATTAATACGGGAATAAAAAGTAAGAAAGGCGCATATTCTGATAAGTGGCTGGGATAGGTATCTGTGGTAGGCGGAGACCGAGTGTCTGAGCGGGATTAAAACCGATTGGGGAAATGAGACACGTCTGAGGGGGAGCGGCGTGCCGCATGGGAAGGAGGGCGACGGTCAACGCGTCACGTAGCCAGAGAGGGCCTCGGCACCCTGCTTGCGAATTTTACCCGAACGCCGTCGATCATTCCGCTAATACTAATTTGCAGGGGATCTCAGCGGAGCCCTGTCCGGTTCCGGAAGCTCCCGGACGTCACGGCCCTGTCGTATGAGCCCGCCCTCACGTAGGCGGTTCCAGTTAGCGGGGCCGCAGTTTTCGAGAACCGACAGATATATCTGGCCACTGATGCCCCAAAGCTACGTCGCCTGAATACCTGCCCGAGATCAACTCTGGACAGTACCCCAAGTAAAACGATAAATACCTTTTCGTACTGTAGAATCCTTGGACATCACATATAACACTAAACAACACCCCACCCAAGTACTAAGGCATTAACACATTCCCAAGGGTGGTTTTGCTGGGAAGCTGGCAGAACAACTAAATATGGTTGGCGTGGGACCTAATCAACCCAGCGGAGTGACCCATTTTCGTGCCCATGCTGACTCCAAAAACTGTTGGACGATTTGTTTCAACATGTTTGTGCACTCGACCAAATTTCGTCTCCTCTCTTTTGTTCGACGAATCCAGTATCTAGTGATTCCTAATTATGTCTATATTATCAGTAAATAAATCAGTCTATATTGTGCACACATATATTGCACCCTCAGGTTAATGAGAGAATACATATAACATTGAAATTAAAACTATTTATCCCTTAATTGGTACGATTTATTACATTATAATTCAAAATAATCTGATAAAACTTATGAATAATTTCATTTAAGTACAGCTGAAAAATTGCCACGCAATAATGCGGTTTGATTTATTTCCCGCGGACACCTCACGCGTTGAATAACTATCGCAGCCTCTTTGTTCGAGTCCGTGAGTAATCGGGTCGACGCACGAGCGTAAGGTCCGGGCGAAAGGAATTCGGGAACAATTTTAGCCCATCGAGGCCTTGACATTTATCGCGGCTCGATTACACGCATCAATTTTTCCATCGACCAACCCCGCGGACGTCCCGCCTTTCCTTTGCGCCGAGGGAAAACCTTTCTGCAAAAATCCCCGGCTCGATTCCGCGATCTGAATCAATTTCCCGGCCGATCGTTCAAATTCGATCGGAGGCGGTACGCTACAATGGGAATACTTTCACCGCATGCGTTGATCCATTCCATGGCCAGTAACGGTACAACTCCAATCAACTGACAAATCGCTAAACCAAGTTTCCAGTTCGCTACTATTTCCAGTTTTACTCGGAATGGAATATTTGGTCGGTTCCTCACCGCGAATTTTCGCGGATGCGTTCGGGTAATCTGCTGACATCCTTTAATATAATTTCCTAATATCGGTGAAAGTCCCTAGTCTCTTTAGGCTATATCCAGCTGATTCTCCAACTGCTTTCAATAAATTATAAGATTAACGAGTTAAAAGAAAAGAAGAAGGAATTTCTTCATTAGAATGACTAGTAACCTGCGGCCAAGTAATACTGGCAAAACATTTATATTTAATTCGTACATGCCAATGGTCAAATAGGATACCGGTTGAGTGTGGATATGATCACCTTTTGCGTGGCCCTAGGTGCGTCAGCGCGGCTAGCATTAACATGGACGCGGGCAAATTGTGGACGCAGTATCGGTCACGTATACCTCTGTGTATCTTTCAGCCGGGGGCTACAGTCGGACCGGCTACACCTCCGGATTACCCGCATTCGCGTCAATCCGATTTCCCGCGAAGCCAGCAACGCGCGTGCGGGGGGGGGAGGCCGGCTAAATTGAACTAGCCAACTCAACACGTACGCCCCGGGCTGCACCGGACCCGAATATGGGATTTCAGTTTCGATTGGTTAATTAATTTCGGTTTGTCATTGCACCAGAGATTTATTATCTGAAAATATTATCGGAAAGTTTCTCGGCTCCCGAAAGTCTTTGAATCGCATTCAATTTGCTGACATCCTTAACCAAAGACATTATGAGCAGTTTACCTACGAGCAGTTCAAATGTGTCTTATATTCTATCTACGATTAATTTCGTCGTCGTATAACTTAAGGATTGAACTGAAGAACAACAGAAGGAATAATATTAACCAACAAAGGGCCAATTGAGAACGAGAATCCCAAGTTAGTTATTCCTTTCAGGCGTGAGATTTGTATCTCCTCCATGTTGGTTGGACCGATGCTAATTAGGTTATGGTTTTTCCCGTTCGTCGGGGTAATCCCACAGTATTACGGTGACGTACTTAAACATGTCGGATGCCGCTGACATCTTTGATATACTGTAAAAATTTGAATCTATTAAGTAGACAAACCAAATAAGCTAAAGCGTAATTTCAAAGATTTCTCTTAAAGTTTATGAGTATCACGACCTCAGTGATACGGTTAATGGTTTGTGTTTCCAATTATTTACGTATTCAGACTTATAGAAATCGAAATATGTATCCACCGAATATTGCGATAAACTCTATTTCCATTATTGTAACTGTTGATATCAAACAACTGGAAAAATAAGCGCTGGACTGGAAAGAATTAAATGTTGGATCGGACAGGTCTGTAAATAATCGCGCGTCCAACCGGCACATTTAACGGACAGCATGTTGAGTTGGATCGAGACTGAATGATCCCGCTAAAAAGCACGCGGAAGTTTATTTTGAAATATTGTCGATTCGGTTTTTTGTTTCGATCCCAACAACAATTTTTTCACTTTTTATTTCGGCTAATATATGCCACAATTTTCAGTTCCCCTATTTATTATTTCCCTCTTGACCTTTGGCTAGAAAGACTTAAAGAAAATTACAGGAATATCTGATTCATTGTTACTATTGTTATAATAATTGTATATATCTATTCATAAAAAAAATGAAATTAGGAATTATGTTATATACATTGTTGAACGATTGGGCATGCCAGTGGCAATTTACTTAACGTCTCACCTGTTTGGGCTGAGAGCGCGTTGAGTTGCACCTCTCGGGCATGGTAATGTGTTCTCCGGTGGGGGGGTGTGGTCCTGTGTGTGCGCCTTCTCCTCCACCCAGAGCTTGCATACTAACAGTCGTTTGAGCACAATCCAATACTGTTTTCAACGTTCAGACCGAGGTCAACTAAGCATACGTGCTCAAGCTGAAAAACCTACCATTTCCAGTAGTCCAAATCCGAATAGAGAGGTCTCCCTTGTGGTCTCAAAAACGATAAACGCCGTTCTCCTATCTTAAAAGACTCCCAAAACTGGCCGTACATCTAAAGTAAACAGAGAAGAAAATTGAGAGAATAAAAATATGAAATCAACTGTGAGCGTTTTATCAAATAAAACCCGACTCTAAACCGGTCAGTACAATTGAACACATATATCTCCAAGGAATTAGAGCGAATATAACACAGGAATAGTTTCTCGCACAGAAGCCGGTTACATTAAGACCAAAGTCCAAGGCAAATATCGCGATAAAACAAGATTTCAAAACTTTTAGCGCTGGAATCAATTGTCCATGACTCCTCTAATATAATGAGTAAGGTCAAAATGCCTGGAGATAATATCTTTTAATATTTTTTCGCAGCCAAAAAAATGTGTTTTTTATAGTACGAATTAACTGTTTAATAATGTGCGAAATAAGAAATCCTTTGAAAATAAAATGAATGAAAAGTTGTACTCTCTCTTACAGTTACAGTATTCCACAGAAATACAAAATGAAAGTATTTATCCACGCATTGCAGTTTATGAGCATACAAGTCTTTATCCGGTATTTCAATTCGCATAATCACTCAGTCCCCTTACACAGTTGTATTGCATTATGATCGTTTATAAAATGAAGGATTTGCCAATAGATAATTAAATGCATGAACTAGATTTATTTAATTCACTCGATCTTTTGCCTCCACTCCCTTATCTGGCCTCTATGCTAGACTTCTCTCCATCTTCAGTAGAATTCCATTCCAGAAGCATTCTTTTAGCCCTATCTGGGCGAAATTTAGATGTGGAATTATCTGTTATCTGTTAAGTTAAACGTGGCGCGCTGTACGACGGGGGCCAGCACAGCCGGTAATTGGTGAAAACTTATACCGGTATAGCCCTTTCCAGTGCCCATTTCTGCGGTTCGATCGGCGGATTTGCTGCCGGCCGGATCGGGTCTTGGTTTTCTGACCCTGTTTTGACCTCTTGAACTTTTTAATCTCCGGGTCGAGGCGTCACGTCAGGAACAAATCGTGTCGCCAGCATCGTTCGTTAAGCGGCTCTACCTCCTCCTCCCCCGACCCATTTCATTTTTATATTAGTCGAGCACGTAACCGTAAGCCCACCTCCTCCTCCTTCTCCTCCCCGATATCGGAATAAGCCAGGGGGCCTAAGGCGAACCTAACCCAATTTCGGGTACCTTATTTGTCTAGGCTATCGGTTGAGATCTGATCGCCCAATTGGCCGATATCTATCCGTTATAAATTGGGCCCGCCATTAGCCCAATCCTTATTCAGCCCGGAAACGGTGTCCCTCGAAACGGGAGGGCGGGGGTTTCACGAACTGGACCCGTGCCTGTACCTGAGGAAATAATCCTGGTACTTAAAATACGGTGGAAGGCCAGACTCGATCTCCGATTTAATTTGCAATATGAAACTACGAATCGAGGATGTATTATTTATTACTCAATTTTACAGATCGTATAAGTAGTTATCTGTTTTACTATACATGAAATGGTTGAGTCTTGTGATTGTCATTACACACTTTCAACATCAACCGCGATTAAGAATATCCATGATAATTAAAATGTCTATGTCAGAATACAATGCTTTTCTCAAATATATTTGATAATTCACACAGCTATAAACCAAAGAAACAAACAGAAATTATATTGCATAAATTACAAACATATTTTTAAAAAAATTATGATTTTGATTAGTTGTTTTATTCTAAAAAAAGAATGGCTCCAGATATCTTTAGGTTAGAATAGTAAAGCGATACGTACTCAAATGAATTCTAAGTATTTATTCAACCAACTTAAGGAGAGTATTACGTATTTAACATAGTCTACTGGCGTTGATGTCTTTTTAAATGTTTTTTAATTGCATCATCCACAATTCCTTTACATCAACTAAGTCATCCGCGCACACATACATGGTCTATACATAAAAGACGAGATTAAAAGAAAGGTATTTAATAAAATGGAATATAACTGGAATAATTAAAATAAAAAAAGAAATATTATTTCCGATTTTAAATAATTTATGAAAAATGCAGAGGCCAATTTTCTTCATATCGGTCGATATCCTACTGTTTCGACGATTGCTCAGTGGAATTCGGGAGCCATATTATAAGGATTATAAATTTCCACAGGTAAACGCATCTGTAAAATTATTGGTGACTAACAAACGCGGTAACCGGCTAGTTGCTTGCGGGAAATGCGATTTCCGGTCTCGCCCAGCCCTGGAAAATGGCTGCGATTAGATCGCAGCGGTTTACCGCCGAATATCTTGCGCGGCTTAACGGTTGATTTTCCCCGCCCGGTCCCAACACACCAAGGTCGGATACGCGCTTTAACACTTACGCAGGGGTTTAAATATTTCATATTACTGTTCTAACAAGACGGATATAAAAATGGCTTTTGAAATAACAACGCTAGACGTTGAACAGCTTCAAACTGGAATATCAAAAGTGTAAATCAACACCAAAAATATATTCCACTATTACTGTATTCGAGGGAATTACTAATTGTAAAATTATGTTTTACAACTTCCATCAAAGAAGATATCACGTCTTACTATAGTAATAGTACACGGTTAAACATTTATATATGAAATATATTTCTTGGATATATACTTAGGTTCTATTCAAGCAGATTACAAGGCGTGCCATGGGGGGGATTGGTTCGGTGCAGCCTCTTTTCAGATAATTAGACTATGCAAATTGCGGCACAGTGTTTTCAAACACGATGTTATAGAAATACACCACATTATAAAGTCAAATCTCCAGGTCTAATGAATGCAGAGGGTAAACGGTAGTTGCCTCAGATGTTGTGTTCGGCTCGCGGGAAATGTATCACTATTGTAATTAAAAATTATAAGTATCAATGTTCAAACCGTGCTATGTTTCGCAGTGAACATTTTAAAATAATAATAAAATAATGGTAAAATAGAGAGGCCACAATTTTAGGATGATCAGTGTAACATAAAACCACCGAAACATGAGAGTAATAATACAATTGACAGTACTTAGTACAGTTTGACTATGTCAAAATAAAGGGTAATAGTATTGGAAAGAATTGAAAATTAACAAATCATTCTGACATGCTGATAACCGTTATTCATGGAATGTAGATGTTCTGGATACTACCATTAATCCTTTAATTAAAAATGAGTTAATGTGTTCTCACTAATCTAATATCTCATTTAGAATATATATATATATATATATATATATATATATATATATATATTTGCAAGATGATATTCACATCCAACTTAAAAAAACACCAGTGAAAGTGAAATTAGTCAATGAATCTAATCTATAAATTTTACTTTCCTGTGTACGTATTTTTTTCATATCATAAATGATGCCTAAATATCGTGTTCATTAAAAAGAAGTGATTTATTATGTCGTTTCGTCATTTACTATTTCCAACAATGTCTTAAAGCACGCGGCGATAACAAAAATTTTGTAAAAAATGAATTTAATATCCCGCAAGACGACCGAAGTTAACAATTATTAGTTTTACTCTAAATACAGCCCGCGGGGGGGGGGACTGGACATTTTCCCAGTTTAATTTATCGAATGCGGTTTCGACACGCGCTATTTCATTTATCAAACTGTTTTCAGCGATATCATTAAGTAGATTTTCCAAAATTTCCCAAGTAATATTATTCAAATAAGGTTTATCGCCGAGGCCCCAACGTCCAGTAAGTAGCCCCCCCCTCTCACCATCTCTTTTTTTTTGTCCGAGCCCCAATCCCGATAAAGATTTTTAATTTGTATTACGTACCAAATATTACGTTCCGACAACGCCGCCGAGCGCCTACCCTGTTATCAGTTCTTGGGTAATATCCGTTAAAAGATCTGCTTGCACGGGAACCGAACCGATGGCAAAAATCACAGCTTTCGTGACAATTAGGTTTTAAAAATAAATCCGGGAAAACAACGATATTTAATTTGTCGTTGCAAAATGCTCTGGCTAAAATTTAAATATATTTAAACTTTAAAATAGTAAATACGTCCAACAATTTCCAATGTCCTTATGTCTATTGTACTTATGAAATTGAATGATATGTATTGTGCAGGACGCAATCAGGTTCAGTTTTGAGTAGAAATATTTTATAAGGTCCACAATTATTATTATTATGCCCAGAGGTATACTAGGTACATAGGTACCTTCTGTAAGCCAAATCAAATATGTATCGCTAATGCGTTGATTCGTACATTTTAATCGTTGCTGGAATTTAAATGAAAAATCTATGACAATCCTGTGTCAACTCAATTCGATTTTAGTATTTAAACATTCCTTCTGCCGTACTGACTCGACCGTCTGAGTGAAGGCGCTTAGCGCTAAAAGAGCCTTCCCTCAAAGCGGAATTCCCGGACTGTGTTGTTTTTTCCCTTCCCGGCGGTCGTTGGAAATTAAAGTCCCGGATATGGGGCAGAAGGCGGGTGGGGGCCGATGAAACAAGAGGGATGATTTGCATAGAATATTTTTTACTTTCGTTTGTCCCTCGCCGCCCCCCAACTAATCGGGCCCGGTAATCATTTCGTGTGCCGCCTCTGTTATTGAGCGTGCGCCTCCCAGAGCCAAACAAAACCAGAATCTAGAACACGACCCCGACACCCGCAGAATCGTGCCCCCAACAACAACCAACCTCTCCTACGCTCTATACAAGAGAACGGTCTAGCCCTCTGAATAAATTACTACATTCTACACAGTATACTGTAATAAATACTTTTTATACGTACTCGGAGTGGTACAATCGGCTATTTCTTTTGTTTCCTATTCATTTTTATACCGCAATTTTGCTGCGCCGATGTGAGCTCGTGATCGGACGGAGCGCTTATTCCTCCGATTGATTAACGAACTATCATCCGAATTGTATATCGTTCTCTCAATAAGCTTAAAGGTTACATTATGTACTGAGTATTATTTGAGATGATTTAGAACCTTTTAATTACTGTGCAACTGAGTTCTGGGTTCCGGCCGATCAATGGATGTGTAAGCCACCTACCTAGACTCTGTAAGTATCTCTTCGTGTCATTATTCGAGATGCGTCCTCAGCGGAGGAAGAGGCGGCGTCGGCCGCTCCTATATGAATTAACACATAATTAAACAGATGGATGACACTTAAAAATTCAGCCGTTCTCTTATCCCATCCGAGATTTTATCAGAGAGACTCGTTAATTGCCGCTAAGGCCTCATGCTATTATAAACTCATTTTAAATTAATTTAATTATGGGTAATAAGCATTATGGATATCTTAGAACAATAGAACAAATATTGTTAACAGGAAGTTACTATACTTATTGCTTATCATAAAATTCAGCCATAAGAGTATTTATATTCGCGAAATTTATTTTATACGTCTTTTTGGTATATAAATGTATTATAAGTTATTTATATGTTAATTCAACATGGTAAGACGATAAATCTACATTGAAAATCATATCTAAAATCCAAAATAGTCGTGGCCCTTTCCTTCTTCTCAGTGAGACGTAAACATTACATTATGCGGGTCATCTGTCAAGTTTATAACTGAGTTTATAAATGCAAACATTGTTATTGTAGTTTCCATCTTTCTCGTATATTCCATTCTCTCTTTTTTTTATTTCTTTTTAAACATCTCTTCTTTTGCTGTAAATGTAAATTCTCGGAGTGAATAAAGCATTCCAATATTGGAGCTGATGTTTGACGCATAAAAACGGAAATTTAGCAATTTTTAATTGCGATCCGGGAAAACTGAGCATCTGGGTATCGTTCAAATTTGAAAAAATGCAAGCCGTATGATCGCGTACCGTGACCCCTTTAGTTTATTATTGATACAATAATTAGCGTGGGGCAAACAAGTTGACATGGGAGGAGGAGCGCCATGAGCCGCGTATTAAAACTGCATAAAGTATGGCGGCGGCCCGGGATAGGAATGTTGATTTAGACACAGGCTTAGTGGAGTTCATGGAAGGGAGTGAGAGAGGGTGAGAGGGAGGAGAGAGAGAGAGAGAGAGCATGTCCCTCCCGCTAGCCCTTTGACATTGATCGCACCGGGGGGCTTACTTGGAATCCCTTAATAATTCAAACACCGAATAGGAATTCTCCAGAAAAGTGTATTTTCGCAGGGGCCAACATATAACGAATGTAGGTAATTAAGTAATGAGAGCTCCGTTAAGATATTCGGGTTCTCTGTCGAGCCTTGATTCTTATCCGCCGTGATTTGTTAATACCACATTAAAAATAATTCGTTAAACAGTCCAAACAGTCTATCATTCGCGTAAAAGCTTAATACAGTTGGCTGCAATTATTTTTGTATTGCGTTAAGTGTATCAGTCATATTTTAAGTGTAAAGGATAAATAACTTCTTCAGACTATAGCTTCAGATTATGGCCTGTATCAGAGTTATTATTATGAATATATATTTTTAAATATATAATTGAATTATTTCTGCAATTATATGAAATATGGGCCTTATTATAAAGTGCCTTATGTAGAAGCTTGATGACCATGTTTGAGACTTGAAGAAGGAATCACCCGCGTGGAAAGAAGGATGCGCTACCGGACATGCGAGGTCTTGAGAGAAAAAAGAAACAAATCGTTTATTTACGAGGTATAAATTCGGAGAAAATAGAATAGGACCGAAATTTGGCACGGTTGAGTTGGGGCCGACTACTGTTTGAGATGCAAACCCTCAGCTCCGGATTGGAGGGACGCCGTCTGCATAGCTAATCCGCCATCCCCTCCCCCGCCCCTTCAATCATTAGCCCGACTTAAAATGCAACATGGCCCAGATGGGCTGCACGGTGGAAACGGATGTTTCAGAAATAAGAAGGTGTGTTCTTGCGGAGTAGAGAGAGAGAGAGAGAGAGAGAGACAGAGAGGGAGGAGCTCGATTTGAGCCACTTGGCAATTGACACAGTTCAGTTTTCTGGGTTTCAGGGTTCAAGGTTGACTGCTCTATTGGGCGCGACACTCCAAATCGGAATTATTTGTCCTATGGGAACAGCAGGAAGCGTTGACTTCATATTATTCGTTGGTCCTGTATCTCACTTCAAACGCGAGTTACCACAGGCGACTTCGTTCGGGCCTGAGTGATTTGGTTGCCTCCTTTGGAACAAAATATTCACGAAATAAGAGGGAAACTGAAACAGTAACTAACTTAACCCAACCCTAATTAGTCTTGCATACGTTTCCACAATAGCGATCCAGATCATATTGTAAAGCATATAAAATTATTGTAGACTATTAATATCGAAATCACAGTCTTAAGGACATCATAAGGAAGTCAACAACTAGAATGTCTACTAGAGCACATCAGAAACATACCTAAAATTGGTATTTAGGCATGAAGCTTATTCTAACTTTGCCATTCTTCGAAACTGATCAAACATTATATAGCAAGCGGCCAGTTGGGGCTGCCGAAAATGATTATAATTTCGCCGTTAAGGACTGTTCAGAACGGTGTGATGGAATATGGAAAATATCGCGGGCAGTATTTATAGTTTTACTAATCAGAAAATACTCCTGATATCGTCAACACAATCCTGTGACTATTTATATGCGAGTATGACTGTCTCGTTCTTTTTCTTATTCCGAGAAGTGCTTTCAATAATTGGATACTGATTTTTTGTTAAACAAAATTAACCGGTAAATTAATCAGTTTTCATTCGAATATAATTCATATAAAACGCATATAAAAAGAATCCTTAGACTGTCTACGACGATTAATTCAAACAGGAAATGGACCAGATTCGGTTTCCTGCCTAAGTGTTGATAGGGGGAGGTGTACCATTGTACCGTCGGCTACGCATATTTTAACGGCTAACAGCCGAGTCCGACTGGACGCTTCTTCTCGTACCTACTTCCGGTTAGGTCTTGAACAGATGTCCGAACGATTTCCTGTTGGAGGAGAGGTAGAAACTCGAAATCGTTACTAGATAGGCCCAAGCGAAGTGGTATTTAATTGTACGAAAAGGGTGGTAGGGGGTCTTTATCAGTTCTCCTACATCGTAATTGCGTTTTTTAACTAATGAGAACGATAATGACTACAGTGTATGCAAATGGGATCCCGGCCTTGTCCGGCCTTAATTATTACTATTATGAAGCCGGCGTTTCGAACTCTTGTTTGTATTTACGTCAGTCCGTTTAGGGCCATGCACTTAACCACGGGGAGAAACGTTCTAGAGGCTTTTGATTTAATATTTGATTTTCTTCTTCATCATATTGCATTTAATGGAGAACTATAACGCAATAATATATGAACTATACGAAAAATAAATATAGCTTTTATATGAATGTATAGTTAATTTTTTTCCAAAATTTATTAGATATCAACAGTTAGTTGACTGTTGGTTCTATTATTGTCAATTTTTGATCATTCACTAATTCTCCATGAAACACATTGAAATAATAATTATTTCAATTGAGGAATTATAAGTTTAAATTCTGGATTTGATACTGAATTAAATTAATTCACTTCGAAAAGCCCTGAAAATGAAAATTAATGGACTGATGGTTATTACATCCTGCTCATCAAATTTTAATAATGATCCATTGATGTGTCCATTCCAATATAAATAGGTTTGGACCATTCACTAAATTAATATTGTATATAATACGTATGTGAATATGCAGTTTAGTATTGTTGTAGTTGTATCCATTGGTCTCGACAGTGAAAATGTATAAGCTATTATAATTATTAAATTTCTAAAGTATTATGGCCGTATTTCAATAAGAACTCTGTATATTGTTATTACTGGTAAATTAATTCTAAACATACCTGATTAAAATCCAGCACTTTAGAAGAACTTCTAAAAAGGCAAAGTGAGATTAGCTATGGTTATGTTTAACTGGTTCGTGGGAGGAGTCTGTTGTTTATATAAGGGCGGGGAAAATGAAATAAACGCAATTTTACTCATCCAGGTAATAGTAGCTCATGTTCTATTTACGATATCTGTAAAATTATTTCTAATTTAAGGCAATATTTCGAACTGGGAGTTAAGCGAAATCGAGTACCTTTAGTTCGGTTCGTAAATCAGTGTTTTACCAATGTTCAAATACCATGGTAACATGATATTCGGTCTCAGATTCGGAAAAAGGAGGAGGACCTTCTTGATTAAACTCGAAGTGCCCGAGGCAGGATATCTGGGGGGGAAAAAAGCTATTAAACTTATTAAACGGGTCTCCCTCGAGTAATCCTCGGTTTTGTGTTCGGATATTCATAAAACAGAGTTACAATATTTTCTGCCGAATATTTTATAATCAGAGATTGTACAGAGCCGTGATAGCTCTCTGAAATGTATTTGCGATTATATAAATTTCTCGAGACCATGAAGATCTGACAACGTTGTTAGACTCCTGATTCTGATGATTTAGCTAGGTTTTGCAAAAGTCGAGTGGATGAAGCAATTACACTTACGATATCTGCTATGTGTAAGATCGCCGCGTTATTCGATCGTCTACGGACGCGATTCCCGGGCCGTAAGGTCGGCCTATCCGACAGTCCGGTCGGAAAGCGTTTTCCTTTTTTTACGGTCGGCTTTTCCTCGCGTTTCCTCCGGCCAGCTGCCCGGGTAGAGAGTCGGAAATCGTTCTGGGGAAGCGGCTCCGCGTCTCAACCGAGTCGTCGTTGGCGAGGTTAGGTTTTTCACGATCGTCCGACGACAAGCCCCCGAACAGTCTGGCGGCTGTTAAATGGAGCGTAGAAGGAAACCGACTGCGTTGTTTCGCGAATGAGACTGGAAGGAGGAGGAGGCGAAAACCGGGGAGAAAAAAATTGCGATCGGCGGTAAGAGCGAGACGTGCACCGGTGTGGCACCGGGCCCGCTCAACGGTACACGGCCCCCCTCTCTAGGGGGCCCCCCCAACCTCACTGCACCCGTCGGGCAAAAAATGGACCCCGAGGAAAAAACCTAGGGTGCGCCGGTTACGTCTCAGAGGAGTCCGTCCGCCCAGGACGGACCCGCCGGCGGCTTTCCCACGGGGTCGTAGACACGACGCGGAAACGCCTTCTGAAATAATCCGCGACGGAATATTATTGTAATTCACATCGGTTAACCCACCTGACAATAGGTTTCCGGGGCGCGTATCGCTCATATATTTGTTGATGCGGTCGCAGTCATATTCCGCATTCATAATTCATTAATACATAACACGAACATCGCATACAGGTGAGAGATTCGGGATATCATTCCTGAACAAATCATTAGAAACTGAGAAGACCATATATCGTTCAATGTATTTATCATATATCGTTGGATGTATCCATTCATCTAAGTAAGATGACGTATACCTTTCATTTGAGGTACTGTCAACGAGAGTTTGAATACTAATCTTGCCATTTTCTGTCTCCAGTAGCCTTTTCCTATGATACTCTAGACGATTTCTCGTTGTCGTCATCGTTTATTTTCAATATATTATGAAACTGCCCATGATAGTGAGTATTATAAGTAAAATCGATTACAAAGATTCTTAGTGATAATACAAAATTATTTTTCCTATGTATCGACAAAACCCATGTAAATTTTAGCAATCTCAACGATTAACACTACGTTCATTTTTATAAATTCTTAAATATGGGCGTGTTTAAAGAAAAAATAGAATTGGGAATGTTTATCTAACATATAGCTGGATAAGTTTCCGTGCCGTTTATCTCTCTCTTGTTATCAATTTGCGCGTTAACAGGTGCATTAAATTAAGTACAGTGGAATTCACAAATCCTATATTATTGTATAAATGTTTCACATATTTTACAATATGTACTACTAGGCACATAATAACAATCTACACGACCCGTTATAACATAGGCGAATAATGGAAACAGACAAATGGGACGTCTGCAGAAGTTGGAAGAGTCGAATCTAGTCACGAATTAAAAATTACCATTAATCCACAAATCATTTCTCCGCGTCCGCTTCTGGATTCGAACGAAACTATTGAGTGGCATTTCGTGTGCGGATTACCGTTAAATAATTTCAATATGCAAATTGGGAAGCGTGTTTCGCGCGAGGGAAGAACGAAAGAAAAAAAAAGATGTCGGACGTTATATTATTCGTAAAGGTTTGTAAATCAAAGGTCAGTCGCCAGGAATTTGAGGCAGATACGAGGCCGGGTTCTAATGTCACGCCGCGGCCGCCGCGAATGCGTACACGACACTCACGGCCAGGCATTATGCTTGGATATTACATCGCTCCTCTCTAACTGTTATGTCTGGCTTAGTTAGTAGAATTTGTAGAAACCTATAGGAAATTAGACGATTGTAAAATTCTCCTACCGATTATATTGTGAATTATTTGAAATTCATGATCCGGTTATTATTTCTATTATTATTGGAACCTAATCTCCATTATTCCTCCTAATAAACAAGACGATGAAATTTCATAAGAAAATTCTAATAACGTCATACTTATCTATATTTCTTTATATGTATTAATACACCAAAATTGATATATTGCACTTTAAAGTTTATAAAAATCAGGAATCATTAATTACACTTCTCGGATGATACAATGATAAAACATTGACGCTAATTCACTCCTTACACTTTTAAATTGTAGTGGTTATTTTTTTCCCATTAAAAAATCTCATCAACTTCAGTCGTGTTACTTAACTTTCCCACTGATTTTCCACGGGAGTTCCGGCAGAAGGTCGAAGCCGCACATTGGGGTTCGAACGCGTGCCAAACTGCCGTAGGAACCGAAACAGACTAAAGTGCCCAATAAAACACTTTTCTTTATCAGCCGATAGGGAAAATCTCCCTCGGGAAAGTTTCCGGTTATTTGTGCCCGCCGACCGAGCGCAAACAGACCGCCTATTCGGTCGGTGGCTCAAACCATCGACCGCTGACATAGAACAGGGGGCCGGGTCCCGGAAAACAGACCTGACTTTTCCTTGAAAATTGCTTCCACAACCAATCCAGGCATATTCCACAGTTTTAAACGAAAAATCATTTTCCGGCCAGAAAGTTGAACAGGTCAAACATTGACTCATTTCACATATATTCATTCCAGTAGTCAACAATATTATTCATCGTTCGCATTTAATGATCTATAGGTCACGATGACTTATAGTTGAAATTTAAGAGCTCAATATATACGTCCGTAGAAATATTCAATTAATTTAAGAAATAGTCATTTAGTTTATTTCTTAAGCAGTACGTTTAGAGAGGGTACCTATTTTATGTTCCCCTTTTGAGGGCTTTATTTATGAATTTTTTAAATACGTATTTACATTTTCATACGAAGTTGCACGTCGTCTTAATGCTGGGCTCCTCTTCTGCAATATATCCATGCTAAAAGTGACTAAAATCTATATTCCGAGTTCTTAGGCAGCGATGCACTTTCGCAAGCCGGTTACAGTCCTCTCCAATAGTTTTGCACCGGATGTTGCAACGTCCGGAAGGAACCGATATTGCATTTCAATCATATTCACGTACTGAATGGACTCCTATTTGATTGGTTTTTTTGACGCCCAATTCATTACAGGCGATCGTATTTTCGCGCCGACCGGCAAATAAAAGTGTCCCTCAATTTTGTCCCGCCTTTGAATCTCAGCGGAGAGTGTTGACAAACCAGAAGAACACGTCATCGGATATAGGTCCGTATCCGTACTTGATAATGCATAAATAATTTGCAAAGAGCGCCGAACAGAACAGACGACTTCCTTCCACCGCACAGTGTTTATCTCCCTCGCTCTCTATTCCTAGACCCGTTTCTTTTATAATAAGCCTCTTTTCGTAGAACCATCGGAATCGGGTTTCGCAGTTGGAAGCGAGGAGAAAATAATAGGAGCGGCGAATTTTTTTTTTGTTGAGGAGTTCAACCTTTAACAGTTGACTGATTGCCAAGCTTTCCCCGCTAACGGCCGCCGCTTCTCACCAGGCGAACTCGCAGAATCGAGCTCGAATCCGCTTTCCGATATTCATCGGAGGCTATCGCAACTTCTCTAAATTTCAACTACGAAATAAATTTCCAATCACTCCACTATAGCGATCATACCGGACTACAGTCCGTTACTTCAGTAGTTACTACAAAGATTATTCAGAAATGTTAGAATTAAAAGATTTCCGTAGTAAGTATACTGTTAGTAAACCTATAACTGAAAATAACTCTTATCCGGTATCTCTTTCAAACGGCGATATTTTAAAGGCATTTCAGTTGATTTGCATTTTCCGAACGTTGCTTTCGTAGAAGGGGGTCTGGATACGTGAAGGCCTGCTTGGGTTAGGCCGCATTAGAATGCGATTGGGCGGGGTGTCGTTAGCGGCGGGAGTCCGCCCTCCAAACCCGGCATCCCTATCTAATTAATCGTTGAAAATTCCTCGAGGGCCGTGCAGGAGGGAACGCGGGGCATTCGAGGCGCGGTATTTTTATAACTTAGTTTGAGCGAAGAATCGCTACTACCCCTAATTGAACCGCCAATGAGACCGGGTTTTTTGTCCAACAATGGGTAACGAGAGGGGAGTGTACCGCATGAATTCGAAAAGGCTCTCTCTTTCAACGATTTAACCGTGTCATTAAACGTAAAGGCGTTTAGTTTGTATTATATAACATAGTTATTCAGGTAGGACCCAGAAATATTTCGGTTACAATAAAATAGTGTACAATTATATATAAGCAGCGGAACCAGTGGACTTACCGCTAAATAAAGTAAATCAACTGAATCGATAAAACACCAATAAATAATCTTTCAGCAAACTGAACTGGTTTATCTATTTTTTTAATATTAAAATAATATTCCCTTTTTCTCGCTTTTTGCCCCTTGATTTAATAAAAATATAAAATTATTTTTTGTATTCTTTATATATAATTTGAAAACAAAGTAAGTATTCAGATAGAATCATACCTTTACTGTCTCTGATGATGAAAAAGAAAACTTTTCAATCAGAATGTTTGATCACTAAACTTTTGATCAAACTCGGACGATTTTTGAAGAAACCCCGAGCGCTGGCTACTTCAAATCGAAACGAAACAGATCTCACTGGTCGGGGTTCCTAAGAATGAACTATGAAAGTTTTATTCAAAGGGCGCAAGTTTCCTCCGGCAGAGTTGGATATCTAGTAAAATGGTCGGTGGGCAAGATACTTTGAAAATGAGTAGCAACACATTTTTTCGTAGAATTTCCTTACTATTTTTTATGTTCCATCCGAAACATTTTGGTATGTCGTTTATTCTGAATCATTCATCGACATTATTTTTGGGCATCCGACTTGGTGTCTATTTCCCGCTCTTGGGGGGGCGGGGCATATATCATATAATAGTTTTACATATCCCGGGTAGCATATTATGTTTGTCCATTTGTACGGCCTAAAACAGTGAATTATCAACGGGAAAACACATTGCTTAAAAACGTCCTTTCGTCATTGTTTCCAAAACGTCTTTTCCAGTGGCGACCGCTACTACAGTGAAGGCGAGAAAATGGCCCTTTTCACCCAGTTATTAAAGTTGAAAGTACGACCCGGCTCAAAGTACGTTGGGGCATATTATTTACCGGGATACTGATTTGGCCAATAATGCAGAAAAGCGTGGAATGGGGTGCAGTGGAGCGGGCAGAAAAGAAGTAGAACACTCTGGAAGAATGAAAGCCGCGGGTCTAGCGGGGAAGGACAGATGCTCATATTGCATCAACGTTTACGACCCCGAGTCACAAGCCGCTGAATATATATGAAAATATAAAGCTCGGCGACTTTAAATTGCCTATTTATTTCGCATAAACCGGCCGAGTTATTGCCGCATACATATTTAAATACTAATAAAGTGACGGCCTTCATTTGGCTCGTCATATAACAATTAAGCTGGCAGTAAATATTCGTCAGTTATGGGGCATCGTAAAATACCTGGGTACAACAATTCCGTGCTCCGCAGTTAAGTTACCTTATTAAAAAAAAAAAGAAAATGGCGTTCAATCAGTATAAACATTCAAGTGTATTAACAGAGCGAGTAATTATGAAGTGCCATTAGTGACATAAAGTGAATTTTGAAACATTTAATTAATTGTAGGGTACTGGAAGAACATATTTCATTTAATCTTTTACATTACAATTTAACACTACATCATTACATTTTAATCTTTTACAACATGAAATATGAAACGCATGTACCTATGGCAGCCTAACAGCTTCACAAACATTGAATATTTAGTATTCCCCAATATTTCTGTACTATTTTAGAAATTTAAGTATACTTAGAAACAAAAAGTTAACATCAAATTATACTCAGGGGTCTGTCCTGAATAAACGGCAACGTTGGTAGCACCATAAACAGCCATAAAGTCGGAAGTACAGTGGTGAATAGCGGAAACCGCAGGAGGGGTGATATTCCGAACAGTGGCTCAGCCCCCAAAATAAATACATCATGTTAAACAAGTCAGCCTACAGGCAGTTTACAGCTGAAAACCCAACCGTACCTATATTAACGAGCTTATTATTCAGATTCGCGCTGATACTTCTTATTCATCAGGAAAGAATTATTCGTTAGAAATGTTATATAAATTCTATGTAGTCCGGAATCCAGTATATTTGTACAAACAAAATATAAAATATTTGTCTTAATATTCCCCCTTTATCCTCACTGTTTTCATTATTACTATTATCACTGGACTAGACTGGGTTATTTCTTTAAAGTGTATAACTTTTCTAAGCTATAGAGATTTGATTCTGCTTTTTTGTATTGAGCCGATCATACTTTTTCCTAATACAACACGATTAATATATTTCCACTGTGATTATTAAAATCATCGCCGCGTTAAAATTTGTAATCAAATTACACGGGCGCGTTACCTGTACTTTTTCCGCCCATTGTTCTTTTACGACGAGTCGGGCAATAATATCCACGTCTACAATATTAAACGGTCGAGGTTAAGGTGAATGCCAGTCAAATAATTTTATATGCGGTGTGTATGTCAATGGAAGTCCGGCATCTATAGCGGGCTCGCAGTTCTCAAATCAACCGGTTTCTGGTGCATGTCTCATGCGGTTTTAGCGCACTATAAAAAGGGGGAAGAATTAAATACAACATTTTTCAAATCCGTCAATCAAATTTTCTCTAATTGATTAATAAGTTATTGCACAAATTAAGGATTACTTTATAATATTTTCATCTTAAATAAATTTAATATTTTCACCGGTTTCTAAGTGTAAATATAGACAAGAATAATGTTAGTACGAATGCTATGGTATCGTTAACTGGTTGCTAACAGAACATTGCTGCAGAACCAAATTTATGAAATCTAGAGTTTGTCGAGCCAAATTTAATACACATTTTGTATATAAAGTGTAAATACGGGATGGATAAGTACAATGTTTTTTCATTCAAACCACAACACGCACTGTAGTTAAACATCAATTAATAAGACACACAAATCTCTGACGGTTCCGGAAGACGGAAACTCGACATAAGAGCGAGAATAACCGGAATGTTTTCTTATTTTCCCGCCTAATTTGGCGTGTGGCGAAAATTCGAAATCTCGAAAGCCATTTTTGTTACCTGTAAAACACATTCCCTTTCAGCGTGCATTTGAACTGTTTGTGATTTTGGATTTAAAATCCACTATCGGGTGCCGCGATACCGGGATGAAAAAAAAAACGGAATGGACACTCCGCCCCCGCGCAAGCGAATAAGTTGTTTTCGGAAAACCGCTCCCGAACAGTGTTGGTGGAAAAATATTGTTCTCTTGAAAACGGTTTTGACGGCGGTAGACAGAGGTTCACGGGCAGACAGTCAGACAGAGGAGGGAGGGTTCAGCTTCATTGGGGCGTGTCAGCTGAACTACTGAAGCGTGTGCCATGCACCTGTTAGTTACACCGCAGTTTATTTTCAATTTCAGGGCGTCCAGTCTTGAATTTACGATTTATACGTCCGAATTGTTGGGCCTCGTACGAATCTGACGCTAACGGTCGACGTTGTTTTAAATCCGGCCGCCTGTATGCAGCAGGGAACTTGAAGATAATTAATGAGATATTCTGCTACACTTCTACTTAGGCAGGCATTCATAAATTTCGATCGGAAGGGTGTGGTTAATTCCAAGTTGGACAAAATCCTCGCTTTTTCGAACTAAATCCATTTTCTTAAACTCAGTGGAAGCGTGATACTTTGGGCTTCTTCGTCGGCAGCTGGCTTTCGTTAATACCAGTTACTGAAACTGCAAGGCTAACATGTCGCTAACTTGTTAAAAACATCAGTGGTTATCTTGACAACAGAAAAAATACAATGAAACACCGATAATAGTATAGAAGCGAATATCTCATTACATATAAATCGCGCAAATGTTATAAAAAGAAACAGAAATACTGTATATATTATGATTAAAGCGACAATTTATACAGTCGATAACACTTTTACGATGGACATTCAACAGGTATAGTTGTTTTTTATAAGTTCATTCATTCATCTGTTTGGCATCAGTGAAAGTTTACCTGGCGACTAGTCCTTTAAAATGAACCTTCTAAATAATTTATTACCTCCTTCACCGAAGCTCATTCTTGCCGTTGGTCTTGCTGGCTAATCTTGTTAAGGTCGGGACATAGTAACCTATCCTTTCACGTTGTCTACTGATGGTAGCAGGAACCTCGCAGAGGGAAAACCTCAATTGTGATATAACTTGTATAATAATAAAATACATCTAAAAAGAATTATTTTGAATGTTACAATGCTGCTGGTTGGACGCACTGAAGTTTTGCAACCATTAGTCTTTCGTATTTAGGAAGCATTTTAATTCTAATTGTTATTGGTTTTTAGTCAGTGTTTGATTCTTTAATATTACGTAAGATGTTTGTCCAGCATATTTTCATCCGGCCACTATTAAGGACTCCGTCCTGGAAATAAGTCACCTGTGGGCTTGTTGGTAGCCTGTTATTTGGGAGGTGCCAGTGGCCTTGTCTTTTTCACCGGTGCTCCTTGTAGAGCATAGACACTTTTAATTACACCCCCGAAAAGGAAATAAAATGTTAACCGGAACGTTGGAATTAGCAGAGTGGCGCGGCCGCTCGGAGGCGGGGGCCCGGGATTTTGGGCCCGAGATTAATTGAAGGGCTTTGGGAATGGGGGAGTCCGCATGTAGACCGGTCGACGTTGAAAGTACCCTGAAAGTCCATTGTAGTTAACAGAATCCCAAGGTTTACTTCCTTTCCTTAATGAATTCCCCCACTCCTACAATGACATTACGAGGGAAAGTAAAGTTCCCCGCTTTATGTGCGTCCAAACTTGTCTGTTACCAAATAAGAACTACTGTAGCGAGCATCTAAATTGTACTCATAAGAATTTTTTTCTACAATATATGTTGAATACCGAAAACCAAATTTGTGCAATAATGACAATTTGGGACATTAATTAAGGATAAATTCAGTTGATAATACGTTATTACAATTTTCCGTAGACTGGACAGCCTGATTTATCAGGCACAAGAGGACATAATGTAAGGATTGTAATTCTTTCGAGTTGTAATTAAGGAGGAAAATGTCGACGATTATTTGATGAAAAATAGAAATACGGGCTTGGTCCCAGTATTTCGGACTGTTTTTTCTAGCTGTTGAAGGGAGCAGCGACCTGTCGGAGCCAAGTTCTGCGGGATGAATATAAATAAAATAAACGGGTGAGAGACTGCAAGATGCACTGGGTGGATGGGCACCGGCCCGGCCCGGTGGTCTGCCCGGCCTACTCAACCGTGAACTTGTTCCCGCTCCTCTTGTTTCTTCTTCTGCTCGGCTGCGGTGAACAGAAAACTATGGGAACGCACAAGTCCGTAGCCGCCGCCGCCGCCGCTCCTTCGGTTAAGAGTTCAATCGTTTAAATATAAACGGACGGGTCTCGCGAATTCCCCGAGCCAAAGTTCTGGCAGAAACCTTCAGTCCTCCGAATGACAGTACGAAAGAATTGACAGCCCTTTACTGATGCCGACCAGACGGGAGAATGGAGAAGTAACGATGTTCGAACGATTAGAGACAACGCTGTGTAATCTAATGGACTATAGTTGGACGCCTGCCATTTCTCTGGGAAGCATTATATATACATGCCTCAGGCATTGTTCTACGAGCCCCTCGCCACTAAACATAATACGGGACAGTTACAATAGTAATACAGCCGTTAAATGTAAAATATTATTATGATTCTTGTAATCTTATATATTCACCCGCTGATTTGATCTTATGGCAGACCAGTTTCGGCCGCTCGCGAAAAAAGGGCAGCTAATCAAAATGGCATCTAGTCTTTTTGAACGTTTCTGTGGTTTCAAATGATTTGACGCACGTGCTCTATCTCCGATAGAAAGTATATTTTGTGCCCAGCAGAAGCTTGGAAACAGCTTTATGGAATATTCATTAATACATTAGATTTTATGAATGTAATTACCGTGAGAGTACATTTAGATAGGTAAATTCAATATAAAAGAACAATGAACCTAGTATCACAACTAGGTGTATAGAAATAAAAATATATATTATAGAAGTTTATATAATATTGAGATGGTAAAATATTATCACATTCGTTTGCGCATACAGTGGACCGAACGAGCTTGTCTACATTGCATTAAGAACCTTCCATGGTCTAGGTACATATATAGATAGTTACGGCGCTTTTACATAATTAAAAAAACGACCGTCGAAAGGTGAAGTCGGTCGTTTGAGGTCAACTTAATTAAACGGAATAAAAATTCCTGCGATCCCCCTGAGGAGTGCGGCCGGAGCCGATGAGAAAAGACCGGGTTCATTTACGGGGGCCGGGGCTAATTGAAAGACGAGGGGGTTGACTATCGCACTACGCACGCGGCTGGACTGGACGCGCGTCCGAGGAAAATAAGTTGAAAAAAGCCTCTAAAGTCAAACAAAAAAGTCAAGATGGGTATTTGTTGGGGAGGCGGCTCTCGGGCTGGGGGGAATGGGAATGGTCGGTTCGTGACCGGGACTTGGGGGTCTCCCGGCATCGCCTTGGCTTTGGCATTAGGAGATCCCCTTCTTCCTAGCTGTACTTTAAACGGCTCGCAAATAGTTGCCGAACCCTGCATCGCTCTCCCCCTCTAATGGCGCCTTTTCATTTGATAGATAGGTCATGACTTAACCTCGGGTCGCCGGGCCCTTTGTCCCCTCCTTACCCTCACCAACCCACCCCGCCACCGATAATTTATACGATCGTTGGAACGCGGCGACTGGACGTTTTTTTCTTTCTGGATTTTTCATATAAGGAAATAAAGAACGACTCCTTTCACCGACGGGTTTTGTGGAATTTTCATTGTAACGAAGTTACGCATTAAGCTTTTCTCATTACATTATTTATCGCTATTAGAAAATCATCGCTCGCCCCGCTACCTGCACTGTTTTCTTGTTTGATCCTACGCGATATCAGTTTCCTTCTCAGGTCATCGTCGGTAGGAAATACTGTAGGAGTAGGCAATACTCTATCTTCTCTCATAATCGTCCCTTCTGCAGTAATATTAAATCACGGTATTAACTAGAGATGATATACAGATATAGTGATGATTGTACTGAATATAAATACTGAGGAATTAACTATTAATAATTATATGGACCCATTTCGGGGGGGTGGTAGGCTTTCTATAATATATAGATTGATACTAGAGATTGAATAGAGCGATACTGTATTAAACTAATTAAGATTAGGCCAACAATGCGACCCAAATTATGTAGAAATGTTGATTTTTATAATGTATTTCAACGAAATTCGATACTGTCGGTATAGGTCTGAACAGGTTCTGGCTTGCTGAAAAATAAGATGAACCAAGTCTGAACGTTAGTCATGGTGGCACGACTTGGAAAAGCTCATCAGAGGCGCACCGCGTTTGAGACTGTTATCAGCCTCACGCGTGCGTTGCCTTATCTTAATCTCAGGTTTAATGATTCGTGCTTGTTCAGAGGACGCGGTCTCAATGTGTCTACTTGAACGAGGACAGAAAATTAAACTTAGTTCTACTTTCGCTCGACTTAAAAGTCTCGAAACTGTCGAAACATTCCCAGGATTACAATTCTTCAGAAATTCTTCTGTTTGGACCTACAGCTAATAATTATATAATAGTATTGGAGTTTTATTACAAATAATCTTTGAAAATTCTCTTATTAGTTACCCTTGCTAAGCGAATTGTTATTACAAAATCTATAACCCTATATTAGTAATAACCGCAGACAAGTTTGTATAGTGTTAGGAAAACCTCAACATTAATTAAGCGCAAGATAATTGAAAGTTCGAATCCAAAGCTAGGTAAATCCACGCGTGTAATAGAAACGTAGACGGCGCTTTGTTTTAATTTTGTTGTTCAATAAAAGTTTCAGTTTGTGAAAACACCTGTTTCCCACAAAGAAAACATCCACTATTTTAAGTAACTGAAATTTGCTGTGGAGCCAATGGTGTACCCGAGTAAAAAGTAGAAGAGTAAAGCGTATGGAATATTTTCTTTTAAATTACACCATTTCTCTTCATTACTTACTAAACCGAAAAACGCACGTATGTAAATAACAAGTTAAAGATAAGATTCAAACAGTGACATTGTTTTCATTATAAGTGCATTTCTTTTAGCTATTTAAATATAATATACATTTTAACGAAGGGAATTTTTGTTTGTTTATGTGAATAATGTTGCCAAAACCCCTTATAAAAATCACACAATATACTACAGTACCGAATGATTCTGTCCATTGCTTAAGTTAAGAATAGGAAATGATTAATGGAACTTCCTAATATCATATCACAAATTACCTCATCTAAAGTCGTCTAGCAAATATTAGAGATGCCTTCTAATTAAATACGCAATATCAGTTTCATAAGTACATACACGCGCATAAAGAAATAATAAAAATATTGTTATGGTACTCATATTACATGAAATAAAATAGATTTTAATTATATACATATTTCCAATACAATTGTGAATTTTATAGCGCCTTGTAAGAAATAAACGTTATTGCTAACAAAGCCCCAGCATAATATAAAGTGTGCGATGCGTTTGACAACGGACGTCCGAGGTTCGAATCGGGTTCAACAGGAAGACAATGCGAAGAGTTGGTTTGCATTCTGACGAGTGGCCGTGTAATTGCATATACCGGGCCCCAATAATGAGTCACGTATGCACTTTAGAACGTGAATTTCCTTTTTCAATCGTTAATTGGTTTCAAGACAATACCGGTAAAAGTCATTCAGACCATATAGAACCTGTACTTGAGAGGCGGACAATTTTATTTGATGTCTTCATTCCCCGGTTCAAATAGTGGAATTCGTTCGGGCAACTGTGACAGGTTCTGGACCATCCCAATGTAAATGAATATATTCTGAATATGAGAAAAGCTGTTATTACTACGATTAATCTCATCGGTTCAAACAGATCCGGCCTAACTTCATAACTTTAGGACAACCAGAAACTCATTCCACTCAGTCCCGTATCATTGCCGCTTGTAGTATTTGAGGCCAATGTTAATACCAATGTTTACCTATATAATATAGCTTTTATTAGCTGAACGGGGTTTCGATTATGAAAATAACTGACATCTGGGAGGGTGGTCGTCATCGGGAGTAAGGTCGGCGGGTCCATTTGTTAATAAATAATAGTGCGGCCCCTTTGCCCGGTCTCGTCTGGGCCTCCAGTCGAGCGGATCGGTTCGTGAGCGGACCACAGCTCCCAGACGAGGCCTCCTCCGCCTCCATTCCATCGCCGCGGACCCACCGACATTTTCACAATTTTCATTATTGAATCTGGTCGATCCCTTTCTGGGTTACGGCCTTACGGGGTTCGCGTGCCGGAAATCCCGGGCCGCCCTGTTATGCTAACGAACGGTATCCGGACGAAAAGAGTTCGGCGGAAACGTAAAAATCATATTTTCAAATTCGGCCAATTGAGTTTTGTGTTTCACTCCAAATAAACTCCGGTCGAAGCCGTAGTAACGAACATTTATTTTGACTGACGGCGTTAATATTATGGCATTTATATATTTATATTAAGACGTTTCTCCCCTCGCTTGTAATAATGCATTATTGTCCAGTACATAGGTAGCCATTTATAATTGAGCCTTTTACTTATTCGAATTCTTACTACCTAACTTCCTGTCCGACTCTTACAGGAACCTGATGATGGATCCCGTAAGAGTTCCGAAGTATCGGAAGCGGACCACCCCCGGATACAGCGGCTCAACACCCGCTGCCTTAGGTTCTACTCAGAGCGCGAACTTACCGGAAGTTAGATAGCCATAATGGGTCGTGTCTTGTTTGGTCTGAGAACAGGCCTGCTCGGGCTAAGCACCATTAGCTAACCGACAGTGTCATAGGTAATGTCATGAGAAGGAATAGTTTCGAACTACCATGGACGGGAACGCGCACGTCCTGACCTCTACCATAAGGGTACTTCATTATAGTCATAGACGGTAAATCAGAAAACTGTAAGTAAATTACAACAGACAAACGAGAATACAGTTTATCAGTTTGTGGTACACCTCCACCTATCTGTGGCCCGGTGCTAAAAATGTTATTTACTTTCATAATAATATAATGGCAATCAAATCGTTTGAATTCTATTATTTCGTTTTAACAGAAGGGAGTGAATTGGTGAAGTTGCATATTAACATCGTACTGACCATAACGCATTTGTTCTGACGTGCGTTGCCTTGAAATACATACTGTAGAATCGTGCATGGTATTTGATATAATGTCACCGGATTCACCTGTGTACCTGTGCTATTAATATAAGTATTGTAAAAATAATTCAAAAAGGGAAAACAATATTGAAATTGAATGACTGGAGCTGATGGAGTATAGGTGAACCAGTGCCTTATTCTTTGGACCAATTATATATTCTTAGAGAGTATTATTTATTAAATTCCAGAAACACAAGGTATAATAAGGGGTATAGTGTAAAGACTGAAGAGGCTATAGACAAGTGGCTGTAAAACTTGGAATATTGTTTGGGTCCATCGGTGGAGCGAATCGGTTGGTGCGGTCTGTTCCGCCACCGTCACCCGCCCGCTACCGTCGGCTCTTCTGTCACTAAAAAGATCCCTCAACAGTGAAACCGTTAAATAATATTGCATTTTGCCCAAAATCTATCCTACTTTCCAGAAGGGTAATGAATTTTCAATCTGATAAAAGCCCGGTTGACTTATGGAGATAATTCAGAGAGTGATTGACAATTCCGGCATAATTCAGAGAGTGACTCTAATGTGTAAGGAGGTGAATGTAAGGCTGCTAAATAATACAGTCATTGTTCTCCATCCAGAGCTACAAAAATGCTAAATATCTTCTTACATCAGCCCACCTTAGGTCGTTTTTTTATCTCAAAAAGAAGATCCGCGTCCTCGCATCTAGCTCGCAGTTTTCTTCTTCTGATTCTTATATATTTTTATGTATCCTCGGAAGAGTGAAACATTCTTGACACTTGCCATGAAATCAATAGTATTCATAATTCTCTAACAAATTTTATAATATTATTTGGATATTAAGTGTAATAAAAGTAAACTGAGATATTCTTACGTTACCCTCATTCAATGATATTCGTATAAGCATATAATTAAAACGGTCTGTACAATTTTGCGATATTAACGAATTTAATATGGTGGATGTTCGTGAAACTTTATACTAGGTCTTGTACCTTATGCGTTTTAAGTGTTCGTATAAACAGAGATTAAGGGTAAGCGGCGTTCCATCGGGGTTGTTGAGCGAAGTGACTCACGGCGCTTAGGATGGATGGCTTCGTGGCCAGTCTCAAGATGGCCTCATCCGATCCCGGCGATCCCCCATGTTTCATATCCGGCAAGCAATAAATCACTCAGGCTAAATGCCAATCCAACTCACTCAAAACAGCCCACTTATACCGGCATCCTTAACTGACCACGCGGCTGACAGATTCGCACTAACAAGTTTGGTATATGATAATTAATATGTATTACTACACAGTATTAACTGTAATATATTTTGAAACTAAATTTAATTTGTAAAAATAAGGGTCAAAGTATAAATAATTATAGAACAAATACACAATATTTTCTTAGGCTAATAAAATCTGTTTTTCCTTACGATTCGTTTTTAGTTTTCAACCTTACGAGGGTGATGTTTGGATAACATCTCTAAACAATTCGAACTTTTCCAATTTAGTATGAAACTAAATACTATATTCAACTTAATCAGCGTATGAACGCTGAATGCAATTATATTGCATTTAACTCTGTAAGATATAAATAATTATATTTCTGTTAGTAAATACTATTCATCTTGTATGGCCAGTAATTCGTGTAATCCGGTCATTTTCGAAAGTCTGAATTTCTGTTTAGACGACAATAACTGCTTATGACTCTTCGCCTCTAATATTGAGTGGTCCTTGTACTCTCTTATTAATCTAAATATTATTCGAGAGAAAATTGGAAGTCCCGTCTTCATGGCCTTAACCACGAAGTTATTTATTCGATTATTTTTCTAGGCCGATAGAGAAAGCAGTATTTTTGCGAGGGGCGATAAATTATAAATCATTATTATTCGTCGATAAGCCGGATCGATCGCCCTCTGTGAAAAGTTTAGGGCGAATAGGCGAGAATTTTAGTAATAGAGCTCTAATAGCGAGCATTAAGGGATTTCAATTCCCAATTAAAGCCGAATAGAGCTTAAGTGGTGGGAGAGGAAGCATCGTTTTTATTAATAATTTAGAAGAGAGTCCGGGAACTACTGGACGGTGTTAGTGCGGACATTAGCGACCCAGGTAGCGGCCCGGCGCCCCTTTATTGCCCACACCTAAAGGATATGAAACCGCACTTTAAATGCGCCATCACCGCGGTCAATAATGCATTCGGATCGTCCCTTAACCCGCTATCCACTCTCGCCGGCTTCGGTTAAACGCAATTTCTGTTCAAATTTCCGGAACCCGTCGGACTAATCAACCGGCAAATATCCCTACTTCCGATCGAAGGGCGATAATTCGCGTGCCCCATTTAAGAAAAGGTTACTTCCAGAATCGAAAAAGACCCCGCCGGAATATAATTCAGAACACGGGGGCGACGTAATAAAGCCGAGCCGCTAATCTCAACAAAGCTTTATAGTTAAGATCGGGTCACGCCATCTTATTAGCCCTATTACTTTTTTTACGGCTCCTAATCTCGGGCCAAGGCCTAAATACGAAAAGTTCGCATTTCAGCCGCGACAAAACGAGACCGGGATCCGCGCCACGCAACGCCGAGCGGGCCGGCCCGGCCTGAATCGATTCGTTCCGCCGGATCGGCCGTCCGATTTTATGAAAATTCTTGAGCAACAGCCGGTACTTTTGTTCCGTGCCGAGAGCATTTCGACAAAGGGTTTTTGTCGACGATTGCGGCCAATTTAGGCCGGACTCCGGCGCGGCGAGGAGGGCCCTACATTTGAGCAGGAAGTAAAGCGTGAGGAAGAGCCGGCAGCCACCCTGTGAATCACTTCCGGCCTTATCGCCCTCGCCCAGTACACGGCTTTGAACTTGACCGTAACTTGAAATTCGAGACCCCCTCATTTATCATTTTTAAGCAAAGAATCCATGACTCTGTCCTGAACGGAGCATCGTCGGTTAAAATAAATACATTAATAAAACCTAACGGAGTTCGTGTTATAAATAAAGCGTAAGATTTATCACCGGTAGTTTTAGTGCCCCCCTCAACTTGTTATGATTTATCTACGTACCTGTAAGGGGTTCGGAGTGTGTATATTTTTATATGGCTTCACTCAGAGGTTTAGCTGCGGTTGATACCCCGATTCTACAATCCCAGAATTTAAAATTTAGCATAAACGTCCAATTCTGCTGTAGATTCATCGGCGGATCCGGTAAAGCAAGCCACAGGATATCCGTCCCGGTCGAACGGTCAATAAATAACCTGGGGGCGAGCATAAAACGTTCAGTGATCATTCCGGGAATCGGTGAAAGTTGTTCATACAAAAATAACACGTTAGGATAGGTCACTGTGCGTCGGACCCCAAACTTCAAGCCTACCAAACCTTCTAGAGTCAAGGTTATATGTTTCTTATCAGACATATATTATTTATCACTCTTGCAAATATGTACGAGTCTCCTCCTAATGCTCAAATTCTCTTGGGACTTATGTTTGGTCTACTTCCGCCTTATCGTAATCTCTTGTGCTATAGGAGGTCTACGAGTATATAGAAACCAATCTTTTGCAGATCAACTCAGTACATGAATTTTTTATTCATTTCATTCTGCGCTGGGTATTTGCCTATACGCGCTCCTTACATCGAAGTATTCTTAGCGTTACACACACTTAACACACAAATTCTTAGTGGGACTACCACCTTCTGGGCAAGACCCTTGTGAAGGACGATCACCCTGTTCTTCTTTAATGTTATAATTTAATGTGTAATGCAGTTTGCCATCCTGTTGGTAATATCTAATAACGGTTACAGAGATATGAGCTCATAAACGGATCTCCTTAAAAAAAGACGGTCGTCCATTAAGGGATTGTAAATAAAATACCAGAGAATCGAAATAATATCCGCACGTCTCGACTCCGGGTACGAACGCGTGTACGCGAGGCCTTTGAGTAACAGTATGGGCATATTGTTCATCGTAAGCGGGCCAGAAGAAAGGAGGAATGGATGTAGTGAAGGCGAGCCGCGATTAGGTTAGCCGGGGGATACAATTCAAATGTTGGGATAGCGAGCGAGCCAGTTGGGCAAGCCGGTCGCTAATGATTTATGGCGTAGAACGGGGCCATATTGGAGGGAGCCCAACCACGACAGGCCGGCCACGACAATCCGCCCCCAAATTGTCAATTATCCCCGCAGCGAAATTATCAGCCACGAGCCTCTCGCCGAAAGGTTAGAGTTGAACTGGCCGGCCGCACTTTCTAGACCCCGCCGCCGCCTTCCTGGAAATTCCCGGCTCTCCTCAACCGTTGGACGGCCCCGAGGCACAAAATCTGCTCTATTATTGTTTTACCGAATAGCCACGACGACATGAAACCTACATTCCAGTAACTGATTTACATCTGCGACCAGATCCTGTTTAATATTACATAGGGGGTTCCTAATACCGAGCCGAAGGCCTTAACTCTCCCAGAGACCTGCAGAGGGATGATCAAACGCGTGGTAATTTTAATTATTACATTGACTCTACTAACTTTAAAACAATTCCGGAACTAGATGTAATTGGATGGGAATTTGATGTGATGGGTCGGTATTCCCTAGAAACATACATTAGTTGTCACAACAAGATCACTATTAGTTCGGTAATAAGGGTATGATTTACAGTAGAAGAATCAATCAATAATATTTACAGGTATAGACCCATTCCAACTGCGATTTGCATATAGTTGTTTACTATATAATTAGGCGGAAAAAAGAAATTAACCATAGGACTATAATAATTCGGTTATAATCTAATTGTGTTCCAAAACAACAACGAACCTTAATCTGAAGAGTTTTCTGAGGAGTTGTATGAGTTTTAATAGTTTCAATTTAAAATATAATAATATAATAATTAATAATTTTTTCAGGTACGTGCGGGGGTGCGAGTACAAAATGAAGTGAAAGTTCTCCGGCACATTGCTTCATCTGCAACCAACGAACGTAAGTACCTCACTATATTATTAATAGAATTAATTAAAACTGCCCTTATTTAGCAACAGAAAATCAAATGATCTAAGCACTCTTCTTAATTTTAAAATCAATATTAAACCGTTCACGATCAAACTATGCGGATTTTTCATCCACTGGCTCGTCATATGTACCTTAGTACCTTAGTTTTTTCCTGTAGCCAGCATGTTTTTCTTTCTGAAAAAAATTAAGGCGATATTCAGGTAACATTTTCCCCTGTGAGTATTGGCTAAAAATAGTCCTGTTCAACTCTCGAATAATACCACCATTATTTCGAAACATTATATTTTGTGCGGTGTTCTAGGAATTTAATTTTCGAAATATTTAAAAATTAAAGAGTCGCATCAAATTCTATAGACTACATCTTAAGATTGATAATTAGTGAGAATCGAGGTGCTGAATCATTTAGACTGGAAACAGTCGGTTTTGAGGAATAATAGTAATATGTTTAAATCTGCATTGTCAAAAAGTAACGAATCAGCCACCGGTATTCCGAGCTAAGCCATTAATTGTAAGAAATTGTTTCGATAACGCCTCCTGGGGCCCTCACCTCGGATGATGCTAAAACGGTTAAACTGAACGTCTCGGACTGTTGGCTTCGGCCGAGTCGCTCGGAGCGGAGTTGAAATTTTTTGCCAAGAAAAATCTCTATCCGAAGGAGGAATTTCGCGGTCTCCGCAGACACCGAGAGCGGTGACAAAGAAAAGGGGAAGAATCAAGTGAGCCAATTTGCGGCCAAACTGAGATTCGGCGGATTTGGGCTGGCCCCAGAGCCCCGTATGGTTTCGCGCCGGTTCCAGCATTTTGCGCTGTAAATCGTCAGTTTACTGCCGGGCGTTAGTTTAGACCTTGAGTACGAATATCTGTCTGTACTGCTTTATTGCCCAGACGAGGTTATTTTCGAAGCGGAGACTAGAGCTTTTACGAGTCGATGTACAATAACTTCGAGGGCAAATGGATCGAAAGCCTTAATTCTAAACCGGTGGAACGCAATCCGATGCGCGCTGGCGCAAACAGATGTTTTTGCCCGGGTTTTTTGTTCGCATAAGCGTAAGTGCCTAATTTCATCGCTTAGTTAAATAGATTTCGTAAAGCGTGACAAATAAAATCAACGCATAAATTATCATTACAGGTTTTAAGCTTCTCATTAGGCCTTATCTATCCCGAATTATTTCATGCATGAGTTACTCTCGTTTCCACTTCTTCCTAAAACCATAGAGGGATTGTAACAATTCAGACGGTTTTTCCAAATAATTTTTTAATTAAACAACATCAAATATTAGTACTATTGAAAACTACTTGTTAAAATATATATTTTATATATTGTCACATGTAATCAGCATACAGACAACTCTACATATACTTAGGATGGATCGCTTATGCAAACTCTGTTCAAAGGCTCTTCTATTTTTAGTAAAGCAATAAACCCGTATTTTATTAGTTTAGAAAATGCACGGAAAATAACCGTCGGGGTCAACCAAACGGACGACCTAAAGAGTTTAGAAAGGGAATATAAAACGGTTAGCCATAAATAGATCCGCGACCCGGTCCAAACGATGTCTGATAATTAGTTCAAACTTTATGACGCATGAAAGTTTTTTACCAAAGCCGGGCTCTTCAAAAAATCAAAACCTCGAGGCTGCCTTTGGCCAGATCGATGAGTACCCTAATATTCAATAGGAAAAAATATTGAAAGTGCAAAATGAAATCCGACTGAAGGAAATATACGAGGCAAACTGGACGCTATGAACCAATCTGAGACCTTCTACCATGGAGCGGACAAAATTAGACGCCAGTGCACCGTTAACCGCGTTGGGAACAGCCTTTGCATTTCAGATTTTTTATTGTACAGTTCAATTATACATTTTTTAGTCCATTTTTAGGACCAAAGACTAAGGTTGGATTAAACGGCCGAAATAATCTGCAGGTGAATATTAATCATAGTTATCCTCATCAAACTGATACTTCAAGGTGGAAATGTGAATAACTGGCAGCTTTTAATCGGTCCTTAACTACATAAGCTCTAAATTACGTTACATAATTTGTTTGGTATACAGAAAACAATTGTTGTGATCTTAGCTTCTGCCACTTTAAAACCGGGTAATAAAGATGGTTGATTCATAATAGTATACAACTTCGAATTGGCATGCTCGAGCAGAATCGTCTATTACTTAAAATCGTGGTTGATTAATTTCATAGAAGACAGGGTGTTCTGAGGAAAATATCTTAAACATCGAAATTGAGAAATATCATCTTCATCCTTAACCGAATAGTATAATTTAGCAGTTTAATTATATTCATAGTGTTTTCTTCGCTTTTATATCTATGTGACTGAATCGAAACTCCGGTAACTGAGACGCATAGCTTCAGATGGAATTTCTATTCAATTAGAGGCGCTCAATACAATTTTTTAATTTTCAATCCCCTATTTTAATTATAGTCACGGTTATATAAGAACGCTAATTATGAATAGCTTGCTCTTTCCGTACCAATAATGGACAAATGCACATTACTCGATGCTACCGTGGCGCTTTCAGGGGGCCCCAGTACGCCCCAGTATGAATTATTATAGGTTCATTGCGACGGGCACCTAGAAATTGAATTTCCATGAACCTCCGCTGGGTTAATTTAAAACGCGTTCGACCCGCGAACGATTAATCGAGTTGGCCAGCGGGGGCGGAACGCACGCCCCCTTCGCCGGCAAAATTCGTAACCGAAATTATGCGCAGCCCGCCGATTGATGAAAGTCACACCCGTCCGGCTCCTCTTTGGTCCCGTTGGATACCGTTTTTGAAAATTGATCCTAACGTACCCGAAGCGAAATGTAATCTCACTTTATCGTGAGGGGTCCACGCGCACGGAGCCATACGTATGAACACGTCTGAAAAACTTTAACACGTGGGCTATCGTTTGCACTGGGCTTTGCTTTGTGCACGAGCAACACAAAATCGTAAGATTTGGGATATACTTCTTACACACACCGTCTTACACACATCGTACAATTTTTAGAAATGTATATATATATGTGGTTATCACTCAATTTATCAAGCAATTAATGTAGAGAAATTATGTTACAAACTGCGAAAAAATATAATATAAAAAAAACACGATTTTATGATTAGAAATAAACACGCGACCTAGAGTAGAACAGGCCGTCAGCAATCTTCCGGCCCCGGGTAAACGGCGGGCGATCGGCAATAGTCCCGGGTAATAGGAGGAGGCCGGGAAATTGGTAAATATTCTTCGAAAAAGGTCATCCGTCCGGGGTCAGGTATATGCGGCCAAGCTGTTCGGGAAGGTAAGGGGGGGGGGGTCACGTTTCTGTTACGAATCGGCCGTCACTAGCCGGGCTCCTCCCCAATACCGGGGCAACATTAAATTATACCCCGGCTCTCTTTCATACTCTACACGCGGCCCCTCTTTCTCCCCCCCCCTCCACTCTCCTACGCATCTTACCCCCGAATTTCCAACGGGAAGTTCCAGGCCTTCGCGGATCCCAAACGCCCGTTTTAAACTAATTAAACTGCCCGCTACCTCCGCCATTAAAATATAAATATTGATTCTGTAATTGACTCGAACGGTCATATATCAGTCACTGCGAGGGGGTAATTAATCATTGAAAGCCAGAAAGAACATAATAGCCAGACGTGTATCACATTTAGTAACAAATTTAATTAATTTCTTCGCTCGTATGACTTTCTCAATTGTTGCTCTGTGTAACATTGCAGTTGCAACGCTACAAAACAAATAGACGAACGGGAATATACATAGCTTACAGGTTGGTAAATTAGACCTGCATGCTGGTATATACCAGAAGGTTGAGGAAAAAAGCAACACATATTACTGGTCGCGAATAAGTAAATTACACCGAGGTGTATTAATAATACAAAAGCCTGTAAAAATAGGCCTCTTAAGTTATTGAAAATGACCAGAGGTGTCAACGGAATTGCGCAGTGTTGTGTAATACGATTTATGACGTAACTGCCGTTGTAAAACGCAGGAAATTCACCCGAACGCTGGTTAGCCACACAGCGTCTATTAGGTTTGACGTGTGTCATTTGGCAAGCCCGCAACTAGTTTATGGATTTATGCTAAATAAGGCGTTTTTTTCATTGTACGAGGTAATTATGCGCGCTTATATACATACGGCTAGAAGAAACACACACACAAACCACACTCATATGAATGCTTCTAAGGTGACCGAATAATAAAAAGAGTGACATGACGATATGCATCGTTGGGTAATACAACTATTCCCTGTTATAATCCCAACCTCCGCCACGAATATTTTTTAATATTTATTTTTTTATGGTATAATTCAATTTTCATAGTATTCCAGTTATATGATTTCAATAAGCAATACAATAGTTCCCAAGAGTATAAATATTGGCCTTTTCGTCAGGATGGTTCTTAAGTAAATCTTGACACATAGCAAGGGAACCAAACGTAAACCAATAATAAAACAAAGCTTTTTCTTGGTCCTGGGTTCATATGAACAGATAAAAGCAGTATCGGAATAATTGTCATCTCAATAGAGTACATGGGGCCCGGTATAATCCCCCTTCACGATTCCTTATGCAAGACCACATATGAATGATTGTGGTCTTTTGCTAGACCAAACCAGTGAGAGGAGACAGAAACACACGAAATCTACGGTATTCCAACCCCTCGCAGACCACAAAACAGGTATTCTATTATATAGTAGTTTTTATCGTGTTTTATATTAGTTTCGAAAATAAAATGAGTCCCCATAGGAAGTTGTTTGGACTGTTATGTAATTGCAAGCCGCCTCGTTAATGTCCACGTTATAGGTTGGAGTGCACTCCTTCGAATTAGGACTGCACATTTTAGTTTGGCCGGACAAAAAGAAATAAGCCGGGATGAGTGTAGGACGTGAGAGGGTCCGGCGTTGACGCGGGCAACATTGGCCGGGGTCGTCCCGCATTACGATCGGCCCTAAAAGAGACACCGCGGAGACGAGGTAAACACATACGGTTATTAAACGATCCCGGCTCTTTACGAGGGCCGGTGGAAGGGAGCGCGCGAACTTGGCTCTTTAACGAGCCCCGGCGTAAAATACACTTTGAACGCGGTATAAAACAATTTTTACAATCAATAACAATAACGGAGTCGGCCGTAAATTGCAATTTGTCCTTTCCGCCCAGCTGGAAAACTGTAAACACGAGCGCTAATAACGTTTCGGGTCGCCCCGGAGGAGGTCGAGCGCCATTTACTGTCGCTCGTAAAACAAGTTGTCTGGATTTTCGTCGTCCACGGCTTTCAACAACAAACGGATTGTGTGGAGGGAGGAGACCTTAGCTCCAATCTCACATTTTACACGGGTCGTTATAACCCGAAGCATGCAATAATAAATATGTTATCCATGTTGTGTCCACTGCCATCTGGAGCGTTTTCAATTCAACCGCTCTGACATTTAAATATTTCGTCCTACTTTTCCTATTCCTAGGAACGCTATTATTACTGTTAATCGTTTGGTGATAATGAACGCGGAAGCCACTAACTCATTTTTACATTTCTAATTAAAAATATGACTAATTTTTATGCAAGCTTCATGGAACTTTAGGTATCTGATACAACAGCTGCTTTCAGTGTGATATGAGCCACTTGACATAAAGTTCCCTTTAACTTCATTGTAAAGTGTAATTAGTATAATATTAAACTGTGCAACATCGAACTATTATAACAAGATATTAATCGCATTACGGAATTATCAAATTAATCATAGCGGTACCGTATATGGCTGTGAGTTGGACGCGTACAGATTCTGATATAATCAAATAGTCTTCCCTTAGACACTTTATTGTAAATAGCCGGTAACGGCAGCGGACCATTACTAATTGCAAATTCTAGCACCATCGCGTTAAAAAAGGTTTTAATTTATGGATCCAAATAAATACTCTCGGCCAGAAGGCCAGTATTTTCCCTCCCGACGATGAACGAGCGAAGTACGAACGGATGTACGAGTTTCTAGATCGTTATCGGCATTTCGGCTCGGCGCGTTCTTAAAGTAGTTTAGTGTAGAGGCCGCGCTGTTGCTCCGAACGGGCCTCTGCTTCGCATTCCGAATCTCTTCTCCACTATGGTCATCGCTCAAATGAATATTTTCTAATTATCGTACTCCAAACATTCCAGAATAAATGCCAGAATAGCGGGGAATTTACCTCGAGCTCTGAAATATATTATATTAATACTGTCATAAACAAATTGTGTTTGTACTTTCATCTAGTATTCTAATAATACAGATTGGAAATTTTAACAAAAATACTTTAAAACTTATAGACTTATTTTTTAGATTTTTTATATTCCTCAATTTTGTTGTAAAATTTCACGTTAGCGGCACATTTTTTGAATTATACACATCGGCTACAGTGTTAATCCCAATCTTTACGCTTCTACTTCTCAAACAGAAATATGTTGGTCCTTGAAATTTCGAAGATCATTAAACTTTCTGTTGTTTTCGTACGAGGGGTTCTGAAATTATCGCGGTTGAAACAATCATCGCTTAGGGTTTGATATAAATAAACTCAACCCGTTACGGAACTTATGTTTCGAATTGGCTATGAAATTACAGCACGATTCTTCGGGCTATTGCGGTAAGTCTGCGCGAAACTTTTGTTATCCTTTTCTGAAGAACGGTCGTCCAAAGAGCGCCAATCAAAGTTACCCAACTCCTTTTATATCGAGCCCAGTAACGATCCGAGTTTACCAGTATGGCCAGTTTACCGTATTCCAATGAAGAATCCGACCGACGGATATTACGATATAAAACGCGAATGACTGATCATACTCCAATTATTTTCACGACTGGTTTATTTCCAATCGACTCCGGAGAGAAAGCGAAATATAAACGGACGAGGGAGATTGCTTATCAGCTAATGAACTCCATCGCTGATTAGCTTAACCTTAAACGAAACGTGACACTTGTATAAAACAACGTCTCCTGTCATATCTACAGATTACACATTTTGAATAGATTAAGAAATTTCCCGATTTTCCGGATAATTGTTATTTTTCGTGTATAGATTGTTGCGATTACAACCAATCAACCATCAATGATAACAATACGAAATACTTAAAATGCTGTTAATTTAATAATAATTTTGGAATTTCAAGAATTTTAATAGACACACAAATAGGGTCTTAAGCTACGATAGATTAACAAATATATTTAATAATTAATAATTGGTATTAGAGTAAAATTTATTTCGTAGTTCTTGACACAGATTGACAGCTTTCTAATCTCAAAGTGAATTAAGCAGATGATGACCATAATTAGACTTTAATTTGGAATACCTGTTCCCTGGTCTTTTAGTTCCTTCTCTCGTCTAAATGGCAAAGGTGAAAGTTTCGCTATCGTATTGCCTGGATTTTAGTATTGTCTGGAGCGGAGCAAATAAGAAGTAAATGGTTGCCATTATAGTCCCGAATTTATGTTATAACGTTATGCGTCTGAACATTCGTAATATCGTTTTCGGGGTAGAGGACCGAGCCGCGGCATGCACTTAAATGGTAGCGGTGTTGTATTACGGGCCGATGATTGTTGAAAGAGTTCGAAAACGGCTGTGTGTAATTAAAGTTCATGAAACAATTATAAACTTTCTTGGCCTCCTATAATTGCAGGATTCCGACTAGAAAAGATAATTAGCTCGCGGCCGTTCTGCGTTCTGCATGGCTTATACGGCCGGCATGAATGAATCATTATGGTTTCTGCAAACCGAGAACCCTGTTTCGGTGATCAGTAAAGAAAATTGCAGTACATAAAGAAATCACGGGCAGCCAACTGCGACCCACTCGACCGTTTGATCTCGGACAATGTTCACACTTATTTATGCCGCCTATATTTCTCTATCAACGATGTAAAATGTGAATCATTTACTCGGCGCAACAATAAAACATCGTTGAGAATTAAAAAAAAAATATGATCACTCTTGCTTAAATCAGTATTTAATCGACGCTACGAAACTGCTGAATTGTTTTCTCACATTAATAGTTTTATATTCAAAACTCCGCAAACACTTTGTGAACTACATTGGTGAAACATATAAAATAAATCGTATAACCAGCGTTACTGTCATAGCAAACAATTACATTTTCATATTACACAATTTGGACTGAAGTAATGACCCAAATTAATTTTAAAACGTCCAACGTTGATTCATTTCACAGGAAAGCGCTCTATCTGTCGGAATTGTGGCGTAAGGTTACCGTGAAGCTACTTCTATCAAACGGTTAACCGAAACACACACCGCTTGTCAAAGATAGGTGTGAATATATATATATATATATATATATATATATATATATATATATATATACAGGTGTCTGTGTGTGTATTTGCACGGTTTGTTTTCTGCAGGTAATGTAAGTTGGTTAGGGGGGGTTTGGGCTTTGTCCGCCAGCCGAAACTAGTGTCAAGGTAGCCACCGGCGTGTGAATAACGTGGGGAGCGAGCGTTGTTGTGGATGGGGGTCCAACATCGGCGGGACGGCTGAATCGTAAAATCGATTATTGTCCCGATCATAATGAAACCAACAATTAAGTTATTGAACAGTGTGCACATCAGGAGCGGAAACCCTCTCCCCGCCGATATCCGCACCAATGAGTCAACCGTATTCCTGTACGGTCTCCGATTCGACGATTTAACCCGATTGGCGGCCCACAGTGTTGTCCCCCCCCCCTGTTAACCCACATTTGGGACCGAATTGAAATTGTCCGATTAATTTAATGGACGCTCCCTTTGCAAACGGGTAGGTTTTATTCACCCTCCTAATCATAATTCGACAAACTTCACATTCCCGAATCACATTGTATACGATATGCTTCTTGTTCCCTGTTCGAGATAGAAACGATAATTTCATTAACCAGTAAGCACAATATTTATAATAAACACATTTAAAATGTTACTAAAGTCTGATAATAAATATTTCATTGTAATAGCTTATTTCAACATTTCAGTTTATCTTAAAAACCGTAAATTAATATTCCTACGCTTCCATTTCGCGGCCCCTACATAATAAAAAAAAACTGAAATTAGTTGGTACAAGAAACCGATAGATGTGTAAGCCAAGTGTCATCATCAGTTGCGTACGTATCGCGCCACATGTTACTTGTGAGCTGCGGGCTTATATCTCGACGTTTCGACGACAAGGAGTGACGGAACAGACTGCCAAACTGAATTAAAAAGAGTATAATTAATTTTATGAGCTCCTCTAATTTTATCAGTTGAAGTGGTTACAGCGGCGTAAACGGTTCCGGATCCAAATATTTCGTCAATTCCAAAATTCAACTGCAATATCAAGGGATAATTTCGCTGTTACTTACCAAATAAATTAATAATTTAGAAATACTTAGGATAGGTAGGGGATATGCCTGTATTATCCAAGACCATTGGTAGTCTAGTTTCAACCAAAATGAAAATAACTGGCTAGGCAAGCTGCGGGCATATCAATTTCACTTAATACCTCCAAGAAAACCATTTGAAGTTGCCTGTCAGAAATAATTACTCCCGGCAATTAATTGAAACTGTACTTTTCTCACTTCATTAATTCTACTGTAGGACAGCCGCTTCTTCGACCGTTACAATTGCTAGGTAGCGGCAATTGCTAGATTCAATTAACCGCTACTGATTCAATGCAAGAGACTTTATTTAATGCAGCTGACGACTTCCAATTTATTTTCTCGGACGCGTATAAGCAACGGGACGATTGATTCGTGGGAAAGCTATGAACCAGAGTTAGCAGTGTTGAATATATGAAATATACGGTCATAGTGGCCATATTCCTTATGATCGTTGCGACTAGTACATAAGTTGCCTTAAGGATGGTCATATGTGCTGATTATTCAGTGCTGCAATTGCTCCATACGCGACGCGTTCGGGACAATGAGCGAGCAACGCATTATTTTCCAACATTTCCAATTGTCCATCCCAGTACGTGACCTGATGAATGGAGCTTCAGTGTTACGTGCTTTTGAATAAGGCCCAAGCAAAAGTCGCGAATTCCTACCATTCAGCTCACCGCTTTGTGTCAGTGCACAACAAACACTGTCTGTTCTAAGTTTCCTTAATCTTACACCTGTCGTAACAAGAGAACATTTTAACAAAGGACAAATGTTGAATGCTCAGTTATTTATGCTCGATATCAAATGGTTCTGACCGGAGTATCGGCACTCCGCTGTGGCCTGTTTTCTACCTAATTGGCGTCGGTCACTAAGGACTGCAGTGAGATGACCTTTTTGTAACCATAGAAACTGGCACTGTTCATCGAGATCCGAACAGAATTGTAGATTGCAATCGACTTAAATCGTAAATTTGGACTGCTAAGACCAATCTTAGCAACGTTGTTGCAACGAAGATCAAAATATACCCTCGCCAGCATACTAACAATCCGCAAAGGCGTATTGAAACCAATACGTGGGCGTACGGCATAGAACTGTGGGGTTCCACCAAGACATCAAACACCGCTCGCATCCAGAGATTCCAATCAAAAGTCCTTCGAACCAACCTTAATCACGACCTCAACATACCGACAGTTCCTACGGTTCCGAAAGTTTCATTTCCATCTTCATTGTCGATTGTCCACTCCTCACTCGTTGAATCCCTCTCCTCTTTTACCCATTCATTAATAAATATATATTTCGTCCCGACGTCATACTCATTATATTACCGTCGACAGAATCAAAATCTAATCCATTATTAGACCAAATCAAGGAGTGGAGACAAGAATGACGATGGTACTAACTCTCGCAAACAGGTTAAATGTTAAATTACCGTAAAAGTACATTCTTCCTCACCGGCGTATTCCGCAACATCGGATTTTCTTGGAAAATGACAGTGTACGTTTGGCTTTGGTTACATGTTCTCGGTAATCGGCGAAGTAAATTTAGCCGAGGGTGAGCTCGTTATCGAGGCCCACTTCTCCGCTCCGTTCTTGGCGAAAACCTGCCGTCGCGCAAATAACTCGGAAAAGGGGAAAAAGAGCGTGAACTGCATTACGAGTCGCTGATTTTAACGGGATTGATAAAGCGCACGTGCCGGCGACAAGGCCCGCCAGCCCGCCATCCGCCCAGCACCTCGATGCCCGGCTAGGCCCGTTCTGCAACATAAATTTCGAAACCTTTCCATCCGTTTTACAAGACTCCCGGACGGAAAATATTAGCGGTCGATGTGACAGTAAGAGTCAATCGAATAACCCGTTTAAGCTAATTGTGGTAAGAAGTCACCGTACAATAAATACGAGGAAATTCGAATCAAGCAAACGCAGTTTGATTCCTAAACGGTATAGCCGAATAATTTAATGTTAAGCTCGATCGTTATTTCACGAGAAATCCTACTGCTTTTACTATTATCTAATTCAAGGCCGTCTACAGTCTGTAAAACCGAAACGATGTAAAAATAAAACCAAATATGCGAGTGCAGTAAATACATAATAAGCGTGAACTGATATAAATGTGTGGTCAGTTTAACATAAAATATCTTTTAGCATAAAATGTAAATCCTTATAGTTAGTACCACACTATGCCGATGGCTTAGATTCGCGTGGATACATTCCGTGACTCAAATTCTTACCAAATTATGATCCGATTCGAAAATCCTGTTCAAACATTTTGCGTAAAATGTTTATCTTGGATTACTAAATGGTCTTGTTTTGTTTGTTTTTCAAAATTAAAAGAAATCCGTTAGAAAGATACCAAACTCGGGAACCATTGGAAATCGGCGGCCCCACATGAGAACGATGAATCATAAAAATGTCCGGCAAACGGTGCTTGGTCGACCGAGCCATCGTACGCACCGCAGCGGCGGCCGCGTGTGTAAGAAAAAATTAAAAATAAAAATCACGCGTTTTCGTTGTTTCCGTTATCCCGTATAAATACGGGCACTGGGCCAAACTTCGCGTCCAGCGCGGGCACTTAAACTATTTTTAGGTTTCGAGATTTGATTACAACACTTTTGAATTGCTGGCTACTTAGGTTGGAGCGGCCGGCTCCGCGGTGGCCAGTCTCGATCGATGCGGTCGCGGCCTAGGACAACCTCTTTTTCTTTTATTTAATTTTTTTCCCTTTTCTTTCGTAGGCTTTTTTTTCGCTTCCGAGGAATCGTTTTCAGCGACAGAAGAACCCGGCCCCGCGGTATCGAATGCGATATTGAATTCGCGCGGGGATACAATTGCACGTAAAACTCGTTGTACCAACTTAAATGTGGAAAATACCTTGGCAATGGGCGGAAATTTCAAGCGTTGACCGGAATCGAGTTACCGATTCAATTTTCCTGTCACCACTTCGGAATTTGCAACAATACTTAATTCCGTTATTCCAATTCTATAGTGTTACGACATTTGTTGAATTGGAATCTTAAGACATGCACAATATTAACTTCTTACTTTTTATATTTGATTCACACGATTTTGTCTCCAACCGGGAAAGTTCATTCTCGCTACACATTTTCTCAAATTAGACATGAAATTAGTCTAGGCGTAAAGTTTAATTATTTTGAAATGTAGAGATCGGGAGATAAAGCGTGTATCGCTCTGAAAAGTACTTTCTCCCGTTCCACCAACCCCGTTCAAAATCCAAAAAAGTATGTGCCGAGCGTGATATAATAAACGGCGTCCGCTCATCCCGCCCCAAACCCCCTCAGTTTCACAACCTGGCGAAACCCCAGTTTCCAGTTTCCGGGCGGCCGATCCCGGATAGCGATCTGAGCCGGGAGAGAGAGAGAGAGAGAGAGAGGGAGGAGACTGGCTCGAGTCGCCGTTTAGAAAGGTAAGCCTCCGGTTGTGGGCGGCACGCGATCCAGTTTTTACCCGTAAAGATCACGTATCTGCGCGATATTTGAAAAGGGGACGCGTCCTTCATCGCGCTCTACACCGCTCCGAGGGAGCAGGCATTGGCAGTCCCCAGCAGATTGGCCCGCGACAGCACGCACCTAGGCTAACCAACTGTAGCCGCACTATAGACAAATGCTACGTAAAACGACACAAAATGGCCAGATTTGAGATTCCCTATATCATGAAATGGAATGAATTGCAGTTATTTCCACAGGCATTTAAGATCCACGGGATATCATCTGTATACTTCAAGTAATGTGGCCATATTTCCCATTCATCAAACCTAACACCGATCTCGCATTTACCCGTTCCCATCAGGATTATCGTTTTAATAATAAAGTGGGGGTAAATACCACTAAAAAGACAGTAACAGGAGTGCAGCAGATAATTTATTCAATTAAATGCTATAATGGAGAGTGAAGCAGTGGTAGAAAATAAGGGATGAAAACCCGGTGGCCGTATATTCCAGGTTCTGCTCCCATTTGATATGGGTGTCCCGCCACTTGTGTGCGCTCAATCTCAAATAACGCACTCAGAGCTGGAAGGCCGCCGCTCCAGATACGAATGGGGATAATCCGCGTATAATGAGAGCAGGTCCGAGATAAGCAGCGATGGAATGAACATCGATGATCCACCAGGAGTCGGGTCTCGGCCCTGTTCAAATGTTAAGAATAAATAAAAAAAAGAAAATCATTTATTATAAATCCGACCTCCAAATGATCTGGCTAATATTGATTCGCGAGAAATTATTTTCAAATAAATTGATAGGTGTAAAATAAGAATTACAAAGATTCATCACCGGGCTGGACAATATGCGGAATATATTTTATGTACATGTATTAAATGTTTTATAAGAGCATTTATAATTTTCGGGTTTTGAAAAATATGGAAGTATATCAATATATCGTGTGTGTTCTACATCCTGTGTTATCCTTAAAATTTCATATTGAATATGAAATAATTATACTATACCTCAAGAGTTCTAAAATTCTGGGAAAACCAAATATGGGAGATCTTAAATAGAGTTTTAATGGAGTTCTATAAAAATTGAACGAACAGAAACCATATAAGGTGATGTGCGTTGCGGGTCTCCAAAATTTGTACCCTTCTCTGTCTGGACAAGCCCACACATCCGCCAGCCAGACTCTCTCTTGTGATTTTCGCGCCCACCCAACCTAATAAATGCAACGAGCATACGTACGCTGTCTGTTCAAGTTTAAACAAACATTCGACAGTGAAATGTCTATTTACAATACTTAAACCCATGTGTACTTTCATGGAAGGATAACGAGGCCGTGCCGAAACTTCCTACGAGTGTCTACAACATCCGAAATCAAATTTTATCTCAAATTCTTACAAATTCTCTACTGAATGATAAGCGCGCCGACTTCAATTCTTTATGTTCCAGATCCGGTTTCTCAGACCTGTAAGAATAAGTCAAGCTCTGTATGCTCTTCCATTCCTATTAGCTGTATAATTATTGCCCTGGTTCCAGGAATTATTTGGTGAAAGGATTGACAATTGAAGTGGACTTAAATATCAGACCTACTACATAAAAACAATAAAAACAACGGCCGTTACATTGTGTTACATTGAATTATATTGACACAAATATTGCTCCTTTTATAAGTATTGCTTGGGCGTGGCAGTTGATTAATTAATCGGCTGTTGAAATAAATGTTCTGATTAGAAGCTGTTTCTTCTTAGAAATGTTGCAGGATCAATGTCAGAATCTTGCAGGACCGCTTTTATACCGCCTTGTGTAAATATTTCCTGGCTTTAACCGTGTGGAATAAAACCTGGTGTACAATCTTATAAAGTTATCTTGTTCGATAAACCGAAGGTAGTGGCGTACAATCGACTCTCAGTACTGACCCGAAGCCTGTCGCCGATTACCACTTTCCATATTCGGTATATTTTCTTAGCGGGTCCTGGATTGTAAGGCAAAATAGCACCGCAGAATATACAACTCCTCTCTCTCTTATTTTACTCAATCATATGTATATATATATTTATATATTTATTTATTTATTTTGTATAACGTGAGGCTGAAACTTCTCATGACACCTTTCCATTACCAATTATATATGTTTCACTAAACTATCACAGTATTTTCATTTATAATACAATCTATACATAATAGCTCTAACGTAGATTTCGTGTGTTTCTGTCCTGTGTATGTATATGTGTCTTGTTATTGTGATTTTGGGGGACGTTGTTCGTCTTATTTGGGTTGGGAGAGATTTTGTTAATCGGCTAATGTATTTGTCGGATCATCGGTCAAATATTTATTTGATCACACAACTGATAAAAACTATTAGGTCCTGACTTCCAAATATATGACAGGAAACCGATCTGGTATTGTGTATTTACGATCATAAAACTTTTCCTGTTGATCCAAAATTTATTGAAAAAAGTTTATTTTTTAGTAATCTAGTTAATCGGCGCAAGTGCAGGCAACGAACTTTAGTTAAGTACATTTCCGCACCACCCTCAAGGGGCGCCAGTTTATCGGTGCAAGTGGACCCAACGAACTTTAGTTAAGAACATTTCCGCACCACCCTCAGGGGGCGCCAGTTTATCGGTGCAAGTGGACCCAACGAACTTTAGTTAAGTACATTTCCGCACCACCCTCAGGGGGCGCTAGTTTATCGGTGCAAGTGGACCCAACGAACTTTAGTTAAGAACATTTCCGCACCACCCTCAGGGGGCACTAGTTTATCGGTGCAAGTGGACCCAACGAACTTTAGTTAAGTACATTTCCGCACCACCCTCAGGGGCGCTTTGTTGCAAGTGCTCTCAACGAACGATTTTTGTGAAACTAGCTGACAACCCTTATACCACAAAGTAGGTATTCTAAACTAGTAGCACTATGTAATTCTCACGTATTCTTTGAGAATTTAGAATAGCGAATTTCAAATCCGACGCATAGGAAATCGAATGCGACGTAATTTTGTTACGAGCTAGTTGGTAATGAATATAATTTTCGAGGCCGCAGATTTATTTTTGATTCTCTACTGGCCGACAGTGATTTGTTATTTCATTCAGCCGAGAATTAGCAACCGGCACTGGAACTAAACTGCTGTAGGAAAGATGAATCACCGACGCCAATTCCTTCCCCCTATCATTTCTCATTGTTTTCAGTTTCCGATAAAGATTTTTTTTCTGTGATATACCCCGGCCTTGAACGATTTCGTTGAAAAGTAGCGATATGCCGCTTACGCGTTAAGCAAGGAGTGCACAAAGTGCGCAATAGAAATGTGTCCGAACGGGCCGCGAGCATTTTGCTGTTTTGGAATGCCCGAATCATCGCCCGGTGATATCATCGCATAGGTACATCATTGTCCAATTCTACAAGGAAAACAGGAAACTGTATAAATTACGTGGCGGGTAATGTAATATATAATATTACACATTTTAAAAAAAAATATGTTTCTCGGTGAAAATTGTTAATACTATAAGTGTACCTCGAGAAGGTGCTGTTTGTAATATGCGGTCACTGATGATTTACGATGATAAACCGAACGATGGTCCTCTAGAGGCCGATAGATAATCATAATAATAAATCATTAATAATAATTCTAATAGTGCTTGAATTCTAATACCACTATTATTCTACCTGTAGCCTAATTCCCGTAGGTGAGATGCTCTTCTTGGCCGTTATTCCCCAGACCCTCTCTTCGGTCTTTATGCAGGTCCCCGCTATAAAACCTTATTGTAGTCCCCGGTGCATCGAGAATATTATAGTGAAATTAAACAGACGCTCTCCAGTAACAGGGCAATGTCGGTCGGTTTGAAGCCTGTTCAGCGGCCCTCCCTTCCGAAACGGTGGCCCAATTATTCCGGGCTCCTGAGATTAGCTCTAATACGAGGAATTGTTGTCTGGGATTTGCTCTCAAAAGTCTTATAAGATCGATAAATGGCTGCCTCTCCTGTCTGTCGTCCAAAATGGCACTTATCCGCGGGACCCAACCAAGACAGTATCCTGTTAATAAGTGGGGTACTTAAGTTCCCCAAAGTGTTATTGGAATATCTAAGCGAATACTGAAAACGACAACGCACCATTCAGGAAAGCAGTCACGAGAGGAGTCAGAACATAAATATTTTAACACAAAATTTCAGTCACGTATTCGGAATACCGTCACCCTTGTGAACTTCTGTCCCTAAGACGTATTTTTCATGATTTTGGCAGTTCGGATAAATATCGTAGACGAAAACAATAAATTATCATACAATAATATACTATTTCAATATAATTATGTACACGGTCAACATTCAAACATCCACCTTTGCAGAATTTGCCATCCGTCGGTTCTCCACTGAAATACAGAGCTCCGTCAGGGGGATAATAAAAACTGGGCTTGCGAAATTGCGAAAGGATTCGCACGCTTCAAGGAATCATTGAACGCGGTTTTTATTATTTCTATGGAAACGCTTCCGACTGTTTGAACGTAACTTTGAGAAGAAAAACAAGCCCCATTACGATCAAACTTGGCTGATTTCCTGTAATATTTTCTCCGCTGCAAACGGCATTAATCAAAAGAAAAGATTTCTCAACTCCTTTCGCAAGTAAGATTAATAAATTAAATTGCATAAAATCCCACTATGCTCAATGAAGTGGTCAGTATAATTTATTTAACGAACTTTTTTAATATTCAGCAGTACACCTTTTATTCAATTCTTATCGTTATATTTAGGTTTTGCGTCAACAATTTATGTTCAAGTACAGTTTTGGTATAAGGTCATAGGATAGCCAAATGGTTGTATGTCTTTATTATTTGAACCAGTAAATATACGGATTGAAACCAAAAACAATTAATAACATTCTTAAATAAATACAAATAATTACTTTAGTAAAACTTTGATTGGTGTAACCTCCCCAGTTTTTATGAGCTTTCTCCCAGATTTAAATATATACACCTTTAAATAAATAAAGTGTATATATCGTTTGTTTGCAGTGAGGAATGGAATTACTTCTCGCGGCGATATTTTGTTGAAATAGAAAGAACCTTTACAATATCCGCCGCCTGCTGTTCAGTTCGGGTTGAATTGTTTCTTGGAAAAACATTGGACGGTCGTATTATCTGGGGCGACACACAGTTCTACTGAAGGAATCTTCCACCCGATGATAAATTTGGTTCGGTATTGTTTCTAGATTGTTGTTTCACGCTCACCTGTCGATCCCTGTGTTTCTCCACCGGTCCCCCTCGGGAACGATTTAAACAAATACGTTGGAACTGAGAGGGGCCACGAGGGCTGTCCCGTTCTATATCAACCGTCCGAATTTCGACGGTAATTAATACCACCTTGTCCGCCCTTCACCAATTTGTACGCGTTTAAGGCGTACATGAGACAGGAATTACTCGCTAAATAAATTGCAATACAGAACAGAATGCTATAAAATATTTCAATACAAATATTACTCGTCGGTCAAAAACTGGATATTTTTTGGAGATGGCGAATCCCGTGACGACATGCACGCTTCTATGGCACACGTAATCAAATGAAATTAAATTTTTCTTTGTAATTCCATGAAGATCTAATTTCGGAAAATAACCTGCATATTGTACTTTGAACATAATCATACAATTATTTCCTTTCACGTTATTCAGTTATAGATTTATTAATTAATTTTATTTCAAACCAGGATTATAGTTATTGGAATGAATTTCTGTTGCTTCACGAAATTTTAGACTGCGTCCTCCGACCGGACGCGGCGTCAAAGGCCGCGGATATTTGAAACGCAAGGACTGTGCTGGTTTTTATTCAAATTAGATCCAAAGTTTATTATTTCTTTTTTAAAAATAATGATTTCGTATAATTGACACAGTTCGCAAATGTAGCGTGTACGTTATCTGTATAATGCAAGGTCTATGAACGGGCGATTATTCTTCAGTTGCCATAGCGATCTACGTTAGTAAGAAACAATATGGCACGCGGTTTCTATTTCAATAAAAAATAATTATTCTATTATTATATCATCGTAAATATAATGTTGGAACAATCCAGCCAAAATGGTCTGTGCTAGTATTTAGTCCTGATAGTGTTAAAATTTGTTGCGGACTTAAATAAGGATTAAGTTTGACAGACAGCTGATCTTGGCTAGAAGTTGTGGTATTATTTTTGAGCTACGGTATTTTTTAAGATAGAGCGAAAATGAAGGCGGATTCCACCAAATATGCAACAGCTGAACCTGGCTCCGCAAAACACCAGTGCCCAATTAGGACCTCAGTTGAAAGGCTTCTTCACAGCACAAGACAAGCATAAATCGTACATCCGTTTGGTATTAAACCGAATAATAAAGATAGAGTTTGCTTCGACCGCGAGTTTATTTAGTTTACTTGGGTAGTTGTTTAGCTAACTTGAAAAACGCGCGGGGCTTTGATCCGTCCCAGTTTCTTTCGCCTGTGTGTGTGTGTGTGTGTGTCTGAGAAAAAGCTTGAGAAGCCTTCTTCTCACGGGCGCGCTTGAAAAATTATCGCCCAGCAATTCCTGTCGGCAGAAACTTTCCGAAAAGGGGAAACTTTGTTTCTTTTCTTTCTGGCTAAGTGTGTGAATAATTCCCCCGGCGAGAGGCCCGTTACCGAGAGAAATAAATATTGTTCGGCCTGTAAATGAATGTTGAAAAATACCCCGATGGACAATTAACGAAAATATCCAACTCAGGCGGCTCCGCAAAATAAATCGGCTAGAATTTTCGACACGGCATTGTTTCTTGTGAGAAAACAAACAATGGCACAATAGTTCTCTAAATATTTAGACTTATTAGAAGTTGCCAGAAGGAGTACATTTTAGGAACCTTTCTCTAAGATTGTTATTAAATCAGTTGTAATTGTCCTACGGGGTTCCAAGAACAATGGGAAAATTTCTATGGAAAGAAAGTAATATTTTTTAGTATTAAAAACATTTGGTCTCGATTGGTAAAATAATTCCTCAACAATGAGATATATTAGAAACAGCATTTTCTCAAAATTCCGTAAATTGTAACACCTATACTCTAGAAAATTATATATAGAAGACGTTTATAAATGGATGTAACTTTACATAAATATCAGATAGTCGACGCGAGCGATGAACAAAAACTTCATAACGTGAAACCGCGTGAATACAGCCCAATATTCGCACTCTCTTGACAGTAGTTCAGAAATCAAGCTAGAGGATCGGAATGCAACTGGCTTGAAATGAAATTCTTAGGAATGATGCCAGCCGCGCGGACAAAAGGAATGACATTTGGGTCATTGTGGCGTATTCGTTTTGTATAACACACGGAGAGCAAAGGTGATCGCCAACAATGGGACTGTTCCGCGGTAATTCGCAGGCGACCGGTGTTTCAGTCGATCCCCACAGTTGTATACTTTTGTACCGGTGTCAGTACAGGTAGCTAAATGATAAAAGTAAATTCATTTTCTTAAGCGGTTTGTGTAAGTTGGTTGCCGCCGCAATTGTTGGGAAACTGGAACTGGTTCAGTTTCTGGTTGCTGGACACTTTGTGAAAGTAGCGTTGCAGTCAGTATTTTGTTCTTTCAAGAATAATTCTGAATAGTGCTGACTGTTGGGAGAAACAGAAGTGGCGTGATATTCTGTATGATATATGGCAGATATTACCCGAGTAAACAAATCTAGGGGGAGGTTTCGGGAAAACCCTTGATCGAAGCGTAAATCGATCTTCTCTCTCGTCAATTAATCGAAAATATATTTTTCGTTGTATTCATTCCAATCTATTTCACGTGCCTACGGTTAATCTCAAGAATAGATTTTGAACTCCCTGGACGAGGCCCTTCTTAGGGGCGATAGTCGCGAGGTGTGTACAGTTAATGCCTAGTTGTTGGGATGTATTGTTAATTACGTTTGCAGGTAATTGCCTGGTGCGGTCGTAGTGTTGATACAAGGGTGGGTGCGCATGGGAATCCAATGGGGGGGATAGAGGCCCAAAACATCAGTCAAGGAACAAGGTATCCGGTCCCGTCACGTTATATATCTGGGTTGGGAAGAATGTTCAGAAGGCGGCTGGAGAAGAATGCAGTCGGGCAGTTGGCACAGATTGCGCATTCATTCAACCTGCGCCCCGCGGGTTTGCAGGATGGCAAATCCGCCCGGGTATGAAATGTGCGCGGATGACGCGTTGTCCTCTCTGGCTGAATAATGGCGGCGTTTCGAGCGCCGGGTCTTCAAGACCCTCCGCCCCCGACGGATAAAAAACGGATACGGCCAAGAATAAAGATGAATGCTCGCGGGACGGGCAAAAAACTGGGATGATTAATGCGTTCGGGAAGGCAAATTTGATGCTCGACGAGAGATAAGCGGCCCTGCACAGGCGGCTTTGTTCCCCGTTTAGGCGATTCGCGCATTGAATTGAAACCGATTGTTAAAATTAATTTTAAAATAATCGTGCGCCTTAAATAAATTGGAATACTTTATGATTAAGATGCATCTTCTGTTTGTTTACCGTGGAAACATATATAAGGATAGAACTTGATAATTGACTCTCAAGTGTAAGGAATATCCTACTAAACAAATAACGAACGTTGTAGATTTTCCATTAACCACAAAATGTACCAAAAAATAAGAACATATGCGTGTCCTATTTTCCCTTATGCATTTGCATTTCAAATTAACGCGTCTAATGCTCTCACATAACTGAGTGGGAATACCACTAAATGTTTATCTACTAGTCACTGTAGAACTTTTCATCAGAGTGGTCGATATAATGGGCTATTTTTTGGCCATTATTATTTTGCTGCTTTAAAAAAGTTGGCCTAAAATGTTTGGTTTAAGAAAGCCGACCTTTTACTTACGTACGCGCTGGCTAGTAAGACGAGATTTCTATTACAAAGAAAAATCAAGTTGTAGTTATAGGGAAAGAGCTAGCCTGGGACTGGGTGGAAATCACCTGTGTTATCTCGGACCAGTCATCGGCTGTGCGTCAAGATGGCCAAGGCTAGTGTCGCAGATCGCTCAATTCATGTAGCCGTTTCCTACAGTCGCGTTTCAGTAAATCTGCTAATCCTCCATCCGCGAAATGCGTTTTATTTTATGAGTTTATTTCGATGTGTTAACTTCGGTCGTTATTGCATTTTACTCACTTCGTTTGGCGGCTTCGAAAATATTTAAAAATCAATGCATATAATATGAATGTAAATAATGTTTTTATTTGAAAGAGACGTTAGGATAGACCATTCGCCATAACGACTATTAGGATATACATTAATTTTTTTTAAGAAAACATTTTGCTCCTCAAAAACAAGATATTCGGCATTAGAAACCGAGTTGTCTAAGACATTTCGAACTTAGGGAAAAACTTAACATTCTTCAGTATTCCTGTTAGGTTTGGTAGAGCAGTTTCGTGTTCATAGCTGAATGCAATTAGCTGTTCGGAAGTTTCGGACAGACACCGATGTCTGATTCGATAACGTCGACAAAACCTTTCCGTTACTCTGACGGCTCCACAAACGAATTCTCTTATTATCGAATCCTCCGTCAAGGCTAAGAGAGTCAGAAATTGTATTCGACGGTTTCGAGAGACAATTCCAAATGGCCACTAGGCCATTTCAGAAAGGGCTACATTTCTATGATACCTTTTTCAAAGATAACTTTCCAAAGAAATGAAACACTAGACTAACTAATCGAAAATCTAGGAATTATTGAAGATCAGTTTCCACTGGTCAGTCAGTACGCCGAAATAACACGGGATAAGTATTGAACATCACTTCACACTCGGTTGAGTAGTGATATGTCTGGAATGATAATATTGACGAGCTCTTTTCTATATGATAATTACTAATAGCTAGCGAAAAAATAACAGGTACAGCATGATCAAGCATACATAATAAATCTAAATAATTTTCATTCGAAATAATTAAAAATTATATATCATAATTAAAAATTAATTATCATAACTAGTGAGTGTTATGTGACCAGTTCTGGCCACTGATGAAGTCTCCTGTCAGATGATAATACTGAATATTGTATGTAGTGAAATGGTCACTAACATATAATTCCGGTTGATAAGCATTCTTGAAAATTCTAAAATACTGCATAATGGAAATTCTCCTGGCAAAAGGATAGCAGCGGAGTTTTTTCTACAGATTTCAACATGTTTAATACCGCTTCGACAAAGTAACAGACATGGAGAATAAAAAAATTAAATGGATAAAAGGGTTGTAAGCGGCACTTACGAATGTTCCGTACATTCAGAGAACACAGGGACCTATCCCACGCTTCTCCGCACTTTCAGCACTTCACTGTTGAAAATTGATTTCGTGCCTTCTGATACCCAATGCTTTGTTACAAGCTATTTTTTCTTTAATTAAATCCCGATTAAATTCCCTGAAAACGACCCTTCAATAAGTCGGACCCCGTCTGAAATCCCACTCTTTCGGAATAACTTTTTTTTGGTCGGGATTTGCGCAATACTTCTTCTCTTCAGACTGTTGAATAACGTAATTCCGCTCTCCAACAGAAACGAAGAACGGGGAAATTTTAAGAGGAAAGAAAAACGGAAATACTTCCACAATTAAAACTCGATATCAATATTTTGCACTGTTTTGAGACACTCCACGTCACTGGAACCGGCTTAGTTGTCTTAGTCTTATCGTCCGGAAAACGCCTTCCCCTGAATACTGCGTCCGGCCGAGGAATATCCAGCCTTGAAGGAGGATTTAGGCAGACATAGAATTCACACTGTGAATTTTCAAGGAAACATAAATCTCCCAGAAAAAATACAAAATTCTGTTCCCATTAATATAACCAAAGAAATAAAAATTAAGACAACTGAATCACCGACACTTGATGATCAACGATTATCCTCCTTGAAACACAATTAATTATAAATCTAACAAATGTATAAAATATTACAGACGTAGTAATATTACAAACATGACAGTATTGGTTTTAACCTTTACAGTAACCAACCCTCTGTATTGAAATTATAAACATTATTTACCCATTCGGAACCGAAAACAATAAGCATTCCCGACTCCACAGTTCCGGCGTTTCAGTCTCCCACGTGGTGTTCCAAAAAAAGGAAACAGTTTTTGGATAGTCGAACACTATTGCGAAAGCAGGAACTGGCAGAGTATACCACAGTTAAAAATAATACGAACTGTTCGTCCGCTGTTATTAACTAATTAAATATTTTATACACAAACAACTACAGATGCAATTTATATGGAGCCTAATTGTAGACCCTCTTTATAACCCGATTTTAATCGCGCGTTTCTGCTATAAATTTCACCACTAAAAACAGTCCTTTTTGGGGGTGGTGGACTGTTGATCTTCGTATAAATGTATTAATTACACGCTGCGATATAATAATTAGGTTGACGAAAGGTAGGCAAGTTGGTGTCGTTTGTGCCAGGAGCTTAGCCCCGAGGTGGAAGTCTGTCTCCGGCCAGCTGTGAGGGCCCATTGTTCTCATTCCTCGCGTATTGTTTCCCTCAGGACGGACACAAGAAGTGGCCAGGGCCGCATTCGTGACTAATCATTTTTCCTCTTCTCTTTCCTCTCTTCTTGTTCCACCTTTTTTTTCTCCTCCCGTCTTTATTGTCTCCTTTACTGCTATTATGCTTTTCGCCCGCCTGCGGCGTTTAGCGCCTTCCTACTAGCGACGGCCTCCAACCGACAGGTGTACGACAACTGGGGCCGGACTCAGAATCCGATTAAGAAAACATTGAGGCGGTAGAGATTTGATCTCTACCGGAATACCTGCAGACGAGTTCTGCCCTGATACCCCGAGAGAAAGAGCTATCGCGTGCTAGTATTTTGCCACGTCCAACTAAAGACGGCGAGGAGCCTAAATTCTACCATCCTGTCTATAGCATTATAGTAATAATGTTATAGTTTAAACTATTTATTGGGAAGTCAGCTAGGACAAAGAGCATTGTAGGTGTCCTCCCGTAAAAGAAGTGGTGTGGTTGTCAGTTTCACCAATCGACACTAGTATTCAATTAGTAATAACGTTAGTAATACGTTGACAGACGCACGTTGAACGATAATATGCCTATTATTTCTTTTTATTAAGATACAAAGTATTCATCTAGATACTGTTAATTACTCAAAATTGACATCATAACCATTATTGAAGAGTAGTGACTAAAAATTGTTGTGTCGTTATATGCTATGTAAAGACCATTGATGACCATGATTTACCAAAGTAGATCTTGCAGTATCATTTAATCTAGAATATTCACTGTAAATTGTTGTCTGGATGCACGAATACGTTTGTCTGGAGACAATAAATCGATTTCTATGACCGGTAGGCGAGTTAAGGTTAACGGCGCGAAATTTCATCCGGTTTAGAAGGGCGGGTCGCCTAATTGCCACGGTGACCTCCTGCCTCATCCGTCGACACATCCGATGTTCATTCAGGCCTCTCTGCTTTTGCCCGGAATAGGAAAATAATAACTGTAATGGAAAATAATTTTTGTATATATAAAATCGCCTCATCGCCCTTCGATTTGCTTATCTCCGTAGGCCATTCAAAAAAAACCGGCCCCCTCCCCCGTTTTGAACTCATTCAAACGCGTTTTGCCGGTATCAATGGCAGAACTCCCGTTAAACTCGAAATGGGAGTGACCCGGACACAGACACACTGGAACAATTCGCGCCCTTCACCCCCTCCTCGATTCATTACTCAATCGGTTCCATTATTAATAATAACGACCTCGTTCTGCTTAGCCGTACTTGTGAATCAATGGAATTATAACGTTCACACTCTGGACCTGACACATATAATATATGTCATGAATGAAAGGTAAGAAAAAACTTCTGCCACCACTGGATGATCCGGGACCTAGGTTAAACCGGTGTTGGCTACCGGCTATCGTCAGTAGCATTCCGACCGAAGCGTAAACTACTCAATAAGTGGATTCAGTGGATATTCTATAAAAAAAACTCCTTCTTATTGTTTTAAAGCTGATATTCCCTTCATTTTTACTGTCGGAATACTAATGACGGCGACGGGTATTCAAAAACAGACTATTATTGGCTTTTATGAAACTAAAATAAATCGTTAAAATATACACAATTATTTGACTGTTGTCAAACACTAATTAGTATAAGACTTATTTTTTCCGACGCACTGAGAGCCAAACCCATCAATGGGAGTCCGACAACGGGCGGATTACTTTTTTGTTCTAGTTCATTAGTATTTTTATCAATGAGGGCGGACGGGCCGACTCATTGAGCCGACTCATATCTCTATCAATGGGACATTTATTTATCGCGATGACATCCACATCTCATTCATGAGCGCGAACCAAGGCCGCGCCGAAATTCGAGTTTATCAGCGGAGCCGGCTCTAATTAGAGAGGAGGAGGTTGCCCGCCGTCAATGATACACCTAGTAAAGGCCGCAATAAATGGAACTGATGGATCGTAAATGAAACGAGGTTTCATGGAATATGTTGCTCTTTCTTCCTGATAGCAAAATCTAGTGAATGAATGCCGATGGGAGAAGCGGCAGATGAGACTAATTTGTAGCGCTTACAACAGAGCGTACAAAATCAAGTACACAGAATCCAGGCATAGATAGAAACAAAGCAATTCTTCCTGCTCAGATCCAGGCCCATATTATCTCTATTATATATAGATTATCTCTATATATATATTATCTCTATTATATCCGCCCAAAAACAAAACATATATACACAAACTAAATAAAGCATATTCGACGGCAGCTCTATAATAGTGCTCATTTAATACATACTTCTTTCATTACTTTCATGATTCTTTGTCATTTAATACATCAAATACAGATAAGGTGGCAATTTCTAATTTGAGCTGAGCACCTTTGAAATATGTTTATGCTAAATATGAATGAGAAAGTAAGAACCTTAAAACGTGGTTTCCCCTTTGTGTGGTACTGGACGTATAGATCATTAATATTATTACATTCCACCAGACTTGTTCATATGTATATAAATATATGTACACGTACTATACATGTCAAGTCCGTAATTGTGCTAACGCGGACGGAAATTACATGATCCATCGGCGACCAGAACATGTCCCGACGTCATCTATTACTGGCGATGGCGGAAATCCGAAATATCGGAGGAAACATGCGAGAGGACACAGTAAATTAAAATGGTGACTATATGTTCGAGCGAACTTTTTCGTGTTAAAAGAAACGCATATTACATTATATTTTCATGACCGCGGACAACGAGAGTCATCAAAAATTCTAATTTGGGACGAAACTGTGCGACCGGGCACAGAATCGATATGTTAATTAAAATGGTGTAACGTTACCTTCAATTTGTTTTAAGGTAATTTATATTGGGTTAATCTACATCGCGATTCTTTCCTAATCGTAATATCGTTAAATTCTAATTTGGACAGAGTAAGAAGGGAGACACCCTATAATAAGCCTACCTAAATACAAGTCCCGCCAGCGGGTCTTCGTGACTAATTTACACGTACAATATAATCTTCCGGTCAAAAAACCTATAAATTTAACGGAATGATGATCTAGGCGAAGATTTACGAGATCGACAGCGAGCATTAATACAGTTTTCGTTTTGCCAATTAAAGAGGGTGACTACATGCCCGGTAGCAACATCTGATAAGAGCCGCCGGCCCCGATGTGTGGGAGCCCGTCCGTATCTGATCCAATTGAAACGTATGAAAATGAAGGAGAGAAAGAAATAAAAGTACGGCCAATAAAAGTAGGAATATTTAAGCGAATATTCGTGTTTGGTTATTAATAATCGCACGCCTCACAATGGCCGGGCAGACTTTCACCGACCTGTGTAGGGGGCGGCGGTACTTACTGCTCCACGGGGAAGAAAACTTTCGTGGGCAATCTGGGCGAGTATGACGCCTGCAGCTCGATTGTCCGGAACCGACGGTTTTCGAGAAACTTTTAACGAGTAATCGGCGAGGTGGATCGAATGGGCGGCGTTGAACTTATTTGAATGGAGTGCGGTCTCGGCCTTGAGGCGACGACCCGAGAGCCGTCGGCAATTACTCTATTCCCGGTTGAAGAGGGGGAGTGGAAAAAAAACCCGGTGCGGCTTTCCCGATATCCTCCTCGCGTTTTCTTCTACTGTCCGTCCACAATTCGCTGGGCTGAATGCGTTCGAGAAATCATATTCGAGCGTTCCATAAGCAATGAAAAATATACCGAACGGCGGATCGTTCACTTCCGAATTATAATAAGAATATGAAATACGCGCCATGCGTTGGAGGTCCGTCTCAGACACAGGCTTATACGCGAAATTAATAACTTCTTTTACGCGAGTAGGGAGCATGCTAATAAATTTGCGATATAATAAATAACCGCCTAGAAAATCCTACGCACTGTTTTTGCGAAATTATGCCTCGGGCTATAAGCGTGTACTCCTAAAACATAATTAGATTTAAAAACAACAAAGTTAATGAATGAGATCAGTTTGGTATGAACCTAAAACTGGTAAAATATCGAATATAATATCGAGTACCGAAATAATTTGTATCGAGTTTATAGGTATCCCATACGGTCTTCAGACACTGACATTGGGCAATTAATGTCTAGTTTCTGCGTACATTCCTGTCCTCTATAAACCTAGGGAGTTTATATCATCACGAGTCGTAATAAATAAAGAGTTGAAGTAATTTAAGCACGCATGAGCAGTTCAAGTTTACGCTGGAAGGTCACCGACTGGGTTGATGCTGCGAGCAATCCTGCCGTAAGCCCAGCGCCAGTAAATTGTCATTTGTCCTTCATTTTACGGATCGCAATTGAAAAACTCCACACTAAAGTCCCCGCCGTATGAAAAAAAATGTAGGTACGCACGTTGTGCATATCTGGCAACAATTCTGAATCAATTCGAAACGCTGACGTTGATAAGGAAATATTTATGGGAATGGATCATGTCGAAACTCAACCGGCCTGTCGGCACTCCGAAGGGCTTTGATGTTCAAACTACCGCAGGGTTAAATTTCAAGCATGATTTAACTCGATCCGCCGTCGGCCCTACATTAGGAGGATGAATGGAAATTCCGCGGAAAAATCCGAGATATTGCCCGGAATCGTATTTGCCTTTGTGTGACGATGCGACAATAGGCAGGCACATTTCGACACCAACACCAAAACGCTTATAAATTATAGAATAGCCTTGTTCACCTAGTGCAGATTTATCTAGCGATTAGGAACAAATAATACGTGCCGGCAGCGAACGGAGGTAGATAATGTGGTCGCTATCCAACCCGCTTCGAGTCAAAGGACGATAATGTAATTCTTCGGAATTCAAACGTGAAACTAACAAAGGACCGAAGACGGCCGCGCGGAAAATTTTTTTCACCGGGCGGGGTTACGCTCGAATCATCGGTCCGTAGCTAGAAAATTGAAGCGAAACTGTACAATTGAGATGAAACCGAACGTGCGAACCGTCCGCTAGTGATTAATTTTAAAAACGGCAGACGCACCCCACCTATCCTGACTCTAATGTCAGGCTGCACTCTGACATTTGAGTCTCCCCCCTGCGTCTGACCGTGACCTAGCCGCAGACTAGAAATATGATAAATTACACGCACGAACCTCGCGTCATCTCTTATCCGCTAGCCGGTGAATCACGCCCGCTCACCATATACCGAATATTCCTCCGGAGAGGAAGTACCGTCCAGACGTATACAGGAAAGTATAAATTAGAGACTTTAGTCCAAAAGACGTCAGCGGGCTTAGTTCTGATACAGTGTTACAGATTGTACGCTGAACGAGACTCTGTAACAAACAACAGACGGCAGAAAATAGTAGTTTAATCCGCATTGCTCGCCCCTCTGTATCACACTCATGCAGGAAGTCAAAACTTCTGAAAAGTATTTAATGGAATCTCGAGAAAACAAGAGAAATATTCCCGTGACACGGATGAAATCAGAAATCACATTTATTAATCTGCACATAAAAATGATAATATCCTTACGCATAATATCAGAGTTTATATAAGGTACTCTCGAGAAGGAAAATTTGGAGCCCTACCGGGTCTTGAATTCGGGATCTTAAAGTTCTAGTACCCCGATGCCAATCTGAAGATCCCCGGGTCGGAATTCGCTGCGGAATTGCCATTTAGTCTAATGTCGGGCCGAAACGAATTACTGCTTGAAATGTAACACTGCGGCAGTTGTAACATCAAAGCCCCCTCGGTCCCAGTCGGCATGGCCAATCGAGTCTAAACTTGAAGCACTCGCATAAACATTTCAAATAGAATTTGTAAATCTAACGAATTAAAGTGAGTGTTCGTGTGTTATATTTGAACTCCCTCGTTGAATCAATTCAAATTTGCTACCCAATTTAATTCCAACTTAGTCCCAGCTGAGGGAATGATTCAGGTTCGAATTCGGGAGGTGGTCCATATCTGCACATTCATCTGCAAATTTGAGAAAAGAAATTGAATACAACTTTATTATACAACTTGCACATCCAAATGTCCTAATTCTACATGATTGTCTCCCTGCTTGACTGTCTGGAAATAATTAAATTTCTCGTCTAAATTAGTAATCTTAGGTATTCGTAAACATGCTGATAACAAAATTTAACCACAGTGCCTTCGACTAAAGAGGTTTGAGCTTCCAACTAATTTATGTTATGATAATTCATTTGTTGAACAATTGCCGAAAGTTTTGTTCAACGGTTCAGAAATCCATCAAATGGGAAACAAACGATCCATATCACGGTACAAGAAGTGTAATTAGGAAAAAAAATAAATTTCATTTGAGACAGAAGGTTTTGCTGTTTGAAATTTTAGGAACTAGCCCCCCGGAACGAGCATAGGAATAGGCAGTATATAACAGGAATTTGTGAGGGTTTTTCGGGCAGAAAAAACAGACTAATTATCCGATATGATTGATAGCCCGGGGAGGGTTCGCTCGGGCCCCGGTTCAACACTAGCGGCTCGAATTGGTTCGTTATTTTGCCGTCACAAGTGGGCCCCGTGCATGCCCAGTGCTCTGAATAATGGCCCTCACTCGTTTTGCGATTTGAACAGCCTTCGGCAGATTTAAAGCAGGTCAGAAATGTATCTCCAATAACCTGACGAGATCCGACTAAACTAAATAACATCAATTGCTATATTATGTTTCCAATCGCTCGTTTTCGGCTCCTGGCCATTGTCAGAAATATTACTATGATAATATACTGGTGTTTACGAACTGAATTCATTGTATTTTAGATTTTCAGCAATATTGTTTTATAATCTACAGCTTAAATGAGTATGAAACTACTACACACACGAACAAAAAAGCAATTAATTTATTATTTGCCAACTCTTCGTTGAAAACAGGAAAACAAATAGTTTTTAATTATAAAAACCACTCGAATTAAAAGGTTTTACAGGTATAGAGGACATCAAGGTTAATATAAAATTTGTACTCTTTAAATAGGTCGAGGCGTTAGTACGGAATTGTTTGTTTCCGGAGAATACATTACCGACTGGCAAATACCTGCGTGTAAAATAAATGACGTAATACCACGCTGAAATTTCGCCTACTTTCAGTAGAGTAATTCAAAATTTATATTGAAATTAAATGTGGTGAAATTGAATAATGTAAAGAAGAAATATAGATACGGATGTCGGTCCCCCTACACTGAATTCCCCGACGGAACCTACATCATAAGTCTACTGTCGGTTGGCTAATGGTGGGGGGGAGGGGGGTAGGGGGTAAGGGAGTTAACATGGGAACAGGTGGCATCGGCCCGGATTTAGAGTGAACGGGGCCCGGGGCTGGTCATTGCTCAAGATTAGAAAGCGGCATTGTGTTACTATCGAGGACGGGCACGGCTAATCTATAATAATAATTGTGATGCCCCAACCTGCGGTAGGAACAATACGTTGTGTGGGGGGCGTGTGGAGGAGGGGCTGTGGTGTCTCACGGGCGAGAGCTACCGGCGGGCCTTACACGCGGCCGGGGTGTTCTCCCAACCGCGTCACAATACGCACACTCCCACATACTGGAGATTATTATTAGACTAGAGCCGACGCTATTATAACGGGCTAATCGCTTATGGGAACGACCCCTCTCTGCCCCGCTCCAGGAATGGCCGTCGGCCTCTGTTTCTCGCTTCTCACGCCGCCCGCCTCGAGGATGCGGCCTCCTTTTTCTTGTAATTAATTAATTTCCCCTGTAAAAAATGGCCCCTCCCACTCGCGTCCGCATCATCGACGGAACCCGCTTTTCCGTTTTAATGGAATAATGTAATCTCCGCATGGCCGATGGCCACGACCGGCTTCCTACCGTCGGCTTAATTAGCGCTAAACTTTTCACCGGATTTATCTCTCCACATCGTAGACGGAGCAAATCTTGATTTAATTGAAGCGGGTGAATTACGCTGTACACTTGAAATAAGTACTTTACCCTTATTCGTAGAAAAAAATATCTTGTACCTAATTTAAGACACCTGTTCGGTTTCCCGCTAGGACTTTGAACACCATCGTTCTTGTAATATTCTATCCCCTCTCGGCGATTTCGTTTAATGCTAGACCGGTTTCATCAGTAACGTACCCTTAGTAGATTAGTGAGCGAATTAAGCATGTTGGTTGCCGGAGGGGCATTCGGTCTGCATTGTTCATGTTCCCGCGCCGTAGGATGGAATCGGTGAGAGCAGACTGAAGATCGACGGAATGGTGCAATATATTGTTCCACTTCGGTCCTATAAAATTTATCATGTTTCCATTCTCAATTCTAAACTCTCAATTGCAAAACATAGAATATTAGTTTCAATTTGGGTCATTGATTGTGTACGCAGGGGCTGAAAGCTTCCCGCCGGGATGCAAAAATCGATCTCGCCCATGGGGCTAAATAAACGTTTGCCATAACCCTATTCTACCATAAAATATAATTTATAACTTATCTGATGCTGATTACAAGGAAATCTTTATCGCTATCAGTTGACACAGAAAAGATGGAGTAGGAAGGCGTTTCTTGTACAACAGGGCAGAGTTGGTACATTACGGGAATATATCTGATACTTTCAAAGAGTCTGGTTTTATTGTTTACCAAATGTTTTCAAAACCTTTCTTCATTCCATCTTTAAACTGTCGTCCTACTCTTAAACAGCGACGAATTCACTATATATATTATATCCGAAATGAGACTCATTTATTTATCCGCAACCACCTTACTTTTTTTAGAAGCCTTTGTCTGTAGATGTCGAACATTTTTAGCTGGTTGGACAGGCACCGACAAATGGGAATAAGAGAAAAAAAATGTCTGCGCGAAGGTCTTCCTTAGGCGGCGTCGCGGACCGCCGGTTCCCTCCCCTCGCTTGGTTCAAGCCCGCCGCGGATATTAGAAGAAAACTTCCCTATAATGCGACCGTAACAGGAAGAAAAAAAAAGAACCTTTGTCTGCTCTAAATCGCTCATTCGACTTTCTAAACTACCATTGCGTAAGCCACTATCGGCTCAGTGTTCAGATCCGTCATCACAACGCTCTTTCCACATTAACTTTGGATACTTTATTTTCAACACGATGTCCATTGGATTATTTCGGAAAAACGCACACAAACTACCGGGTTAAATGAAATAACTGCGGGGACAGTTAGCGCCACGGCGATGACGAATGGCCTCGAATACTGCGATGGATTGCAGATAAACACGCTCGGATTTCGCCGATTCACCGTTCAAAGGGAAAAGCAGTTCCTGAATGAATATATTACGCTTACAAATATAAGCGTGAAATACGGCAAAATTATTACACTCTCCTCTAGAATAGAGGATGTTCTCAACATTTTTAGTCAATGCAAGTTTGGGGAATATTGTCCCTTGTACCTACTTCTAATTTCGTTTCGAGTTCTCATCATCGATAGTAGTGTTAGGTTACTCCCATTTAGGATCAAACTATAATAAGCTATTATTATAAATTTCAATATCAGAACTAGCGTTTGGGCAATAGTCGTACGGTTGATAATATCACAAATTATATGTTTCTTTCTGCGGTTTATATGCACGTAATATCGAATATAAATATTAGAGGCGTGTGGATGTAAAATGTATTATTAATATATTAATTGGGTTTATATAGATTGTTGAATATTTATTTACACTTTTCTATTTTAATAAGGATTTTAATTTCTGTCGTGTGCCAATACGGAATCGGTATTTCTCATGAACCAGATATTAAAAGAAGTGACTGTCCCGAGATCACTCCTGGCAGACTATTTTGAGACTTACCCTACATTTCGGCAAATCAGATTCAGTAAAAAAAAGTTATTGTCGGTGATAATTAAAGAAACAAAATAACAAAAAAATGTGATAGCAGTCGCCACAGTAAAAAAGAAAAAATCCTCTGCCCCGATCCGTGGACATTTCCTTTCTGGACCGCCCCGTCAAAGTCAAAGGTAGGAACAAAGAGAGATACGAAGTGAAAAATAATTTTCGGGAGCCTGGTTTCGCGAGGAATCCGAGTTGCGTGGGCGAGGCCCCTATCTGCCGGCTCGATCTCGCCCTCTCACCGCTCAGTTCTTAATCTGCCCCAGCCGATGAATAATACCGGGTCGGGCCATTCCTTTTGAGGAGCCCGATTTGTCATGAACGCATCGATTACTTGTGTCGCCTCTCGAAAAGGACGTTATAAAGTATAAGAAAACTTCGTTAAACATTTTTTAAAAATCTCTTAAGAAGAATCACTCTCACAAATCGATACGTTTTAACAGTATTATTAACTCCATTGGCATTTTTCTATTCTGCCGACTGCCCGTAACGTTCCAAAACTTCTCATTCATTTCGGCACTTCGAATATTTCCATTAACAAGATCAACACAGCGTATAAATTAAGTTCCTGTATCGGTTAAACCACTACGCAACTTTAACAGAGCAAATTTTAAACTTCTTCGCCATTTAAACTTTAGGACAAGCAAGTACCGATCATGTTGAGTTCACTGCGTAGTACTCCCACTTGCGGCTTTTAGACGAGGTTCAGAATAAATGATCATTTTAACAGTAACGAAACCGTAATATAACAAAACTGTAATTACACAAGAAGTTAGTGAAGAATCGAAACATCTAAATTCAGACTAAACATGCGGAAATTGATATCATATCACGCAAGTTATAACATTATTCATAAGATTGATCAACCTGTTTAAAAGATGGATTTAAAATTACGGCAGTGATTCATTTTTTATGAATGTGGGATTCAAATTATACTAATTCATATATATTCGTTGGAATAATTGGAATATTATCATTAAATTCCTCGTCTCACTGCTGATTGCTTTCGGATTACTATGTATAATCCTAATATGTAGTCGTATCTAGATTACAACCAATATAAATTAATCGTTTTGATATGGTCGGCCTCACGTGAAGAACGATTTAATATGTTCATATGTTTAATATGTTGTTAATTTCAAAGCTTACTGAGCCCACAGACAAAATTAATTTTTTCACAAACGGATTTTAGGAAAATCCGAAATTTTTTTGGTATTTATACGGTGAATATTTAAAATGGAAAATTTCTTGACGTATATAGATATAGGATAATTCAGAGGATATTATGTGCTAGATAATAGTGTATAAAATCTGGAGAGTAAATTACCTCAAATCAAATTTACTGTTTTCTAATTAATTTACAACAGAGAGGGTGTCCTGAATCCGGACACCATTATCACCTACTGCCCACTGCACTCACTCGTTTCATACGGTGCTATTCCCACCTGTAATTTCAAATAAAACGAGGGAAATGTAGGAAACCAGGATTATTAATGTTGATCGTAAGTTGACCAATGATACACAGAAAGAAAGAAAATATCCGACAAAATAATTTGTGGATGTATTCCATTTACCAAACACGTTTTGTTTTAAGAGATATTTAACATGTTTACCGAAGCTCGTGTAAATGTATTATTTCACACTTGCGTGCATCATTTAGAAACAATGAAACATCCATTTAAAAAATGTAAATATTTCCAAGACAGCCGATTCAAACTGGTGGCACGCAAGAGCATTTAATTTTAAAAGGAGTGTACCTTAGCTAAATCCAAAAACCTCATTAGATATCAACGCGGGATTATTATTTTTTTTTACGAGCTATAATAACGTCAAATTGCCGGAAATTAATACCGGTAGAAGACATGTTTTAATTTGGTTGTCATTTTATACTTGGGTAGTTTGTATTCTTATTATTGTAATATGGCAAATTTCCCATCGAGCAGCGATAGTTTAATAAAAATATATATGAATTCGTATTCGAAACGACTCCGTTACTTTCGTTTCTGCGGATAGTACGAATAGTAGCGATTAGACTTATACTTTATAAGCTTATAAACATAACTTGTGTCTAATATGGAGGTGGGCGGTCGTCGGGGAATGTGATCGATACTAAGTGCGGCATGATGAGGTTCTAGGCCGGTGCCACTAGAAAGGCTTCTCACTAGACAATGGGCACTCCGGACCGGCCTACCCCCCTTCTACACCTCCTCACCAACAGCTCTATAATTCTCTGTCGCTCTCTCTCTCTCTCTCTCTCTCTCTCTCTCTCTCTCTCTCTCGCTCACTCTTCTCTCTCTCTCTCTCTCTCTCTCTCGCTCTCAGTCTCGTTTCCACTTCAATGCCTCTCCTCTTTTCGCTCTTCTTACCCCCTTCTTCTCTCTTTTTGATTCCTTTCGCCTCGGTTCGCCCATTCCTGGCCACGATCTCAAAACGCTCCGCGGAAGAATTAGGACGATTGGAAGGGTATCGATCGGAAGGATGCCCGTATCGGGGGACAGTGTGCCCAATAGACAAATAAAAAGTTTACGAGGTTTTTTCTTTTTTTTTTAAGGGACGGATCGCCGCGTCCCATAAAACTGAACGGTTCTGTGGTCCGCATGCCCTTTCCACGGTTGCAAAATCCGAGTCATGAAAAGAGTGGCGAATTTTTGTTACTCACGAAAAAGTGATGCTACCGACCGGATGATACTATCATTCTTTACTATTATTATGCCTCTAAAATTTCATAGTTTAGAGTGTCCTTTCGTACTGATTACGGTAAGTATTAATTGTTTTTATACTGAAATAATATAGATGAGTTTACGAGCTGCTCTTGTTTGATCACTCATTTCGTTAAGGTGTGGATTATTTCAGGAACTTATGTGTTACTAACATGTGACTGATGCCTTCTTGGTTTCCATTGTAACTACTTTAACATACTCACTGCACTGTTACTTGTACTGTCACTTGTACTATGGTGGTTGTCTGTATGTCCTGTGTATGTGTGTCTTGTTATTGCGTTTTTGGGGTATGTTTTTTGTCTTATTCGGGTTGGGAGGGATTTTGTTAATCAGCTTAAGTCTTTGTCGGATTATCGGTGAAATATATATTTGATCACACAACTGGTTAAAACTATTAGTTTCTGACTTCCAAATGACTCAGGGGGCGCTAGTTTATCTGAGCGAGTGGACCCAACGAACTTTAGTTACGTACATTTCCGCACCACCCTCAGGGGGCGCTAGTTTATCGGTGCGAGTGGATCCAACGAACTTTAGTTAAGTACATTTCCGCACCACCCTCAGGGGACGCTAGTTTATCGGTGCGAGTGGACCCAACGAACTTTAGTTACGTACATTTCCGCACCACCCTCAGGGGGCGCTAGTTTATCGGTGCGAGTGGACCCAACGAACTTTAGTTACGTACATTTCCGCACCACCCTCAGGGGACGCTAGTTTATCGGTGCGAGTGGACCCAACGAACTTTAGTTAAGTACATTTCCGCACCACCCTCAGGGGACGCTAGTTTATCTGAGCGAGTGGACCCAACGAACTTTAGTTAAGTACATTTCCGCACCACCCTCAGGGGGCGCTAGTTTATCGGTGCGAGTGGACCCAACGAACTTTAGTTACGTACATTTCCGCACCACCCTCAGGGGGCGCTAGTTTATCGGTGCGAGTGGACCCAACGAACTTTAGTTACGTACATTTCCGCACCACCCTCAGGGGACGCTAGTTTATCGGTGCGAGTGGACCAAACGAACTTTAGTTACGTACATTTCGCACCACCTGAAGGGGGGCGCTAGTTTATCGGTGCGAGTGGACCCAACGAACTTTAGTTACGTATTTTACGCACCACATCCTCAGGGACGCTAGTTTATCGGTGCGAGTGGACCCAACGAACTTTAGTTACGTACATTTCCGCACCACCCTCAGGGGACGCTAGTTTATCGGTGCGAGTGGACCCAACGAACTTTAGTTAACTGCATTTCCGCACTACCCTCAGAGGGCGCTAGTTTCACAAAAATCCTAACTCGTTCCTATCCTCCACACCAATTACCGGAGATAAACTAACTTCATAGAGCGGTATAGGATAGGTTCAGCATAATCGTAAAATTAAGGTATGCTACAACGAACCTGTATCTTTACATAGGTCTATAACATTATATTTATAGTTTAATTATTATTCTACTAGCAGATACATCATAGACTGATTGACCTAGTAACGTTAAAATACATGTCTCCTTAATTAAAAAATGCCACCATTTTAGTTATATCGGTATGCCCAGGATATAATAACTAACTCTTTCCTTCTGGGAAATAAATCTACTGATATAAAATTTGTGATCCAAGCTGAAATACTTTCATACATGTGAAGCGAGCGCTTCCCCTAACAATTTATTTTATTTTATCGGTAATTACTTATGTGTCTACCTCCTCGTAGTTATAATTGGATGGCGGTTGAATTATACTAAATAATGCGTTTTGTCTACGTTGGTATCACTCCTGTTTAAAATGATAGCATTAAGACTTCCAATTCTTTTGAATTCATCAAGCAGATAAATGAATTCATGGAACTAACTCACATGAATTCATGGAATGCTGCAAGTGGATGATTCACAGTAGAATTTTTGTGGTCTCATGTCGGCTGTTCTTGGCTGCAAACTGGCATCTTTTCCCGAAATATTTCCTGGTTGCCCAACTTTTTCCTGAATTATTTTTATCAAGGAAAAAAAAGATTTATCATACTGGCTTTTAACGAATTAAACAAACGAAAGCGCAAGCGGGTGTTATAATTACTGTAATAACAAAACACATGACTGTGTCAAGGCATTAGTTTGGGAAGGTTTGGAGTATCATTACTCCAGGGATTTTGTACCTCCATTCGCCAATGTGGTCAATGTGGTAAATAATATTAATTGATTCTTTTAGTTCGTATGCATATTAATATTAGAAAGAACACCCAATAACCAATAATTAATAACATCCAACCTCCCTTTCCCTTCAGTATGAGGTATATACTGATTACTGCTAAAATATTGCTCACTTCTTCGAACAATTAGTGTTGAAAGAAAGTGATGAAAATCGAACAGGCACAGTCCGAGCCCGGACAATAGGTTACAACTCGCTGTTTAATCCGAATTTGACTAAAACTGTGAGGCTCCTCCCCCGGCATTCTAGGTCCCAAAGAATCCAATCATGGGAGTTCAAAGTCCTTAGGAAAATCCGAAGCGTCCCCTTTTATGTTTCCAATTACACTGTCTGCCGAGGACCTCAAAGTTCCATTCGTTCGTGACCTGGTTAATTCCAGTTATAGATCCTTTCATTACTCCCTGCGCTTCCATCAGAGTCCACCACATTCCCTCTGAGGGTGACCGGAAACCGCCGAAAAGGGGTGCTATTGAAAACGACTTAAAGCAAATTCATAAGCGAAATGTAGTAACGTTTACTATTGCTACAGATTTGTATTGATTACTTTGAGGTATGTTTAACGTAGAACATTAACTTGTAACCTTAACTTATATGAAAATAAAGGATTGGTAACATATAAAGGAAAAGAGGACATTTCCAGTTGAGTAAATCCGAAATGTTGAAAAGATAGATATGATCGTGATCTTAAACCAAGTATGGTAAGATAAATATCAAGCTCTCGGTAATTTTAAGGTAGTTAAGATAATCTGACCTTGACTGGGTCCCTAGTCCCTGCTATTTAAAACGGGGCCAGTGGATCATCATGTAGGTTCTTTATTTGTATATATCACGTCAAATATGAATGTATTTAGAAGACCTCTTATTAACTAGACGTTATTATTAGTTTGTGGTATTAGGCTGCTGGTACATACTCGTAAGGTCAAAAAGGTTGCACAAATTAATATATCAGTAGTACTAAAAGAATTTGTCTATGTATACAAATTCGCATAATGAAGGTCCTACCGAATATGTGATAACTGGCCATTAATAACAGATCGGGGCACGGCATTCTCTTAAATAAATTTCAGCGTGTGTGACTAATTCATATCCGGGGTCCGATCTGAAATTCAATGGCGGGTTTGGGAAGAGGGGCGGGCAGGGGCCGCTCAGTGATTTACCGCCGTCATAGCGGCCACTCTCGATAACCGTCGATAAATGCAAAATGAAAAACAAAATTTCGGCGGGTGGGGGTGGGGGGTGGGGCGAGAAGTAAAGAGAAAAATCGGGAAAGGGAGAGCGTAGAACCGGGCGGGCAAATTGGGCAGTGGAGGCGAGGAAGCGTGCCGTTCAGGAGGACACGCGAAAACCAGCCTAGCAATTGGACGGGGCCAGATCTAATTGTGGAGGTGGCCCGGCCTCCTCAATCACATTCACATCAGCCTCCACTCAACCACACCCACCCCATTTACACGCCAAATTTATATGAATCGATCCGCCACTAATCCAGCTACTTGGGCTCATCGGCTCCCGATGAGGCACTGTCACTGCGCCAGTATTGCACCACTATACCTTACTGAAATACTGGCAACCACTGAAGGAATTTTAAAAGGAAACAAATATTGAGACACACATCACGCCGATGTTGCGATGATGTTTTTGTCTCATAACGGACTTAAATTGGAGCACGAGGAATATCATATACCGTTGTTTGTTTCAAGTAAGAATTTATATATCAAAATGGTTTTTCTTATCTATAAAACGATATTGTTTGTATAAAACGTAATGATACTACAGCAGTTATCCGATTACGTAATATTATTTGGACGATATTTTCTTACAACAGAAATTTTTTTTCAACGTTTTTTCTTTATGATGGGTATGGAGTGTTTTTTAATGTTTTAAATATTTTTCACGACTCGGCTACGCAGTTTTATATTCATTAAGCGTTGAACCCGAACCCGGTAAATCTGCCGAAGACACGAGGACGGCCTACTCTAAAAAGTAACGGAGAATACAGGTCAGGTGCGAGAGAAAATCAAAACTTAGATGAGTCGAAGTCTGAATTATAACAATGTAATATAAAAGAGTGTTGGCGGATCAGGAAACTTGTCGGGGACTTGTGGAACTCGTGGTCTACATGCTAAAGAGGCCACTGGGGGCATTTCGCCAGCTTCAGGTGCACTATGACGCCGGATAACTCAACCCCCACCAACGAGATTGGAGAATTTTTATTACATTCCACTTTAAACAAATTTTATTATAGTCAGTTTTACTGGTTATCTACGTTCGCCAAATGCCAACTCCAATGTTATTCGAACCGACGGTTAAACGATTAAACGATCGCGTACGAATTTCTGAGCGACAGAGTAGCCCACGCCGCAAGTTTTGGACAATATAATTGTACACTAATTGCTTTAATTTATGAAAGAGACGGACGGTTATTAAATACGAGACGACAGAAAAAAAATACTGGAAATTTGCGCGTTCCGTTCGGAGAGGAGAGATACATCTGAGAAATAGCCTGGGCAGTAAACAGCTTGTGTATTCTGGGTCTAGATATCCGACGTAAATCATCCGATACGTGCACCGTTTTCCCGAGGCGATATATTCATTTTTCAACGCGAAGCGGATACATGCGCGCTGGAAGTCGAAACGAAACGAGAGAACAGAGACGCATGAAGCAATTCGATTGCGTGCGAAAAAACTGTTCGAGTCGAGTCGGTAAGATTATGACACAAGATACAATCTCTCTCTCTCTCTCTCTCTCTCTCTCTCTCTCTCTCTCTCTCTCTCTCCTTCTCTCCCTCCCTACACAAGAAGATAATTTCATTCAACCGGGCCGCCTGGGAACGGCCATTCTTCGTTTTACATTAATTTCACGTTTTTTTTCTTTCCTCGGTTCTTTCCCTTTAAAAGGGGGCGTTCCGTCGATGCTCGGTGCGTGCATCGGTGCGTGTGAATAGGCTCCGCGCTCTCAATGGATTGTCTTCCCGAACGGTTCTCTTCCTCCGGTTCCCACAGGGTCGGTTTTTGCCTCAATTTGCATTGTCTTACCTCCTCGGTTTCCTCCTCGGTTCGGGTCGAGTGCGTGCGCCGTGCGTGCGTGCGGCGACGAGCGTGCGCTTCCCCGTCCGTGTGAACCGGACTCTTCGCGCTCCTCTTTGGCCCCGAATCGTTTCCGAAGCGCTCCGCTCAAAATGGCGCCCATTATCCGAAAACAGCACCCGTTCGTCTCTCTCGTTCGTCTTTTTTTCACTGCGGAGTCGTTCGCACGGAAACCGATCTTGAGGTTGTGGCCCGACGTTTCGGTGATTGCATTATCGCACGTACTTACGATACCGCCGGGTCTTACAGTCTAAGGCTTGAAAATCGACATTCGTTCCGAGATCGCTCGAATCATTTTCTAGTATCAGGTACGGTCAAAAACATAGGCAGAAATTTAAGGAAAATACGGAGGCGGTTTTAAATACTCCTTCCGCCATCGTCAAACCTCCTAGCAAAATGGTGTAATTCTAATTATTGCCAAGTTCCACCCTGATGAATAGTGTTGTAACAGCGCTAACGGCATTACTCCAACGTAACACCGACTAAATACTACTGGCCACGATGAGAAACTAAAACAGGTCTAGCTCCAGACCGTGAGAAAAGACGCGGTGCATTTCTAATTGGATATTTAATTATGGCCCTTAAAGGTTATCGTTCCGTGGGCAATAGATGAAGAGTGTCTCTGACGCGTTTAGGCATTTAGGGTATATTATAGAAGTGAGGCTTGGTTCGGTGTGAGGGAGCGGTGCGGTGAGTGTTTGAGCGCAGCTGAATGGGCCGCCGGCGGAGGCCTTGAGCACCGCGACCGCCAAGAGGATGATAGATGCGCACCCGTGTGCACCAAGTGTACGCATTCATCAGGGACCGGTGTGTACCTCCCACTCTATTGAACATTCAAATTGCGATGCACGCCTTTTTTTTTCTTCTTCCTTTTAAAGCCCATTTTTTGTCTTATTACTCCGCGAGGCGGTGGGAGGGGGCCTTCCTTTCACGGACAGTGCGTGCGCCCGGAGCGGGGAGCGCTTTGCGTAACTCCGAACCGGATGTCGAATCGTTGTGTAGTGAATGAATTTTACCATGAAAATGGCGGCCCGTTATGGTTTAATGGGTGCGTGCGGGAAGCTCCCCCCTTTCTCCCTCTCCGGCGGCTCATTCTCAATTCCCGGCTCGATAATGTGCGTTAATTTCATTGTTATTACGACCCTCGTTAATAGAGCTCGCCTCTGACGCGTGTGCGTGCGTGAACCGGATCTCTGAATCGGTTTGTTCCTCAATGAACTGTCTGGCGGCCGTCCTTGTGAAATGACTGAAATTAGCGGCACGATACTTGTCGCTCCTATCGTAGTCATCTGGTGTCCTGTCCTAGGACGAGGCCGTTGAACCTATCCGTTCCTGTTCTCATTTAGTATTTAGTGCCCTTCATTCAAAAACCGGGACTTTAGCCCTATTTATGATACCATTAATGTACATCTAGACACTTAAATTTTAGTACAATAACGGGTAAAACAAGTTTGTTACGCTGGTGTTAAAATTCGTGAACAAAATTAAGAACTGAATAAACGAAGTAAGTAAATATGTTTCTTTATTGGTTTTTCCTTTGAAAAACACTCGAAAGCCAAGAGATCTAATAACAATATCCACTATTACTAAGTTTTCTATACACACGAACTGCATGCTGCCCTCTCAACCCGTACTTGTCACTAATTAAAAGGCATTGGAGGCGAGGATGAGTACTAAAAATTATTTCAATTTTGTACATTTTCATTTGAACCGTTGACTTGCGAATTTCTCGTGACCGGTGTATATCTAATTTAACTGATCTTGTACCTGGCTGGTAGAGATGCGAGGGCAAATCATTCCCTATGATTTCCCAAAGGCCATTGACAACTAGTACCGCCTGTTCTGAATAAACCTTCGCCCGTCAGAAATGGGAGGCGTACGAGCCACCGTCCTCGGCTCCAAACCCTGCGGGAGCCCCCATGGCTCGCTCTACGCCCGCTCTCTCAACGCAGTAATTGTCCGACGAAAATTAAACATCTAATTGGCGCGAGAAGGACAGAAAGAAATCAAAACATAGGAATATTTTTACTAAATCCAATTGTGGAAATGGACAGAATCCGAATTACGAAGTTCCAGGCGTGAGTTGTTTTCTTTCTGTCTTTGAAAATACGTTAAGTGATAGTCACTTCTATTCACACATCGTTTAATGGACTAAATTGTTTCCTTTACATTGTCTAATGCAGATCTAATACAGTTTTAAATTATGATGAAGAATCATTTAGGAGTCTTCATTGAATGAGTTAATTGTATCTGTCTCTCCTGTCATTTTTCATAATCTGTGATATGTCCCAGTTAGTTAAAATATTTGCCGTCGTAATTTGTACTCAGTAACGCGGAGAGGTTACTTTATGCATGTCGGATAAAGTAGGTAGCATCCTATTAGCGTTGGCAATACACTGTTACAGGAGTAGTAAAAGTAGCTTTAATACTACAGACGACGTAAAACTAGTCATTAAATTAAGAATTTATCAAATTGATTTAAAGTCACCGCGCCAATTCTTTATCGTTCTTAACACGCCTCCATAGTCCAAGTGGAATCAGGTGAAAAGCGGGTCGTAAGTTTGAAATCTCTCAATTGGATCTTGTACAACCATATAATTTCAGTGAAAAACCTGCCCACATCGTGCAGAACAATTAATCACCGATAAAGATTCGATCTGAGGCCAAGGTAGAAGGAGGTAAATGAAAAAGAAGACGAACGAGAAACAAATAGAATAATATCCACTTCGTTTATAATAAATTATTATAAAATATATAGAACATGTTTTTAGTTGCCATATTTCTTCTGGAACTGGCACTAACTACGATCAGTTTTAGCCTCAACGATGATGGTAACCTGGACGTTCTTCCTGGAACTTCTTATTTTCATGAATGGTTACTACGTTATAAGACACATAATTACGATAGCATTTGTATACAATTTCGGAGACCTACTTAACGCTTGTATAGATGTGATATTCGAGCACTGGCGAATAATTATAATGCCAGTAATCACCGAACTTTATCACGGCACTTACGGCTCTATCAGTAGCACACTAGTAACATTAGAACCACTGGAAGATACTACAGCATCTTCACGCACTCGGAAGAGCAATAGAACTTTCTCTATGTTTCTGCGGTACGTGAGCTAAATTTATGCATGGAACAATAAGGAGATTGTGTATCATTTATTTGATATTACCTGCTCCAGTATGATTATTATTATTTTTAAAATATTTCTTATCACTGGTATAGTTGTTTATATAACTATTAGATAATTGTTGGGCTACATAATTATCAACTTTTAATTACCCAGTAATAACCTTGGGCATCCTGGAAGTTTGCCTAATTCTATTATTTACTGTAGGAGCTCATCATCTGTGCTTTCAATTGTTGGTTTATCGGGTGAATTGTTTGGATGTTCCGTTTTCTGTTTAACAGTTTCGATAGCCTTTAAGACTAACGGGACTGGTTGCTAGGGGTATAGTGGGACTGCTGAAATCCTCTGTGGTGCGGACGTCATCCGGGATTGAGATCGGCGCCCGTCACTGGACAATTACGGATTTCCATTTTTATTCCTCCCCCTCGGTTCGTGCCGATTCCCAGATGGGATTGCGGGGGCCTTATCGGGAGGAAACAATCAACCTTTTTGATTCGCCTGTAATTTGATGATTGGGCCCAGATACCCTTGAAACAGAGGCCTATCTCAAACAGAACCAGGGCCTATCGAAACGGGCTCCAGGATGTGACTTATTAAACAACGGAACATTCCACCGACAGCTGTTTTTATGGCTCACTCCGTTTCCAACCCAAGAAGGGTTTCGTCGGCTTAACTCAATTCTAGGAAATTGTTTGTCCAAAGCAGTATAAAAGCATAGCATATTCCACCTACGCCTGTCTTTGTAACAAACCCAGTTTTTGATTGTTTTTTTTTAATCCATTCTCTCTTCTGGATGGCACGTGTGAAAGTGTTACTCTCAATACAGCCCGGCGGCCGGTTTATTATCATATTTATTCCCCTTCATTAGGGTTACATTTCCTAGTTTCTGAGCAAAGTACTTAACCCTGTTGCGCAATGTGGAGGTGTACGTGTTGTGTACTAACGGTGGGAGAAACCTTGGTTAGAGTTTACCAATACAATTACAAATACCACAGGATTGATGAGGACTGGTTAATGGTGCTTTTGGTAAATTGGACTATGGTATTCTATTTATTTCTCATTCAGTAAGTCATTTATGGTAATGCTAGTTCGAAGAAGAACAAATTAAACTGTTTATATATTATGGAAAATGTTGTCTATTTTGTCTCGTTTTTAATTTCCAATATTAATCCATCTAACCATCATAGAATTGTTTGAATGAAATTGTATACGTTAACTGTCTTAAAAGCATACCCCAGGCTGAACTTATACGTTGAATAAAATGATTAAATGTAATCGATTTTAGATTGTTTCTTGGGAGTCTTGAAATATTTAAAATGAATGAGAACGCCTTACAAGACAAGATATAGATTATCTGAAGAGTAGGAGAAAAACGAACAAGAGACTTCACTCGGAGAGAAGAAAATCCTTGGGAAACCGTCCTCTCTTGGTGGCCGCCGCCGATAACCTTATACTTTATAACACATATAAATACTATATTTTAAGATAAAATTATATACTGGCTTCTGCTTCTTTATCACTGGATGATAAGACTTTGTGTGAGCCCCCGCCGCCAGTAAGCAACTGGGCGATCAAAAATATAAATTTAATACGAGATCTAAATTTCTAAATTATGGCCTCTACTCTGCGAAGGAAACCCTTATTCTTTGCTCTTCCGTTGTATTGGATTAAGTGATGAGATACTTGAACGTGATAATATAATATCAAAGTTTAAACTTTAAAACACTACTTTATTTAGGCATTATGCGAGTTTATGACTCACCTTCTTTCCCCACTAATATATCTAACAATACACTTTACTATGACTTGCTTAAGAAGATAAATAATTCCACCGAGAATTGCGCCACGTACACACCTATTTACATGCCATACACTTTCCGACAATTGGAAATGTTACAGTAAATTGTAAATATTATACATGAAAATTCTCAACTCGGAGGCAGACTATTAGAAGTTTAATATTTTCGTGTAATGTTCAAATATTATTTCCGTTATTTGGCTCAATTCCTATTCAACAAAAGGTTCCGGCGTAATTTCCGTCGGAGTCTATTGAGGCGACTGGAAAGGATGTTTAAAATTCGATCATTTCACAGTGGACAGTGAGCGCGTCCTAATCTCTGGTCTACCTCGGTGGTCGGCCCGGAGTGAGGTCCAAGTGCTGAGAGCGAGTTGGGCTTTGAAAGCCGTCCGCTATCAGTGCTGTTATCGGTGGCCGTGTCGTCAGTGAGTGCGGTGTGCGGGGGCCCGGCTCCAGTGCGTCAGCCGCCTCCCGGCCTCGGCCCTGACCCCACCGCCCCCGCCGTTTACGCACCCCGCACGATAAGCCCAACCGAAACAAACAAGAGACAGAATTTTTCAGAGACTTTCCGTGCGAACCGAGATATGAGAGCTATTTATAATTCGACACCGATAAACACTGTTGAGGCGACCGCGGTAACACCCTTCTACCTTTTAGCGGTGTTACAGTAAAAAAAGAAAATGCCGCCGCTGTAACGGAGCAGTGACAGTGAGCAGAAGTTCTGGTCGGAGTTCCGCTCTCAAGAATGCCTGAACGCTGGTTTTTTAACCTTTAATTCTGAACCAATTTATTCCACCCGGTGGGCTCATTCTTGCCGTTGGCCTCTGCCCGCGAACCTTCGTTAGGGACACTTTTTCTTTTAGTGGAGGCGTTTTCTATTGACGGCGGGAGAAATCTCGCGGATGTATATCCATTTCGGCCTGTAAATATACTCTCTATATTACAGACGGAAATCTAAACAGGTCCGAATAGGCGAGTGGGAACACAGTCACTGTGAAGGTGCAGTTACCGAATTGTCAAGAGTTGTATTAAATACCACATATTGCTATACCGATTGGTATTGTTTTGCGGGCCATCCTTTCGTTCGAAGATTTGCTTAAAGAAATGTGCCGTAATAACTATTACTACGACGTGTCCCATTCATACACTCCGAAGTTTATCAAGTAGTCTCAGTTCAATGCGAGAATACGTAATCAAAATTAATTTAAGGTCATCAAATCGTATCGGTCAGCAGGCGATTACGAACAGCTGGAGTTGAAAATGATACCGATAGAGCGAGTACCAAGAATCCACCGTCATCAATTGGGATTTAGGTAAAATAGCATATATTTGCGTCAACGCGAAGTCTGCAATAACAAACAATAATACTGAGGGTGCAATTTCTGCGCAAATTGAATTTTTTTCAGACTTATTTCTCTACATTTATCGATGTTCTTCAGGAATGGGTTGTTTTGGTGGATTATATGAATGGAAATATACTTGGCGCCTTCGTTGTAGAGAATCCTCGTTGTATCCTCGAAATCGATTTTTGATGTTGAAGAATTACTACGTATTCAAAATTAATCACTGAGAAAAGAAGTACAAGAAGTAAGAATTTTCTTCGAAACATGCGTCACCGCGGAGACGTCAGTATGCGAGAGTTGGTTAACAATTTTGAAATTTCGAAACGCATTTCCCGAAAACTTTGGACGTCGGCGGATAACGTGTGCGCATATCTTCATTCCCCATTCCAACAATGTTTACAGGGCTTCAATCTGGAACAGGAAGAACAAGAAACAAGATTGAGCGTCTTCTTTAATTAGTATTAAGTTGTGAAAAAAGCATGAGGAATAGCTCGGATTTTTTTACCAGAGGTCCATTCCGTTTTATTTTTATGTTTGAATCAAGTGTTCTTCCAATCCTCAAACGATTTATAATGAAGGAATTCCTCAAACACAAGGACCAAGCGTATTGACGAGTCAATAAGAAAAATAAATATGCGGGGATCACTTGTATTGCTATTGGCAATGCACCGTTCCACTGTCGACCGGACGGCCTTCGGTTCTCTATCAGTGTCAAAGTATTATCTGACGATAATACCTGCGGTATCGCACCAAATCTCCACATGCCATGATTCGATCCCGTCCGTTAATTATATCGGGGAACCATTTTATTCTTGTATTGAATACCCACTGAACCGGTGCGGATTCGATCTGCCTAACTTCCTTTTAAAACCGCGTATGTAGAAGCTACAGTATGAATATACGGCGTAATCCCAGTTGTCGCCGATTCCGCTTCGGTGTCTGGCGCGTGCGACGACTGTAAGGAAATCGGTTAAGGTATAATGTGAACATTATCATTCACGCTAATCAAGGTTCTAACTTCCAGATATATGACAGGAAACCTATCTGGTATTGTGTATTTATGGTCATAAAAGTTTTCCTGTTGATCCAAAATTTATTGATAAAAGTTTATTTTTAGTAATCTAGTTAATCGGTGTGAGTACATATCCACACCACCCTCAGGGGGCGCTAGTTTATCGGGGCATGTGCATCCAACGAACGTTAGTTAAGTACATTTCCGCACCACCCTCAGGGGGCGCTAGTTTATCGACGCATGTGCATCCAACGAACTTTAGTTACGTACATTTCCGCACCACCATCAAGGGGGCGCTAGTTTATCGGGCAAGTGGACCCAACGAACTTTAGTTACGTACATTTCCGCACCACCATCAAGGGGGCGCTAGTTTATCGGGCAAGTGGACCCAACGAACTTTAGTTAAGTACATTTCCGCACCACCCTCAGGGGGTGCTAGTTTATCAGGCAGTGGACCCAACGAACTTTAGTTAAGTACATTTCCGCACCACCCTCAGGGGGCGCTAGTTTATCGACGCATGTGCATCCAACGAACTTTAGTTACGTACATTCCTCACCACCCTCAAGGGGGCGCTAGTTTATCGGGCATGTGGACCCAACGATCTAGTTACGTACATTTCCGTACCACCCTCAGGGAGCGCTAGTTTATCGGCGCATGTGCATCCAACGAACTTTAGTTACGTACATTCCTCACCACCCTCAAGGGGGCGCTAGTTTATCGGGCATGTGGACCCAACGATCTAGTTACGTACATTTCCGTACCACCCTCAGGGAGCGCTAGTTTATCGGCGCATGTGCATCCAACGAACTTTAGTTACGTACATTCCTCACCACCCTCAAGGGGGCGCTAGTTTATCGGGCATGTGGACCCAACGAACTTTAGTTACGTACATTTCCGTACCACCCTCAGGGAGCGCTAGTTTATCGGCGCATGCGCATCCAAAACGAATTTTAGTTACGTACATTTTCGCACCACCCTCAGGGGGGCGCTAGTTTATCGACGCATGTGCACCCAAAGAACTTTAGTTACGTACATTTTCGCACCAGCCTCAGGGGGCGCTAGTTTATCGACGCATGTGCACCCAACGAACTTTAGTTACGTACATTTTCGCACCACCCTCAGGGGGGCGCTAGTTTATCGACGCATGTGCACCCAACGAACTTTAGTTACGTACATTTTCGCACCACCCTCAGGGGGGCGCTAGTTTATCGACGCATGTGCACCCAACGAACTTTAGTTACGTTCATTTCCTCACCACACTCAGGCCGGCGCTAGTTTCATTAAAATCGTTCGTTGGCTGCACTTGCACCGATAAACTAGCTCCCCCTGAGGGTAGTGCGGAAATGTACTTAACTAAAGTTCGTTTGGTGCACAGATTAACTAGATTACTAAAAATAAACTTTTTTCAATATAAATTTTGGGTCAACAGGAAAACGTTTATGATCGTAAATACAAAATAGCAGATAGATTTCCTGTAATATATTTGGAAATTAGAACCTAATAGTTGTGGCCAGTTGTGTGATCAAATATATATTTGACCAATAATCAGACAAAAACTTAAGCCGATTAACAACATACCTTCCAACCAGAATAAGACAAGCAACATCCTCCAAAAACACAATAACAGACATATGAATTTACACACGACAAACAGTCAGTGACAATGGCAATGAGGATGCCTAAAAAACATCCAAAGTGCCAAAGTGACTAACACCGATACTGAAGATGGCGAGCAGCTGAAACCGGTCTAGCAAAAGATCAAACCAGCGAGAGGACACAGAAACACGCGAAATCTACGGTATTCCAACCCCTCGCCCGACTACAAAAACAGATATTGTAAATTAAATAAAATTATTACGTTCTTTTCAGCAATGTTGCGTTAAACACGACTACGCTAATGACATGCAGGTAGTTTACTTCGATTGCCGTATGGAATATACATTACAATAAATCGGGCTGGGTACATGAGCCTCTTCGAAATCTTTGTGGTATTCATTTCGATTAATTTCAGGGTCAACACGTTATAAATATTTGTCGCGCCGTTTCTAATTATTATGGGCCGTTCGAGAAAAAAGGCTTCTGGAGAGGCGGAAAACCGCTCCGGAAATGCACGGCCCGGCGCGTAACCGAACGCTTTCCACCGTTGCGACGCCGGCGGAAAAAAGAAAGGAGCGGTAAACTCTGTGGCCGGGAAATGCGAGGCCGGAGATCACGGAGAGAGAGGGAGGGAGGGAGAAGAGAGAGAGACGCCGAGAGAAGAGGGGAGAAAGAGAATACAATAAAAAAAAAGGTTGTAGGCCGGCCAGGCGAGAAGACAAGAAGAAATGTGCATCACGACGGGGCGTCACGAAACGTGCGTCGAGCGGCCGATTACGACCCCCCCCCCATGACCCACCACCCGTCCACCCATTATCTGAAGGGGGGCCCTTGAACACGTTTTGGCAACTATCGATTCTACGACACGCGGTCGATTTAGAACCCCGCGACTCCCACCTAGCCCTGCTCTAATTTCCACCTATCTAATTGTATTCGAGAAAAAATAATAAACTAATTATATTACGGTGATCATTATTATAATGTAAATATTACTTATACGAATAAATAGTGTTGCAGCCAGACTTGTAACCCTTCACCTATGGATGGGGCTCCGTCTGTCCTCGTTATATTTTCAATTCACCCAGAACGAAACTTAACTTGAGTGAATTTATTAATTAACGGGTAGGGAGGAAATTAAATGCCTGCAAAACGAAATGTAGATGATTTAAAACAAAATTTTCCTGTTATTAATATTAATAATCCAATTAAAATTATGTATAGCAATACTGTACTTTAATGGTTTCCTTGGGTATATATTTTATTAAAATTACGATCTGAGGATAATGCAAAAAATTGGCGTATTAAAGTATACATTTAAAAATAATATTTACCCGGCGTAGACCCAGCAAGGAGCACTAGAGGTGTGCTGCTCTACGGGCCCGGCATATATTAACTGCACACTGCGTACAGAACAATTACGCTCCTGAGTACACAAGTATTACACTCACAGGTATTTATGCTTACCGTTCGCCAATCTTATGGACAATAGGAGTGATAACGTCGATAGGACGCTTAAACGAAATCCTAAATTATTATTAACTATCGGAATGCTACTGGAGATGGAGATAAAGTATATAATACATAAAACTATTGTAAATAGTAAGCGCATGGCACGCTACGCTAGTAAAGTCTAAGAGTAAAAAATTGTTCAGCCTAAAGGCGAAAATTAGGAAAAAATTCTTCCTGACAGTTCCTGGGTCAATTGGGCGGTTAGGCTTCGGTAAACCGGAAATGGCTTTGGCCCGGTTACGCGGCAAAATCGATGGGATTCATCCTTGATGAAAGAGCCGCATTTTAAATCTTCCTTGGCCGTTCTCCAAACCTGCATTCTGCACATATCTCGCATGTATGTGCCTGCGATAGAGGCTTAGGTACACATCCCAAAGAAATATATTTTTCATCTAAAACCGTCGAATAGCTGATGAATTCTTCCCCGCTTATTAACTAATTTTAAACTAATAAAACTAAAAATAAAACTAATTTTAACTTTCAGTCATTAGAAAATCAAAAGCCTTCTAATGTAGAATAACCTATTCGGGGTAAAACTTGACAGGAACCTATTAAAAGTGGACAATGTTTTTGTTTCAAAATTTCGCTTAAATTATTTATAAAAGAAAATAAGAACAGTTAGCAACGAGTGCATAGATTAACATTGTGCACCGGCGTGGTGCAATGGAATCTGACAGAAACGATCGGCAAGGGAGCATTTGGCAGTTTGCCTAGTTTATCTGTGGTTCTCATAAAGAAGTCAGTTAATAGCGCCTACTTTCCAGTTTCGAAGTGCCCGAATTTATTTTATTTTGCGAGCGTGAAACCATGCCGAAAACGCCCGTTGCATTCAACGGAGTCAACAATACGGTTTCCAGCGATCAAGCGACTGAACCTACAATCGTGAATAGGCGGCTAGTTTCAAGAGAACTACAACGAATATTTACTTCGGATAAATGGCACGATTTTTCTGATAGTATATATCAGTTCCGGATAGAGATGATGCTACTTGCAATGCCAAAATCATAGAAATATCCGCCCCGTTTCCGCCCAATAGCACATTTTACTAATGAAAATATTATTGGTGACAGTAGTGGATACATGAGAAAATTAAGTTGCCGAGTGCCGATTTCCACTCACCCCATTTCGGCAATTTCGAACTAAGAAAGGACATTTAAAAAAATTGAAATCAATTCTTCATTTACAACGGTACCAACTTTTGCCGAAAATACCGCTGTATTATAATTAGGTCTCAGGCTGGAACTCATTAGGAAGTATATACAGGGCGGCCTAAAAAAGAAACTTTCAGTTTTATTATTAGTGCACCTTATAACCAAGTTCTTCTACAATAATTTAGCACTCAGGGGTTCGCCGACCCATTTCGGTAAGTATTATAACTTTATTTCTTCCCCACTTAGGTCCTACACTGAATATTCTCTTCCTGTTAAACTTAAAATCGTTGTTTAAAAAAATATTTTCGCTATTGGGCGACTCGGCAAGTTACCTTCTTAGCGCGTCGACGCTTACGGGGGAAGCTTATTTTTTAAAATATCACTGAACCAATTAATATAGCCAGAATTATTCTATCGGAGGGGCTTCGCGGAGGGAAGCACCGGACTCAGTTAAAAACGAACCCTGCAGAACACGATCGAGCTCTGAAATTTAACAATCGTCCCTGTGTATTTACAATCTGCAGCTTACTATGAAGTGTGAAAATAAAATTGAACAGGTAATATGCACAGGTTAAGCAAAATTCGGGTAATTAAATTACGAAATACTTCTGCATTAAATAATATTTAAGCTAATATTTAATATAATGGTTTAACTCTTCTTTTCGTCCACGGTGCATTGTTTAGTTTAAAAAATAAAATTATTTTAGAAAAATCTTGGGAGCCGATAAAAGCACTGGGAAAGGCAGTTAACTCTTTATCAAAATAGTTACCCTACAAATAGGCTAAACTAAGACATTCTTCGTAGGTTTAGCTCTTTAGTGGCTTTTCGGTACCAATTGATGACTCCTTGATGAATTAAAAGGAAAACAAATAATATATTACTTATATATTACTTATATATTAGAATATATAACTTGTGTCTTACCCAACTTTATCTCAGAATTGATAATACATGACGGTTTTTTCCTATTTTCCTCCATATTATGAGTGGTTTGTACTTTCATTTACCGCTTTTTATTTTATTTTACTTTCATTTAAGTGTACTTTATTTTAAATTTACCATTACGGGACCTTTTTTAGTCCCTTCAGTAATATGAAATCATATTTGTTGACCGATTAAAACAGGGAGAGGCTGAAAGCAGCCTGACCTCATTCAAAAAATGGTTTTTCACCATGTTGTTCAAATGGTTGTCTCTCAAATTCAAAGGCAAACTAGAATGTTTTCATCTTAGATGTCAGAAGTCTTGAAAATGTGGGAAAAACTGAGAATGGTTTCTATCAGAATACTAAAATTCTTTGCCATATAATTTTCCCTTTAATCTCGTTGGTTCGATCGGGTTATCGCTGTCACAAGTGTTATTCTTTTAGTCCTACATGCGAGTAACGGTGGAGCTGCCTGGTTAAATATGGAACTTGTTTCTTATAGTTAGTCTTTTTCTACTAATTTTAGGTAGGCAGGTACAATGGATTGACCAAATGTGCAATGGTTTACCGAAAACATCGAACGCTGGCGTCTCGTACGACGCCTCGTTAGCAGAAATAGGAGAGCGTGCGTTTGAAACATGGGTTGACGATCTTAAATATCGAAAATTTGCCCCGGGGCACCTTTCCCCCGGCAGATATCTTGTAAGGTATATGCGATATAAACATACTCAGGCTTCACTAACCTTGGCGGGCGTTCACGATAATGCTGTACCTTCGATGGCGGCAATGAGGGGAAAAGGAGTTGGTTGTATCCGCAGTCAAAATCGTCTTATGTCTGGACTATAAATATCTTAAAAAATACAATTTTTAAAATTCGAGCCTAGCGAAAATATTATTCCAATTATATACATTGGATATGAATATGGAAAAGGTTGCTAATTTCGCGTATTCGCGGAAATACAAAAAATATCGCTAACTAGTTTTAAGGCGTAAACATAGTGATTGAACATGTTGAACAAAGAACGAGTTATTTAATTTGGATACTAGGTTGCACAACTTGTCACAAGAAGTAATCTTGGTTAAAATCCTCTGAGGGAGTATTGTCGGTAAAACATATAATCGACCTAGAAAATCTTTAGTTGGATTGTGAGTTGATCAGCAAATTCGTTTCCTTCCAAAAATAGGTAACATTCAATTATCAGAGTTGAGCATTGTGTAAAAAGGCAAGTAATTTAACAGTTTAACAACAATGAAAGAGTTTAATGTAAGTGTATTATGTACCTATATGGAGTTAACGGAAACTAAATAATAATTTATGAGCGATATGTATTATAGAATGCTAGCATCAAATTTGCTGTAGAATCTTGGAATAGTGGGAAATATATACAGACGTGACAGAATTTTATATACGTAAAATGGGTGGTAATTATGTATTACAGTTGATTAAATGAGATTCATGTCGATTGTTCAATCAATCCAACTCACGTGTGTCATTTTATAAACAAAGAATAATATAACCTATAATTTTAATCCCGTCACACTGTATTTAATAAATAAGAAAAAATTAATTACTACAGAAATATTCGATTCTAATCTAATCCTACCGATTCGACCGCAGTAGGTCCTTAATTTCCTTATTCTTTAAATCTTTCGCGGAAAACCGGTGTCCATAGATAATCAAATTATTACCGGAAATGTACACTAACGGTGATCATTGGAACGAGAAAGCAGCGCATCTGGATGAAAGACCAGTGTCAAGTGCGTGTGTACGGGTCGGTTAGAAAACCGATTACTGGGGAGCTCCTGTAAGGTTTCGAAACTATGTTTTTAAGAAACTAACAGTCCCTGGACATCTTCAATCAGTGCCCTCGTGCGCCTAAGGTATAATTAACCACCGACATTAAGGTGTCGTGGGGAGTATATATCGCAGTTTGTTCCAAGGGTAATTAACATTAACTCGGCACGAAAAAATAGGAACGCGAACTCGTACTTCGAAATAACAAAGTAAGATATATCGTTTACATTAAACCGCGAACACGTAAATGTAAACCACAGGTTTCGATATATTACCGGCGCGTAGTTCCGTTTCCGCCCAACTTTTTCTTCGGTTCGAGCGGACCTAATTTCGACGAGTTGAGGGTTCGGGTGCGAATTCGAAGACGTCCGACGGTGATTCGGCAATTTGGCAAGATGACGCAACTGGGGCTGGCGGCGGCCGGTGTAGGCGCGGGCGGGTGCGGGTGCGGGTGCGGGTGGAGGGCGCGTGCGTGCGGGCGCGGGGCGGGTGCGTGAGTGCACGGGAGGCAGGTGGGCGGCGGCGGTGGAGGTGGAGGTGGCTGGGTACCGGTGGTGGGGATGAGTGGGCGGTAGGGAATATCCCCCACTGGCGGAGTGGTCACCAGCTGTGGCTCCCGTCAAGCGCAGTACTCCTCTGATACTCAACATGGACACCGCCTCCTGGAGAGCCTGCCCGACTGCGTCCCTCGTCGTATTCCCCGCCCCCGACTCCTGTTAGTTCGACGCCCGCCGAGCTCGCTCTCTCCTTCCGCGCCGAGTATTCCGACGACGAACGAAAAAACGAGCCTCCGGTAATCGAGTGTCGGCCGGCTAAATTTCGCGCCCCCTCTTCCCCGAAAGTGCGGCCTTTGAATAAAAAAAAAGAAACGAAAAAAGAAGAACCGGGCCCCTCCCGCCTCCGAATTTGGATCCGCGACCGAGTCGTGTGGTGGCCGAAAGTTGAACGTCGCGACGTCGCCGACAGCCTTCAGTCTTGATGTCGGAGCACGTATTGTCTTTCATGTAGCAAGGTACGTATTCGTCAATTGGTCTATTCCGATCTTTACCGGCCCCGAGTCGCACCGCGAAAATCTTTCCGTCCCCCGACAACCGAATTATTCCGGGCAAGGTCGTACGTGCCGCTAAAACTGCGCCGCATTCGCCGTTGTTGCGATCCGGCCGGCGTTTTAGCGGTATTTTGCCGTTAAACACTGCCCCTGTAACTTTGACGATTGGATATTACGGGAGGTCGAGGCCGGGGGCGAACCTCCGGGTAACGAATATCAGCTGTTTCTGCGGGGAGGTAACAACGTAAAATATATTGCGAGGGTCCTGCACTCACTCCTCCGTTCGAGCCCGTATTATTTCCCTCCCGAAAGCTGTTTCTTTAACTTTGCGTTCACATTTTGTTTGAGACACCCGTATATTATTTACGAATGGCTATCGTATTGTTCCGCCTTTAAAATATGTACGAAGTATACATTTTGAATTACCGCTCGGTACCTTCTGACAGCTTACGACTTATTATCATCCCGAATCAGTTTTGTTACTCGTTGAGTGTTTTGAATGGAATCGATGCGCTATGATTTTTTTTAAATTACTGTCACCGCCTATTTAATAAGCCAGTGTTTTATTTGTACATTGATCCTTTGAGAAAACTACTTTTTTAATCAATTGTTTCTTCAAAACTGTTGATTCCTTGAAGAGAAAAACGACAAAAATAGTAACGCATTAATCCAAATAATAACCCAAAATGTGCAGAGAAAATCAGTGCTAAGAAAAACTCACCAGACATTTGCAAATTATTTTTCTGCTTCAGTTTTAAATTTCTTTAACATTTCTACAATTAATGTATTTTTTAATTGATATATGTAACCAGTACTGCAAAATATTGTTGGAGTACACAAAAAATGAAATATATTCCCTTATAAAACTATTAAATTTTTATTTGTAATACTTTTTTTCGTAATTATGGACCAATGACCAAAGCTACTTGATTTTTTCTTTAAGATTATAATTGATTTCATGAATTAATGTACACAAATAAATTGATATTGTGATGTTTTAGTAGTATCATTTTTGTTATTTGTAGTTTGAAAGTCATTATATTGTGAAAAAACAAATAATTGTTTTCTTGGGCATTTTAGTGTAATGTGTAGAAGTATATAAGTTGCAAGTATATAAAATTATGTGACACACTTTAATATATTAAATTATAAAACCTACTACAATGTGTAACATGGGGAAAATATGCTTGAATTCTAATAATTTAAACTGGGAATATTCTGCAGTACATAATGTAACAGGAAAAAATAGAGGAATAAGACATGTAGGTACATTTATTTCTAATATATATATATATTTCACACTTTTTAAGGTTTATCATGTGCTATGATGGGTGAATTGATAATATTTGTAGGTAAAATATTACCTTCAAGTTACATTTTAATATTTTATGTTATCATAATGATAACTGTATTTCTTAAAATTGTTTATCAACATACACTAAACTACCAGCTAGCTGAATAGTTGATGAAGCTAAATCATTATCATTTTTTGAAGTTTCAGAATATAAGTTTAAATTGTTTTTACAGTTTTCTTCACACACATTAAATAAATATATGTGAAAAGGTTTTCATTCTACAGATCTGCAATTCTCACTTCAATATATTCTGATTATTTGATTTTAAAATTGGTCAATAAAATTCAATGATTTTTGCAATAATTCCATCTATGATATTAACATGAAAATGCTAAAACATTTTGCAATATAAATATAAACTAGAAATTGTTCTTTCTTGAATTTTTCTATATTTAATTTGAAGTGCAAAATGGGAGGTGTGAAATTAATTAATTTCTTTGGTGTTGTTAAATATGAAATATGTATTTCCAAAATGTGCTGTGAGGTTAATTTGTTTACATTTTTTATGTATGTGATTGTGCTTACAATTCATGAAAAAATAAGAATAATCAAAGGATATTGCCTGAAAATTGGTTAAGTAGTTAATATTATAATGAATTTTTAAACATTAAAATAAGTATCCAGGGAATAAAATAGCCAACTGGTTTTTAAAAAAAATATTTTAACATTTATTTTGTTTTTAGGTGTAAAATTGTTCCTTTAGGGTTGATAAGTTTTCATTTTAATCATTAATTTGTGTTTTATATTAGATATATTTTTAAATTTTATTTTTTAATTATTAAGGCAGAATATTTTATTTTAAAATAAGTGGCAATATCAATAATATATGTGTAAATGCTTTTAAAAGTGTACGAATTTTATTTTATTTTTATTTGCTGATATCTATGTAGTAACACTGGTAACAAGAAAGGTGTTTTCACAATGAAAGGTGCTCAGTTAAACTGCTAAATTGCATAAATGTCACAGGAAACCCTTTGACAGCACTAGCATTTGTCAAGGCCTTAGTATTGATGTTTTATGCTTGCACTACTAATTATAGCAACTGCAATTCTTTTAACTCAATAAGGAATGCCTTTTGGCTCTTGATAATATATGGGCCATTAATTAAAAGATTTAAAACTAAAATTCTAAACTAAAAGAATTAACTTTGGTTTTGATAATATTACTAAACTACTATTCATTTATTAATTGTTATGATAATCAATTATTTGACTGAGTAATACAAAAAATATTTTACAGAATTTAAAAATTGTAGAATAATACAGATAATTACATGCTAGTGTTAAAAAGAAAATTTACAGTATTTGTCTGTTGTTATTCACTGTATCATGTTTAAATTGTGTAGTGCATTGCCTAATGGAAATATTTAATTTTACTGGAATTTGTAAGATGTAAGTGCATTTAATTTTCAAAAAATGATTGATACATCTCATTTTAGATCACTAACTATTGGTTTTAATAGTGAAAAACTATTAATATTTTTACAGTTATATACTGTAAACAATAAAAGTAAAGTGGCACTTGATGTGAGAAAGAAAAAAATATTACATATATGTAATTTAGAAGTAAACAAAATGTAACACAAAAAAAATCATTTTTATTTCTCTGATTTTTGGCAGACAATATATGTGAAATGGAATTAAAAATTTTTCCTTGATAAAATACCAGAAACTATTCACTCTGTTAATTCATTTAGTAATAAATTTGAACTTCAGTCTCGTGTATTAACTTAGGTGAAATACCTATATGTGAAGTTATTTTTTATTATTAAAAGTAGATAACACCACCATTTAAGTAAAGACAACATAAATTAAATGTTATGTATGAAAAAGTTTTGTATCTTGTATCTGTGTGCTTTGGCAAATGGTGCAAAACTAATGGTTTCTTTTGTGTTTTCCCCAGCTGTTGACCTTGATATCCCGATATCTACCGATTACTCAATGACAGACCAAGTGTTCACACTAGATACACATCAAGTTGTAATCAGTAGTGTAATTTTACTACACTTTCAAAAAATCTGATACCCAAAACAAATTAAATACAGTTAACAGACCCTGATGCACTTAAGCATAAGCATGATAGTGAACTGTTTCTTATCAATGTTACCCTTGCCTCATATGTGTTACTTGCTTAACATTTTTTATAGGAATTTAGTCACCTTTGTATTCTGCACAAATTATTAGAAAATGTTTACTGCGCCAAAGAAGTCAAAATTATAATAAGAATAGGGCAGTTTTAACCATCTTACACATATAGTAGTTTATTTATTTTTATGTTCTGTATTCTTATGCCCCGTGTATTCTCTTGCTTTATTTATTCAAACACATTCATTTTCAGTGTTTTAAGGAACAAAGATGAAATTTCATTCTCCACATTATGGGATCATTTAATCATCGTGATCATTCATGGGATCACTTATGAGAAATAAAAAGAAATGATATATTTTCTATCTATTTACCATTTTTACTAACAATTTTAGTGGAGCTGACAATATCATTTCAAGTTGACAATGCCACCCCATCACACAGTATCTAGCAATACCATTAGGTTTAGTTATCAAATCCTCCCAATTACTTCAGTGAGTTGGAGAATTACTTCATTCTCAATACCGGAGAATTTAAGTGCTTACTATTATTTGTTGCAGGGTGATTTATCAGAGATGGGAAGTGAGCATTACTGCCTGAGGTGGAACAATCATCAGAGTAATCTCCTGGGAGTATTCAGTCAACTTCTCGAGGCCGAGAGCTTAGTCGACGTAACACTAGCATCAGCCGAAGGGCACTCTCTGAGGGCTCACAAAGTTGTGCTGTCAGCTTGTTCCTCTTACTTCCAGTCGCTGTTTCTCGACCACCCCAACCGTCACCCAATTGTAATACTGAAGGACGTCTACTTCGCGGAGCTGCGAACCCTCGTCGAGTTTATGTACAGGGGCGAAGTGAGCGTGGAGACCTGTAGGCTGTCGGCACTGTTGAAAACGGCGGAAAGTCTGAAAGTGAAAGGACTGGCCGAAATGACCGCACTGAGGGGAGGAGGAGGCGGCTCGTCTAGCGGCAATGCGGGAGGAGAACAGGAGGAGAAGAGCTCGGGGGGCCAGCAGCAAGTGCAGCCAGGTGAGGGCGCCGTCGGAGGCTCCTCGACAGCGCCATCGTCCACAGGACAGGCCCCTGCCCCGGCCCCTCCCGAGTGCTCGCCACCGACCCCGAGTGCACCGGCCCCTACTCCACCACCCCACGAAGAGACACCCGAGGATATGAGCAGGTCCCCTCAAGAAGACGACGACGTCTCCTCGGTCCAGAGTGGCCCCAGTGACATGACCATCACGGTAGCTCCTCCATCTCCCCATTCTTCTGGGGAGCCTCTCCCCGGCCCATCAGGGCTCCCTCCTGTCCAGCAAGTACCTCTAGTAAGTATCCCTCGTACCGTCGATAGATACTGCCGATACATCTCCTTTTACTTCGTGCTGACCGAGCCGGCTCATACATTGGAGTTCATCGATGTAAATTCACACTTGCGTCCTTGTCAATTCGAACATGTTTTTTACATGTTTTAATCATTTTAGGTATCATCCTCCAAAATTTATATTACAAATAATAATACGAGCGTAATAAAAGAAAAAATGTAACCTTATTTTTTCTTTGGTTACAATGATAAAACATATATAATATACGTTTGTATAGTATTTATGGATATAGTTCATCTTTTACAACCTTTCCATGTACTACTATTTGATTTTAATCAGAAATCTAGTAACTTATATACATAGACTTTGTCAGCTACTTTTGGCCATTAATGGCATACATTGAACTATTGATCCATACTGTTCATTTGTTTTTCCATTTCCAATTATCATAAACTGAGAAATTCAGAATTTAAGAGGATTTATTTAAGTATTCATTGGTATATAGTAAAGACATGCATACTAATATTCTCAGATATGAATTTACAATGTGACTCAATTTCTTAATATTTATTTTATGTATTTATGACAAATTGTTTTGATCCAAAAAGTACAGTTGACTTATCAGTTTTAAGTGTAATTTTTCTGTGAGACCATTTATTGATTGTGGACAGTCTTGCTGGTTCATCCACAGTGGCTAACTTTTTTATGGCCAATCTTTTAACTGCCGTGAATCATGCATATTGCCATGGTAATATCAAACAACAATATATCTACAAACTTGTTTTAGCAAACTTATTCATGTGAAAATTCTATGATAATTGCCTTAATTAAATTACATCATTAAAATTTTACAGTGAAATTTGATTCTAGTTTACAAATATGTGATATTTTTATAATTTTACTTAAAAAAAACTATAGAAAAATATGTTTACTTAGCCTACAGAATAAAAAAATATATTATCTGCAATATATTTCAATTGAACTATCATTATATCTACATTAAAATTAGTGTAATGCTAACCAACCTTTCAGTTTCAAATGATATATAGACTGGATCTACCAATGTATGGATAAAATAATGTCATTATAACCATTACATAATTCATTTGGAGGTAATTAATTTATAGTTATCACTGCTATAGAATCACAAAATCCGTATGGATAGATATTTAATAAAAAACAAATTAAAACATTATATTAGTTTTGGGATTTCTTTTTATTGAAATTTTTATTTAGAACTATTTTTGTTGCTTGTACAATTAAGTCATTTGTTTTTTATGTTTTAATTTACTTGCTTTAATCAGCTTATAATTATTAAATCTGAAAAAAGCATATCTGGTTTATTCAATAGTAATTTCAAAATGTGTTTAATTAAGTTAACTTGCTTAAATTTATGTTTTCTGAGTACAGTTTTGGTTTCAGTCACTGAAGAAAGAAGTTGAATGGGATCGAGGAGATGACAAAAGTACACCAGGAGAAAGCTCATCAGACTACAGACATCCACATGATCCTGTGAGTTAAACATTAATTTTTTTTAAACAATTTATATTCAGTTCCTAACCTGTAAATCATTGCTGTTTTAGTCTCGGAAAAAAATTACAAAAATGAATTTCTTAAATTATTATTAATAATTATTTATTCATATTGCAAATCATATGTTACTTTAAACAGTAGGTAAATCATGACAAGTTGTTTGTTCTTTAAAATACATTTGGCAGTTATGGATAATGTTGACTCAACTCAGCAATGATTTCTAGGCTTGAGCTTTTCCTATTATATTTTTAGCATGGCATGAGTAAGCATGGTGTTTTTATCATTATGCATGCTTTTGTAAGTTTCAAAAGAAAATTTAAAAACACAGATTTTGGATTCTGAATATTAACACAAATTTATTTAGGAGCAATATGGGGCAAAATTTGTTAAAAGTAATAATGTTTTCAATCATTTTATTTACTGCAGTAATATACTGTATTATTATAAATATAGGTTTCTCAACTGTTTTCAATGAATGAAACTTATTCCATTTAGTGAATAAGTTTTTCATCTCCAGGATATGAATAATGTTTTAAGAAACATTAGATAGAAATATATATATAATACAAAAATATATATCTAAAATGCATATCCTCTAATTAAGGAAATGCATTAATTTGGCAATTTATTGTCATTATAGTTATATTATTTTTTATTCAGTTCACTTTTCTATTGTAATGAGATTACACATGTATTTTATAATATTTATTATCCTTACTTATATGTTTACGCATGCCATTGTGTTATTGTATTTTGAATTTGTACCTTGCCTTGCTGAAAAGAAGTTGACCTACATTTTTGGCCAATTTTTTATTGTGCGTTTTTTCTTCTAATATCTATTCATAATACCGTATAATATCTTTCTCTATTCCGTATGGTTTATTATCTGTGATGGTGTGTATTATTGAGGGTATTGTGGGTATATTTACTATACTGCAGCCAAACAAAATGAGCGTCAACTTCTAACAGTTTTGCCCTTGCTCCTTCCTCAATTGTCGCCTTTTGTCCATCACATTCAGGTACGGACTCTCGTATCTAGTGCGGGAGGGAGTAGTGGCGGCAGAAGTTGATGAGAATTTGTTTGGTTGCAGGATAATATGGAAGGTGACGGTCGGGCAGTATTTTCGTGCATGTATTGCGGCGCCCTCTTTCCACACCAGAGTAAGTTAACCAGACACATACTGTCACACAGTCTGGAAACTCTCAAGTACAGAGAACAGATGCATCAGATGCAACTACACCAGCCTCCCCCTTTGCCACCAATACCGATTAAAACTGAGGTATCCGGTGCTTTGTGTAAGTTTTGTGGCAAGACTTTCCCCGATGTCGGCTCACTCATCAGCCACCTGCCGGCCCACACCGGCGATAGACCTTTCAAGTGTGAGTTCTGTGGCAAGGCCTTCAAGCTGCGCCACCACATGAAGGACCATTGTCGCGTACATACGGGCGAACGCCCATTTAGGTGTTCCCTGTGTGGCAAAACCTTTTCGAGGTCCACCATCCTGAAGGCACATGAAAAAACACACTACCCTAAATATATCCGCAAGTTCCTGTCTTCGCCAAGTCCGGAGGACGATCATAGACCGATGGAGATGCCCCTGCCCTGTGACCTCACAATGGAGCAGCTCTGTTTGCCCAGGCCTCTTCCCTGTGATCTCACAACTGAACCCATTTACTTACCGAGGACTTCACCCTCCCCCTGACTCAGCTGGTATTACTACTTTTAAATTATTTCAATTCTTTCCCCGGAAGAATATATCGTCCAAATATATTTTTGAAATAATATCGATTGAACTTGCGACTGTTGTGAAGTGGCTTTGAATTGTTAGTACTTTTATAAAAACAATGATGAAATGATTAATACAGTTAAACAAGTGTTGACCGAATTCAAATTTTTCTCAATTTTCATTTCGTAAACTAAATTATCCTTTTAAACTGAAGGTATTTTTAAATACAGGTATTTGCTGAATTTGCTCTGTTACCTACTGAAATTATTTAACGCATTATTCGAGACATATACCGATGTGTCATTGAATATTACTTTCCAAATTATTTTTTTGGAGATAAATACAAATAACCTTTTTTTATTTTCAATCTTACTCGACCTCATTAGCATACGTCTCAATTCATCGAAAGCTGCCTTTCAAGTCAACTATATGTAATTGACTATAAGTAAAACTTATAGCTTGTTCAGAGAAATATTTTATTTTGTACATGCATTTAGCAATGGTTCAAAACTCGAATATTAATATTTCACATTTTACTTATTAGAAAGTACTAATAAAAATAGAAAAGAAATACAAAAGTGTGACACTTTTCATATGGGAGCATTTTCTAGTCTGCTTATTTATATAGGCACAGTGTGCAAGATTTTGCAATTTGGCAAATATCAGGCCTTATTTAGCAATCATAAAGGAAGCGAGCTTCAAATAGTTGGCATGTAATGTCCCATCTGTATGATTACCTCAGACCTTTTTTTAAAAATGAATTGAATCCTGCCGATCGAATTATTTAAAGTAACATAGTTGTTACACTTGAAAACTCACGTAGATGTTGCTTGAATCACATGTATTTGATAGATTCACACCATAGGAAGTGATTGGTTGACCATTTTTTATTTGAAACTGTTATGTATAACACAATAAATTTGCGATATTACATTGGGTATAAAATATATTTGAGAAAATTCATATACAAATATTAAATTAGAACATTATAATACAATGAAATTAGATGTATATAGGGACTGTACAAACAGTAGTAAGTGTTTGTTGGGAAAATATATTTTCACCTGAAATTGTTAACCTCACAGTATAAGTAGTTATCACAGTTGTTAGGAGAGTGATAGTATAATTACTACTAGGGATATAACTTGAATTTTCGCCGTATTTCCTCATATTCAAGATTTTAGATTGGCGAATTATTTTACCGAATGCGTGAATGAATGAGATTTTGGAAATAATAGTGCAATAGCGAATGATTGATCAATTTCCCAACTGATATATTCATTCACAAAGTTCATATATTTTGGATAAAAGGACAATTTTCCTTCCAAATTATTTCGGGATTGCTACAGATCTGATTTCAAATGTATCAATTGGGTGAATTGTTATAAATAGTGTTAGGAAATGGCTGTGATAAAGTATTGTGCTACATTAATTAATCATACAGGGTTGGACGTAAAGCTTACAATTTATTGGTTAATGATTTAATTTAAATTCTGTGATCTATTTTTTAAGTCCTGGTTATTAGATTAAGAATAACAAGCTTTGGTTACTACAATGTTCTCAAAGCCAGTACTTAAAAGCAGGTTATTCTAACTGTCCCATAATTTCCATACCCTCATTGCTCTTTTCCTCTGACTCACTTTGTTGTCTCCTCCCTTTCCTCTCGGCAGTGGGTTTTAAAATAGTGCCTCAAGTTATATTATTAAGAGTATTGATCTTGCATATGAGAAAATACGGATATGTAAATATGAATCATGTATAAGTGTCATTATCAAGAACAATAAGTCCAAATAGAAGTGATCTTCCAAATGTTGTTTTCAGTGTTTCAGAATTGATTTTGTCATAAGATGAATTTATGCTGATAATTTACAATGAAACACTGACCAACTTTCGTCAAAAGTTTATTTTGTAATATGACTAATACACTTAATGATTCGGCACATAGCCTAATTTTACTTACTGCTAGAGGATTTTTATGAAGGTGTGCTTGAAAAATTCTAGGTGTATGACAATTAATAAAGCAATAACAATTTCATTTTTTATGTTAATTTAAATTGAAGTTATGCTATTTTCTGGTTTAATTTATTCCAATACATTTGGTTTGTTATGATAGTTCTCAGTCATAAGTAAAATGATTAAATATATTATAGTTAGTATGAAGTATATTCACATAACTCAGTCCATTATTCTACAGAATATCTGAAAGTAACAATCAATTTATTTTTTGACTGTTTTAATTTTTTTATAATAAATCCACCAATAGCTCTTTTCACTGTTCGGTTGATGAATAAAAGTTTTGGTGGAAAATATCAATTAAATTTGTTAAAATCTATTCCGTCTGACAAATTTAGATTTGTTTCAATGTTTAGTGTGTTAATTTTTACCATCATACACCTGGAATTTTAAATACATTCTATATGTATTTCAGACTGACATATAGTGAAAAGTTATTGATTTTCATTTTCATATTAAGTTCCAAATATAATTTTACAATAGTGTCCTAGTGTAAAATTAACACAATGTAAATAGTTGCCTTAAGTGAGGTGCTTTACCTTTCTAATTTTACTAGTTCCTCAGTAACGACCAACTACATTATTGCTTAATATTTGTTTTTAGTTGGATGGTGTTTTATTGTATATACACTGTTGAGTTTATGGCTGTAAATAATGATATTCCAACTATAAAGTCTAGTACAGCAGGGTGTATACAACAGTATGCACAACATGTAACAGTTATGACTTTGTTTTAGTCGGACTCTGGATTAATGAAAATATATACATAAATATGCATATATATAAAATATACATATTATTAATAGTCTGAACTAGAGTAGATTAGTTAATATGCAAATATAATATATACATTTTTAATATTATTATGTTGTACAGGATGACATTTTTAAAATAATTTTATAGAGATTATATGTGATTTGTATTTAAAATGTTTTGTGTGCAGTATTAATTTATCTGTCTATCCTTATCAGTACTGTATAACTTGTTTTAGTTTTGAAAGATTTATTTAAAACTTATTAAATTAATTAAACAAAAATTAATGAAAGTACTTACTAATCTTGTATGACTTACTGCAATATATGACTTTGACACTGAAAATTGGAGCACGGCAAACATCATTATTGGTCAGATAATGATCGAGTGATGTTAGCCTTACAAGAGGATTTTTGTAAACTAGTTAACTCACTGACACAGTTGTTATTGTAACCCATTAAATATATCTGTGAATGGATCATGTACTAAATTATTAGGTCTGATCAATAATTGTATAGCAGTAAGAAAGTGAAGTTGTAGACTAGCCTTCAGTGTAGGATATCTGTCTTTTTATTAATACAGTACAATGTGTTTTAAACACATGTAAATTAAAATGCGGTGATTTGTTAAAATTAGAAATCAGTACGGTAATAAATTGTTAATACTTGTTGACCAATAATGAAGGAAATGTGCACAGCAATAATACAACATATAGTTAATTTAAATATTTGTTATGGGGGAACTTGAGAATGTGAGACATTCATCAGTATTTCATTAATACAGGTGTAAATAAGTGCAAATATTATATTAGGAGTTATACTTAATAAAAATGCAAATCATGTTGCGCATGACTTTCATTTTCATTTATTGATATAGAAGAAAATAGAAAAAAATATTTCTTGGTCCAAAAGTTTTCAACTAGTGATAATTCAAGAATTCAAAATCTGAGTGAAATAACCCAACAAATTAATATTTGCGATTATTTAGCAGTATGCATTTCAAGATTGCTCTGAGAATTAAAATACGTTATGATGTTAGGTCGGTCTGATAGCTAAGTGCAGATCAAGACTGTGATTTGCCTTGTTGAGAAACATCTGAGAATATGGCTGGGACCGTGAGTTTTGTATTTTTGTAAATCTGAGATAGCGCACGATAAGAGTCTGTTGTTGACGTTCTTGTAACGAATTGTTGCAGTTGTCTGTGATAGTTTGTGATTATGATATAATTTACTTGATAATTTTAAAAGTATAAATATAGTTAAATCGAGGGCATGAAGAAATGGCATGCTGTGTTATATTTAGATGACCGCTCTGTTTTTGTACATATTATATATACATATATATGAAGTAAAGTACATACATATATGTCTCTTAAAGATGTGTCTGTGGTAGCACAGTTCCCCAGTTGTGATTGTTAACGTCAAATGTGGGGCCCCTTTATGACAATCAACAGAATACCTCAAGTTTTGTGCCTATTAATTTTTATTTCACAGAAGCAATATTCTTGTATATAGAAATAATTTTATTTGATGAGAAACTAACCTTACATTTTTTATTCTTTATGGTTGCTAATTTTAGAAATATAATAATTTTTATTTGTCCGATATTTCTGTTATTATTCTGATTATTTCATTTATTTGATTCTTTGTTTTCATAACTTTAATGCCATTTTAAATTGATCTTCTATTTGTTAATTTAATTTGTTTTAATGTTGTCAAACATGAGAGTCAGAAAAATTATTTTATTCAAAGTAATTATTAAATGACTTCCAGCTCTGTTTCTCATTATATTCAATTATTTCTCCATAAGTGATAACATTTTTTTTAAACAGAACTTTCTAATACAAATTAGTATGTATGTAAAACAGGTGTTAGTTAAGCTTATTCATTGTTGTGCTATAACTTATGATTTGTCCATGGCCCCACTTTGAGGATTGGTCAGTAAATAGTTTGACCGTCTGGTTCCAATCATTGTATAATGTTCCTTAGATAAAGTTGTAGAAAGCAGTGCCATTGCTAGCACATTAACCTAAAAATTCACACCGCGCTCACTCTGTCATGCAACTCCAAAACTGGCATACGAGTGGCAAATTGAACACCAAATTAATTTGTTGTAACTCCCTCAGTTTTTTGCAATTCTTTTTGTTGTAGACAATGAATTGTCTGTCCCAGTGCATAACAATAAAAGTTATTTGCATCCAAAACTATTCAATTAGTTCTTATTTTCAGTTGATCATTAGCTTCATCCAACAATTTTGTATTGGTGCATTGTCATCGATCAAAGTTTTCTTTGGTAACCCAACTTTTAGTAAATATTTTAATTATTGTGATAGTTTTGTTACTAAATTCTTTTTTGTAAACATTATGGAAATTACATTCCACCATTATGCTTTTTCCTGTGGTATTATTACTGTAAGACAGATGCATATCATAGTTGTAAAGCAATTTTTGGAAATAAATGCTTAAAATGTTATAAAAAAAAGGTGTATCCTAATATCTCATTTCATGGTTACCTTTAATTATTCGATTTTTTTGAATTGTTTTCACTGAAATAAAAGAGTGCACATTTTATTTTTCTTTTAATCTTAGAAATTAAATAATATCTTTAGCTTGCTAGAACTTTTCATTCATTCTTAGCATATTATAAGAAACTTTATATACTACATCATTTTATAAATATAGCATGTGTATGTATTGTCTAATGAATTTTGTTCTTTAACTTATTGGCTATTTAATTCATTAGGTGAATAGTGAATTAAATCTCTCCAGCAGTGAAGTGGAATAATTTTGTTAATAAACAAGACAAGGTATATTATTGTAGCTGTAAATTGTAAGTATTCAATGGGATAAATTTTCAGTTAATATGTCATGATTTCCTCTAGGTCAAAATACGGATTTATAGTACTCTATGATTGTTATTATCAATACCTCAACTGTAGTCATTTACAGCTCAGATCAGATTTCTAAAGGCATGTTTTGGGCTTCAGACAGGAAAAAGAAACAGGAAAACCCAGACTTGAGACCACAAGATGTGTTACAGTTATGGTTGTATGGTTTCTTTTTTATACATGATATAAAAGACAGTATAATACATACTAATTTAACAAATACGTATTTCTCAATAATTGAACTAAATATTAATAATAGGTATTTTACCAAACCTCTTAAAGTAGGTAAGTACTCTCCGCTTATATAATATTTCTGCGCTTAATAGCTGTTTGTAAATGGCATTTTTTCATATTAACTTTTATGACAGGTGTGTAGTAGTTTGACGTTTTATTTATATATATACATATATAGATGCGACTATCTTATTTCGTCCCACTGCCCCGACCGACCAGTCGATGTGTTTCATTTCTTAATATCCTTATAAATGCGAAATAACGAAAATCGTAAAATACGCGACGGGTTCGAATTTTTTCGAGAGATAAATACACGGAACTGAAAATAGGACCTCGAGGGGGCGAGAGAACTCGGGGGCATTTGTTTTTCATAATTTTTAGACGTGTCGTACTCTTTCAGGAGGTGTGTTTAGTAGAGGGCGAATACGGGCCATCGGGTAGCGGAGGCAGTTCTAGGGCTTTCGAGCAAATCAGTAGCAGCGGGAGGTGCTCGACCCCGTTCCATTATCCGACGAGCCTGCCGGCCGGGCTGGCGGGCCTGTACGGGGAAGGGCTGCTGAGCCTGCTCCAGGCCCAGGGTCTCGAAGCTCTGGGAGTGAGGTGCTCGATATGCCTGGCGGCGTTCCCCTCGCCCTGGCTGCTCGACCAGCACATAGCGCTCCAGCACCCGGGCCAGGTCTCCGCCACCGGGCCCCGCCACCACCCCCCGGAGCCCCTACACAACGACAAGCCCTTCCGCTGCGACCAATGCGGCCAGAGCTACAGGTACAGGTCGGCCTATCTCAAGCACAGGGAGCAGAACCACAGGGCCAGGCTGCCGGCCGACAAACTGTTCACCTGCGACGTGTGCGGGATGCAGTTCAGGTACTTGAAGTCTTTCAAGAAGCACAGGCTGAACCACGCCCTGGAGAGGCTTCACGCGAGACCGCCGGAGAGGGACAAGGAGGAGGAGGAGAGCGGCGAGGGGCAGGACGAGGTGACGAGCTCGAACGAGGCGGTCGGGAGGGGTCGGGGTGGGAGGGTCGGGGCGTCGGTGGCGGGGCGAGGAGGCCGCCGAACAGGACGACACCGTGGACTCGGTGGGCGTCAGCCTGGAGTCCGGGGCCGAGGGCTCGCTGCTGGGCCTGTTGAGGCTGGGAGGGGCCGCCGAGAGGCAGCGGCCGACGAGGTCGTTCGCCTGTCCGTTCTGCGGCAAGTGCGTCCGATCTAAGGAGAACCTGAAGCTGCACGTGCGGAAGCACACCGGTGAGCGGCCGTTCGCGTGCCTGTTCTGCGGCAGGGCGTTCGGCGGCAAGAGCGACCTGACCCGCCACCTGAGGATACACACCGGCGAGAGGCCCTACCACTGTGAAATGTGCGGCAAGTGCTTCGCCAGGGCCGACTACCTCTCCAAGCACCTCACCACCCACATACACCAGGGCCAACACCAGTAGGAGCCGGTACGCCCTCCCCTTACCTTACTCTACCTTCTTACGTTCTCTAGGAAAATTACATTAGGATAAATGAATCGTTTTAGAAGAGACAATCACCGGTGATCGCAGTACAATAAGTAGTGGTGAGTCAACGTCGCGATACGGGCCGACGGCTACGACGATGGGTAGTAGAAAATAAATACGTTAATTTATTTCCGATAAATGAAAATCGCTTTGGATGGGACGCCGTATTATTTTCCGTTGATCATTTTGATTTTCCTTCGAGTACCCAGCGAACGGAATTCTCGGCTATTACTTTCCGCGTTAATACTGCCTCTGTACTGCCATTTTTGCTGTTTTAATTCAACAATCACTACTACCTCAATACGTAGTTATATATCGACGCGATATTTTATGTAATAACGATTGCAATAGTGAAACTAATATACCGTATTAACCTCAACAGATATGATACATTAGTGCAATAAATAAATATAGCGAAAAATAGATATTATTATTATTATTATATTTAATTCGATTACAAAAATATAGCTTTTAATCCGTTTCGCGTTTTTATTTAAAATTTTAAAGTTCGAATCTAGTCAGCACGAATTTGCTTCTATTAATCGAGTAAAATTATGAAATACTGTGTCGAGAGAATTCTTGATTTACGTAGAATCAACGAAATCTAGTTCTCAATTTGAACCGTGGGTCATTTACGTTGCTTTTGTATAAAGCGGAAAAGGTCGATGCGTCTTCTTCTTCCGGTTTGTTCGTTCGTACATACATAAATCTATACATACGTGCATACACGCATACGCGAAATAATTATTTAATATATTTTCCGCGGATGAGGTATTGTTTTTAAGGTAGTTATATTCTTACTGCGATGTTTACAATTGTTTAATAATTTTAGACGGACGATTATGATATTTTATTACGTTAAACAATTATTTTTATTACATAGAAAAATTGTTACATTTAGAGGTCCACCGAATTTTATTGACAAATTAGATTTTATTTTTTTACTTCTCGGCTCAAACTCTACAGTTGACTATTAGAGAAAACCTTTCTTTTTGAAAATTATCGGTCTGTATGTTTTTTATCTTTATATTTTTTCGACTATGAATTTGTACACCTTTTTATTCTTCGATCGTAGGTTTTTTTATTATTTATTTTTTTAATCAAACAAACTAAAATGAAAACTTCACAACTTTGCATGCTTTTACCACTCGTCTGACGATCAATGTGAAACCCGATCGTCTGAAATCGATATTTATAATTTTTTAATCTGGACGGAGTACCTTAACGTTATATAGATTTAAATTACCTACAGATAGGATTTTGGCTTCCAGTTTACTTTAGATTAATCGTCGGGAATAAGATCAGAGCATTTTTGTTATTTGTCGAATTTGAGATTTTAATTTTGGCGTTAATGAATCTCTTTATATTTAGTTAATTACTGGTAGAACGGGGCTGAAGTATTTATTTAACGCCGTTTATTATGTGACGAGTGGATACATTAACAACATGTAAACTTGGGAAAAAATCTTACTCGAGTTATGTAAACGCTTTTGTTCAAATTATTGTCTGGTCTTTCGTCGTTAAAATTTTTACGGATTTTACTTTTATCTCACTTATACTTCCTAACAGAAGGTATTGTGATATAACTGTATTTACTGGTAAACGAATTGTGATAAATTGAATTTGGTATTGTGTAGAGTCTATTAGTGGGATGATAATGAAATGGCTGTAATACTAAAGTAATTTTGTGAATGCTATGCTATGTCTGCCACCTTCTACGAGATCGCCAGGGGGTCAAAGAATAGCGTCCATTGTGATAGGACTTCAAAATACGAGAGTGCATTATTTGTGTGATATAGATATAAGGTTCGTAATTGTCATTTTAGACGGCGGCGAAAATATTGCTCCATATTAGTAGGGGGTCTTCACAATGATTGCGGTGAAATTCGGGCAGATAAATAAATAGATAAATAAATAAATTTATATATATATATATCTATATACATACAATATAGACATATATATATATATATATATATATATATATATATATATATATATATATATATATATATATATATATATATACAAAAAAAACATTTATATTATTCGGTCGTTCATCCCCGAGCGAAATCACGGATGAAGGCAGAGTAGATGAAATTTCATTCTATAAAAATTTTATGTATTTTGATGTGATTTATTAGTGAGACAGCTTTTTAACTTTAATAACTGTCGGTAAATTGTTTTTAATTTTATGAATTTGCACTCCGGAGTTCCCACAAATATTTATCCGAAGTTTAATTCCTCGATAAATAATAAATTAGTAACGCGTACGCGTACGCGGTTTGCTGTGAATCGGTCAAATTAAAAAAAAGTCCGTTCGAGAATAATTGTCCAAGTTGGTGATTATTTTCGGAAATTGTCCGAGGACGGCCTGTCGGCTTGTCCGTCCAAAATTGTTCTCTTCAAAATGAACACTATTTGTGGATTCTTCGGTAGTTTCTAATTGAATTTGTGTACAAATTTTAGTAATTAATACTTTGTTGTACTCATTAAAAGCTCTGTTTTTTATAAAGACTGTAAACACCAAAATATTAATTATAAATTGTTAGATTTCGAGTACGTAATAACGTCGATCGTAGTTGTTGATGAAATGTTTGGTGTTCTCTGAGAGGACACCCTGTTTTGTGCACCATTCTTGTTGACAAAGTAACTGTATTTTAAGTGTGGTTTCACAGTTTTTAACACATATGGGAAATTATTGAATGTTATCGGTGCTAGTAGAAAATTTCTAACTCTGTTAACACACCCCATCCATTTGATAACGCAATTTGTTGTGATAAAATATTTAATATATTGATGTTTCTTACTAATTGTAGTCTTATGTAATTAATGTACGGTGTATTATATAGGTAGGTTTATAAGATTACTCCGATTTTGGATTTGTTTTAAAACATAATAGTATTTCGTGTAATAAAGTAGTAGAGTATATGTGACAAACACTATATTGGAGGCGGTTTTAAGAGCAATTTGAGACTGGTTTAAAGAGCACGGCTGTGGATTTGTATTTTTTTAATATAATAACATTTGTGATCAAAAGCTAATAACACATTAGTAGATTTGATATTGTAGCAAAGTTAAATATGTAAATGTTTTTAACATTACGGCGGTGTTGTGGGTGTGTTTTGGTAATTAGCGTGTCAAGCGGGCGGGAGCGATGAAGATGAAATATAATAAAATAACCGTGGGGATCTTTCAGTAATTGAGAAGATTATTGTATTGTAATTAGGAGACTGTCATTTGAAATAACAAAGGTGATTGATCGACAATTTTATTTTTATTTAACAATCGCCCCAAAGCGTTCGTTATATTGCATTGGTTAGAAATTAAGATTTAGAACGAAACGAGCTCTGTACAATTCTAATTCTCTGTTGGTAACATCTGGAGGGAATTACGGTGATCCGAGAACGAGAGAGAAATGTTTTAATTGTAGGCACAATAAACATGTATAATTGCTACTTTCCAATGATGTGGGGGCATTTTTAATAATTTTAAATTACAATCTGTGTATTACAGAAAGCTCAATCTTAACCTCTGCCATTCAAAAATGAAAATCCATTGTACAAATGAAATCAGTTATTACTTGTAATCTTTCGACCTCAAAATGCATGTAATGTGTGTTGTATGAAATTTATACGCAGTTTATTTTTAATGCCATTTGTACACTGCCAACGACAGAATGTTTAATTACAATGTTTTTGAACATAATAGAGTTTACAGTTGTTAATAATAATAATTATTACCACATTTAATTATTAAAACGTTTTTATTTTATTTCTATATTGTTGTCGTTAATTTATAATCTGTTAATTATGCTTCAGTGTTTAAGTGTATTCTTTAAATCAATATTGTATAAAGAGAATAATTTGAATATGTAAAATATCTTTATTTGAATGTTTTATTACTTAATTCTTGATCTCACTTTGCATGCTCTAGCTAATTAATTAATGCATGTTCTATTTTTTTGCACATTTTCAATTCCGATTTTTATCGAGGCAAAAATGTTTACTCTTTATTTGTATTTTGCTTAGTATCAACAATAAACTTGTGATATATTCCAATTATAAAATTTATTGGAATGTTGAATCGTAAAATAAATAATTACAAAACCTTTTAGAATTCTTAACAAAATCTTGGCTTTATGTAAGACAAGTGTATTGCAATCATTTAACAATTTTCTTGTCTCTAAAAGTTCATCTAATCTTTTTTACTTGTGTAAATATAATTAGTCTGTAAATATACCTCAACTACATTTTATCACAATACAGTTATCTCAAAATAACTAAAATTTTTAATATGTTTCATACGTCATTATATTTAGATTCTTTGGTCTTTCTAAAAAAATACTTATTTCAATTGAATGTACAACATAAATATGCAATAAAAACTTATTCGAAACTTAAGCAGTTATTCAGATTTTGCTTATCTTCTAAGTGTTAAAAAATTATATATTTTGATATCATTGTGCCCACCAGTTCACTTTTCCTTTGTATTGATATTTCTATGAGAACTGCCTGTATTATGAATTTACCTCAATTATATTGTAGGTTTCAGTATAAAACAAAAGGCAATAGTATTGTACAATTTGAACCACCTACCTCATAGGTAATATATTTTTTAAATGGGTCGAATCATGTTGCACCTTATATGCCCATTAAACAAACTGTTGGTTACACATTTACTTTTATGAGTGGTGAAGTCCAGATTAGTGTCTCTAGTCAGAGCTCAATCAAATGTTTTCGAATGTATATTTTGTGCCAAATTCAAATACCTTGGCACCTTTAAGCTACGAACATTTCTGTTTTCTAAAATACAGACTAAAGTGCTTTAAATGTTGATTTAGTGTTGTGTACTCAAAAATTAAGTTGTGAAACTTATGTCCATTTAAGTTGCAGACCATGAAAAACAATGCACTGGAAGTTTGAATTGTCATTTACTTCTCACAGTCAACTTGATGTTTTCTTATGAATGAACTACTTTTACCGATATAACTCACAATATACTGTGTTTATATGTAAGCATACAATGAATGAACGCTTTATGCAATATTGTGTTTAATTTATTCCCTCAACTCACATTCTACTCCTATCAGTATTTCATTGTAACCTTAATAAAAATATACTAATTGCTTTCTGTTTTAGTTAGTGTGTTTTAAGAATGTATTGGGCATATGTTTCATTTTATACTTCAAAGAGTTACAAATACTTTTAAAAGTAACTAGCTGAAACCTGTAATTGGGGTGGTAATTCCAGAAAATTAGCTTCAAAATAGCATCAATTAAAATTCTGTTACATGAAACCATTCATTATTTTTATACTTCAAATGGCTATTATTGGATAATACAAGAATATGCGCAATGAACCATAGTTTATTTCTTTACACTTTTCTGTTACAGGTACAGAAAATAGAGGTTTGCATTTTTCCAAAAATGCAAAATTCCTTTATTGGGCTAATCCTAAACACGTTATATTACTAAATGTTTTGCTCACCATGGTTTGGAACTGTGAACAATAGTTTGCATCCAGTACAAATTACCTCATCTCGAAAATAAAGATAGAAAAGAAAACAGCACTTTTTTGAAGAAATGGTCAGAAGGTGAGAAACAGTACCTGTAAGGCCTAGAACATTTGGTGGTGTGTTGAAAGTAACTACATATAAAATTATTACCGTTTAATTCATACATTAAACACACTAGCATCGCTCCCATAACAAGGAATTGTGATTACAGAAAATAAAAAATAATTATCAAATGTATTTGGCAATTATAATATCCTCAATAATGAATTATGAAAATGTTTAAAATAAAAGTCTAAAAGAAAATAAAACTAAAATCAGTTAAACAATTCTCAAAATGAATAGAATACATTTTCAAACAATTTTGAACTACACTTGATTTGATTGGAGATATTGTAACTGAAGGGTAATGCTCATACATTTAAAGATATGCCAGTTCAGAAATTAGAAAGAGAGAATTGGTGTACTCTTGTGATTATATTTCAAAATCTTGTTTTCCCTGTGGTTCTGGCAATTACAGAGTGCTTACTAGAAATTAGTATTTACACAAATCAAATAAATGTGACGAACAAAAAAAAGGAACAAAACTGAATAAAATACAGCACTAATACATTTTTATTTATAAATATTACACAACATAAGTTTATCAACTGCTAAATTCATTACACATTTGTTATTCTGGGATGTTGTCCAATCCCTGCAACATAAAAGAGATTGTTTAGTAGTTAGATAACTATACTATTAGCACAGAAATTACATATTAACATAACTCATAAATAATGAATACTGTAACTATAACAATTTCCACAACTTCTTGTATACTTACTTGAATGACATATGGGTTACCATTGAGCCATTCATCTCTCTGGTACATGCGGTTGTTAAAAGGAATAATTCGATCTCTCTTGTAAGCCTGAAAAATGTACACATTATCATTAATTATACTGGTAAGGACAGTGTTTTTATTATTAACTTCTGGCTTGAATTAGGTACAGAGAACAGTACACAATTGTTCATAAGACATCTACTTGTACAGAAAAAAGCAAACAGGTACAGAGAAAATCACCGATAAACTCAATGGTAATTTCAATTAGAAATTAGAACACAAAGGAGATTTATCGTATAAAGTTATGCACTAAATATGTATACAGATCAATATACGAATTCCTGTAATATTCACAAACTGCTGTGCCAGGAAGTCTGTACAGGAGGTGAAATCTTAAGATCTGATAAGTCAGAAGCTAAATCTAACTCTTCAATCAACTATTATATATAACAACTAACAGCCAATCGGGTAGGCATCAGAAGAATACATTTTGAGGAAGGACGTTGTTTGATTGATAGTGAAAAATTCTGGGCGAAAAAAAGTATACACAAAATTAACTACTCTAATAAAAACCGTCCAGAAAAGTGAACGCAAATGTACTTACATTGCCGTTGAACATAAATTTGTGGAAATAGTAAGTGAAAACGGTGGGTATACCGCAAGAGGCGGCGATGATACCCAGAGAGGGCAGTATTTCGTACCACATATCGAAGTGGAGTCTCGGTCAACCTTCGCCGAATAGCAAGGCAGCAGGTTAGGGTTTTTCTTTTTTTTTCCAGCAGGGCCCAGCTGACTGAGAACTCTCCGACTGTAACAGTTTTGCAACCTCTCCGTTCGACCGAAGATCGTGCCCACCCGGCCCATGGTCATCACTAGAGTCGGAAGAGATGTTTCGGAATCTTTTGAAACGACCGATCTTATTTTCGGCCGTTATAGCCGCGCCGAAAGTCGACGAGATCGTCTCAGACAACCAGTCCAGAAACAACGGCTGGGCCAGAGTTTATCATATATTCACTGTTGAGTAAGGCATATTACTTGTTTCATATTTTATTAAGGGAGATAATCTGTATGCATACGCAACACACATATGAATTTCACTTTACATCCTCAAATTGCTTTAGTAACACTGTAATTTACATGACATCTTATTAATCCACTTCATCAATCATTAAATAAGATGCTTGTCTGAATATAAGCAGATACGCTTAGTTACTAAGAATTAGAAATTGAGGACAAATTAATATTTATTTACTAGTTTAAACAATTATATCAAGAACTGTTAAAAACCTTGTCTGAAACTTAATTATCATGTGAAATGCCCCCCTCATATATATATTTACTATTCACAATGTTGTTGTTCGTGTTCGTTGTGAAATTCACTTCTGAAAATAGATTTTGACAATTTATTCACGTTTCAGTGAAGATGGAATGTTCAGTCCACAAATGAATACAATACTGCAGACAACATTCTACACCGCATTTTTTGGTGGATGTTACGGTGGTTTCATACATTCCAGGGAGGCTTACTTACGATTTATGGAGAGGAACCAGGGAACTGAGTTCACTGACCATTATCAAGCAAAGGTATTAACATTGTATTTGTAAATTCATATATAAGACAATTAATAATTCTTCTCCATGATGATCACTCCTATTCTTTGGAATTATTTCTGGAAAATCTTATGGAAGTATTTCTGCTGTTTATGTTTTTTTATTATTATTTCACACTATTTCTTCATGAACATTATATTTTGAAAGCGTAATAAAAAAAGAATTGATTTTTAGCCTTGAAAATAAAATGGAGATCATCTAGTCTCAGATTTGGTACAAAAGTTAGAAATTTTGATACCCAATTCTGAAAAAAGTCAGTTTAAAAATATGCCAGAAACAGAATCATCCACATTACAGGAAGTTGTTCATATAAATGTTCACCAGTCTGGAGATTAAAAATCCAATGAAATTCATGATCGTTGTATCAATAATGAAATTTGTTTCTCACATTTTCCAGAAAAAACTACAGGATTTTGTCACAGTGAATTTTGCTAAGGGTGCATTCAAATGGGCGTGGAGGTTATCACTCTTCGGTGGACTATACATGTACGACATATCCTCCCCTTATAGGATTGCGTTATTTTTTAAAAAATAAATTGTAAATGGGCTTCGGTTTCTTTTGCAGTTCATTTGTTACATTATTAGGAGCCTATTACGATGAATCTAGCATCTGGCATTTTGGCTTGGCAGGATTGTTGAGTGGTGGAATTTATCGAGTCAACTTGGGCCTGAGAGGTCTCATCGTTGGGGGAACATTAGGTAAAATTAAAATTGTGCTTTATTGTTGCCATAAAATATAATTTATTGGTATGAAAAAGTGGTAGCCCTAACCAGGTATTGTATATTCACTAGCTTTAATCGTGTATAAATATTTAATGTGTCGAGAAAATAATTAATTTTATTATTATTATATGAAATACTATAAAAGAAACATAACTATTAAAAATGATAATTTTATACTTCTTCATTAATATTTTCACATCATTAGAAATATTATGAGTTATTTTATAATGGCTAATTTTAATTTTCATATTTTTAGGTTCTATGATTGGCTTATTTGCTGGTGCACTGACCATGACAATTTTAAAGCTTTCTGGTTCATCAGTTGATGATGTACAGCAATGGCATCATGATATAATCAAAACACGACATAGGTATAATAGTTTAGAGTACATGTTTTATGGTCTGCGAGGGGTTGGAATACCGTAGATTTTGTGTGTTTCTGTCTCCTCTCACTGGTTTGGTCTTTTGCTAGACCGGTTTCGGCTGCTCGCCATCTTCAGTTAGTTACTTTGCTACTTTGGATGTTTTTTGGGCATCCTCAGTGCACTGTCATTTGTACTGTAGTGGTAGAAACACACAAAATCTACGGTATAGGTAAATATGCTATTTGTGTGAGAAAAGTAGAAAGTTATATGCACTTTATTGATCAGACGCATGAATGTGAATATTATTTAGAATTAAATATTTTCATAAAAGGAAAAGGATAGCAACATTTAAGTCATGAATATTACATTCTTTGTTTTCACTTTTGTTTATATTATTTGTTCATTTATTTTTTGCATACACTAATTTTATTAATAATGTTAATTATTAATGTTAGTTATCAACTTACACTTGAGCACATCAAGTGTTAAATATTGATTTGATTTGTACCATACATTTAAAAATAATAAATGTTAATTACAACAATTTATTTTCAGATATTTAACTGAGAAACCAGCTTCAGAATTGAGTGAAAGTCAGAATACAGGTTTAAAAGAAATCAGTGAAGACAAATGAAAGAATGTAAAGTATTGTGAGTTGTAAATAGTCATTGTTATTGTTTTTTAAGCTAGACTTTTTTGTAAGATAGAGAAGTGTGAATAAATTGAAGGAATGTGTGAATAAATTATGTCCTTCTCTACTGATATATATTTTCAGTTCCATTCTCGGATATTTTGATATTTACACAGGTATTATTGTAATTTAATATTTCTATTTATGTCTATTATTTATCACTCTGTTGGAATCATTCAAATTACAAGAAATCGTATTTGTTTAAGTAATGTTTCTATGCACCATTTATTACATTCATAATATTCCTTCATACAATTGAATTGAATGCGTATTTGCTTATTCACTTATAATTTTTATTCTTATCACATTCAGTATACACAACACCCAAATATTATGTCACAATTAGTTGGTTTTTGGAAACTGAGTTAATTCAATGAAGAAGGTTAAAAAAAAATTGGTTATTGTCGACAATTTATTTTAATTTATTAATAATACATTTGTAACTAAATGGTAATTATATTTATTATGATTAATGTGATTGTATACAGGAATATTTGAGTCTTATAATACAAAAAAAAATTGGCTTATAACAACATTGTACATTTTGTACATGAAAGGAACAATGCCAGTAATCGTGAAATGGCATTGAATTTTGTTGTTGGAACACAGATGTACAATTTGGGCTGCCAGTTAATAGAATATGAATTAACATGGAATCAGAAGTTGCAGGTCAAACGAATTACTTCTTCACTTTTCGCTGTACTGGTGCAGAACTTGGTGGTTTCTTGGCCACACTTGCAAATGTTTTGGACGAATTTGAAATATCACTGCTCTGTAAATATGAAACAATAATATTAATTAAATATTTTAATATAATCTTGGAAAGTTGGTTTACTAATTTAAAAAACTACTTTTATCCTTGGTTAAAATACCCCATGTTGGAGTGTCGGACCAAATTAATTTTGACTTTATTTACTGTTAAGCATTAGACAGTGATAAATAAGCATACATTGAACTAATGTGTATATTTAAAATACATATACAATATTACTAATATTAAACAACATTGATGCAGTGAAAATTCATTTAAATTATGTCAAATTAATTAATAATCTATTAAAAATTATACATAAACTAATCATATTTATTGTATCCCTACTTACATTGCTTACATTACTCATTGCACTGCTGTTAACCAATGGTCTTTGAGTGGAATCTGTGGGATAGTTTGTTGGTGGCTTTATATTACGCTCCAGGCTATAATAAAACAAGTGCGGTTACTCAATATCATCTTAATATCTCATTTAAAATTTTCTAAGTTGATCTATTATTATGTAATCATAATAATTAATTTTTTAAAAACATTAATAAAAGACTTCGTTGTTGTATGCATTGTACTTACTAAGGTATATGGTCTCATGCAGCATTTAAAACAAGATCTATTTTAAATAAATTATGCTTCAAATAAATCACAATTATAATTATTCTACATATAATAGAGTAAATGTTCAAACATACAACATAACAATAACAATACTCTAAAGATGTTGTTGTTTTTAATTAATCCAAGAATAATGCAAGAATGTTGATTTAAAATGGCATTTTATTTGCTATGCTCTATCCTTCTACTATATATACTTTCCCAGTGACTTTCTTGGGTTATTGTGGATAAATAATAGATTATTTTCTCTCCCCATAACTACTAATTCTTTTTATGATAAACGAGAGGAGGACCTATTTCTAGCTCTTAAAAGTACAAGTTTCAAGTTATATAGTCTCATTGGAAAAAAAGTAGCACCTGTTCCCACGTGATGTTGAACCAGCCTTGCGGAACATTCCACTTAATTTGAAAGATTTACTACCTTTTTCATCAATTGTACTCAGGCTAGTATCTGAACCACGATCCAACTGCAATTAGTTAAATGTTATGAGAAAAATATTAATGTTTACATCTAATTTATAAGCATGTATTTAAAAATGCTTCTTCTTATATCATAATTCAATTGATCCTTGGAGTTAAAAAGTTTAATATTGTAAAATCTACGAATAAATTTATTGGCTCTTTTATTCTTTGCCATTATGTAAACATCAAATCAGTAAAATTTAGTTCACACTCTCTACTCTGAAAAAGTTTTGGGCTGGCAACTAAATAATTATGGATTTTACTTGTTCTGTAAAGTTATGAGTTACCCATATATCCAGCATTTTTTGGTACCCAATATGTTTCAAATGGTTTTCAATGCATGTATGGTATGAATTTTGCTTCTCTGCTATTATAAGACATTATCAGTTTAAAGATGTAAACATGCATAAAAATACAAATAACGTATGTGGTGAAATCCGCAATGACTTTGTTGCCAGCATAAGATTATCAAATATAGAGTAACACCTGTCCTGTTGAACCCAAATCACTGCCATCCAAGTTGCGATCTACACTTCTTGAAGACTTTGTGAGCTTCTTAAGTTTACCAAATAAGCTTGATTTCTTTTTCTTATCTGTACTGGGCAACATTTCACTTTTTGTTGAACCCCCTGAGAGTCGGCTGAATGAAGAAAAAAAAACAGAAATTACAACAGGTACAGTAATATTCATTTTACATTATACAAATTATTTTCAAGGGTGAATAAATTGGTAAGTAGACACTTTCCTATGTATCATGAAAAAATGCCTATCTCCCAGTAATTGTATTTAATTTTAATATTTAAATTAAACCTATATGTGAGTGTACCTGTCTAGACTTGGATCTCTTCTGTACATATAAGGAAGTTGGTCAATTTCATCTAAAGACTGTACACTTGGTAAGCTTCCATCTTTATCTTCTTCAATTTTCCAGATAGCCTATGTTTTGACATACATAAAGCATTAACATAATTAACATAAACAATAATTCATTAATAATTGAATGGCTATAATTCTTTAAGTTAGTTTAGAATACGTGTTTTGTGGTCTGCGAGATGTTAGAATACGAAGATTTCTTGTGTTTCTGTCTCCTATCGCTGGTTTGGTCTTTTGCTAGACCGGTTTTGGCTTTGGATGTTTTTTGGGCATCCCCACTGCACTGTCACTGTCACTTGTACTGTGGTGGTTGTCTGTTTGTCTTGTGTGTGTGTTTATATATATATATATATATATATATATATATATATATATATATATATATATATGTATTGTTATGGTGTTTTTGGGGGGTGTTGTTTGTCTTATTTGGGTTGGGAAGAATTTTGTTAAGTCTTTGTTGGTTTATCGGTAAAATGTATATTTGATCAAACAACTGGTCACAACTATTAGGTTTTGACTTCCAAATATATGACAGGAAACGTATCTGGTATTTTGTACTTACGATCATAACAGTTTTCCCGTTCATTCAAAATTTATTGAAAAAAGTTTATTTTTACTAATCTAGTTAATCGGTGCAAGTACACTCAACGAACTTTAGTTAAGTACATTTCCGCACCACCCACAAGGGGGCGCTAGTTTATCGGTGCACGTGCACTCAACGAACTTTAGTTAAGTACATTTCCGCACCACCCTCAGGGGGCGCTAGTTTATCGGTACAAGTGTACCGAACGAACTTTAGTTAAGTACATTTCCGCACCACCCTCAAGGGGGCGCTAGTTTATCGGTGCACGTGCACTCAACGAACTTTAGTTAAGTACATTTCCGCACCACCCTCAGGGGGCGCTAGTTTATCGGTACAAGTGTACCGAACGAACTTTAGTTAAGTACATTTCCGCACCACCCTCAAGGGGGCGCTAGTTTATCGGTGCACGTGCACTCAACGAACTTTAGTTAAGTACATTTCCGCACCACCCTCAGGGGGCGCTAGTTTATCGGTACAAGTGTACCGAACGAACTTTAGTTAAGTACATTTCCGCACCACCCTCAAGGGGGCGCTAGTTTATCGGTGCACGTGCACTCAACGAACTTTAGTTAAGTACATTTCGCACCACCCTTAGGGGTGCTAGTTTATCGGTACAAGTGTACCGAACGAACTTTAGTTAAGTACATTTCCGCACCACCCTCAGGGGGCGCTAGTTTCAAAAAATTCGTTTATTGAGTGTGTATAAACTAGCGCCCCCTTGAGTGTGGTGCGGAAATGTACGTAACTAAAGTTCGTTCGGTACACTTGCACCGATTAACTAGAATACTAAAAATAAACTTTTTTCAATAAATTTGGGATCAACAGGAAATGTTATTATAGTAAAGAGGTGACTAACACCGCTACTGAAGATGGCGAGCAGCCGAAACCTGTCTAGCAAAAGACCAAAACAGGGAGAGGAGACGGAAACACGCGGAATCTACGGTCTTTAAGTTAATGTACACATAACATATTTTGTAATTAAATTAAAATGTAAAAATTCTGTTTGCCTGTTCTTGGGCAGATGTTTGTTCCAGAGAAAGGCTTTTACGTAAAAGCCCTCCTTTCTTAGTAACTCCTTCCCTCATTTTGGGTCTCTCAAATTCTCCATCGGATTCTGTTGATCCAGCACTGAAATGAAAATAATGAACAATATATAGAAACAAATATATATTTTTGAAATATTTTAGTAATTTATTTGCGTTTTATATACTGTTTCATATTTTCTGGTCTTAAACTATAAATGAAAATACCCACCGTTTTGATGAGAAAGCCTTCTTCATTGCGTCCCTTTCATCTAATGATCTCTTATGTTTCTTTAATTGATTTGCTGCTTCAGTTAACCTGATCAAAATCTCCTGCACTTCCTGAGATTTAGCATCTTCTCTTCCTACGGATGATTCTGTGGGAATAAATTAATGAAAATAAATTTAATTACATTTTACAATACACATATTGCATTTTACATTTACAATAGAAAACATAAACTACTAAGGATGTAGTGGAGATTGTAAAAATTGAAGTTTAAGCACATTAGCAGAAATTTTAATTTAAAGATATTAATTTATATTTCATGTACTTAATTTCAGTACTTCATTGAACACACTCATACCTCGACTGTAGTCTTTTCTCTCTAATGCTGGAGATGTTTCCCTTGATTTTGAACCCTGTAACAGATATAAGAATTTAAACCGTGTAGGCTGTGTAGACAGGATGACTCACCAGCCTACTGACAAATAGAGGTACTGAAGATGACAAGCAGCTGAACCAGCAAGAAGAAACAGAAGGTTGCGAAAACTACATCAATAAAATTTAACATCAGTTAGTACCTTTCTTCGAACTGGAGGTGTAGGCATTCCTGGTTGATGCTTAGGCTTGGATGGGAATAGATCGGTGCCAATACTGTCAGTTCTTCTACCTGAAATCATTTTGATTTGAAATTCATTATAAGTATTTCAAAACAATCATTATTTTTGTAGCAACGAAAATATAAATAAATTTGATTTTTAGAGTATAAATAATGCCAAATATTGACCAACCAGTTGGGCAACACTTATAATCCTCCTCTCATCCTCTTGATCCATCCTCTTCTTGGCCATAAATGATTGCTTTAGCATATCCTTCTCCTTCTCCCATCTTTCTTTTTCTCTGCGCAGTTTCTCATTTGTTGTTCGCAATTTTGCATGAGCATCTCTGAGTTCAAGAAGGTCACATTGCATCTGTAATTGAATAAAATATAGCAAATGTTTTAATTATTTAATTTTGCCCCATTTTCTGTCAATTTACCTCATTCAGTTTTTTCCTTATTTCTTCCTGCTCTTCTTCAGCTCTTTTCTTCTGCTGATCAATACGCCGTTTTGCTTCAAGCCTTTCTTTGTCTCTTTCTCTTTCAACCTAAATTAAATATGATAAAAGAACATAAATTAAAGAAATGTACTAATAATTTTTAATTTATTATTTTGTTTCTAATTACCCCTTATTAGTTGTTGTTGTTACAAATTAAATTATTATAAAAATGAGATTTTCATGAAGTTACCTCAAAAAGTGTTTGTCTTAAATCTCTCGCCAGTGTTGATGTTTCTTGCAATATTCTATGCTGTTCTTCTCTTTCCTTTTGCCATGCTAGTTCCATTTTAGTTTTTAAACCACTTATCTTTACTCTTCCACTGCTAAGTATTTTTTCCTCTTCCATCTGAAAGTACATATATAGTTGATCTAATTCGTCAAATTCCTCAGTTGTGAGAAACACTGCTCCAAATACGGGCAGTATTAATTGTACAAGCTATTGTTTTCTATATACCTCATTCAATCTTGATGTGAGTTCTGATATTTGAACCTCCCAGGCCGAACGCTCTGACACAAGTTCAGTCCTTAATCTTGCAGCTTCCACTCTTGATTCAGATAGTTCATCTTCCAAACAGCTTATTTGTTGTTCTAAAGCTGCCACTTGATCCTTTACATCATCACTCTAAAATATTCATTAGCTAGTTAAATGCCTTTCAAAATATCTAATCTTATTTCAAATACCATATTCCAACTGTGTCCAAATTAAAATAAAATTTATTCTTTGAAAAGTAGGCGGTGTGACAAATAATTTATACTTTGCCTTCAAAAAAATTGATTTTAATAATAATATAGTTGAGTGAAATGATCATTAATAGATAAATTTTATTCATTTAAAGCAAGCTAAGACACAATACATTACAACGTACAGGAACAACAATGAAAAACATATTGCAAGAAAACTATAAATTATTATAATTTCTGTTTTCCACTAACATGCACTTATAATAGCCTACTGAGCATTCAGCATAACATTTCATTCCAAAAGATGCACATTTCAATGCATTCATCTGGTCATGCATTCATTCTTAAATACATATAAATATAATTAAAATTGTATTCTGTAACTGTGTTCAAAATGTTGAATTAGTATTCTACTTTTATTTTATGCTCTTCATTTAAAAAAATATTTTATAACATAAGTAGTAAAATAAAAAACCATAATGTGGTTATAACGTTGCTAGTCACTAGTACCTGAAATCATAAAGGTTCAGTATTTAAAAAGTTTCCTTCGTGCAGGTAAGATCAATATTGAATAAATTTCTTTTTTATACCCGTTGAACTTCTTCTGGAGAAAGTGAGATGATATAAATTACCTCATATGTAATTCTTGGAGCTTGGTTTGCTGACCCAGAAGATTTTAGGTCAGTTATTGTCTTCTGTGCTGCTTCAACCATATGCTTATAAGAATCTCTTTCCTTTTTAAATCTAGCCAACTGTCCCTGGGTATTCAAAAGTTCAGCAGATATGACAGAGACTCTATTTTCATATCTCAACTTCAATGCCGATAAATCAGCTTTCCTTGCCTTTTCTTCCATTATTAATCTGTAATATTATTTCAGGGATTTATTAGATTAAGCATTTTAAAAACTCAAATTTGCTACAACTAGTGCAAGTTAAAACCATTGCTAGTTTATTTGTACTCTTTTCAAAAAAGTAGACATACTGTTGGTACAATGAATACTACTGGCAATGAATACATAAATTAACAATGAAAGAATAAAATATTAAGACTGAAGCATACTCACTTAGTCTTCACATCTCTAAGTTCTTTTTCAAGTGCTGATACATCTGCAGTCATGGTCCTGTGAATTTTTGCTACCTTCTCATAATCATCCATCTGCTTTCTTAATTCTTCATTCTATCAGGCAGTGTAAACAAATTATTATAATTAACTCCTTAAATTTTAAAGTTTGTAGTCAATCATTTAATGCAAACAATACCTCTTTTCTCAACATATCACTCTGGTCACTTAGTCCTTGACTTTCTTTGCGTAGCTGGTCAATCTCAGAATGTCTTTCATCACAAATAGCTTGTAATCTTGTCTTTTCAAGTTGCCATTTTTCAATATTAGTATCATTTTCCTTCAGTTTATCCTGTAATTACCAAAACTTAACTTTTGTAATCACCCTCTCAAATATGTATTAATAAATGCCTAACTTCTAAGGTTTACAGTTTTTCATTGTGCCTAATATTCTGTAGTATCAATATACTGTAGACATAAACACATTTTGTCATCTATTTACCTGCATATGTAGTTTCTCTTTGATCCAAGTATCTTGTTTATTATTAAAAGTTTCCCTCAGCGCTTTCAAGTCGGCTTCAGTTTCCACAAGCTCTCTCTCAGTTGTCAGAAGTTGCCTATACAATAATAAATTAATTACTAAATAATCAACTGCAACGGATGTCAATAATTAAAAGAAGTTTGTCTGATGAACATTTTTTGTAATAATATTATATATTGTAATCAGTATGAATTATTATATTAAATTATGTTGACTCTATTTCTAGTTTATCTAACTGGAGAATGTACCCATGAAGTTTTTCTTTTTCCTTTACTAGTTGTGCTTTTGTTACTACGTGTTCCTCTTCTAGCTGTTCATACTTTCCTGTTAATTCATCATACTCCTGTTTCTCACTAGCTAAGGCCAGTTCCAGTCCTAAACAAAAATTAATGTAAGTGTTCCAAAATCATAACCATTTTATTATATAATTTGTTTACTAGGAAACAAAAAGTGAGGGTGGAAATTGACCAATTGGATACATGTCAAATTTGCGTTGAACAAATTTCCATACTTGATAATACCTGATAAACATTATGCTGATTTATTATTATCAAAAGGAATATTTTAGTTTTTATAAAAAGATGATCATCTAATAGATATGTTTGTAACTACATTTAATATAAGAATAGATAATTTTCCTGCTTCATTTTGTATCTTCTGAGGATATTAGGATTTATAAAAATATATGTAAAAATACCATAAATTGAGGTTAACACAAATGGATTCACTGTAATAACAATGAAAGTCAATGTATTTACTTACTGTCTATTTTTGCCTGCAATTCTTGTTTAATCTCAGCAATTTTCTTGGCACCAGCACTGTGTGACTTAGCCCTCAGTTGAGCTAATTCTAAGTCTTTTGATTTAATTTCTTTTTCCTGAGTTGCTTTCAGCCTTTCCATCATTTTTCGCTCAGCCTATTTTTGTATAAATTAATGCAACAAGACCTCAAAGTATATTAAAACTCAAAAAAATACAAAATTAATTAATTTGTCACTATACAGTATTGTTTTATAACTGTACTACCTTATTTAAATTAACTTTTATACATGTCATATATTTTAGTATGATAATTAATATTATAATTTATGTTAAATGTAGTATTATTTGTTTAATTGAAAGCAATTTATAGATTTTATTTGTCCTATAGGGCACACTTCATTGCCTCATTTCGTGTATTTTATTAACCATGCTTACATTTGGGTGCACCTATTCTAATGTACACTGGAAAATGTTGTTAAATATGTTACAGATTCTTGAAATTAAAGTTAGCCATAGACTTTATTCATCCTTGCTTTAAATATAGTCACTTTGTTCATAAAAAATTATCATTATTCATTCCCTTGAATTTCTATACATTGCATTAATCATGCTTATATCTGTGCAAACCATGCCTCATTTCCAACTCCCCAGTAACAAAAACAACACAAATATACAGTGTATTCATTCAAAAACAAATGCTCCATTTTATTTCAAAAATTCATTTGAAGCATTCAGTCGTGTGTGCATTCACTGATAAAGACAGACGTAGTTGTTATGACATAAAAACTACACATAAACCTACCGCACATTCCGTGGAGGACACCTTTAAAATGAAAATAATGATTAATAGAAAATTGAAAAATACTTTATAATACCTAAAAGTATACAGAATAAAAGGAGTTACTTTCAAATTCTTTAAATTTGTTAGATTCTTTGAAAAACTGACTACATAAATGATCATTTAGATTGAAAAATAACATTTTTTGTTTTTTAACTATCATACTATTGATTTTTCTTACTTGTAAGTCCATTTCTAATTCTGAAGCTTTCTTTTCCCATTGTTCTATTTCAGTTTGTAGTTCCTTTTCTTTCGTTCTTGCAGATTCTTCAGCAGATTTAAGATCCTGTTCTTTCTGTTTTTATAAGGATGTTAACAGTGTAGTAAATACCAATGCAAATAATATTCAAAGTAAAGATACTATTTTTTAATAAAAAGAATGAAATTGATATAATTGATGAAGAAGTGGAGGCACTGAATAACAACACATTGACTATTTAAATGGTAATAGAAAATGTACAGAATATAATTTTTACTTAGTGTTACCTGTTCAATCTGGGCAGTCATTTCCTTAAGTTTTGATTGCGCATTATTTAAATCTTCTTGAAGTTTATTTATTTCTTGTGTCATTGCAAGCTGTTCACTTATACTTTTTTTGAGTTCAGAATCCTTTTCCCCTTTCATTGAGTTTTCCTATACATTGAGAATTTTTATATGATTTTCCATTTATTAGCTGTTTTAATAATTATTACTTGGAAAAAAGTCTTCTGAATTTTATATCATTTTATTCTAAATTGTATCTATGTTATTCTAAAATGATTCATCATCATATTGATAGGCTGAATTTTCCATCAATTACAGATATGAATTGATTATGAGAAGTGCTCATGTTAACCATGTAGTTTGAAGGGCAAATCATGAATAAGTAATTTCATTTACCATCTGCTCAATTGAAGCATTCTTTGCTACTAGTTCTTTTTCCAGCCTGTTAATCTTGTCTTCAGCTTCTTTGAGTTTATCTCCAGTTTCCTTTTGTTTACTTAATGTATCATTTTTTTCTTTTTCCAAATTGGACATCTTTGAATTGACCACTTCTTTCTGTAAAAAAGATTTTTTAAGCAATAAATTCATATATTTAATTATCAAATAAATGAGAACTAACAAATAAATTTTAATTTATAAGAACCTATAGATTTCTTACTTCCTTCTCCAATTTTATCACTTTCTCCTTCTTCAGTGCAACCAATTTTTCAGATTTCTTCAGTTTCTCTTCTAATTCCTTTACCCTCTTTTCCATTTCTACAATTTTACTGCTTTTCTGTTCCATCTGAATATAAACATATATAATCATGTATAAACATATTTAATTACACAAAGGCTAATATACTCCACATTATACATTCATGCAAACAATGTTTTTTACCTCTGTCTTAAGTTCATCCCTCTCAGAATCTATTTGACTTGCTGCTTCAAGTTGTTTATTTAATAATTCTTTTTGTTTCTTTTCCTCTAACAATTCTGTATTTACTGCATCTAATTTGGCCTTCAATTCCATACTTTCAATTTTAGCAGTTTTAGCCTTCTCTGTAATGTAAAATGTGACTGACATTTAAGTATTTAAGTAAACTTAACTCTTATAATCAATAAATATTGAAATAACGTATATTATTAGTGAGTAAGGTTGTATAAAACAATGCTTTTAAATTCAATTCTAATACTCTGTAATATTTTAAAATTAAATAAATGAAAATATACTTTGTTATGTCATATAGATCTCATATCCTTCATAAAGTACTTACTGATTTCATCTTTTAAAGTGGATATTTCTTCTGATAATGTCTTCTTTTGTTTGTCCAGATCATTCTTGGCATCTTGGACTTTTTGTTTTTCCTTTTCTAATTGTACTTTATATTTGTCAACCTCCTTCCTTAGTTTGTTTTTTTCTGTGGAACAATATTGTTGACATATATATAAACAAGTATCTATCTATCTATCTATCTATCTATCTATATATATATATGATACTATAATTTACCTTCATCTGACTCTGTAATCGTTTTAAAGAATTTTTCCTTTTCTTTTTCTCTGTTTCCAACTTCCTCTTCATTCTGATTTATAATCAACTGTAATTTCCATTTTGTTTTCTCTAACTCATCTTTAAGTGATTCAGTCTCTTCACTTGGCCCCTTATTTTCAGCCAGTGTTTTCTTTTCATTTTCAGACTTCTTCAAAATAACCAATAATTCACCTAATAACAATAAAAAATAATTACTTTGAAGATCTTAAAGAAAACTATTGTTTGACATTCTTTAGCAAGCAGATTATACCTATTTCTTTTTCTGCTTCATCAACCATCCTTTTCATTTGTAATTTTGTTGTGAGATCTGTGGGGATTTTTGGAGTTCTGTTTTGATAGAATGTGAGGATATCGCTAACAGCATCTTCCTTCATTCTTTTTATAGATTCTTCAAGCTTTTTCTTTTCAGTTTCAGCCTGAAAATTTAACAGTTATAAATTTAAAGTGTAACAGTTTAACATTTATTGCATCCAATAAATTAACTGTTCATGTGAACTTATGAACATATGCATGATTAGAAACTAACCTTCTTAAGTTGTGTTTTTAGTTTCTCATTCTCTCCAACAGCAACAGTTGAGTCTTTTTTGACTGGTGCTGTATTGTTTTTCTCCAGTTCTTTTATCTGAAATAATATTTGATTGTTTATTAGATATATACAATGTATAACTAGGGGATATATAACAATTATGATTTATAATTAAAATGATATAGTGCAGAATATATACCTTATTTTTGCTTTCTTCAAGTTGTTTCTCCAGTTGTGCAATTTTGTTGTTTTCATCTTCACTGGAGCGTTCAATGGAGCTTGATCGTTTGGTTGCTTTGACTAGAGACAATTTTTTATTTTCTGATTGTAACTTTTCATTTTCTGACTCCAAATTTTGAATTCTTGTCCTCAAAACATTTGCTTCTGTCTCAACAACTTGAAGCTGTCTTTTTAAATCCACAGTTTGAGGATCAGCATCTAGGGATCTTCAGTTAAAAATAATATAGTAAAATAATTAAAGATGGGTACACACACAAAAATATATTTTCACTTATTTCAAATTTCATTCTTTCCAAATATGAATCATTTAATGATTTTTGTTTATATTTGCCTTAAAATGAATTTAAATGTAATTTATTGACACATACTTGCTTTTCTGTAAGATTTTAGGCTTTTTCACACCGATGGACATCTCAGCATGAAGACGTTCACATTCCCTGTCTTTTTCAATTAGTTTCTTCCGTAACTCACTCATTTCCTCCTCTAATACCTGAATTAAAGATGCTATTCATAATTATGCACTTAATACTTAAACTTAATTCCAGTAAATATATCACTGTATAAGACTTCATGTAGGTTAGTCTTGTTTCAATAAAACTGGCTACATAATGTCAATGTAACCTTAAAGAAATAGTTTCTCAAAACAATAGAAACATTTTTTCAATGAAAGTCATGTCAGATTACTATAATACCTTCATCTTCTGCTCATACACTGCATTAGTTTCAGTGCTTTTCAACACAGTTTTCTTTACAGGTGGAGCTGTTTTTGTAGCAGCTAACTTATCTTGCAAATCTTTAACTTTCTTTTTTAAATGGTCCCCTTCACTTTCTAGTTCCTCTACTTTACGTCTAATTACTGAGGCTTCCTGCAAAATAGGTATAAATAGATTTGTGAGAAACCAATTTCCATTTATAAACACTACTGCTATAAGTATTATCACAATAAATTAATTGATGCAATCTAAATTTAACTTCTAAAATTAAGTATTTTATTATATTAATTATTATTACATTATTTTATCAGAATGAAAAATAAAACAAAATGATTTTACTTGTTCGTTGAGTTCCAATTGAAGCCTCAGTTCAGCTGGATCTTCTTCATCCGAAATGCCTTCATCCTTATCAACAGGTTCACTTAATCTTTGAGGAGTTGGACTTAAACGCCTCGCTAGACATTAAAATTTCATTACATTTATTTATATACTTCAAAATATACAGAATACCTAAAACATTGAATCTAAATTCAGGTCACACATCCCGTGTGAATGTAATCTAAATATTGTATTCATAAGTTGTTATGAAATAACAATTGATTAAAATATCTCAATGTGTAATCACTGTTAATAACTAAATAATACTAATAATATTACAGGCACCCAAAAGTAATCAACATTTTAATATTTGATACTTATTTTTTCAACAAATTTCAATGTATTAATCTTCACTGTATTCCCAATTACTATTAGCAACACTTTACCACGTCTCTCCGTGTTTTAGCAACTGATAGTGGGTAATGCCACTGCAGTTTCACCCAACACACAGTAACACCTTTCTTATGGACAAATTTGGTTTATCTGCCGGTACTAGTCCGTTGACCTTGGGACAGCCATTACTTCCACTGCTTCATGTTTCAAAAGAATCCATTTTTCATCTCCAGTCACAATTCTGCCAAGGAATGGATCATTACGGGGACCTGGAGAGAAATGAGAAGCAGAGCGTTCGTCGATGATTCTTGTTAGCCTCGGATAATTGATTGGCCTTGCCGATTTCGTGGAAGTGCCTCTGTATAGTGGACCATTTACAACCATGTCTCACTGGTTCCTCAATGTTTAACCTCGGATCGGGACTTATTAAGACGTCTTCGTCAAATTCAGCTGGCCTTCCACTTCGAGGTTTATCACTGAGGTCAAAATCACCCTCAACGAACCTCCTATATCAACGACCACATTCGGTGACCTTTAACACATCACCATAAACGTTGCATATTTTTGTGTCGCAACTGTCGCGTTAAAAATCCTGCATGATAACAAAAAAGAATACAACGACGAATATGCTCTTCCGAAGGTACGGACGCCGCCATTTTATATCAATAAATATAAAATATATGATAAATATATCATTTGATATAAAATGGCGGCGTCCGTACCATCAGGGCACATACACAAACCAGAACTTATACAACTTATAAGTAAATAACAAATTCATACTGATTGAAATATTGAGCCAGGAAGCTTATTAATTGATAAATGTAAACGTATGCTTGTTTACTCTACAAAGATTGGCATACTATTAAGACTAAAATATCTTTTATCAAATTGTTGATTACTTATGGGTACTCTTAATATATGGTAACAGTACATGTGAACAAAACAGTGATTTAATGTTAGATCAACTGAATAAGAATCAAATCCAGTTAATAGTTTATCGATACAAGTTTCATAATAATAAATAAAATTTTCACACAAAAATATAAAGTATTACTAGAATAAGAGCAAGAATGACATGTTATAAAGTTTTGTTAAGAATATATATTAAAATGCAACATACATTACTAGCAAACTACACACCTGTATTACCTGTAGGAAAAGATGAGAGTATTCTTAGTCATTAAAAATGTAGCAAAGTACACATGGCTAGTTAGATGGCTAGGAAAGCAAATAGCTAAGGCAATTTAAAGATAATGAGAGTGATTTAAGTATGAGTTATTTAAGAAAGATTTTTTGTCAGTTCGTGAACATTTATTAAAATTAAAGTGATATTTTTATTTAGAAATTATTAAGGTTGATTTCCAGGATTATTTTTAGTATGATGAAAGAAATTACTCTTAGGTAAAAAAGAATTAACTGAAGGTAATTACAATACAGTATTAAATGCAGCATTTCACAGTCAGAAAAAATTCCAGAAGTCGTATTTCTGAATGGATGAAGAAAACATTTTCTGGTCTGCAGAAATTATTGAGGCTGATTTCTTTTTTAAGAAACAAAAATTATTTAAATATATTTACATGAATATATAGGTAACTCTTTAAGATCGTTTTTGGTACGTTCATATTTCTTTAAAAAGGATTTTGGTAGGATCCTAAATTTGACTAATAATATGATTATTTTAAAAAATAAATAAAACAAATAATTTGCAATATACTTTCATATACTATTAGCTTTAAATCATAAATTTGTTAAGAAGCTGATAATTGCAAAATATGTTATAAAGTTCACACATTTCTGAACAAAGTTAAACATACTTGCCATCAGATTTATTATCAGAACTAAACTCATAGTTAGGAAAAGCAAAATTTTGCAAAATCTTTGTGGTGCAGTTAAAGAAAATGGGTACATTCAATGCAATATAGTGCACTCTATAACAAATTTAATGACATTCACATTTAAAATGCATATATCTTTAAGTAGACAGGATTTTTGGAAGCGGTATTTATTGTTAGTTAATAATAAAATCAAAATTTATACTAATGAAACCTACTTCTGGCTTTTGTAGCCATTTTCTTAAGCTGCAAAAGCAAAGATTCATTATCATCTTCAACACGTGAAGCTTTCTTATGAAGACTTTGAGCCTGGAAACAAAATAGAAATTTCAAAAATTGGAAACCTTTAATTTATAATTTATTCAGAAGTACGAATTCTGTGGCAGTGTTATAGTTTTTTTAGATTTAAACTTCATTACTTGGTTACCTAGAGGATAAAACAGAGTTGCCAGTGGTGAATAAACTTGTTGTGGTCGGAGTATTGATCCATTAAACAAAATAATCGGTTTTTCAAAAAATCCTAGGATCAAAATATCTGCCAAGGTCGTATCTTGAGATAGAAGTTTACTTCTTAATGTACTAAAAATATTGCTTTCTTCTGATTTATAATTTATTTTTGAGAAACATCTTTCAAAAGCTGATGATTCTTGCAGAGTAGGCTCAAATTTATCAAATTGGCCATTATGTCTAGAAGAATCAATTTCTTCTGTTGCTTTTTCAGTATCACTGGTGTAGTCAGATATACAATTTGACTGTACTGAGACATCAGCATATTTGACACCAAACTCAGAGTCCCTTTTCATTTGCAACCCATTATCAATATCAATATCTTTTATAGTCTGTCTATTTTTGTCAACAACTGTCCATTCTGTTTGTGAATACTTAGAATGGTTAATTGTTTCAGCATGAGATTGAAATGATAATGGCTTAAATAATACCGACAAGTCAAATTCTGTCTGGGATCCATGATCTGAAAATTCCAATTGTTGCCAACATATTGTTTTTGGCTGGGTATTCTGGTCAATATATTTCTTTATTTCACATTCTTCATTAAATCTTGTAATATCACTAGCTGCCAAAACTTGAATTTTAGTCTTTTTGTGAGAAATCCTCTAAAATTGATAAATTAAAAATGATATAAAATATGAGTGTCCCTAGGGATAACCGATAAACCCTTCAAAATCAAAACTTCAAATAATAGTTATTGCAATAAAAATGGTAAATTAAGGCAAGTATTGCATTAATTAAAGTTAAAATGCTATTTTATATAAAAAACTAGTTAATTTTTATAGTATTTGAGATTAATTAAATTTTGTATTAATGTTAATTTAATAGACTTGAAATATTAATAATCAAATTTGCAAATTATTATTTTATTATTTGCAAATTCAGTAAGTTAATATAGTTTAAAATTCAAATGTTTGAAACATTACCTCTTCCTCTGCTTGTCGAAGTTGTTCTCTAAGATCCGCTTCACGTTCAAGTGAATCTTGTAAGTCCCGTAACAATTGTGCCGGATCTTCTTGAGAACCTCCTCTAGTTAGTGATTCTCTTGATACTCTCTAAAATTGGATGTGCAACATGAAAACAGATTATGGTAGTGAAATGACAGGTGGTGTAAAATATTTAGTATTTTGCAGTATTTTTCTTCTATGCATTAAAAAATAAATGTAACTAACTAAACATTTTTATAAAATAAATATTACGTATCTTAAACCAGTAGATTCTATAATTGTTTTAACTAAAAATTAAAATTGATTAATAACTATGTTACACAAATATGTAGAATTAAATTACGAGGTCATAAACAGGCAGGAGCTCAGGAATATTAAAGAAATAAATCATTGGAATTATGCCAACATGATAGAAATATGCGTGCAGGATATATACCGTGAAACAATTTCATCAAAATAAAAATGTGTTGAGTATTTTTAAATTAATTCTTGTAATTTTTATTCATTACAATTACCTCTCCTGAAGGAGTTTTTGGCAAACTGCCTAGCATTGGTGCCTTCTTTTTTGCTGGAGTTCCTTTTTCAGTCTCATTCTCAGTGCTTTTCAATCTTTTATTAGTTTCTTCAAGTTCCTTTTGTAATCTTGAAGCAGCCTCAATGGAAAAATAATCAATTTTAAAACTATTCAGTGAATCCTAAATAATTATAGCTAAATTCTTAATGAAATAAAATCTGAATAAAAAGGCTTATTTATATTTAAGTATCTGAGTTTGAGTATCTGCATCTAAGTATGAGAGTTAATTAATAATGCCTTTACATATTCTAATACTGATGGTAGATTATAGTGACAACCTTATTTCTATATCCCTGTGTTATGTACACATCCAAAGTAGAAATATGCATATTGTCAGAGTACATGTAATGTTAGAACAATCATTACTTTCATATACTAATATTGATTATTACCTCGTTAGCAACACTAAGTTCATGTTCCAGTTGCCTTATTCTTTCTGCTTTGTCGAGTCCAGATTGCCCACCAGCAATCTAATATAAAAACATAGCCATTGATTAATGAAACTCCACAACACATTTTAATGTTAAACACTTAAAACAGGCAAACCAAAATAAGATAATCACCTCTCGCAATTTACGTTCAGCTTCTTGTCTTTCTGCTTCAAGTTGTTCAGTCTTACGTTCGGCTTTTCTTAATTTAAATGACAAAATTCTGCAGTTCTTATTCGTCTGCTCCAATTCTTTTTTCATTGATGAATATTCATCTGCTTGGTCTTCCCTAAAAACAAATTACATCAAAAGCTAAACTAGCCTGAATTTTGTTTAATACATTTACTTTTCTTTAGAATAAATATAAGTTTCCAAGTTTCCTTGTAGTTTAATAAAAATTTATGGTTTCCACCAGTCCCAGTCAACTTAAGAGTAATATCATTTTAATACATCCATTTAATATTAGGTTAGGCATAAATTACATTAAAACCAAAGAGTGGATATATTCAATTTTAATTTAAAAATCTCCACTGTTTGTCATACACACCTAAAATTATCTTGCATTTCAACCATTTCTTCTTCCATGTCCCTGAGCTCTCTCTTCATATCTTCGTTTTCCTCCATAAGCTCTTCACAAAGTGTTTCGGCGGCGGCTAATTTACCTCTAAGCTGTTCGGCCTCTTTTTGAGAACTCTTAGCTTTCGTCACTTCGAGATCGGCTTCAAGTTCTCTCACTCTCAGTGCCAACACCTTTTTCTCGTCCCTCAGGTCTTCAACCGTAGTCTTCAGTTCATTGCACTTCTGTTGAAGTTTTAACGCCTGGACACAGAGAAAAATAAACAAAAAGCGTATCGAGTGTAAAGAAAAGTTTTCGAATAGCTATAAAAATATAAAGTTTTCCTATATTAATTGGCACCTATACTAACCTCGGATGCGGTCGTTTTGCTGGACGTCGTTTCGAATGTGGCTAACCTTCTCAGTAATATGTCGCTCTTTTCTCTCTCGGCTTTCTCACATCGAGTTTTCATGATCTCCAAATCTCTTTTCAGCGAGTCTATTTCCTCCTGCAACTATAAATACTCCAAAATATAATCCGATTCAGAATCGCGGGCTATTATACTGGTAATACCATATATAAATGACTGACAATGTTGTAACATTTTGCTCATATTATTTACGGCTAAGTGAAAGAGCATTCGGAAATATTTTTTATACCAGCTTGAAAATTATTCCACTGTTCAAGATTAAAAAAATGAACCATCAAAGGCGAAGTAAAACTTTAATTTTATCCTTGCAATATAACCTATAATCTCATCCCTTTGCGTCTCACATTTGCGCATGATTTCACTGTTACTACAGTTTGCAGACATATTTATAAACATATAATATAAACAAATAATTGGAACATAAGAATCTAATATTACTAAGTAATATGAAGAAATTTTTAAAATCATAAATTATTGTTTAGTACATTTGTATTGCAGTATTGTTTAGTACACTTACCGTATTTATGGAGAGAGTGCATACAATTAAACAATAACTAATTGAATAATTAACACTGAAATTGCGAAAACCTTAAATACCTGTTGTTCATGAGGATTGACAATAGTTGTTTCGGTGGTTTCCGTGCCAGCGAGGCTGTCTTCGTCGCTGCTGCTGCTACTGCTTTCGTCGTCAGTGCGGGCCTTTGGAGGCGGTTCTTTTTCCAACGGTCTAGTTACATCTCTGCTCCTCGATGGGCTCTCCTGAGATCTCGTACTCGACGACTTCACCTGTTCACAAGAATGTTGTTACTCTCACAGCCGCCCGATAATAAAGTAGAAGCGTGGAATTTCCTCCACGCGACGAACTTATATCTGTATCCCAGTACTGTTAAGGTGAGGCGTCTGCTCGATCAGTTACACAACAGCTAATGCGTAAGTCCGATTAAGGGATTTACTTTCAGTGCTGAAATATCAGGTTGTTCCAAAATTAAAGTTTCTACCATGTTACAAAAATAAAACGAAGTTATTAATGTACGTACGCGGAATATAAAGTCCACGTCGGAATTGTTCTGGCGTGCTGCTGGTTGGGGTGGGGAGGCGGCTTGGAGACTGTGGTTACGGGGGCGGCGGTGGGTTGTATAGTGGGGGTGGCACTGCTGTTACTGCTACTGCTGCTGCTACTACTGCTGTTACTGTTGTTGACGCTGGTCGAATTGGAGAGGCTGGGGCGTCCCACTTCGCGATATTCTCCTGGCCCCACGTTCGTAGTCCTCCGCCTAACAGTGTACTGCGTCCTCCGGTAGTCGTCCGCTGTAAAAGATATACCAAATACGGCGATTATTTTTAGACCGTTAACATCACAAACATAATACTTAAAGTAATTACTCATTAATATATATATATATATATATATATATATATATATATATATATATATAAAACAAACCATCATTTTTGGTTTCTTCATCGACCGGGCGTCTTCTCCTGGGTAGCGTGAAACTGACAGTAGCAACTGGTTCATCTTTCTTTTCGGCGAGGTTCGGTGTAGACGTCCAGGATGACGATTCGCTGAAAAGGAATTAAGGCCGATTTAATGGACAGAACAAAACGAAAACGAATGAGAGAAAACGAATCAACGAATATTAAACAGTAAAAGATTTGATGGACAAATGGGATTACCTAAATGTGTTTTCCGTCCTCCCCAAATTAGCCGTGGAGCTGAGGTTCGAACTACTCGTCCATGTCCGAGTACCGATCGTATTTCCGGGGATCGTCGGTTCTTCTCTGGACCTTACAATTGAAGAAATTGTGCGATACAATCATAATGGAGCGTTTAAAATAAGAATGAAGCGTTTTAAAACTTTTTTATCGTTACCTGGATGAATAGCTCGATAACGCAGGAGTCGACACAGTAAGTTCATCTCTTCTTAGTTGAGAATCGTTATCCTTATTTCTGTTTCCGTGTTCTTTGTAGTCTCTAAAACGATTAAACACTAATAAGACACGCGCTAATTTCGACAATTAGATCGAAATTGCCCCCAAAGGATTTCCTAATATAAAGAATCGAACAGTAATGTTAATCTATAGTAATACGAATCATATCCGATAATTATTCAAGGGCCATATTTCTAAATAGTTTAAAACAAAGGAATATAAAATTCATTAAATTTAATAGGGCATGGGTTGACATACCTGAAGCAGCGTTTGCATCTTGTGGGCCATCTGACCTGTGGATGGAACCCAAGAGGGCACAAGGGGTCCCCCTTGGATGTCGGCTTTATATGGTGCATGATGCATCAAAACAGATATCTGAAAAGCAGAGTTGGGCTATATATATATTTATAAAAAAAAGAGAAAACGGGAGAAATGAAAAGGGAAACTGCAAATATTGAAGTATCGGAAATATCACGACAGTCCGGACAGGTGATGCAAAACAGTTGATAACGAAATTATTGGCTTCGAATCCGATTGCAGTTAAACACCGACGGGCTAACCCCTCATTTGCCGATAATGGGGTCGTAAATAATTTAAAGTGGAGGGGGAGGAGAAACGAAATAAATATACACTTAAAAAACGAAACAGCGGCAAAAAGAAAATCACGCTTAAAACAGGTCGCGGTGCACCGTAGGAAATGCGATTTTAATTAGCCTTATGCGTGACGCAGTCGGAGACCAGTCACGCACCCGGCTTCCGACCTCACACTCCTATTAGCATTTTAATGAAAACCGTTTTCAATTTCTCAGCCAATTTTATCACCCATCTGCCGAAACGCTCCCAAAATCCGCTCCTTGATCGTTTCAAAGAATGACAGAGATTGAGATATAATTGATTTTCAAGAAATAAGTAGTCTTTTATTGATCGGAAAAACCCCCATCCTTAAAAGTGCCACAACTGAAAACGATAAAGGGTAAACTAGTTATCAGATGCAAAGCAAACTGTTATCGGGAGCGTTACTACAATAGATTTTATGTAAATGTGGGTATTGTCTATATTTAATATTATATTACATCTCGTAGAGTCATTGAAATATATTTTCACCTTCGCAATTCTACTTTCTTTGCCAAGAGATTCAAGATTGCGCCATTGTCGGGTGGAAGAGGTCAAATGTCAATTTGGTTTCAAAAATTAGACATTGAATCTTTCTACAGACAATATCGTTCTAACGCTGAGGTTTTTCCTGAAATATTTTAACTATTGTTATACTAATGTATTCGTCGGATTAACGGCATACATTATACTATTTACTCTCTGGGATTTTCATAATTTTAGGTGTAACAAAAAATGTAATGTGATCTCGGAAAAGTTCAAATCCATGCAATATGAAACAAGACGAGTGCAACATAAGTCCCTTTTTTATTAGTCGGTACTAGATTAAAGATTGACGAGTCAGCTCAGGATCACTATACAATATTTATTCTGGCGACTTTGAGGTTGTTTGGCTACAGTCTGCACGGAGCCCCTTCCAAGCGCCAAATTTAGAGGCCTTTGCTTCAGGGGCGGCCCGCTAGGAAGAGCTCTCTTCATTTCCCTCTCCCACCCTTCTTTTACAAGTCCACAAATATTTTATTTAGGCGCCATAATTCTTTCAATACTACCTGAATTTAATATTCATATGTACGGAATCGGAGGTGTTGCAACGACAGTGTACTATATTGTCAATAAAAGTAGTTGGTTTAAGTAAAACAATTTAAAAACACCCGCGCTTTTCGGTTCATCTTAAAATCTTTCATAAGTTGTATAAAAAAACGAAAATATTTTCCCGCTTTACTGGAACGATATAATTTAATAGTAATGTTTTAGAATCGCGCGTGGTCAAAGAAAAATTCACAAGGGGCGCACATTCTGGCTATATGCGGTATAAAGTCGTTAACTTGGGCCGGTTGTTTAGGCAGGAAATGCGCCGTCGATTGGCCCGGTTTGGAGCAAGAGGAACGCCCGTGAAATCGAGTGGGACCGACAATATTTCTATAAATAGTTGGGGGGCCCTGACCAAGCTGTCGGACAGTAACTTTCGGCCTTTCCGAATTAAAAGAAAACGAATTCCGACCGAAGCCCCGCTAGGGACGATGGAAATATTGGACTGGCCCCAAATGAAACTTTACTGCGCCCCATTCCCGTTGGGGGACGTAAACACAGGATGCGGGACGAACGCTGTCCCGGAATATCTCGGGAAGGCAAAACGTGTCGCACTTCGGTGGCCACCACGGGCCCAAGTCGGCTGGTCGGAATTTTATATTTTTCTTTGTTAAAATCGGGATCCAGCCCGACATATACACGAACATTGCCGGTCAATGTTAGTAGAACCTTCATTCGCATGGCTTTAACCGACGACGCCGAATACATGGGAGACGCTACCGATTACCGATGAAACAGATTACGCTTTACGTGACTGATAGATCTAATAACCGGTTCCAGAGCGTAAATCAATATCAAAATTATTAATAATGCGTGGCTGAAACTTCATTCGAAAATAGGTCAATGAAATTTTTGTGAACATTAGATATATCGCTCTGAATTCGCGAGCATACATTTATAGTATAAGAATTAAAGAATATTTATGAATAAAAATATATGTATTTTTTATTACATGAGGAATTTGTTTATTAGAAATTATTTGTTGAAGATTTAAATAATGCAGCAATTGAATCACGTGAATACGAAGGAGGAATACCCTGGAAATCAAATAATAAATAGAAATACCAAGTTTTTCTTCTGATTTATAGAGTAAGTAAAGTTGAGCAGATTAAACCACTTCAGAATTATTATTTCTATCCTATATTTACACCGTAGCAAGTCTACTGATTTTGAAAAGGAACTATAAAGAAGACATATGACGTTTTCTTTACGGACACTCGGCAAAGCTCAATAAATTATTCGAGGTTCAGTCGCCGACCAAGTGTTCACGCCTACACTCCATCGCTACGGAAGCCACAGCGGTCATAAATTTCACTAGGATCTGTCATAGTCTGGGGGAATTTTTCTTGAAACATTTTTGAAATTGATTTATTAATCTGTACTTCTGGCAGTTGGGCCAGAATCGAAGTGCAGAAGGTTGGCCTCTTCAACCCAACGAGACTATTTATTCGAAGAGCGAGGGATTTAAATATCTCTTCGAAATTAATAGATTGGTTTAGCCTAGTAATCGAACATTTCTTCTATTTGAGTTTCCTTCCTAACTTATCTGTGCATATTACTTTATTGTAGGATTTTTTTTTAATATTCTTCACGGTTCATTATGTGGTAGAAAATTGTTGACAGTTGAGGCCTGTTGCTTTAGTAATTTTTGTGCAAATATAACAAACAACAAATGCGCTTATTTCCATTTACATCCATGTCACCTGCATCCCGTGCTTTTAACCGGCCGTTATCCACATACTCCAAACTGTATTTTTTTTCGAAACTGGGGGAAAATAAAATGAAACGAAGAGTCGATAATTGTAAGCAACAGTGGTGCACCGACACAATGCACGCCTGGTTCCGCTCCGTTGGCAATTTGGCAGCCGAATCCCACCACCTCGCGTTAAGTATACATGCGGTTCAACCTGTTTACATTCTCGAGAAATAAGCTAATATAACCGAGTCTTTACGAAATAGTGTTCGGATCGGTGTTCAATCTAATCTCGACTCTGTTACATTATGGAAACTAAATCATATGGATTAGTCGAAATTCCAGAATTTTGGGTCTTTTATTTTATTTTAGGGGACAGCATTTCAGTGCGTTAAGCCGCAATTTGTAGAAGACAAATTGTATCAAATCGCTCGAAGCATAAAAGTTGTCCTAAATTATCTGAATTGTAATACTCGGGCTTCAATGCCATCCATATATCTTGATGCTAAAACAGTGGAACTGCCAGGGTCTTTTATCAGTTTTATCGCCTGTCTGATTATGTTTTGACTTTTTACCACTGTTAGTAGGAATAAGTTTACAATAATTAATGAATCACTAAACGATTTAAGGTACGGAAGTAACTCGATGAATTATTGACGAAGTGCTAACGACAAAGAAAGGAGTCACGGTATGTATGCCTAACGCTTTCGGAAAACACAACCGATATGAAACTGAATGCCAGCGTTCTGAGAATAATCGGGAAGCGGCTTCATTGAGCGGCTTCATTGGCCGACACATTCAGCGCCGAATGGAACATCAGATTTGTCCCGTTCGGGATAATTTCGGGCCCTCGAATCAATTTCATATATCTTCTAATAGTTATAAGGCCGTTATTTAATAAGGAATTAATATCTGGATGGGATTCAATAGCGGTTGTTTCTTATTGTGTTGTGCTCGGTTTGGACTGGGTACAAGTCTCAGTTTAGACCAGAGGCAGAGGGGGCAGGCCCGAGCCCTGCGCGACCCTCTTTCGTAACCTCATTTCCCAGATCCCAAATACACGTGTACAAATTAATAATATGCATTCTTTCAGTTATATACATTTTTGTTTTCTAAACGCAGTTCTCGGTTTTGCCCTATCCTCACTGCGGAAACTCAGGATCGGTAATTGACCTTGTACCAATCGGCCATCTTGAGTGATTACATTCCGAAAACAGATAATTTATTATTCTATTAAAAACCAAAATTAAATAAATCTAAAAAACCTTTAATAAACGAAATTTAAAAAAACGACCATTTCATTGTTGTATTGCCAACGCCGTAAACAATCCTTACGAGTGAACAATGTTTTAGTGTTTTTTAACCAATTAAAATCCTAACTGATAACTTATCTTGCAAATTTGCAATGTCGCTTAAAAGCGGAGGAAAACAATGCAACTAGAGTTTCAAAATTGCAACGACATATTACGATAAAAATATTTCATACAATATTGCGTCGAACACTTTTGACGATTGAAGTAGTTGGTAGTCAACCATTTCCTTGAGTCACATTTTAACAGCTAGTATAATTGCAATCAGCTTTAAAACATTGTCGATTACGCATCACTTGAGTTAGAAATCATAAAGAATCGTTACGTCCGTATTCCGAATAGTAGATCAGCGATTCCGGACAATAATTGTCTACTAAATCATATTAAAATGTCTATTTAACTAACAAGTAAGTGTTTCAGTGTATAAACGTAATTTAGTGGTTTCGGTTTGGAATAGTTTATAGGAATGCCATTAACGCGTTATTCCACTATATGGCTATCAAATGCTACAATTCCTATATAGAACTTAGTTTCATAATATTTTAGTTCTCTACAATTGAGGCTATGGAACCGAGAGGACAATTTTAGTAAATAACACAAAGTCTGACAAGCGTTTTGCGGAATGTGACAAGCGTAGAACGATTTTACAGGATCGACTGTTGTTCCTGCTGCTAACCGGAAATAGGGTCTATTATTTCCACGTTTGTATTATTTCGATTACAAAAAAATAAGTATAAAAAAGACTTTGGAGGCCCCATCGTAAATAAGCCTTCTGAGGTCATCGGGACACGTTTAGACAATTATTTCGGTTGTCCCGCGATCGGCGTACGTGCCAAGATTTTTGCCCACTCGGAAACCAGAATATTAAGGTCGTCATTTTAAACGTTTATACCGAAACAACAATGGGCCTAATATATAGGAGGCTGTTAATTGGGTCTAACTTTTAAGCAAGTCCATTTATGATTTGCGCGACGTACCATAAACTAGAGGAAATAAAGCGTAATACAATATTTTATGTTCCTTTCCGATTAATCGATACCCGGACGCCGTCCCTGCTCACAACATGAATGTAATTATATTCTTTCCTGAGACCTGTGTGCTATTTTTGGCGAAAATTGGGGTCTTTAAGGACTCTTTAGGATAAGGTTGCCTAAATATAATAGGACCTGTAAGAATGCCATTTTATGACAAACAACAGTATATGGCAAACTTGAGACAATATATATGGTGAAATAAATTATGATTAATGTCCACTCTTTTTCGAAATAAACGTTTCACGATCAGAAATCAACATAATCAGAAGATAACTTACTGAACATAGTGTCCACCAGTAGAGTTCTGTTCTTTGCGAGCCTAATAATACTGCGAACTAAGCGGCGGAAGGAAGTAAGCATAGTTGGTCCATTCTGGTCATTTAATGTTGGAATTATTCCAATGAAAACAGTTACTCAAAAACGTAGCGATCCAATCCATTTTTTATACCGCTGTGTTCTAATCGCCTGATTTCCTTGAAATGCGTACACGCAAAGCACGCGTAGAAAAGAAAAAACCGACGCATAATTCCAGCCTAATTCCGGTAATGCCGAAACGAGTGCCATGTGAGGGCTAAAATTACAGAGCCTTGTTGTAATCAATCGTTTTATCGCGGGGTAGATTTTTCTTCTTTGAATTACACGTTTTTTGTTTTTTGGGGGATAGTCGTTGGTAGAAACAAAATCAATTACCTTTGGAGGCTTTTGACACCCTTCCTAGACACGGTCTATCACTTTAGATTTTACTCAAAAAAAAATAAACGGAAAAACGTTGGCACCGGTTTTAATTATTCTTTTGAACTCAACTGACGCAACACGAATTCCAGATGTTTTTCGTAAAACTGTGGCTAGGTTTATTTATTTCCCTTAAAACATTCCACGCTCGTGGTCGTAATTTCCCTAGCCAGTTATTAGACATGAATCGAATTGTGTTACGAACCAATGCAATCAATGAATAAAGGGGAGACTGATCACTTTACGCTATGTAGTTTTCGTTTTATGTTTTTTTAGTTCATTAATTGATAAATCTGGGGATAATAAGGTTTAAGTTGCAAATAATCTACTTAAAGCGCGAGAACAAATTTCATATCTGAAAGGAGTATAACTGAAGACATTTTATTAACGTTACGTGATATACCCGCATTACTTTTTACAACAATCCCAAACTATTTAAATTGGAAAATAATTGAGTACTGGGTATTCATATAGTAAAATCTGATCATTTGGTTATGAATGAGGTTGCTAGAAACTCTATATCGGACAAAACAATTCTGAATTCCAAAGATCTTGGCACCTCTTGTGAACAAATGAATAAATAACGGCATAAATTTAACTCCAACGATTAATGCTCTAGCTGAGCCACAAATTTCCCAACCCAAGCCTTAACAGATTCCGATTCAAAGTTAATTGAACAATGCATTCATAAAGTCAATTCCAGGACGAGTGCGTGGATTAACATTTCGTTTAAAAACGGGATTTAACATGTAATAATCGAAGCACCATCTCTATTTCATATCACTAAAACTTGCCAAAGTGTAATATTGATCGCAGAAAAAGAAATTCCGGCTAAAAGTATACGAATATCAGTGTTTCAACGAAAGTAACTGAATCAATACTTTATAAATTATGAACTACCTTCTCCAAAAAAAAATATATATATACTCGATTGAAATACAGTAGAAGCTTACAGGAATATTTCACAAGGTATATGATGAGTGCAATAGATATTATGCCGTTGAGAAATAGAAATAATGTCACATCAAATTTGGCTAGTATTTATTATTTTGCAACTCTTTTTTGCAATTTTTTCCGTCAATTACTTTAGTTCTACTTCCATAATTTTTATATTACTGACATAATAATGTATTTTTGATGCTCTCTTTATAATTTCATGGTGCTGCTATGAAACGGGGCGACAACTAATAGAGGTCCAACTCCAGTCGGCCCACGGTTTATATTTTGAGCGCGGGGCCCTATCTGAGTGCGTCGTGAGAGACCCCGACCCTAGGCACGTTCACCGCTCCGCTTTATAGCCGATCTTTATTTAAGAGTCTACTTCCATACGAGTCGATGGAGTGTTCCAAATATACCCGCACTCTCCTAACTGATTTTTATCCTCGGTTCGTAAACCGCGTAAGACCTCCCCACTTTCCTGTTCTGTGGGCAGGAGTTTCTGTATTGTATTTGCCGAGAAACGGAAATGGGAGAGAGGCAGAAGTGACGACGAATGAGAATGCCCCGTTGTGTTTCTATTAATAATGCGCGCACTCCCTTTGTGCGGGTATTAAAAGAAATCCGATCACAACCTGCCCCATTGTTAAGGTTAAGGTGTAATGGCGTTAATCGAACAGCCCGACCCAATGAACAATTTCGTGACAAGAAATATCTGTTATAATGTTTTCCAATTGTATGACCGGTGGGGCCAAACAGCTTCCGGAGGAAAACTGAAACTTAAGCATTGAAATATAACCTTGTTGCTACAGGCTTGTACCAAATATTTACATGTCCAGACAATTCTTGGAAACATCTTTATGCTGAACAAACAATTCAGTTGTTTTCTATTCCTCGGGAAGAATTACATTGTGGAATCGCAAAGGACGACGGATGATAATCGTGCGGATTTATAGGACGCGACGAGAGTGACGAATAACTCGGTATGACTAACATATTTAGTTTATACCCCACATTATGACAGACATCCGGCTGTGAATTTTATATTTCATGTATTACCGTTGTCGCTGGTATAATCTTAAAAGCATTCGACTGTAAAAATTCATTAGTGAGCCTACGGAATGACAGAATGAGCCGTGGTCCCTACTAATCCCGAGTGACCAATATTTTTAAAATAGTCCGGGCTGTGACTGACCGTTAATACGGTATATATATATATATATATATATATACGAAATATGTGACTATAAAAAGAACGGCGAGGTCGGTAGTAAACGCGTTTAGTCGAGCCCATAGCGAGCGCCACACACTTCGTTAAATCTGTCAATGCTTAATGGAATAACGGCGCCTGATAGCTCTGAATATTTTTTTTTTAACGTCTGACGCTAAAATATCAGTCGAGCTGTATTCTTATTTTATACCACATCCAAAACAAATTGAGCAGTGGGGCAAGTATCGTAAATCTTGTAAAAGGTAGCCATCGATTGATTTGGGGAGAATTAAACTAATAGAGGTATTATTCTATTACTAATCGTATATTCTATTTCCACTCATTTATCAGACCGGTTTCGGAACTCTCCATTGGAACGCTACTGAAGGTAGCGAGAAGCCAAAACCGGTCTATCTTGGGACCAAATAAGCGAACGGATATAAAATCGCACGCGTCATGATGTTTCAAACCTCAATGGACCCTCACTCCCATAGTAGTTATAACTATTGCAGTTGAGTTGTATCTTCTTTAAGTAAATCAAAACTGTAATAAAATTTGAATCGCCTAATGATAATTAAGCGGCACAAACCACATGAATGATACTACGCTGTTTATTTGCAAATATAAATTACTGGGACTGCATTTTCGGATCTGGGACAGATGGGAACAAATGGTTCCACAGCAAGAATAAGGCGCATTTCAGCAGCACCTATCTCCTTCTTTTTTTGGTTTTTTCATTCCGTAATCGACGGCAGCAAGCTTAAGAGTTGTCTTGACTACGCGTCCTCTAGTACGTGTCAATGCACTCGGAGCTTGGCAATTTTTCGCTTAACTTAAAACAGTTCAATGTCTGTCAGCGTTGCATTGATATAAGAATTTGCTTTAAAATTTCTCGAAGTGTTCTTTGAAGTATTTGGATAAAACTTCTGGAGAATAAATATGTCCACTGAATAAACAGATTGCACTGGCAGTTTAATCCATTGCCTACAAGTGTGCAATATTACATTCAAAATAAACATGTTAAGATTATTATTTTGACGTGCTATTAAACCTATTATTATTATTTCCCAAATTGTTAAATTCAATTCTAGTATTATGATTAATTTTAAACTCAACAAAACTGAATTAATATCATAATTCAGCAATGAAAACAAATTTCAAATCGATCAAACAACTATTTGCACACTCTTGCCTATATTCAACGGAATGTTACCAGATTAAAATTTTTCGTGTGCATGGCGCTAAAGGTAGGAAGTTAAAAAAAATTATAATAATAATAGATCAGAGTCCATCACACACATGGTATATAAAAAACGAAATTTGTCGAAGCGGATTCCTAATTTTAGGAGACAACATTTTACGTTGCTCTTCAAATACGAATATTATAGACTCCCTAGTTATAAAAAGTACATTTGAACGTAGAACATTGTAAGTGTTACTGAAATTTGTTCAATTCGATTGGATTTCATCATATGTCAAGAGTATTTTATTAGACGTAAAATAACTTTTTTTATTTAAAAGCAGAGCCAGAGAGAGCAAATGAGGGCCTGACTAAAGTTATAATTAGATAAGCTAAACTTCCCCTAACTGTGCCGCGCGCTCATTTTATTCTCAGCCACCCATCGAAACAATCAATTAGCATATTTCGTAATTTATTTCCATACAAAAGAATTTTCATCCACACAAATCGGTACTTACGCCTTTTTCCTGTACCAATGTAAAACAATCTCGTCTTCTTCTCTAAAGAGTCATCCAATTATTTTAATCCAATCATAATAGGCGGAGCACAAGAAGTAGAATTTAAAACGAATCACAGGGGCGGGCGGGTGTAGGGGGCAGCGCATTTTAGAACCGCTTGCGACCGCGAGAAAAAATGTTCGCGTACAATTTTAGACCGAAGGATTCGAAATTGCGTCCATCTCAGCCAATTGCGAAATTGCCTGCAAGCCGTCGAGGGTGAGGGGGATCGGGGCTCGTCGGCGCTGGGTCGGCCGATACTCGTTAGCGGGCCCCGGCCTGTCTTTTACGAATGGAATTTCTCGGTTGAAGTAAAAACCAGTTAGAGGGAGAATGGGAGGAACGTAACTAACTGCGTGTGCTGCTGGGGCATGGCTCAGAGCCAGACTCCCCCAACGCTGCCGGTTACTCCCGTCACCGCTCACGCGCAGCACCTACGCCGAACTCCGGCCGCTCGGCTATTGCGCAAACCATAATTCGCTATTTCCGAATTATCTACCCCAATGATCGCTAAAATTAAGCTAATTGAAACAAATAATTAAAAAAAAATTGGCCAGGGCCTGTAAAACGTTGGCCGCTCCATAGAACAATCTTTAAATATAACGGAACTATAAAGACATTTTTAAGTGTAAAACTTATTTATGCACCATGCAGCAAATATTCCATAATCTTTTTAAAGGGAGAATAGAAATAACTCGTAAAAAGGTATGGAAGTTAAAAGTCTTGGGGCAAAAACCATAAATTTAAAGTTTCTACAATCAGATTTATAATGTGATTTTTTAATGTCCCAATAGGACAATGAATAATCTATTTACTATTGAATTCAAGAATCAAACTTTATATATATATATATATATATATATATATATATATATACATATGTATAATTTTGTAAACTATGATTTGGATAAAACTAACTAAAGAAGGAGAAAAAGAGGGAGGTAGTGGCAAATTTGGAATAACCATTACATTAAAAATAAAACTCATTTTTATTTGATGAAAAATAAAATTATCATACGCACATCATGTAAAAAAAATCACAGATAAGTCAGAGAAAAATACCTTATTTTTATTATTTACATCTATTCCCCATTGCCTGGCCAACTTTTGAATGGGTTTTTCTGTTGATTGCCGTACAAATGAATTCACCTGCTAGTAGTAGTTTGTCGAGGTTGATTCCAGTCTGGAGCCCCATACCGTGCAGCATGTAGACCAGATCTTCTGTTGAAACATTGCCAGAAGCGCCTTTGGCGTACGGACATCCACCGAGACCTGCCACCGATGAGTCTACCACTGTCACACCTTTCTGTACAACACAAAATTATGTCATGAATCTTCCAGAAGAGAAAAATAAATATATACATACTATATACAAAATTCATTAATTTGGGATATTTTGAAATAATTTCTTTTAGCCAGAGAAAATTATTAACGCAATTAATTATATCCTTTAACCTAGAAGAATTTAAATAATTTTTACAAAACTGGAAATTTTATATAGAGTAAAAAATATTGGCTGCTGAAAAAAGAAATACACCAAGGCATGATTATTAAATTTCTTTAAATCAGTGGGCAATTGATAATTAGGAAAATATAGAAAAAAATTAATAACTTCATAAAACAAAATATTCTGAATGATCTTTCACAATTTAATTTTTTAACATTTACTTGGGCCATATTTTAATTTTATTTTAAATTATGTTATAAAAATATATTAAATTATATATAATTTATATCTGAATGCCCCATATTCATACTTTATTAAAGGTAACAAGGTAACAGGAAATTGCACACTGTGTATAGAAAAAGCCAATTTAAAAATAGCTAGAAAATATTTAAGTATCTGCATTTTTCGAAACAAGGATTCTTTAAATGTTGCACTTGTGTAGTTTAATTATTCTAAACTGTATGCTTATATGATTTAAACTGATAAAACTAAGTCTCCAAAAATACCTGAAGTGCTACAAGTATATTTGCCAAAGCTTGACCATAGGTGTCATGGCAATGGACAGCTAATTTTTCAATCGGCACAACTTTCATGACTTCATCCAACATGGCTCCCATTGTACCCGGTGTACCAACTCCTATTGTGTCCCCAAGTGATATTTCATAACACCCAGCATCATAAAGACTTTTGGCAACCTGCAATTAATGAATGAATGTACGTACATTTAATTAATGAAGTATTATATATTGTGATCCACTTATTAGCTGATGCCATTACATTACTTTAAGTTGTGATGGTTTAACATATACTTACTCGTGCAACTTCCTTAGGAGAAATTTTGCCTTCATAAGGACACCCGCATACACATGAAACATAGCCCCTGACCTTGATTCCTTTATCTAAAGCTGCCTTGGTAACTTCTTTGAATCTCTCTATACTTTCTGCTATTGAACAATTGATGTTCTTACGACTGAAAGTTTCTGAGGCAGATCCAAATACTGCAATCTCTTTTGCTCCGGCAGAAATCTAGGTAGCAAAACAGTTATTTGACATAGTTAATCAGATGACTATGTTATAGATTTACATCTATGGATGATATGTTAAATGAAAGATGAATCTACATTTTATAAGTTAAATCCAAACTATTTTCTGAGAGAATTTCCACTTACAGCAGCTTCCAGGCCCTTCAGATTAGGTACTAAAACAGAGTATGTAGCATCAGAGTTTTTACTGACGGTTTGCAGTACCTCCTTATGATCACTCATTTGAGGGACCCATTTTGGAGAAACAAAACTGGAAAAAACACATAAACTAAAGGAAAATGATTTCAAAATTAATTCAAATTTATAACAGTTTCTAAAAACAAGAAACCAATAACAGCTTGACAACTATTTATACAAGTATTGACTTCAAATGAGTACTATATTAATATTATTCTTTAATATTAAAGAGACCATTTCCTGAAATTGTGAATATATCTCCAAATAGTTGATAAGTTATACCTAGTAACTTCAATGGTGGAAAGTCCTGACTGCACTAGCCTATTGATGAGCTCCAGTTTAACCTCAGTTGGTACCTGGACTGGTTCATTTTGTAATCCATCTCTTGGACCCACTTCAACAATTCGCACCTTTTTAGTGTGACGTCGAATATCACTTTGCTAGAAAAAAGAAAATTACTATTTTCAACATTAATTAAATTATATCATTATATTTCAGATGTGACTAAAGTATTCATTTCTCAGAATAAAGGACACTCGGATTAGTAACCTGTTAAAATGAATTTCCTTATGAATTAACAAACTCAATTTTCCTTATGAATCACCACGAGTCCAACAAATAATAAGTGATTTATATATAAATAATATATTAATAATCCTTAAATATTGTTAAGGATTAACAATATTGAATTGTTCTATAAAATTGTTATTTGTAATTCATGAACCAAATAGAAAAATCTAAGCACATTTCACCATGTTATGGAGAATTGTAAAACCAAAAGTCATAATTAAACAATCTTAACTAATATAATAAACCAATATAACTAATCCCAGTTCACAATAAAACAGCAACATAATGTTTCACAATATTAGAAATAAACAAATGAATATCATGACAAATAATAGGCTAACATTTAAAGTATGATTATACCCTCCTACAAGTGATGTCAGTTGAAAACGTACAACAGGCCCTTTTAAATATTTTGAAAAAAAACTCAAACATATTTATGAACTCCAAGAAGAATAAAGCCAGTTGATTCACATACACAGCTGAAATCACTTATTCATTCTGTGTTATGAGCTATGCAAAAGCTAACTGAATGATAATAAGAAAGGTACTACAGGATCTCCAGTAAAGGCTTTGCCCCACCACAATCATAATGGAATTCGGCTAGTCTTTCCTTCCTATACCAAGGCCTCATGAAGGTCACAAAAAAGAGAAAAAGATATCTCACACATTCATCATTATTACACACACACACACACACACACATTAAAAACCAGAGGGAAACAGTTACTTAACATGGCATTATTACAAACACAGAACAATTATAATTAAATCTAACTGTATTTAGCACTTCAAAATAATACTTTAGATAACGTCAGAAAATAACATTACGACGATTAAATATTGAGTTCGTCAGCTCCGAATTCTCGGCCAGAACCCTATCATAAAAAACAATAGAATCTCTTATATATACACTTATGTATGTGGATAAAGATTATCAATAGTTTAAAGCAAAGGAGACTTAATTCCTTAAAATCAAGCGACTACTGTTAAATGATTAGGCAATAACCTTAATACCTAACCAAAAGCTTGAAAGGCAGTTATTTAATGGCAACGACCCTAACTCCTCTCAGCTACTGTTAAACTGTACTCAAACGCCTAATAATTATTACGAAAAAACGGTAACATTAAAATTGGTGCAATTACTTATATTTTGTCAATTCATTATGTAACTTTCTCGTCCGAATACCTAGATTGATAAGGCGATACTTACAAAATATCTTGCTACGCGTCCGCAGCCTGTACGTAACTGAAACATTCTCAACGCGGAATTGCAGACAAACATTCTATTAACAAATAAATGAAAACCTGTGTCACTAACTCACTGTACGAAACGAACAGAGATTACGTTTCAATAAAGCAGTCACGCGTTGGCCGATAAGGAATTCCTACGGTTCAAGCATGCGCAGTAGATAAATGGCGCGTTTTTTGAATACTACTTTTTGTGTTGGAATATGATTCACTTATCACCTAAAAGGAAGAATTACCCGTTTTAACTTTGCAATATGTCTAGAAAATTCAACTTCGTCAATTCAAACATTTTCATACATTGGGTAAACAATTTTTACTTAAATAAATATATAAAAAAATATTTAAATCATTCAGTCTGCATTTTAAACATGTTTAATACTTCTAGTTGTTTAATATTACAATATATAATTAAAGCCATTTTTTAAAGAATAGGTTTTAGCAAAGGAATCAGTAAGAAATTAAATTTAATTATTTTCTGAAAAATAAAACTATTAGAAGCAACTTTCCAATCATATACCACTTAATTTTACTAATTATTTAAATGCTAAAAATATACTGGCTCCTTAAATTAATAAATGTTTTATACTATGTTTGTTCTTTATTTTTGTTTTATATTATTGAAATACTACCCCAAAATTTTGTTAATGTATATGTCTGTTCACTGAATAATTAAAGAAAAAGAAAAATTAATTTACATTATATTTTAGCATTAATTAAAATCAATTTAGGTAAAATTTTAGATCAGTAATATTAATTCTGTTTTCAGAAATAATTCTCCATTCTTAAGCATGTTTCAAAATGATTATCAGGCTCTATTTGTTTATCTGTAATTTTGTATTATATATGTAATAACCAGTGAGTTCTTATAAAATATCTAAGATAAAGGCAATATTAATTATGTCCAGAATATGTAACATTTATATTATCCATTATCTTAAATAATTAGTTGAATGAACATAGTATACTAAAGCTTGACAATACATAGTGAAATATTATACTCAAATTAGTCTTAAAAATGTAATCAATGAAGCAGACATGTTTCTATTGATATGAATTGGAAGGTGGGATAAGGTATTTGTCTTATTCTGAAGCAAAGAACTTAACAAAAGTATTTTGCCAGTTCAATAGAAATTAATGACAGTTTTGAAACTATATTGCAAGATCAGTAGCTAAAGTTACATTATCTCATGTGGCCGTGAAGTATAATTATTCATACAATTTTATTTTTACATTTCACTTGATATTACAGAATTTAATTGATGAAAGATGATAATGCTAAATAATTTTAAGATAAAAAACTAATGACATTCAGACACATTGGTATTGGCTTATGAACAAAAATTACATATCTTCTCTGTCTTATGAGTGGAGCAGCATTTAATGGAAAACAGTGAAAGTAAAGTGAAGCATTTATTTCTTTCAATATTTTTTCCATGGCAATGGTAGGACCAAACTTACAAAAATTGTCATGCCGCTTTGATGTGACATGTGATGCTAATATTCAGCACCTGTCCTTGCCCAGTGTTGGAATGACCAAAAAGGAAATAATTCATTTGACGGCGACACCGTTTGAGTTGTTCCCAATATCAGTGAGTTTGAACCATACTGTACTGGCGGGTCTCAGAATAAACGTCTTCCTGTTAATCTCAAGCGGTTTGGTTGCACTGCTAATTTCAAGCCTGAAGTTTGATATTACCTTGGCGATACCGATTTTCATTAACATCAAAGCGAACCTATTACCTGTTCAGGAATGAAAAGAAAACATAGTGAGAAACTCAAAGAGTGAGTTTCAATTGATTTGAGCCCATTGAATACGATAAATTAGTTTTTTCTTTGATAAACCAAAGATGAAAATCTGGCATTTTGTATTACCTTAAAATTCTGTTTGTATTAACATTGAAAGCTATTTTAGCAAAAAATTATAAACTGTTTTATTATAAACTGTAGGTGTGTCTGTTAATTTATTACTTATGGTATTCGAGTCAATCCCAGGGTTGGATTTTGTAGGATATTCTTTCTAACTTTTAGAACCTATCAACGTCGCTGTTTGCGACAGGTAATTTTTAAAAATTTGTGTCCACCTTTTGTCCAACTTGGGCAGATTCAAGGTTCATCACTACTTCAGGAACGTTTTTTCCCTTCTTTCTGAGAGAAAACACCCCATCCATTTACCGCCACATTGATCCCTTCGCGTTATATACGGGAGAAACAATCGGGTGCATAAAAAACCGGATAGATAATGAAGACAAAAACTATAAGAAAGTAAATTACCAATGCATAGTCTAGGACCTTCGCCGAATGGTAAATGGACGCAGCGGTACGGAGTGGTGCCCTCCTTGAATCGTTCCGGTTTGTAGACTTCCGGATCCTCGTAGTACTTGGGGTCGTAATGGACGCCGAGCGTGGATATTATGACTTTGGTTCCCTTTTCAATCTTGCGACCGTCGTCGAACGTGTAATCTTTGGTACAGGACCTGATCATCGTTGGTGCGATCGGGTGCATCCTCATACCCTCTGGAGTAGCCGAAAAAAGTATATGTTATATAGTGAAAAAGGGTTCGGAGGGGAAATATTTTTACCTGATTAATAATATCTCGTGGGATGGTTTTTAATAGACAAATTAAATGTCAAGGTGATTCAAATGGAAATAATAGATCATTATTTCAGTTTTGTAGGCGCCTACGATCTGCCAACTGATTCTTACCGTGGATACACTGTTCCAAGAAGTGCAAATCTCTGATGCCTTCGTAAGTGATAGAGCCGTGCTTCTGTATCTGTCGATTGATCTCTTGCCTGAGGATTTCCTGGTGGTGAGGGTTCTTAGCTAGTTCGTAGAGGGTGAACATGGCCGTACCCGACAGGGAATCGAAACCCGCCGAGATAAAACTGACCGCAACTGCTATCAGTCTGTCGTCCGTCAATTCTGTGCATAAGGATCATGAAGAATTATTATTCTTGTATTTATTTCATAATATTTTTTCTAGGAGGAAAGTAAAAAATAAAGCAGGGAAAATGTTCTATATAAAACTGCTTTATATTTAGGGATTACGAATAAATCGAGACAATAACTCAATTAAAACTGAAAAAAATACTGAGTAGACATTATTACATTAGTATTATTATTTTCTCATTTTGTTAAAATTGTTAGGGATATGTTACAAGACAATATTATATAAAAAGTATATTAAAAGATTATATTTGGATGTTGAATTGGTTAGTTATAATTATGACGACGACAAGAAAGGTTTATAAAGAGAAGGGTTTTTCTCTTGAAGTCAACCAAGATGACAAAGGCCGACGGGGTTCTTATCAGGTTTTCCCAGAAGCCCAGTTCACCCCGACTACTTGTTATCAAACCACATAAATTCCACTCACGTCAGCCAGAAAATCCGACAGAGTTGGTATAAAAGAACTCCAGTCACACTGTGCATGACTTCGATAACTACTGGATTTTTTCCGACCGCTAACTGTGTCTGCGTTTGTCTAAAAAAACTCGGGGAAGATTCTCAAAATCGCAATATGTGAAATAATAATTAAGCTAAAACTTCTAATATGAAGTTGATAATCAGTTTCAATAAATAGAAAAGGGAATAAAAAAATATTATTCAAGTAAACCATATGTGAGATATAATGTTCAATGTGTAATGTATTGACATATAAACCCCAGACAAATACACTACTATATATAACTTTTTTTACCTTTTTTTATTGCACAATCAACTTAATAAGTAGATTTCGTGTGTTTCTGTCTCCTCTCGCTGGTTTGGTCTTTTGCTAGACCGGTTTCCACAGACCACAAAACAGGTATTTTAAACAACTTAATACAGTTATATATACAATGGGGCAGCGATAAACACTGACATAACCATGGCAAGATAAAAGAAGCCGCTCAATGGAGGTATGAAAATAAGAAATAAATAATTAACTCTTCGATAATAGTTTTTTTTCTATACCTTTGTCCTACATTCTCGATACTATGATAGTAAATATTTTTAAGTAATATAACATTAGATATTATAAATAAGTGATTGGATAAAGTACCTAATTTCTCAGCGAGAAGCTCGTCCTCGGCGTTATAGTAGTCTCCCTCTTCTCTTTTCTTAGACTCTACCGTGATTTCTCGTTTTTCTCTGAGCTGCATCAACAGCTGTATGAAGTCATTCCTGCGCACGTTGTTCTTGGTCCGATATTGAATGGCGTTTTCCACGATTTTACCAAAATAATCTTGCACCTTTAAAGAAACAGTTTTTCTAAAATATATTTAACTGTATATGTGCGCCATCCGAACGGATAATGAAAGTGTATCTTACGTCTCTCGGGGTAAAGCTGGCTCCGAGCAATTTGGCGACTTTGGGCATGTCGGCCATGAGCAGAAAGCAGATGTACTTGAAGGTGGAGAGATGGGTGAGCTTCCTTCCTGCGGCTCTCAGCGTGACCAGCTCCTTGCTGTCCGTCTTCACGTCGACGCCGAAGACGCAGGAGGCCATCGCGGTGATCGTGTAGTAGGCCATGGCGTCGTTGACGTCAACGTCACCTTCCTTCCTGAGCCCGTTCAGTCGGTTGATGAGCAGGTCGCTGCAGAAGGACATCTCGTCAAACATGGTCTTCAGCTTGCCCGAGGTGAAAGTCGGGCTCACCTTGTTCCTCAGGGCCCGCCACTTATCCCCGTTCATGAAGAACAGGCTTTCGTCCCTCGGATTGACGTCGCCGAAAACGTCGAAGCCGTGGTCCGTAAACGAACTGAAGTCCTTGATGAGTATCTTCTCAATGACTTCCCTGTCCCTCACCATCAGTACCGGGTTGAGGAAATCGAAAAGTCCCACGTATTTTTCGTCCGGGTACGCTTCGTAGATTTCTTTGTACATTTCCGCCTGAGATGTAGTGAAGGCTATCGTCGGCAGAGAATTGCCCAGTATTGGTAGCGGCTTGACATATTTAAACCCTCTTTGGCCCAATGTTCGTAGATGTTCTTTATTGTCCAATAGAAGTAGATAATAACCGCTCCTACTACGCCTAATAAGGCCGTAGTCACGGTGAGAGCCATCCTAAAAATAATATTCCCTTTATTATAATACAAATCTTGATAATCTTATAATTGATAATACGATACTATCGTCCTGCAAGAAAATTTATATATAATATTACGCCAAATTGTTTACGGATCACTTTTTCCAGATTTAAGGAATTAATCGTTTTAAATTTTTAGTGATAAATACTTATGATGTAATTGGCAAATGAAGGTTACATTAATAAATTATAAAAGAATAAATCCTATGTCATTTGCCTAGGAACGCATTTTCGGCAGAAAGTTCCAAATCCTCTATTACGCAATTCTCTATTAAGTAATCACAAAATGCTTGATTGTAATGAAGCATAAGCTCATTGACTAACTGAGAATGGTGCTTACGTAATTTCGAACGACTAGGTCTCTAGGGCCGGGTGACTTTAGTGTCGATCGTCTGTTTGGGGACTGAGCGGTTTTGTGGGGCTCGGGGGCGGTGTCATTCTCAAGCTACTTAAAAGAAAATAGCTTAGGCGAACGAAATCGAACGGTTTCGGCTCCAATTATCCCAATATAATTTGCCATTTTGATAACAACAATGACAACGTAAATGTAACGTTTAAGTTGTTTGTTGATAAGTTTAATCAGTATATTATACAACTACCCGAAAGGACTTTCGCCACTCAACGCGCTCAAAACGACGTCTGAAATGAGTGTCCTTAGGCCCAAAACTATAATTGTCTACGCCCTGAGAATCGCATTAAGTTCTATGTTTTTTTACAAATTGGCCTGTTGAGTGTGACCTTCGGTACGATAAATGCCGAGTAGTGTGAACCATCAGCGAAGGATCATTGCTTTAAATATATCTATTTCTTACAAGTACGGCTAGTTGGTGTTCTAATTGAAAATAAAAATAGAGAAAACGTTCAGCAGAAAACTTATTTTGTATGCCACTTTCATTCGAGAAAACCATAAGAGTCGAAAAACTGTACAAACTATGTTTACGACTACATGAATATAGATTACATTATACATTATTTTCTTATAAAAAAAAATTGGAATTGAAATACTGTGATGTGCCTAGCTTGAAAAAGAAAAATCTGCAAACTTAGTCCATCCAATATTTGAAGATGGACATCACAAATTGATTTCCAAATCTGCCCTCACAAATATATCTCACAAAAGCTTCAATGTGCCTATTTATGGGCGGAAGAAACCGTATACAATTAGTAACCCCCAACCGGACGTTAAGTATGAATAGCGGGAAATCTCATCTTGTTCTCATCTGGCAGAGCATACCTTCGGGCGATTTGAATAACGATTAATTCAAATGTCTGTTAAGGGAATGATTTATTCATACGGGTCCACGTAAGTGAATATGAATATATTGAAAGGGTGAGCGTCTGTATTGAGCCGGGCAACTTTGGGGGTATCGTATCGAACGCATTTATTATTCTAAACACGAACTGTTTAACTCGTTAGGTAAACCGATGCCTGAGGGCGCTGAAAATTCGCGGTACAACGAGCCTCTTGTTCCACGTTGAATATCAAAGGGAATGTAAATATTTGATTTTTTTCACTTATTAGCCGAAAGGAGGCAGTTGAAAAACGTTGTAAAACTTTTCTGGCCTGTAATATATGATTCATAATATTCAGGATCCTATATTATAGGTGTAATTACATTTAATTCATTAATATTTCATTGTTAATACCATAAATTTCGTGTTTCTGTCTCCTCTCGCTGGTGTGGCCTTCTGCCTAACCGGTTTCGGCTGCTCCCCATCTTCAGTAGCGGTGTTAGTTACTTTGGCACATTGGATGTTTTTTGGACATCCTCACTGAAAAATCGTTCTTGAGTGCACTTGCACCGATAAATTAGCGCCCTCTGAGAGTGGTGTGGAAATGTACTTAACTACAGTTCGTTGGGTACACTTGTACCGATAAACTAGCGCCCCCTGAGGGTGGTGCGGAAATGTATTTAACTAAAGTTCGTTGAGTGCACTTGCAGCGATAAACTAGCGCCCCCCTTGTGGGTGGTGCGGAAATGTACTTAACTAAAGTTCGTTCGGTAAACTTGTACCGATAAACTAGCGCCCCCTGAGGGTGGTGCGGAAATGTACTTAACTAAAGATCGTTGAGTGCACGTGCACCGATAAACTAGCGCCCCCTGAGGATGGTGCGGAAATGCACTTAACTAAAGTTCGTTGAGTGCACGTGCACCGATAAACTAGCGCCCCCTGAGGGTGGTGCGGAAATGTACTTAACTAAAGTTCGTTGGGTAAACTTGCACCGATAAACTAGCGCCCCCTGAGCATGGTGCGGAAATGTACTTAACTAAAGTTCGTTGAGTGCACTTGCACAGATAAACTAGATTACTAAAAACAAACTTTTTTCAATAAATTTGGGATCGACAGGAAAACTTTCATGATCATAAGTACAAAATACGAGATAGGTTTCCTGTGATATATTTGGAAGTCAAAACCTAATAGTTGTGACCAGTTGTTTGATCAAATATATATTTGACCGATAATCCGAGAAAGACTTAAGCCGATTAACAAAATCCCTCCCAACCCAAATAAGACAAACATCCCCCCAAAATACAATAACAAGACTATATATATATATATATATATATATATACACACACACACACACACACACACACACACAACAATCAGACAACCACCACCGTACAAGTGACAGTGCAGTGCGGAAGAGACAGAAACACTCGGTATTCCAGCCCTTCGCAGACCACAAAGCAGGTATTCTAAATTTCATTGTTAAAATTTAATTTAATTCCGAAATTAATAAATTTTATCATTAAAAATCTGCAGATTGGGACATTTATAGGATATAATCATATCATTCAATCTCAATAGTTTCTTTTTGGTATGTTCATACCAATATTACCAACTGTAAAACATTGAAATAATTTAGTGGTTAAACACGTTGGTCATATAAAATGCTCAGACAATGAATGTGTTAATATTGTTCACGCTTTTAAGAATATTAAGAGCCATTGAATCTCAGTTATTAGCATACTTTTATAAGTGTACAGGGAGGTATGTAGGGCCTTTGTCTTTCTACACAATAATTTGGGCAGGGTTTGTTGTTATTATGCAAATAGTTTGTACACGTGTATTGTGATTTGAATATTTTTGTATGCCAAATCCTCTAGGTTATACTCGGAAATGTTTTCTCTTATTCGCAATTTTACAACTAGCGCACTCCTACTACTGGTTTCGCCTAGATGGCTGTATCAAATGAATTTTCTAGCAGATATCTATTTTGTATACAGTAAATTTGTTCGCGTTATTCGCCTAACAATGTTCGCCATTGTCCAAATCGCGTGAACAATGTGTGTTCCAGTCCGACCCTGCCCAGATATGACACTGAGCACTAAGGGTTATAATGGTAATGAAAATGGTCCATTCTTTCATGTATATGTATATGTTCCAGCTTCAATTATATCATTATAACTATTCTTTATAGTGTAGTACCAGACCAGATGTATTTTATTGTTTGGGCAGAAAATATGAATTATGTTCTATAATATAGGGATGAGTGAATTCCTCCTAATGAAGTTTTGTGTTTTAATTAAATTCCTGGCTTAATATATCAGTCCCAGTACCCCAGACACCCAATGGTATTGGTATCCGGACAAAAATATACCTTACTATCCTTACACGTTATTACTCTGTAACTGCTTACATATTACAAAGGATGTAATACAAAAATCAAACGATTTACACTGTTAACTTTTTTAATTGTTGAACGGTTGAATTTTCTTTTTCAATCTATGTTTCAATTTCGACAGAAATCTATTCTGGAGGTACATGTCGCCTAAGCTAGGCGGTGCGAACGGGTAGAGGACGGGGCCGGGGTCGAGGGCGGGGGGCTCTATCTTGGCCCCGCCGCGAGTGGAGTCCGGCTCCGGGTGTTTGAACGGGGACAGCCCTATGGGCTTCAAGCAGTAGGGGCACCGCATGCACACAGTGCCGAAGACCACGGCCGGGGTAGTCTCGGGCAGGCTCTCTTCTGTCTCCAAGGGCGGAGGGCCCGACGACGAAGGAGTGCTTGGCGCTTCGGTAGTGCTATGGGAGGATTCTTCCGTGGTATGTTCTGTGGAAGTGTGATGCGAAGTGGGTTCGGATGATGTCTCCGTGGTATGTTCTCTGGAAGTGGCTTCGGACGATGTCTCCGTGGCATGTTCTGTGGAAGTGGCTTCGGACGATCTCTCCGTGGTATGTTCCGTGGAAGTGGGTTCGGACGATGTCTCCGTGGTATGTTCCGTGGAAGTGTGGTGCGAACTGGCTTCGGACGCTGTCTCCGTGGTATGTTCCGTCGAAGTTTGCTGCGAAGTGGTCTCAGCGGTGGTCGCCTCCGGTTCTGCTGTGGGGCACGTGCAGTAGCCGGGCGTGACCTCTCGAGGCTTCACCCTCGGTTCTTGCTGCGCACCGTCCCATATCACAGTCACGCGCCCTGCTGAGCGCTCTGGGCTCAGTTTCATTTTCCAAATGTCCGGGACTTCCTTACGTTTTTCCCGAACGTATCCCTGTCGACTCCCCTTTCTTCCGGCGTGAGTCCTGTCACTTCTTCGAAATTCGAGCTGCTCAGAAGAATTACCGACATCCGATTCTTTATCCGCAAGAATGTCGTCACCACTTCCCCTCTTTTCCAGATTCAATTCTGGACCGAACCATTGTACTACGTATTTACGGTCGTATTCATTGTCCGTTTGGAGATTCGCTAAATTCGTTACATGATTTAAAGTGAAATTTCTCTCTAGAAGTTCTGACGAATTAACAATAGAAGCAGCTTGCAGCCTGTAATTGATTGAGTATTCTCAGTTAAAATGAATATTCGATTGTAATAATTATAACCTAAAATCGTACGAATATATGTAATAATTCTACAGTTATTTAATGAAGGATTTCTTACAACATTACCAGACATAATAAAGCCCAATTTAATTCCATACAAAAACAATAAATTATAATAACACTCACGTAAGAACATCTTACCGATTCTTACCGCATTATTAGGCATAATACAGCTGCTAGAAATTCCATACATTAGGAAAAATATTTATGAAATTCACCATCTGACTATAATATCGTCGTTACAATATTACTAAAATGTCAGCTGTAAATATAAATGTAGATTATTGCGATTATCCAGTTTATTGAGACGTAGGCAGATATTTTCCACTGCATTTCACGCCCAAATATGCATAAACATATATACGCTTCATAATAGTTGGTGCATATGTAATGCGATAATGTGATAATATCTCAGTAATTATGAATGTCAGTTATAGAACAAATGTGAGTTCCTTCGTACGAAATATCAGTATCATATACGATTAAAAATATGAAGTATGAAAATTCATCAGTTTTCATCAGTTACTGTGGACGAATAGAAATTGTTAGATAAAAGACCTGTTTTGAATTTAGAAGACTAATACAGATGGCAGGTCCTCTATGTTATATATAAATAATGCACAGTATTAGAATATTAATGTACACATTATTGCTAATTATGTTGATTATAATTTAAACTAAAATTTAATATTACAACATGCTTGTACATCGAAATACATGAAGTCAAAATTTTTTCTTGGTTTTTTTTTAGTATTTATAACGAACAATCGTTCAAAAAACTTTTTTGGCAGTCAATATTTTCGTGACACTTCTTCCAACTAAGCGATCTGCGTGCCAACTTCTTATCGGTAAGTTGAAGAAAAATTCCTGGAAAACCTGTCTTAATTTTCCTATTGTATACTACAGAAATTGCTGACCCTTTCGAAGCTTTTATTTGTAAGAGAGATTTCTGCAGTGAAATAGATAATTTACGCTTGCTATCCTCCCCTGAAAAACGGCAAACCGTTTTCGAAGAAATTCTTGTATAAATCTGATGCTATCCAGGCGACAAGAGGTGCTGGGGACTGTGACCCAGAATCAATTGCAAGCTGGACAATTGCCCGGTGCCATGATTTAAATATTTAAAAACTTCTATCTCACGTACAAAGTATTGTGTTACTATTAATAAAAAAACATTTACGTATCTGTCTAGCTCCGGAATAAGAATATTATTCTTATACTATAAAAATGTATACATGATTTCGAGTCAAAATATCACTGGGTTTTTATCTAATAAACAGAAATATAGTACTTAAAGGTTTGTACTATATATTAAACAGAGATTATTTTGATATTATTAAATTTCATATATTTCTTAAATTATTCTTCCGCAGTATGTAATTTACGGCTAAAACAGTATTTCTTTGCTAGTCTTTATTTATTTCATCATCTTTTTATCGGTTTGTTTTGTGCCTTTTTTAAATGGCGACGTCGCTTTAACAAATTTGAAAATTAATATCGAGCCAGTGTTCGATCACACAATAATAATTTTATTCTAGTTGCATTTGCGATATATCTTATTACAGTTTTATTAAGTACATCGAATATTGTGGATCCCAATATGCTGACCCCGGTGGTCTGCGCGGCAAGAGGAAAATTGAACTCGTTTTAGCCGCTGGCATTCTGTGGAGAGCTTTAAATTTTCTGGAGTTCAGGCGGGACGAAGCGGTTTGTCGCAATAATTTCAAAATTAGAAAGGCGCCTCGGGACTGTGAGGCTTGGTGTTTAGTGGTCGGGATCACGTACCACCGGCCCTATCTCCAATAACGGTCATTCCTCGGCTATTCGACCGGGTAAATGCCACCGTGTGCAAAAATGAAATTGTTATTCGCCTACCTTACACGACACTGGTTACCGACCGTGCACGGTATCATATAGGGTATTTACAATTGTGTTCATAAACGATTGTGACAATGATGTTACACGCTGCTGTCTAGATAATTGTTTTGGAGCGTCGAATACGCGTTAAAACCTTTTTTTAATTGCAGTTAAGTTCCTGAGCAGCCTGTAACAACTGACAACTGTTTTCTTTGTTTATCGACAAACCGTACCCGACAAGGTAACAGTTTATCCCTTAGCTTCATTTAGAAACTGTCCGGATGGTGCAACGACGCCGCGAATTTTCTGTCCTAATTATCCCGAGATCCCGAGGGAATTCGGGAAGGGAATCCCGAGGGAACAACAGGGGTCGGTAAGAAGGGGGAATGAACTTTTCGGGCGGGTTCCGATTCCACATCTCGCCCGTCCCTCCATCGCTCAATTGGAAGGGACATTAAGCTTCGTCGAGGTCAAACAGAACACTCGTTTCGATGCGCCATAACAAATATATCTTCTTCTTCCCACCCGATCCCGGCAAACTCCCTTTCCACAGTGATATTTTTGTAGAGTTCTAACTGAATTCGGTACTAGAAATTTATTATAGAAACTAAACCGCACGAATCCTTAAGGTACTGATTCTGATATTTTCCCCAAATTGGCCTCAAGATTTGGAATTTTTTAAGAAAATAAACCGCGCCATAATTTCTAATCTAACAATGAAATGTAATGACATTGAATGTACCTTTTTTGTTATTAATATTATTATTAATTATCTGTTTTACAAATATAATTCTAGAAATCTGTTTTGACAGCGATTAGGGGATGATTGACTGGACCGCCACATCTAGGATGTCAAACGATGGACTCAATTGGTTATGCGCAAAGCCATTTCCTTCAAACCTTTTAAACGGTACAATTTAACTGAAAGTTGCCTGGAAAGAGCGGAAAGTCTTTTAATATATTATGGGCTCGTGTGTGGACCGAAGAAATGCGATTTGTCTGCATTAAGCGTCCGAAACTCTCTTATCTCTATCCTATAAATATGCAAATCCTGGAGCGTACATTATTCAGATTGGTTACATGCATTATTTAACTGAGCTCGTACATTACTTCAAACGATTATTTTGTCTTTTTTTTCCTAATTTTACACCTCAATAACTTGCTCTAAATTGCGGGCCCCTTTTAAAACGATTCAGAAATTTTCGAATAGCTACCGTTTAGGAGAACATATTCTACAATAATATCACTATGTTCCTACGCGTAACGGAATATCTGGTATAATATTTTTTAATTTTATCACATATAAAGTATAAAATATATAAAAATTGTATATACATTTTTGTATAATAAAATGTTTAGTATTTTTATATTTACTGAATTATAAATTGTTGAACAAACAAATTTTTATTACAGTTATAAGTAAGAAGAATTTGTAAATATTATTTATTTTATGACATGTTGCCCTGTTCTTGGAAGAACACGGATAGATGAGAAGAGACCCAAATTAATGATAGGAGTAAACCAAAGCGTGCTACTGATAGGGGGCAAACCCGAAGGGAAAGGTGGTAAAGGGCAGCCTTGTAATAGTCCCGGAAAGGTTGCCAATACCTTCTCCCTCGTTCTTTCCATCAATGTTAAAACCAACTAATTGGATCCTTGCCCTTCACCGATTTGTACTTCTCAAGAGGAATTGACTTTTTCAGAAGAAACGACACGCCTTCCGTTTCTTTAAATGTCGTTAGCAGACTCGGGCTGTCGTTAAAAACACGCAGAATTGGAGACTGGATTAACACGGGACATTAAGAGACATTAACTTTAGATTGAAATAAATAATAATAATCCTATCATTTGTGTTCTGTTATATGTGAGTAAAACGTTCACAAATGCCACCCATAAAAGAGAATGTATTACCTAGACAGCGCACCACATATAACATTATGAATAATTTAGGAAAGAAGGAATTATTATAAATTTAAATCATTTATATGCTCCATTAAACGACAATCGTAAAAAATTGTAACATTTTAAGTTATATGAAATGAGCTTTATGCAATAGCTCAAGTTTAAAATATTTATAGTCTAAAACTGCCAGTCCCTCCCTGCTCAATATAGTGCATATTTATAAATGCAATTTTTCGCAATGAATATTTATAAATTAACATTGAAATCGTCCGATATTTTTTACAATATAATATCTTTTATATGAAAATGTTTTGTATCCGTATTCAGTTTCTTTTACTAATTATTGGTATGAGTGTATACACGTTTATTCAGTAGCATCGATAGGCTATAATCCTAACTGACTGATCCTATTTCACTTATAGGGTCATATATTCACGAGATAAGGAGGCGAGTGTTAGGACGTAGCCGGTATGGAGGAGATGCAATCACTTAGGAAAATGTATCGTAAATCAATACCCGCAAGATACACAGTATTAAAGATAATGCCGTTTCAGGCCCGCCTGGACCACACCCAACAATTAAATATTGGTTTAGACACTATTAGGTTTATTGCAGAAGGTTGTTGTTCGTCATATCTTGGATTATACGGTCGTGGTACTGTTTAGATTTGAGGGTTCACTGAAAAAATTAAAGAGACAAAGATAAGAAAAAATATTGACATACTACGAATTCAAAATTTTGCAATATAGAAACCAGAAAACTGTGTAAGGCAATGAATTTTCGGTCGGTAATTCCCACTTTCGGTGAGTCGGGTGAAGTAACAGAAACTATGAGAAAGTTATCAACTCCCTACCCAATAACGGCAACACTAAGCGTTCGTGAATCTATGGCTCTGTTGGGTCTTAGCGGACTGGCTTTGTTAGTTGGCCCGGTTCCCTGGGGCTTGGACTTAAAGAGCCTCCCCCTAGACTAGAGAGCAACAGGTCACCACATTAGACCGCATCAATAACTCGGCTTCATCGGAAACTCGGACGGAATATTTTCAGTTTGCCACCTCAAAACTATGATCGATGGATTGTACTTGATATATAGACTATTTCTTTATTGTATCAAACATATGTTCCAACTTCAGTTTGAATTTTATCACTCCCTTTAGATCGAGTGTTTCGTTTCTCGTGGGCGTCCAGTTCAAGCTCACTTTTCTATAAAGTTTCCGATTCTAATATTGAAACGCTGATTGAAATAATTATACAGCTAATTACATAGCATTGTGAAAATAGCACTGCGGTGGAGAGAAAATGAGGAAATAACATTGAGCAGAATGTAAGAGGAATAGACATTCTGCATTATGAAATAATGAGATAAGCATTCCTTATGATATGGAAATCATTCCCCCGGGACCCTGATGCTTTGGGCATTTTTAAAAAAGTATACGTCTAATATTAATACATTAATGTAATAAGATAATATTCTTATATCGCTTGTGCCATTCTGCTTCCCCCCGGCTGTTTTGGTAATATTTTATGCCTGGAATGACTTTTTAAAAAAAAATTCCGATCATATTAACGAAGGAGAAACGTCAAACTGGTCAAGCACGGCGGAGGGTTATATTGGAGTTCAGACTCCCCTTCGTCCGAAGTTATTCGAGCGAATAATAAGGGTGGCCCGTGGGTGGGAGGTGAGCAGGACGTAAAGAACAAAACACTACGACTGGTCGATATTTTCTTTTGGAACAACGATGTTGATAGCATTATGACAACGAAGTAGGGCGCTGTGAGGTGAAGGCCCTATCGGATCTTGGGATAATACCGCGAGCGGTTGGAACACCTAACTGATCGAGCGAAGACAGGTGATGATGATAATATTTTGTAGTCCGTTCAATTGGGGTTGGGGGTCGGGGTTGGTGGTGTATGATAAGAGGTTGGTAGGGGGCGGCATAAGTGGTACGGGGGTGATCATGCGCGCGTTTGGCGCGCTGCGAGGGCGGGAGTGCCGCCGGCTTTCAGTCAGGTTGCGAGCCGAGACCGGAGCCCACCGACCCAATCGCCGCCTCCACCGCCGCCTCCACCACCGTCGCCGCCTCCACCGCCTCACACTCGCGTCTCCCATGTAACCGGCAACAGTAGCACCAGTCGCTCTCCCTCTCTCTCTATCTCTATCTCTCTTTCTCTACCTCTCTCCAGTCATGAAATTAATCTACCAGCGCGTGTTCGCCCGTAAGTGGTTCAAATTTTTCAAACTGAATACTCGTCGACGGACTGTCCTAATAAAACCGTCTGTTAGTGGACAGAGTATTGCTTTCATGTTCATGAATCAAAATAGCAGCCAGGACCATTCTCATTTTTAACATGTTTTATTCTGTTTCTGCTAACATATTTCAGGACTAACCAACAGTCATCCGGCATTTAATGGTGGATAATATTTGCTTTTATTTATACTCTACGAACGCATCTTAGCGAAGATCGCTAACGGCCCAAGCGGAAATCCATCTTTATGTTACGAAATCTAAATAATTCTGAACTTGTATTTCAGACAGCGATTTCCTTATTCAAATACGAGACTCGTAAAACGAATATTGAAGGCATTTAAGAAATTCTTTTAGTCGTGTTCAGCGAATCGCTGAAACATTGTTTTGTATCTTGGCACTTAACTTCTCACGAGCTCCACTTATTCTTTTTAAAGCTCTGACGGTTGGGTTGAAACGTTTGGCAACTCGGACTTGTAATGCTCTAAAACTACCTCGAAATCGGGATATCGCGCGTAATAGGCAGAAGCGGACGGTTTTATTCATTTGTACGTATTTCACTTGTAATCGTTGTAATTTACATTTTAAAGTTTCGGAGCTGCTTATCCCGTCCGAAATTCTTGGCTACCAACAACCTGTGACAATTGCTATGGCGATTTTCCAAGGCTTTATTATCACTTCACAATTAGCGCGAAATTCATGTTGTGGTTCCTTTTGGCCTCTTTCTACTTCTTTTTAGGACTTGCCCACTGAAAAACCACAATAAATCGCTTTAATTGTTTGATAATGATCTACCTAATTACGGAACGAAATGAATTCTTCAGTGTACTTTTGCCATCTAATGACATATTCCTATGATAAGGAATTATATTTGTGGTGTTGTAACAATCCCAACATTATTGTACAATCGGATTATGCAATCTTTACATTGGGATTTCTCAGAGGGCCTGGCATTTCTGTCGGAACTATTTTAGGTTGGAACATGAAAATTAATCGTCCTGCTTGTCGGATCATAGAGATTTGAATACCAGACTCTAGCTAGTCCCAAGACGAACCCGCTTTGCGTCATGAACGCAAACTCCAAGGGATGACATCAAATTAATCTACCGACACGTTACGGCCAGGTACATAATATACATTATATAAATATATGTATCCATAGAAATTTGCAAGCAATATATAAAACTATTCATACAAACGTTATCATTAAAGAGAGTAGGTACATTTAAGCTATTTTTCTGCTTCAGGCCTTTATTTTCATATCGAGCATCATTACCTATTCGACGGAATAATTAGTTTTATAAAGAGAATGGTAATGTTAATATTGAACAAAAGCAATAAAGGCCTATAGTAGGCACAATATATCGCAATTTATAACAATGGATAATTTCCATCGTATAGATAATGTCGAATAGAGAATGTTTTCCGCAGTATAAGTATAGTAGACAAATAATATAAATGTTATCTATCGTAATATAAATCTCAAAATTATTGCTGTACATAACGGAATTACTGACGATGTCGAGAAGCCGAACACGGCTTTGGGTAGAATAGAGCAGAAGGAAAATTGCACAAGTTATTAGGTTAGAAATTCTTATTCGATAAGGGCCCCCACGCCGCCCGCTCAGTATACCGCGCTTTAATTTTATGTTTATGAGCATATTATGCTCAAGTCACGTTAGCTTACCGAGACGCCAATTCGGAGAGGGAGCAACGTCTGCGGGAATTGTACGGGGCGGAGGTTTAGAAATTAAATTGTCCCCATTGTGGGGCCTGTTTGGGACAGCTAATTCAGAAAGGGAGGAGAGAAAACAAGAGGTTCAAACTTGGATAACTCGATAAAAGTGATTGTAGTCCCAAATCAATTACAGGTGTACTCCCAACGGTGCGGCCGGCCTCTGGAACCTATCGCCCCACTATTTGCAATAACAATCCAAATCTCCCTACCAATTTGTTTCATTTCCAAAATTGATGCAGCCGCTTTTTTTATTTTTTTTATTCTGGAAAGGTTCGTGAAATAATCTCAAATACTTTCACTCGTAATGAACATGTTTTATGTATTTATATAATATTAATTCTTGATGGGTCGGGGATGATAACTTTAGCTTTAATAGACAGTCATAAAACAAACATTAAGGTTTCGTTTCCACTCCTTCAGAACCATTGACGTGGAATTAACGTCGTCAATTACATACCTATGGTTATGCCATTGACAGCTATATTTTTAAATCAGTACAAAAATAAGTTACAAATACGATAGTACAAACTTTAAGTTGAATAATAAAATGTTTAATTATTTGAATGTAAAGTACGAATACCATGTAATTTATAATAGCATAATTCCCAACGAATTGCACCAAGTGAGAAAGGTTGGATAAGTTCCAAGTGTGCCAAGCAAATATAACAGAAAAAGTATCGTTATGTACTCTAACTTTGATTATGGGTTTGAGTTGTATGACCCGATTCCTCTATTGTTACTACTAACGGAAATGTAATAGGATTTCAACGATTGTGAACGATTGAATGAAAAAGATACCCAGAAGATTCGGGGGAAAACTGCAGCTTTGATAACAGCGTGTGGTTTATATTGAAAATTGGGAAATGTTTTTGAGCTCGGGTGTAAAACAGGTCGGTGGCAGGAAGGTGCGGGGGTGGGTGATTCCTGCGCTTTTTCCCCCATACGCTTTTAATTGCCCGCGGAGAATCCATCCGCCGTGAGACGAGTGAATTCGAAATTAAAACACAGTCGGATTGCGAAATAAAATATTTTCCTCATAGTCCCACGTCTGGGCTCTGGAACGACCTTCTGTGTAACGCCCGCTCGATCTCTCCACCCCCCGCCGCCATTGAGCTAGTCCAGGAAAATGTATATCATTACTTCCCGTATTGAAACACCCTCCCGGCGGAATACCTACATTTCCCACTGGGCGGCGAAATTTTCATTTCAGATTAAATTCCGTTTACCCTTTTAACAAGAACCACCAGAATTTAAACAATATCAGCAGCTATCTTCCGACGGACTGATGCGTTTGGCAACAAAATACCAATATGAAAGTTTTAGACAAAAATTACTTAGCAGGACAAATTATGGTGTTTCAGAATGGCTCCAGGCCGAATCGAAAAGTCCGGAACTGCAACTGAATACCTCATAACCGGGCTGCACTGACAATATTCTAAGGGAAGTGGCAGTACGTTTAAATTGAAATTTCAGCCGGTAGCATCCTATTTGTTGACGAGGCCGGTTGTTTTTTTCTACCCTGAAGTAAACCCACCCCCGGGCGGCCTCGTCGGGAGATTGAGCGAGCTGGGCCGTCTGGAATGGAAGTCTTATCTGGGGCCCCTAATGTTACCCCTCCTACCCGACCGTTCCAAGTAGCCGGGGGACATTGTATTTCACCTGTCGACTCCCATTATCGGCGGACGTCGGTTCCAACGAACCCCGGCTTACCGCCGGTACCGCCCGGGACTCCGATGATTCCGGGCCCCCCCTGTTATTTTTTACCGAACGGAGATTGAAAGGCGGCCGCGACCTGCCGGATTTACGAGGCCTACGGCGGGAGAAAAATTCCGTCCCCGGCCCGAAAACGATTTATCCTCAATCCGAATCTTTGCGTCCTGCATAATGGCCCCAGTTTGTGCGATCGCCGATAAGTTGGAAAGCAGTGGAGAAACAACTTTTTTATCCCTACGTTCCCGGAACGCTGATAACAAACATTGAATTTGTCGATCGAGTCAGTTATCGATACGCAATATGTAGGGTTAGGCCTCCAATTTACAAACACAGGACAATATATCGTGTATTAGGAATTAAGTTGTATGCGTTAAGCTGTAATGTCATTTTCCGACTCATGATGTATCGATTTGAGCCCTCCGCTAATGAAATCAGGTGTAGTTACTAAGAAAGACTGTGATGATGAGGTAGAATTTATATAGAAAATAAGAAATGGTGTTGGAAGGCGGTTGGGAAAAGTGGTCGTTTAAGAATTAGGGGAGCAATAAGAAAAGCGAACGAATTTATTTAATGATATTATTTTTAAGCCTTAACTTTATTCCTGTCGCCGAGCCGGAAAAGAAATGGAGGCTGGATTGATGAGTCGATCATAGCGGAGACTCTCCAAATGAGGCCACCTCTCAGAATGCCATCCCAGGTTAATGGCCTGGCCTCCCCTGATCGACTTTTAAACGCTGATGATGGCTCTTAAATCCGCCGATAAAAGGCTTTTGTATTGGCCGATATTTCAGGAGTACGCGAAACCAAAACGTGGCTCTCAGTCATCATGACTCACCCAAGAACAATGCCAGCCAACTTAAAAAATCAAATATTAATTCAAAATCAATTGTCCTAAATATGCTAATTCAAATTCTTAATCGTTTGATAAAATCGAATTCCAGGTCCTGCAACGGACCTGATGAATCTGACCCAGTCTCACTTCTATCTTGTAGCTATGCGCCAGCCGAGTATTGGAGCTGAGTATAGATAATTCGTACACCGATTGCTGCGATTATCAGCCTCGGTTCGAAATATCCGTACGCGGAGCTCCTAACGGAGTTGAAGGTGTTTAAGGGTGCCTAATTGTTTAATGACTCGTGGTATAGTTGGGGCTATAGGTAGTTGGGGCGGGCTAGTGACGGGTGCAGGCCGTACAATGTGCGGGGGCGCCCACTCACCGGCCCAACTTATAATTGAGTTAGAGAAGCTTTCCTTCCGCAAATCGGCGGAAGGAGATTATAACTTGAATCGCCGGAGAAATGGCGGTTATCGGACCGACAAAACCTGCCGTTTATCGGTGCCCGGGCCTCCGCCACTCCACACTCCTCCCACTTATAACGCCTGGCTATAAAAAAGTTACTAAATTGTCGACTCCAAAGTTTTTCGGAGATCTCATTTTAAAGTGGAAAAGAAAGTTGTTGGGAAAGAACTCTTCCTTTAACGAATCTTTAGGCAGTAGAAGTATAAGATAAAATTTCGGACATAATATGTTTTTTGTAATTGTAATTTTTCAATTTATTATGTACCCGGAAATTTTCGGTCAAATTTTAGAATGATGTTTACTGCAGGTAAACGGGATATATTTAAGATGTATAAAAGAATAAATAATTGATACTAGACCCGCATTACTTTCCCGTTAACCCAGTCGGGTATCAGCGCCGTACGCCATACCGAAAATCAGTCGCGCAGATAAATTCCCAGTCTATATTGAATGGGCGTCACTAAGCTATTTACTTTCACCACGAAGCTATAATTTTCATTTGACGAGTGAAGAGCGGGAAGCTCCCGAATATTTCGCGGGATTCCTTTGTTCTTCCGCAAGAGCGATTAAGCTTCCCCGGTGGAGGTCTCAGTTTTATTAAAGCTCTGATGAAAGTCGGCTTGGGTCGCTGGATTGGAGCCGGACTGTGCCGGGCTAACGAACAAATATTAAACGCTCGGGCGGCAAGGGGGGCGAGGCGACGCCCAAAGAATACCTGATGCGGTGTCCGATGAGACTATCGCAAAACCCCGGCTACGTTTTCGCTGTACTTATACCGAACCCGGCTTTATTAAAACTATCAAACTTTTATCCCCAATCAGAAGGGGACGCGGAAAGCGCGGAGCTTGAAAGAGCCAGTGTCGCTGCGGACAATGTTTTCTCAAAACAAGTACAAGTGGAAAAACGCGGACGCACTATTAACGCCTGAAATTAAACTTGTTATTATTAACTTGGATGGGCGAAGTTGAAAGACAACAAAGTGAAATCTAAGATGAAACTTTGATGCAGTTTCCTGGTGGGAATTTATTTTACAGTATTTTATTTACAGTACAAAAGTACTGATGATAAAAGGCATAATGTATAATATAGCCTTATCTCGGATGTGGATATTATCCCCATTATAATACAATATAAAAAATATTGAATGTACGAGAAAGTCATCTTTTCTGGATAACACTAAGGAAACAAGGTTATTGAATTTTTAATTAATCTTTTGCCTTCCAGCTTGGAACATAAACGCTCTTAGATTGGGTCCCGACCCTTTTTCGGATAGTGGGAATTTCAAAAGGGTGCAGGCTTCCACCGCGTTTGGAATCTGCTTAATAATATAAGGATGGCCTTAATCGATATAGAGCATAAATGAGGAGGGTCAGAGCTGTGAAGAAACTACCACTGGAGAATGATTAATTATTTCCGTCCTGAAAATTGAGATTGTTCCCCTGGTCCCCTTTAAGAACAGATAGATAAGTCGGTGGCATCCTCCCTGTCAACTTCACCTGTTCTTTGTGAGCAATTCCTGACGTCCCGCCCCTCAAAGAAAAATGATGACTTCCGCGACTTTTTGTACATTTTGGTGCACAAAAAGGGTTTTCATATTTGATGATAAAAATATTTCATCATGATAAAAGTTTAAACATTTATCATGGGCACGTTAACAACCCTTTGACCCTTTAAAATTCGCATAATATTTTCATACAGTTAGTGATGTTAAAGTGTTCTACAAAATAAAAAAATATTTCGTCTTTTATATTGTAATTAAATAGGACATTTGAGCTGCAATTAAGAATATTTAGAACTAAGAATTTCCACCATAGTATTAATAACGGCTTGATTATAATTTTATTGGACTATGAAAGTTGTATTGTTAACAGAAAAGTGCATAGTACTTGCAAAAATTATCGGTTGAATTGTACCGCAGGAATATCAATCAAGACCGCCTTCTTCATTGCTCTTTTCCATATTCAATGTTCTCCAATTTTCCGGGCGTGAATTATTCATCCAATAAATCAAATACAATTTTTCGTTTTATTTTCCCGTTCTTCTTTCAAATACTGAGGATTTACGATCATCGAATTTGCATCGGGTCGATCGTACAATTGACGGATTCTAAAATTTCACATTTCTAAGGTACCTCTGTGCTGATTCTCTAAAATCGTCAGAAGCGTACTAATATATCGATAAGCCTGTAAAAGCATATACTTTTTTTGTTCCTGTGCACAATCAGTAACAGTAACTGTAGTGGCAGTGCTGACACAATCCTAAGCAACTGGCAGTCAAAATACTTATAGATCTTAGTGTATCATTAACGTTAGTACCTTCGTGATAAATAAATAAGGGGGTTGAGAAAGTAAATCGAAAGAATCAAAGTGTTATTATTTTATATAATCATTTATTATTTTGACACCAATGTCATCTTAAGAGGCGCCAGTTCCGGAAATTTGCACTTGTATTCAGTGCTATAAGTGGGTTATTGGCCGTAATTTCATTAGCACCTCTTTCACTTCGGAAAGAAAACTTCCAAATCTCAGTAATTTGAAAGGGGAGCTTCTGCTCGGTCGGGATAACGTTTTTTATTCCTCTGCGGTCCATCAACATCCCCGAGGCTTTTTTTTCTCACCAATATAACTTTCTCTTAGAACTCGCCGGGATCAGAAACTAATTTAAAACCGATTGGTCCAATTTCTCTTTTTCTTCAACTTCTTCCGAGAAGTTGCTCCCACTCCTTATTTTTTTTCCTCTCTGGTCTTTCTTTTCTTTTGAAATTATCGGAAGGCGAAAAATCCTGAAGGCGCGGTCGGCGGTGGGAGGGGGGAAAGAGGGATTTAGAGGCGTCCAACCGGAAGGAGTTGATCCGCGTCTCATTTATCCGGCCGACCTATTTATTTGGCCCCGCCGTCCCGATGTCCTACCCGGCTTAGGCCCCCGCAGATTAGTGCGCTCAGTGTTCTCAGTTAGCGAGGATGTTATTTCCAGTAGTTTTAAATTCCTCTCCTTTCTTTTAGACAGACTGTACTAGAGTTCTAGAGGTCCAATGGGAATAGTCGTGGTATTATTAAAATTTCAGATATTGCATGAAGGTCCCAATATCTAATCAACAGCTCTTATTACGCCATTAACGTGCGATTAGACCCCATAAATAACTTTGTTTTCACTAAAAGGAATTATTCAATATAATTGCATTTTTCATTGTAATATTATTCGGAACGTAACATCTGAAACAAGGTAGGCTCAGGAAAGGGAACTGACGCATCCGTACTCTTTTATAAATAAGTAAAAAATAACAATATTTCACTCAAGGGACATTAAAGTAACGAGTCAGTAAAAGGGACAGGGAGAACAAAGAAAACGAAAGAGATACAGTTTATAAATTTGTCGGCGGTCTGGAAACTCGATTCTTGTCGAAATCGGCCAGCGAAGCAGTACGTTCAAATAGATTAGAGTTTTCGTTTTCCGCCTCTGGCGAAACAAAAAACCAACTTTAAACTCTTTTCGGATCTTCCCGGAAGCAATTGGACGCGAAATTGAATCGCATAATTAACTGGAGAGCCGAGGCAATTCTCCCTCTTCGAATCTCAAGAAATCAGGAATTAGATTAAAACCGTAGGAAGTTATGTTCGGTCGATTTCAGAATGTTTTCCGGGTGCAATTGGGGATATTTCTATTATTTCTCTAGTGTGTAATAACTTTCCTGCCCGATAAGAGGCAATTATTTTAATTAGTATCTTTATTTTATACAATTTAGCTAGAGATTTCATTTCCAAATTACTTAATTTCAAGTTTAGAGGCAATTTATTTACCCGTATCTCCAAGAATACGTAAAAAGAAAATAAATAAACGTAAAAAATAATTAGTTCGTTTTTGACTGTTCCGCCGCGGTGAGGGAAATGTGGTTAGTAAAATGAGGGGAACTGAAATTAAAACCGGATCCCAGAACTAATTTTAAGTCAGTAGTTGATTTCCGTCCGAGTGTAAGTCAGCGGAAGAAAAGGTTTTAGAGAGACAGAGTGATGACAGCCCAGAGCAGTTGAAATTCATCTATTAAACCAAGAAAACTCAATGATATACCATTCATACACCTTACTCAACTTATGTGTACTATATCAAATATCAAAAAATTGGAATACGAAATATTGCTGAATTACATTTACAGAACGGATCACTAGTAATAATCCTTTTAACTCGAAAGAGGCGTTTTATTACAGATTGGCATTAATATTAATTGTTGTTTATTATTACTGCATATAAATCCAATTACCGCGATGGGTTATCACGCTCAGGCCAGTAGATTAATAAAACAATTATCCAGAGCGGTACAACAATGCGGCATTGTTTCCTGCTGATGTATTGTATCCCCTGCAGCCAATTGAACCTTCCACCAATAAAAGGATTATTTATTGCTACATTATCTGTTAAATTACAAGCAGTTTCTCCATCTTTGTCAGCACAAAGATTCCTGCGGCTTTCTCTCGGGAATCGAATCTTTCAACGTACGTTTAACCCATTTTTATTTGTTCCCGCTATGGGATAATCCACTAGTTATGATTTCTACAAATTGATACAGTTAGTTTCATTAATATCTATTTGTTGTTTTTGGCGTAACACTGGAGTGATACTTGGTTTGAAAAAAGTCTTTGAAAAGTTTGTTATTTTTCAGCCCGTTTAAATTATTTAGCTACCAAAAAAATATAATTTTCTGACTGTAACATAAGTCTGTAAACCGTACTGTACTGTACAGTATTGAACTACATATAGGTCTAATAAGATCAAGCTTTATTGTTATGAAAATATATACACAATCCATTTGGTTAGTTAAACAGGTTTAAAAATAAGTGAGGTGGCGGATTCGGATCGAGTGGAAGATATATCCTCAAGTGGGAACATTAAATGCAAACTTTCCGAAATGTATTACGTCATTTTTCAGACATAAAAATGTAACTCCATTTGATCAATTCAAGAACGGTGGGGAAAGAGCGGACAGCGTTTTTGAAAAGCGGCAAGTTCGCCGAATAAAAATAACCCACATCTTCAAAAAATGAATTTCACATGGCGCCTTTTTTCCCGGAAAAATTCTTGGACCCGATTTTTCGACGGTATTATTCCGCTTCCGCGGTGGGAATTTAAATGCGTTAAAGAAAAACTGGGGGGGGCGGTTTTATTTTACGACCGGATGGAATTTGAAATGAGGGACCATTAGGGGCTGTACGGAAGGTATAGTGGGGTCCTGGCCGGTGTTCGGACAACCTGGACGAGGATTTCCACCTGAATGGGCAGCGTTAAAGTTTAAATCCGCTCCTGGATTAAGTCCCCCTACGGTCCTGTGGGGTCAGATATACGTCCAACCAGACTATTCCCCTAAATATAACTGCTGTACCCGGAGCAATACGTGCCTAATGATAATTCGTATATTTGGAGGACAGCCTACTTTTGTGCGCATAAACAGTAATTAAAATAGATATACCTATTTGAAAACATTTGAATTTGATTTTTCTTAGAGAAATTATGGAAGAATCTAATCTCGATAAGACGAGTTTATTCATATAAATAATAATATAATGTAGTATTACATGTAATTGTAATTTTTATAACGAAGTGCAGTAATAATATTTTTTATTATTTCATGTATTGGTTGCACTTTATGTATGTGTATATAAAAAACTGAACAGTGGTAACAAATTAGAACTAATTTTGTGAATCGAAGGTAACATACTTGGCTATGCATAGATAATTACTATAAATAAAAGAAAATTAATAATTACTGCTAATTTTCATTGAACATATAATTGGTATACATACCATCGTAACATTCGAAACGGGCCTGAAATGACGGATTCTACGGTTGTTTTCATACTACATTTTGCCCATTCTGTTCTGTGAAAGTTAGGAGCCGGCCCAGATCTTTATTCAGAGCCAGTGTATAATGAACCTCTCGAGACTCTCAAGTATGGTCGGGCGGTAAACTCAATTCGGCTTACCTTTTAAACTTTTCTGTAGGAAAAGTAAGTTGTATTGTCCGTTAAGTAGAATCTCTAGTTGAAGAGAGAGAGACGAGCGTTTCTTCATCGGCAAAAATAAAAGCCCAAGTTATAACTTCCATTTGAATGGCTAAACATTAATTAACAGCTAAGCGCTTGATAGAACGGAATAAATTCTTGAGTTTACAGAATGACATTTTCCAAAGTTCCTGTTAAAAATATGAAATATGCCCTGTTTGACGTTCAAAAGTTTTAAATTAAATGAATTCACTCAATTCACTACAACTATTGACAAATATTCGAACGTAGGAATATTTAGAAAAATAGTTTAAAATACCTGACACTGTCACTGTCACTAGTACTGTCATTTCGGCACCACCCTCAGCGGGCGCTAGTTTATCGGTGCAAGTGTACTCAACGTACTTTAGTTAAGTACATTTCCGCACCACACTCAGGGGGGCGCTAGTTTCTCGGTGCAAGTGCACACAACGAACTTTAGTTAAGTACATTTCCGCACCACACTCAGGGGGCGCTAGTTTATCGGTGCAAGTGTACTCAACGAACTTTAGTTAAGTACATTTCCGCAACACACTCAGGGGGGCGCTAGTTTCTCGGTGCAAGTGCACACAAGGAACTTTAGTTAAGTACATTTCCGCACCACCCTCAGGGGGCGCTAGTTTATCGGTGCAAGTGCACACCACGAACTTTAGTTAATTACATTTCCGCACCACCCTCAGGGGGCGCTAGTTTATCGGTGCAAGTGTACTCAACGAACTTTACTTGGTAACAGTGATTTAGATCAATCGTTCGTTTAGTAAGTCATTAGACCTTCCCATGCAATAACTCCCCATAAGGAAACTCATACATCAGAAGATAAATGGATTTAAAATTTGGGATATTAATAATTGGAGAAAATACGTTCCAGGAGAGAACTCATTATCTCTCAGTGCTATCAGTTCCGTTCTAATCGGAGTATTTAATTCAAATTATTAAATATAACCCCCAAAACTCCGATTTTGGATTTGGTCTGACTGCAAGGGACGAAATTTATTCAAATGGCTTTTAGAATGGATGGCCCGCTTGTCCGAGTTAAAAAGTTTAATTCCACGTAAATTAATGTGGCGGAAACCGACGACCGAAATCGGACGAAAATTATATTGTTTTTTCAATAAATCTTAGTATTGGATCCAAATAAATTAAAATTTGACTATTCCAATTTTATAATATCTGAATTTTCCGACAATTTTATATTCTCATCTTCTTATGGACTTTCAGTACCCGATGTTTCTATTGTTTTGAGTAGCTTTATGGCGCCATAATTCTGAATTATATTTTTAGATATGATATTTATTCTAAATTTGGATTCGTGTAGTATCAACTTCATTTTTTCTTAATTTTTCCCCGTGATTTTCAGGACACAGAAGACGTGCTCTGAAATTAGGTCCAATAACAAAATATCTAGATAGCCAAAATACCTGAATAATATAAGAAGGTACATTTCAGTGCTCCATTTCCTATATTTACAATAACTTCATTAAATTAGCCAGTTATATACACGGTGCTGTGTATGTCTGTAAAAGGTCTATACAGAGGCGAAATTCGTTCATATAGATCAAATTATTGTTCTTCGCATAATATTCCAGTTGTATACGCTCATTTCTTTTGCAAACGTGAATTCCCATTGTTGAGGGACCTAATTTAACTCCGCCTTGGTTGTAATGAAATTTGCTCGACGGCGGGTCTTTCTATAATACATTGCGGCTCTAGGCGGTAGAATGGGGAATGATTCGGTGGACGGTCGACCCTCCCCTCTCTCTCTCTCTCTCACTCTCTGCCCCTCACTCCCTCTCTCTCACCCTCTCCCCCGCCCCGCCATGCCGCGTTTTCATTAGCCTGACAATCAGGTGGCCACGGTGAATTTGGGTGTTGATTTATTCAATACAGGCACCGGTCTTGTTAGCTACAGACCGCAATTCGCCGCCGGGCACCGTTATTAATTCCGTGCTAAAATGCACTAACGCTGCACCATTGGCCGACTATAATTCATTTCATCACTGGCTATTGAATAAATAGAGCCATATATATATATATATATATATATATATATATATATAATGTTTAAACCTCAACATTATAGGCCCCTGATAGTGTGAGGCCACTGGCTACTGGGGTTGCATAAGGTGGAGAAGGGGCCGTATTCATTTATTAGCTCATAAAACCTAACGGCGTGGAAACAGAATTAAACGACGAAATAAATGAGCCCACTGGGAAGGGTCGGAATTAAGGAAGGGGGCTTTATAAGGAGAGCCCCCGCCTCCTCATAATTATAAATTAACGGCCCTGTTCTTAAATGAGCATCATTCATAATTTTTCTTTTTTTCACTCCCCGCACTCATCAACCCGCAGAGCCTTTATTGAACATTTGAGCGGACTTAACGCATTACGCGGACGCATAATAAAATTGTATTTACGTAGATAGGTTTTTATGTATTTAATTACTTTTTATTAATATCCTTTCATCGACTACGCGAACAAGGGTAGAAATATAACGGCTTGTGAAAATACCGTGACTACTGTTGAGAATTATAAAACGATTAATAAGTTTAGTGATAATTTATTGAATTTACGTACACACATATATATATATATATATATATATACATAAAATTCTCACATAATCGGCTTTACTTGGTAGCGCCGGTCACGTCGGAAATTGTCCAACTCTGTGACTAAACCAGGACGAACACTCCGGGGGTCGTAAACTCCTGTTGAAATTCTATAACTCTGACTCGGGATCAAAGGGAGCACACGACGGCTTTTCCAATAAAGTCCAAACGTTAATAGACTTCCTCTCAACTCACGGCTTATTCATTGCTATCCTACTCAGAGCTGAGTATAACAAATTTCAAAAACAATTTATAAAGCATGAAATTTCCCAATATTTGTACGAATTTTTATCTCTACCGTACCTTATATATTGCGTTGGTCGCACAAGTATAAATAAGTGGGACATGTTCCGATATCGAGTTGAAATAAAGTAGAAAAGGATGGTTTCAGATTTCGAAATACTTTTCTTGGCCTTAATGTTTAATACGTTCGCTTTTGTCGTGGAGACCCGCGTCATTACATTGGCGCCGGTCCTTAGTCTTCTATTATTATCTTGGAACAAAGATTCGAGTTCACAAAAAAAAACGCAAGCGTAGCATAGCGAGCGTAACTTTGGTTTGTGTTAGGCTTTGGCCTGTATTACGCAGCCATAATATTGGTGAGAGCTGGTCCGGTTGCCAGTTTGGCACTGGAACGAAACCAGGCGACATTTTGTTTCGGTGGCTCAGATAGCAGCAACTACGGATATACGTTGAATAAAAAAAAACCAGGATATTTGACATCGTGCCAATCACTCAGTCAATCCTTCATCCTTCTTATGTATTTAACCTATCTTTTGACGCAATTTAGCTAATCGCGTTGGCGGAATATTCGTTTCAAATATTGGTCTTCAATATTCCATGCCGGTACCTCTTTGTACAGAATAAGATTGAACTTAACCCGAGATTACAGGTTATATCAAGCTCTGTCTTTGTGCTTTAAAGAAATTACGAGGAATTTCGATTCGTTACGTTGTTGAAGAGGGCGCAACGAGAAGACGAAAATGATATAATTTGATATAACATAATTATTATATTACAATTTATGCTTACAAGAAAATGATACGACCGGAATGCAGTCATTGGGTGAATATAATATCCTTTTTTGACTTTAGGAAACTATATTTTGTTATTTCTCTCCCTTTCTCATTTATACTATTATTTATTTAATTTAGGGTTAATTGCACTTTCAAACCATTTAGAGAAATGTACTCGCGATTGAGTCAAAGAATATATTTCAAGAGTACCGATCGGTATTAGCCATTTGGAATAATTACAACAATAACGGCGCTTGATACTCGACCTGCAAGACACACAGGTCTGCATTTTTAGTATTAGCGCCGTGAAATTAGTTGAATGCGTTTAATAAAATGTAATCTGTTGAGTGTTTTATTTTTATTGAGAAATAAATATAATTATGGTCCACTAATTTCATTATAGCAAATGTTTTTTCATTTCAAGTTTTAGTAAAATATTTATGCGTGTGTAGTTTTTTAATTGACGACGTTGTTTTTTTACTATATTTTCAAAACTGTAGTTCTGAAAGTTTTCTGACAAATTGGAATTGTATTTGATGTTATATTCTTTCATTTGTTTTCTGTACCCACAATACGATATGTTTATTAATAATATTTGATAATAATATAATATAGTATTATTATAGAATAATATAATATTTGAAAATTGATTTTGAAATATGTGTGCAATGTTATTTTGGTGCTCGGTTAGTGGCGACCGCAGGGCAGTAATTAGCAACCGCCCGGTGGTGTTTATTAAGAGTTATTTATCATTGTTTAAGACTGGCGGTGGGCGGCTTCATTTGTTCATTGTGATTTAGGTGCGCTTCCCGGTAATGACCGGCCGGGTTGACTTAGCACTCATTTTTTATGCCCTTCAGCGCGTACAATATCGCGGAGAAAGGGACCGTGTAAATTGCCCTGAAGGTGATTCGTAGGCAATATCCTGTCGTCATTATTGACTCCCCTCCCCCTCCTACACGATAAACGTAGTACGCTCCGATAGGAGGTCGCGCTTCAGACTTAGTGGACGAAATATAATATGACTGGTTTTCAGACTTCACCTGTATTAAAATACAGTATTTGAAGAAGTGTTAAATCTGCTCTGGTAGTCGTTGAGATTCATAATTCAACAGTATTGTCACAACACATCTAAATCGTGTTATAATCTTGGATGTTTAAAGCCAGTTTTGGTTATTTAGAGCAAGAACTGTATTGTTACTCGATAGTTATACACTGTTTATAATAAATTTACGGAAATGTTATGTCGATCAACTGTGTACAATTACCAAAAAATTTTATCATATATTATCGTAATGCTATACACATAATCAGTATGGCAACGATTTATTGTCTAACTATTGTTCATTCTAATTTTAGAATTTGGTTGAAAAATTTCAATTGTTCGTGTAACAATTATAGCCGATACGCAATGGAAACATTTCTTCACCATAATGTCACTCTTAAAATTGTACTTTATTGTTCATTAAACCAGTCGAGATACGACTTTATCGAAAGATTCCGTCCCATAGTGTGCAGAAGAGGTCCCGAGGATTCAAATGAGACAAGCTGGCGTTGGGGGTGGGGGGTTGTGGCAGAGACAACGGAGTTGAGGTCGGTTCGCTTTTACTGAGGGGGCTTACTTTACTGGATTGCGGCCAAACAGTAAACGGGTGGAGGTCCTGGAGCACGGCACTGTGTTTTATACCCGTCCGCCGGTTATTTCACCTTCTGACGCGCAGAAGTTAGGTTCGTCCCGCCTCCAAGTTAGAGTGGATTCACTGAATTGGAGTATCCTTCCTGGTCTGAAGGAAGAAACGAATTTTCCACTCCAAATTTTAAACCTGTTTCGGATATAGATTTTATTTCCTTGCCTACTCGCACCCACAAAGGTTTGGATCATAATGCGATTTTCATTCATTTTGTGAAAATTTACCTTGGTCTTCCACATTTTACTAAGGAAATATAATTATTTACGCATTCTGATGATTCGTAATTGACCCACAATGCAAGGATGTTATGAATAAAGTATTGAGGCTTTAATATTTGTTAAACGTATTTAATAAAAATTAAACATAAACTAAAATGCATTGAGTGTTTTGAATTCAGCTTAATCTAGTAACTCTATTAATGAAAAATAGTTTGATATTAACACATTTAACTTTAAAATATTATTACTAGGAATTAGTACATATCTAAATATTGCTAATTAATACGAACATTTTAATTAAGTACGTTTAATCAATCATACGGCCCCCATACTGGTTGAATTATTCAGATTCTATTGACCAGTAGGTATGTCAAATTAGTACTACACCTACAATTTACCTCATGTGTGTACAATTTGTGCTGGGTAATTCTAATATTTAGTGCGGGAAGCGAAGTGATAATTAAACAAGAGTTTAGTTTAATAGAATGCACTTTAGAGAGAATGATGGAAAGGGTGAAATGAGCTGTAATTTATTCTAAAACTGTTGACCGTAATGTTCCGTTGGATTAAGTTTGTATCTATTATTAACCCACAACGTCCGATCTATGTGCTAACTCGCCGTTAGTTTATTCGGGTTTATGTGACAATATAAAAAAAAACTTGACAGGACATAAAACAGATCTTTATTGACGATCGACTGTACTCCTTAAACAGCGGGCGAAAGTGTGATAAAAGTGCGGGGGAGATTGTTCACTCGGTTGAAAAAGTGCAGTTCGCAAACTTTCAAGCAGGGGTCGTTCGATTTAACGAGGAGTACTCAATTGGATTTAAGAAGTTTCAGGAGTTCCCACTGATGAAGTATTAAATCAAACAAAGCCCAGACGTTAAGAAAAGCGCGCTCGAAACTTTTATTAAGTTATTGTTTGACTAGGTTATTTCACGGTCCATACATATATAACTTATATATATATATATATATATATATATATATATATATATATATATATATGCATAAGGTAGAAGAGGCTGAGGGAGGAATGTTTATGTTTAAAACCTTAGAGGTTAAGAGGTGTAACATTTATGGTTACCGTCTCAGAAACCGTCTATCCGTTGACGGGATGGGGATACGACCACCGAAAATGTATGCTAATCTGATATACTTATTCCAGTATATATTATGTTATATGTAGTATTATGTTTACGTTATATATCCTGAAATAACGTTTTATCATACTTATAAGATTTCCTTCATTTTATTTTGAAAACGGTACCAGCATCGAGAAAATCGTTCCAGAGTAAGTGCTCTGCCCGCATATCGAACTGTGCTCAACGTCCAGAATACGGTCTCCCGATGTGATAAAGGGTGAAATAAATTCCGGTCGTTCAGTTTAAAGCTGACTCAGATATGCCGCTGGCATTAGTCTTCTAGAGACTCTCTCAAAAATTCCCGCTCGGTCCCCCGGGGCCAGAACGTGACTATAGATTAACAATAGATTCGTCCATCTATTTTAGGACAGAGACCGGGACACAATCTGACCTGATTCGTCGCCTTCTGTCGGCCAAAAAGCTCAATTGGACCGTATTTTATTCTCCGGTTAAATCCCAAATGTTCTCCGGCTCAACCCGAATTCCCAACGGTAGTGTCGGTAAGATTAAACAGTAATTTACCTCAAGAATTTCGATTTTCCAGTCTGTCCTGAATTATCTACTGAGACAAATATTATGAAGTGAATTTTTTGCATTTTGACGAATTACCTTCTTATTGTTATAGTCGTACTGTTCTGCATTCTCTCGTATGTTCAATTCCTGTTTTGGCCAGTCCTCTTCGGCAAGAATTTATGTTTTAAAATTTTATTTTTATATTTTTATAATAGATACTAATTGATCTCGATCAATTGACGCAAACTAAGTAATACCCCGGCCGGCAACATAAATGCATTACAATATATAGATCAGGAGGAGGAGGAGGAGGAGGAGGAGGAGGAGGAGGAAGGTGGGATCCGAGATAAATTGGATTTCGGTTCGGTTGAAATTGAGCGGAGGCTGGTAGCTGGTAGCTGGTAGCGCCGTGGCGAATGCACTTAGCGGTCGGGTTACCACTTAGGACGAGTGCCCACTCGGCCAAATAATTAATTCCAGCATACCTTCTACTCTGTCGTCTACTGCTCCCGACTGTATCGTCTGCCCACCCACTCTCTGATATAATTAAGCCTATATGACATACTAATAGTAGAGATACTGATTTGAATGATTCAATTAAACGGAAAGACATATCTTTTGTCTCTACAAGAGTTGTTACTTACGCGACTTATATTAAGATTAAAACTTGGAAATTCACTATTATTCCATAGTTCCCAATCAGCATGTGGAGTCACAAGATCGAATGATGTTTTTGTTACCCTATAAGTTTATAAATTGACTCAAAAAAAACGTATTTCATTGAACGCTACTACATTTATCGGGGTTTGTTAGTTATTCGACCGTATTATTTCATATTATACCTCCCTGTTATTAAAACCATGATATTATTGTAGCAAATACGCTAACAAAGTAAAACATTGTTTTCTGTCTTTAAAAAAATTGGTGAAAAACTGATATATTTCGTGAAAAAATTGATATAAAAAATAGTTACATGTTCGCCATACAGTAGTTATTTTCTGGATAGATAACGCCATCACCCTTTCTTGTTTTAGATTATTTTTTTACTTTCAGGTTTTTAAAGTATGTTCTGATATCTTCCCTGTTTCAGGAGATATTCCCCCTGTTCAGTTAAAGAAATTGAGCATCATATAAACGAAACGAGTGAAGTTACATGCATTAAACCCACCAACTCTTCCGAGTGAAGAAGTGTGCTATTGTACCATCCGGAAGATAAGCTTTTTCATTTAACTTTTGAATTCATTCCGGTTGACGAGAACAGGAAAACTTTTATTTGGACAGGAAAGTCCGTGCGAGCTAACTGTCTAAAACACAGGTCCCTTAAATAAACCATGCGTTCCACCGGCTTACCTTTCAGATTGCCCCATTGAGTCTTTGAAGCAGTATTCCGTTCGGCGCTATTAAAAAAGAAATTCTTTTCCTCTTTATCGTTTATACAAAGATATATTCAAGATATTAACTTTAAGAAACGTTTGCATGTATAACAGAATATATCTACCGTACAATTTGATTCACTTTCCAAAATACGTTTCGCTGTTAATCATTGAGGATGACGGACAGCTTGAATGCTTAGAAGAGAGTGAAGAGCGTCATTTAAATCTTTATAGGAGAGAAGCCCAATTGACATTGTGTAGGCTTGGCCGTTCACTATTTTCTCAGCCATCGATTCCTCTCTAACTGATTGGAACCTTTAACTGGGACGTCACATTTCCCCGAAGAGTGGTGGGTGGTTTCTCCCATTGCCAATCAGAAAGGCGACACCCTAATTATGATGAATATCTTTAATCCACTTAACCGTCGCGTAATTTTCGTAAATCTCCTCTGTTATTAAGAGAGAATCCGGTATGCTTTTGTGCGGGCGCCAACCTGAAGTCCTGAAGCCTCAGTAATTTCTTAATGGCAACAAGAGGTCAAAATTAATTTTGCGCCAGACCTGAAAATTCTATTTTGCTCCTCAAATAAATAATTGAAACTGCGTACTCTAAACTAGAATAAACATTTTGCCTTTACATAACAATTAATTACCACTAACTTATATTTCTATAAGGCTTAGAAACGGGCTTTATATTCAAATACGAATCGCTAGGTTTAATATTATTTAATATCTTTTCCTTTCTTCGTCCAAATATAAAAGTATTATCATTCCCTTTTCATTTTATTCTTTTAATATTATCATACATTTTGAAATATAGGCCTCATTTCCAGCAGACAAAGGTCTGCTTTGACAGACAAAGCGAGGAAACCTTTCATGCAAGATAATGAAATACGACAATAAGGATTTATTTTCCTTTTTATGGTAATATTCAAGGGATACATCATAAAACTTATTATCCGTAATCTTACTATGTCTGCAGGAAAAATGTACGTATACAGCTTTTACTATTTTAATAATTATGCGTGTGTCAATCATTAAAAAAATAATATTTCATTCACGTTACGAATGATATAATCAATTATATGCGTATATTATTATGAAAAATATACTCTACAAAAACTGAAGTTTTATTTACGTACTTAAAAGGTTAAAATGTTGTACTCAACAACATAGATGGCCTTATTGGTAGACATTTAATTCCAATTCCATTGCGACAAATTGTCGGGAATAAACTATTATGTAATTTAAATGTCTGTCAATTCGTTGGCCCGGAAAGCGAACGAGTGAATCGCGTTGGTGAAATTCGTAGGATGCCCACTGTACAAAATTAATCGGGTGTCAAAGATTAGAGGAATGAATTTGGGTAATTCGGTAAAATCGAATTCGTCTGAAAATTGGCCCCGTTTGAGCTTTGGGGCGGTAGCTGGCTCCCTCCCTCTCACTCTCTTTTCCGCTGCTCCGGTTAATCTTATTTTATGCTCCCGCAATAAATGCCACGCTCGGTTCGCATTCGAACCGTTTGCAGCGGAGATATCGGGAAATGACTTTAACCGACGGGGCACCGGGCCATCTGAGTCGGCCGCGAAATTTGAGATCGTCCTAACTGGAGCAACTGGGCTCTGGTGTACTTGAACCTTTGCTGGCCAAGCTTCAACTATATAATAACGATGGTACGAATCATTCCGGTTTTGTTTATTCAAAACTCTGGCCGACACGTTAGAACTTTTATAACAATAAAAATATTGTTCATCATGTGATGACGGAACTATGGAAATCTTGGATTAGATATCGCTGCAGCCCCGTTTACAGCAAAATAACAGAATTTACTGCGAAAAACACTTATGTTGAAGCGGGGTGAATTGGAGGTGAGTCCCGGATCTCATTCTGTTTTCCACTCACGTACAGTGAGAGTCGCATTTATGTATAGCATATTCAGAGGTAGAGGTGTCGGCCCAGTGTTTTCCTTTAGCAATAGAGAATTTTTTTTCTCCGGGTTGATTTGAACTTCTTTCTCCTCTGTTTCACATGATACGGCTTTAACCGCACGAATTTCTGGTGTCCTTTACCTACGTGAATTTTCTTTGGAATCGCGGCGTTTTCACTTATCGATTACGACTGTACAGACACATATGTGTCATATTTTTTTCATTACTCTAGAGTATTTCAGCCTCCGTTGATTTTGTTTTATCCGATAGACTGATTTAGGCTCCTCTAAATCGTCTATAGAATGTCTTCAATATATTAATGAGTTGTCTACGCATGTTGGTTGACATGTGTTGGTGTGTGGCTACAGACGATTGCAAAAAAATAGAAACAAGTGATGATCTTACATATATACGTGGATACCTGGATACTAAATAACCGAAACACTGAAACTAATTAATTCTTGCTTAACTGAGTTCCTATATTTTACAATTCCGCCCTCGATTTATTATATTAATATAAACACTAATAAATTCTGTCGGCTCGTGGACAACTACGTTTACCTCGTACCGGGTGTCTTAAAATAATCGTTTCTAGTTAAATAATATTGAAGTAGGCAATGATATACGAAAGTATAATCCACACAGCATCGATCTAACCATCGATGCGTACTACTTACATGGATAGGAAATTGGATACCGACGCAAACAGACGACTGCGTACAGTTCAAAGGGCCCATTTATGATTGATCCGGATGGTGATTATGGGGTAGAGTTGGGGCTATTGGTAGTAGTTGTAGTAGTAGTAATAGTAGTAGCAGTGGTAGTAGTAGAGGCTAATCACCGCCCGTTGCTCATTGCCGATGCCAGTGTTGGCCGGGCAAAGCGCCCGACGAACCCGTTAACGAGTCCCAGGAGGCAGCCCCCTCAAATTAGTACGCCCAATTACCTATCGCCAGAATTGGCCATATTAATTGGACTGCGTAACGTTGATTATTAAACGATAATTGGTTCTGGCCTTATTGCTTACTGGTTTAATCCTTAATAATAGTCTTTTTTCATACAAAATTCATACAGATAAATTAGGGTCATGTACGGCATAACCCGTTCTATGTCACTACGCTAATCTACCGTTAGCTAGTCCATCATATAGCCATAACTAGCCCTAGAACTGATGATTTATGATGTAGATTCCCTTGCGACTTTATCCATTGTAGAATGTTTTGAATTAAAAAAAAAATAAATTCTACTTTAAATTACTTGGTAGAAAAAGGTCTCAATTACTAAGAAATACCATTAATAACGGGCCATAGACGATACGTTTTAGCCCAGAACATATTATATATATATATATATATATATATATATATATATATATATATATATACTATATTTACTTGCTCGATATATACAGTTAAAACTAAAGTGTCAACTGTAAAATTATTGTGATCGTTTTTGTCCCTAGATGGATGCGATTGCAGAATTTTAACCCATAAAATAAAATTTATTTGTGGGTTCATTTCTTACGCATACGGCGGTAAACGAGTCGACCCGGGTTCGAATCGGACTATTATTTATATAAAAACAACATGAGAAGTTCGTAAACATTAACGTACTTGTTGTAATTATATATAGCTTATTAAATAGCTTAGTATAGCTGTACTTAAGCAGCTCTTGTGATTACACGGCGCTAATACTAAAACCGCATGACAGTCCTACATTGCGGGTCAAGTATCAAGCGCCGTATTTTCTTACATAATATTGTAGTCGGCCTCTTTCTTGTACAATATTTTTAAAAATTAAGAAAAAACATATAACGCAAATATAGACTACAGAATTTCAATCTTTTTGGGTCTGCGAAAGGAAAACGATGAAGTAGCGATGTTTTTTTAAATAAGTAAAATTGACAATAAGAAAAGAAAATAGATATTGATTGGAGCGTGGGTACGGTTTAATAGACACAATTACAAACATGTTAGTGATTCATATTTTTAACGTAAAATGTACATTCATTCAATGAATGACATTCATTTCATTGAATCAACAGTGTAACGGTTATTGCGAGACAATATTATTAATGAGCGCCACTAAATCAGAAACCTATAATACTAGCGTTTAAATTGGTGCAAAGTGGTAGGGGCATTGTAAATCGATGCTTCTATAGCTTTATTAGAACTATGTGAGAAGTTTCCAACTTAATTATCAACAACTTGGTGTTGGCGCCTTCATTTAGCCTGAGTACCTCTTCCTTAGAGAGTTAATTGAAATTCCCGGATTCGAGTTCTAATTAGATCTTATATGAAAATCTAAATGAGGCATTTACTTAGCGTAATGACGGCGATCACGATTGCCCTTGGCGGTTACCACCTACAATCGGAAAGTCGGGAAATTGTTTCCTTTCCCCTCTAACGTTATCTAAATGTCTTTTTCCCTGCATACAATAAACGGGTAATTGAAATAAAATGCTTAGTATTCCTTTAAATGGTCTGGTGAAAGGTTATAAAGAATTTCTTTCAATAACAAGTAGAAATAATAAAATATTAATAATAAAAGTACTATAGTACATTCCTTTTCTCCAACTTTTCCTGATATTAACTTACGATATTCGCGTAAAAATTTCGACCTGATAGCATGTGATAAGAGATAATAAATACACGAAAACTGATAATTTAATTCGTTTTATGTTCCTCTTTCTTTGTGCCCGTTACAGCGTTAAGTAGCGTCGTCTCGGCCATCTTTGTCCATCGGCAGCCCGTCCATAGCCCAACCCCTTTCTACTCTTCTTAACTTTTCCTCGGCCGTTCACCTCTTTTCTTCTCCTCTACCACCGCTTTAGCTTCAAAAACATGTCAGGCCTTTGTCTTATGGTCCAAACTAAGGGCCACGGCTTCTAGTTCTCTTATTCCTCCTTTTAGTTGTATTATTTTAAAGTCCCCCCACAGCTTACCTCAGGGATTATTTTAAATAATGAATTGATATTGGCTACTTAGGTCCAGGTCATAGTTCAGACGTAGATGATTATAATATGAAAATACGAATTGGCTGTCATAGAACAACTGAAAACTAATTATCATATTGTCTTGGACATATATATAAAAATGTAATATTTGTTATCAAAGTAGTAATTTATTAATGAAACGTAGAGTGCAAGTAGAATTAAAAACAGTTTCGGAAACACCGTGCGACTTGGTTGGTTTTATTAATTTATGAACATCCAATTTCGTTTATCAAATGTATACGTACAATAATATGATATCAACACAATGAATTAATAGTCCTCAGCTGGAGACCAAAATTAACAATAACTGTTCTTCATTGCTCCCGGTGTGTCAAAATCAAATAAAGTTTAGCACCGTCATATCAATTAATTGACTAATTAAATGATTATTCCGATTCTTCTTGGGCTTATTTAATTCTGACAATTTCGTTATGACAGTTCTGAATTTCACTCTACCGCACAAATCAGTATTGGCACGTTCTAATTGGAAATTCATAAGTCCTTCGAAGGCCTGTAATTGAAAACTTCTCGCCACGCCCCAATCTAAACACCGTGCGTTGACAGATTTCAATATTCGAAGTTGGGCAGAGGAAATGTATTGGCCATTCGGCCGAAGCAGGTGACGCTTAATAAATATGGATGATGATGCGGCTTCGCAAAGCCCTGGTGTCCATCGCATTGTCGAGTAATTAATAACGGCTTTATTTAATGCCGCTCCGATACCGCGTCGCTGAATTCAGTTGCCCTTTCGGTGGATATACCATTTTCCTTGGATTCGGATTTATTTTTCCAACAGAAATACTCCGGTCGTATTTATTCGGCGGAAAGAGGGAACGCTTTTCAAGATGGGAGCCCCCCGTATGGCCTCCTCTAATAAATTCTGCTAAGGAGCCAATTGAAAAACAAACGGTTCCGTTCTAGATGGAATGCCAATCGATTGAGTGATAAAAAATTATACGTCCAGATGATCTGATTTTACATCGTGTCCTATATCCTACATTCGGTGCTAGAGAAAGTTTTTATGGTAGAAAAACGTGTGAAGAAGCGTTGGTTCCGATTTCTCTCGATGGTCAGTAAATATATTCCGACACGTTCAATTCCCATTTGAGTGAAGAGTATAATATGAAAAATTCATATTTTCTTTGATGAATAACACATTCCCACTATAAAAAAATGGGACTATACAATTTTGATTGGAAATTAAATTTCTCTATAGTAAGAACATTCAATTGATTACTTTCTATGGAAATGGAAAAACGAGGGCTATATACTCAGTTCTGGCCTCGTCAGTTATGGAAAAAGTTCTTGAACGAATCTAATAAATGCAGGCGGGGAGTGTGAAGTGTTTCGAATGTCGGTCCCATTTCCTCTCGGTAAGCCGTAACGCTGTTTCGTCTCGTCTTATTTTTAAACAGTAATGGAAAAGTTGGGCCCGCTCGGTTGGTGGGCGCCTAAGTGGACGGCCACCCGCCACGACCTGCCCGCCCAACGCAACCTTAACCCCTGTCTGCGCACTTCCCAAAACATTTTTTTTTCTCGACCTCCAGTCAAACTTTCCAGTTTGCCCCAGGTCGCTGATCTTAATTTTTTCACTCCGATTCCGCTCTTAGATTGTTCTTATGCTGTTCCTAACTCACAAATTCAATACGACGTACTGAGAACGTCTTTATGCAAGATGAGGAAAATGTGTTCGGATAGTAAAGAATAACAAAAGCTCCCATTCGACATTTTTACGCGTGAGCTGCTGTGATAATTAATTATAAAGTACGAAAATTAATTATTAACGAGGAAAGTCGAGGTCACCTCTTGACATTCCGGAGTTTCGAAAGGAACATTGGCGCTTGTTTGGTAAAATATTTGCCAGGGGCATACACGAAGCAAAACGTTTATTTCCTACCCCTCACGTTTATTGGTTTCCTTCTTGGAACCAGCCCTATATTGCCTCCAGTGCCGGCACCGACTTTATCTCATACATTGTCCAGACACAGAATACAATACGGAAGTAGGAAAACATAGAAGTTTGACCGAACTATAATTATCTATTAAAAGTGCCTAATAAAAACTCATTTCAGTTTAGAATACCTGTTTTGTGCACTCTGAGGGGATGGAATACCGTACATTTCGTGTGTTTCTGTCTCCTCTCCCTGGTTTGGTCTTTTGGTAGACCGGTTTCGGCTACTCGCCATCTGCAGTAGCCGTATTAATCACTTTGTCAGTTAAGGCATCCTAACTACACACTTACTGTTATTTGTACTGTGGTAATTATTTGTTTCGAATGTCGGTCCCATTTCCTCTTTGTAAGCTGTAACGCTGTTTCGTCTCGTCCTGGATATATTTATATATATATATATATATATATATATATATATATATATATATATATGTCTTATTGGGGTCGGGAGGGATTTTGGTAATCGGCTTAAGTCTTTGTTGGATTATCGGCCAAATTTATATTGGATCACACAACCGGTCACAGCTATTAGGTTTTGACACGGTTTAGTTGTGTACATTTCCGCACCACCCTCAGGGGGCGCTAGTTAATCGGTATAAGCTTACCGAACGAACTTTAGTTAAGTACATTTCCGCACCACCCTCAGGGGGCGCTAGATTATCGGTGCAATTGGACCCAACGAACTTTAGTTAAGTACATTTCCGCACCACCCTCAGGGGGCGCTAGTTTATCGGTGCAATTGGACCCAACGAACTTTAGTTAAGTACATTTCCGCACCACCCTCAGGGGGTGCTAGTTTATCTGTATAAGTGCACTCAACGAACTTTAGTTAAGTACATTTCCGCACCACCCTCAGGGGGCGCTAGTTTATCGGTACAAGTATACCGAACGAACTTTAGTTAAGTACATTTCCGCACCACCCTCAGGGGGCGCTAGTTTATCGGTGCAATTCGACCCAACGAACTTTAGTTGTGTACATTTCCGCACCACCCTCAGGGGGCGCTAGAATATCGGTGCAATTGGACCCAACTAAGTTTAGTTAAGTACATTTCCGCACCACCCTCAGGAGGCGCTATGTTGGGTGCACTTCTACCGATAAACTAGATTACTAAAAATAAACCTTTGGATCAACATGAAAACTTTCATGATCGTAAGTACACAATACTAGTTCAGTTTCCTGTCATACATTTGGAAGTCAGAACCTAATAGTTGAGACCAGTTGTGTGATCAAATATGTATTTCACCGATAATCCGATAGTGAGATTGCCTAAAAAACATGCAAAGTGCCAATGTGACTAATACGGCTACTGAAGATGGTGAGCTGCCGAAACCGGTCTAGCAAAAGACCAAACCAGCGGGAGGATGCACACGAAATCTACGGAGAACTCATTTCTGTCGACTAAGGCCCGGATAATCCAATTTCTTTATCTGCGAAATCAATCCGCCTCGTCCATTTGAGTGGCCGGCAACTTGAACAGGTATTTTTATTGGGCCCTACTAACTTTAACTGTCTCACGACCTAATCAGCTAAAAAGGGATTTCGGTTTAAAAGAAGAGCGGAATGTACTTAATTAATCAGAAATAATTCAGTTATTATTAGTACGTTTGCTACTGTTACATGTTCGCTCAGCATAGCCAAAAGGTATAGGAGGAATAAATTACCCTAAGATATGATATTTATGTATTAATTAATTAAACTAATGTAATGGGATATGGTTGAATGAGATATTAATTTGTCGACAATTCGGATGCGGGTATGTTGTATATACTGTTGGACTATAAACAAGCCGGTGAGTCGCACAAATTGCCTTTGTTACAGGACGGTTTTCGGTGGTGAATTATAATTGAACTCTCTTGGGGATTTAGGGAGCGTTGCCGGCTACTCTGTTACTTTCTCCTGTTTAAATACGATTAACGCCGAATTAAAACCGGACGGAATTGGGTGGGGGAAGGGGTTGGTCGGGACTAATCGCTGTTGAAGCTTGTTCGGTGTGCCGGTCCTCATTAGTCGGAGGCCATTAGTCAGCGGCCGTCCGCCTCCGAATCAACACACGCTTCTGTACGTCCACACAACCCCCGCCCACCCCGCGAAAGTTTTAATAGGACGGCAAACATTACTGTGGTGCTTTCCTCCCGGAGTACAAATCACTTTACGGACCATTCTAACAGACGCCAAGAATGCAGGCGGTTCCAAACTGGCATAGCACTAAAAAAAAATTTAAATTGCAAAAAGTAATCTCCGACTGATATTTTTCAGGATTTAGCCTTTGTAAGGCGGACAGAAGTAGGTAGTATATTTTCTGTTGCGAGTTATATAATCTGAGTTGACACAGGGTATTGGCTGACTTTCTTTCTTTGCTTTCCACTTCCACGCACTTTTATGACGGCCTATCCATCGGGGGGCTGCCCGTTTCGGACCGGTTTCTTCCAGGCGTTCAGTTTATACACTCTCGTTGCTTTCCCACTGAATCGAGTTAGAGGCCAGAACTTGCATGTCACGGCCCTGTCAGTGAGAGCGAATATTTCTTCCGGTAATTGCCTGCGATCGGATTACAATCGATATCAACAAAATGTCGAGAGAACTATTTTCTCATTAAACAGCATTTTATGATATTATTTTAGTTTTGAGTTTTTCAGTATTCAACGAGGAAAGAAATATATTTTAAGTGTCAGGTACGGTACATTTTTTTAGTGGTAGTTGTGATCTATTGTCGAAGATGCTTGGTAGCAATTTGTAACGTCGTTTCGTTTCTCTGCGTTTGAGTCTTGTACGTGAGAATAACTGTGACTATTGCTATGCTTAAGCTCTACTCGTATCGATTGTGGAAGCCGGACCGAGCGGGCCGAGACATATTTGTTGCCAAAGTCTATCGGGGGGACACCTCGGGGGGTGGAATGAGGAGCGGGCGGCGCCATTAAATTATGGTTGTTCATTAGGGGGTGCGTCGTGTGCGGGCGCAATTAATCGGTGGGGACGTTGGGCCCCCAACGGAGAGCTCTGCCCACTATTTATCTCCAGCCGCCCCTGGACAATGCCCCTACCCTCTACGCTAATTAACCCCCTATCGCTTCCTATCTTCCTATCACCGTTCGAATTATTATTGTGGGCTGGAATTATTTGAAAATGGTAAGTGGGCCTAAACTGTACCGCAGTGGAGAATTCGTCCCCAAATTATTATTGAAATTAATAACAAATCAGTAATATACGTAGCTACCTGTTAGAATACCTTTCCTAAAACCCGCATTGGATATTTCGGAAAAAGGCTTAAAATAAATAATCTTCCGGTTTGTCTCCATAAATTATTATCTCTGATGTTACAAAACACTCTAAGATTCATTGGAACTTTCTAAAATTTCCACCGGCGCCATTACTTTTCGATCATTGGAGTCTCATTTACTGATGATCATGATTTGAATAGGTTAAAGTTCGCCGGGGTGGAGAGGGATGCGGGCAGGAATATATTTTCAGTTCAGGCGAACCGGCCTGGAGCCCGGTGCGGTTGGGTTTTTGTCGGCCGTTTCTCTAAAAAGTATACAGGGTTCCACCGCCCCCAAATTCCCTGACAAACTGCCTACTTCAATCATTCCCTTACCCTCCCCCTTCCTCTACCTTTGGTTTCGATCCCTTCTCTCTGCATCCGAACTCTATCTCAGTTCGCATATCATTCTGTTCCGGCGTAGCTCTGTTACAACATTGTCCATTTATTGGGAACAGACGTTATTAAGAATAAATTTATAAATAAACGTCGCCTGAGAATTATTTTGTAGGCAGTAACTGCACATACACAGAAAATACTTCAATTCCCGTTTTAGAACTCTTTTTATATCTTAAGAAAGGATACGTTTTCTTCACACTTTCTATCTACTGTGTTCCCGAACTTAATCCTACGCTTGAGCGATTTTGGCATCTCCACATCGACTGTAGTATTTCCTGGGTAAATTAGCAAGGGATTCACTGATATCTGGAGCGATAATAGATCATTTCAATGTATTACTAACGTAAAACTTTATTTTTGTACGAGTTTCTTCCTAAATATGCTTAATTTTTAATAAATATATTTAGTTGATTACACGGCGCTAATACTAAAACCGCATAACTTGGTTGCATTGCGGGTAATGTATCAAGCGCCGGATATGTATTTACAGCATATGTAAATCTTCTCTCGCCAAACCACAATAGCTTGCTACTGACTATAGAAAAATGCAAAACTCGGATTTCTTCCATGAATTAGGCCTTACACAAACACACACTGTAAACTGAATATACTAATATTGAAGTGGCTAATAGTTTGGTACTACGTCAATTATTTTCGAGATAGCCGGATTGGTTTTACGACTCTTAAATAGGAAAAAAAATGTAATACTCTGCACAAAAAATATATTCAACCGTACCCAGCTTTTATGGTCTTCCGGAAACCTTAGCTAGGTTTAATTAAAACTTTAGATGAAGATGAGGAGCCATTGCATCAGCTGGGACCCCCGACGTACCAGGGAATATGAAAGGAATTTTTTATTAAAAATAATATCACCACGCATTTTCCACTAGTATATCCTTTATAGAGAGGCACGGAATTAATTGTGCCGGATTGATTATTTCTTATACTAATACATGTTAAGAAAAAACCTTAATCATACTTTCACCGCTTATTTCCGTCTTATGCTCTTATATCTATAAATACATATGTCCACCAGTTAATGGAAAAATAGTAAACCACTGATGTAGATTGAGACCTCATATTCGATGAGTAAATGTCCTTCCATCCATTTAGTTACCCACGCGTTGAAAATGGCATTTTGGTGGTGTAAAAAAAAAGGAAAACTCTTTTTGTGGTGTAAAAAATATGATATCGCATCTAAAAAGCCGAACTCAGTAATGCGGGATATTTTCCAGCATAAGTAAGATAAATTACAGCCGCTTACCATGGCGATTCCAGTGAGTTCGATCCCCTCAGTTGGCACAAGGTTTCCTAAAATGCAAACGGCGGGCCAATCTGGAAAATTGAAAATTTATTTCATGACATTTACGATATCCATTTACGTGATTCAATCCCATATCAGAATGACAAAAATATTATTCTTTCACGACAGGAGAAATTACAGGAATTTATCTGTTACTTATCAACTGTAGATATCAGATGGTTTCGCACGTAGTTACATACAATGGAACTACCGTCCAATTAGCGTGGGCGTGAAGTTTACAGGCGAAATGTGGCTTAGGATGAAATAGCCTCTACCCTCTGAGAACTTAGTCTACTTAGTCTCAAGTATCGTGAAGGCCGATTCTAAATTAGATGACATATCATTATATCCGCTGTCTAGCCCAGCGTTATTACTTCTATAATTTGCCCCAATTTATATCCTTGATAAGGCGGCATGTGAGTGTTGTCCAATGAAAATAAGTTGACAATGGGGAAACTGATTGGTAGTATTGATCGGGAACGAATGGAAAGAACTTTAATTAATTCTGATTGGTAGAAGTGTGGGGAGCACCTGCTACCTCGGCATCAATCCTAGACCAGGAGGAGGGAGGTAAAAAAAAAGGAGGTATCCTCGATAAATAGTTACCGGTCGATGAATGTTCTATATTGTCACTCTGAACCTACTTTAATATCGTATAAGCTATTACATGATGCAATTGCCACAAATGATACAATTCTGAATCCGTCCATATTCAGAAACCAACACACACATCAAATGCTTCGGCAATATTCATTATATTGTAAATGTTTACGTGTTTCCTGTTGTAAAGTATATCGTTTCCTGCATAAAATGTATTGCAAATATAATGTTCTTTAAAATTCTCCTGTGATGCGTATTACTATAGAGGCAGGAGGGAATGTATCTTAGTTATTAGTTCTATCTATTTTGAATCGCAACTCTCCGGACCACATCAATTGGAATAACTGCCAATCGTTCTCTAGAATGGAATCGTTTTAAAACCCCGATCGTACGTTTTCAAACGTTTTCCACACCGTATAAAATAGAACGACTGTCCCACAGGTCCGACGTTCTATTAAAACGAAAGCCGTCCATACTAAACCCGAATCACGTTTCTCCTAAACCTCTGTTATATCGGCCCGGCCACTAACTATCCTTTCCCGTTCGTTACTTTATATCGTCATAGAGTACGGGAAATTGTTATGAGATTCGATAGATTTTTAGAGTTTCATGGAATAGCTATAGGACAAATGGGGGAACCGTATCCCCCTTGTATATTTCTACCGAAACTGTATGGGAGCGCACCAATGTAGAAAAGCGAAGTTTCATTCTTTTAGTAACTTAAATTGGATGAAATGGATTTTTCCCCATTTGGATTATCCCAATTCACTCTTCTTTTCAACGTATATTATTTATCTAGTACATTATTTTAAATATGTTGTGTTTTAATTATTCCAATGTACATAATAATTCACTGATTCAACTACCTTGAAGTTACTACATTTTTCTTCACATATTATTATTTGTATGCTATTTTAAGATCTGGGACTTTCATTCATTACGGCTTTGACTGTGTTTCTCCGCTTGAGAATTTAATGAGACGGATTTCCCCACAGAGCTTGCTTCTAATGATTTTTCACGAGGTTGTAACGATTGTAAAGGTTCATTGTCTTGAAAAGAGGAATATGCTATCTCATTACTTTTATGTAAATGAAAGAACTCGAGCTTTGTGCCTTCGTGAAGAAGGCCTGCATTTTCGGACCGTGCAGAGGTTAAGAGAAAATAACAGACAATTTGAAGTACCACAATTAAATTGGAAATCGATTTCTTCAACATATATATTTACATATCCAAACTTGTGAGAATTTAATTCTTAGTCGAAACCTCATTCCTTACTTCTTTTCTGTTTTTCGCCTTATTTAAAGCAGTTCAAAGGACCAAAAGCCCAATATTGGCGGGACGAGACCAGTTAAGATCCACCCATTGTGTCATTGTATGACCATTGTTTCGGTAACTTAATGGACCGAAAAATCCATTATGAAAACCTAATTGGGAACAGTTTGAATTTTCAGCATTGTTCCAGGACCGCTGAATTGAGACCACAATCGAAGCGGTCTGTACAGAAATTAACCGCTCGCCTTTTGCAGAGGCAAGACCGCCCACGGAAAACCTGGAAACCGATATAACTTCAAAGTTATTTCATTTAAACTTTACATAAATTTTCTCTTATCACAATATATATATATATATATATATATATATATATATATATATATATATATATATATAACCATATCAGCTTAAATTAGTTTAAACATATATTATAAAATATTTAACGTTAAATAACCTACTGAAGGATACATATTTCTTGAGACCCGGATAGAAAGTTGTTTTGCATGTCTTGAAGGGAAATTAAACTAAAAGTAATTTTAGAATTTCTTGAAAATTGGTTCAATCTATCCCTGCAGGATAAATGAAGGCAGGAATTAAGAGGAATCGCGATAAAGACTTGCCAGACTCAGTCTAATGGAACTATATTGTTCTGGAGCGGGTGCAAAAATGCGTGACGCAAACTGGAAAATGCCCTCTTGACGCATTTCATTAACGCACCGCTCTCACATCTCATGTATACGTTAATTAGAGCGGAATATTATCTCTGAAAATGTTCTTTGTCCGCTGTACATTTGCAGGGAAATAAAAAAACCTTCTAAACTGTGATAAATCTTATCTTTTGACTGAAAACATAACACGTTGGATTGATGGGCAACTTAATGGTCATTCAAACATGCACCTCTTAACAGATATATCTTACCCGCAGGCTTATCACTAAATTGTATTTCTTTGGTGCGGTTTAATTCTTCAAAATCACAGTATTACTGCTAAGATGGAATTGAATTTTGGCATCTGTGAGTCGTGGCAAATAATACTCTGTCAAAACTAATTTGGATATAATAGTAGTATGTTTCTTTATTACATGAACTCATTTATTGTAACAACACCGCAAGTTAATTTAAAATTTCAATTCTATTATCCCACAATTGTTGGTTTTTAATGATATATATATATGTACATAATTATATATTTATATAAATTATAATCGTTTTTTATGCTTGGTGTTATAGTGGTGCATCTCTATTAAATACTCTTAACTACTGTCAATTAAGGAAAATATAAAATTGAGTAAATGAATATTGAAAAAATATTGTCTCAATTTGTAGTATACTTTAGGCCGATTAACCCTATTTATTCACCGTTCAGGGAAGCATGAATTTAAAATTTAATCAAGGTTTCAATAAAGAAAAAAAATTCAAAGTGTCGCCCAGGATATTTTTGATATGTAAATAAGCTTTCACGGCTTCTATGCTTGTCTGGTTTATTAAAAATATAAAGAATATAGAGGATCGCTGGTATAAGGAGAAAATAATCAGGAAGGTGTACGCTGTTGCTGAAAACTTAAATCGTGCAATAGCCTTAGTATTAAACGGGAGAGGACGGCCGTAGCTAATAGTCCTAATAGCCTGTTAAGGCTTATGTTTATAGTTTTAATTGGCAATCAGGAAGCTGGAGTGAATGGCTTATTGAATTTTGCATCCCGTTTAGCTATAATTCAACGCCGGGCCTCGCCAAATGTAAGACAGACCCAGTAAACGCCCATCATGTGAAATTGTGGCGTGGGGCACGCGAATTGACGATCAGTACATTTCTTCATCGTATACTTACCTAACTATATTTCTCATGCATTTAATCACTTAATACAACCACGGAAAAACACATTCAAACAAGTTACAAATAAAATTCATATAAAAGAATAAGTGTAGTGATATTCTACTACAGAGTTGAATGTTGCAATCATATTATTCCGATCGGTATTATGGATTCCGATGGCAACGTAAGCAATTCATATCAATATACCTGAAGGAAGGAAATTCACAGAGAGATTTACAGTTTGGCTTAGGTATGACAGATAGGTAGTGAATTGGAGCTCAAGATAAGACAAATAGGCCCACTGCGTAATAAACGGCATCACATTTAGATTTCTGCCCAACTGATGGATATTTTAGTTATTTGACGATAAAGTTACGTTTATCCAATTTAGTGTATTTTTTTTTCAATTCGCCGACTTCTTTACTGCTTATTATCAAATTCCGATGCTTTTTCTCTTTCATTTTTGATTAATTAAAGATTGTTCTGTCAGCCAAGGGGCGAATGGCTGTAAAGAAATGTACGGAGTGTACGCCCGGGAGAATACACTGTGGAGAAGAGGAAGTGGAGGACGAGAAGGAACAGTTATTTGTCGACTACTCAGCGAAATTACCGGACGTCTTGGCCCCTCGGCTTGATTTCTCCCTTAAAAGAATGCTGTATAAAAAGGGGTCATGAATGATATATACACTGAAGAAAACATCTCTCGCCAGCAAAATGCACCCTGTTGTTTGTGGGATTATTAAAAAATCAATTAAGCTAATCGATTTCACGCGCGGACAAAATTAAATATATTATTTCATTTCTTTTTGAAACGCGATATTACTCAAAATTTAAATATTATTTTGTACCACTGACGTGAAATTATTTTTTTCACGGTGACATGGATTCAGTTTATGCTCATTATTTCCTATATTCATTATTCTTTAATTAAAGAGTGATAGATCTCCCTTATCAAGCTTGCTTGGCTTTATGCATTAAGTAGTAGGCGGGCATTCCAATCAAACTGGAACTCAGAAAAAAAGACTATTCCTTTTGTGCCACTTTCGGCCGGCAGTTGTTGTGGGAGTTGGTGACCGGAGTTCAAATTTACGATGTAAACTGATAATTGATTGCCGCTGGTAAGCGAACGGGACAGTTATGAACGGGTAATTATTGGCCTCGCGTAACTCGGGCTCGGCGCCGCCAGCCGATCCAAACGCCGGCCCATTAAACTAGGATTTAATTGGAATTCTGATATCAACACCGAAATCCAATCCTACAGCTGATTTCTCATTCAACTGACATTGCGCCAGTCAATTTTATCGGTCGTAAAATATATTAATTATTACCGATTAAAGAATATATAAAATAAAGTGACGATCGAGAAATTTATGAATTTATGGCCGTGAATAATGTCGTGAATGTCGTCCATTATAATCGCGGAAACGTTACGGCAATATTTTCCCTTCCAGAAATAAATATTCTCCGGGAGAAATAGACGCGGCCAGAATAATAACACGGCGTGCCCAAGTGCGCTCGCGGCATTCTCCCAGGCTTACGTTAAACATCATTTCAACACATTGTAAATATTACTATTTCGCGTTCTGTTCAAATAACTGAAACTAAGTATAATACAGAGATAGGATTTCTGGGAAAATACTTAAGGGAAGAGAGGAAAACTGAGCTCTCCAGATCTCTCCATTCGGCCATCAATTCCTGATCTATTTTTAACTGCCCCTTATTTTTGCCCTCGCCGTTGATACCATCCTGTATCGCTCCATCGAATCCTTTTCGATTTGGGCTCAATTCCTTCCACCGGGCGTCCCAATAACCCGAAGTTCGCGCCCGTTCAAAACTATGCTTATCTCCTGACTCGGAGACTATTTTCCGACTTCCCAGTGCTTCAGCCCGGGTAAAGCGCCTCGTGAGAGGTGCTCTCACGGAGATGTTATCGCCGGCCTAATAACGCTTTCAATGATTCGAGAGAGGCCTGAGCGGTATGAGATTTCACACGGCCAAGTCGGTTCGTTTAATGTCTTTCTGAACGCCAGGATACTTTAATAAGGTCGACGAAATCAGGCCCCTTCCGTATCGGCCCGCGATCCCTCGTTCGACTTTCATGAGCGGGGGAGGTTACGGTAAGTTAGGGAAGTTGTTAAAAGGTTTCGTAAAATAATGAAAGTTCGGTGTTTTGAACTTTCTTACAAAGAACTATATCGCCGGAGCTTGACCCAACCAAGTCAGCAGGTACCCTGCTCATAGCCGAGTTCGATAGAGTTTTCCTGACAGCAGTGGACCTTTATATTTGAGAAAAATAGGAAACATCCCAAGAAAATTCAAATAACTTCAATCTTAACCGAATTTGTGTAGACCACAAAACCTTATCAATTTAGTAGATTCAAACGCTGAAATTGGTTAAATAAATACAATTAATAAACGAGTGCAATTTCGCTGAAACATATTCATTCCAGTCTGTTTCGCCTGCGGCCACATAGTACTCATGATTTCTCAACAAAGACAAAACGTCTACAGAAAACATATTTACGGTACTTGTGAGTGGCGTGGTTTAGTGTTATATGATGATATGTAATATTAGCGTATGTATGGTGTAGTTACATCGCATCTGTTGTAAACGGAAAGGACAAATCCTTCTGAAATCAGGACACAAATATGACAGCCACGTTTCGTTGTTTACACTTGTTTATGAAAACATGGTTTAGGGGCATCTAATTTGTCAATCAGGGTTTTTGACACGATGACTTCCCAGTTTACTGTTAATATAATGGTTGTGTTATCAGTCTGATAATGAACGTTGACGTTTAGTGTTAACAGACGCCAGTGTCCATCACTCCAGTCTGATGATGTTTCATATTCCATAATAAAAGGCCGTACACCAATGGCTTACATCGTATATCAAACATTACAATAAACAAATAAATTGGCTACTTTCCAATTCACAATATTGATTTTTTTCTACTGAGATGTTTCTAATGAGATGATTAAATATTCATCCTGAATCGACCAAACGCGTAACAATTTGGATTTTAACGCCCATTTGAATTTTTACATCGCCCTCAATCCGCTCTAAACGCCCACAAAGGCTTACTCGTCAAAGAAGGGACAGTACATCGTTTCTTTTCTGCGGTCCCAATTCAAATATTTCATATTATCCAAAATGAATTTGTATTTCTTAAAATACCGGAGAAAGAAAACGGACGGGGGACGGTCCCTGCCAGCCCCGGATTTATTTTCCTCTTTTCGATAATAATGAAAGAGGGTGCCCCTTTTCGTTTGGCCTTAATTCAAAGGGGTAGAGGGCAAGTAGAGGGGTAATTTGCTTTGTAGAGTTCAGTTTCCGGGGCCGCGGGTCCCATGATGACCAACGCCGATCTTGGGCCCTTATCTGCCCGCCCTTTTCCCGCCTCCCACTCAAGGCGAAAATTAAATTCTGACTTCTTTTGTAAAAAAGAATGAAAAACAAAAGAAAAACAGCTAATTTAAAAGTGAGAATTCCGAAATGAGAACTCTCTGCAATGATTTTTTCCCTCTTGACCCGGAAGAAATGGCGACGGCCCGATTTTGAAGTATTTCTTCCACTGACGGCTGAAACGATCTCTTAAAACAGGTATTAACATTCTATTAGCCATTAATTTCATTTTAACTTGGGTAGTATACATTTTTTCTAAATTTACAATGCTGGATAATTCTTGTTGTCTACAAGCCACTTAGAATGCTCGACTGACCTCGCTGATGTTCTACTAGAGTTACACATTTACAGTATATAAATGTATGGTAAACCGAACGGGCGGCAATATGCGTGACCCGGCCGTGGGAGACCCGGAAAAACTTTATAAGCTAAAACTTCTGCCAGCCATTTCCAAGTTAATGCCCCAAAGTTCTAGGAATGGACAGATATAAGAAGTTACATCTGGTCTTAGTACGGGACCCCTCGAGAGGTCGGGAACTCCACGTGGACTCGTTTTTACGAAAAACAAGTCGGCCAAAGTATATTCGGGAGATGTTCTACGCAGCACTTTGTCTCAATTTATTCAATGGTTAGGTGTAACTTTTTACAGTAAACGTGGTTCAGAAGTATCATATTCATAAATCTTGTATAGACCTAATATTAATAAAAATGTGAAACTTTTTAAGAATTAGTTTTATAATTTTGCAAATACATTTCTTCTACACATTAAAAAATAAGGCTATAAATTATTTTTCATATTTTAATTTGGGAAATGCTCAAGTAAATGCTTTTCGTACTTGATTTTCCATATACGGACAAAACTTAGGATTAACTCTTACGAGAAAGGACACCAAAGATCTTGACGGGTTAATGAAACAATAGCTTGAATAATAGAACGTATTTTTATCGCTGAAATAAGGAGTCGCTGTGTGATGAATAACCACAGAATAAATGCCAAAATAGGATAACAAATAAATCTCCTTCTCTCAATAAGGAACCGAAGCTTCACAAACAGTCGTATATTTTGTGTCGATGTCAAATGGTGGTAACAGATGTCTGCATGTCCCATTGTTGCGTCCTGTCCTCTTATTCGGCACACGCGTAAGGTTTCCGCGTCCTCGCCCGTCCAGGGAAAGTGGCGGCGTCATCCACTGTAGAACGGTCGAGGTAACGGTTTCGGTTGTGAAAACAACACGATTTATATCAGGGGTTGAATGGGAGATAGATTCGATTACGGAAGGAGGCAAAACAAGTCAACAAGTAATTTCCATTCCGACCGTTTTCCCCGTCTAACGGCAGAGCGCGAGGAGTTTAAACTCTATTCGAAGACATAGAATACCTAAATAATCGTAATAACAGTAATAGTCGTAATGGTCCCGATTATATTGTTATTTGTAATAATAATTCTTTGATAATAATGTTAATACATCTATAAATGATTCAGAGAAGGAATCGTGGAAATCTAACCTTCAGTCATCCCTGCGACTGGGACAATATTTGAGATCTGTATTAGATCCTCACAGTATTAGACCTTCTTCAAATACACTGAAAAATTACTTAATAAATATATGACGCCCACAAAAGAGATAAGCGATATGCCCTTTATGAAAATAAGAAAAAATAATTCTTTTTCTTTACTCTATGCAGGAAAACGTTTCTAGATGACGATGAGATGAAAAAAACGTTTGGGTTGATGGTCTCGAAAAAGAAGGTAAATTGAAACTCAAGTAGCTGTACGCCTTGCGAGCCGACGGAGGCGTAAAACCCAAGGCACCCAGAAACTCAATCCGAATTGAGGGTTTCGGTATCGTAAAAAACCACTTTTTATACAGAAAGAAAAAGACGGACAATCCATTTACTACATTCTAAAAAAAATCTATTACTTCGACCACTTTTACTCAACTTCAGTTATCTCCGCTTTCATTTAAAAAACAAAATCCTACTGAAAAAAACAATTAATTCTTCAGTTTTTCAATTTCCTTTTATTGTGTGAAATTTTTAAGTTAAGGAGAGTTTTCAATTATTGGGTCTAGCTCACAATTTCTCGATTATACATCCAAATATTTGAAATAATTTCCGCAGCAATATTTCTTTACACTGACATAGAAAGACCTACGAGTCAGTTTTGTGTTATTATGGAATCCACTCCTAGAATCTAGCCGAATTACGTAAGAACATTAAATTATTATCCGGAAGAACGTTCTGAAACATCTTATATTAGAAGAAATCCTGTATGTGGACTGGTTCGCGCTTGTCCTCTGCACTATTAATGACGACTAACAACATTACCGTAGATTTCGTTTGTTTCTATCTCCATTCGCTACTTTGGCCTTTTGCTAGACCGGTTTCGGATGCTAGCCATCTTCAGTAGCAGTGTTAGTCACTTTGGCACTTTGGATGTTTTTTGGGCATCCTCACTGCACTGTCACTGTCACTTGTACTAACCTCAGGGGGCGCTAGTTTATGAGTGCACGTGCACTCAACGATCTTTAGTTAAGTACATTTCCGCACCACCCTCAGGGGTCGATAGATTATCGGTGCAATTGGACCCAACGAACTTTAGTTAAGTACATTTCCGCACCACCCTCAGGGGGCGATAGATTATCGGTGCAATTGGACCCAACGAACTTTAGTTAAGTGCATTGCCGCACCACACTCAGGGGGCGCTAGTTTATCGGTGCACGTGCACTCCACGAACTTTAGTTAAGTACATTTCCGCACCACCCTCAGGGGGCGATAGATTATCGGTGCAATTGGACCCAACGAACTTTAGTTAAGTGCATTGCCGCACCACACTCAGGGGGCGCTAGTTTATCGGTGCACGTGCACTCCACGAACTTTAGTTAAGTGCATTTCCGCACCACCCTCAGCGGGCACTAGTTTATCGGTGCAAATGTACCCAACTTTAGTTAAGTAGATTTCCGCACCACACTCATGGCGCTAGTTTCACAAAAATCTTTCTTTGGGTATACTTGCAACGATAAACTAGCGCTCGGTGAGGGTGGTGCGAAAATGTACTCAACTAAAGTTCGTTGGGTGCACTTGCACCGATTAACTAGATTACTAAAAATAAACTTTTTTCATTAAATTTTGATCAACAGCAAAACTTTTATGATCGTAAATAAAGTATACCAGATAGGTTTCCTGTCATATATTTGGAAGTCAGAACCTAATAGGTGTGTGATCAAATATATATTTGACAAAATGTACTGTAAATCGTATAGTCCACATACTTGAGTTAAATATTTCACTCCGGAGGATTTTCACTTTCCTTTTATATTAAACATCTGCCTTGAATTGAGCGGAAAGCACTGGGATGCGATCAATGGGGGACAATGGGCATTGGAGGGCCTCCTGGTGCCTATATGTAATTGGGCTTGACGCCGACGCCCCCCATACCCACAGCCCCCATACACACAGCCCACCCCCTACCCTCATCCCGACCTATTCTTGACCCCTGAACAACCCCGCTAAGGATGGCCGGTCGTAGGCGGAATTTATCGGATTTAATAAAGGCTAACCCTCAATACGGCATAATGCCCCCCTCCTGTAACCTAAAAATGAAGTACCCGTACGCTTTTAGAACTATCAAAGCGGAAACAATAATGCGATTTTAACACTATAATTTATAAAAATTTATAATGATAATTGATTGCCACGATTGTCCAACATATTATTAGTCTCGTAATGCCTCGTTATTAGCGTTTGAGGAAATAAACTGATATTTCATATATAACTTCAATTCAGCGAGCTGCAGTTTCCGGTCAGTAATATTCCGAAGTATTTACGCCCCCATTTCCATCCCTCGGCACGTGGAGCCTTTAGCTTTTCTCTTTTGGCGTATTTGTAGAGTAATAAAAAAAACCGATTCCAAATCGGAAGGGGAAAAATCTCCCCTGCAAAGATCTTTAGCTTTTTCTTTGAAGTTCTCTTCCTTCTCGAAGAAACAAAGACCGTTGAGTTCGAAAATATGTTTCAGCATTTGTTTTCATAGTTATCAGAACAGAGAGTCCGTTGTTTAGAACTTAATATTCCTGAGAATATTTATAATTGGTAAGTCTTAACTTTGCTCTTAACGTCAGGTGGGTCTCTCATTACATATTTATCAATTAGTTATTCGGTGAACTCGGGATACGAGAGTCGCGACTGGAAGGAAATCGAGAGCCCGAGTAAACACTAAACTTGGAAATGGAGTCGTTGAGAAAGCATTGGCCATTCAAAATGCCAACAGAGTTTTAAAGCTGGATATCGGGCGCCACCCGGTATTTACTTTGAACAATATTCTCCCTCCCTTCCCGGAAACCGGATTAGGAACCGCAAATTCAATTTATGAAGTTGTCCCAAGTTTGGCCGATACCGAGACCCCTACACATCTGTCAGTAGCGGTTAGTTCATTAACGCCCTTTGGCGATTGCTGCCAAACCCATCGGTGGTCACCTACGCATAAACGAAAATAAATTTGTTTATATAAGATCAGAGCTGTAATAATTTATGCTGGTTTCTTTGACCTTCGTATTCCCCGTTAGTTGAAAATATCATTTTTGTTGGATTATTTCATTATCGCAACAAGAATCACAGCAATGATTAGCCTTTGATTAGTAATAGGAAAAAGCCCGCACCATGGGATTCAGTGGAGAAGTGGACATCTGATATTGATGTGTATTCGCCTAAATTAGATAAGGTATTAGATCATAATATGATCCATAATATGATTAACAGTCTTTAATGTGTGTTGTACACTTGAATGAATCAATTCCCGACCAATTCGGCCTCTATCGGTCATTTTGTACGGCACATTTTCCGCGAAATGTATCTCAGGATTTTCAAAAAAGGCCGAGAAAGAAATGAAATGGGGATATTGAATGACCCGGATTCGGATTGAGCCTGAACAGATTTTAGTCGGATGTTGAGCAGGCTGTGAACCCGGCGAGGGATCGGTTAGCAGCAATCGGTCTTCTACAACCGCCAGCCTTTCCATTCAAGCTCAACATTAAAGCAATCCTTTTCAAGTGATTCGAATACTTTTAGTTCAAATATCCATTGAGAATTGTAACGGGGAATATACTGAACGAATATCTGCAACATTTAGTAGATTTGTCTATTCTAACACAACTTTGAATTGTTTAAAATCGTTTTTACATTTGTTTAGTATAAAGAGATTTAATTAAATTTCGACTTTCGGTTGAGCAAATTCGTGAGTTCAATACTTATTTTTACATTGTTTAAATTACAAACAGAGCAGTTTCTATTGGTTAGATGTCTCTTGATTATTGTGCCGCTTGTTCCTCGAGCGTATTCGTCCGAGACAACGTGATGTCGAGTAGAAATGTTGTCAGGAGTGAGTGGCTACTGTTAGTTTAATGCTGCCAAAATACCGGCCTTTAAAACATTGGACACAGGGGAAGCGAGTATAATCGATGTTGACCGGCTCCATCGAACCGAATTGATGTTTAGCCAAGGGAAGGTGCCAGCGAGGGCGGTGGAGCCAGCCCCTGAGGCGGCTAGCCGGGCCTTCATCGCTTGGCCAGTTGTTGATTTAATTCTTAGCGACAGGTTTGGAGGGGCAACTGGGAGGTCGAGGGGTGGAAGGTGGGGACGGCATTTGTTTGGGGATAGCGGAGGCTCTGCCACCGGTGGTCGACCCAATGAGGAACCATTAGCGTAGGTTCGTGATGTTTCTGTCTCCTCTCGCTGGTTCGGTCTTACATGACAGTACATGTGAAAGTGACAGTGCAGTGAGGATGCCCAAAAAACATCCAAAGTGCTAACAGTGACTAACACCGCTACTGAAGATGGCGACCAGCCGAAACCGGTCTAGCGAAAGACCAAACCAGCGAGAGGAGACAGAAACATCACGAACCTACAGTATTCCAACCCCTATTATTAGTATATTGAACCATTAGCGGTTTCCAGGGTGACTGAATCATCGACCATCACTCCTTGTCTCCTCTACTTCGGTCCACTCCGTAAAGGTCTGGAATCGGGAGCGGAAAGCTTTACAATATTTGCTGCAGAAGGATTTTGCAAAGTCATTTTACCGGCCCATAGTCCTAGCTGTAATAACACGATACCAGAGAATATTTTCCATTAACCACCTGTATCGCCTACTTTACTTAAAACCATCGTTATTCTATCACAGCCTTATTCGTAACGTAATGTACAATATAAAAGTTGCTGCAGTTAGTTGGCACGTATTGAATTATCGTAATAAGAGTTTTTTATCTGTATTTTGTGTCCATATATATGTATATATTTCAGTTGACAGAATTAACAAACTGTAAGCATGGATGTTACATAATATTGCATTGTTCAAGCGACAAATTTTAACTTAGAACCTGATAGTTCTAGGCGGTTGGAAGCAAATGACGAACAACCGCCGTCATTCCCTAGGGACTGTGAGTGAGAACTGTGGACCATACGAGGGGGGCATACATTCCGATAGGGCCCGTCCCGCTTTCGTATTCCCGTATTGTTTAGGGCTCCCGAGGGTCTCGCTTCACACACACGACTACCTGCGCCGGCCGACAGTGAAGTAGGCTCTGTAGCAACACGAAGTCTACGGGGGTATACACCGACCGTCCCACAGGAGTATTTGATTGAGTCTCTAATCCCAGAACGATTTGGATCTCCCCTCTTGTAATACAATACTCAACACTTTCTGACGCATTTCTAAGGAAAACAGAGCCAATAATCAAGTGGCTATTTATTTGTTAAATTTTTATTTTATTACGCCATTTAATATGTCTAAATACTTTGTGATGAAGAATAAAAATTAACTTTATTAGTTCTGTAAAAATTCATCCAGAGCAAGTGAAATTCATCATTATTAATCATTCAAAATTTTTTTTGCATATTTGGACGTAGTTTTATATACAAGTGGCAGAAGACATAATGTTCAGTACGGTGTTTGTACTGAAAACAGAAAAATTCTGTTTCAGTTTGGATTCTGATTCTGGGAGGAGTTATCGCAACGTCCGGGGGCAGTTCACTCAACTGCAGCGACCGAACTTCGCTTGACACCTGCATGAAGCAGCTGCCACCGATACTGGAGCAGGCAGAGCTTAAGGGGATACCCAGTTCGAAGAAGGACGTAGAAAATGCATGCGCGTGAGTACCTCAAGTTGCCCATATAGATGGTTCAAATATCGTAGACACTTTTCCAAATGATCACAGTTCGGGTATCATCCGGCTATGATTTAAACATATCGCCTAATTCTGTAACTTAGGGGGCATTGAAAGATGTCATAAGAGGTAGATTATTTCAATCTTCAGAAGAGCATTAAGAATTCTTTAACACTCCTACAGATTATAATCAAGTTCGACAAATTATGTTTACAACCTGTGGAGAAATTAGGTATCTGTCTATCTTTATTGACCTAAATAGTATCAATTGATGCTGAAAAAAATCATTCAAAAGGAATGAATATTATATAAATACGAATGAATTCCCATTTTTCCACTTTATAAGCGTTTGAAATCGGATCCGGGCATAAAATTACCCCACACTTCCCGAATATCGATTGCCCATTAGATGGAAGGAAATACCGGAGGGCTTTCTTCCCTTCGGAGCAATTCAAGCGTTCCTTATTGGAGATGCCTCGACCGACTTGAGCGATTGATGGGGGCCACATGAGTTGAGGTTTTTTTCTTTGAGAAGAGTCCTTGAGAAAATTGAAAAAATTTATTCCACGGACATACTCCGAGTTTCAAGGAAAAGTTAGGTGAAGAGTAGGGTAGAGTAGCGATTAGAATAGTGTGAACAGAAGAGCGCAAAGGAATGGAAAAATAAAATTTTTGAATCCTAGTTGACTTCTGCACTTTCGTTAGATCCCCAGAAGTTTGTAAATTGCTAGTTTACAGCTTGATTCATTAGAATATAAATTAGAATTATAGAATTATTAGACTTATAATATAAATTAGAAGATTAGAAATTATAATATAATAATTGATAAATCAATTTATGCGATCGGATGAATTCTCATTGAATCATTGCAAACAAATTTAGACCGAGATGTTGAGAAAAACATGCAGTTCCCCATATTTTAGCATTTCAATGGAAATTTATAAAATTAACACACAGCGGACGCCCAGCATTCAGTCGTGACAAGATCTAATTTAATTGGACTAAGCCGGGAGATCTGGACACAGAGTGACGGCTTAAGAACAACGGTCGGGAAGGATCTTATGCTGTGTCATAGACAGGCTCAAATATCCAATAACGTGAGCGGTATTGGAACTCAATAGGGCGTCGAATTTACGCGCGAGGTTTTTGTCGAACAGGGGAACACCCGAAGGGTCCGGGGATTTATATACTATTCCACGACGGTGGGGAAACGTGCAGTGGAGTGGAAAAATTGCAAATGCAACGTTATTTTCTCGCGCGGAGATAACACTACATAAGGTTTTCTTTGTCGCAGATGAAAAACTATAATATGTATTCTTGAATAATAATGCGGAAAATGTTAAGTAGATTAAACCGAAATAAATAAACCGAAAATTGTAGCTTTCAGGACCGATTCTTCCTTATAATCTGCAGAATATAAACCAATTATATGTCCATTGTTAACAGAGCTCAACAGTGCATTGGATAAATAGACACAGAACTCATTCTGCTAACACTTGGCAATTTTGGATTGTATTACTTGGGCTAGAAGATCGGTTTATCCACCCGAAGTCATTCACCATAGTTCAATTGCGGGCAATAGTAACACGAAATGTATTCGTTTGTTTCTGGGGGCGCAGTAGGGAATTCACTAGGGGAGGAGTCGGGCAATAAACTTCACGAATCCCTCAGTATTTACGACGGCTCGTTAGTTGGGCCTTGTTGTTAACAGACTTGACAAATTAACTTTATGGCAAATTCAGTGCGGCTGGTACATGCAGTGGCTTTCAGGTATTCCATTTCTATATCCAACCATTTCTATAGCCACGAATAATTTTCCTCGCTTTCATTTGCTGATATTTCGTGCCTCAGTTTAATCGGTCCTAACTGTGGAATCTAAATCATTAGTCAAATTATTAAAAATGTGTTGTTCAGTTGTTCCCTCGTTGTTTTAATTCTACATTTTTAAATCAAATAATGAAAATTTAAATTCGTTTCGATTATTTCCTATAAAACGAAAAAATAGATTTCCCGTCGATTAGATATATGTATGGAAGATTAGATATAAGATAATAATAAGGAATAATTATTGTGTTAACTATTGTTGTGATACTCAGTCATACAGAAGCAAATTTCAAAACTAACTTGTGTTGAAATTCTATCGATGAATCGAACTACTCGCAAATAACTATTATAATATAGAGAATCAAACAGAGTTTATATCATAGGTGGGCTAATTACTATTCATTGAGTGTTTCAGTTCTGTGGTTTAACCGCCGAACGATAAAACGGAGGACGCGCGCCGAGAACGGCGCTGTGTAAATGTACTGACATTTGGTCGGAGGCGCTGTTAAACGGGATACGCGAGTGTCAATATACATATATATCGCCCAGTGACATACTCCGGGATAATGGTCGGAACATGTATCTGGGCCTGACACCAAGAGGCTGTAAATCCGGAAATGGTGAAATTAAAAATCAATTCGGAAAATTCTCCTGCTATCCGAGTGACGCGAATGCATTTAAAAAAAAAGGAACTAAAGGGCTACTGTAGGTTCGTGATGTTTCTGTCTCCTCTCGCTGGTTTGGTCTTTCGCTAGACCGGTTTCGGCTGCTCGCCATCTTCAGTAGCGGTGTTAGTCACTGTTAGCACTTTGGATGTTTTTTGGGCATCCTCACATGCACTGTCACTTTCACGTGTACTGTAATGTTTGTCAGTATGTCAGTCGTTTATATATATATGTGTTCTGTTATTGTTATTGGGGGTTATGTTTGTCTTCGGATTTTGTTAATCCGTTTTCTAAGTGTGAGTCAGATTGTCGGAAGGGGATGGTGTGATGGTTGGGCGGGTGTGATCCTTTAAGAGGATTATAGGTGTAAATATCGCGTCACTCTGGGAATTAATTTTCTCATTTATAATGTTGCTTTTCTTATGTTTGAAGATTTCCAGGTTTTCTATAATATCTAATTCTTTTCCTTTTTTGCCTGGGTGTAATAACTTTAATGATCTTTTGATGTTCATTGCTTCGTGCCCGGTGTTTATGATTAGGTTGGCGAAATTGGAATCTGTTTTGTATTTTATGGCTTTTATATGTTCCTCGTATCTGTCCTCAATTTTTCGCCCGGTTTGGCCGATGACAGAAACATCAGGAACCTACAGTATTCCAACCCCTCGCAGACCACAAAACAGGTATATCGAACTAAAGGGCCTAAAAAATATGCCTACACGTATTTCCGTAAAGAAGGCCTGTCTACGAGTAATATTTCATAGGCCTGTGGCGGGGGTAATATGAAAAGATGCATTCCCACCGCCTTGGCCAGCTTTTCAGTAATATACGAGCGTGGACTCCCCAAACCGAGAAATCCCCTCCCCTGTCGAGGCGAAAAAGAAATTTAGAATAATTTTCCAGCGTTTCCTGGAGATTTTCCGAGGGCTAACGCAACAACCACGAAAACAGACCTATGCTTAAACATATGCAGGCAGATACCCCATGAGTTATAAGACTATTATTACATTTTCATACAACATTACATTACATAAAAACAATAAACTCGACTTGGTTCCCAAACGTGTTCTCAAACGCGTTTTATTGAAAATATTCTATTTTTAATAACATTCTGCGGACAATTTTAAGCAATAACTTTCGTGAAAATGTTTACTATTCTAGGACCGTAGATTTCCAACCCCTCGCAGACCACAAAAAGAAAATTCTAAACTATTTACTATTCTAGGTGACTCTGTTGAATTAGTGCAATAGTGCTACTCGTTTGTGTTCCAAACCGTGTTAGTTATTTTTATTATTTTCACAACGCAACATTCTTTTAACCATTTCTGCAGATGGGCAAGCCCGGCTGCGGTCACCAACAAGAACACCTCGCGGCTCAACACCTGCAAATGATACTTTTCTAATTGAACTGTCCGTTCTCACAGTTAGTTTTAAATTGAATTCGGAACATGGGAGTGGACACCTGTCAGTACCGTCGGTCGTAAAACGTTATACTCAATCGAGAAAAGCGTTTGAGATTGGAGAAGATGTTTGTGTCTACTCAACGATTGAAATGAAATCTTGCTGTTGTTTTGATAACTCAGATGAAATTTTGCCTTCCTTATTCTCTTCCAATGACACTAAACTGCAGTATAAGAAGGAACTCAGTTATAAATTAGTAATTAGTAGTATTATTATATAAAAAAAAAAAATTAAAGTAGTATTATTATGGTATCTTCAATATGCGTACGAGGTTCAATCAGAGGATCAATATATTCCGCCCATTCGTATTTATTCTGTTCAATAATGTATATGCATAATTTAATAATAGAAAATAATTTCTATCGAGTTATTTTCAAATTCGGTTAATTGTATATCATTTCCTCAATCAATCTTTCCTTCCATCAATCAATACTTCATCATTCTTTTGAAATTTTTTTTTACATTTTAATAATTATAGTATCTTTATCTTAATAAAATTGTAAACACATTTTTAATTTGCAAACCTGATAATTACTGTTGATTTAATTTAGAACAAACTGAATAATTACGTTATTTAACTTTGTAGTTGTTTTAATTAACAACTACAAGGAACAGCGAGATTCCAATTACTTCTGGCATCGCAAATGAACAAACCTTCCAAATACTTTTGTCTCAAAAGTTTGCCAAGGAAATTAAACGGGCTTACACTAAGTGCAAACTGTATTTATTACATTCAATCTTAGAAAATACTATAATGAAACGTATTGCAATAAATTTCATTAAATATGTACCAAGGCACTCATCGTTTTATTAATGTACTTTATCATTAGTAGGTGTTTATAAGGAACAAAAATTAATGAAACATTTAAACTTCGGATTATCTAGTAGAGATGAAGTAAAGTTATTTAGTATAATTATTGAAAATTACATTGAATTAATTCATAGTTATACATTTATTTTATTTTATCTACATGGTGAGAAATGACAAAAGCCACCACTTTTTAGAATATTTCAGTACCGCAATATCTGATATTGATGCCACGTTTTATTTACTGCCCATTCTAGGAGAATCGTCGGGAATTATCATTAGAAACAAAATATTGCACCAATATAAACAACAATAAAAATATATCGGAAATATTACTCAATTCAGGTGCCGTGTTGTATACCAATCGTGGAGAATTGTACGCGACAGTCGATTTCAACGGTTCTATCTGAGTGGAAGTAATTTAGTGGGGAATTCTCCAGTCCCCCTGATAGTATTAAAACAAGGCCCCGACATACAAGCCAATTACCAGCCGCAGAAGCCCGCTACCATTCTCTCGTGCAATACAATCCGCATGGGATATACGTTTTATGAAAATGCAAATTTCACCTTACACGACGATAAAGTATAATTCGCGAAGTATGAAACGCCGGTTGAAAAAAAACTTTCGCTTTACGCAAGCATTTGGAACACTGGATGTTCCACACTGTACCGCAATAGTTATGAAGTCGTGCCCGTGAATCGACGGCTATTGGCACATATTAGAACGCTTACAGTTTATCTGAAACTATACACAGTGTTACATTTTGTTTTCAAAAATTTCTTTTTCGGATCCACGCGCACTTCGTGTGTTACCGGCAAGACAAAAGTATCTGTTTTAGGCTTTGTCCAAATGAGGACCGTATGACCTTTAATAATTTTAATGAAACATATAATTATACAAGACGGATTCTGAAAAAACGGAGTGAAAGGACTAAGAATTTTGTAGATTTCGTGTGTTTTACGTCTCCTCTCGCTGGTTTGGTCCTTTGCTAGACCGGTTTCGGCTGCTCGCAATCTTCAGTAGCGGTGTTAGTCACTTTTGGGACTTTGGATGTTTTTCGGGCATCCTCACTGCACTGTCACTGTCACTTGTACTGTCTGTAGTGACAGTGGGTGGGTGGTGTGGAAATGTACTTAACTAAAGTTCGTTGGGTGCACATGCACCGATAAACTAGCGCCCCCTGAGAGTGGTGCGGAAATGACAGTACAAGTGACAGTGACAGTGCAGCGAGGATGTTCGAGAAACATCCGAAGTGCCAAAAGTGACTAACACCGCTACTGAAGATGTCGAGCAGCCGAAACCGGTCTAGCAAAGGACAAACCAGAGGTAGACAAAAACACACGAAATCTACGGTATTCCAACCCCTCGCAGACCACAAAACAGGTATGTTAAACTAGGAATTTTTGTTGAAGTTTTTCTGGCTTGGATTTGTTTGATAGCTAATTCTTGTTTTCTTTTTCCTACTTATTATTCAATTGTAACTAGGAAGTCGTTGCCAAGGCGACCCGCATTATAATGATATTAATGTTTAGTACTATTTTGTATCGTTTACTATCCATCGTTGCCGCGGCAAACTGTATTGTACATTGTAAAGAAAATAACTTTTTATTATACATAGTCCACCGACCCATCGTATAGCCAGCACTGAAAGAGAATAGTCAACTCTGTTTTCCGCTCGGAGTTGTCCTTTCGCGTTGGTCGATACTCTGACTGGAAGCTTTCGGCCGTTCGGTCCAGTGGAGTGGCGTGAATCAACACGTCGTGACTTTTGGCCAAGTGAATGGGGGTTGTCGGGGTGCGGCCTCTCTAAATGGTAGGGCCGGTGCCCTACTGGAGCCCGCTTTCTACAGCCTTCCCTTTTGTCCTGTGTTAGTAGTGCCCCAACTCCCTTTAACCTTTACGCCCTTCTGAATTCGAATGTATGAGATAATGGCGAGAGGGTAATTGTGCTAGTTCAATTCTGTTCTACTGTTTATTTAGACATATTTGGAATTGGCGGTATACAGATCGACGTGAAATAATTATCTAAACTCAGCTTGATGCAGTTAGTAAAGTCCCTCGAATTCCAAATATATCCGTGTATTTAGAGTAATAACTTTTTTTTGTTTACGATTAATTCAAAGTTAACAGGAGTTCTGAGTATTAACATATTAATAATAATTATGTCGTATTAATCTGATAATATTAATAATAATAATAAATGGGTGGTAGTAATAATAGTTTATTTAATATAACAGTGGTTTTTAATGATGTTAATATTATATTGCTTTTAATAATAATTATACCAATAACATCATATCACTATATAATATTAATATAGCCATTAAGTAATATTTTAGTAATTTCAATTTAAAAAGTTAATTAATCATATGCTGTACAATACTGTTTAGATGTCTTACCCTTCCACCTTATGACCCCTTCCCTAATGGCATATATGCACATCAATATTTGTACCAACTGTTAAAGCACTAATGATTAACAGATGTACCCAGACGATATTTCATATTGGTTAATCATATCATTAAACCATAATCGTTAGCCTGTAGAGTTTGTTTCGTTGAATTTCTAAAATTACTCGGGCGAGAGAAATAAATCGTTAATTTGTAACAAACTTTGGACGCCGACTTTTCCCGGCCTAGTGCACAGAAAGTTAGGGCCAGGAAATGGGCCAATTTATAATTCGAATCCCCAATTTATCATTACCGTTATCGGTTAGAGAAAAGCTTCTCCGGTTTTTTCGTTAAATCCGTCCAAAAAACCGCCGGAACTGGCCTCGGGCGGAGAGCAATCCCAATTTTGCCCCAATTCGCGTTTTGGAATTCGTTGGTCGGATTGAATTTTTTTGATATTACCTGATCAGTATCCAGCGATTGAATTATCCACACATATTTACTTCTAAATCTAATATCTCAAACTACGAACGGCTTATGCGATTTGAAGTATTACTTCAAAAAATATATCATACTGATTTGTATGACATATTTTATGAAAATTATAAAAAATGATTAAAACTACCAGCGTAATAGACCGGGTTTCGACTTCTCGCCACGTTAGATGATTGGACGAAATTTAATACGTTTTTATAGTGGTATGCTTCTGGCCATAGGCTACTAAAGCGAGTGGTGACAAAATATTTGTATATTCGAAATATGCAAATGCGGAAAACTGCATGTTTACTGAATGTTAATGGTGTCCAAACTCTAACTAAAAACGTTGCTAAAAATAATTTCCAAGCTATTTCAAAAACTCGAAAGGGGGTTATTTATTCCTCGGACGAAGAAATGTGGCTACATTACTTTATGGAGTCGTAATTTGAAAAAAAATGTCTACATTTGAGTCCGGTAATAGATATAATAATACACAAATGCACATGTTGTATTAACAAGGAACTGAAGCCACGTGTTATTGAATTACTGGGACATACATGCACTGTCAAATACAATATTAACTGGGGCTAGGTATTGTTGGCTGGAGGTCGGTTTCGCTCCTACCGCACTCCGGAGATGTTCGGGTAGCGACCCGAGCGACGTCCAACCATTTGTCAGAACTCGCAGAAATATTTATGGAGGTCGGTTGGGTCCGTTTTAGAATTTGTCGCACGTCCGCAAAGTAGGAGAGAAAGAAAGAAAGAAAGAAAGAGAATGAGAGTCCTCGATAAATTATGCATGTTCAGCAGTGTACAAGAGGGACAGTCGGGCCAACAACAGTTGGTGTGCCGAATTTTTATTCCGGCTAGTTGGAAAATTATCGCCTAATAAATTTATCTTTATAGAAGTCACCTTTATTTAGGTATAACGGAATATAGTGTGTGCTTTATGTATATATACGTCCTCTTAGCAGGGAGAGAGATAACATAAAATAAATATTTGTCTGTCTAGATTAATTTCCAGTGCGTACATGATTTTATATTTTATAAATTATTGCATTTATATTTTGTTAATTACTATACTTTAAGCTGTGATAGACTTTAATGAAACAAATATTTTACACATTTATGTAACGCGACCGGGGATATTAAGCGAGGTCTTACATGACGGTAATCGTCCGAAATAGCGGTACAAAGTCGGTTAAAAAGCTTGGTAACGTCCGTTCTAATTTCGCTGCGGTATCACATCTGCTATGCAAATTGATTTTATTGTTCCGCTGCATCCAAATGAATCCAAAAAAGTGCGTCACATTTTTTATAAGTGCCTTCGTGTGGGAAGAAATTCTAAGGGAAGGGATGAAAGAGTGTCCGAGGGAATTTCGCTAATAGCTGAACTTCTGACGTCTGCATCGTATCTTGGGAAGTTTGCCGAAAGGATTCATTATCGCCCCGGGAAGATTTATTAACATTCTCCTGTGGGGCGCTTCAACTTATAACGGATGCCTCCCCCCAGTTATGAACTTTAGAGTGGGCTTTCAGATACGTGGGCAATGTGTCTGGACGAACTAAAGAGAGGCCGTTTTCGAAATCGAGATGAACGATTCTCGACTAGAAATATTTCTCCTGTACTTCCATTCTGATTGCAGGGGACCGAGCTGAATTTTAGAGCCCTGCTCGTAGAATCAGAGCTAATTAGCTCCGAGCTAAATCAACAAACTAAGCGTACTAAATGAGCAAATACCTGAAAATTAAGTGGCTGATATTAGTGAAGTCCCCATCGTGACGTTTTAACCCCATCATTCTCGGTATCTGTTGCCACCCCTCATTACTTTCAACCTTTGGTACACTGATTTCACATTCATGCTGGTAAATATTACTTTTCATTTTCTCTGTTTACTTTAAACATCATATTTTTGGAAACCAGTCGATAGTGAGAAAATATTCACTTAGTTTAATTTTGGTAATAATTAGAGACGAGTATTTTTAAAATGTTACTGTTTATCGTATAGCCAAAGTGTCGGTCGTGGTCAACGACCAAGGGCAATGGACAGAAGGGATTTTTATGTTCGCCGGAAAATGTTGAGGTTAACACTTCGGGGTAACGCCTAGCCTAATGTCTTCCACCGGATACCGTTCGATAAAGGCCATTCGGTCCGTTTTATTGGTTTGCGTGGAATGGTGAGATTGCAGCCGGCCGTAAACTGCTAAGAAATGGAGCGCACTAAGAGTTGTTTTATAAATGTGTATATTGGCGCGGACCTTTGGGTTTCGGGCCGCGATCCGATTTTATGTGAGCCGCCGGGTTTGGCGGGCGGTAGGTCAAAAGTGCGCGGATAACGCGCCGGCTCCGGCCATTTATCATCTGTGCCGATACAGGCCGGCCTCTCATCGGAATTTTATTTACGACGCCCAGCGCCACCTTTTATACGGAGGCCGGACCCTCCCAATTGTAGCCGATGGTCCGAACGGCCAGAATAATCTGCTCGTGGAAACCTCCGATAAACCCCGTCCTGCCCCCGGCTGCGGCCCACAAAAGAAGACCGAGTCGATTAACCATGGCCTATCATAATACGAGTGGGGTTATTTCCTTCTACTCTATAATAGTATACGGTGCTTTATACTCAGCAACCGCCCAATGTTTGGTTCAAAACTAAATATTTCATCGCGGTAGTTCTTCCTCCTAAAATGTATTTCCGGAAGAAATGCAGACATTATGAATTATTTGTAGAGAAGCTTATATATTAATTGTTTCATACTTGATTTAGGATTAGTGCGAATAATTTCATAATAATAACAGTTAACACAGTTTAAACGAATGTTATAGATCGACAACCGGATTAAATACAAGCTCATATAATAAGAACGAAAATACGGCGCTTGATACTTGACCCGCAGTACAGGCAAGTTATGCGGTTCTAGTATTAGCGCCGTGTTTCTATAGTCATTAAATTATTCTGTATGTTTAATAGGATTTCTATTTTCTATTATGTTAATCCTAATTATATATTTCTAATTAATTATCACGTTATTCTAATAAACAATAATAGAACGAGAATTATCCCACATATATGTATATATAGTTATGTCATACTTATTATATAGTAAGTGTACATTGGGCTGGGGCACCCTATACAGTAGTTGAACGAAGTGCGGATCGATTGTAATAAGCTGTTAAATGGCAGGGAAGGGAGACACGTGGACCGCGGACGACGTTGATTAACTGGTCACTTCCCCCTGGGATGTGAGAAACCTTCCCTTCGACTACCGAAACCAATCCCAGAAATCTAATAACATTTTCAATAGGTGCTCCGAGAAATAGATTCTTTTGGCGCCGGTTCAACGTCACGTACTCCAAAAAACATAGAATTCAACTTCATGATACCTGTTTAGGGGTCCGCGAAGGTTTGAGATTTAATCACTGTTGCAATCCTGATTCGCCACATGCTTATTTAGTCCACTAAACTAATTTCTGCTTCTGGCATACGTCAATAGCTTGCCGTCAGAAAACTGCCTCAGGTTTTGGTTGTTGGCATTTTCTTCAATTTTTGTAATGACTAAAAGAAACGTCAGTAGTTTCAGTAAATTAAAGTATGACAACTTTGAAATATATATATATATATATATATATATATATATATATATATATATATATACACACACACACACACACACACACATATGCAGGATATAATTGTTTCTATTAGAATAAAGTGATAATTAATTAGAAATATATAATTAGGAAAAATATAAAAGAAAATAGAAATCCTATTCAAAATACAGAACAATTTAATTATTACAGAAACACGGCGCGAATACTAAAACCGCATAGCTTGCTTGTATTGCGCGTCAAGTATCAAGCGCCGTATTTTCTTTCATATTGAATGAACTTGTATTTAATCTTATTGCGGATCTAGGATTGGGTGTAATACAGGAGGAGTACTAAATTATAAATATTATAGATACATGGGAAGGTGAAAAAACTGATAATATGAAAATAACAAGAATAGCGGTCGCAATTTAAACAAAAGTTTTATATAATTTTATTTCCAGAACAAAAACATAGCATACATTGTTAGGTAGTAAAAACCGCGACAGGCATCGAGATGAAAATCCTTTTATATAACCTTGGACCTTTCTGAACATGTGACATGCATTCGTATTTATATGAAATGGAGGGACGATATAGGAAGATAGTTAGGCGGAGGGGCGGAGGGGCGTCGGAAATGGAGAGAACACGAGCCGGCGACCGACTTGTGTTTGTTCCTTGATTGTTTGAATTTCAACCGACCGAAACGCTTTCCGAGTCTCACGCCCAATCAAGTCCACGAACAAAGTTAGGCTGAGGGGTGAGGAAGAAGGGGTTGCCGGCCCGACCCCAAGAACTCACCAACTCCTCCAATTCCGACGGAACGTAGCCACACAATTATGACTTTATATGGATATTGGATAAATTATATTCAAATAAGCGCGGCCGCCGTCGAACCCCAGAGCCAGAAATAAATTAATATCTCGTACTTAAAATGTCCTATAACACTTGTATTGGGTTTACATAGAATTGTCATTCCTGACTAGTATTCTTACAACTACATTTTGAAATCTGTCTGAAGTTACATTAAACACTTCCATTGTCATATATTTAATAGTTTTTTATATCTATAAATAGAACTGGAAATATCCTTTATTTGAATGTGTATATTGTATTCACAAGGTCGAAATACTCGTACTACAAAATTGGACCAGAAATATTGCAAATGTTGCGGTCTAATGTCTATATATTATACACAACTTGCTATTAACTGAAACCGAGTAATCGAGGTAGGGATTTTTATCGCATACACTCAAATATTTAAAACCTGTACTGGCTAGCAGATGAAAAGCAAATACAATTTACGAATCGCAACAAATCGGAGGATTTTATTTAGGAATAGGAATTTTTCAGTGTATAAAGAATAATCCTCAGTAGATCGTGCTCAAGTCACCCATTACTATTATTAACATTCAATGATATATAATAATTCATATTTCTATTACTTTAAAAATTATCATTTTCTTATTTCATCATAAGCAAATTTAGGAAACTCATAAAGCAGGTATGATGATTTTCACACGTATTAACTCTCTATGAGCCGGAATTTTATTTTAAATCCAAAAAAATTGGGGGAATGAAAAATCAGCAATTATAAACCTATATGTGCAAATGACAAAAAAATTGATATTGGTTGTCTTGACAACGTTATAGGATTAAGATTTATGCGCCATCTCACAAAAAGCTATAATTATTTGGTAAAATCTCGATAAATTGATATCTAACCTGAAAATTACACGGGCCCATAGGGGGTTAAAATTCTTATAGATATATTAGTCTTCATAAGTGAAATTTGTTAACGCGCAAAGAAATATCACTATATAAAATGCTATCCATCGTATTGTATAGTTTGGAATGGGTGTGTTAAATTCGAAGGAGGTCAGGCCATTTTCGGGTGTAATTCCTGCCGCCTTTCTTTCTTTGTCCATTATAAATACAAAGTGTTAGTGTAGGTGTGGGTGTGAACCTTTCCCTTACTTATACAGCGGTCAGACAAAAAGGAGGACTCGTTTGAGTGGGCGCTCCCGGATTGATGAGTCCCGGCAAAAAACCGGAATATCCTTTGTCGTCGACTCGAGGAGGCGGTTAACCAATTTCATGACAAAAGGACGTGCATTATCCTTCCTTGACTGTTCTTAAAAATGATAATGCAACGTTATTTAAGACGAAAATACCTTTCGTTCGAGGTCGGTCAAGATTGTAAAGTCTTACCAGTGGCCAGTGTAAAAGTTTGAGCCGTATAACGGTATCTGCTGCCGAGTCAATTCTCCGAATGGATATTGTACTGAGATTGATCGTCAGAGGCGTATGTGACGGCTCGTGGATCAATCGAGTATGACTAAGGATAGCTTGAAGAGCTGTCAAATAGTGTTGTCCACGGACAGAGGCCGAGAACATGTTATGGCCAAGAGTCGGTCTCACTCGTGTGGACAGAGGAAGGCGCGACAGGTGGGTCGATATGGACCTCCTCTACCAGCCTCTATTGCAATTAATACTTTATTACTCTAGTTTAATCTAGTTAGTTTAATACTCCAGTTGCTGACCTAGGTTGGGCACTGAATGATGACTCAAGCTAGGATCCATCTGAGAGGGATGGAAGAAACCTATATTTTAAAAAATTGTTCGTATCATAAAGACAGTATTCCCCCAGGTATTCCGAGGAGACAGTCAAGTCATCGAATTTAATACATCACAATCTTGACGTTCAATAAAAATCAGTAGAAATCATCGACAATATATAATACCTTATAAAATCTCCACAATTGAGTTATGTTTCCTTTTGTACCACCGTTCATTCATAATCTCGATCTTACACTATTAATATTTTGCTCATTATATGGTCGATATTATTATTTTGTGTAAATTCTCCCCCAGGATAACTCTAGTTCGTGTGATTTGTCTTCACTCTCCAACCTGATTATTTGCTAGTTTCAGATTCTCGCCACCGTCAGTAGCATTCCATCAGTTTATTATCGGGACAACTGTCCAACTGTGTTGGTCTCCGATGAAGCAGGTTGTCTATATTGTTACTATCAACTGATATACTGTGAGATGAAGGACTAAAATATTCAGTGAAGTGTTTGAAGTACACAGTTACTATTGTTGTGATTTAGGTCGTTGAAGTGATATATATTATTTTCTTTGTTAAGGGCGTGAATATGAAAATGAACTGGAAATATAGCGGAGTGAAATTACAAAATTGACAGACGTTTAATTCGCGATTCAGTAGAAACAGTCAACCTTTTCCTAAATGTAAATCCCGCCAGATTTGTAACCTGAGTCAATTCATCGGAGCGGAAAATTAAACGGAAGCGTTCCGTCTTACGCTTGATCGATTCCGCTTCAAATTTCATCCTCATGCAGATATCCTCATTCTGGTGCAATATACGTTCTTAAACTTATCTCGATATCACCGGTATCGTGAAATTCCGTTAAATCAAATGTAATTTCCCAAAATACCACGATACCGATGTACCTGTTCGCGCGGATTAATTTTATAATAACCAGATTCAACGTTCAAAGTTACCGGGATAACGATTTATGAAAATTGTGGGTTGCAATTGTTGTTGGTATATATATATATATATATATATATATATATATATATATATATATATTTGTAGTTCATATACGATTCCGTTCTGCTGGAACTATGCTCTCGAAAATTCACCTTCTGTGTCAGTAGCGGTGGTATGTCATCACCCCGTCATAGAGGCTACTAACGAAGCTCCCGGAACACCTGCATATTGTACTATAATATATCAAAGGACGAGGAAATAAACGAGAGAGATGGGTTAGTCAGAGAGGACGACCCTCTGGTTAGTTTAGTAGAGGGTCGTGCTCAAACGCCAATTTCAGTCTTATTATTCTGTGATTAAGACATTCTTCGAGACATATATATATATATATATATATATATATGAATGTGTGTTCGTTTGGCCAGTATATTTCACACTCAGCCAAACCGTGGAGTTGGATAAGATAGTGACGACCGCCATACTAAATACTCGAAACGACGGCCCGGTTTACGACTCCCCCTCCCGCCGTAGAGAAGAAGAAGAAACTCGAACAAGATTTTATTCGGAGAAGGGAGTTAAAGTGAAGCTTTGCGCTTGTTGATGTAGGGGAAGGGACAATAAAAACTGGATACGATCCCGCAACGCCCAACTGGGCCGGCGGCAAGAAATGTCTCCCCACTTTCGGAACGTCCAATAGCTCTGCGGAATACGCGCGAAACAATAACTGCTACGCATAAATTAGACTCGGGTTTATATCGCGGCTCCGATAAGGGAATACATTCAGGGGTGTAAATTCAGAGAATACACAGTTGCCTTTAACGCTTCGCCGGGTATTTTGTTTCGAAAGAGCAATTTCTTCGAAACACGTTCTGAATCAGGTGAATACCACCTAGTAACTGAAATTCAATAGGAATAGTTGTTCTATACAACGTAAGACAAACTATTTTCTCATTGCGAGAATCATTTGTATTGAAAGATATACCTTTCGTTTAGTCCGGGCTCCATTTTATAATAAACGACATTTTATAGGAATAAAAACTTTAAAAAGAGAAATGAATATTCCAATCTACTTTACTGATTTCAGAGACCATAGAAGTCTGAATATTCATTTCGTTAGATATTTCTAAGTGAATATAGATATTCACCTTTTCTACTGAAAACGAATATATATTCCACTCGAATTTCCCCTATTGAAAATACGAATTCTACTGACAGATGGAGAGGAAGGGAATTTCAGGGAAAAACTGAAAATAATAAAATAAAGAAATTAAATAGATAGAGGTCACAAAGGGCGGTCTCAAATATTCCTGGCAAAAATGCTCGTAACCGAAATTTCCCTTCCTTTATTTATTGTACACTCGACATATACAACTGTTGTAAGTACAATTGAAGTTTATTAATTTTTTCTTTAATTAAGCCGTCATGGGGAGATAATGGATGGCTGACAGAGGAGAGGGCTTCAACGAATGAGTAACCGAAATAAGTTCCATCCGGATTAGCTCGGTGTAATTACGTAATGAAAATTAAGTTAATGCTTGTTTCAACACGGGCGTGTACCTATTTATACAGAAGAGAACTCGGCGAAGCCTAACACACATGAATGTGTGCAGGAATGATTAATAGGGTTAGAGTTCATATTGGTTTTTTCCGTGAGAACCATTCTTCTAGGTAAATAGCAATACTAAATTTGATATTCGTTGGACGTTTTCGCAATTCCTGCGGTCAATTTAAATTGGACTTACAATAACGTATTTAAATCGATACTTAGCCTTGCCCTCCTGTTCAGTTCAACAATGCTCCTATTCCCACCCATCAGCAGGCTCTCTACCTGGGACTCTACATAGACAAAAGACTCACGTGGAACCCCCATACGCGACTCAAAAGAACAGACCTCAACCGCAAATTTGGACTGCTGAGACCTCTTTTGAAAAAGACATCAAAACTGACAGTAGACAACAAACTTACAATATACAAATCCATTTTAAAACCGACATGGACTTACGGAATAGAGCTATGGGGTTCCGCTAAGAAATCCAACATCGCCCGCATCCAGAGATTCCAATCAAAAGTCCTTCGTACCATCCTTAATGCTCCCTGGTATGTTTCTAACCGAACAATCCATAATGACCACAACATACCGACAGTCGACGTCGCAAAATCACGCTTCCTTAAATTCCATTCCCGCCTCTCCCACATCCAAACCCACTCGTTCAGTCCCTTTCCTCTGTTTCCCATCCACTATCTCCCCCGCGTCGGCTCAAACGCCACTGGCCCAGAGATCTTCTTAGCCCGAAGCCATAAACTGTTCGTGTGGAAAAAGTGCCATCATTGGGTGGTCTCTTTTATCGAGACATTCGTGTGAAAAGAAAACACTCATCAGTTGTACCCATAACTATACATTGTACAAAAATAAAAAAAAGGTTAAAAAAAATCGATACTTATGTGATAAGGATAAATCGGAAAAAATCTAGCCGGCTTTATTTGTCGCAAGAGAGCTTCGGTCCTCTCTTTATTTAGGTGGAAAGACTATGGCCCAGACACTGTGCACTTAACCCGCGCTCAGTCCGGCGCTATATTCCCTTTTAAAAGGTCAGACAAGAAACAAGGTTTTAAGAGTCCGACTGTAGCCCGCCGCGCTGTCTTCTTATTTGTGTCCAATATACCCCCCTACTATTTATTCGGCCCTCAACGCGAGAACAACCCCCGGTTGAGAAAGTGGTGGTTCGGGCCGGCAAATTTACGAGGCCTACTACACTCCCCGGGCCCGAGTGCCCTATGGTTCGGTTAGCATATAAATTGGAACCGGGGGCCGGGCGCAGTGGCAGATATGAAATTCCAATGTAAACCTCGAGGATTAATCATAGGAATACTGGCATACCCATCGCGTCGGACAAATACATATGCGTGTCGCTCTCTCCCATACTAGCCCACGCAACTGTTTAATAACATTGATACATCGACCAGTCGGGGAAACGGTATTACGGTAAACCCAGAAAATACTAATTACTGCCAATACTAATTATGATAACATGGATGTGGGTTTGAAAATATGTCATATTATATATACGTCATTTTTAGTTATCTGTATAACTTAAATTAGTATCCCTTTGTCTTTATATTATATATTAAATAAAAATACAGGTTAATTCTACATTCTTTTCCAACAATCATACTACATAAGTGGTGGCATCAATTACCTTCAATCAAATGTCCGTTACATATCTTATAAAGTATAACATAATAACACATATCCACATATGATATCTCCTATCATAGGCAAGGAGGATTTTGTCGGTAATTATTAAGGAAATTACGCACTGTCACTCTCAAATAATTGCCCGAAGTAATACTACTTCTGCGAGAAGCCAAAACCGGTCCAAGTACTGAAAATTCTAAGCTACAGGAAGTACCGTGGGTATGACGTATATATAATATAAAATACCATCCCTTAAAGTTCAACCCCTCTTAAGGGATGAGAAGCCAGATATTGAACCGAATTAATTACGCCTTCCAGTTCATACGTTTTCCATTGACTTGTACTTTGATTTATCGACTCATAACTCGTAACGCATCGCTCCGCTCCGATGAGCCATTTCACATAACCAGAAGTGAGCACAAATCAAGCGTTTCTTATTGGTCCATTTTTCCATTCTTCCCTGTCCATTAATCTGAGCAATTTATGAATACCTGCACTCGACATCCCGCCTTTCCGGTTGCCAACACGGCCGACGTATCTGCGCTCGAATCGATACCTCAATTCGAAAATAGTGTGTTTTAATCGCATTTAAAATCCCATCTCAAAATTATATAACATATTGAAATAATTATTATACCTTAATGAGATACAAACTAAATCTCTGATTAAATAAATCAACCGTGATGAAGAATTATTATTTCTTCTGGGGATGCTGGTCATATATGAATGAATTTTCCCTTTAATAACTACCCCTCTTCTCAAACCTACTTTCATTACATAAAAGCGTTTCACCACTTTTAATTTGAATGCGGCGGCCATACAACTGCCCGTTGGTGGGATGCAATGGTTACTGAACAAACTCCCCAACAGAATACTAATCAGCATACTGGATTTTACGAATCCTGGTTGTAGGACCGACAATTTTAATTGAATTACTAGACCGGACCTCGCAAATACCATTATGATCATTAGAAACTAAAGTATGTAGTTACTGTATTAACACGGCGCTAATACTAAAACCGCATAGCTCCCTTGTATGGCGGGTCAAGTATCAAGCGCCGTATTTTCTTTCTTCAAATCACCACGTAATATTTTCCTATTGATTTTAATTAAATAGGATTAACTTAACTAATCATTATCTAATCTGAATTTTTAGTTTGATAAAGGTTTGCTTCACGAAATGTTACACAAAACGAAAATCTTTTTAATTTTAAATGGTATGTATGTTCTACTTAAATTTGTTAACATTCAACTGTACCAGGCACAAGTCAGCTCGTGGTTAACCTCCCGCCTTATGAGCCAAACGTACTCGGATTCAATCTCTGAATATGTCAGAATAAGTTAAAAAATTCTTGACCCACCGCTGGGAATCCAGACTTAGGAATGCGGAGGTATGGGGATGCCTGAGTTGCTAAATCGAAATAAAGATTTCACATTCTCTTTCTTATAAAAAATATGCGCTGAAATATTCATGATGCTGCATTTATTTTTTCACAATAATTTGTACATATCAAAAACGTCTACATATCGTTATTAAAATGAAACGCGATCTAATGCGTCATGTACAAATCAAGATGAATCTTAGATTTGAACATTTACAGAATCGTAGTTTCAAATGAAATCATAGTTTTACTGTTTGTTAAATCAGTTTGTAAGACTTCTTTGTTTAAACAACCACTCGTTGAAAATTGCGAATTGAATAACCCATTTCGGTATTATAAAATTTTACTTAATCACTCGGCGCTAATACCGAGGCTGCATAACAGTCTTGTGTTGCGGGACAAGTATCAAGCGCCGGATGAAGTATCTAATTTTTATGTATTGATATAGTTTCAGTCATTCGTTAGTTAGAGTCTACTTATGATAAAATGAGGCACGTAGTTAATATATTCATTCATATTACTTCATTCATACTACATTACTACATTCATATCACTTTTCGGGATATAATGGTGAGTACTTGGGCGTACATCCAACGTAATGCAACTGAGATAACCCGCGTGCGATGAGATTAACCGCTTTTGTATCTTCGTAAGTTGTTTTCGACTGGAGTGTTTCTTCAGCTCGGAGAACCAGGAAAGGTAATAAAAACAACTTTATACTGCTCGAGTTCCCGAGCGCTGTTTTTTCAACAAACCGAATCCAGGGATTTTCTCGCCTCGAGGCCAAGAAAACTAAAGGCGATTGTTTCCCCGGCGTTGTTTATCCGAACCTTTTTAGTGCTCCTTGAGAACCGGCCACTAAACCCTGCCACTACCGGAATCAGTTGACCTCGCGGGCACAACAATTCAGATAGATGTAGTCTTTTCCACATAAGTAATTTAGTTAATGTATTTAATTAAATTAAAAGTACCACACACTAGTCTTTCATTACATTATTATGTTTTTTAGATAGTTTATATAATAACTATTAATTCCAGTTCAATATTTAAATAAATAATTCCAACAGCAATGATTATAATTAACAATAAGGTTTAATAAATGACAGCAAATGTCAAACTATAACAATATTATCAGATTTTATTTGGTTTAAGATATATGGAAATATAAAATGAATAGAATTGTTTCTTCGAACGGAAATTGTAAACGGTTATCTTACCCCATAAAATAAAACGGATTTATACATATTTTATGAAGGGATTCTCGCAGAAAAATCTTAATATCCCCCGGCTTGGAATATACGCTTGGGCTATTAAGTGGACAAATGAATGGCCCTGTATAAGCCCATTCTCGCACCCTGCCCCCCCTCAACCAGTCCGAAGGAGGGCAATGAAGTGGCCCCACCCGCCCCCGCCACCAACAACAATTGCCAACCACTAAACCCGTATAATCTCATTTCTACGAACAATTAAGAAATACAAAACAAAAATCCGACGAAAAATATTTAGTACAAAAGTTTTACACTAAAATCCAGTAGAAAGTGCAGCTTTTCGGCGCCAAATTACAATCTAGCCTCTCCGTCCGGTACCTATTCCAATTCTACATTTAACCGGGTAATTTAAATTCCGAATGATTATTTCTAAACTGAAAAAAATTATTGATTATTGAATCAATAAATAAATATAATTTTGCATAATATTTAGAGTACTCAAGAGATTACTAAGATATCTTCCTGTGATAAGTTAAACCCAGCTTTGTTAAATTAATTTATTGGTTTATCGGTACTTTAGTTAAGTACATTTCCGCACCACCCTCAGGGGGCGCTAGTATATCGGTACAAGTGGACCCAACGAACTTTAGTTATGTACATTTCCGCACCACACTCAGGGGGGCGCTAGTTTATCGGTGCAAGTGCACCCATCGTACTTTAGTTAAGTAGATTTCCGCACCACCCTCAGGGGGCGCTAGTTTATCGGTGCAAATGGACCCAACGAACCTTACTTAAGTACATTTCCGCACCACGCTCAGGGGCGCTAGTTTATCGGTGCAAGTGCGCCCAACGAACTTTAGTTAAGTACATTTCCACACCCCCAACTGTCACAGTACAGACAGTACAAGTGACAGTGACAGTGCAGTGAGGATGCCCAAAAAACATCCAAAGTGCCAAAGTGACTAACACCGCTACTGCAGCCGAAACCGGTCTAGCAAAAGACCAAACCAGCGAGAGGAGACAGAAACACACGAAATCTACGGTATTCCAACTCCTCGCAGACCACAAAACAGGTATTCTAAGCTAGTTCTTTCCATATTTATTGAGCGTCAAGTTCACCGTTGTAATCTCGTTCATCTATTTTCAAACAGTTAAACTGAGCAAGATTACTCATTACAGATACGCGAGGGGAACAAGTCAAGTATCGAAAGTTTGCGCTTAGTTCAAAATTTCGAGTTAAATATAAATGGACTTAGTATTGAAACCGCAAGCCCTACCGTTTGGAGAGGGCCCATTAAACATGCCCCGCTGAAACTAATTAGCTCGTCCGATTATTAAACCAGTGACGTACATCAAAGGGATAATTTCTACCAACGAATACAACTGCCTGCCGTAGGGCCCCCTATATAAATATTTCAAAACGAAAACAGATCGTTTTTATGACACAATAAACCCTATATCGCGTATTAATGTATTCGAGTAACGCGCTCTGTTTCTTTCATAAAACAGCGCTCGACAGTTTGACAAATAGGTTTGTGCGATACACAGAAACTTTTAATTTGAACAAGCTCAAATATTATTTTTCAATAGAGAGGAATCGAAAGGGTATTATAGCAGAATACAGAAACCTTGTCGCAAACTTCTATTATCGATGACTCACGATATGCAATATAAATGCAATATATATGCAATAATAAAAGGCGATGGAAGGCTTTTCCAAACCCTCAGGCGTAGAATAAATATTTTCTTTTGTAAGTTATAATCTCAACCAATGTTTCCTTGCGCTATGAGCTTTTTCATAAAAATATTTGCACCACTTTACAGCAATATATGATCCTCACGGCGGGGATTATAACCGTTTCAGAAAAATAGGGTATTCTACCTTCTTGTGATTTACTGTGCCTTGTCTGGTTCTATACTATTATACAGGTTTCAGCTTCAGACCACAGCAAGTACCATTGGTTTGGTAATGCATAAAGTTCACAGTGGGTAATTAATTTCACCAATTAAGTCATCAATGAATAACGTTACAGTTAAAATCGTATGAACCTCAAGAAGGGTATTGTTTTATATTTTGTACCCAGGTCACAGATTCCTATATTTTTCAAATGCAATTGCAAAGAGTTTATGAATTAATTCATGAGATATCTGTCAATTAATTTTCAACTCCATTTTAGTCTCATGAATATGGAAGTTTTGCGGTTTTGGGACGTGCACGTTCGACCACGAGTCTGTTTACATTGCCGATCATACTTTCACCACGAGGCAATACGCACTCATTTTACGACTGGTTTTACTGTTTTCCCTGTGACCGGCAAAGAACGCGATGAAACACTAAAAATAGTATTATGTTGAGTAACAGATGTGTTTAGAGTTAATAATATATTATTCGAAAATAAAACTGTATAATAACATTTGTGTCTAGTCAAATGGTACGAAAATTGGGAGAACTACGAGGTTCAAAGGTATAACATCCATAACAGCCTCATCAACCGGTGTAGTAGGTGAGGTGGACGGATACGTCCTGGGTGAACAGGCGAGTGCAAATAGTTCAAAGGGTTAATTTATGACCGATCCTGATTATGCCTCACCCTGACGGGGATGAGAATCTAATCACCGGGCTCGCTCATTCCCGATGCCGGCGTTCGCAAATGAAACAGAGGCGACAGCAACATCGGGGTCTAGAGTTTTTCTAAACCTTTTCCGTTGTGCAATTTCAAAAGAAAATTTGAATTCCAAATTAAATCTCTTAAACCGAGAGTCTCTTAAACCGTTAGGCGCTTAATGAAAATGGTCCTAATTTATGTATCCCTGGGCCAGTATTTATCGGATTGAAAAAAAAACCGTAATGCCTTACTCCCTTGGCTGAACCTAGACGGTTCATAGCATAAATCGAATACAGATATGTAGTGAGCCAATCTAATTTAGAACTAGCACTATGTACTAAAAACAATAAACCTATTGATAGTTTTGGATCGGTTGCAGGCATGTCAATGTTATCGCTTCTAAGAACTTAACGATTGTAATATCGGAATGCTATTGAACCGAATAAAAAATAAATTCGAGGGTATACAATATTCTGAATCCCGATAAAAAGTAGATCATCGAACTAGTAGATAGGGCTATATTTTATAGTCTCCTTTTCCAATGCCATACCGTCGTCATTTGCATTTTGAACGGTAGTCGATTGCGGAATTTTTGCTCTGTTAAACAAGAGACTGTTTGAAATAATGAAGACCGCTATTTGAAGTCGTCCGGCTCGGAGTGCTGTGTAGCGCGGTGCCAGGATGAAGCATTTAATTTAGTGTAACGGGAGGGGGCGTCCAGGAGTCGTATATCAAGGCGGACATAACGGCTCTCAGACCTCCTTCACTTCACCCTCCCTGGCCACGATTAATATAAGGCACAGCTGTCTCCCGCCGCACAGCTACTTCTCTCACCCCACGGCCGACTTCAACAGACCCCACACTTGTTAAACTGCAAACCGAAATCAATATCAAGGGGAACAACAGTTTTATGCGGAAACATTTTTTCAAGTAAAAGAACGCGATACGATTGGACAATAATTGTTCCAAGTGAGCAATATTTTGGTGACCGATTTATTTTCGCAGACGGAAATCAAATTTTGTTGTTTTTGTAAACGCCCCGGCCAATCGGTACAGAGGCTGCCATTTGTTTGATCTTACTTCAAATTCAAACGATCCAGTCGAATCTGAGCGTTTAATCGAAACCGGGTCCGGGATTAATAGGAATTGAGTGAAGCTGAAACCGGGAAGTTGTGAGGGGGGCGGGCGTTGAGAGGGCGGATCAATCTTTCTTTTGTGGCCAGAATTGAATTGGTTCACTCAATCACCCATAGTGGCCCTTGGGTGTGGGGGTCGTGGGAGGGGGTGGCGGCGGCAAGGGGTTGGAAGCCGGGGGCTGTGTGGGGCCCTGACCCAACTGCTCTCTGACACCTTCTAGAGTACGATATCTGACACCGGGGTGGTACGAGCAATTTTTAGGGCCGAGCGAATCGCCAAAGAACGGGTTATTTTCGTACACCTGCATTTCATTTTCGTTGCCTAACTAAAGAGTCAAAAGTGCAAGAGTTATTCAATACTACTAATATATAAGGTAATACATTGAAAAAATTATTTCCCTCACCAATTAAGTCTTCAGGGTGCCATCTAGAAGATCCCGCGTTCGAATCCCGGTGGCGGTCCGCACTTTCTGTCAATTAACAAATTTTGAATTAATTGACCGAGGACGTTATCCAGGACCGGTCGTTATATTAGACTATTATTAGGCACATCGGTGTAATAACACGGCGCTAATACTAAAAGTGCAACTCCCGTGCATTGCGGGTCAAGTATCAGCGCCGTATAGAATATAAAGTAATTGTGTCCGCGCGGCACCCGTATTTTGTAATAGTGAATATGGAGTGATATTAACAACTGTAACAGTTTAGTGATATCAATAATCACGACATGTAATGACAGGATATAGTTTCCGGAAGACTATAAAATCGTAAGTGATCATTTTTATTTCTTTAAAGAATAAATCCTGGATCTTTGTCTGCATAAATAAGTACATTCAGCATCACGTAAGAACTACATTCAAAGAATCATTTTTTGAATCATATATATATATATTTCTATATATATTGTTTCAACATAACTATGTATTTACTATTTATTAATATTTATGCGTTGTAAAAAGTACCTTCTGGAAGTTTCCTGAAAACGTTCAATTCCTTAGATTAGATGGATGTAATTACAATCAGAGTTTCCACACGACTGGTTGACAAGTTCCCGGTTAGGAAGGGAAACTGTGTCAAATCGCCAAGTTGGGACCGACTGCGGAGTTCGGAGTGGTTGGAGTGAAGGCGGCTTGGCCAACAGTTTCGGCGAAACACAAGTTTTCATTGTTCGGACGGGCTCAAGTCCGAGAATGGTCCTCCCCTGTTACCGGACTTAGCAGTCCTAAAACTTCAAAGCGTGCTCCGTTAATTGTCGGAACGCTTTCCTCGCGATGAGGACACCCCTTAATAGGAGTGTCGAAATGAAGAATTCTCTTTGATTATCCCAAAAATAGCAGGAAGCAAAAAAATTGTCACTTACGATTTTATAGTCTTCCAGAAACTATGTCCTGTCATCACATGTCGTGATTATCGATATCACTAAACTGTTACTGTTGTTAATATCACTCCATATTCACTATTATACCGACGGGTGTCGCGCGTACACACAATTACCTTGTATTCTATACGGCGCTGATACTTGACCCGCAATGCACGGGAGTTGCACTTTCAGTATTAGCGCCGTGTTATTAAACCGATGTTCCTAATAAAAATGTAATATAACGACCGGTCCTGGATAACATGCTCCAATAATAGAAATGAATGTTAACGATATACAAGAATTTTAATCTCATAAAACAATGATAAAAATATTATGATTCTCTAAAATTTGTTGTGCATTGTATTTTTCTTATTCTGTTCACTTTTAATCCATTTAATATTTCATCAAATATACACGATTCCTCTCATTTTTCTCAGACATATTAATTTCCCGACAGGCATATCCGGAGTAAAATAATGGCCATCAAGAGTAGTATAAATTATGAGTAATGTAAAAAAAAATTCTTCATTTATTTTCAACTACTCAAGTACTTCCTCATCCTCTAAAGAAAATATGGAAGTTTGAATTTGTTAGCTTTTATTAATTAAACGTTTGGCATATTCATATACACGATTGAAGAATAAATTAATCATTTTTATGTTTTAGATAAAATAAGGTTCGAATTAACCAGCTTCTCTTGCCCCATTAAACATCTCCTGTCCAATTTCAGTGTAGTGTCTTAAAACATTTTATAGCCCGAGGCAAGGATAACTCTCCCTCCTTCGAACTATTCTCTCAAGTGAAAGTAATATGTTCCTGTTAATGTACTTCGAGGATTAAACGATAAAGAAATTCGGTGTAATTACATCTGCCTCGTTCATTTAGAGTTAATTGCGGAAGTAATAGTTCAAATGGTCTCGCGAAGGGGGTGGTAAATTTTCATCCGCTCAGAGAATCGTATATTTAAGAATGTATTTGTTTTTATTGCTTAAATGAAGTATAATTTCAGTTTTATTGTTATAGTGGAATAAATCTAACCACGCCAGGGACTTTGTCCCTGAACTAGGGCAGGTTATGTCGCGTTTAATTTCACTGGCTGAAAATTACAATTCGAAAGCAACCGTTCGGAACGATGGCGGGGGTGACATGGTATCGTTACAGACGATATGGCCACAGCCATACCAGTATCACATAGGGGCACACACGAGCTCAATGGACCATATCTTTTGGAACAGACCAAATCAGCAAAATATAGACGTTTTCTCTACGAGCTAACACAGAACATTGCCTCACCGATCATTCTGAAATTAATGCTCGCTACGGGACTCAACAATTAAACATGGCGGTTAACTACACGCGTGTTTCAAGGAAAGTGAACGTTGAATTGTCCACCAAATTACAGAATACATGGTATGGCATATTATCAAACTGTGATCTCATGCTACGTATTGACAATATTAATACCCCGAATTTTCATTATATACACGGCGCTTGCTAATTGAACATAACTGTGAGGAAATTTTGCAGTTTTAGTGTTACAACCGTGGCATTTAGTTTACTGCACTAAACTATTTGATACAGAGCAGCAGGATTACAAAATCTCGTAAGTGATGATCAAAATTCATAGAATTATACCGGAGTTAATTTTGCAAATTGATGACAAAATATTAACTCGACACGATAGAATGGAATATCATGATTATTCCCTTCTCTGGAAATCAGAACAGTGGTATTAAAAAGACATACTTTAATAGGGACAAACGAGTCGCTTTTAGATTAATCCAAAATATCCCAACCAACATCAATGTGTCACTTTAATCAATATAATAAATCCGCTCCGTATATTATTTTTTGTGCATGTTTTTGTATTATAATGTTATTTGTTCTAAACATATGTTCCACCTCACAGATGTTTTCAGTGAAATAAAATCACCGGTATTATATCTGGTTCAATGGAATTTTTTTTATTTCCGTTGCTGCAATGTTAGTCTCACTTTGTTTTATTTTCAGAAATTCAGGAATTTTTCAGGCGTTGGAATTCAAGGCTTCCCCACTTTACCGTTTGCACAATTAATTAATTTTTTATTTTTTCAGAACGGAATAATCTACCCAGACGATAAAAGATCTTGTTATGCTATTAAAATATGACGATATTTTTCTCCTCCACGAATTTTTTTGAGGGCTGCATGTAAAGTTATTTAACATTCTGCCGGCTGGTTTAACCCTTTAGTTCCCTTAAAACTGTGGCCCTTTGAAAAGTCGCTTAATTCAGAGAAGACTAGCATGTTTCCTAATATACTAATCTCGTTAATTTTTTGTACAGAGGTTTCACTTACTGTGTTCCCTGTTGAACAATAAACGAACGAATGTGTGAAGATATAAATTGTCAAGAAACGCGTATTATAGCGAATTTCTCATTAGGATAATTAACGTTCGGGGGCTGAACCCGAAACACGGTTCATGATAAGAGATGAACCGAACAAGTGGTCCGGTCAAGTGTTATTGAATTGGTACGATGCTCACCACGATGACCCACTTAATAGTCGGAATTGAATCCCTGTTCTGCATTTACATAACGGTGTGTACCAGTGTACCCTGTTTACAGTGGCTCAAACGAGCAAACTCAGTAGGTGGTGCACCAGACATCGCTACTGGGCTCGGTCAGAGGTTGGGAAAAAATCGATTACTGATGAACAAATTTGCAGTCCGGTCTGCGGGCAAAGTGGACGTGGATACAACATACCGTGGGATAGATCGTTTCCGATGAAATTCCGTAGGCTCTGGGGCCATATATATGCCCCCGTGCGTGGTAGTATTGGCAAACAGGCGGGGGCTCCGGCTGCTTGTGGTCGCAAACAACATTCCCTGCCCTCCAGAATGACCCTTCAGTCGTCCAACCCTTCGAACGAATCTGTTTACAACCGGCACAAACCAGTGTTTTTCGACGCGAGAAAAACAATCCGAATTTTCCAACTTAATCCAGGAAGCGGCATCCTAACAACCAGAGTGTAGAACCGGCAATAATTCAAACTAGCCTGCCGCACTACACTCTGATATTCTTCCTGTTGGTTACAGTAGAGTAAGCACAGTAATGCATGCGGTACAACATTAAATATATTGCTTATCAATATTTCCTCAAATACAGTCTATAATTCTGTTGACTGGTATATTCTATTCGTTGCATTAACGGGAGCTACCCAGGCAGACTGATTTGTAGTATTTATATTGTAAAATTATGCGCTAGGAATGATATATCTACATAAATATATATATATATATATATATATATATATATATATATATATATATATATATACATTTTTCTAAAACCAAAAAAAGTGTTTTTACCAAAAAACATGGAAGTTACCAAATAAAATACACAAAACATATATATTAAGATGGCCATGTTATTAGAAATCAGCTGATAAGGTTGGCCACCATTTTTCTCGTCCCACCTGAAACGTCTGAAGTTATTAAATATGAGTGTTGCGCTGTTAATTAAGACATAGATATTTGTTCTACTGACAGATACTACCGACAATAACAATCGTAAACAATCGTAAACTTACAAATTTGAATTGGGAACTTTCTTTTATTTTACTGAAAGTGTCGGTTTCATTTATATTTTAGCGAAAGGCGTGCTCGAAATAGATCACAGGATGAGAATCGATATCATAAAAACATAGATTCGGCACATGGTCTATAATAAATCGTCTTACACACGCATTCCCAGGGCCTAAGCCCGTTTTGACCTCTGCCATTAAACGGAGCACATTGAAAGGGGATTAACCTTAACCGGATGATGGAAAATTAATTATTCGGAAATTATTAATTAACCGGCGCTAACGTCCGCGCTTATCGCGGCCGAGTGACCGTTCAGGTCTGAAATGTATAAATGGGGCTTATTTCAAAGCTGTAAGGTCATTAATTACATTCGAGTGAGACAATTTGGGCTGTCCACAGAGGTAGAGGAGATCTATAAATTATTTAGGTTTTAAATTTCTTCTCCCAACAAAAAGGTAAGGGAGGAGGGTTAAAAGAGATCGTTAAAAATGAATTAACCGGAGCATCTCCTGAGACGCCGCATTCTTTAAACAGTTTTTCTTTACTTTACGAACTTTGACGGCTAAATCAATACCGTTTTTACGGTAATGTAGGCCACAATTGTTATTAAACATGCAAATTATACGTACTCGCAGAATAGCCAATAAACATTTCGTCGGGTTAGAAGCTTAATTACACTTAATTACTTGCCGTGTACATTATAAAGCTCGAGTTACTATTACATAATATAAGTAATTACCGGCATTCAAGGTAGCAAAAGCAGCCGAGAGCGCTCCCTTAGAGCGGAGCGTTCATAAATGGAAGTGAGTTGGTTTTGTAAGAATCTTATCAAATACGAACTCGCTTCAGTTTTTATTATTATTAATTACTTCGAGCCATTATTATTATTATTTAACCTTCATTTGAAACATCAGTATATTTACATAAAGTAGTGAATGAACTTCGTAATGCGTGATCCAATCTACATTACTGGAAATGAATTTCCTCCGTTCTTCGAGTTCGGACTCGATTGCTTTAATTTCAGCTTAATTGAATTTTCTACCCGTTTTTAATTATCGGCCTAATTGGATGCAAATTGCTCATATTAATTATTCGGAAATGGCGGCCATACCGTGTCCTTGCGAAAATTGAATATTTTGATACGTATTTTAATAGAACAGACAATTACCAATTTTGTCAGCGGGATATGGTCGTATATTCAGACATATCAACTACTCCACTACTCTAAGATCTGCTCTGCGTTGAGATCTAATGCTACCTAAGAATAATATAACCTGGTTATATTTGAACACCGGTGTTGGTAATACTGCAGAAATTGTTCTTAAGGGTAAATATTCGTGAACGCATAGCGGGGCAATAGAGAATATTTCTGCTCTTACACCAATGCTATTGAATGAAGGTTTTAGTTGTGTTATATTTTTTCGTTTCGCCGATAATAATTGTCTAACAGAATAAAGTATTTTTTTGCGAAATCGGTGAGAATTCGATAAAGTTTTGTTAAAGTTCCTTTCTAATCTGAAAATGTCGCCCAGATGTACAAAACAGTAACCCTTTGAATCCGTAGACAGGATAGAGCTGCGATGACGACTGCGTTTGAAATTGACGCCGGATAATTCGTGGGCTTATTGGGGGAGGCTTCAAGTAAGTCAGTGGAATTGGACATTAACTCAAACGGGCGTTAAAGCGACGATTCTAATCAGCGTTTAATTGTCACCGTTCTGATTGATGCTGACGACCTTACCCCCGCGGCACTATTAAAACCCGTACCGGGCTTCCACGTGAAATATTTTACCGGCTGAAACGAACGTCAGGGGAATAATATGGTTTATGATCATATTCTCCGGTATAATTACTGATAATCCTGACATTCGATTGAAAAATATATCTCGTAATATTATAACCTTTCATATCAATTACAAATATTATAAACTTTTATATTATGGTTTATGATCCTTTTAGCTTAATCGAATAACGTATACCTCAACAATTTTTGTATTTGTACTCCGTAATTGTATTCAGTGTACAATATTCAAGAAACAAAGACGACGTAGAATCACTCACGATATTAGAAAGCCGTTTTATAGGTTATAAAATATATATACCCTCACTCTTGGTGGAACTGAGAGTATGCACTCAATGACCTCAAGAGTGATAATATTCCTAACCCCTCTACCAGGGATGTTATATTGAATTATATTTACTTCCGTCAAAACCCAATTATAAATTCAATTAAGGATGATTTATTACATTTTCCCATCATGATCCATCCTCGCCTGATTTACCACTATAATGGTCGAGAATGGAAATGTAGATAAATGGCAGTGAATAAAATATTATATAATAACCACTGACCATTTTGTGATTCCACGCGGTTTCCGTGATAATCCAAACAATATCAACGTCCGAATAACTAAACTAAATAAATACTATTTCGAACTTTGCAATTGAATTCATTGCGAGTGGTGTTCAAATAAGAATTGAGTTTCCTCCGGCTGAAAACTGAATTTGGCATTCAAAAATGCAAATATAATTTATTTCTGTAAACAAAGGGATTCTTGGATCTGCTTGAAGCTGCAGATTACTCGCCGCCCTTAAGCAAAAATGCCACCGAGCCCAAAGGTAGGGCAATTTCTGCAATTAGACACACGGAGCGGATAATACAATGCCAAAAATGTAAAATAATTCATGGGATTCAAGAGGGTAAACAATACCTGAATCTGGAATAATTTGAGAAATTATATTAAAATTCCCGAGTTTGATGCTCGTACATACTGTAAGGGGATGAATATATTGCATTTCGAGGGATTACATTAAGGAAGATCGTCTTCCTAATATAAAGGTGTAAAACACCTTAGTCCACAGCTCTTTGAATTATAACTAATTTAAACTACCCTGATAATGCTAAAATTCCTAAGAGTACTCCTCATGCATCCCATATTCCTTTATATGAACAATAATGATATTCGAATGCTTCAATTAAAACCAATTATCTTTATTTATGCAATTGAATAGTGAACGTTTTGGATACAACGTACGGACGTTAACCCACAAAAATTGCGGGGATCACCGGAAACACTTTCTATTTATCTGGACGTCACAGAATAAGTCTGATAATTGAGACTTGTTGTTATGGCACAATGCCATTTTTTTATTTGTGTTTTTCCTTAATTCGTATTGGCCATGGAGACAGTCCAAAATAAGTCCATAATTTGTTCCGTAAGACAGACAAGTGTCGCCAACAAAATTGTCTGCTTCCGGGGGGCGAATATGCGTGGACTGGAATTCTTTAGGGCTAGCGCCTTAATTAAGTTTCACTGCTCATGATGGAAGCTGGCATTAATTATTTTGCCCCACATTAAAATGCTGGATTCATTAATTTTGAAAAGTTCCCTACCTATTTGCATAATTATCGACATTAAATTTACATAAATTTGAGACGGTTTATTGAAAAAATCTGCGTTTTTTCTTCCTGTTCCAATGAACGAAAAATCACCTTTCCTTTCTTGTTTCCCAACAATCATTAACTAGTGCTAAGCTAGACCGGTGTCTGCTTTTCTGCTTCGTCAATATTTTTCTGTAATCTACAGTTTGATAATATTTATTTCAGCCAATTGAAAAGTAAATTTGTGGAGACTGGAAGTCGTAAACATTAACTTATTATTTATAATTAATTACTAGGTTACGGGCATTATTATTTAGGTGGAAGGAAGTTTCGTAAGAATGATTTATACAGCTTTCAGGCACTATAATATGCAGCACCGGTTCAAAGAAAATCCCTGATGAAACTTCTATAATGCTTCATCTAGAATGACTTGCTGCCGTCTGGGTTTTACGGGAACACAATAGCTAAGCGGATACTGAACGGGCGGAGAAGATACAAGCTTCCAGGGATCAACGGCATTGTCGAATACTCTCCACTCTAATCCCCAAAATCTCTTCGTAAGGGATGTTTTACTTTACTCCTTCCAAGGCTGAATCTAAAAAACATAGAACGCCAGCAAAGGGGATCCGGGTTCCTTTGTGGAGTTCGAACGTCGTCGTATAAATGGTATAGTTCTTACTAGAAGAAGGCATAATCCAAAACATTTTCGTTTTGCTGGTGATACAATCGTGACATTCGGTCATTATTTAGGCCTCCAAAGTCGTCAACGTATTGATAACCAGACGATGAAATTAAAATGCTTTATTTATTTTTCATTTTCCTCATTAAATTTCCCTTCGAATATCGAAGGCGGTTCGATTATTTTCATTCCATTTCTTGGAATGAAACTTATTGGTATACGGGAACTTGTAGCTTGCAAGTTATTAGAAATACATACTTCAGTTTCTGTACGAACACGGCGCTAATACTAAAACCGCAAAGCTTCCTTGTATTGCGGGTCAAGTATCAAGCGCCGTATTTTCTTTCTTATTAAATATTCATATACTTAATAGCATTAAAGTTATATTAACTGATGTTATTGTGAAATTCTTCACAATATTCCGTCCCCTCTCTCTTTTTTGACTCTAAGCTCGGCTGATTAAAATAGAAGGAGTTGAATTTCGGTTTCTCGCAATTTTCATTAGTACTCTTCCAAAAACAGTTCTTACGCATTTTATCTACGGATTAAGAAATTTTAGATTTACTCAAATCAATTATTAAATAATTATAATTACTCATAAAAAACTGACGATAAATAAAAAAAGGATAATGTTTCATTGTAAAATGGTCTTTAAATATATTATTTTATCTGGCAACATTTAAAAGGGTTGGTATACCTCGCCCCTAAAACGTGTCCCTTGTCACATGCCACTAAGTTAGGGGAACTAGGGAATTAAAACTGTTTCCTTCGTTATTCGCTGCGGGCCCGGAACAAACCGAGTCACAGTATGGAGTCCACAGCATATATGTTATGTTAACAAATTAAAGTCTTAACAAGAGTTACGTATATATAAAAGGCATAATTTTATTTCATATAAATATATCCAGTAAATAGGCAGAATTACAAGTGAACACTATACGCAAACAAACATAATAGTCTCACTGTAAATGTACTCTAAATTAGCTGGTGAAAGCAAAAGGTGTCGACAAGGATTAACAGAAGTTATAATGCCTGGTTATCTAAGGTTTCGGACAAGATGGCTGGAATTAGGGCGGCATCTGGTGGCCCCAGCCTACAACGCCCAGGGCCGTGAATAATTCACTGCAATTACCGGCAGCCCTCCACTGTAACCTACACGGTTTCTGTCTTTGTCTCTACGGTGGCTGGGTCTCGGTTCAACCCCACGGCGCAAGCAAACAATACGCCCTATCTCACCGCATCCTTGTCATCGCCGCTCCCACTCTCGCCCCCTCACCTACCCTGAACCATACCCAAATATTAAACACATCATTCCTAGTACCACTTTCCACTCCACGATTAGTTGTCGACTTGTGTCGGGTTGGAAAACTGATTAAAGCACTCGGAATCAGACGCGGGTCTACGATTAGATCGCATACACGATCCCTTTAATCTTACGGGATATACTTTATTAGATGTTTTATTTTATTACCGTTTAGTATTCTCTCTTAAGCGCAATTATAAACACTATGTTTAGTGCCAGTCTAAGATCGCAACGGCTTATTATTTCGAGCCGTTAAACAACTCGTTATTTCTGCAATATTATTTCTCTATTTCCGAATGAAAATATACGATTCTGTGTGGCAAAAAAATGCCATTTTCCAAATTCAAATTTCCAAACTACATGCATTAAGTGGTAATAAAAATTATGTAACTAGAATATCATGGCTCCCCTAAAATCTACTCATCAAAGATAAGCGGCTGTAAAAGAGGTCGGGGGTTTGATGTTAATCGGAACAATCTGGCGCAGACATTTGTTTTTACAATCCCAGCGAAGAATCCATATCCGGACCAGAGTTTCCAAACGAGGTCTTTAGTGCTATTGGGGTCCGTTTTTTCTTCGGTAAATGGCTTTATTTTGTACACAAAACGTCTCTCCAAGCTTCTAAGATAAAATGAAGTACGTTGAACAATGTAATGACATAATAAAAAATGACGGGTAAAAGCAATAATGGAAATAATAAATTAACCCATCTCTATACATTCTATTGGTTTCCAAATCCGGCCAGTTCCAGTAATTTTCATTTTATCTCAAAAAATGTTTTTATAGATTTTACAGGGAGATATAATTGATGATGGCAATATATCTTGTGAAAAAAATCACGAGGATAGCTCAAATTTTTTGCTTATTAAAAGGAGAAATCAATAAAAGGTCTGTAAGACGTCTCAACGTAATGCCCTTTTACCATTGGAGCAGTCAAAATACCAGTTTAAAAGATCCTGTAGGTTGTTCAACTCATTTTGGCAGTTTGAGAACGAAGACTTTATTTCTGAACATTATATTGGTAAAGCGATTCTCAAAGAGAAATATTGGATTTGGTTGGGAGGAAAGGATGCATACAGAGTCCTTGGATGGAAATAGGGACCAGCTAAACGATAGCTAGATCAAATATATGATGAAATAACCTGTCTAGAATTCCGAAGGACGCACAATCGAAATGTAATAGCAAAATTATTTTTCTATACGCGCATTTAAATTTTAAATTTAATTTTGAGACTTTTTTTAGAAAGTGTCAAGTTTTTAGGACTTATGATTCAAGTATTGTCCCAATTCGGAACCTTCTGAAGGAACAAGATTAGGGCAGTACATGACCGAAGAGTGTAAATCTTCTAAATGTAACAGTATCTTACGGTCAAAAAAATATTGTACAGTGCCAATAATAAATTAGTCAATTAGCCAATTTAAATAAATATATTCGCTATTTCATGATAATTGGATAACCATCTATTTTTGTCTTCCAGTTTATGTTTTCGAAATCATTAAATAAATTACAAATTACAATTATAAATCTATTACTTACAATAATGAGTTTCAGTTTACAAGTTTTCCCTTTTTCATGAAAAATAAAACATGTTTAATTAATTAAAACACGGCGCTAATACTAACATCTCAAGATTCTTCAGTATTGCGGGTCAGGTATCAAGCGCCGTATCAATCCGATTAGATTCCTCCCACAGATCGGCAGGATACCGAAACCGGTTCGCCTTTTCAGTAGTTCAGTGTGTTAATTACGCATGTTGCAATCATCATGTCACTGCAGCTTTGCTGTAATTTTGGTTGTTGGGGGCCGTAGAGGACAGAATTACATTGTATCCATCGGCATTCTTATGTGTAGGTGAAAAATGACGGGCGATTGTGATGGGTTCGTCTATTTGTTTTCAGGGCGTTCAAGTTGGGCATGGGCTGCATGGACGCCTACTCCAATCAGTGTCTGTCCCGTCGCGAGAGGAGGATATTCGAGAACCACGTAGCTGGAGCTAGGCACACATTCAGGTTTCTCTGCGACGATCCCGGTTTTCAGTCAGGTAAAACAAAGAATTATATCAATTTATACTTTTTCCTTTCAATATTTTCAGTTTGTCTCAATTAAAATTTTCTTTAAAATAGATCTAAATAATTAAAATTGCACATACTTTAGTAAATGGAGGATAATATAGGCTACAAATACTTCTATGGAACGTCTACTTAATTGTTTAAAGATATCGCTTACTGTATACAAATAAATAATATTTACCACTTAATTCACCATGCGTTAAGCAGTTAATGTTAAAGATGAGCATAATTAGGGGCAAAGCATCTTATTTAGGAGGATAATTAGAATTAGATTACCTCATTAACAACCACTGACAATGCAGCGTGTCGTTAAAAACTCATTTAATGGAAAACAAAAAAATTGTATTAAACATTGATTAAGGTTGCATATTTAACCATTCCCACAGAACAATCTCATCAATTTAAAATTACAATACTTACAAGGTGTGTTGGAATGTTGAAACTTAGAAACTAAATCTGTATAAATGAGAATGATTTAACGGAAAATCGTAGGCACGCGTCGATTTTGGAACAAGTGATCTTATTAATCATTAGTTGTCAATAGGCTTGTTACGGTTGTTGTCCCGGTTAAATGAGGCAATTCAAGCTGGCTTTCATTTGGCGAGACGGCCACTCTGAACTCCAGCCGAAATCCTAAATCTGTTCATATTAATCTCATATAAATCGGGAATGATTTCTAGACAATTTAACCGTTCCTGTCAATTCCATTAAAACAGGAACTCGCTACTGGAATATCTCGCTTTTTCCAGAACCGAGATTCTACTGTTGGCTTAATTTGTGGGATATTTGAAAATATTTCATCGTATAAATCAAACTTATACATAAAATAGTTCCCAGTATTGAATAGTATTCGACTGCTATATCGGAATGCAGTAGAACGATAATTGATTTATTTCAGGATTGAAATGAATTCAGAAGTACTGTGAATGACTAGCGTATCGCGTTTAATACAGGTTAATTAAATAGAAGAGACAGAAGTGTTCATTCGGAGAAATTTAATTAGCTACTCAATCAGGCGCACATTACCGCAATAAAGTGGTAGTTGGCATGTAATACGACGTGTAATTAAGCTTATTTAAAAAAAAGTGATAATGATTTAAATTAGAAAAATCGAGGGTTTAATTGAGATCGTATCCATTCACTAAACGCACCTTTGACAAATATTTAACAATTAATAGTGCTTCTTGTTTTTATTTATTTTAAAATTATTTTAAAAAGTAGACTGTTTCCTTTCCATGTTGTTCTGCAAAATGAAGATCTATGAAATCGATGTTCATTAATCAGTAAATATTATGATTTAATAAAATATTAGTAGATTTTGAGTATGAAATTGAAAACTTTAAAGAAAATATCACGTTCAAGCACCATTTTCATAAATATAGTATAGAGCTATTGAAAACATTAGAGTAAAAGTAATGGTACTCATGCTTTTTGACCTACTTGGGAACGATTAGGCCCAATTAGGACCACACCATTGTACTGTGACATGTTGATTATTTTCCACTCCGTTGACGCGGAAATCGATTAATTATCAACAAGAGATATGATCTTGACACGCCCCCGTGACCCAGTCACGAATTGCCCTAATCACGGAATCTGACTGTCAGCAAAGGCCGCCCCTCAAATCAATTAAATTAACAAACAACAATGATAGTACTGAATCAGTTGTCAAATAAAGTATCCCACACAATAAGTGGTAATAAAATTATCCATGATGTAATTTTAAAATATGTAAAATTTGATAGTAATGGTAATAACTTGCATCATATTTTTACCTTTTTTATTTTATCACTACGAAGAGCAATAGTTACGTATATAATTGGGGAGAAGTACAGCGGTGTTATGTATATATCATTTACATTTTTCTCAGTCCGGATGAATATACTATTCATCGAAAAATGTGTTAAATGTTAATATGATTTGTTAACCAACGTGGAAGACCAAATGGCGGGGACGTAATTATTCTATTCCAGAGTCCGAATAAAACAGGTCCCGCGATCCTCGACCGTGAATCATGTTTAAACCGGTAATTTAATGCGGTAGCAAAGGGCAAGAGGGGGAGGAAACGGCAACGTTTTGGGTAGCGGGACTCGGCAACGGGTGAAGGGGGTGAAACTGTCCATTGTTTTGTACAGAGGAGGCGGACAAACTTTCGGGAATCAAGCCCACAATTAATGACAAAGGTCTTAACAGGAGTATAATAAATGGCTGGCAAAGTACACTAAATACCGCCGCCGACACCCAAGCCTTTTTATCTCCCGAATTTCCATCGTGAATTGAGAGACGTGTAATAATTTATTACATATATTTTTTTTCATTATGGCGGAATCGATTCCACCTAGATGCAGGGGTAGTTGAGACGTTCGAGCACCGTACACGAAGACACAAGACCTATTCATTTAATTCTTTATCTGCAAATTTCTTCCCGAAACGTAAAGTAGGGCCGGCCTAATATATAATTTTGTGTATCATAGCTGTCAGGTGAAGAATAAAATAGGAGAAATTTTAGAGAAGTTTTAGTTTTAGTTTTAGTATTTTTTTCCCCGTTTAGGAGAAAATTACAATCGGAGGGCCGGTTTTACTGCCAGTAATACGAGATAGGTTTTGAAGGGGTGGAAGGGAGAGGGGTATAAACAAAAAATAGGAAGACGGTAGGCGGAAGGGAGGAGACAGGAGCTTCTAGGGGTTATGTCTCTCAGCGAACCCCGAGTAAGATTAACGGCGGTACCCGTCGTAAAGATGTCGTAAAAAGGCAGTATTAGCAATACACGTCGACGCCGCTTTCAGATATATAAGGGCCTCAATGTAAATGCGTGCCAGCCTAATGGCCGACTAACGGCCCAATGCCTGGGACCCCTCTACTCTCTACTTTTATCCGAGCACCGCCAACATAAATATTGCACGCCTTAACGGAGCTTGTTGCGATTCGAACGGCTATGGAGACATACGTTGGACTCGTCTCCCGTTCCATTTTAGCCAAATCAGCTAACCGATTTTTGTTCCGGCCCAAATATCATAAAAGAGCCACAATGACTGGGCCTTGTTGTCGAAAATTAATCTATTTAAATTAATTCAATTAGTCTTTTAATTAAATTTTCTTTATTTCTTTATCATCTCGAATTGTTACGGCGAGAGGGAGAGCATTTGAATTTCAAAAAAGAGAGCCTTTTGATTAAATTAAGATTATAAATCTTGTGGGAGGCCCTTTTTTTTTTAATTTGCCTCCCAAAGTTAATCTGCAGAACAAGGTGAGCAAGAGTAATTCGCTTATTTAAAGCAACGACGTCGTTTCTAGTTTCAAAAAAAACATTTATAATCAGTTGCAGCACACAGAATAATAACAATTTTCGAAGAGTAGGTAATACATAGTTCGTATCCGTATCACTATTATTGTTTCAACTGAGATGATAATATCTGCCATTTATACGTTGGTTGTCCTATTGTTTTATAGTAATATGTCTCATCGTAGTAAAGTATGTTTGGGGGGCATACGAAATACAAAAAAATTTTTTCCACTCTAAGGGAGCATATAAGTCTCCATTTGCAGTAAAGGTGGAATAAAGGTCAAACCGGTCGGTACCAAAATATCCGATTAGCGCTGTAGAGTTTGTTCCTGTAGGAGCCAGACGAAGTCCGGGGGTGTTAATTAAAAGGCCCCAATTAGCCAATTATGCTAATTTGCAATTAAAACTGTCGCCGTTTGAACAGCTGCATATTTGCTGGGGCCCAACTTGGACCGGAGACTGGGGCAAACCACTGGCGTCCGTCTGAAATTCGCGCTTTCAAATTCCTCCTCCCGGAAACACCGACGGAGTAATCTCGCATAATTAAACTGAGAACACGTACCCGCTTTAGAGTCAAACCGTTTCGGTCTCGATTATCAACGAGTGGGTTCGGAATTTCTAACGATGTGCCCAAGCGCCACCGGCAATCGAGGCACGCGAAGGCCTTGTTATTAAGTTAACCATTCTTTGAATAAAACTCGCCTATTTGGTTTCGGCTTTTAGACATTGGTCAGTTTCTAATGCAAGAAAGCTATATAAATGCCGGAAATGTTGGATACATCACAATTATTGAAAGTAAAATATTCGATCGCGAGATAAAAAGTTGACATATCACTTCACTATTGAACAGCCCCATTAAACAACATCTTACAACGTAACTTCATTAGTGGAGCAACACTATTTTAAATTCAAAGTTTCTTCGGGGAAGAGAGCGACCGTTGTTTTCAAACTTCCTGTTCGAAACGACTTTGAGACTAACGATCCAGACCAGAGTTATTGTAACCGAATTAGCAGGTCCCCGGCGAACAGCGGCCTAATGCCTCGGATTCCGGACCCCGGTAAATTGATGCCCGAAAGTGCTTCCATTCCGCTCGGTCTTCAATTGAGGAATTTATTGAAAATTCAACCCTCAAACGGATTGTACTACGATTTTGTTTCCGCAACGAATACCATGCTTATGTTTATAGTTCCTATGACAACTAACCATACTTGGATAAAAAAACATTGAGAAGTTTTACTCTCAGTACATATTGACTCTCAGTATTATGCACTGTCACTGTCACTTGTACTGTGATGATTGTCTGTTTGTCGAGTGTATATATATATATATATATATATATATATATATATATATGTGTGTGTGTGTGTGTGTGTCTTATTTTTGTGTTTTTTGGGGAAGTTGCTTGTCTTATTTGGGTTAGGCGGGATTCTGTCATCGGCTTCAGTCTTTGTCGGATTATCGGTCACATATATATTTGATCACAAAACTGGACACAACTATTAGGTTCTGACTTCCAAATATGACAGGAAACCTATCTGGTATTGAGTATTTAAGATCGTAAAAGTTTTCCTGTTGATCCAAATTTTATGAAAAAAGTTTATTTTAGTAATCTAGTTAATAGGTGCAAGTGCACCCACCGAATTTTAGTTAAGTACATTTCCGCACCACCCTAAGGGGGGCGCTAGGTTGGGTTCACTTCTAGCGCCCCCCTGAGTGTGACCAAAGACCAAACCAGCGAGAGGAGACAGAAACACACGAAATCTACACTATTATATTCACAAATAACGAGGCTAACGAACGGCGAACATATTTGTATATTTGACTAGAATTATTAGTGCATAAAAAATAATTAACAGAATGATCGACAACACTAGACTTTTAAATGTATGAAAGTAACAACGGTTGTTCATTTTTGATAACGTCAAAACGATGGGAGTTCCATGAAGGTTTCGCCCCATTCCACGTAATGGAACACGCCCTTTTTCGGCGATTTTTTTGTCAAGATTGCACGGCTATTTTACTACGTGCTTTTACATGGGTAATCCTTTCTAAATACAGATCCCGGCCCAATGTTTTCAGCGCAAACAGCCCGACAATTGCATTACTCTTCTCCGTAGGCCGTTCCATAGCCAAGCCAGTTTTAGTATCTGTGCATTCCTCTGCTCCAAAGAGATAACCAGTTCTATGAACGGCCAACTTGGAAATATCCCCGTCGTTTATTCAACGAAAAAGGGAGTTTGAAAACGGTAACTAAAGGGATGAAAATCGCTTTCACCGGAATTAATACGTGGAAAGAGAAATCCACAGAATTTAATAATCCGCTATCATAGAGATGGACATTTGGATTGTTTACCATCAAAAATTTAATATTGTTAAACATCAAACATTCTGTCAGGAATACAACCCTGTAAAATCTGCTGTTATTTTCAGATAACTATAGCGGTACATCTGTGGGTAATTAATCTTCATAAGTGAAACGATATTAATGCATTGGTTTGCAAATATAATAATCTACTATTGAGGATGCAAGAAAGCCAAAACCACAACAGTTGAGAAGAGTATATCACACGATGGTACTTTGCACAGAACCACCCGAAAAAATCCAACAAAAAATTGTGGAAATAACTGTCAATTATATTATTTATATCTATATACTTAATTAAAATGGATTTCAAAATGCAATATAAAAATTGATTTCGTGTGTACTAAAGCAATAAGTACTTACTTATTTGTATGGAGCGAAAGTGTACAAACTGCGCTATGCACAGAATAAACTGTGCACTGAATGTTTTTCTCTCAAAGACAAGTTAGCCCTCCGGACTCGTACAAAAGGAATTTAAAAAAAAACTGGCAGTCGAACACAAAGGAAACCCTTGAACTTTTTTCCGTAAAACAGTAATGCTTTGTCCACCGCCCCCATTCCTTTATCGGAACGGATTTTTCGCCGGCAAAACCCACCCCCGCCATCATATTCAGGATATTCAATCCCCCTTTTACCTTTGAAATGTCCAAATGAACTTTTCCTTTTCTTAGATTATCAGGAATTAATCATTGAAAATAACTAACGAACGAGAAAAAACCAACTTCAGAGTTCAACAAGTATAAATTGCAATTACTATTAGGTGAAATTGTTTCTACCCACCGTTTTTTACGAATTTCTGCAATTTCTAATTATTAACTACCGGATTAACAAAAAAAGTTCAGATCCCGCTAAATCATTTTCGATTTTTTTTCCCATTTCATTTATACGATCAAATACATCGCTCGATCAGTTTATTTTACGTAATTTCTGCGCCTGTGCCGAAGTGTATAATGACAAAATTCGTCAAACTAAGGCGAAAAATAAGAAAAAAAATCCCATACCCCCTCAAGACGGTAAATGTTGTCGCAGTAAGTGAAGCGAGGAGAAATTGTAAAGGCGCCGGGTAAACTAGATCCCTCGCCGGTCGTTTTAATAATGCATTCGACAGCCTTTACGCTTTTACCTTTTTGCAGGGCTCTCGTCCCTGAACATCAGTTTGTGTTATTTCATGGACCCGCTCCATTACTATTTGATTAGTGCGACGCAAAATGCCCGTTTGTAGAAAATAACCAGCTCACTGTCTCTCTCGAAGTCTCCACGCGAAGCGTTGCGTCAGCACTTTTCAGGTCGCGTCATTTTTGAAATTGTGTATAGTTACTTCACTAATTAATCAACCTCCCGATGTCGTTTTCAGAATATCTTATGTACACCCAGTGCTACAGGGGGATAAGCAAGGACTGGGACGCTTGCGCTACCAAATTCATAGCGCTTGTCAGGGAGGAAATGGCAAGGAAGAATGTCACCGAAGAATCCAGGATCGTAGAACTCTGTTGGTAAGTATATTATCGGAGATATAAATACATTTTAATAAATTAATTTTATTGAATTAATAAATCACTGAAATCGAATATTGACCGTGACCACTTTTACAGCCGAGTTCAACAAATTATGAAATACTACATGAATAAGTAACAAACTTATTCAGCCAATATTGCCAGTTAATTTATTATTCAGCCAATAATTGAAAGAATTACTCCGACGCGATCATAATGTAAATATTATTTTCTGTAAATATAGAAAGTCCTGGAACGCGGTATATGTCTGCGACATATCTGGGTAATATATATGTAAATAATTAACGGTAAAGGCATTAACAAATTAGTAAAGGAAATGTTTTAAATGCGTTGGATTTCGATTCTCCGGTGGGGAATCGAATTTCCGTCGAGTGGAATTTTAATTGAATAAAAGAAAGGGGTTCGTCAACTCCATTCATTTGATTACCTGAAGTATCGATTGCCATCATCCCTGAATGCGCTTTGTCCTGTTTTTTCGTGATCATTTTCGTGTGTCGAGAAGTGTTTGTCGACGAAGATCGTTTTTCCGATTATTAATCGAAAGGTACCGTCGACGCGCCTTATGAGCATACGGTGGCCCCGCCTCCGGAGAGGGACAAGAAGGGAGACGGCGATGGTTGAAGACCCGCTTGTAGACGACAAATTAAGGAATTGACTCAATTATAACCGGGGCTCAATTTGTGGGGCCTCCCCCACCCGCCCACGCCCACCGAGATGAGCGTGTATCGCACAAGACGATAATTAATACTCGGAGTTGGAACTACGAACTACGAGGTTTGGAAGAGAAACTTCTGCCTTCCGACAAAAGTTGAGCGCAGCAATCGCACCACTTGTGATATTGGGTATCCTAAACTAACATCCGAAACCCTTCCTTCGTGCCACAGAAGTATAATCGAATTATGCGCTAATCCTCTTAAATTAATTTATAGAATCATAACAGAATCTGATGAAATTCATCGACTACACTATCAGAACAACAATTTTGTTCACTTGTTGCCTGGCGACTGGTTCTTTAACCTTTGATCCTGAACTAATTTACTCCTCTTCATCATTGGCTCATTCCAATCTCCTTGAATCTACGTTAGAGAAACTTTTCCTCGTTTCCGAGTAGAGCCACGTAGGGACGTTCGGGGAAACCTTAATCAACTTGTCCTGAGATCGCTAGGAAGAAACCCTTCCTTGCGAATTTTATTATTCTCATATAACACTGTAATAAAAATTGTAAACATTTACATTACGCATTTTGAAGTAATTCCATTCCGTTTGCCCTCTATTTCATCCTACACAAATCTCCTTCATAAGATGGATTAGAATACATCGCCGAATTCAATTCCGAATAAGCAACTGACTAATTGAAATCGAGGGATCACCAATTAGGAGAAGTTCAACATATTTCCGAGTACAACGTTATACAGACCGAGTGGCTGAAATCCCGCTTCATCGTTAAGGGACCTAAATCCATCAGCATTCGTATGCAACGGTTGGCCTGAACTTTCCCTAACCGAAAGTGTTGACAAAGCTGAAATCTCCCGCCGCTAAAGTTTCGGATAAGAGCCATTATTGAGAAACGGGGCGAACTCGGTCAATTTGTTCTAATGCGTTCGCTGGGAAATTCATTGAGCCGGCTCCAACTTCTTGGAATCAAGTCCGCCTAACCTCCTTGAATCCGATGCCCGGACGTATTTCCTCATTGTGTTACTTGCAGGGTGCAAACGCTCCATCAGTCTTATACCGGTGTTTGTTATTCTACAGTCTACACTTTAGCCTCACAAAGGACGCGAGAAAATTAACTAAAAAAATAAGTGCGAATAACGTAATCTAAACAGCGCTACCGTCATTTTCGACTACAAAGGATTGCTACGGCCCACTGTATAACATTCATTCTTCTTCTCAAAAAATATAGCGCAAACCCTAATATGTAAGTTGGAACAAAATTTACTCAGGTATACGTACACCTCTGTCGGAGAGATATCGGCGGGCCATCAAAGAGGGTTAAACGGGACTCTTGGAACACGTGCACTTAGCAGTCTTCATTCTCCCCTATTGTATGATTATATATAAAAGGACAAGGGAAATAAACGAGCTGGTACCTTTCTTCAAGACGTTTCTTAATTTATATATACAAGTTAGTATATATGTACTTACAAGTTGAAGTATGTATATTCAGAATAAGTTCGTTATAATTAGTGAGATATGTTAGTATCGGTATCTCAGTTATGGGCGGAGTGAAGTTTATGTTCCGGTAGTTGTGGGGCCGGTATTAATTAGGGTTACATAGAACACTACAGGTGGAATCCGGGCTGCGGTCGCCGCCTCTCCCAGATAGTTTAACCGCCGTCCTGGCGTTTACAAGAGCATATAAGCGCTTCATTAAGTCCATCGGACGACGCCAAGCGTTTTCATACCCCGCGGGCAAGTACTCAGGTCAGGCCGAATTTCGTTCCATCTCTTGTTGGCTTTCGTCACTCTGTTTTGTAGCGTAACCTATAATGACAAATCAAGGAGGGTAATTTATTTTGGGAAAATTATACTTTACAAAATTACACCCCCTAAAGGCGCATTTATGGTCTAGTGTTTTTCTTGTTTTAATTTATAATATATTTGAATGAGACTAACATGGAAAGTACTTTTTTGTAAATATCTACTTACGAATTACGGCTATTGAATTAATCAAATTAATGCGATGAATCAATTTAAATTGAGACTGTATTTCCCGGCAAAGGAAATGCGATAAAATAAGGACGATCGACTGTATTTCTTAGAAACAATACTTGTGGAAGACGCCAGACTTATAGGAATTTAGGAATATCTCATTAGGAATTATCTCATTGGAATTTTCCCTCTTCCAAGTTGGAGATCAACACTCCGAAAGCAGCGTTGAATAATTTATTAAAAACCTGACCCGTTTAATCTAAATTTATTTGCCGTTTATCCGTTTGATCGGGAGGATTAATTTCGTGAATTGAATAGTAAAGTAAAGCATGACGAATTTATACCCGGAAATCGGGTTGCCTTTGAGACAGGAATATATTGACTTGCTGGGAAAATCGGGTAGACTAAACCGGACCTATTGGGAAATTTATTCAATTTACCTATTAATGACTAGAGGCCCTGTCAGTGACAATTATTGTCTTTCGCCGTTATGAAAGCCGGTTACCACGAATTGCACCCTTGGTCGGAGTAATTATCTTTTGTAATCAACTAAGTACCTTTCATCCAATTAGACCTTAATTAGCGCACAATATAAGCCAGGCGAACACAAGTTCTGTACTTGTGTTACTCGAAACCCAATTAACGGCGCCCAATCAAATACTTATATTTAAGCGCGGTGCCACTTCACATTTCAGAAGTGGCATGCGTTATAATTTCAATATTAGCAGACTCATGTTCTTAAAATTGAATGAAAAATATATTTTGCGAAATATTGAACAGTGTATATTGCGTGTAACAAAGTTTATGTTACACTTGGAGTATAATTTTGATCACTGTATGTAACGGCGAAAAGTAATATTCGGCATTCGGTCATAGTTAGGCTATTCCATTACGGGGCTAATACTAACCCACATTCCCCACCTGCAAAGCGGGCTAGTATCAGAGCCGTATACAAACTTGACACGCACAATTTCAGATATAACACGGTATAGAACATGATTATATTTCATTACAATAAAATATATTTCAATGTATTCTACACATAAAAAATAATTAAACTACGTTAAAGGACTTCCTACATAATTCATAACGTTGACAACACTCTCCCTCCGCCATGCGTATTTTAGATATCGTTTTGTTTTTATCGGATACACGAACGCCACCCAATCGAATTACGCATCGATCCCATATTCAGTTTACCATTGGGAAACTGAACAACAACAAGCCCGGAAAAGTGTTTGTCTAACTGAGCCAAGTTGGGCCTCCAAATTCGGCGCGGAACAAACTAGTTGGCGAAAATTCAATGCATAACTCACGAGAGCAATCTTGTAATCCCCGAGAGAGGGAGAGGGAGGGAGGGAGGGAGAGGGGGGCAGGTGCTGGGTTAGATACGCCGCCGTCACGCAGAACCGGTAGCAAATGTTTTCGACGCCTCACTATTCAGCGGAAACTGTACGAGACATGAAGCGGGGGAAGGTTTTGTTTTAACATTGAAAAATGTTATTATAAAAAAAAAGAAATTATAGGAAGGTTGCGCCTCTGGACGGGAGGATTTTCCGTTCGTAGTTTCAATATTAAATACGTCAAGACCAACTACTGGAAAAATGATTAAAACCTCTCAATTCCAAGTTTAACATATTATCTTTATTTTTTCATTCATAACAATTGCTAATCTCTGACATCTCAAATATAGTCGAAGGGGAAATTCCTTCCGACATGTATGTACAGCGAAAATAAAATATAGAGCAATTTTCATTGCCCTTGATTTCATAAAAAAAAGTTACAATATGGTAATATTAACGGTTTAACTTGAATAATAACAGTTTAGAATGCCTGTTTTATGGTATTGTATATTTACGATCATAAAAGTATTCCTGTTGATCCCTGAATAAACCTGAATAAAAAACGTTTATTTTTAGTAATCTATTTAATCGGTGGAAGTGTACCCAAAGAACGTTAATTAAGTACGTGTCCGCACCACACTCAAGGGGGCGCTAGTTTATCTGCACGCAACGAACGAGTTTTGTGAAACTAGCACCCACTGAGGTTGGTGCGGAAATGTACTTAACTAAAGTTCGTTTGGTGCACTTCCAACGATAAACTAGCGCCCCCTGAGGGTGGTGCGGAAATGTACTTAACTAAAGTTCGTTTGGTGCAATTGCACAGATAAACTAGCGCCCCTTGAGGGTGGTGCGGAAATGTACTTAACTAAAGTTCGTTTGGTGCACTTCCAACGATAAACTAGCGCCCCTTGAGGGTGGTGCGGCAATGTACTTAACTAAAGTTCGTTGGGTACACTTGCACCAATAAACTAGCGCCCCTTGAGGGTGGTGTGGCAATGTACTTAACTAAAGTTCGTTGGGTACACTTGCACCAATAAACTAGCGCCCCTTGAGGGTGGTGTGGCAATGTACTTAACTAAAGTTCGTTGGGTGCACTTCCAACGATAAACCAGCGCCCCTTGAGGGTGGTGTGGCAATGTACTTAACTAAAGTTCGTTGGGTACACTTGCACCAATAAACTAGCGCCCCTTGAGGGTGGTGTGGCAATGTACTTAACTAAAGTTCATTGGGTACACTTGCACCAATAAACTAGCGCCCCTTGAGGGTGGTGTGGCAATGTACTTAACTAAAGTTCGTTGGGTACACTTGCACCAATAAACTAGCGCCCCTTGAGGGTGGTGTGGCAATGTACTTAACTAAAGTTCGTTTGGCGCACTTCCAACGATAAAGTAGCGCCCTCTGAGGGTGGTGCGGAAATTTACTTAACTTTAGTTCGTTGGGTGAACTTCTACCGATTTGCTAGATTACAAAGAATAAACTATTTTCAATAAATTTTGGATCAACAGGAAAACGTTTGATTGTAAATACACAATACGAGGTAGGTTTCCCGTCATATATTTGGAAGTCAGAACCTAAAGTTGTGTGTGTAATATATATTTAACCGGTAATCCGAACGACTTAGGCCGATTAACAATATCCCACCCAACCCAAATAAGACAAACATCCCCCAAAAACACAATAACAGGACACATATATATATATATACACCGTGACTAACACCGCTACTGAAGATGGCGAGCAGCCGAAACCAGTCTAGCAAAAGATCAAACCAACGAGAGGAGATAGAAACACACGAAATCTACGGTATTACATATTATTCTTTTGTGATGATATTAAGCATTATCGACATTATTTGGCAGAATACAGACCCGATTAGGTCCAATACGGACTGGGGAAGATTTATGATTTCATTTTTATGAGCCACCCCCTTTATTAATGGTGGTAATTAGAGATTGGTGGGAGGGGGGTGACCAAACTGTCAGATTAAGCGCCTCGCCGCCGCTTAAATAATAAATAACCGCCGCCACTCCCAAAACTCACCCCTTTCGGCTTTCCCGTCAAAAGTGGGCCGGCGTCAGAAATGATTCGTAAATAAATTATCCAGCAAAAGACGTTCAGTCATTCTGAGCGAACGAAAATTGGGCTGGGGCGATTTGGCCGAATATAAATTTGCCCAACTGAAACACACGTTGGCTTCATAATTACGCAGCGCAATTGAAACAAAATTTCATATAATATATATATATATATATATATATATATATATATATATATATATATAAGCCGCCACACTGAGATTTTCTGATTTTTCTGTCCCCAAAGTAACGATTCATTAAAAGACCCTAATTGCGTATTTACTATCTGAACACTATAGTAAAATTGTTATTTCCTTGTCATTTTTCGTGCCTTTTATGTGTTTCACTGAAAACTACGACCGATATATTTAGTTCGTTAGACCTCGGCTTTTTATCCCGGCAATTATTTCAGTCCAATTTATCTCACAGAGTGCGTTCGAACCCATTAGTTCGAACATACCGCTTAATTTGACCGTGCCCTCACCGCCTGTCCCACACACCGTAATCAGTATTTCGGTCACAAACGTGAAGGAAACTTAACAATTAACAAAGTAATTGACACAATAAGGCGCTGAAAGTTTTCTCACTCGAACCGAAAATACTTCGAAAAGAATAGACGGTTGAGTGTATATATATTTATTTCTTCGAGTTACTTCACCGTTTCAGATAAAAGGGACGACATAGTATCCAGGCCTATTCACGTTTAAATGAATTCAATCATTTAAATTAATTGTTATATTTGAACGAAAATGTAGACAAACAAGTATTAAGAAAGATTAACGTAAAGTGTTTTTAGTATTTATGTCCAGTACAAGGACAATGAAAACACATATACGGGGCAAACGTCGTTACCAAAATTCCAATCTTTTAAATTGGAAAAGCATTTAACGATAAGCATAAAAACCTGTTTGTCATTTGCAAAACAGAATACATTCGCGCTTTTTCATCTTTTCTGCAAACAGCCCTGATTATAAATAACGTTTATTATTATTACGTCAATTTTACAGGGTTTATACCTGTCAAAGTTCACTTCCGTTAGTTGACACTCGTAGAATATTCTTTTCCATTTTCTTCTCCTTCTTCTTTTCTATTTAGTGCGCTTATCTTACTAAAAGGAAATTTCTCTATTCCGAAGGAGAAAGATATCGAATAAAAGATCTAACACCCACATTTCAGAATCTCGGGGGATGGAGGGTACCGTTCCAAATGGGACTACAAAGCCGGGAAAAGGGACCCGGGCCGGCGCTTTCCCGTCGAGAAAAACTGCTCAAACTCTTCCATATCAAAGGAAGATTGAAGAGAAGAGATCACTTTACCGAACCGCCCCTCCCCGATCCTTCGACGTTCTCCCCAAATGTTCGGGAAGGGGAGAAAAAATAAACCCTGAAAGTGACAATTCTCGTTTTCACGGCAATGTCGGGGAGAGACGATACGATATTTACATATTGTAGGCCATAGTTGTATTTACAGAAATATGAGAGTTCTAATATGTTATATATTATATATACGTGCAGGAAACCCGAAGGAAGGAACGATTGTTGATGTTCTATGAAGTACGAGGGTTAAAACGTCGATTAAATTTTGTAAAACGATTTTCACATGCTTTTTCCGAATCTGAATTTTCAGTAATATGATTATAGATACGTGTCTACTAGCATGCAAGTAGAAACAATGCCAAAATTGACAGGCAAAACATGTTCCCGACATAAATATGCACCAAGTTAAATCAAATATATGTTCCATATACTTCTGTATAAATTAAGGGTCTGGAGTTACTCGGAACACAAGTTTCATCGGAAAATGGGAATATCTGTCAAAGTTATTATTAATTCATATTTCATATGTGTATATTATATATTGCTGTTTCGTGTGGAAAATAAATATGTAACAAACCAATGAATCATGAACGAAATATTATTTAAATTCGGATTTTGCTCAAGACTTTATTGCGTCACTATTTGATGGATGTGTGAATATCTTGAAGAGATATTGGCCAGGCTCGGGAAATAATTTCCACGTTACGACTGCATTTTTAATTGTAACCATAGACGCGATCGTAAACACGAATATCTGTTTTACGCAGCGAATGTAATTGCCCAACGAATCTGGAATATAAACCTGGCTGTCCCCCGAATATACGGGTCGGGTTTATTTGTAGGACCGTGGAACGAAGTTTTACTGGGGCCCGATAAAAGGCTGAAAATTGGCTTTAAAAGAGAAGTAGGTGCGCGGGGTACAACTGCCCGGGGCCCCACCTAATCGGGGCCCCTTCCCGCCCCCGCACCAACGCCAAAAGCCGGCGCTAAACCTCCGCCTTTTATCTCGCCCGTCGGATAGCAGCAAAGTCTGGCCGCCATCCCCCTAGAACAACGCCCCAACTGTCTTAACATTCCCTCCAAAGTAAACGTCTCAGCCCGAATTTCACGAAAGGGCGACTAAACAACGCGCCCCGACTCTAAAAACACTTTCTCATTTCAGCCTACAAAAGTTCCAGGGTCCACTTTTTCGCATTGATTAGACACTAACGGACAAGTGTCAATGCTAAGAACAGCATTAGCAATAAAATGAATAAAACAGTGGAGGAATAATAATGAGTTTGTTTAAACGGTGAGTTTATAATGAAACTATAATTTTTTCACGGTTTCATTGTCACAACTGTAAAATAAAATAAGCGACATTGGTGTTCGCGTACCACTAATAACGAGTAGGTAATAACGGAGGAGAAACCCACTGGCTTTCTACATTTTTCTAAAATTTTATTTATTTCTTTTTCCGGTACATTTAGATCACGTGGCCCCACAGTTCAGGTGACACTATAATTTATGATAACGGTTTGGAATTCACTAACGGATTCAGAATCACTTTATTGGTATTCTGGTGCCTCGTACGTCACTCGAGAAAATGTTACTAACGGATTAATATGGCCTGTGGTCATCAACAATAACGCGTGTGACATAACGATGAGTGTGTTTTGTAGCGTGTATCTTCAAACTCGTGGTCAGTGGACTATCAATTTCATGAGAAAAATAGATAGAGCTCTCTTGATCTATTGTGCTTGACATCTGTCATAGAAACGTGATATTCGGACTGACATTCGGAATTGGCACGCAGTCAGGTTAGGACGAATAAAGTCCGACAAAGGGCGAAACAGTTTGTACATTTTTTAAAAAACATTTTATCACAATTTCCCTTGAAACAATCCAAAAACGTCCTTAGATATGGAAAGAAGTCATCATTTATTTCGGCTGGCCAAAGTAACTGCGGTTGGCCTCAGTTGGGTCGTGGACAAGGTCAATTCATTAAGCAGGAATTAGAGGAAGACGACAGGCACAAAGCCCCCAACCTATAAATTGAATTAAACCGCTCCCGCAGCAGTAAAATATCGTCTACTTTTACCATAAAATCGCCCAGATATAAGACACCCCTCATAGAGCTCCCGGAGCTTAAAATAATACTGCTCCATTACATTTTGAATACCGTGCATTAATTTTGATATCCTAATACGTGGCACTATATTAACAGTAATTCTCACTCTATTATAAGAGTTAAATGTAATCATACCGCTCCAAATCTAAATATACAACTAATTGAATGTATGATTAATACTCGATAGTCCTTTTTTAATACATTAATTACAGGTTTCCACTTTGATATATTACCCGGTGTAAGATCCGATTTTCACCGGGTTCGATTACCCATTGCCTGAGGTTAAGTGCTAATTCAGTTTCTGAAGTGCCACCGTAGCTGTAGTTATGATATTAGGCCCCAGGTAGCATTCGCGGAGATGAGGAATTTGAAACCCCAACCTGTTTACTCAGCCAGAGTAAACAAAGTCAAACTTCACTCCAGTTTGGATTAGTGATGAGCTGTATGAAAACGGTAGTTTTGGCAAATAAAGCCTTCAAGCGATAGGGACTGATCGTTTTGATCAGGGAAGGGGCTTAGGTAAAAAAAATCACCGTTTTATTCAGTTTATTCTCCATTTTAACCATCAAATGGACAGGCGGAAATAACGGAAGAACAGGTAAAGATGTCTCCGTGCAAACTGGAAAAGTTTCCAGAGAAAATGGAGTATTTGATTGTAAGCGAAATATCGATTTGTAGAAATTTCTTAGGGGCCATAAGCAGCTTAGGCTCAATTGAAAGCCCTACCTGACTCAATTGAATCAGAAAAAGAAGAATAAGAATATTTTATGTTGTATTAGAATTTATCTATAGCCTAGCTAACGTCACCGCAAATATGAGTGAATTTAAATCCAACATTATCTCACCTCATTTAATAAATTTAAATTACAATCAATCGAGACATTAATCAAGACATATAATACCTAAATGTAACAGATCCTATATGCTCTATTCTATTTCAAATCAACCCTGTTTTTATTTCTTCTAGGCCATAATATATGCGTATATATTCATATGTAGACTCCAGAGGATAAACTTGTTGTTGTTCCTCTATATAATTTGATGCCGTTTATCGTCTTGTTTAAGTAACAAGGTCGTACTCGCACTTGACTCTAGCCGTGAGAAGTAAAAACATTTTAACCCGAGTTCAAACAAGCTTGTATGCTTTGCCAGCTCCCGTATAACAGCATTATGCGTTTTAAAAATCAAAATTTGTAAAATTTAAGAATATTAAAATAGGGTCGAGCATATTAAAATATACGATCCTGTATGATACATCGTAATCGGTGATTTCATAACCTTATGTTGTGTAATTCAGAACGCGTTAGTTGCGGTTGACTCGTTGGTTTATTCTGTAAACCGTCCCTCGGGGCCAGAGTAAACACTCATAATGAAAGGATATTATTATCCGCTAGGGTAATTACGAAGGGGAAATAGGCTCATACTCAGGTTCGTATCCGACGACCGGCTTAAGCTGCTTTTCACGAGCCGCTCGTTAATTGGGGGTGGGTTATCGGGGCCCGAAAATCCTGCGGTGAACGGGATATCCACCCTTTCGGCTCCAAAAATACCGTCGATTCCGAAAAGTCGCATAATCGTATTTTGCCTTCGCCGATAAAACAGGAGGAATCCGATTGGGGCAGAAGCACCGGCCGGCAATATTTTTCGAGTGCCCAAATTAAAAGAGGAAATTGGATTTACGTAACCGGCGCCGCTGTTTTTCTATCGCCGCGGCAAAAATTGAATGTTAACAAATAACACACACACGAAGATTAGACGAAGACAGCGAAAACAAAAAACGGCCCAGAGTTGGCAAATGATAAAATACAGATGCTGCCGATACGAGATCGGTACATAACCTGAGTGTACTTGTTTCAATTTTATTTCACCGTTGTGCTGCATATACTATATGAAGAGACCTGGGACGAAACAAACTCCAGAAGACCACAACATTCAACGTTCGACGATTTGAACAAAATGCAAACTAAGCCATTCCCGGCAGACGCAAATTGTTAAAACGGTTGTGGTGCCCAGAATAGAGTGGCCTCCGAGCACCGGGCCAATGTCAAGTGTCTCCTACTTCAAACTGTGTCAATGTTAAATTTTTCCCCCACTTAAACAACTGTGAAAAGTATATATTTCTGTCCTATTTTATCTTGCACTGCCCATTAATACAATCCTCTCCGCCGTGGACGGAGAGAGGTTTCACAGATTAGGTAAAAACACCGCCGCTATATATCGAAAGATTTCTATAAACTCCAGGGCACACCCGAAATACGGCTAATTTTTGACTCACCTCTTCCTTCTGAAATATTTCCGAAATGTGTCCTCCGATGCGGTGAAAACGGCAAAGCGTACAGTAGCGCTTCCTGTTCAAAACATATTCGCTGGCAAAGACCCAACACACAGCGAACCTCATTCACCCAATTCCAGCAATGTATCTGGCGAGAAAAACTGATAATTCCTAACCCTCATAAAATTTGAGGAAGTTTCATTATAGAATGATTATCACTATTACGTATTTAAGGTTCATATAACTTAAACGTTCCTTAGGCCAATATACAATTAAAAACTTTATTAAGTATTACGTTTACGTGCTTTTTTATTGAATATATGGGAGATTTCAACATTTTAAAACAATCGCGCTTTTTTTATCTATAAATATCACCTTTTTTCCCTTCAGTGGGCGCCAGTTTGGCGTCCAGTGTGGTCATCGGTCACATAAATGGCTTTTTTAAATTCAATAAGCTTACAGTTTTAATCCTCCTAGTATATTAAAAACTTGTCACCCCTTTCAAGCGAATCCGTCCGCAGTGAAAATTCATTTAAACCATTTTACAGTTTCGTCGAGTTGAGAGGGCTCGGCTGACAGGGGCCCTACTTCATATTCGACGGGCGGACGGATTTGGTACCTCTTTGTGCCCCCTCCTCATCCCGCTAGTGATAAATAAACCTCCCGGCCTCAGACACAGTTAGGACATTGACAGCCGAAAGCCCGCATTAGCCGTACACAGCTTCGCGACCCAGTCTCCGCTTAACCTTGTCACCCACTCAAACCGGTGCTTTACCCAGATCCGGCCCCTTCTGACTTTTTGAAAAGCCCGTGTAACACATGCGAATGTCGGCATTGCCGGTACATTAGCTATAAATTTCGCCGAAATAACCGAATATTACAGAATTCATAACGTAATTGGGTAATCAGTTTACCGGATCGAGTTTTCAGAGATTACCAGGGTGACATTTTTCTAAGATAATGCTCTTCTAATAACCTAATAATTGCTCATATAGGCATCGTGCACAATTAAAAAAATATATATACTTGTATTGTCTAGAATGTCTTTACGGTCATCGGGATAGTTATAATAATAAAAACCTGAGAGTGATTTTGCAACTCATCTTCAAGTATCTCTTTTCCTTCGATTAGAATTTGTACATCAAACACTCCAGAGAATAGTGTTATGTAATTTTTATTAAAATTAACTGTTCTTGAAATTCCGGTTGGTAACAGGGTAAATAAGAATGTATTTTCCGACTTGTATTTTCGCCGAGAGTTGAAAGTATATACCTGTATTTTTCTTGAAGTTGAAACAGCACTCGGGCCGCAGATTTTATTCCGCGTGATAAATTTCAGACACGGTTCCAGGTGCAAAGGTCTGCGGACAAATTCTTGCAGTTTGCAGTTAATTTCAATTACAAACACGGGCAAATCCAGACTGGCCGGCGGTCGCCCAACCGCTATTAATATTCACTGACTTTAATTAAGCGATTCGAAAAGGGGCCCCATTGAATTTACGCCGACCCGTAACAGGAAGATAATTCGAAACAACAGAACGGCAATAATGGCAAAAATACACGATTCAAAAGTTACCCTGCTTCGGTACTATTCAAAAGGCAGACGGGACGAATTGATATCGTAATGGAAATACCGTACTGTTTAAATTATAACGATGCCCCAATTTGAAAAATTAAGAGAAAAAACAACAGGAATTTCCCGGAATAAATAATTAGGGGACATGAAATAGAATTTAAAAAATCCTTTATTCCTCTACAAAATCAGATTTGTTGATATATTAGTTGTTAACATTAAAATAATATTAATTAAAATATTGCATCTTAATGAGACAATTTCTCAGCGCGATATCCTTTTTTTTGTTTCAATCAAGGCTATCTGATTACACGAATTTTCTTTACTTGTTGCTCCGACTAGGTAAATGAGACCAGCCACGCTCCAGTGGCTTGCTTATCGCCAAAGTGAGGCATTAAAATCTGTTTCTCAGGTTTCCACCGTGTCATCATCAGGTTAAACTGAGGTTATAAAAACGCTCGACGGCCGAAAGCCATATTTCAGCGCTACTAAAAACAATGGATAAGAAACCAAGTTTGGGAATTAAAACGGTTAGGCTATAAATACAGATAAAAACGTGAAAGAGACGATTACTTTAACAATTACATTATTGTCATATTTATAACAATCATATTATCAAGGTTGTATGTCTTAATTAATTAACGATGTGAATTTAATAAGGGCAGTACTCAATTTCACCATCTTGTAACTCCACTCGGTTATTTACTTATCGCCCAAATATGGTGGGATTAAATAAGCGAGTGGGGAACATTCTGTCAGTGTTTGAAACAAATTCCGGGTAAAGAAAGAATTATTTTTCATTCCCGTCTGCAATTTGCAATAATTTAAAACCGTAATTGATCGCGTTTCCGAACGCCAAAAAGTGGCCTAACGCGTTTACCACTTTTCAGAGCCGGTAAAAGCCCCAATTGAGAGACCAATTGGTTTCCGGTTCACGATCCCGCCATTTGGCCGATTTTTTTATTCTCGCTGTACGCTCCGCTTCTGAAAAAAAAGAACTCAATGCTGTTACAGAGCCGAGAATATACCTCTGGTATATATATATATATATATATATATATATATATATATATATATATATATATATATATCCAATTGAGTTTTATTTTCGCAGTGACATTTTTATCCCCCTCGACCAGTACTTCAATAACTTAGTCCGTGTAAAAATCAAACCGTTAATGCATTTAGTCGTTTCGATCAGTGAATTATTTTTTGTTCTGGAAGTGCTGGGGAAATTTCTGAAACCGAAGTTTCCGCTACCCGCCAGTGAAACTCGACTTGGCGTTTATTTTCGTACGCTCGCTCCATATTCTAACTAAAAGAAGGTATAATTGAAAGTTCGAGTTGGACATATTTCATTTTCTACTATTCTGTGTAGAAATTCACTATTTCATGCGTTTAGGCAAGAAAGTCACCTAGTGTACGCAATTAATAGATTAGAGCGTAAATAATATAATTATGAAATAACCAGTATATCATAAAAATTTATTTCTTCATTTTTATTGTCACTATTTATGTAGGTTTGCATAATCAGGTAAATGTCACTAAGGAATAAGTATTTATAAATCTATTATGAATACATTATGAACGTACTGATTATATCAACAATATATTATATAATGAATACGATTATACGTGCTATAACTGCACGGCGCTAATACTAGGCCCGCATAACTGTCTTGTCTTGCCGGTCAAGCATCAAGCGCCGGATTACATTGCCCTTTAAATTTCTATACCAGAAGATGCAGAAACCGAAACCGATTGAAAATCGGACAAATAATTACCTCCTATGATTTGAGTGTTCTTCTAACATTACTGTTTATCATTAGCTCATAAATAAATTTGAATGATAATAATCAATAAAGTTAATACAACTCAATTTAACCTAAAATAGTTGTGAAAATAAACTAGTTATTTCATGTTACTTCATTAGACAGAATTTAATTGCGTCTCTGCTCAAGTATTCAACACGAAAAGAGTTGGTTTAATTGACTCGGTTTTACCGTCGAAAGCAAGAAAAGCCAAAAATTGGTTCAGGGCTGGCTCAAAGTAATAAACTTGAGGTTAACATCCGAGTCCACGTCCGAATTACTCTCCTGAATAACAATGGGAATGAATATTTCACTGTTTGTTAATTAAAGGAAAAATTAGAAAAATACATTTACCCCGTTCAACAGAATGAATAAACCGGGCGCAGCGTTTCACAACACTTCGAAGTCATTCATGAGAACGATACCCGCTTTATCTGGAAACTTGGGCATTATAAATTCATGCATAATACATTATGGTCACGTCGGTCTTTCAGATCAGTTCAGATCTCTAATACACGCAGTCGAAGCACGAAATATATGAACACAAAGCGGAAAAGTTATAAATGTTTCAGCAGTATCACCAGCGAAAAATTCTTTTCCGCTTATAATGTTACGTCGTTTTAAAATGTATTCTCAATTAGACACTAGTTTTTAGAATTACTGGAGTGATTCCTTTATTAAATACTTATCAGCCTCAGTTAATTACTTAAGGGTATCATAGAGCCTACTAGTATGTTCAATATTTAAGCATTCCTCTAAATAGCCTTGCATTCGATATGAAACTCGTATTCGATATGGCAACAGCAATGTCAATTGGCATTTTAATTTACATTCGGTTCGGAGAGAGGAGCCGATCAAAGCCGTGATTGATTGGCCGATAAAAGCCAAATCGACCGATGCCATAATCCTTATATATATATAGAGAGAGAGAGAGAGAGTCGGGGGCATAAATTGAAATTATTTTTTATTTAATCAAAGCGGGATTTTTCGTTTATCCTTTGACCAGGGGATTCCAATCCGGTCGTCTCACCGATTAGTTGTACGAAAGGTGTCCAATGGACACAAAAACATGTAAGTTCAATACCTGGATTGTGTGCTAATTTGGTGGAGTGGAGGAAGGATTTCGATCAGGGCCTGCCCAGGGCGTGCGCCCACTTATTCCGACCAAATACCCAAACTTAATTGCGCGAGGAGATTGGTTCAACCTAAATTCAATCGGGGCGCAGAAACTCTTTCCGCACTTTTTTACATTGCCGAAATTGGAAAATGTCATTTTTTAACCCGCATCTAAGAGCTCCCGAGCAGAAACGTGTGCATGTAAAAAAATAACACGTATTATATCCCTGTTGGGAGAATTTTCGTACAAAGTTCTTTTTCCTATTATTAAGGTGACTAAAATACACGTATAAAATATAAATTATATTTTTTAACTATTACAGATATAGTTACCATCAGTATGATATTATTTGTCGACGCCTGTATCGCTATTTGCGAAAGATTGAGATCGTAAACCAACCTTAGTGCAGGGCGAAGTTTCCTCAAGAAAACATACGGGGGCGAGGCGAAGACCTGCGGATTTCTGGAAGGCTTCGGACGCATTCAAAGTCATACTTTTGAAGAGCGGGACAGGGCTCTCTAGTCCATGTTTTTTTCTTCAATCGCCGGCGTCGCTCTCTCGAATCAATATTTAACGGCGGAATTGGAGGAAATGGAGGCCCTTGCCTTCCTCTTCAGTATCTCTCTCCCTCTCGCTCTATCTCTCTCTCTCTCTCCCTCTCTACCCTTCGCGGGGTTAAAAGTGTTTCCACTCCACCGGGAGGGGGACTCCACCGGACGGTTTTATCGACGACGTTCCGGGAGACCCGGAATATTTAACCGAGGCCGTCTTCCTAGCCGCGCTCGGGTCCGCTGCCCCGACTCTTCCCCATTCAAGAGACCCAAACTGAATATAGGATTCGACTAAGCGCCGATTAGATGAAAAGAAGTAAACGGTGTCAAGAGATACGTGACAATTAGTCCACGCTTTTTGTCCCGTTTAAGACCGCCCGGGCACGTTCGATGAAGCTCCTTTAATTAACACCGTCGCTAAGCTATCTTATTTGATTGTTTTCCTGCGCTCTTTCTCCTTTCATTAAGTTCGAATGTTTTCGGACACTACCGCGTGACCTGTGTTTGTGAAGGACTTGTTTCGCTTGGCTACCAAATCCTATCCGATATTGTGAATTCTTGTAGAATTACTACACATTTTGGATCAGTCCCGATATTGATACAGGATTCTTAATCGTTACATAGAATCGTTGTTGCGATGTCACAATCTGACAAATACTTCTTGCAGTAATTTACATTAAAAATAGGTTTTCCCCAATATTCAAAGATATCAAAAACATATTCATTGGTTAAGAAGTGGAAGGTTGCAATAGTTGCAATGTATAACGGTTGATTTAGGAAGGGCTTATACCGCGATGAGCACTATACGATCATTACCAAAAAAATATCAAAACTCCTCGAACAGAAAGCTGCACGAGTGCTCACGTTTTGAACATAGCGTAGATTTGTCGGGCTCGAGAATGTTCGAAAAAATATGTGAAAAAATGTTCGAGATAATTTCAGAATTAATGCAACAGTAGACAACCGGATTATTCTCCTAATATACCTGCTGTTTTGTAACAAATGCGTCAAATTTCCATCTCTCCGGCTGTAAATATTTTGGGCGAGTGAATAATAATAATAATTCTTCCCCGCAGTATCGCACTTCGTGCGATATCGACGTGTCAAGGCTGAATGAAAACAATGTTATCTGTCGGGGCGGAGTGACGACACACCTGTTATGGTCGGGTGCGAGCAAACTCTGTTATCTCCGTTTGCGATGGCCATTATCTGGCCAACCGTGTAATTAGCCACCTCATTGCCCCTGACACAGCAAACAATCACCGGTTTCACCATCTCACGGGGACGTGTCCCAAACAGTGTTTGTGACAACGGTGGCAAAAGGTGATAAGGATATTTCTTACAGACAGAAATACGATGGAATTTTATAAACCCCACGCAGCACACGCAGTCAGTTCTCTGAGAAATTGGGAAGAAATTGATGAATTATCGCGATAACATCGGGGAAACAGAAACTTTAACCACTGCCCGATCCAAACCTTTTATGCATTTAATAATTCTCCGAATTAATTGTTTGTTTTTGAAGGACGTGAGAAAAATCTGAAACCAAAGTTCCCATCTCCCGCGGGGTGAAAACTGACTTACCGCTATTTTTTTTACTCGCTCCATTTTCTATATAAAAGAAGGTAGAATTGAAAATTGTAGTTGCGCATAATTCGATTTCGAATATTCTATGTTCTAACAGCATGGAAGTGGACTATTATATTCAATTAATTGATTAGATTACAAAGAATATAATTAGGAACTAACCTGTATATCACATTTATTTCTTCGTTTTTGAAGTTACTACATATACTATTGTATACCTAATTTACCTCTTTTAAAATTTAATTCAGTTTAAACACATCAATTAATTCTTGTAATTGCGAATATTTAATACCTAAAAGATATATTATAATTTCATAATTCAGACAACCTTGGTAATTTCACGATATAAACCTTTCTTCGATAATGATTCGGTTAATCATTTAAATGCTGCTAAGTATCAATATTTATACAAATATTATGAAAACACTACGAATTTGTTGTGTATATCCGCAATATATTAAATACTGGATAATATTAATAATCTACACGGCGCTAATACTAGACCCGCACAACTTGCTTGTTTCGCGGGTCAAGCATCAAGCGCCGTATTTCCTAGCTTTTGTGCCTGACTTCTGTGTATTAGAATAGAGAATCAAATGAATGTATTTCCGGGGTTCTTTGCCCGTGCCAGAGTCCACCGTTATACGTATATTATTTTGTAAATTAAATAAACGGGGTGTAGATGACTATTTGCCTATTTTAAGAGTCACGCTGTACCGATTGCGAACCCGGGTCTGAACCTAACCAGTGATATGGGAACTAAGAAAGACTAAATTTTGTACCGTAGATTTCGTGTGTTTCTGTCTCCTCTCGCTGGGTCGGTCTTTTGCTAGATCGGTTTCGGCTGCTCGCCATCTTCAGTAGCGGTGGCCTTGGATATTGGCGGTTGGCACTTTGGATATTTTTGGGCATCCTCAGTACACTGTCACTGTCACTAGTACTGTGGTGGTTGTCTGTGCGTGTGTTGTTATTGTGTTTTTGAGGGATGTTGTTTGTCTTATTTGGGTTGTGAGGGATTTTATTAATCCGCTTATTTTATTAATCGCTACTGAAGATGGCGAGCAGCAGAAACCGGTCTTGCAAAAGACCAAATCAGCGAGAGAGGACAGAACACACAAAATCTACGGTATTCCAACCCCTCGCCGAGCACAAAACAGGTATTCTAAACTAAATTGTGTGTTGCAGCGCGAAGCACGGTTTCTTGAAGTGCGTCTACCTGGCCAGCTGGCTGAAGTGCCGTAAGGAGGAGGCCATATTCCTGAACAAGATAGCCGACACCCTCTCCAACATCAGGGTCTATTCGACCCGGTGCCACAGCATGGACACGAACATTTGCAGCAGCAAAGCAGCAACATCGGCCCCGACCCTGGCCGCCACCCTACTCCTCCTAGCTGCTACCCTCCCACCCTCCATCCGACATTAGTCAGTCACGCCCCAGACATGCCAATTGGAAAAGACTGGTCGCGAAAAGGAAAGTCCCGTCGACCTCAGACATCCGAAACACCCCAATATCCCCCGAGCTTATTTTACTGCCCCAGCCTTTGTAGACGGTCTAACCAGATGGAACTCCTCCTATTTCTGGTAACGGATTAAATTTGAACAAACCTAATAGGTCGGGAAACGCGCCTATAAAGAGTTACGGACGGATCAAAGCGGGCCATTTCTAACCAAAATATATTCTTTTTTTCCCCTTTATTTTTTGTACAATCAACTACTTATAGTTATTAATACAATGGTTGAATGTATTTTTTTTTGTTTTTGTTTTTTTCCGCGTGAAGGGCTTGATAAAAGAAACCACCCAATGGTGGCATTTTTGAGATATGAGAAAGAGTAATATATTCGAATAAAAATTAATATAATAAATCGAATAAAAAATTAGCCATTAGGAGCACACAATAAACATTTCATTTCAACTAGGAAAATAAGCGATTAGAGTTATTGAGCATATTTAGAATACCTGTTTTGTGGTCTCCGAGGGGTTGGAATACCGTAGATATCGTGTGTTTCCGTCTCCTCTCGCTGGTTTGGTCGCCATCTTCAGTAGCGGTGTTAGTCACTGTTGGCACTTTGGATGTGTTTTGGGCATCCTCACTGCACTGCCACGGTCACTTGTACCGCCCTCAGGGGGCGCTAGTTTATCGGTGCAAGTGAATCCAACGAACTTTAGTTGAGTACATTTCCGCACCACCCTCAGGGGGCGCTGGTTTATCGGTGCAAGTGCACCCATCGAACTATAGTTAAGTACGTTTCCGCACCACTCTCAGGGGAGCGCTAGTTTCACAAAAACCGTTCGTTGAGTGCAATTACACAGATGAACTAGCGCCAGTGACAGTGACAGTACAGTGAGGATGCCCAAAACACATCCAAAGTGCCAACAGTGACTAACACCGCTACTGAAGATGGCGAGCAGCCGAAACCGGTCTAGCAAAAGACCAGACCAGTGAGAGGAAACAGAAACACATGAAATCTGTGAGTATGGTGTTATGTCATAAACGTATTTTTGGCTGCAACTTTTCAAGGACGCCTTTCTGGAACAGGGTATACATAACCTTTTCGTCAGGTGTCACTATATCACCGCGTTTCACCCTCTATACAATGCTAATTGTAATTGTTTCTGAATTATAATGTTACCATGACTTAACAAATCAAGTGTTTAAAGCTTTCTACCTGTCAGGCATGTTATGTTTAACTATTTGATAACTATGAATTTTTTAAAATGTTGTCTATGTCATACTCTTCAGATCCTTCATGTTTTTATTAGTTAAAAAGAATAATAAATGGAATTTATATGCAGTCATATCACATAATTTAGTGGATTGTACTGTTGTACTAGAGTGATTCCCTTATTAGTGCACATAACTCACATGCAATATTGATGCTTCTGGAAGGTCTGAGTCGATGCGGTTGATACCATCATGGCACAATCTAGAGTCTCACTCATACTGTTAAGTATTTCTGAAGTATTTTTGTACAGAATTGTCTAAAGGTCATTTATAAATAGAACTATTTCAATGTAAATAAAATTATTTAACTGTAAGACTTAATACACCTCATGCATATGAGTATAGTAGACAAACTGGAAGTTTGTGTTAATTCATTAACATAAGATAGAACAAATTTATATAAAAAAATGTTATATTAAGTAGAAATAATTACAAAAAATGAGAAATGATCATTTGAAATGTAGATTAGTATGAGAAACTTACTAAAAAGAAGTAAGGGTTCTATTAGATCTAAGAACTGGAACACTTTTTTACAACTTACATACTTTTTTCATGAAGGTCATCAAAAAGTTATCCTGGCAATAAGCATTAAAAATAAATTACTTTTGTAGAAAATATATCACGAATTGTTTAATAATTAATATCTTATGCCCCGCCCCTTATATTTTTTCTCATTTTTCTTGCTTTTTCTCCTTCCATCTTCTACATATACTGAACTAAAATTATGCCGTTTTTATTTTTTTTTTCTCAGAATACTCTGTCCATACTCAATATAATTATGAATTATGAATATATAAATAATTACAAAATATCTATATGAATTCTTCTACACATACATTAAACTCAAATGTTATTACTAATATAACATAATCCCTCACATACACTTCATAATTCTTATGCCATGATTTTCATTAAATTAATGTGAACTAATGAATTGATGTAAGCTGTAGAAGTATACTGCATTATATACATGAATGATCAAAGGCATGTATGCTATTTTGTTCAATAAAAATAAATTATAAGACTACTAAACGAGTACACCCTATTTTGTCAGCATTGTCACATCCAAACAAATCCTTATACATTGTCAAAAGTAATTAAAAAATAAAATTATTATAATAAAATTTAAAATGAACCACAATTTAAAATGAATTATATAATCATATGATTACAATTTATCCAGGTAAAGGTTAGAGAATTGTAAAGGACTCAATGTTCTTAAAAGTATCTTACATACTTATTCTCTTTATTTCAAACAGCTGCCTCACATTTATATACAGTTAAGAGCTTCCAAAATGAAAACTAACCCAATTCAACAAGGGCTTCAGATAAGCATCTCAAGTACAAAAAGAGACTCCACACTTATTACAAAAAAGTGTTTGTGTACCTTACATCCACTAGGTTTATTCTTACAAAGCAGCAGTGATGGGCATTCCCTTAACATAAGACAAAAAGCTCTGACAATAAATATAAACCCCTGATATTATTAAATAAAAAATACAAATCTGAAAAAAATTTCAGGAGGAATAAGAGCTGCAGGCATAAAAACCTTTGCAGGGTGTGCAAGAAATATTAAAAATTTAGTTTGGAAGAGAATAATCTTATCCTCCTATTTAAAACATTTCACACATATTTTGGGGCTGTGTTTCACAATTTCAGGCCTCAAAATAGCAATTTGTTTCAGTTTAGTTATGTTCAGATGGGAATTTAAAAATTAAATGATACCAGATACCAAAGCCTAATTTATGAATATATAATGGAATATTTAAACAAAACAAATATAAAAGAATATGTTCCTTTCCCTTTTTCTGTAGTGTATACTTTCCATGTATAGTTATTTTTGTAATAGATTCTATTGTAAAAAAAAGAAAAGCATAGATATATTAGAGAAAAGGTAAATCTAAAACAATAATTAGATATAACAACAATATGAATACTGTCTGCTTGCGTGAATAGTGTGAACAACTTAAGTAATATTTAAAGAATTAAGAAAATTATTTTGGACTAAGAGGAACAGAATTTAATCTCCAGTTCAAATTAATACTTTTTCTCATATATCCATAAAGTTCATATTGATAGTTTCCTTTAATTACCATCAATAATGTTACTAATAGGCATTTTGTAATTTCAACCATAATAGAATAATTACCATTTGAATATTTTTGAATATTTATTTGAGTATTTTTGGATTATTGTGATACATTGTCATTACAAAAAACAACTGAATTTTGTAAATACTGTGGGCTGCAAAAATCAATACTACTGACCCACAAAACAAATATATTCATTATTGAAAATAACAAATTAAAATATTATTCTAGGTCTTTTCATTTTAATAAATTAGAGAGTTTAATATTTCAAATAATAGCATCCCACACAAATTAACTAAAACTTCTTGCACACCCATAATCTATCTAAAGGCAAGTTTTATGTTCCAAATATTTCACCTTTTGTTCAAATAAACAATGGAATGCAAAAATGGAATGAAAACCAAATATACTTTCTTAACTGGATAATTCACACTAAAAATTATGTTTCATTAATAAATAAATAATTGTCTTTTTAGTTACACAGAAGCTGTAATTGTACATTTTGGAATGTGTGAGATTTTTCTTATTAAATCACAACTGGAGTTCATCATTATTTACATGATGTAATTTTTCACTCATAATACACTTATGAACATATTTCACAACCACATCAGTGCAACTTATCATAAATTGCAAATGCTATAACATTTAATATATAAATTTAAATACTGTGTATGGCATCAAAAAATGTTTCAGAAATTTATAAACAACCATTTTGACCATCTGGATGCTTTTGGACCATCTACCAATATTAAGACATTATTCTGACACTGATGTAAGTTCAAACTTACAATTTTATATTTTATAAAAAGGTATAGTACAACACAATTCTATAGATATACCATAAGTCCGATATTCATTCTTCAATTCTATTGGTAAAAATTTTTTTGACACATTCTGATATAGATATGTAGAAACAAAAACAAATACACAGTAAAAATAGTCAGGGTCAGCTGACAGACAATGAGAATTAGAAAAAAATGTTTGTCATCTTATCAAATGTGAGATATTTATTTAAAAATTAATACTGAAATACTTAGCTTTAACTTTCTGTTTGCAAAAGATATCATGCACAAATATTAAGGACTACTATAATACTTAACAGACATTATTGTAAAAAATACCTGCAAGTTTGAAATAGAAAAATTTTATAATTTGATTTTTGTTATGACTATTCCAGATTGCTAAAATAGTTTCAAAATAACTTCAATAATGTGTGAGCAGGCTGTGCATACTCAACAACATTGCTACATTCTACATTTTTCATCACAGCTTAACATTAGTGAAATATAAATAGCTGGCCAAATTGTAATACAATTATTGTCCTTTAACCCTGCAGGCTAAAAATACATTGTGCTTTATCTTTTGAAAACATAAAATAAGGTAATTCATAGCTTACAAAATGCAACCATGGAAGAATTGTGAAAAACTAAGCAGTCTTAAATTTACCACATTTAATCTACATTTTGGCAAATATTAACCATTTGTACCCATATGAAGACCCACCTCTACATACAAAGATACAATTCTGTCTAACTCAACAATCTTGTTACGGGGACTCTGGCATTGTTTTCTGTACAAATATAAATACTGCGCAGATTTTCTAGTTTCATAGAGCACAAATGATTAACTATACAAGAAACCTCATATAAAATTAACATGGATTTGATGCACTTAATTTTAATGAAGTGTCATTTAGTTTCTACCTAATCCCTCAGGTGAAAAAAATTATTTTCCTCAAGTACTCCTAAATAACATAAAATGTTTACATCCTTCACAATATTTATTTCTTAAGGTTATCTGTAAGTGTCTTCAATGATTATAATAAAATAATTTCAATTATCCCTGCCATAATTCATTTAATATTTCTAACAGAGTACACGGAAGTGGCCATATTATATCACATAATTTGTGACCATTTTTATTTAACCAAATTACAAATCAAACTTTAAAAACTATCAAATACAGCAATTTACTGCCTCCAAACAGGGATATTACAGGAACAACACAAATTTACTTTCAATATTCCATTCATATAGAATGAAATGTAAACAATGTCAAGTTTATGAGAGGAAAGTAATTTTTTTACCATGAATTAATAGTAATACTGTTATAAATTTGTTACCACCATTCTCATAATATTCCCTATATATCTGTTATTAATTACAATATAAGCTCTTCTCGTCCTATCTAAAGGGAAATACTATAAAATCTCACACAAACCAGTTATAATTTAATAAAGTCATAATCACCAATTACCAATTACCAGTAATACTATCACAAACAAAGCGTAATAAATAAAATATAAAAATACCTGTAAAAAATAAACGCTTACAACAATTACATTGTTAAACTAAGCGCATAAACAAAAATAATATAAAAAAAGAACTAGATTACTTAGTAACCCGTTATTAACTTGAATTCGTCTAGACAAATTCTAAAAGCCAAGAAAGACAGTTGTGCGCCAAATAAGCTGCCAAGTGCAGGCCCTTCAAATAATTAATAGTAACAAATACAACAATAATAAGGATTTACAGATGACTGGTGAGACAGGAAGTTCAGGACACGGAATCCTGCCAGATACTCTTTAGGAACATACTGATAAGATGAACACACACTCTAATGCGACACCCTCAATCTCTCTCACTTAACTAACCGCCTAAAAGAAAAAAAACCAACAAAAAATATTACAATACAACAACAACCAAACATTTAAATATTCATATACACATAACATATATATTGCTTATACATATGATTGAAACATAAATGACCAGCTTTTTTTATGTTACTTATTAGGAACATCGCACAATTAGGCTGCTGTGGCCTGTGCACAATGATTTCTTTTCTTGCTCAGCTAAGTAATATTAGCACTAATTTCTACTATGCTTTCTCTGAAAAATTTGAGATATAATACAAATCTGATACGAAATAAAAAGAAATACTTTACTAGTTACATGAAGTTGTGGATTAACCATCGATTCAGCCCATGATGTGGGGTTGAAAGGAGGGGCTTCTCCACCCAATTCTGTTGGTAATATATCTCTGGCTATGTGCTCATGGAGGGTGCTCAAATTATTCCCATGCACATAAATCTGAAGCATAAATTAACATGTAATAATAATGTTTTTGAACAAAGTTAATTAAATCAATATTCTCTTCTTGTTACAACTCAGGAATATACATTCATACATAGAATTATAATTTACTCAATGTTTTTACCTTCTTTTTTGTTTTCTCCTTCAAGAATGCTTTGAGTATAGCAATGACAGGATCAATGTACCAGGGCTGGTTAATGAAATGAACTCCTTTAAATCTGGCGGGAAAGCAGTCCTGTAGTCCTTCAACCATAAGTCTTAATGTTCTGGGTGTCATATTTGTCACCTGAAATTACAGACATATTAACTACTAAGCCAAATTATTAAAATAAATTAATAATAACCAAGTTATTAAGACACAATTATATCTATTTTTTGCAAGCATCATTGATAAAAATGAATCTAATTACATTTAATTAAATTATTAGCACCATAAAATACAGTTGAAATTTCAACTTATAATGATGCACAAACCTGCATCTAGTTGTGACTGTCCTGATATTAAAATTCCACATACCACTAAAAATAATAATCAAATGAACTTAAACAAATGATATCCAACCTGTCTCAGTGACATGTCTGTCCAATCAACAATGATGACAAAGCCATTGGCTTGATTAGAGGTATCTTCAATGAGTCGTTCCAGTGAGAGCAACAGAGACCTGTAGATTACTTCAAGTGGATAATTCACCTGGTCCCAGTTGCTGCAGAAAAACAATAACACACATCTACCTCTCCTGCAAATAAGAAAAAAGTTAGTCTTTTCGGTATTGTAAATTGTAAAATGATCAATAAAAATGTTTATTGCCCATATTATACATAGATAATAAAATAAATAATTACAAATTGTTTAATTCAGACTTAATTTAATTCTTAATAAAATAAATACATTACACCAACAGTTCATAACACAAAATCTTCATTTAAATGCACAGAAATAATTTTCAATAAATTAAGAACTCATTACTAACTAAATGTTTATTGAATATAATCAACAATAATATTGAAATAAACATGAAATGCTTTTATAAATGAATGGGTAAATCAAATGCTTCAAAGTAATAAACGGCAATCAACTATTGATCAACTGCCCTTGAAATGTGTAGCTGTATTTTCATTGTGATATAAACCAAGCCTGGACATTACGTAATTGAGGAAAAGTTGCAATAAGTTACATAAGGAGGGATAGAATGCTCATCTGACAGGTTTCTAACCACAAACTAACATGAAAGTGACAATCAAAACGATAACCTGCCCACACCAATATTCATCAAATGACCCATTCTGAAAATTAAAAAAATCTGATCAACAGAAACATTCTAGAATTAACCCTTAAAACAATTATGTAATAAATGCAATGTATAAAAGATAAATACACAAAAACATAGAATTACTTGAAATAAAATTTTAAATAGACTGCTGCATTAGTCAAGGTATAACTCACTTTCTCAATTCTGGTTTTTCATTGTACACAGCCTACATGTCATGGACAAATTAAACTATGAAGGTTACATCAAAAGATTAGTTCCAAATACTGTTTCTGTCATGAATTTGTGTTGTAACAAAACTTTTTTTTTGGATAGTGTTACAATTTAAACAGTGCATTTAATTAAATTTATACAGACAAATATCTTAAAAAATTATAAAATCTAAAAAATAACTATAAAATATTATTTTGGTCGTTGCATCCATAATAAACATATTTCATTTTTTGAAAAAATAACCATTAAATGATTAGTTAAAAATTTATTTTATTAATAATTAAAAAAATGATTGCATAACATAAAAAGCTTCATGGTTACAAAATTAAAATTCTAAAGTCCCTTTTAATTATGCAAATAGAAATGTGAATGACCTCTTTAACAACTTTAATGTAAAATTCTAAAAATGGAAATTCTAAAAAATGAACATGCTTTGTGGAATTAAAAGGATTAATAATGTATGAGCTCACCTGCCGTGCAAACTAACCAATAAGGCAAAACCAAGAGATAACTGAACAACTCTGAGGTCATTCTGACTATTCATAACACTATCTATGGACTTCAAAAGAGGTGTACTGGAAACTGTTGTTTTCATTGTTTTATGTGCATTGAAATTTATCAGGAAAAATTTGTGGTAAAAAAATATAACAATAAAAATTAATAAAAGCATAAAAGCAAATATTAAACAAATTAATCATATTAGCTATATTACATTGTATTAAAAATATTTGCAGATGACATAAATGATTGTCATTCACCTGTCTCTACTCTTAAGTACTCCAGGAAAGCCATCATAAAGTGCCTGCTTGATGAGGGGATCATCAGTTGTCATATTCTCAAAAAGTTCTCTGTTGCGCTCTCTGTATGCGAAATAATTGCACATCAATTGGTAACTCTCTTCCACATTCATTTTACGTGCTCGTAAAAATCTGAGTATGAAATCATCATCCGTCCTTGTTATCACTGAAACAGAGTAATTTCTGTGATTTTTCTGTTTACTGAATGATAAGGGATATTTGGGAAAATTATTTTATCGCTATTTTATTTTATTATTTTATCACTTTGTCATACATCAAGTTTTGAACTTCAGTGACACTTCAGTCATGAGACTACTTTTTTATTGTTACGACCGAAAACTAAAAAATACAAAAAACTACAATCCACTTAAGCCAATTTAAGATGGAACTAACCAGTGGTCGGTTGTGCTAGTATCATGTTCCTAACAGCCTCAATGGCCTGTTCATTGTTGACAACCTTCTTCGATGGTGAGTTGTCCAATGAATGATCACTGCTGTTGTTGCTATCTTTGTGAACGATGGAGCGATAGCTAAAACAGTCCACATCGCCATAACCTGCCATACCACAGTCCCTGCTACCCACTGGGAAGGCCAACTCCTTTCCCTAAAACATTTCAACATGAATTGAATAACAGGAAAAAAGAATGGTGTAGGGTACAAATAATATGCAAGAAAGAATGCTTTCATACAACCTTTGAAATTATTTTCTACAAAGCAAAAGAGCGGAAGAAATGACAAAAGTAGCACTTCCCTGATTTTTGTATATAAGTAACATCATGAAGCCACAACATATTTCAAAAACAACAAAGCTGAATAGAAGGCATCTATGAAATCAACAGACATTGTTTCTAAAACAGAATTCTGGATGCAATCAGATGCAGTGTCCACATCAGAAATTTATCACACCATCAGTACAGGATACAAATAGTCTATGCAAAATATTATCACCATTACTAAAGGCTGTCCTAATGATGAGTTAATAAAAATTAGTCAACGACTATTTCAGATACATTTTTTATTTGAGAAATATTTATAAGGAAACATTCCAATAAGAGTTCATATTTAAACTAAAGTACAAAATAGTAAATTGGTAAGATAAACACGAAAATGTTCAGTCCAACCAGAAAACTTCTATTTCTCATACCTTTGCTGTGATTAAAGACAAAAATTCAACCATAAGAAAGTCCACAAATGATGAATGAAATCCTTAAAGTAACAAAATATATTCACCATATACTTACATAAAAATAATTCTTCAGGGCCTGATTCTGAACTGCACTACTGGCCAATTTTCTCGGGGAGTTAATTTTTTTCTCCATAACTTGGAAACGTAACACGAAAATTTGATAAAGCATAATATCACAGAATGTTTTGAAAGACAACTATTACAGATAAGGACTACTGTTACCAGTTGTATATAAAGCCCATATTGACTTATAGGCATTCTGGATGCATGCATGAAAGCTTTATTAGACAAGCAAAGAAGTATTATAAACTTTACTTTTTGTCAAATCCCTAAATATTAGGTTTAAATTTATAAACAGTTAAAAAGTGTTTCCAGAGAATAAAGGATAGGTATATCCAAATAGCAATTTAATGTTTGTGTTTGATTTGAAAATTGACAAGTTCCAGCCTCTTGCGAACATTAATTTTGTAAACCAAGAACTAATATAAAAAGCGTTAGTATGAGTGTTGGTTTTAGGTGATGATGGCTACAAGCTGAAAACAATCTATTCCCAATATGGTAAACGCAGAATATCACCCAAACAAATATAACATTTCACTGTAAATACTAAATAAATGCCAACAACTTAATGCCAAACATATCAAATAGAAAGGAACTAACAACACAGAATGCAAGCTTAGATTCATTCCTACCATTATGTCCAAGAATTATAAATAAAAGAGTATGTTTTATATATTTTTTATATGTGAAGATTTAAAATGTATATTGTATTAATATCTCAGTGTACACAACTTTGAATTTTTTAATATGATAACATAATAACACCAATGAAATACAATTTAACACTGAAACTACCTAAACATGATATACTTAGAACGATATGTATACTTCAATTATCAGGATTATTTATGCTAATAAAAACATCTTCATATTCTACGATCATGGACCAATTTTAAGTCAGTTTCACTAACCATTGGAATTTTGTTGACAATAAGCAATCCATGCCCATGTAAGGTGATTTCTTAAATTTGCATACCATTGTATTTGGAAAATGCAAAGCTGGAGACCTTGATTGTTACTCAATATTATATGGCAGATAATTTATTATCCATTGCATGCAAATTGAAACAGTTTTTCAATGACCCAAAAATTTGAGCCACATCCATCATTGAACCATCACAACCTCAAAATGAATGGATAAGCTTCAGGTTGGGCCGTGTTGTCAAACTGAAGTCCATAAGAACTCGACGATAGTGGCAAAGATAATAACAGGTGGATTCTTGTCTAAACAGCAGGTTACAAAAGCGGCTCTAAAGCATAATTTAAAACCGCCAACAATAATTAAAGGCATCAGCAAACAACCGGCTTAAATAATCTTCAAAGTAAACAAACAAATAACGTTTAAAAGATAAATAATCTAACTACCTGTTATATAAACGTTTTGTCTTCAAATGTCATATCTCACACCCATGACTCACACGCCTCCACCTTAAGTACACATAGTAGCCAACATAACTGCACGAAATTTACCCGAATTACGCCTACGCACTCAGTATTGAATATTATGAATGAGAAAAACGAAAAATAATACAACGTCAATTTATATACATATTTCCATAAAATATGGCACAGAAAAAATATTGTCACGTGAAGTTATTTTTACCTCACATTATAAAAACATTAAGGATTTGACATTTAATCAATTTTGATAAAATGTCTACATAAGCCCCACTAAATAAAAAAACGATTTCAATTTATTTACAATTAAATTTTGTAGTTATTTTTATCAAAAGTAATTACTATCCAGCCAATATTTAATAACAACTAAATTTAAAAGAAACTAAGTGAATCATTTCCATAACTCCTATAACAGACAGTCTATGTCGTGCCCTCCCCCTTGGAGTTGGTCTGGCCAGAATTTGCTATTTTTAATTACTGTTCACCTGTATTAGCAATACTTTATATTATGATATACCGATGAGCTTCGATTGTGAAGGAAAATAAAGTAGTAAAATGGTATTATATCGTAATATAATAGCCTCAAGCTTTTAGTTATAAGTTTTATTATCTCTACTAAGTAGTTGATCAGTTGGAATTTGTCTTAATCTTTTTTCTCTCTCCTATTTAATTTCTTATCACAAATATATGTAAAAACACACACATACATTTTATTAATACTTTGAATAATTATTGAAATGAGAATAATAAAAACAAGTAATACAAAAATTAATAAATAAAGTAATAAGTAATAAATAAATTGAATTTGTTTCAATCACCTAACTAAATTATTAATAGGAAACTAGAAAAACTTTGTTTTTCAACAAAATCCCTAGTAATGAAGAGAAAAATACAACTATAATTGAATTATGTAAAATGCCATGTTTTATCTTTTATTGTTATTGATAACAAGAAATAAAAAGTATAATTGAATTATGGCCATATCATTTGTAAAATGCAACATATCAATGTGTAATCAAAGATTTTTCAAGTGATAAATAACAAACCATAAATAAAAATATCTACTTTGCATTAATATTTGCAAACTGATTTAAAACAATATTGATTAATTTGAGATGTTTGAGCTATCATCTATTGTGATAAAAATAACTTCAATTATGTTTCCAATATTTCAGGACTTTTTTTTATTCTAAATGTTTTCATAGAATTACTTTATTCAAACATTTTTGTCTACCTTTGATATTAGTCTCAATATGGTTTAGATAACAAAAAATTTTTAAGTTACAAGAAATATACAATTGATAATTTAAATAGAAATATTGACAACAGTCTTTTATATTTACAAAAAAAAAATCAAATGTTTAGGTATGGATTCAATTATAATGATTGCTAATATCCAAATAGACATCGGAGTTATGTTAGAAGCCTAAAAATAGTGAAGACCCATGCTAGTGGGCTTGGGGGCCTGGCATGAGTCCCATCCATATTAGAAGTGGTTTAAATGTAAAGTCAAGACGTGAGGGCACCAGTCACCAGGCCTGTAAGTAACCGATTTCTGTACCGAGTGAATATTAAAATATTTATGAAAGACCAGTGAAGATAACATTGTTTTCAAAACAATGTGTTATGTTTGTATTAAAACAAACTAAGCATTTAGAAAACACCTTCCATTTCATATTGGAACAGGGGTCAAATTGGTAAATGCAAAATTAAAGCAGAGACAGACAGATCATGGAATTATTTCCAGTGATTTGAGTAACTCAAGCTACAAAATATCAATAATACATATTATAATATAACGTAATTTCATCATATCTTTATTTCATTTTTTCTCAGAATTATATTATAATAAATTATATATAAATAAATCAATATTATTTTCATTCATGCTCTGTTAATAAAACATTCCAAATGAGGTGAAAAAAAATTCAACCTATAGATATCAACAATCTTTTCTATAGTAATACAAATTTTTATAACTAGAATATTTAATTTGTTGTTGAAAATGAAAATAAATCTGGTAAATAGTTTGGAAAGATAAATGCTAATTAGTTCCTCCATTCTATTATTATTGATTGATTTACTCAAATAGTTCATTCTTTTAATAGAACAATGGAAGATTGATTTTACGGGTGTCAGATTTTTTATTTAATAAATATCAGTCTCAAGTTTCTCTAGAAGAATAGGAACTACATAAATAGCAGTCCTTGAGCAGTACCATGGTGATCATAAAAATATTTTTGTTTCATACCTGCTGGGTTTGACAGATTTTACTTTTATTTTCAAAATGTAAATAACTTTTTACCTGAACAGAAGTGTGGTTCACATTAAAATAAACTGTTAATAGTACTACTAGTTTTTGTTTGACTCTTATACATGGATGTACCGAGCAAAATGTGTGTTATTTCATTATTCTAGCAGTATAATGGTTAAGTAAAATGAGTATTTTTTTGCTATTAATAACTCCTCACAAGAGCCTTTGCAATGATAGAATAAAATTTAGGATTAACCTACATTCTAAAGCATTTACAGTTCTGTTTATTAGATATGTTTAGCCAGTGATTCCTACTGTAGTATTTCACACATTTTTAAAGTGAAAAAATATACATTTTGCAAATTATTCTGAAGTGGAACATAATAAAATTAATATATTATAGTTATAATAGAACATTTTGTAAAAATTAAATATTGAACTAAAATAATAGAATCATATTGTTATTGTGCCATTAACAATATTTTAACATAACACTTTAAAAGTTAGAATTACTTTCATTTAATTTTTTGAATTCATATAAGATGGGAAATGATGAGAAATTAATATGGCCAATTATATTATACATTTAAGTAAAAATTAAGACAAATATAAATTATTTTATAATAATACTTATTCAATATTAACACTTTCTATAATATTGTCTAGTCAAAATTATGTGATCCAGAAATCAATGAAATTATATTTTTATATTTATTTTTTAATTAAAATTACAAATTAATCAATGCAGCACATTACTTCAAGAGGAGTAAATAATTTCAGAATGTGATAATATTTAGAGATAAGTGATTGGAAGATAATCCAGTTACCTGTTCTGAGTATAACATTCATTTTATTATCATGTATTCACAATATTTAAATCATTAGAACAGGAGTTGCTACTTTAACTTTCTCTGATACCTGTGCATCTTTATTAAGAAAAATATGTAAGTTAAAATTAAAATTTGATTATATCAAAATAATTCACTGAAATTTAAAAGATTATGTTCAGCCAAATAATTTGCTATGACTTTCTGTATTACCTATAATCATTTAATTTCAGTTTGAAATTATGAGATCTCTTGTTTTCTTCAATTATTGCATATTGAGGACATTGAAAGTCAATAAATAGTACTGACTCTAACTAATATTATGGTGTATTTTTAATAGTCACTTTTTGTTTCAGTCCTGAATTGAGGACTATGCATATTAACTTCAGGAAGGTAATAATTGTGAAAAGAACATTGACTAGTACTAATTTGTTATGAAGTCCTATTGGATTTTAAAATGAAAGTAATAATACATAAATAACAATTTTATTTTCACTTTTATAACCATAAATTGTTGTCTATCATTTTCTCAATAATTATATATCTTAAGAAAAGGAATTGCTTTACCAAATGCCAGTGCCTTGTCGAATTGTTGTCTTTTGTATTGTTTTGTTTTGTCCACACTCTCCTAAGAATGTTTTGTCCTATGTCTCCAAAGAATGTTTTAATTAGATTATATTTTTGTATACTTTTATAGTCTTTTTCTGGTATGCATTCATGTCTATTCATGTAATTTTTTAATTTTTGTTCTCTTAGCTATATCTATAAATATTGGCCTTGACTTGCATTTTCAAATATTTAAATTTTCATCTCTCTATTTTATAAAAATATTCCCATCATAATCCATACTTCTTTTTTTAAAGTAATTGAAGGAACTTCCAGCTATTCAGTCTAGATCAAAATATTAAAACACAGAAATCCTATTAATGCTACCCTATCTAATATGTTATTTGTTTTGTAATGTCTTCATTTTGTTTCAGGGTTAATTGAGTGTAGAAATTTTTAGGCCGGTGAATTGGGTCCTGTGACTGCCAAGAAAATTCCAAATAATTATCATTGATGAGTGTATTAACCCAAACAACCATGCTTGCACTATATGTAAGGGAATTTGGCTCAAATTAAATGTTGAACCCAGTTCCGAAAGACCGCTTTTTAATAATGCCTCGCAGAACACAATTCACCATTTTATTGTACCTTTATGTCTTGTATTTTATAACACTTGTAATGACATTTACAAATAGCATTTTATGAACACATAACTAACAAGAAAATATTTGTCACTTGTATTTGTCAGTAAACACAGTCAATTTTTAAGGATGAAATGCGGACATCTATTAAGTATTTTGTCTAAAATTGTTTACATATAAATGTATGAAATAATTTATTCAATTTGTCATTGGATATAGCAGTCTGTCAGTATACATTTTCCATTAATCTCATTAATCACTCAAAAAATCTACAGGTTCTTAAAGAATTTACTGGTGAAAGAGAAGAATTGTATGGTTTTAATAGAAAAGTTTCCAAGCACAATGATAAATGGAAATATAGAACAGAAAATGTTGTTCAAACTGTTGACCAATATTGAAATTTCAGAAAATAAGTAGTATCCATGAATGTTCATAATCATTAAATGAAGAATATATTAAATAAAAAAGTAATTATTCTTCTGAATGTAATTTACCCTACACAACATTTTAAAAACAACTATGTACACAGAGAGGAGTCGGTGGTAAGGCTGCCATGGCAACTAGCCTATATGAACTTGGAGTGTCTGCCAGTTATGTGGTCTTGACATGCTTCATAGCTTCATTTGCCAGGAAACTATTGGACATAGCAGCACCTGAAAATTCCACACCAAAACTCTTACTCCAAGAAGCCATAGCTGCATGGGAACTTTGTGCTGCTTGCTTTGAGCTTGTAATTGGTAAGAGTATGAAATAGTAATGTGAATGAATTAAAAAAATAACAGAAGTAATAATTCAAAATATTCTAAACTTACTTTAAACAACATTTTTTACATTTACCAGTACTATGTGTACTTATTAGATGTAGTAAACAGACAAATAATGTTTCAAAGATAAATAATCTATTAAATATGTACTACTATTAAATAAATACTATTAATAAAATTGTATATATATCAATTATTCACTGAGCCTATGATTTCAGTGGCAGACAACTATGGTGTTTGGACATATGGGTTATTCTTGTTCCTGTTAACCATTCTGTGGTCCTATTCTTGGGGAGAGGCAACTGCCTGCCCGTACACACATCTGGAACAGGTTGTTGAAGGCAAGTCAGATATCATCAGTGCATTGGCTAAAACATGGGCAGAACTTAGTGGAGCACTCATTGTTTTTGGGTAACTCATCGATATTTCTTATTTCATTTTAATTTTTGTTTAAGCTTAATATGACATGTTCATTATTGTATCTTAATCAGGAGTAGGGTACAAGAACAGGAGATACAAATATACATGTTCACACACATGAGATAAGTTCAGCATATTCTTGCCCCCCATTTTTCTTTATTTTTACACCCCTTGTGTAATAAATTATAGGATATCAGTTATAAATCAGAATTTTACACAAATAAATTAATTTAATTACCGAATAATATACTGATTGTATACCATAACTGTAATTATTATTTGTAAGGAATAATTTATAGCTAACATTGCAGATTCCACACAAATTTGAACTGGAGTGTATAAATAAATAATAAGCTTGACAAATTTATTGCATTGGACAAAATATCAACCTGTATTCTGGATTTCAGACTACTTATATCTGATTAATTAAAATGGATCACTTTTAGTGAGTAATTTCAGAAAATTATGTCAAGAGGATCTCACATTTTGGCTATTCGCTGAAACACTCCGATTAAAAGATAAATATATACTAAATAAAATTCTTACGTCCAGCTTAATACGTAATCTTTTAAACAGCTTATTGTTTGAGCAATAAGACAATGGATATTTTCATAAGAGAATGAAGTAATTTAAAAGACTCGAAGTTGCCTGAACGCTTTCAACTGAACGGGCCTCCGACCATACTCGGTGACACGGGCAGGAAACAAGGTACCAGGAAATTCGTAATGAAACGTAAATCTGTTACGTGAACATCTCGTGAATTACTGCTTTTTACGCCAAACCGGTTCACGATCTTTGTGTACGATGTACGCTGTTTTACTTCAGACTGACTATAGTAAATAATGATTATGAACATTTCTAATAAATAAACATATTTCCTGTTTAAGCTAATTTGCTGTATTTTTTTATAGGTATATCAAGTTTCTGTGGACTTTAGAAAAGAGTTCTACCCACAAAGGGAGGGCCTACGAGGAATGTACAGCCGACCTTCAGGTAATTTTAAAATGACTGACAGGGCTTTAGAGCAACTGTTTTATCAGTATTAGATTCGAGTATGTTATCAATATCAACATATTCTGTAAGCTTTTAAGTCTAGTGAGCTAGTCGAAACTGGGATTAGGCGTTCATATATTACATAGCGGAGGAATAATTTTAATCGCGGTCGGAGTTAACCATTTAGTCAATCGTTTTTATGAAACCAACAAAATTTTAAACTTGAAAATAGGTCTGTGGTATTCCATTAGTAATACCAACATTTACCTGGCGATACCAACAGTATTCTACAGGATGCTATTGACGAAAGCAAAAATCTAAAATCGGTCTAGCATTGGAGATAACAAGTTATTTTTTTATTCCTGTCCTAGACTTTCCCTTACAACCTCTCATTATTACCGATTTCTAACCGTCACAGTAAAGAAGGCAGACTCTCAGTGTGGTCTAAAGCCCCTTCTCAAGTCCTGGGGTGTTACTGTTAATGTAATTGTTCTAATGAGGCGTTGTTTGGTTTTATATGTTTGTATGTAATTGTTCTGTATGTACGGTTCAGTTAAAACAATTTTTCACGAATCCGTGATCTTAATTTCGAACAATTAAACTTCGAGATGCACGTTTTGGAACTCCCTACCGGTTAAATACGCACGGCCCCAGGAGAAAGCGATGGACTGTCCAAACCAAGTACCGTACTATCCTTCCGTTACGCAACGGGGGGACAACAGGTACCGGTCTACCTGCCACTGAAAGAGAAACAGGCACGGTAGGAAACGCGATTGTACTTAGGATTGAATAACAAAATGTTATTTAACAGGTCCGTTGTGTTATACGAGAAGCGACAGTACCGCTGCCACGGGGGGGGGGCGTCACTGTGACTTAGTAAATCGCCGATTAAAACAACGTAAAAACAAAATAAGCGCACGGGCTATCGGTGAAATCTAAAAATGAAATTTTAAATATCTCTGTTCTGTAAACCGGAGAGGTTGAAGACTGTCAACATGCGTTGCGTGACAGTTGCTAATACGACGAGACTAGAAGGGATTTAATTGCAGTTGCGGGTCTTCACAATTCGTTTTGTGCCTGAAGCCGTTTTGAACCTGATTTAGTTCTTGTTGGGGAATTCGCCAGTTATTAAAAACAAAGAAGACATCTTCCGGAGAAAGAAGATAAGATAGGATGATGAAGAAAATTGAGAGGATCAAGAATGAGCAGGATTAATTTTTTCCAACCCCAGATTCACGGATCTGACGACATGAAATCGCATTTTGAATCGATCGGATGTTCTAACAATGGCATCTTATAGTTATACCTCAAGGCAGTGGGAATTTTTCCCAATAGGAAAATGTAGAGCTGTATTTTGTTCGGGAAATGATCGAAATTGGCCACAAATACTATTCTGAATTCGTTCATTCAATCAGCATACGACTTTAAATTTATTGTTAAATGTTATTTTATTGATATTTATAATCAACAGATAGTAACATAGTTAAACATTATTCTCAAGGTTGTATATCGCTCTGTTCAGCGCTCAAACAATCCGCGGGAAGGGGGTTTTATCCAGCCATCCAAGCACTATCTCTGGGCGAACGGATTAAGGTTTTCCCTCTGCAATGAGGGATATTTTATTATCATGTAAAATAATCATCCTCTGGAAATTTCGGGATATAAACATTTTTGGAAGTTTTTGCCGAGCTGAGGTTTCGTTTGTCGAATTAATCGTTTCGTTGGGGGAGTGAACAGTTTTATGAAAATTCAAATTCTAGCAGACTGGGCTATAATTTGCCGCAGTACATGTTGGCAAATGCACGCCACCGTTGTAATGAAGGCAATCAAGTCCCATTAAGTATCGATTCCCGGTTCGGCCCTGTCAGTCCGACAACGGGAACCGATTTAATTTTCATTGCGTTCATGAAATAGATGAAGCGTATGTCCAGAGAAGAATTCATATATATAATACAAATTATTGCAATTGTACAGAATGAAATGAATGCATGTTAGATAAAAGATTAGGTGCTAACAGATCCTGTCACTGTAAATATTTCCTTATTGCTTACGAACGTTATGTTTTAATCGAGTGTACGAAGTGTCCATGTGGAGTAGATTATATTTCCAAGTGAGTTCCAAAGTTTTAAGTTTCGATCGTGTAATTTACAGGACCGATATTATGGAGTCAGATGTAAAAGGGAAAGCTAGTTTAGTTAGTTACATTGTTTTAATCGGCACAATGAGTGACGATTTTTTTAATCTAAATTGCGCAACCGGAAGTGGTTTATCCAATTGATTTTAAGTTTTTTTCCCCCCTTTACGTAATTACTCGTAGACCACAATGGAGTATACAGTGCATGACGCCTGAACAAATCTGTCAAAATCATTAAATGGTACCGTTAAATGGGACGAAAAAACATCACGACGTGGATTTTTTCGGGGAATTTAGTTGGCGTTATTTGATGCAAATATCAACGTTTATCTTAAAATGGTGCAAGCCTACTAGGAAAAACTGTATAATTTCACGGCCTAGACCTGTCTCCTTTCAATACCTCAAGAATAATTACCAAAGCTCCTGAATAACCCATTATTTGTCGTAATAAGTTCAATATGTACTGAAATTTAAATGGGAAAAAATGATAATGAGACAAGTAATAGGAACAATACAACAACCTGAAGATATTACACGGCAACGTTACGAATTAAGCGCGGCCGCCCACTGTAGTTCTGCTGCTATGATACGCTCCCATCGGTCGTTTTACTCAAACAGGTTTCAGAGTTACAGCCGTAACGTTTTATGTATTATTAACGACTTGAAATACCTTGTCATTCCTGCGTCACGATTGTCCTTGCCCAGTTACCAGTGTAATCTCCAGTACAGGGAGGGATGCCGTTTTGAACGCGCTATTAAATTCAGCGCGCCCAAAAGAAATTGATTCGTTTAAATTTTCGCACATTTGTACTTTCCTTGTTACAGGCGCTGATAAATGAAGCTCGTTATCGTACAACTGGACGCTTCCGCGCTCTAATTGTTCGTGTGCACACGACAAGGGGAATAATTAACGCACTCCTCGTTTTTCGCCTCAGTTTAATCGAATAAAATATCGGCCGCTGGAAAAATTCGTGACGCAAAAAGTCGACAAATTAATTTAGTCGAAAATAGGATCGACATTGTTGACACAGTTACCCCAGAAAGGATGGTAACATTCGTCACTTCTAGACGCTTATTATTAGTTAATAATGGGAGTTTTATTCCAGCACTTTTTCACGCTTTGATTGATTAGTATGAGCGTAGCGTGACGTACGATCGCTAAATTCCAGCGGCTAGTCCCCACTTAAACGGGAGCTCACAATATACGCACTTTGAAATCGATATTTTCAGTATCGATGCGGCGGGACAAAAAAGAATTAAATCGGAAAATTATGTTTCAGACGTATTGAGTGCTGAAATAGTTGTTTAACGTGTCGTTGACTGTCAGACGGTATTTTACAATAATAAAACATAAAAAGAATGTATAATATAAATATATTCCCAGAGGCCAATCACAGAATTTAAGATGAAGTCTCACAAAGACGCATTTTTATCGTAGCATTTTAACTTTACGCTCAATAATGATATTTATTATTAATAAACCGATTAATAACTTATTATGGACGTACTTTAAGGTCAGTCGCTATGGCAATTATATTAGTAGTATAGTTCGAGAGCTCTCGGTTAGTGAGTGTTTCGGCAGGATCACCAACTGGTCTGGAATGGATCAAAGTGACTGGCTCCTATTCATTATTACTGGCGGTCCCGGCCGATGAATTCCAATCGGCATCGAGATATATTATACTGTTCAGTATAATAAGTATAAGCGCCGTGTAATGCTGACATGTGCGGCGGATATGCATGATTGTGAATCTTAAATGGTGTTGATCGGAGACAGTCGCATAATTATGCCTCAACCTGAATCATAATCTATTGCGCCGTCTCCAGGGCGTCTCGCCTTGGGGTGAGAACTCGCGCCAAGTTCTGAAAGCTAACAGTCTCTACTCAATATCTAATTTCCTACTTTAATGGCCACAACTTATTTTCAGGTGCCTGCGTTGATTGGTGCTCTCATTGAGTGCGGCGCAACTTGCATATGCCGCCTCGTCTCAAAAATCATTTCCGAAGCCGAACCCAGATACGGAACAATCGTCGACTCTTTCATCAGCACATCGCTCGTCATTGCCGGTAAATACTGAATAAATCTACAGTAAAAGCTGTTTCGGAGTAATTAGTCAAATTCATCATCATTATCGATATTCGCCATTCTCCTGTGGAGCCTTTTATTTGCAAAGATATAAGTCTATGATTTATAAATCGAAAACTAATAAAGAAAATATCTAATAAGGTCTTGTCGTTGGACTAATAATTATTCTGTCAAAGTAGAATAAATAATGTTTCTCTGATTGAACACACAATCTCAGGGTCAGTATACGCCAAGACGGGGACGTGGCATTTGTGTAGAAATTATTATCAGTCTACTTTATTGTAGTTTAATAGGACAGTTAAATCAACCATTAAGTAAACCGATTACGAAACGTTACCGAATAGGGAAGTGTAACGCCGTTTATTATGATTTCAGATTAGCTCGATTTGATAAATCGTTCGAATAAATTATAGTTCGATATAATAGTTCAGATGAAGTTTTCGACAAACGGCGACATTGTATATTTATATATTTAAATATACTCACGATATAAGGCGGTCCCGAAATCTCTTTGAATTGTAAATCGGAATACCGGAACACAGTCGCTTTTTCCGTCAAATGCGATATTACAATTTCAAAATAGGCTTTCGTCATTTCAGGGTTCTAAATGAGCGGCCGATAGAAAACCCCAAAGTCTCGTTTTGAGGGAATTATGCTAGGCAATATGAAATTGAGGCCCATCGTTCGAAAATTGATTGGCCGTTCGATACAGAATTGTGTATAAAGCCTTCCATTATACCTCAGGATAAATCCCGTACCCGCATTTAAAAATGTTATATTGCAAATGATTTAATTAGATCCGACATGCAAAGGAGTATTCATCAAAACTCAATATCCTCGATGAGCTAGCTCCTACAGGTTAATTATGGACAGAAAAATACAAACTGTAGGAATAATGCTCGGTAATACGGGAGTGCCAAATGCGGAATTGTTAGTCCTGTCTGGGCCTAAATAAGGTGACGTCACGAGGGTTGGGGGGCGACTGAGGAATGGGCGTTTTTTGCCTTGGTTTAGCAGCAGCTGGAAAAAAGGCCCCAGCTCTTAATGGATCGCCAGACGACCGAATAGGAACACAATGATAACGGTCACTTCTATCAACCCTAAAAACGCATTCGGCTTTACACTCGGCAGGAAAAAAACACGTTTTTGTATTAAACTATCGAAGGTTTCTATATCTAAAAACGGAACTGTATACGGAGAGAGGTGTGTTCATCGGTAATAGATTACCCTAGCGAACACTCAGGACAACTAACAAAACCCAAAACACAATGTCTTCGTCCCCTTCGGGTTTTCAAGGACCAGGACTCTACAGATTCGGGCTTTTCACCCTCAACTGTAACCAAGGGCTAGTAGCTATTAGTCAAAGTGAATCAGTTTGCTGCTGGAGCATCCTTTATTGCCGCTTTACTGCGCGTTTACTAGACCGTGCAAGAGGTATAAATTTCAAACCCCCGTTCCTGTTGAGCGTGTCCCCCCTTGAACGTGAGAGGAAGCGGCAGTTAGCCTTCCATATTCACTCCCTAACAAAAACCTTAAATTAAAAAAATTGTAATAAAATGATTTTACCCGCTACAACTTATCGCTTATTTAATTAAGCGAGTAAAATATTACTGATTAACGACAAAGAATTGTACAAAGATTGTATCTTTTTAAATATCTATATTTCGCTAAAAACTATCGATTGTTGCAGCTTTCAACTACTCGGGCGGTTACTTCAACCCTGTGCTTGCGACATCGCTGAAATTCGGTTGCAAGGGACACACAGCCGCCCAGCACATCTTCGTCTATTGGCTGGGCTCCTCGCTGGGCGCCCTCTTCTCCGTCTACCTCTTCAAGAGGCCGTCCATCCGCGGATTCGTCAAGGGACTCAGCGGCCGGCTCGAATAGGGCCGACCACTTCACCTATCTACACATTAACTGTATACATTTCATTCGATTACCGGGGTGTGACCACTTACATTGTTTAGGCTATACGGCGGAAAATGCTATACAACGGAGTCTGAAACCGAAACGAGTTTAAACGGCGGCCGATCGTTTATTTAAAAAAAAAATCGCGATCTGCCAGCTAATAAAACGACAGTAGCTTGAATTGCAAACATTCTTTAGACTTTAGACCGTAGGAATTTTCAGGGTCCAGTCCAAGCCGAATAATTAACCTATTTATGCCAAAACGGACGTATACAGCAATAAGTACAGCGAATGCGTCCTACAAACAGGTTTGGCATTAAAGATAAAGTGTCAGGCTTGTATAGGCTAGATAATGTAAAATTAAATAAGCACCATCAGTTTATCTACACCCCGTATATTTATTTTCGTCGACAATATTGACGAGGGTTCAGATCTAATCGGACCGTCCCGAGTTTCCAACTCTCTTTGCACTGCCTTTCTCTTGACTGCGCCCCACCCAGCTAAAGACTGCCCAAGTCTCATTTTCAAAATGTGTAATCTTTTACAGCTAATAAATAAAACAGTTGTTCCCTTTGTTTATTTTATATGAAGTTCCATGTTCAAAAGTCAGCGGTAGTCGATGAGAGCGTTAAGTTCGAGCCGAGAAACGGCGGAGCAAGCGCTTCGGGCAACTTTCGAGAAACGCAGAATAAGCAATAAATCACCCCTCTTGAGTGATCTATATCGGGGAGAGAAAAAAGTACGGCCTCATCAAAATATAAAACGATTTAGAAGAAAATGTAAAAAGCAATCCTTGTAGGACTGAAAAATCTTAATGCGTAATAGGGTCATTATAACTTATTCAGTTATATAATGATATATGAGCATTTGTATGTACTTTATTTTAAATGTTTTATTTCGTTGGTGTTTCGAAGGCCGGATGTTCCATACTCTAATTTAGATCTGACGAGAAAGTGTATATCTACGATCAATTTGTTCGACCAAAGAAATAAGACTGTATAAACACTGAAAAGAAGTGGATCACCCGCAGGTTGCCGCTTAAGAGTAGGAAGAGCGTTGACTTTCACCATGGAAGACAGCGTTGCCTCATATCTAATGAAGAAGGCATGACAAAGAGACATGCAGACAACGCTGGACGACCAGTCTTCGACATGGTTTGCAGAATAATGAATTATTAATCGAAAATTCATTTTTTTGCGATACATTTTGGTATTAACATTTATCTGTTTTTCTCTCGACTTAAAAAACTTCTCTCACAGTAAAACAAAGAGTGGAGCTAAAACATAATTCTATAATTATTTCGACCAATTGTTGAAATTTATTTGTTTTTCTTTATGAGTTATTTATTCCCGACCAGAATAGCTATCTGTGTATAAACTATAGTGATAGATTACCGGTAGCACTTGGATAGGCTGGATTCAGATTGGCCGAAAGTAAACCTGAACATTCAACAACGAATTCCATCGTTCGACTGAAATGGAGCTCATGAAAGACATTTTTGTCCCGTGTTCCTAATTATAGGGCGAAAAGGCGCCTGCTTAGAGAATGCCAATTAAGAGTGTAAGCTAAAAACGTACACTTTTGTTATTCTGTAACTTTGCCAGTGAGTGGGCCGCATTCAAAAACTTCCTTCAACAATGCAAAAATATGAATGGTTTAAAACCCTGGACTACATTCCCTATAATATCAAGTAGTACCATTATTAACTTATATTTACAGCGTGTATCGAATAATTTCAGCATAAATTAATAAGTTGAAAGGCCCAAATAAAATGAGAAATTTATGCAAATAGTGTCAGTAAACAAAGAGTCCAAGCTTTTAATGTAAGTTCAAATCTCACTTACTTTAGTGCATGGTTTTGAGTTGCTTAGATAAACTGGGACGTAATTGGGACAAAGTTAAAAAATTCCCGTCCTTGAAAATAATAAGATAATAAGACCTGAGATATGCTCTAAGTGACAGGTTTGGAAATGGTTCAGCTTAGTGCAAATATGTTGATATCATTGACATTTTTTAGTCGTCTTTGATAGCTTTTACTAGCCAATTTGTGGAGTCTAGGCACATGTCTAAAATAGATGTGCGCTCTTGTAAACAAATTAATCCGGCGCTTGATGTGGTCAATCTAATTGTTATTAGATCCAAACAATTTGGTTCACATTCCTTCAAGCTCGAGCTAATACGTTTTATTTGATGTGAAACTTCAGTTTGAGTGAGTCAGAATGCAAAACAAAATCCTTATATAAGACAAATCGTCTTAATTGTTTATTTTATAACTTTATAAATTTAACCGGCCTAAGTACAAAAAGAATGCACTTCGATATTTCTCATTTCGGGCCGAGGAATTCCACTTTAAGGATTATCGATGTTCCCGAGAGGCGAAAATGCCTAATGGTGGAACAAATTGCCGGCCTAATCGAAGTCCGCTTCACTCCAGGAGCTTCCTGATTCAATTTTACCGATGGCAGTCGCTTGGACTCTTTTCGCTTGGTTTTCTTAAAACTTTTTTGTACTGAAAAAAACATAATTTTCCTATTTTCTATTTTAATTAAATTATTAATCGATTTACTTTTATTTTCAGAGTCCAATTACTCGTTTATCTGAATTTATTGTCCAACCATTGTACAATCAGAGGCGTGTTAGAAATTAGTGAAGCGTTAAATTCACATTTAATACTTTAAGCAAGACTATTTCGGTCGGCTGACTTGCAACACGGCTGTGAACGTGGGCGAGGGTGGAAAATACCTCGTTGCGTTTCTGACCGATCGTGAACTATTTCAAGACAAATGACAATTGCCAAATTTATTTTTCATAGTTTAAACTCTTCAATAAGTTCATCCAGGATATTTTTTTTTTCACTTGTCCAATCTTAAAACAGAGGATAATTTTTTCCTCGACAATTGTTGAGCTCAATTTCTGGGGAATATTAAAAAATATCGTTCCTATACCATCTTCTTCTTATTTCTTTCTCAGGAGGAATTTTTCTTTCCAGCTACACTCGTACACACGTATTCGCGACGTCTACCTCGTTTCTTTTTACAAACTTATTTAGGATTACAGTCGTGAATACAATTGTGAATAATTGTTGAATATAACGGAGAGAGCAAAACTTTCACGAATGCTACCCCAAAGGGAGAATCCAAAAGGAGAAAGAAGCCAAGAGGAATCAGTATTTATAGCAAAATTCTATAAATATGGGATCACAGACACATAGAATATGGGTTCATCCTATAAGGCTTGGAGTAAGGAGGAACACCACCGTTTATTAGAATAAACATTACAATGCTTCCGTCTGACAATAGTTGCCGGATGAAGAGAGTGGAGCATGCAGGGTCATCGCTCAGCCCGCAGATCAATCGCTGATACGTCCAGCGTCCAGACCTCGCGGAAACGCACACACACTCTTCAGATCTTCAAATTACAAATACTTTATTTTTCTCAAAATGCTCTAAATTTTCTCCACACTGACGAGAGTAAGTCCCGATGTGGCCGATCAATTCAGGCGTGTCGAGATTCTTCGATCTCTCGATTTTTTGTGACGATTTTCTATTATATAAAAAAAGAATACTCTTCAGACATTTTCTCACAGTTTCGATTCGACGAAGGGCCTTACATCAAAGCAGATTTTAGAAGTTTTAAAGAAAACTGGTCCTAACATTAAAATTGTTAAAGTTGAAGCTCTTAAAATTGCCCTTCTAAAATTGCCTTTCGAAACTTTAGAAATTTCGAAACTGAATAAAAAAGATTTCTAGAAATCCAGATTATAGAAGACTTTCGACCGAGGGGAGTAAAAAACGGTGTCCAAACTTTGACTGTCCGCTAACAATTGATTATAATACCTGGCCAATTTAATTTCTTTCAGGCATACGATTTCACATAATGGGTAACCGCAGAGCTGAATTGGATTTGCTTATTAATTTACGCGGTCCGACGAGGTCAGATAAATACCTAAACAGAGGGCATCGAGGTATTACCGAAGCGAACACCAACGCAATATCGAAGAGGCTGTTTTTCCGAACGGTCAATCGACGACTGGAACTCAAACTTTCCCAGCTTACGGGTGAGGTTTTTCACGCTTCGCCCGTTTCCGTCTCGTCGACGAATACGCGTTCATTTCCTAAACGTCACTTCATAGAAAATCAGAATTTAGTTCGTCGCGCTATTCTGCGTGCCGGGACTTGTATCCATCTATGGGCCCAAGATATCGTTCCGAGTTGTCGGAAGTGATTTACAACACAATATTCCGGGTACTGCGCGTACCGTTTAACAAATGGAAGGAGCGGACTTGCAGAGGTTCGCGGTCAGAATTTTAAATATCGAAATAACTAGGCCAAAGGGTGTCGCTTTGTGCTGCATTCCTTGGCGCAATCGAGTGTCAACTTTGCGGTCAGAATACTTACTGTTTTAGTTTATGAAAAAATAAACGGAATAGTGGAGGAACTTTGTTTTTATATTCGTGATGCGTCGTATTTCGCAACCGGTACTTTAATTAAAAAAAGGGCGACGAAATACCCGTTGCTGGAAATATTTTATGCGAGGAAGAAAATTTCCAGGCCATAAACGAGGACAGCTGGAAGCGAATATTTTGGGGGAGAAATGTGGGCAGAGGAGGGTTCCTTGGTACCCCTGACGCGGAAATAATCCAATTAAGGGAGTGATGAATGAGGTAGGGGTAAGTTTGCGGGGCCTGCGTGTTGAGTGTGGGCCGATCAGCTGTCGGGTGTTATACTACGCAGACTTGTGCTCGGCTCGTGGGGGCCCCCCACAGCTGATTATTTTAGCCGGGCCCCTCGTAGTAGTACTACGCTAGTAATTCAACTCACTCCATCCCCACTCTCCCTCACCCGTCGTCTCTCTCGCTCCTCACTCTCTCGCTCTCTCTCTCTCTCTCTCTCTCACTCGCCCCGTCGCCGCCGCCGACAATGAGATAGTGACAGTCGAGCAGGAGGCGGCCATGGAAGTGACGGCCCAGAAGAACAACCCGAAGCTCTTCAAGATCCTGAGCGTGTCCGTGCACGCGGTGGGGGCCGCCCACTTCTGGTACGGCTGCTACTACGACTGGGTCTACGTCGACGTCCCGGCGGAAGTCCTCCCCATTTTCGCCGCATTCGGATACAAACTGAAATTCCTCACCTACTGGGACGCCGTGAGTACCGCTCTTCTGTACTGACAGATCCCCTCTTGGCAAAATATCTCGTGTCAATCCGGTATTTGTGCATTCCTGTTTATCGACTTAATGTTGGTAAATAAAACAAATCTCCGCAACGGGACTAAAGTCACTTCAAAATTTGGTATTTTCCATAAACACGATCCGCGAAATCTTTCGTGTATACATAGATGTGAAATATTTTGATCCAATAATTCTCTTCAGATGATATTGCCACAATTTTGTACTACAATTTTTGTAATTTAAAAGGCAAATAAGGCGATTTCTATTAAATTAAAACTGTAATTTTGTAAGATTAAGCAATTATTCTTATCCAGAATTAATTATGGATTAAATCTTGAACTTATAATTATGCATCAAACTTTAGATTTAATGGACATGCAAGTTTTGGAATTTTATTGCCAATATAGAGCAAAGTTAATGTCTTCAGATTCAGTTCAAATAATTAAAACCTTGTTATTTATGGTGTTTATTATAGTTGCAAAATGAATGAGGGTTTTTTAATCTATTCTATCTCTACTTCTGACTGTTCAAGTTCATCTGGACATTCAGATCTTTAGAATAATAATGGTGTTATTAATTTAATGCGAACAATAATTATTGGATTTTAATAATAATTATTTTATACAAAACATCATCATATCATTTTATATATATATATATATATATATATATATAAAATTCGTTGTCAGATATTTCTAAATTTATCTTTCCTTAATTAATGAAGCTTCTACTCTTTGTAGTTTCAATGGTACTTGAGTGAATTCTAACAGATTCTTTTCTGATGCTCCAGCTCCTTCAGGCACTCTACTTCTCAGTCTGCTTCGTTAATGATGTCCTTGGAAGCTATGACAGCGTTACAAAAGAGCGTACTAAACTCTGCAAGTTTAAAGACTTTATGCTGGCATCTTTCGCCTTTCCAATCGCCATGGTATGTCCATTAAAGTTTTAATGCCTTTTTCAAATATTTATTTTTTAATTCGCAACCTTCAAACCAACTTCCTACTTCACAGGTCTATTTTTGGTAGTCTTTATTTAGGAAGTAAATGTCATTGTTCAGAGGTCAAATAGTAGTTATAACACTTTAAAAAAAATCATTCCAATCATCATTGTTGGAATAAATATAAATTCAATAATCAAAAATACCTATTAGATTTTGATTAAGAACGGTGTTGTGCAATTTTGTGACTAACATTTTTAATTCATCTTTCTTGGGACTTGTTTTTAACAAATTACCTTTTGAATTTGTAACAGCCTTGGCATATTACAGAACACAAAATATAGTTACTTAAATTTTGTAAATATGAAATTTATGATGATAATTTAAATCTTCATAATGATAAATATGATCATATCATGATAAATATCATAAAACAATTCTTTGGATGAGAAATATGTATGAGTCAAACAACCAATTAATGTAAGTATCACCACTGAATTCATGCATTTACATTGGCATTGTTGTATCAATTGTGTGTGGTTGACCCCTTTGTATGATATTTAACATTGTTTATAATTGAACAATTCACCCACTTCAGTCATAGGGAGATTTTATAGATATGATAAAAATCTTTTATTAACTTAGATTATCTGTTACATTTTACATTATATATAATTTTTAAAGCTAATAAACTTTTTTAAACTTAAATGTACTATTAGAGAAAACATTATGCACTACTATTGAAGTTACAAATGTTCAAGATCCATTATTAAAATGAAAGGCTCTTGTATTTAAGTGAATTCAAAAATTCCTTGAAATAAATATTAACTGATGGCTATCAGTTAAGATCAGTTCTTTCCAGTTTTAATTAATACAATCAGAAGAGTTGAAGGCCATGAACTTTGTCTCTAATTTCTAAACCCTAATTATATAATCCTAATATTTTAAAAAATACAGTTCATTGTTCTTATTCACAATTTTGTTTCATAACAGTACATTTTCTTATTTAAATTATACTTTCCTAATTCCAGCCACCCCAATGAAGATGAAAAATGTTTTTATATTTTACCATAATAATACACATTATATACAAAAGATATATCTTTGTTATGCTATATATAATGCACATATAAGATAATAAATTAAATTATGAATTAACATCTAAAATATTGCATGTTAAGTAATTCAAAGTATGCTTTCATTGATTAATTAAAATGATATCATAACTTAGATGTGTGACTTTAAGAAATTTAGGCTAAATTAAATGTACAGCATGTTGTATATCTCATGTGGAGGATTTGATGTTTTTCTTAAGTGAATCTATTCACTTTTCAGTTTGTTGGTGTATCATTCTGGGGACTGATGGCAGTTGACAGGGAACTTGTTCTTCCGAAATCTCTTGACCCATACTTCCCATCCTGGTTGAACCACATCATGCATACGAACATTGTTGTCTTCCAACTGTTGGAGATGGTAACTTCAACCCGAAAGTACCCACCCAGGCGGCATTGCATTCCTGCATTGTTTGCCTTTCAGGCCACTTACCTTAGTTGGTGAGTTGATTAGTGTTCTTAACAGATTTTTTAAAAATATCAGTAACAGAAAATATTAGTGAAACAACTGAATTTTAATCCATTTTAATATGCTTTTAAATATGTATATCACCTTTTCATATAAAACTAAAATAAACATAATTAAAAATGTATAAGTATAAAATAAAGTCTAATGATAATAATATTTAGATTGATTTCTTTGATACTGTATGGATTGAGTTTTGTTTTATTTTCTCCAAATCTAAATAAATTATTCATTACACAAACAGGATACATTTTATATAAAAGATCTGACATTTTAATGCAGATTATTATAGGTAATGAGGAATGTTTATTCAGTGGAATCTTATTAACATCAAGGTTAAATTGAATTATTTCCAAAGAAATAGATCACTGTGAGTTAATTCAAATTATTAGATTGAAAAACATTGTTTAATGTTGAATTTCTTAATTTATGTTAACATATGTTATTATATTTTTCCAGGATGCATGTAGTTTACTACAAGAGTGGACTTTGGGTGTATCCCATTTTCAATGTACTCACTGTACCCCAGAGGATTTTGTTTTTCGCTGGCTCCTTTGCTTCAGGTTTAGTTTTCTATTACCTTGGTGAAAAGCTCAACAGGCTGCTCTGGGGTAAGTGACAAAAATGCACTTTTTCCTAATTTTATTGACAATACATATAAGAGACTATTATCTCAGATTTTGTAAATATCCTATTGTATTTTTCTTCAGGTAGATAATCTAGGTTATAGGGAAACGACAGTACAAATTCCCCCGTCCCACACATTATTTGACAAATCATTTGTAAGTAATAGTGTGCGGATTTGTTTGGTATATACATATGTATATATATATATTTGTTTGCTCTGATAATTTTGCATGGTTCATTTGAGTGCATGTCAAAAATTCCAGCTCGTGCATGTAATGACATTGCTCAAGAGAAAGTATTGTATGCTATTTATTTGTTTGTCGGCCATTGCAAAATTTGAAGCGCATAACAGATCACAGAATATCTCCTTGCGCTATATAAAAGACGAAAAACAACTAACATTGCAAAATTACCCAGGTTCTTTCACTTGTAGGTAAGTAGGTAAGTCTTCCTATCCCCCCAGTTGATTATTTTATATTTCCAACAGTGTTAAATAAAAGTTCAAGTCAGCACTTTTCTTGTAACAGGAAGCTCACATTAATGCTGCTTAATGTTTAACCCTAATTTTGTGACAATATGTGTATTGTAAATATCTGTTACATGTTTTCTTTTAACATACAGAGAATGACTTATAACTAAAACATGTTTCCTACACATCAGGAAAATATAGTGTACTCCTATGACTGTAAAACTTCAATATGTTAACTGGAATTATTGAATGATTTGGTTTTGCTGAAGAGCATTTGCAGTCTAAAAATATTAAGAAAGATGAAGAACTTAGGCAATTCTCTGATTGAAATATGTTTCATAATAAATCAGCAAAAGAAATAAACCTTAAGAACCTAAAGAGCTTTGAATGATGGTTTTCAATAGTTTTCTGAATATTCTCTCAGAAACTTTACATTCCTTTGCTCCATTTGGCGATTTTTATGTTAGAATAGAAATTGTACACATGTAAAAGTATATAGAAAAGGGTTGAAGGCTTGTATCCCTTCACGTTTCTAAAATTACCTGTAGACAACTTACACCTGAAAGTGTATACTCATAATTATAATATATATGTTGCACAGAACAAACAATTTGCACATACTTTATGTAAGCACATTGATTAAAAACTGATAATTAGAGTCAATAACATGATTATATATTATGACTTATGCTTTTTTACTGCAATGTCATCTGTACACTAAGCTTCAGGTGTTGGCTGAACTAAAATTCAGAGGTTTAACTGTAAGTAAAACTAATTAACAATAAAAAAACTATTAATATTTGTTCAGTTGGTTCTCCCATCAAGTGGTAGTAATTAAAATTTAATAAATTCAAAGATTTTCTATTTTTAAAAAGTAAAGATTACTTGGCATACATTTCAAGATAACCTTAATTTGGAATACTTGTTATGTGGTCTAATTACACCAGCACAAAGAGATAGAACATTGGGGAAACTACATTAACGTTAATTAATAATTAATTCATTGAATATATTTGTTCAAGTATATGCTCCTTTTTTATGAAATCATCTCTTACTTGTACAATTTAAAAATATCATAGAGCAGACTATTAGTGCTGAACTTTGCAGAGTTCAGATTGAATGTTATATTTCAAAATCTTTTCTGCCAATTTATCTCAAACCTAAACCAGAATAAAGTGGAATGGAAATGTTTCAGAAGAGAAAGAACAAGAAGGTGATGATTACCGAAACAGAAATAAGGTATAGTTATTAGTAAGGTATGTATAAAAAGAAGCTTGCATTTTGGTTTAATATACTCGCTTATATTTAATTGGGCTCAAGTAATACACAGTTAGGATTTCCTCACTTCAGTCTTTCTTATCATTGAAAATTTCCAGTTCACATATATTAAAAGTGATGTCATGACAATGTACACCATAAGGATGTTAAAATATAAAAATCCTCGCATAGCGGTATCAGACACAATTGTTTGGCAAACAAATCCAGTTTAAAAAAAAATTAAAAAACAAATTTTAAAACAACATATTTAGCACTAAATGTTTTCCAGAATACACAGTCTTGTGCACATGGAAGAAAGCACATTTTTTTTTTTATATGGTGAGTGTAAATTTTGTTAAAACTATAACAAATCAATTGTCATTATACTAAATAAAAGGCCAGGCTACATTTGGATTTTTTTCATTATAAATCATTCTCATTTATTCAGTATTTCAAAGTGCATGAAGTATGAACTTTCTGATTGCATTTAGTTAATTCCTGAGAAAAGGTGGTTTAAAAATCCCAGAACATTACCCTCATGGGTTTGTTTTGCAGGTAAGCTGTGAAGAATCTACTCCATTTACATATCTTTAATTTTTAATTAAAGAGCATGTTTTGAAAGATACATTCAACTAAAATACCTAATCATATATACATAATCCAAACATTTTATCTGGTCTTTTTGTTTTTTAAATTGTTTATTGTGTTAATACCTGGGTATGCTTCATATCTAATATATCAATCTGTGTATATGAATATGACTGAAATGTGTTTGTGTTTGATTCAGTGTGTGTTAATTAACATAAAACATAATTTTCCATTTGTTCTTTCACTTAATAGCTTTAAGAAAATTAATTCATTACAAACAAAGCAATTATCTTATTAATTATGAAAATATATACACTTACATTTACAGGCAGTTAATTTGTTGGACAATTATTTAAAAAGAAAAATTAAATAATTGACCACACGATATAATCATTAAAATGTTTGTTTAATAAAACAAATTAATAATTAAATAAAAATAAAAAGTACACAAATATAACATTTTTGCAAAATAGCATTGCAAAAGTAAATAGATTACAAAAATATTTCCTTCTGTACAACCTAAAATTAAAAAATGTTACCAATTAAACTCATTTGAAGTTAAAATATTATTAAAAATATATTGAGAAATTGATTTGAACTTTCTCTCTGCTGTTAACCACTAACCAATATACAATCCAATTTATATATTTTATTTTACAGATCGGTATGAGACTAAGAAAAAAAAGAAATGATGTAAAAGAAGGTCATGATGAAATGCTGTAGGTCAGCAATCACTGCAAGACACATCACTTAATATTGACCTAATACTTCCCTAGTCGTTTACGGTTTTCTTGATAAGCTTTAGATATATATCTACACTTTTATTACAATCATTATGAAGCACAAATAATTTTTGAGAAGACTTGAATTGTAACATTGAGAGGGGGCTATTTGTTATCATTATGAAAAAAGTCCTCATTAGTTAGCATACATTTGACAACAGAGGGCCTTAAAAATAAAAAAGCTAAATTTGTAAGTTTAGAAAAGTAAACAAAACTCCTGAAGCAAATTAGGTGCCTATAGAATTCAACAGTCTGCTAATTATGACAAAATCTCATGCCAATTAATACTACTGCATGACAATTTGAAATTAGCAAAGTTATTATATGTTTAAGAAAGAGAGTACTTAAAGATACAATGTAGAATGTGATTATTTAATATTCTGTTCTGTAAAATTACGGAACTACTTGTGTTCAAACATTGTTTGTATGCATTAGGTATATTTAATAGGGGGCTTTAATGATTCTACAAAAGCAATAACATTAAAACAAAAGAACAATTGCTGTATTGTGATGTTCCCTTCATATCAAAGTAAGGATGATAATGTTACAATATTTATACTAATTAAATGCGATAGTCTTCTATGAAAGAATGTATTCTATACTTCCTATAACCCGTAAAGAAACTGGTAAATATAAAATTACCTTTCCTGTTATTAAAGAATAACACTTGAGAATAATAATATTATATATATAAAGGTTTGTATTAATCATCAAACATTTAACATGAAGTAATTATAATATAAAAGAAAACTAATGCATGTACAAATTAATATCATGGTCAACAATTTAATGTTTTAGAGGTACATCTTATTCCATGCACAAATAATTAATATATAACACTTAAAAATACAATAAATACATACATACATTCATATGGTTTTACTAACAGTTAATTTTTTTTGATTTCGTTTCTTTTATAAAAACCAATTACAATAAAAAATATCATCACAGCTAATATTAGACTTATGAATCAGTTATATCCTATCATTAAGGAACATTTTTCATTTGTAATAATGCAATGAAAGTATGACCATAAAATGGCACCATTCCATAATACTGATTTTTTATTAGTATAAAATGCATGTCATTTCAGTCATCAGTACATGTTTTACATCCAATATGGGGCACTCAAAGAAGAACTGAAAGTAAATTTTTGGGGGTCATAAACTTAAAATTCAACACTTTCAGTTCTATTATTTGGTTCTTAGAAGACAACATGAAACCTTCCAGATATATTTAATCATCCTAATACTAATAAAACCTCATACGGTTATATATAAATAAATTCCTCTGATTAGAGGAAAGGTAATGATTTTGTATCACTGTTTTCAATCATATGTTCTATGAATACCTTACAACTTAAAAAAATCAACAATTCAAAAAACAATATACAAAACAATTAGATAGGCAGTAAATTCCTTATTCAAATTCAACAATTACACTTATGTTCTCATCACCAGTTGCTCTGTCCACAATAAAGAAAAAGTTAGTTCAACCTTGTAGCTCCTTCCTGGAGCCGACTGAAATTTCATTTTCCATTTAGGATTCAATTCTAATACATGGAATTAAAATCCTTAAGATCGTTTGAAATCACATTTTACAAGAATCGCATACTTTCTGTTAGTATTTATTCTCTATCATTTGCAGAGTGTCAGTCTCAGCCCCTGAGCTCTCTGCCTTCTCTTTTTCTTCCAAATCTTTCCTCCTTTTATTCGAATCGGCGCTGTCTTCTTCACCGTTGCTCGATCTATCCGAACTGGGTGCCCCCTTGGCGATCATCTTCAGGTGACCAAGCATGCATTCTGAGGGCAGCCCTAAGTTCGTCTCCAGACCAGCACTGGCCGGCCGCCTGCCCAAGTTTGGAGCCTTGTTTCTTGTTGGAGGATCGGCGCTTGCAAGAGCGTTCAACAGCTGTACAACAAAAGCAAACAATAAAAATTCTGATTTTCAGGATTAATTCATCAAGGTACCCCCCTTCCTAACTGCTGAAAATATTTACTGTAATACGCTTAAAGTTTGTAGCCTACGGAAATTGATCTTTGTGAAACTAGCGCCCCCCTGAGTGTGGTGTGGCAATGCACTTAACTAAAGTTCGTTGGGTACACTTGTACCGATAAACTAGCGCCCCCTGAGGGTGGTGTGGCAATGTACTTAACTAAAGTTCGTTGGGGGACACTTGCACCAATAAACTAGCGCCCCCTGAGGGTGGTGTGGCAATGTACTTAACTAAAGTTCGTTGGGTACACTTGCACCAATAAACTAGCGCCCCCTGAGGGTGGTGTGGCAATGTACTTAACTAAAGTTCGTTGGGTACACATGTACCAATAAACTAGCGCCCCCTTGAGGGTGGTGTGGCAATGTACTTAACTAAAGTTCGTTGGGTACACATGTACCAATAAACTAGCGCCCCCTTGAGGGTGGTGTGGCAATGTACTTAACTAAAGTTCGTTGGGTACACATGTACCAATAAACTAGCGCCCCCTTGAGGGTGGTGTGGCAATGTACTTAACTAAAGTTCGTTGGGTACACATGTACCAATAAACTAGCGCCCCCTTGAGGGTGGTGTGGCAATGTACTTAACTAAAGTTCGTTGGGTACACTTGCACCAATAAACTAGCGCCCCCTGAGGGTGGTGTGGCAATGTACTTAACTAAAGTTCGTTGGGTACACTTGCACCAATAAACTAGCGCCCCCTGAGGGTGGTGTGGCAATGTACTTAACTAAAGTTCGTTGGGTACACTTGCACCAATAAACTAGCGCCCCCTGAGGGTGGTGTGGCAATGTACTTAACTAAAGTTTGTTGGGTACACTTGCACCGATAAACTAGAGTACTGAAAATAAACTTTTTTCAATAAATTTTGGATCAACAGAAATACTTTTATGATCGTGAATACACAATACAAGATAGGTTTCCTGTCATATATTTGGAAGTCAGGACCTAATAGTTGTCACTAGTTGTGTGATCAAACATATTTTACTATAATCAGACAAGGCTTAAGCTAATTAAAAAAATCCCTCCCAACCCAAATAAGAAACAACTTCCCCTAAACTCAATAACAAGACAGATGTATATATACACGACAAACAGACAACCACCACAGTACAACTGAGGAAAAAAGGAATTTTTTTTTTACAAGTAAAAGTATTTCAAGACAGACCTGCATGGCCAGGTTGCTATCATGGGATGAAGCACTGCCACTATTCCTGGTGTGCCTGCGGCGGTGGGTCCTTCTGCTGGTGTGCCTGCGGCTCTTGCTCCGGTTCCTGCCTCTGTGCCGTGGAGCAGACACTTTTTTTACAAGCGTTTGCGTCACCTCTGAGACTTTCACTGAAACTGCAGAATCTACTGAGTGCCTCCTTGATTCCACGCTGACCCTTAACACCATAATAACAACTTGTTAGAAACTAGGAAATGTTATGTTCAACAACTACAGAAAAGAAAAAAATGTTTTCACACTAAAATTAATTTAAAAAACTACATTATAAAGAAACAAAATTCCCCCAATTACAGGATGTATTTTGCATTTTAAATTATATTAGGTAACAGTTTATGATACAGTGTACATTTCAAACAACAAAATTTATCAGAACATTGGAAAATTGTATTTAACTTTTTATTCCAAATGTTCTGACAAATAGATTTAATAAAAAATGATCAAAACTGCAATATGAAATGTACTAACTTCACTGTAAAAATTCAAATGTATGTATTCAAATTTGTTCTTCATTACTGTTTTTTGTAGACATTATATATATATGTGTGTATATATATATATATGGTTGAAAATTTTCACCATGATCATTTCCTGCCACCAAACGTACTCTACAATAGTAAATTATAAACAAAGGTATTATCATATATGTTTCTAATAGATTAAGGAAGTATGAAAGTTTGGTTATAAGACAGAATTATTATTTTCCAGAAGCCTTATATCCCTCCTGAACCATTTGATTATCCACAAGTGCAATAAGTACAATTAGAACTAACCTGCAGACACTAATACTAATTTCAGAATCCATAGAGTTTCTTCGGTGGGAAGAATTGGAATTGGTGGCTGTGACTAGAGCTCCTCTTCTAGTTACCAGTTTTGGTAAAGCAGCAGCCCAAGTCGAACTCAATGATCCAGAACCGACACTGTTCAGTTCAAAATCCAAGCCTAAAATAAATAAAAGGAATGACATGAGATCAATCTAGGCATACATTAATATAGAAAATTGGATAAAAAAAATGAACAACAAAAGAGCTAGCAATTTTCCTAAATCTTAATATATATAGTATCGATAACAGTCAATTAACTTACTTAAATTCATATTTATAAATCATTGGCACACAGGATATTAATAAAAGTCCTAGTGCACTTTCAAAATAATTACATAATATTGTATAAATAAATGAATTCAAAGTTTAATTAAAACAGAAAGTAAATAATTTCAAAGACTATTTTTTTTCAATGAACATAACCTTTTTAAAAAAAATCTGTTTTATTTGAAACCAAAAATAGATAGAATTAGTTCAGATGAGAACATAATAAATAAATGAGCACAAAAATTTATGGTTCATGTTTGAAACATAAATGTTTCAACAGCTCTACAAGTACAAAACAAGATAAATAAATAATTTAAGAGAATGTCTTACTGCCAAATAGTAAATAGCGGTATTCACGCCTCCAGTATCATGACAACCCTCTCAGCACATCCTTATCCTGACCTTGGGGGAATAAACCTGGGAGGCCGTCACTGGCAAAGGTGGGCTAATAGCTTGGCAGCATTTTTCACTTATATAGCACCTGCAGTTAATTATATTGCAAAAATATAAGTGACGCTCGCATGAATTAAGTATTCACAAAATCTGGTTGAATTTTTATTGTAATCCTACTCCTTTACTATTCTAGAACTAAACATTGAGGATTGTGAAAATCAAAATTAAGTTTCTTAAAAAGAGGTTATGTCTATATTAATTTTATAATATTTATTGCAAGTACAAAATATCTATGACCTATTGATAAAAGTGCACAAGGACTTTATAAAAACCCTGCATTATAAATCTTACCTACTGGATCCTTATATGTGTTGTGTATTGAAATAGAGAGACGACCATCATTGTTCAGCATTTTGCGTTTGGCAAATGCTTGTGCTATCACTTTGTGCTTCTTTAGCTTAGTAGGTTCTTTAGATTCCACTTCTCTATTCATCACCCTGTTGAATTATAATTTTTATATTGTTATTATGTATACATGTAATCTGGGTATGGTAGGCATTAATTAATTTAATCCAATTTAAAAGGTTTTGTAGCAATGAATGCTTTGAAATGAATAGTAAATTAAATTTCAATTAATTTTGTTGTTGGTTAACAAAATTAAAAGATCTGCAACAGAATTGTTGATTTTTCACATACACAATTATAGTTCAAAATTGTATATAATCAATCAATAAATTATTTTAAAATTGTTCTATTATGGAATCATGAATATTGATATTACACAAACTTAAAATTTTATGAATCTTTTTTGCTCAACAGAAAATGCATTCTATCTTGCAGGACAAAATGAAAAAAAGACTGCAAAAAGAATTTAGCAATATAAATTACCTCTGTAAAAATCTGGACCACGTGAGAAGTGTTGACTGTGTCCATACCCAGGATGACATAACTACTCCTGTTGAAAAGAGGGCCAATATATGCAGCTGGAACATTGCCAAGCTGGGTGATGTTTGCATCTTGCATTCACCTTCATGCCCAGGTTCAAACACACCTAACATACACCTATTGAGAACAGAAAAAAAATTTCATTACAACAATTACATTATGTAATTTAATTAAAACTAACCAATTTATATAACTGTATTTTTAATAGTATTTTTATTAATTGTAATAAAAAAAACTGATTTATACACAGTAAATTAAAAATACAAAGTGTGAACTGATGATAATACAATAGGTAATAAGATAATTCTACAGAATTTATTATATTATTTAAAGGAAGAGTTTTACTCACAACATATAGATACGGAAGCTGTGGAGCCACAGATCGGTGTTACGGAATTCATAAAGGTGGCAGATAAAAGTGGTTGCTCCAAACACAAGCACCAAAACAGAGAACAAGCCAACCCGGACAATAGTTTCTCTTATTTTGGCACTGGCTCTCTCAGATATTATCTCCTCACTGTGTATCTTCAATTTCACCAGGGTCAGTAAACCTGTCACAGAATGATTTTGTTCAAAAGACAAACTGTTGTAACAATCCAACAGCAACAATACATACTAGATACAAATCTAGTTTAATAATCTTAATAAATTAAAACACTAGGGTTATGAAATATTAATTGAAAAATGGTCAAATTGTGTGATGTCTACACAATAACATCATATCACATAAAGTTATAAACACTAAAAAATAAACATACAAGGAATATTATAATCCCAAGATGAGGGAAATGATTACTTAGTCTTACTACTTACTATTCCACACCATCTACAGAATGCAGCAGTGAAAATACAGAAGAAATTTGAAAGCAGACAGAAATTACACACAAAAATATTTTCTGGTAATAAATGTAATTATTCTGAAGTGATAACTACAGACCATTTATAAATATCCCTTATAGCAATAGAGTACAGTATTGATCATTTGTAAACTGAATGAAAAGTTATATACTATAATATATTATACTTTAAATATAAATGAGGTTAAAATCACGCGATATTACCTTTCATCATAAAATATGTGCCAACTGAGAGTGCAACAAGAAGTGGGAGAAGCAGAAATCCAGACCTATATTCTGGTTTCATGTAACCCACAAAACAAATACCAGCCACACTGTTGCCATCTATTTCACCCAGAGCCATAGTGGTTATAGTGAGGACAAGAGGCAGCGACCAAGCAACCATATGGAAATAAGCACCCTTCTTTTCCATACACTCATGAATCTTACCTGCAGAATGAGAAAATATTTTTTGAGTTTGAAAATTCTAAAAGATATCCCAATAACACACACAGGTCATTAGAATGTTACTTCAACAGGGGACATTTTTTACAGTAGAAAATAAATTAATTTTACTTAAAAATTTTAAATACAATATTTTTTCTGACAAGGTTAGCAACACAGAATAATTTGAACAAAGAGCCTATAATTTAACATTACTTCAATTTAAATTCTGAAATATTCTTATATTAAAATAACAATCATTACAGGAGTTTGTCTTACCTAAAGCTTGAAAACTGATGTGCCAAGCATAAGTAAGTATAACAAACCAAACAATGCCAGCCATGAGGAAATAGTAGACCATAACAAATACGACGACGCATGACAAATTCTCTCCAGCACTAAAACATAAATAATACATTGTACAAGAAATGTTATAATAATAATTAAAGGATACATTCTTCAAAAATTAATTCAGTTCTCAATTATGTTTATTCATTGAGTAATAGTATTTACACAAATCACAAAATTTAAACACTTTAACTCATGGAAAAAATGAATCCTCTTAGTCACTTTTAATAACTATTTTAAATAAACTATGGAATAATTTACCTTGGTTCTCCAACCCGAAGCGTCCCATCTTTTCTGCAAACAATATCATCCCTACCTCCAGGTAAAAACTGAGCCAACCAACCAAGGCAGACTAGGAAGAAGCATAAATTTATATAGAACACGACCAGGGCTGGATATTTACTTGAGCACCTCCAATCGATAATAAAGGTCATCTGTACACAAAATTAAAACATTATCATTAACATAAATATTGATATTATGATTTTTAAACCATAATATACTTTTCTAGGAGATGGCAATATGAAAATTGTAAAATTTATGTACTTATTTGTGTATTAATGTAATATTACTTACAACAGTGAAAAAATTGAAAAGCCCACAGATAGTTGCAGCCCAGGCTACAAGTTTGTGTATCTGCTGCCGCTCCTGAGGTGAAAACATGGGATTATGGCACTGGACACCACAACCTTCTACACCATCGTAATAAGCAATGTCTGTTGGCACCAAAGGCTCAAGACAGCGACCTGTTGTGTTAAATTTGAGTTCACGAACATCATTCTGAAACATTAATATTATACATTAACCTAAGTTTAAAAAATCATAGCTGTACAACTGTATGTTTGAAAAGTACAACTCTTTAAAAAATATTGTAAAGCGTAAATTTTGTCAGCAATAAAATGTTAATCATACAAATTTAACAATGTATATTTTATGAAATATATTATACAACTAACTTTAATGATTGATAAAGACTATAATGATGGTCCTAAATAAATCAAGAGGTGACTCAGTTTCTACAAAGTAGATAGAGAATGTTGATTACAGTAATTAAAGCAGTTACTAAATGTTAAAAAATATACCTTGCACATGGGAGGATAACGTGTAGTGTTGTCACATTTGAAAAGTTGTGGCCAAGGCTCATATGTAGTCAATATCCGACAGGGGCCCATAATCATTCTGCACATTTCCTGAAATAATAATTGCTGTTTATTAATGTTCAATTTATATATAAACATAACATGATTACACATAAAAGTCTGTGTGAATACATTTATAAATATATATAGTCATTGTACATATTACATTATTACAGATGGTTCTCAATAAATAATTTAGAATGAATGAACAATCGTCCACTTGAATGGATTTACAGAATCAACCAATTAGCCAAAATGTTTTGATTCTCACCTGGGAAGGAAGAAAGACATGATCATCCTCACATCTTGGCATAAAGAGTGAGCAAAGAAATGGCTGTATGACAGCCCAGCACTTGGGTACATGTACCAGCCTTCGCCATTCTTCTAATTGTTCCTGCAATACCATGAAAAATAATTATGTGGTTGTTAACACTTTATGGGAAAAAAATGTTTATTCTCATATTAATGAAAATCCTTCCTATTACTAATTTAAATATTAGTGCAATCAAACATTAAATACTAGATCAATTACATCAAATATAAGAAAGGGTACATTATTCTTTTTATTTTATATACAGGTAAGTTATTAATTATTGAGGTAATTCTGTTTATGCATCCTTAAACAAATATATTATTTTTATTTTTAAGAAATTTATTATGCCAAGTATGTAACTTCAGAAATAAGGCCACAATCAAGAGTTTTACTTCCAAATCCCAATATTACTCAAATGTCTATTTAAAAATAGCAACTTGACAAATCTCAGTATTATGTTAGAAATATGTATAGAAATATGTTGTAAATTATTTACCTGGGCTTGTTCCTGCGATGTTAGGCCATCAACTAGGTCTAACGTGGTCTTCCTGTAGGGAAGCCTAGTCCCCATGCAATAAGTGTAATTCAGAGGCTGGCACTTGGCGGGTCGTTTGCAATAGGATCCTTTGCCTTCACCAACATCCATAGAGAACCGATTGAGAGCAAACAGCGGCTCTATTCTGGTTTTGAGTTTCATCCTCGATGAATTAAAGGCTCTCAGCCTTTCGTACTCTGCATCTTCCAAGTCTTGCCAATAGTGCCTGTCATGCTTTACATGAGGCACTCCAGGGTCATCATCCCTTTCAATAGTTATACTGGAAATCGGCTGGCTAAATACGAGGAACAATAGGGTAACTGAAGTGGCAGAGGTCATTCTGATGACTTCCTGAAAACATAAACACATCTATGAGATATAAATAGAAGGCATTGTAAACAGTTACAATTTTAAACATAAAAACTGACAATATAATACGACTTTATTTCTAAGAAATAATATAGAACACATAAATACAGATATATAAACCTACTTGGCGGTAAAATATGGCTACACTAACATTATGGTAACAAATAATACTTCTTGCAGCATATCCAAAAGAAGTGCATGTTTATTCATAGGCTAAAATAATTCCGTTTTATAAACCAAATATGTACAAATGAATCACAGCTGGAAGGATGGCTAGTCACTTTAACGAGAAATAATTTTCATCGACTAAAACATACTGGCACCTTACCACCGCTAAGAAGAAGTAATATTTTAAATGGTCATTCATTGACAAGGAGTAATGTGTCTATGGAGCCACAAAGGCTTTTTGGCAAAGTTTCAAAACACACTGGCAACGAGACCGAAAATGAATGCAGCAAACTTTGAATAGTCGAAGGTACTCGACTATCACAGCAAGCACTGGACGCATAGGAGGGGACCGACGCGAGTTTAGAACACCAGAAGGGGCATAACCTGAGAGCTTAATAATACTTGTTATATTATAAACGTAAGTTGGTGTACTCATGCGCATACTCACTGCGGGAGTTGAGGTTGTGCATCGGCCGAAGTTAGGACTGGGACTGGAGGAAGAAGTGGGAGTAAGTAAAGTGGAAGAGAGAGGAGAGGAGAGGAGTGGAGAGGAGACAGAGCTAAGGATGAAAGAAGACCACCCAAGGAGGTGACCACCCACAGCCAACTTACCCCCTCCCCGCCCCGCCCCGCCCGCCACTACCAACACTCTTCTTCATTTTACTTTTCTTAACGTTTTAAAATAAAACTAGCCACCTGTCGGGACATTCCCTAAGGGCTCGAATCCCGACAATACCTCACCCCTTTCCCACAGGAGCCCTACCCCCGGCTTATTTGCTTAAATCGTTTTTGGACTTTTCTTTCTTTTTGCTATCCCCGACCGAATATAGGACTCGCCTCGAAACATCTAATGGAACTTGTTTCGGTTTAAGATATTTATGGGAGAGGTCCGTCGGGCTCCCGAGGTATTTCTTCGCCTGTATGAAACCGTATATTAAAATATCGCCTCCTTTACACATCCAAATGGACTCAATCTGCTTCCGTTTTTTTTTATCTTGGAACTAAGCGCCTTAATTCGTGAAACGATCGCGGGAATTAATTTCTTGGTTAAAAGTTGTTTTTCCGAACAATTATTTTGAAGCGAAACTTTCCTAACATATCTAAAAGAAGGCGTCGGCGCCCAATAGGGGCCCAATAGAGTTTTTGAACGATGAGCACTAAAATAGAACACTCCAAGAATATGCGTTCTGGTACTGGGGGTTGATGATTTTATTCTTATAATTTCGTCGCAACTATCGTTTCGTGTTGCAATTATTCTACAATTATAAAAGCGCGTCCCCGATAAAACATTTTTCGTTCTCAACTTTTAGTTTTAGTAGCGATGAATTCAGATTTCGATAGGTGATTCGCTCTGCTGGGAAAAGCGCTTTTAAAATTCGTTGCCGCGTTGTTTCCGGGCACGTTCCTGCCGTTAATTTTATTATGACTCAGACGGCATTTTTATTGCCCGGCCAGCAACCGCCGATGAGTTGGTCCCCAGAGAGCTTAACTACGTAATGAGTCAGATTTATAATTTGTAATTGTAAGAAGGGCGGTATTTTGGCAATGCCATTTTGGTTTTTGAATTATCAGCCCCGTCCCAATTATACCTCACAATAATTCGGTTAATTGAGATTAATAATAGACATCCTATGAATTAGCATCTCCGTTTCAATCCTATTTTTTCAGTCCAACACTCCAACATTCATTTTAATGTGTTTCCCCCTAATATATTTCAGCGCCGCCTTGACCTTAATTCCTTTTTTTGTTTCTCCGGCTTTTCGGAATCATTAAAAGGAGCGCGAAGGAGAAGAGCAGGGGGAGGGGAAGGTCTTAAAATAAAAGCAGGAGGAGGAAGCCTGGTGGTGGCTGGATAGGACGGGGGGGGCCTTTTGTCTGCTGGCCCTGGCTGGGTGGCCTAGCTACCCTCCCAATCAATTAAGCCCCTTATTAATTACAACCGGCCTCTTCACCGTTCACCCCACCGGCCACCGTTCACCGTTCACTACTCTCAACTGAATATTTACATAATTTGGCCGAAGAAAACAAAAAGAACGATAGGTAAAATACGCTTATTCGGACTCCATTATTTCACAGATCCTTTAAAAATTACAGGAGAATGTATGCATAATTTTTGTAAAAAATACGAAACAATAAATAAAAAGCCTTTTGCACAAACCGACGTCAGTCCTTTTGTGTCAGACCTAGGTCGGTTTCAGTGTTATCAATTGACATTGACTGCGTAATGTAACGCGTCGCAACATTTAAATATAATAATGTAACATACAACCTCTAAACTATTTATAAATATTAAGTCACGAGTCGGGTATGAAGTGTTTAATTTATATTCTTGACAACCGATCAATTCAAACGATTCAATTTCCAACACGTATTATCAGGATGGATTTAGTGTATCGTGATTTTACCGGCCACGATCAAAAAGTTTCAGGATAATTCTCCCACTGCGATCGTCGCCTTTGATGCCATAAAGAGTGCTTTTCTTCGGCGCATTCTCAACAAGTTTCGGGCCCAGCCAATTAATTATCAGTATAGCGTTCTGTTTACAAACAATGACCGCTTTTCTGGAACTTTCTAAAGTTCCTCCTTGTGTATTCGCAATACTGCCTTTGTACGATTTTCCTCAGAGGAAGGGGAAACGGAACCGGACAATTTAATCGTTTAATTGACTGGCGACTTCAATTTTACTGAGTAGCAACCAACACCGTAATTATGAAGAAAATAGCTTTCGTCGCTTCTTTCCAAGTTGTAACGTCGATTTTTGTTTTATTTACAAACGATATTACTCACTAAAAGGTTTATAACGTCCGACGTAAACTTTAGACAATAAAGTTTAAATTTGTATCTCAAGAAAGAAAAAATTTACCTTTTACCATAATCGAACCTTTTCAGAAATCCAAGAATATCCTGGCGCACATATATCGTGGTATTAATCTCCGTCCGGAGTTCTATAGATGGCCGATTAGAAAATCAATTAATCTGATGGCCGGTGTTAATCCGTCAACGCCAGTCAGTTTTGTGGGAGGAGGTGGGCTACATGCCTCCACCCCTTCCCTAAAGATTAATTGATAAATGTCACACTCGTCCGACCGAAAGATATTTTCCCTGGAAGAAACAGGGAGGAAAAGTTCGAACAAGCAGTGACTTAAGCGATGGTTTTGAGAAGGACGGTTGTAATTTTGTACAATGCTAAAGACCTTAATAAAAATAACTTTCAGTTGAGAAAAGTATAATTGCAGAATTATATAAAATCTCAATATTATTATCGCATTTGAAAACAATCATTGTAAAAGAGGTGTTATTAGTAGGGTTCAATTTCACTACAATAAGCACTGGTTTGAGAGCCATTATTAGAAGTTAACTTTGCAGCCGGCAGTTGGCAAATGTCGCTGTCGCTTTCTGTTTACTTAAACTTCTCTGTTTAAACCATCATTTCAATCTACGAGTGTGGTGGAGGGGGGGGTGGAGGGCTCGGCTAATTTATATGAGATCTGCTTCCGGAGTTATTCTCTTAAAAAAACGTACAGCGCGGGCTCCACATTTGCATGTCTATCTCCGCGGGGGATCTGACTGAAAAAGGACTAAGTGGAGGGTGCGAGCGGCGTGTTGTGGACTAGTTGTGACCGAGAAGGCTAGAAAACAAGCCGGTCCCAGTTCATGGGTGGGCTGCTCCCCCATCAACGCCGCCCTCATGTCCCGGCCGGGCCTTGTAATTCCCCAGGAAATTCGAATCCGAAATTTTTCTCCTAAGGGCTTTCACCATTATTGACCTAGGTACACAACAAGGGCAGGGGCGCGGACAAAAAAAGTTGAAACGGGGTTTCTCAGAATATCCGGCAGTAGACCCCACGGGAGTGGGGAACGGGGCGGGGGGTTGCTCAGGCAAAAACCTGGGAAGCCCTTTTCCCTCCAGCGTGCGCCCGTGTGTGTGTGTGTGTGTGTGAGGCCCCTTTGAAGCGTGCGTTAACCTTAAACCCCGGACCCAGCCGCCACCGACCATGTCCCACTTCCTCCGCTTGGCTCCTTCTTAGTCCTAGCCCCTGTGAAAGAGCGCCGTCCTGGGACCGGGTGGGGGGCGCCTACAGGGTCCAGAGCGTTACGGCTAATGCGGGTCCTACACGTGTTAACCTTTTGTTTCCCTTTAATGCCTCTTCTGTGCCGGAAGTGGAACTGGAAAATGTGTTTTGAACCAACCGAGGGAGGACACTGTGATTATTGAAGATTGGCCGCCGCCCGGTTGAACCTTCCGGCCAGTTTAAAGAAGCAAATATAAAAGTAAATATGCGCGAAATTCGAACGAGGGGGCCTATAATTTGTTCGATGTAACTGGGACGCGCCGTGGGGCAAAGATGAGCGGTCAGCCTTGCCTTAATAGAGGAGATTTTCCAATTATATACTCTGAAAAAGCATTGTTGAGCGCGGTGTTGGGGCTGTCGAAGCAACGTAATCAATATTCATTATACGTTGTAATGGTTATACAATGGAAGCTCATTAACATTTTCTCGGCGTTGGTGGAATGTAGCATCGCGCTGGATGTCAAGATTGAGAATTCGACAAATCTATACACTTTGGGCATTCGTCGTTGACGTCTGAAGCCGAATAACGTTGGATAGGGAGGTCGTCCGTTCTTAATATCAGTGTTTCTTCTATTGTACATTGCCTCGATCGTAAATCAAGCGCATTCCATTGGGAAAGAAGACGTACATGGGAATCCTAATGTACAAGACTGGAAGAAAAAGTGATGAAACATGCTAGCTCTACGACTGCTTGACAGCAGCTTTGAGCAGGAGAGATCTTTTATTTGTGCGAAGCCAGGGCCGTGCATAAACACCAAAAATAAACTGTTTTTTGGCTGTAGGAGGGAGTCCGGGTCAATCAGACTTTGGCGAGATTGAAATAGAATAAGGATATTTGGCTTAACCTTGGAGTATAAACCATGCCCGGTTGACTAAGCCAGCTCCGACTGTTTACTCTGGACCGGTATTGGCCGCTTGCCATCTTCGATGGATTTACATCCTATCGATTTTAGTATAGCCCCTAACCCCGCTCTGGCATCCTCCTCGAAGCTCTGTCATTATACCAGCGCGATTCCGGATAGTCCGACTTCTCTTCTGTTTAGAAAAAGCAGCCATTTTTCACGCAGTTTATTTATTCCGGTGTCTATTCCGAAAATGATCGGAAATGGAAATCGGCGAAAACAGTTTATTCGGCTCGATTTAATCGTGCCAACTGGTGCCGATTTTTAGAAGAGAACGTTCTATTCATAACTGCGGAGTCGAAAATAGGAAGTACAAAGCGCGATTAGAAGTTTTTATTTGGAATTAATTACTTCCACGAGTTCCAGGGCAATTTTGACTTCCTACCATCTTTGGTAGTGTTCGGTAAGTATCGTAGTGGTGTCATCTTGTCAGAAGCATCAACGGGGAGTCGGCGTTGCGGAGCCGAACGAGTCAGAGGCAAACATGAGGATAATGTTCTGAACCGTCGCGGACATTCCTGTTTCAAACACACTTCAACATAAACTTTGGCACGATTTTCTGTCTTTTGAGGTACCATTACTTTCAATTAGGTCCAATTAATTTATGCTCATTCCAATGTATCGAAGTAAAATTGAAAAGAATCCGTGAATATTCGGGTTCACGAAGTATATCGGAATTGTAGGGCATTTATATTAAACAGGATAATATTTAATAATAATAGTTTTTAAAGCCGTTACAAAGAAGGCATGTGGGCATTTCCTGCTAACACGCCTCTAAATATCCGAAAGGTATATAATAGTCCTGAACATTTTGCTATCTGTTGAATGCAGGTATTCATGGGGCCCAATGAAAAATAAGGATTATGAAAATGAAAGCCGGCGGTGGGGGCTGGCGTGGGGTCTATGGCTTTTCTTTTTAGAAATGTGGTGTTTCACGTTTCCCGTTAATTCCATTGTGAAGTGGGGACCTTGTTGTCGCGCCTTTGTATCTGATGGGGGGGGGGTGGAATAGGGGGGAAAGGCGGGCCCGGCGCCTACCTGGGTGGTCCCTCCTCGAGAATCTCGGGGGCAATTAGATTTTAATACGGTTACAGTGAATTATGGATAATAGTGGCGTTACGGCCGAACTAGTTGGCTCTCGCTTAGAGCCATAACTTAGTCCACTTGGTTATTATGGCCGGACCAAGCTCGGCCAAGTCGAATACCGATCTTTTCATATTCTAAAAGCCGACGGAACCAGTTCCTAAACCGTAGTCACTTTAAGGGCACTACATTTTTTATTTCACTTTCTCGGAGATTTAGTACCCGGAGAGACTTCAGTCAGTTTATCCGCATTTTAAATGTCCTTTCAAGTGCACATACGCTTGTCCTTTGGAAATATTTGCTGCATGCAGTTTCAACTCACTGATTTAGTTCTATTCTATACAGGTTTGAGCTAATCGTCTATAGCAAACGGTCAGTAAATTAGTAGAGGATGAGTTTTTACTATTATTGACAGTAATTGTGGCGAAACTGGTTTCATATAGGTCCAAGTCACCGACTGGAGACAGAAGATCGCAAGAGAATGTTTATATATAATAGTACCAACAGTCTTCACAGAATAGAGATAATCCCGATTATAAAGGACTGATACCAACTTTTTTCGTAGCAAAATTAACTTTTGTGACATCTTGAAACTCGAATTTGTATTAAAATTAGATGTGAGAATTCTGTTCTGAGTATTGCGTTAATCCGACCTTGTTATGATGAGTGTGATAAGAGGAAAGGTTGATAGTGATATATAAAAGGTGAAATAAAATTAACCCAGGTCTATATTAAAATATACTATTATTGCACAATAATAACACACTATAAGAAATAACTTTATCGGAATATTCAACATACGCATAAAAAAAAGAATAATGGGCCTTTAACGTTATGGCAACTTTAGACCCACAAATATACCTGACCAATATAAAATATGAAAAGAGTTATAGCTGAAAAATAACTGAAAAAAATAATAAGTGTTATTAATCGCATGTTATTGGCAAAGTTATATCTTCCTAAGCTTCTCGGTCCCTTTCATGGCTAATATTGTAAAGCTCATTTACAATATAGTCATTAGTCATCTCTATTGTGCTTAAAAGTATATAATTAAACATTAGAAACACTCCACAGGAGTGTTTTTACTTTTCTTTTAAATTATCGATAGACGTAATAATATCTAAAAATTTTTCTAAACACAAATCAAAGTATCAAAAACGACCCCTGGGGTTGTTTTTTCGTGAGTACCATGAGTGTTGTTAGCGCTTTCAGGTAAACCTCGTTTTAATTTCAAAAACGAGCAGAAAACGTAACAACCCAAGACAAAAAGCTTGGTCCGCGGCCAAGGCAGGTTGTCCTTTGCTTAAGCTAAAGGAGACATTTCTGTTTCCTTTTTATATCATTTTGAATTACCTCCTCTAAACCAACAACAATGCTTTAAACGGATTAAATAACATAGCTCTTTTTAGTTAATTAACACAGATTATTAGTCGGCAGCCACTATATTTATATATGTATATATAAAAAAGCGTTTACTGTTTTTGAGGAAATTCATTATAGTGCGCGCGCGTTGCAAGGAAAGATCCCGGAGTAGGCTATTATTTATATTTACATATTGGACTTTTTGAACCGACACCTTTTTTTGTAATCGAAGCGATTATGTTTGAGCCTCTAATTAATGTCTAGAATTTACAAAATAATTATTTGGTATCTCGATAGGAAGACGCCCGACACGCAGTGTTCGACAAACGTTCCAGGTATTTTTTAAGTTACATTCAATAAAAAAAAGTATAAAATAATCACAGTTCTACAAATTGAGCGCTCCGAATTGTACATATATACAGTATCTTGGTGTGTGTTTTGTTGAATATGCGTCCGAAAAATTAAGTTTTCATATAAATTTAACTGGAATATACTTTTGGAAGCTGGTTGCCAACCGTTGACAATGGGGGAACGATGTTAAATGTCACCTCCTCGACGTCTGAGCAATGTAAGTGTGCATTTTTGAGTGTACGATTTATTTAACGTTCTAGAAGAACGTTCCTTCGCACTCGGTTTCATATTCCACCATTTCATCGCTACGTGTTCTTTGTTTGTCCGCACAATCATTAAACACTCGCCAATATTGACTCAAGAGCGAGGCTATATTCTGCGTTTACTTTAATTGTTAGCCATTTCTTCGTGGAACACTCGCCTCTTCTAAATCTTCTCATCGACTGGCAACCATGCTGATCATTGTAGTAAACGCGATTCCAAAAAAACAAACAAAGTGTCGATTAAAATACAAAACTGAATTGTCGTTAACGGCACTGTCAAATAAAGTCGTCAGTCGTAAATATCCTTTAAATAAATAAATACATTCGGGGGATTAGAGGGGAGGTTATAATACAAAAGTTATATAATACAATGAGTAGTGACTTAAAAGAGCTGCTGGAGGGGCTACTAGGGATCATTCCAGAAGGTTAAGCGTGCTGTTGGTTTTCCTCAACTGTGCTCTCCACGGTATTATTTGAGCATTGTCTTCGTCCGAGTTGTTGTTGCTGGATGTAATCGGTTTGGGTTGGCACTTGACCGGCTCCGGTTTGTTGTTCTCTTTGTTTTCTGGAGTTTCGCTCTTGTTGTTCTTCACCTCGACGGGTTTCTTCTCCTCGGGAGGTGGCATCGGCGCCTGGTGCTGCACTGAGGCCGGCCTGCTAAAAAAGAAAAACCATTTCCAAACGTGATATAAACGGATAGAAATATATTACTTTATATTTAATAAAGGAATTAATAATCGGCGACACTCTAGAAAAATCTGTCGGTTCAGGTGTGTAATTTCTTGGGTATAATCAAACCAATCAAAAATGTTTCTAGTTTGCTTTAAAATAAAAATGAAATTATTATCTTCCATTAATTAGAATAAAAGGATGCTTTTATGCAATTATTAACAAGGAGATATGCAGGCAAACGAATATTGCATGTTATCCTCAAACTTGTGCTCAAATTTATCATTATACTGCATCATGAAATATAAATTGTTAAATGACTTTAAGAATTGACTAAGAAAGAGCACTCAGGAGTTGAGTGGGAAGAGGCCCTCATGACAAATGGAAAGCTCGCGGGGGTCCGTCACATTTGTTAAGTCAACGGTCCATTAACGATACGTAGCCCAACTTAAAAATGCACTCAAATGAACCTGGGCGGTGCAGGCGTCTCATATTTGTCTTCGATCTTTTTCGACTGCATCAGATGTCTTTTCCAGGCAGGAATTGACTGGAGCCTCTTCTCTTCGGCGTCTTTGGCAAGCTGCATTTCCATTTCCTTCCTTGCCTTTTCGGCGGCCTTCTTTGCTAACATCTGTCTCTTCCAAGGTGGAATTGGGTTCCCTGCAGAATCCTTATCAGGCATCTAATGGGACAAATTTGAAATATTTGTTTGATATTTGAACGGTGCTAAACCTCATCCAAATATACACACGTATGTACCACCATCACTCTTGCTATCTTCTGCCTCTAAATAGGTCCCCTCACACAACATGACATTTACTTACGGAATGTTACTGACGGTGGTTAGAATCTAAAAACTTTACAGCATATGAGGAAATTAGCGAGTGGAGACAGAAGATAGCTAGTTATGATTCCAAACCTTCACTGAGTCCCTAACACAGACATGAAGAAATATTCACCTTATCGACAAAATGTTCCATTGAAAATTGCCTTGATAGTTCAGAAACTAATTCCTTCTCGTGTTTTTCTTCGTTCTTGACACGCTCCACTTTGAGCTTCTTGATGCCTGTTATGTCTTTTGACATTTTCAACTCTGCGATTAGGTCCTCCTTTTGAGCTTGAAATGGTTGATCCACAATACCTGAATTAAATAAATAATAGCCTGCAATATTAATTATTTATTTATGAGTATTCAGTTATTATATTGAATTATATTGAAATTGTTATTAATAAAAAACTGTATTGAATACTTATGTTTGAACTACATTTTGAAACAAATTAACAGTATTAAAAAAAATAAAAACGTGTTCAAAGCCTATTAAGTAAGATATATCTGGATATAATTTAAATGCATATAATTATTTTTGACAGGAATTAATGGGGTGAGACTAATGTCTATCTTAAAAATTTTGATTATTGATAACAAACCTAACCTAGTTTCAATAACTACAAAATAAATACAAAAGTACAAGGTTGAGGTGAGGGCTCAGTGCACCTCTTAATTGTCTACCTTTAGGCTGTATCTGCCAATTATCTTCTACCAGATTCGGTCTGTTTGATTTAGACTACTGACTTTCACCACCAATTAACCATTTGACCACTTGGTTTGTTTACAACACTATCAGTTATTGCATTATATTCTAATTAAGAATGTGTAAATAAAAAATAACACTTCATGACTATCTTCAATAACTTCGTTTTTAGTCATTGTAGGAACTAGCCAATAAAAAATTTTGTTCATGGTATAGAATAGTAGAAGTTATTTAAATATTAAGTTATATAAATAAGTACATAAATAAATAAATATATATATATATATATATATATATATATATATATATATATATATATATATATATATAATTACAATGAAATATTAAATATGGGTTGAAGTAATATGATTTATAATATTTTAAGTTGTTAATAAGTCCACATTTGGTACTAAATAATAATCTAAAGTGTTGTATAGGCCAAATGACACACCCAATACAAGTCTGAACATAAAAGAAAGGTTAAAGCTGTAAGAAAATTATTTGATGTGATCAAAACTCAATTTCATTAATAAAATAGGATATGATTCTATCAGTATTGAAATTGTGATTAAATCTCAGCTTACTAGATCATTACAACTAACAAAAACCGTTCCAATTACTACTAATTAGAAAAATTAAAGTAAAAGTGTACTGGATGATCATCAACTGTAAGAAGCCAATCTGAACTTTTATGATGGGGAGGGGGTATTTTTTTAACTTAAAGAATTAAAAATTTACTATGAAGATATTAATTATTTAAACTATGACTTAAAATATGAACTTTTTTGTTATTAAAAGTGAAATAAATAACTGTTTGAAATTATTGTTTATAAGGCACCAAAAAATTAAGAATTAATGTTTAATATAATTATATAATATGATGTTGCAATGTTTTTATTAATCCTTAAAATATCTTAAATATGAATTTTACACAAATATTCTTTTCTCTCGCAACTGTACAAATTGAATATTATCAGAATAAACCCTCTTTCTAGATATCTTCCAGGATCAGAAAAATATTTGGAATCAGTAATTAATTCATTAATAAGGTTCCAATTCATTAAGTAAGATGCTATTTATCAAGTTATTTTCAGTTCAAAACAATAAATAAAAGCACTATTCATTTTACAAAACAAAGTCCTTAGTATTAAATTTTGGTTTTAAATGAACAGACATTTATATTAACAACAAAAGAAAAAATTTACAAACCAGTAATTTAACAAGTTGAAAAAGGAGTTCATACACGGGAGCATAACTGTTTCAAAAGCAACTAGTTGCCACTAAAGTAATTATTCCAGGTAAGGAGTCACTGGAGCAATAAGTGCACGAAGGGCATTGCCCTCTTATATAGTAAATAAATAAATGGCCTACCTGAAAGGGACCTTGGAGGGCAGGACATTGTCTTAACGGCTGGCTGCTTGGTGTGTCTGAGCCTGACACTGTTCAGATCATGAATGCTGATCGTAGACAGCGGTTGAGTGTGCTTAGGCTGGTCATGGGCCGGTGGAGCAACAGAAGCCGGTGGTGGGGGAGGTGGTGGAGCCGGCACTGGCGGTGGTGGAGGTGGCGGAGGACAGCCCATCCCTGCTACTGGAAGTGATGTCCCTGTGGGGTTCGCTCCTGCACCAGGAACAACTGTGCTCGCTGTGCTTCCTGCACTGCTAGTGTTGATGCTCTTTAGATACTCCGATGGTTTGATGAGAGCGTTTGGATCATGCCCGGAGAACTTTGGAGGTATGAATGGCAGTACCATCTGCTTGTTGACCAAATTCACTCCTGTTGCTCCCACTACTCCTGCCGCTCCCACTCCTGAGCCAATATCACTGCACTGTTCAACTGTGCTAGTTTCGGTGTTGCCTGCACACACAGAGAAAACCACCCACTTTCAGAGTTAACAGAGTGTGACAATAACCAGCTATGCTCTTCGTTACCACTAACAAGATAACCGTGGTCTTCCTATCTTGACCACCATCTTTGCTCTTAACATACTTCCCCTTTCTGTACCCGAATGTATTGGGGGCAATTAAAATTTGGAATTTATTAAACATCCATGAAAATTATGGTTCCATGCTACCTTAAAGACCTACTTAAGGATCGAGGCCAGAAACTTCACTTGTAGAGTATGATGATTGTTTTATGTATTAATAAATGACACAATAATGATATTTGAAATGTGAACATTTCATTTCAGATTTCATTTTCAGAAAAAGAGATATTATTATTTTACACATAGAAATTCTACAGATCAATTAAAAGATTCTGTTTGAAAGTCAGTAATGGTATCACTTAGGAAAAACATATATCACAAATAAAATGTTACAATTTAATTTTGTATTTTGTATATAGTACAGAGAGCTTCAGGGTCTCTTATGTAATGTTTTATTTTTCATTAATCAATTTTGTCTCTTTTGTGAGTTTAAGGAGTTCATCTAATGATTTGATGGTATAGTGTACTTCAATTTTGGATGTGAAAATTGTTTTCTCATTTTCATATTTCCTTTATCCTTTCTAGCTCCTCTGTGATATATTAGCAGTACATTACAGTGCTGGCATGTTGGTTTATTCTGTCCTAAGTTTAGCATTCTGTGTGTGTGATTTTGTATGTCTTGTCCTTAGGTGATTGTGGATTACTTCTTCATGTCTTGTAATGGTGGGAGGGGGGTCTATAGGTCTATGTTTACTTTTCTGTGTCTGTTAGTTGTGCTTATCCATTTCTGTGTGGTTTTTCAGTGTGGTGTACCTGTTTTATAATTTTTTGTCCTGATTTTCCAGAGTGTTTGTGTGTAGTACAAATGATATTGGTTTTTTTATGAGTTTGTTTGAATTATGTATTCAATAAAACTTATGCTTTAATTATAAAAATATCTAACCTAGTATTGAGTGTTATCAGCAGTTGTTGCTATGTTATGTTGTTTTTAAGAATTTATATATGTATCTTTGAATAGTACATGAACATTTGAAACCAAGATACATCAGATACTTCTGATTTATCTGCTACTGTAGAGTTGTAATGTTTTGTAGTAATTAGTGACCATAAAGAAGGAGGCCTTTCCCATTTTTCTTACTTTCTATTTTCTCCAAATTTCATAATCTATCAGAGGACTAAATCACTTAGAATAAACAACCTGTTACAATTTTTTCTGTGACTGTGGCTTATTGTGAATATTTAAGTAGAATTCCAACACAACAATACATTTTTGTCTACATAGTCTTAATCTCTTCTAGTTTTAATGTGGAATTATTATACACATGAGGACGCTCAGATATATCCTTCAAGGAAATTAATAGGTATTTATTAATAGTAATGAAGAATGGTTTCAGGCAATTCAAGTCTGAATTTGTAATGTGTGCCATCAAGCATAAATTTAAATTTGATAACTTACAAGCATATATGCATATCACCAATCAGAGAAAATGAGAATGGTACTTTATTTAAAGAAAGTTAAAAGGATATAAAACGTTACATATTAGTTCTGGTTCATAAATCAAAGAAGTTAAAACCCTTGCAGATTTAAGAAAATGGCTTAATTTGATAACCAAAAAAATTATGCCATGTAATTAAATTAACTACCTACATTGCTCTAATTCAGATAATGATCATGATATTGGACATTTAAATAGGATATGGATATTTTTGAAAATGAGATATTATTTCAGTAAATTTATTTTTATTTAAGTTATTTAAAATACCTTGAAGGTCTAGAATATTAACACAAATATCTGCTGCCTTCACCTTAATAACACACACACCCCTTAAGCTACATAGGATTTAGTTTTTTATCATCATCAGTATTTCCTCCATATTTACATTTATATTTATGCATGAACTGTAGATGTAGCATTAACTACCCAGTCTAAATTAATAAAAGAATGTTAGTGTCTAATGATGATATTCCAAACCTTTGCAGGCCAGAAATATGTCTTACTTCAGTTTTGATACTTATAATACCACTTATAATAACCACTTCCACAGAGTATCATATTGAATTTTTACCAGTTATTTGAATGTTGGAACTTTTTTGCAAAACTCAAATTTGGTTAAAACAAATGTATTTGGGTAAGCACACTATAAAACGATAGATAATTCTAGACAATTTTCACTATGGTTTATGATTTTAAGTGTGCTTGAAAGTCATTTATAAAAAATTGTTATACTGCTTATCTATTTGCTGTCCATACTCGTGTCTTTATGAGACAAATCATAAAAAATATAAAATGATTGGTCAGGGGTGACTAAGTTTGCTGTAGCGGGAAGTCAGTGAAACGTAATGAAGTTGCGTGGTCTCGTGGTATAGCATTATGACGGACCTTCCCAATTATTATTTTTCTAGTAGTAATCATCAACCCGTGGAGTTAGTTATACTTTTACCTCATAAACATGTATTTGGGTAGCAACCTTAATTTAACGGTGCTGTTAAAAAAAGATAATAAATTAATTTGATCTCAGAGTTATAAATTAATAGAGTTAACAGACCCAGTAAGTTATGTTAATGCATTTCCTACTTGGGGTTAATGAATTCTGTTAATAGGCGTATTAAAAGTCCCGGAAAACAAAAATTAAGTTACTGGCCTGGATGATTTTCGCCGGGCACTAATTGCAACTGGCCAATTGCCCTGCTTCATTTCGATAAAAACATAACTGTATTGAAAACGAACTAGAAGTTCAGTGCAACGGTGCATTCTGTATTAAATTAGTTATAAGGGTCAATGAAAACAGTGAAACAAATTAATTATGGTTTCTCAGAAAATTCCATGACGTTTTACCGGGGAAAAATGGCAAGAAAACGACTTTGAAACTAGAATATCATAAAAGGTAAGCTGTTCTGTGAACCTGGGATTAGTCTATAGATTTTTAATTATTCGTCGAAAAGATTATCGTTAAACGAACGATAATCAGAGTAAACAGCAATAGATTAAAACAAACAATTACCAGATAACGTTGAAGGAGATCGCTGTAAAGATGGCAGGGATGAATCATGCCTGGATATAGGAGGAGATGGCGGAGGGAGTGAAGATGTAGGGGTTGTTGAGTCCTCATCTGCAGATGGAAGAGGTGGAGGTGGCGGCGGCGCTCCCACCCCTCCTGGTTCTGAAACTACCCTCTTAAGAATCCTGCAATAATAAATCATTTTTAGCTAGGTCGTACTGAAGAATGAAAAATGAGAATTAAAAGTGCAAATTTGCTTACCACCATCTAACATTGTCATAAATTAAGAATAGGAAAGTTTAAAAGAAGATGAAATCAATTTATTCCCAGAACGCTCTGAAATCATTTTTGCCACGATCGGCAAAGTAGCCCTACCTCGAGTTGTTTGGAGGATGGGGCAATGACTGTGTGTGACTGGTGTTGGTTTTCGCTTTTTCATTTTCCTCTTCTGAATGTCCCAAATCTGAGGGTGAAGCGCTGGACATACCGGACTCTGAAAGGATAATAAAATATATTTTTCGTGTGGTGTAAAATACAAACATAAACTGTTCCATCCACAATAATTGTGTGTACAATTGTGAAAAACAGTCCAAAGGAAACTCCGCCATCGAGCGTTTGGGATCATAACTCTCGTGATCTTCTATCTTAAATCCCTTATTCGGTCTTATACTAGACTGATTTCGGCGGCCGATGAAGCATTTAGACAGTTTTGACTTTGGTAAGGACCTTAGTACTTTACTGAAGTAATGACTAAGAGATGTTCTATGTTTGGGTTTCTTTATGAAACTCTTCTTTAAAAGATAGATTTCATCATCGTGCCAATTAAGTGGCATGATTTCATAGTACTGTATTGTTGATAAAGAAATGCTCATTGAGTATTCTTTAGATAACATTCATTTCCACTTTGTTTTTGTAAGAAATCGTCTGCATAATCAGATCACAAAAGTGGTATGAATGCATTACGTAATCTTGACTTAGGATTATTTCAAATGTTTATACAGGCAGATACAATAAAGAAAATAAGACACTTAAATTATACACAAATTAAATTTCAGTAATACTCTAGAAACTGTTTAACTTTCAACTCAAAATAACTTATACAAATAATAATACTCTGATATATAATTAGGAATAGTTTCAGGATAAATTGTATTATCATCCACCTTCTCAATGTTTATTGTAAATAGATTGATTTTATTATTGAAAAGCAACAAATAATGGAGTTTATTAAGATTGAACCCATTAGTAAACTCAAAATTATGACCCATTTTTACATAGATATTGAAATAGATAACACCAAGAAGAAGATAATCACATTATTTTGAGACCATTTACTTGAGTTTTGTCAAACCTTAACAAGGATTACTATAATACTAAACTAATAAAATAATTTAATATACTCAATTCAAGTCTATAAAATTCTGTTGAATTCCTTTCTACGTTTACAACATTCTGCCTACCAAGGTATGATGGTCTACCACACTTCCCCATTGCTATCTACTCTGACTAATAAATGGAATAACACAATAACATTTTAAATTGTATTTAGGATTTAATTCAGATTAATTATTTTAATTAATGCTGCTATAACTAGTTCAAAAAATATCACGATAGGAGCAATATCCCTATCATTCATGAATCTAATTTTAGAATTAATGAGTTTTAAATTTATTATAGTATAGTTGAAATTGTAAACTATATTAAAATTTTATGACAAAAAATTACCAGGAGAATGTGTGCTATCATCATGTATGACAACATTGCTGTTTATTGAGCTAACTGAAGGGCAGCGGCTATGCTTGCCTGAGTCTTGTCCAGGTTCTTCTGGTGCTACCAAGTAGATGTCTTCATAATCTGGTTCACCCTCAGGTTCCTCAGGTTCTTTTATAGGTTCTTCTTCTGTTACACTTGCTCTGCTCTCTTCACAGCTTGATCCAGAACTGCTATTGTGGACTTCTACTTTCACTGATCACAGAAAATCAAACAAAAATAGTATTTTTGTGTTTTAACATAACATGTATAAAATCAAAATTTGATCTACAGATACTGGTAGTAGTTCTGGCAGTAGAGTTATGGATTTGCAAAAATAAATATACTAATGCTAAATGGTAAGTTAGAAATTAAAATGTGGTATAATATTAATTGAATTCAGAGCATAACAAACATGTAAATGTGAATAATAAAAGATTGATTTAAAAATCAGAGTATATAAATTATATCATTAAAAATTCCAACAACACTAAGGAAGGTAGAAGGGATTAGGAATTTTATTAATTACATGAAAATTTACTTAGGTAACAAAATTATTTTCTTGCTTCTCATAAATGTTCCTTTTTTCTTAGTAAATGCTTGCAGAATTAAAAATGACAGAATAAGCTATTAAGAAATGCAAAAATAAATAAACAAGAAACAAGGGCACTTGTAGCAATTTGCTATCTCAAAATTAGCCTTAAAGTTGAGGAGTTTGTTTAATATTTTATTTTTGTGCGGATTTTATATGTACGATACATCTATATATTTGTGTACATGAGTGTATGTGAATCTGTATATGCATCTGTGTGCATCTGTATGGGGATTACTCAAAATATAACAGTGAAAATGGTCCATTCATTTACCTATTTTCAAAATTATTATGACTTATATACGTATTTTCTTGAAACAAAACTGGGTAATATTAATAGTTTCTTTATAATTTATATAAGTAAAAATATGTACTGAAATTGATCAGAACTACAGTATCCATGATTTATAGTCTTTAATTACCAAGAAATATTTATATTTGGAAATAATCCCCTATTTTTTTGTAATATTCCTACTTATTCACTGGTACAAACTTTTTCTTTAATACTTACAACTATTCATTCTTCTTTTAGATCATTATTTGGACAATGTAATGCCTATTTTATTTGGTATTAGAGATTAGGTCCAGTTTCAAAAGTTTATCTTTAAGCTGTATATTTTCAAACTCTGGGTGGGAACTGGCGCCAAAGTATACATTCTGAAACATGTTCTCATTCTTTAAGGAATATTAAATTTTCATAATTTGAGGCTATTCTGGGAAACCAAAGCTGATTTATAAATCCTTATTATTGCACAGTTATCATCATTTATTTAATTTGTAAAGAACAAATATATTTTTTACCCTTTGCCAAAAGTCAATAATGTTGATAACTAATTAATATTAATTGATAAATACTATTGATTATTATTTGTCTGAAGCAAGTGTACACAATATAATATAAAAATAATCTAGTTATGGTATTAATAACATATAAAAGAAATGAAGTATCCAGACTCGACAACCTTCCTCCCTACAGTTATTTAGCACATTTTGATATTCATGTAACAGAGATTGGAATATTTCATGTTTTCCTGTTTCATGTTTTGTTCTAAACTGAACCAATTTTTGATTCGTCATTATCAGCAACATTCTGTGAGTAATAGAGTGAAGTTCTTCTTATGAAAGTCTGCTGCCAACCAGTCTAGAATGGGCTAGTAGCAGCAGAACTAAAAAAAAAGACAGACAACATAAAATCACACAGTTGGAGATATTTTTAAGAAATGATTTTAGAAAATATTTTGGCAGGAGATTGTCTTACAAGGCTTCTTAAACTTTAGTTTCTTAAACCATGAGAAGCCTCAGATTAACTGAATATGTGCTGATAACAATGCAATGAGCAATTTTCAAAACAAAAAAAATAACAACGATTAAATATTCTGCCAGTTAATATTTTTCAAATGGACTTGCCAGTTGTATAATATTTGTTGTTTGTTTTAATATTTCAAGATAATGAACTCAAGTAAGCTCTCACCTCAGTAAGCTAAGATTTTGATTGATGAATTACTATTATCAATATACTATTGTTGAATTTCAAATGAGAACATTCTTGAAACATTAAATACATACATATGTACATATGTAAGTAAGAAATTAGAAAAGAACTTTTATTTCTATTTGTTTATTTTATTTCTATTTGTGGGGGACTGCAACATAAATAATAACTAAAATATTAAAGCAAAATTCTACCAAAAAGAGGATTGAAATCAAAAGGTTATTGAAACACAAAGATCAAGTATAATAAAGTTTACTATTGCATGATACAACCAGCATTAAAGTAATATAAGTATTACGTAGTAGTAAGTAATACGTCCAAAATAACAATATGTAATTTAAAGTAATTATTAAAATTGAAGAAATAATAATGAAAAATTTAAATATATCAAATGATAGTATTGTGAATTAGGAAATACAAAATTAATTCATGCAAATGATATAAGAACAATAGTAGTTATTTTTTTAAATAGTATTTTTTAATTTAAACCTTGATGTGGATATATGTATATATATATATATATATATATATATATATATATATATATATATATATATATAGGTCAATATTTTTTAATCAATAAGAATAAAAAGGCATATGTATAGAGATATAAAAATAAAAAATGAGTAACTGAATGACCTATCATATACATATTTTTGCAGGTTGTTTACGTAACTGACATAACTATGATTTGGCAATATGTAATATTCCAGAAGCCAGAGTTTAAATTTTTGTTTTATGAAAAATGTATTGTTACACGAAATGTGCTTTGAAAATATAGAAGAGTAGAATATAGTGATGAATAGAATATAGTACTAGAAGTATTGAATTGGAAGGACACAAATTTCTTATTTAGTGAGAGGGAGATTCATTCAAAAAATCGTATTAGATGAATAGATATAAATAGATTTTTTATGTATGCTAGTACCTATTAAATTTATCTTAAATTTTCCAATATGTATGCTCATTCTATTATTAGGATGTTAATAATAGAACGGGAAATGTTTGTTTAACGCCCTCATAAATTAATATAACGCCTTTCAGCCGAAAATAATAAAAAGAATACAGATTGACTACTGAAACTGACTATTATTAGGAGGAATGTTTGTCGGTAGACTGAAAATGGCAACATTCCAGCAATGTCGAATGAATGTGGACTCACTGAGAAAATACTAGTTGACCATTTCGGCATTACCCAGTTGGTTTTGGTCTTGAACGTGGTTGAATTTGGTGAAGACGACCGGCGTCTGTGTTTGTTCTACGACCTCCTCCACAACGGTGTCGACTATTGTGACAGTGGCACTGTGAACTGGCACTGTTTGATGTCCTTCAATCAATTCCTCATTAACGTTTTCAGTTGTCGCTTTAATGTTCTCCTCCTTAACTTCTTTTATCGGTTCAACAGCAGCAGCTGGAGGGCTGTTCTCACTCGTTATTTCGACGGAATCTTTCTGTCCACATCCGAAAAATGTACACAAGACCGATGTCAGCCACATTTCACTCAGTAGTCACGGGTCAACGGGCACTTGAACTATAATTTCTACTTAAAGACACATCGACCATAAACGAGCTAGCGAACTTCAGCCAGCTCCACTTCTGCTGGCCCTGGCCACTGAACGAATTCGAGCCCTGCCTGGGCTTTGTTTTAATCTCCACTAATCAACCGTTCTGTTCTGTACAATGTCGAGTTTAAGAATACTTTTTTATTGCTTCGGCCACTCAACTATCTTATCTCAATCCCTCTATCTCTAAATTAATTGTCTGATAAGAGAGGAGGTCTTACACGTAAACACTTTTATTGATCCATTATTATTACTTTCGCACCTTAATAAAAGTGAACAATATGTGATAGTGGAGGGCAAATATAAAATGCTAGGAAGAATTTCTATTGTGGGAGAATTGAAAAGATAAAATTCTCAACGTACGATTTCCTGATCACTTGCAGTCCACCAAATTTCCAAGCACCGTATAATAAAAAATAATTTAGCTAATAGTCCGTCTAATACTTCCTATCGAATACTAGTCACACTTTAAATTGAATAAGAAAATGGCACTGGTGGTTAACAGGCTTCTGCTGTGTAAATTTACACAGTTGTTAAATCTAGTTTGATCATGTTGCAATTTAGCGAGAAGATTCTAACTGCGAATTTTATACCCATTACAGTTTCATTTTATACCAATTACGGATTTTATACCTATAAATCTAGACATTAAATAGTAAATGCATGCCCTATTAACTATATCGACTGCTTGAAGAATATATTTTAGAAATGTACACGTCACCCTAAGGGGTACAGAGTTTTTGTAATTGGCAAGCTGAGAAAAGATAACACGAAATTCGACAGAAAAAAAGTGTAAGGTATGAAATAAGCAAAAGTTATGTAAACAAACCGCTTAATCAAATTCACTACACCTTCACGGTTAATTTACTAAACGTATCGGTAAAATCCTTGGTGGCTCAAACCATAAGAAAATTTGCGGCATTTTACAGTATTTGTGAATTAAAAGTAAGAGTTTAAGAGTTAAGATATTTCGATCAAGGATTACATTCAGTATAGAGCTGGAGTGCACGAAGATGTCCGAGATGGATTGAAATTACCGGGATTCAGCAGAGGTTATTTAGAGGTCATCGAGGAGACGGCCGGTCACTTAGAGTGTACTGGGCTAAAGGAGACGGCCGGCCCAGAGAAGACCAGAAGAGCAGAAATCTGAAGTCAGTCGAATGTTCCTAGAGAACGACAGAGGTCAGTTAGAGGTGACCGGGACAAACGTCAAGCAGTTAAGTGGTGGCCTACGTAACCGGACGACCTCCAAATGACCTCTGCTGTTCCCTGGATCATTCGACCCAATTCAGATTTCTTTCCAAATTCCCACAACCCCAGTCACTACCGCCAGTTGAGAACACTACGATAGTTGCTCGGTCGAACCTCTGTTGTTCCCGCTGAAGTCATCTCATATCAGATACGACTAATAATTTTTCGGTTCTACCCTCTCTGTTGCGGCACTCTCGCCACGCATACTAATACCCCGTCAATTTACCACCGGTCATACATATTGACACCGGCTACCAGGGCTTCTCCAATCAGAGTCGCGGATGTATCAGCATAGCACTCCTTTATATTGCCGTACAGTCATATTGCTCCCGGTAGAGTTTACCCAACGGGTAAAAATGCTAAATTGATGATCTGGGACAAATTAACAGAGTAATTAAGACATACTTGTTAAGAGTTGGAGTTGTGAGCCTACCTGTCAGGCTGGGTATTTGAGGCTGGGCCTGGGAATGCTGCTGTGGAGGGGGCGGAGGCGGGGGCGACGGTGTTTGTGTCGGTGCCGCAGTGACAAGTATGCTGGCCTGTGCTTGGAACAGCTGCTTCACTCGGTGGTAGGGCACTTCGCCCGGGTTGTGCAGGTAGAACGGGTCCTGCGACTCGACCATCGGGTTGATGTAAATACTCTCTTTGCCCCCGACCACGGGCGCATCCATCATCTCTTTGCCGATAGGCCCGTGCAAGTAGAAAGGTTCTTGTGTGTAGTTTACGCAGTCCGCGTATGAACACTATGGAAAGGCAATGGAGTAGCGATTAAGTATTTTTTTAAATTGACACCGTTACTTCAAAAGTACCCGTGTTATTAAACAGGATACTATTTGTTAAATGTATTTAAGATAGTTGACAAATTGAAATCTTCAAATATATTTATTAATTTTAAGCTGGTATACGTACCCTCGTTGTTGGATCCGAGGTTCTGCAAGTGCATCCGTGGAGTTTACCGTGGTACCTGGCCTCTTCGTGATAATCAGGTGTCGTTCCGTGTTGGACTAACACATTCAGGCACTGGAAAATAAATGTATGTTAATAGGACGGTGTACTTCTAGCGATCGTGTTATAGAGTAAATCGAGGATTGCCTAATAGTGGGTAAACCACCTGAATTTCCGTTATTTCATCGATTAACTTGAATTATAACAAATCTATAACTTGACAGCGGCATCGTCTTTCATTGGAGCCCGGAAGGAGGCCGCTAAGGCGGTCGAGGAAGATTGAGAAGTTCAGTCACCCACCCGGGGGGCATTGTTGACAGCCTAGTCGACTATTGTCAACAGTTCCGAGAAGGAGAAGGTGTCCACCATTGTGACTCTGCGCTCACGCGCGGTCATTATGTGGTCTGCATAATGCCCCGTCTCTACGAGATATCTCGGAGCGCCGCGAAGAAAGGAAAAAATGTCGCCCGCCACTCTGAAGGAGGAGAGCGCTCGGTCGACAAAGGACGCTGGGCCAAAAGGCCGTGGTTAAATTGAAACGTTCGGTTAACTAATAACGAAGACAGTTGGGATCCTCGCACGTTGCCAATAGCAAATTCATTTCAACACTATATTAAATCCGGGAATCGAAACCTGTCTAGCCAACGACAGCGCAGGTAAGCAAGAAGAGGTTGAACATCGGTTGATAATAAATATTTTTGTGGAATTAATTTGTATTTTGTGAATATATAAATATAATAACATTTTTTCCTTATTGCTGGGGCACATACGCACGTAGGTTACCGATGAAGCATCCTCACTGAACTGTTGCACCTTAATTTAATTTGAATAACAGTGATGCATCGACAAAGCAGAGAGGATACTTCATTTGGAACCGCAGGAGCGTTACTGATTTACTAACAGAACGCTGCAGTATATAGAAGAGTAATGTATTGTACAGTAATACGATAATAACTCAATGTAGCGTATGCAAAAATAAAAATGCAGAATAGGAAAAGCGGGAAATCACTTGTTTGTTTTAATTATGATTTATACGAATTTCTCGTAGCTTGTTCCTGAAAGTAGATCAGGCGTTTCTACTGCGGTGGAAATTTTCTCGGGTCCGGTACGGGCGTGAAATGGGAGTATCGATTGTACAAAGAGCGGCATCGTCCGTAGTGAAAGTCATTCGGTAGTGATTTCCTCGTTTGGAGGACAGATTGGGTCTAGGAGTTGTGCAACCGGCCCAAACGCATGACAATATAAAATCCGATTACAGGCTGATCCCCACATTCATGTCAAACACTTTGAGGCCGCTTCGGAAACGTAATTTTTTTTCAATCTGTCGCACCGCTGACTGAAAGCTGACTAACTCAATTAACTACAGCAATTGGACACTGGAGACCTGTGGGTCCTGGTTTCCTCTTATTTTCAACATAAATTTACTTAGCGAAACAATTATTTTCCACCTATATCGAGTCAAACTCAAAAAAATGTCAATACAATGTTTGTAGAGGACCCAAATTTTTGGTCAACTATTCAAAAGAATATTTTGTTTTATATTTAAAACAAAATATGTATTAAACTGCAAATTATTTGTTTTTTATTGGAAATAAGTCTAGAGTTAATACCGATGTAATTTTCGATCTTTATTTCATCACTACATACTGAGGTAATGGAAGCTTGTTTTATAGCAGAAATATCGTTATGACATTCTTCGAAAAGTATAACGCAAGACACATATAAAAGGCACGAGTTGAATCATTGTAGCAATGTAAAATCTAGCAAAATATATTGTATATTTTGTGTATTCACAAGACAAGGAAAAGAACCCGTAATTTCATTGAGTTAATTATATAATCAACCAAAATAACCATGTGAATTAATCATTTGACAAAGTATTGATTTTTACCATTTAATATGATCGATGTATTAAAAATGTCTTTTCAGAATATAACCAATCGGAGCCTAAAAGTAGCTCGAGTATTACCTGGCATTTATTCTACGAAACTGTCCGACGATAGATAGTGAAAGCTAACAGGACTGTGTCTAGACGAAGACAGTTTGAACGTCTGGCACTAACTGAAGACAAATTCAACAGTGCACTATCGCACACCGCCCGAATTTCGATTGTGCCCAAATTGGCCAGCTCGGTGAACTATGATCTAATTTCGCTGACTTCGCCACTCACGATTAGCGTTCCTTGAACCGGTCCCCGGTCGATAATGAGAATGGAAATTTATATTTGAATTATCAATTGGGCCATCTGCACATTTTAGGTTGAACTGTAGGTAATCTCGTTCTCATTGGAAGTGCACCTTTTAGGTAAAATGGAACGATTCGATTGACTATAAACAAAATTTTGTTTGAGACGCTACTAGTAACGTACAAAATGTCGCAGATTGGATTATTACATCGTACTGTAAGAAAATGGTATAACTCGTTCTATACGAGGATATATATTATAAAAATAACAAATAGTGAAAAATGTCTGAGAATACTTCAAATAAAGATTGCGTCTTAATCACGATTACAGAACAAAAGATCAAAAAACCTGAAAGATATTTCATGAGCTATTACAGAGCGGTATACAGGTATTAGTGGATAAGAAAACTGTTCAATTGAATTTTTTCGAGTATATTACCTTTGTTGGAGGTACGAATTTTGTAAATATATATATATATATATATATATATATATATATATATATATATATGTGTGTGTGAAAAAGTGTCACACAGTACTAAATGTTGTTTTCCTTTATCTTTAAAAAAACTTATCATTTTCTAAGGATGATTGATTAGGCACACCTTGATGAGCGACTTCTCTTTCTTTCTCTTTTTCTAACTTTTGGGGTACTTTTCAATCGGATCCAAGATATCTAACCTTTTGTAATATATACACATTGAACAATTATTTGATTTGCCCTGATTCAAGGCAATGCATGGTACGAAATTGAAATTCACTTTTATTGTGCAATGAGTACGGCTTATTGGATCTGTCAACAGATAAACAGACCATGCGATTGCGGTATTTGTTAACCTAACATTTCTTGACCAGTCCGCTTTCCTAACCTTCTCGGAAGTTCGTCTCAATCAATTGAATTTGGGATGCAGCAGTCTTATAACTTCAACTTTGGATTGGAAGTAGTTGTTTAGAGACAAAATACAGAAATGTACTCTTTCTCGAACTAATTGTTGTATTCCTATTTGTCTACGAATTTTTTTTTTGCCTAATGATTTGGCAAAGGGCATCTCTTGAATATCATTTCGCGTCCGAAAGTTCGAAAATTTGAACTGCACTTCAACGCTCAGTGTTTCGAGTGAAACTGCTCCGATAAAAGAGCCGTTTGGAGTTTTTGTTTGTAATTTAAAAAATGAACCGCATAATTTGCGCGGCCGGTACATATTACTCACTTCCATCTGTTGGTTCTCCGCGGCGTCGTTGATTGGGGACTTGCCATATTTGTCGAGTACGAGGGTGGCGCCGTGCCTGAGCAGCCAGCGGACGCAGTCGACATGGCCGCGGGAGGCCGCGAAGTGGAGCGGTGTAGCACCGTCACCGTCCCTCAGGTCCGGCTCAACGCCCTGCTCTTGGATCTGGTCAAATAACAAATCGAAGCGAGTCAATACTGAATTAGCATTAACAGATAAATAATACGAAAAATAATAGAGATAAATATGGAAGTTATTTTCGTATGCAAAGGGCAGGCTAATTAGTCTTATATTCTTTTCGTATATATCTAATTATTAATTGAGTCACAGTCATTTATTTGTAAAAGACGAAAAGATAAATTAGGTGTCACATATTTCGCTTCCTCTTATCGAGTCTTCAGAATCAAATGAGATAAATGTAAAACAATTGCATTTTGTACCCGTATCTAGATGGTGTTGCAAAAAAAAACTAATCTCTTTCTCGGGTATGGGGGACGTACACGAGTGGGCGCGCTCGAACGTACAGATGTGCGGAGGGGAAAAAATGTAAAAGTGTTGCATTTTTCTTATATATAGTTGCGTTAAGGGTCTGTTTCGAAACGCGGAGGTAATATGATTTACTAGCGAAAATCGGTCCGAACAGATGGCGAAGTGGGGGTGACGGCCGACTCACGATCTCAACAGCGAATGGGAGGTTTGCACGCTAAGTCGACACCGATGTGGACATGACCCAAAAGGCATCTACTGAACTCTTTATTGCTGAAGGATCGACGTTCAGTTCTTGCAGCGAAAGAGCGCGCAGGGTGACATGAGTGGAGTCCAATTGAAAATTGTGCTCCAATTTAAGTCTCCATATTACATTCAAAAACTGTCAGCGTTAGATCGTATCAACGTTATTTCTCATTCATACGATTTGTCGTAAAAGTGCATGGCTACTTGCATAATACAGTGACCTACTTCTTTAGTTTGAAGAAGCCATCATATCTACATAAAAAATTATTTTCCGAAGAATACGCTATAAAATATGTGATTATTAGACTCAAAATTTGGGGTTTTCCAGTTTGAAACCTATCAGAGCCACTGACAGTGGGCAATATAACATAAGGATCACTTACTCTAATTTCATTTATGAGCATTAGTAAATATGATTTAAATGATTGACTCAGAATTAAACTGTCGTGTAGAGAGTTATAACCAATTGGTATGTGGATAATCGTGAATGGCAAGGATTTATTTATTTTTCTATTATTTTAATACGCTTTAAAACTAATTTCTTCAATATAATCTATGCCGAATAGTAATTTTCACAGCATTACTGTGGAGAAGTACAAACTCTAAGTCCTGGAAGTAACCCAATTTGATTAATTAAACGATACAAACTGGTTTATCGAGTGTATGTTCGGGTCGTACATTTATGTAAAGGACTTCCTTCATAACTTCATATCCTCTAATTACTTGCACTAATCCCACATGAATTACTTCATCACAGGGAAGAGCAGAACGCGTGAGCTGAAGCCATGAAGAAAAGAGACGTTGCAGACCTTACGAAACCAAGGAAAGCATACCCCGGTATTTTCAAGAAAAACTTCTTCCTTCGGCCGGCAACGGAAGGACTACGTATGTTCTTAACGCTCCGATTGGGAAAGCATATTATACTGGCTGAATTATTCTGGCGCTAGCATAATACAGAGAAGCAGCCGAAACTCTGGACGATTCGGACTAAAACCGGGGAAAACATGAAATGCTCTTCCGTTGGTTTATTCGCGCGGCTTTTGTGGAATGAATTTACAGACAAAGACAATTGTATTTTTCAACCTGTGGAAACGAACTCGGCGAAATGTTTTAACCTTTCTTACAATAATAATAATAATGTCTTCGATGAATATTCATAGTTTTCACTCGGGCAGACGCGTGGAATTTGTGTTTAATCAGCTGGGGCCTGAAAAGGCCGCCTGCCGAAACGCCCCGTGTCCGCTCAAAGGCCCTGGGAAACTTTCCTCCCAGCGAACATTGTTTCCCAAGAAAGCTTTTATTTTTCATTCTGAACTTGGTCTCTGAGAAGTCGTTTCTCGAATGCAGAAGCTGTAAGTTTTACAGGAGTTCGTTTCTCTTAACTAACTTCGAACCAAGTGTACAGAAATAACAACAAACTATCTTTTAGTTTACTGAGGTACTGTAAGTCTGTCAAGTGAGGCACGTACCGAACCAATGTACAATAACATGAACAATTCATTGCATTTTAGATAGCGGGTAAAAGTGTAACAGAATCATTAAAATAGTGGCCTGCCAGTAAGTGAAAATAATCAATAATAAAATATTAGAAGTATCTACAGATATGACACTCCCGATGAATCTTAAACAAATAAAATAAAGAAAATGCGATATAAATTTAAGCGATAGTATTTTCTCCTTATTTAACGCTTGGATGAAACTCAACCATTTGTCATCCTTAACAAGTTCGGTATAAATTACGGTACAGATAAATATTTTTAGGTTGAACGTTCTGCTAGGCTTTATGGCAGTTATCAACGTGAAAGTTGAGTGCTGCTTACTGGAGACAGGGGCCAGGAGGCGAAACTGACCACTTAGCACGAATTTAATAGGCTCGAAGTTAATTCTGTAAAAAATTGCAGCCTAATTGTTTAATCAGAGCGTTGCAGTTATAAGGCTAGAAAATATATTAAACGTTAACTGAAGGCCTAATGGTTTGCAATTGACTTAATAACGGTTAACGAAAAATACTGTAACTGACCGCAGCTGTACATTTTTTTAGTAACCCCTCCAAAAAATTAAGTATATACATTTCCTCTTCATTTACAATTCATAGAAGAAGCATATTATTGTAATTAACATCCCTAATTAATTTTTGTGACAGCTGATAGGAAAATCTCTCGTTATATTTACCTCAGGAAATATTGTATAACGAAAGGGATTAAATAAATAATTAAACGCGGATGTATTAACTAATAATACATCTAAAGGAAGAATGTAAAACAGAGATGTTTAAACTATAAAGAATCGAGGTCCAGTAAGAAGTGGGCTCGACTGTTAGAAAATGTGGACAGACGTAGAAACGGTCTTGGAAAACTGGGGTGAACAGCTGACGGTTCCAACAGGATTTATGTCCCTACCTCAAAGCAGGTCGAATACCTTGTCAAAGCCATTTAGAAAGAAGCCGGTGCACTTCTTTTGGAACTATTTTCTAATATTTATAATTATTTACATAGAGATGGTTAAAGTACATAAAATAAAAAAAATACGTAACGTACATATAACTTAAAATGTACGAGTACTTTCATTCTTTCAGTGACTTATTATTGAATCGCGCTAATGCAATAAAAGTAACGAGGCCTCCAGTTGGAAATGTTAGTCTGGGAATTTTCTCCGACGCGTTATTTTTCCGACACTTTCTCATCATGGTCCGCGTACAATTAGGACTTGACGAAATCCGACTTCAGTCCGTTTCACGCGGTAAACTGAAATTCCGGCTCGCGCACTGGTAACTCCGTTGCGTTCGGACGTTCTCCGAGTGTGCACGCGATGCACTCGGGGGGGCAAATTATGGTATAACCGTGGGGCGATGAAGAGTTTAGCGGTACCGGAGGGGCGCGGACCAATAACGGGACCGGAGCGTTGGACTCCTAACGAGGTTTCGACTGCCTCTCCCGGCCAAGGCCGACTCCACAACCGGCCCCACTGGGCCAGTTTAAAAGGAAACAGGATAACGAAGTTCGGATATAGGATAAATCGATCTAGTGCCAACTCAGAGTACCGTATGAGTCGCGGTTCACTCTAAATATTATTACAATCTCTGTTCTGCCAGCAGACAGGTTACTTTCGGTCTCTCGCTATTCTTCAGTATCACGGATAAGTCAAACGTATTGGACAATTACAAGGACAATAATGAAACCACGGTCTCTTGAATTCAGTACATCAGTACAGTAGTGCATTCAGTATATTGTTTTTAGCGACTACCATAATTCTTGGTAAGAATAGTCGATCAAATTGAATTTTCAGATATAAAAATTAACTAACTGAAAGTTGAATATGGATTCGACTAGAAAGGGGACGTATGAACAGAGCGAGAAGTAGATTTTATTGTGGAGATGACAGGCTGAGATTACTAATAGGATTCAGAATTTCACTTGAAAAGAGGTTGAACTCGAGTCTCAATAGAATTTTGAAACAAGAAGTCTACTTGCTAACTTCCAGTTCACGGTGATCCCCCATTTTTAATGTACGGGCAGTGACGTGAAGCGGAATGAATTGTGAAAGTAATACCGTGGTGAAACCTCCATTTAATTTTAAAGCCATAATGTCCACCGCGCACGATACTTATCGACAAGGACTGTTAAACCGAAACTGTTCTAATACAATATGCGTAAATGTACAGCACAGTACTCCGCGTATATGATATATATAGGATCAAGTCATAAGGACACAATTGCGTCGTCGTAATATTTAATGGAACTGCGGATACATCTGTCAAATGTTGACTATTCCGAAGATATACAAAATGTAACTCTTAATTAGGCGAGTATCAAATAATATTATATAATACTTGCACTGATTAATTTAAGGTGGTTTTATTCCCACGTCATTAAGTTATATAATTAATCGCGTTTGGAACAGTCCATTCTCTAAGGAGCTGGAAGTACCATCACTGTTCCCCAATCGCTGATTTGACCGGTTTAGACTTCTCGCCGTAGTCAGTTCACCGACAAACGACATTTTTAAGTGATGACTAATTTATGATAATAAATAATCCAAACCGGTTTAGACAGCACCTCGAAAGAACGATATTGCGATCCCTCGCGTACAAGTACTTGATATATTTATGGCCAGATATTTCATTAAATCAGGATATTAGAAGGTGAATCACACCACGATAACAGGAAATATTTATGAAAGGTAAGAAGTTAATATAGCACAGAAAACCACTCTACTACAACATAGCTTATTAGAATATGATAATATTCGAAGCATTAAAATAATGCCATCTTTGAAATAAGAACGTATTCATTTGAACTGCATTATGACAGTGAAAATTAATTGCTACTATTATAGGAGTATTTTCTATAATTGTATATTGCGCAATTGTTTCCATAATGACTTATAATTATTGGACAGATAAATGGAGACTAATGAAAGGGAGTAAGTACCATCCACTTGAGGCAGGGAAGGCAGCCCATCTGTGCTGCTGCGTGTACCGGAGCCATGCCGTCTTTGGCCCTGATGTAGAGAGATCCGCCCGCCTCCAACACCAGGAACTTGAGGACCTCGAGGTGGCCCTCCTGAGCGGCCAAGTACACAGGTGTCACGTCGTTCTCCATCTGGGTGTTGGCGCTGCAACAATTAGTTCAACGTGTCTTTAATTAACATCGCAGTAATCGGCTATTATCAAGAAGCTCTCGCGAACACCAGACGGGTTTACTGATATTACTGTGCGGGCATGCACAGTAATATCAGTTTAATTTTTCCTGAAAATTCTTCTGATAGAAAAAACGTATTTTTGCTTTAACTTGTTTGTTATATTTTCAGTGATGCATTTAGGATTAAATTCGGATTTAATACTCGTATGAGGTTTCATCACATTATCGTCATAGATAGCATATCTCGAACACAAATATTCACTCTGTTTGTCAGAAAATTAAAAGGATTAAGTTATATTTTAATTTCGAACTTTGTGAATAATTTTTTATAGAGCAACCGGAGTAAATGTTTTTTTGTATTTTGGGCATTCCTTTTTAGATTGCTATTGGTATGAACAACCGGTATGTCAAACAGTAGTTCATGGCCAAACAAGCCAAAGGAGATGAGACACTGCGAACCACGCGTCCTTCTGTAATATTTTGAACTGAATACCTTCAGGTATTCAGGAATTTCGGTTCTTTTTAAACCCGGATCATGAATGGTCTTCCTTAAATATGCCGTTAAAGTAATAAAGGCTAAGTCATTGGATAACGGGACCTGCCAGTTTGAGTGACCCGGAGCTGGTTCGTTCATTACGGGCTTGGGGGGGGAGACTTTCGCCCTCGAAGAAAACGAGTCCTCCCATATCATCTCCCGTCGCCCGACTAAATTACGGCCTCCTAAATTACAGTTATCCGTTCGGTGCCTTTCCAGAATGTTCGTTTATGGCTTAAACTTTCTCCGCTGAGCGTTATGAGCGACAACACGATTTCGAGGTGGAAAACGAAAATTTTTTGCGATCGTCCAACAGTGATTCGCACTGAAAAAATCGCCGATTGTCAATTTTTTCGTTCCTAATTAGGTTGTATTAAACTCCTTGTAGATTAGTCGATACACTAAATTATTTATTTAGTAAAGTGCCTCAATTGCGCACAAGCAGTATAGAAATACATATTAAAAAATAATATAAATACAATGTTCAAGCTTCTCATATTTATTGGTGGTGCGTTATATTGTGTAGGTGTAATAATAAATTATTAAATAATGTCCGTTTTGAATATTTCTTATCAAAAAAATTTTGTAAGAATATGAATTGGGTTAAGATTATTGGATAATTTCGATTGATTGATCATTTTTTTATAACATTCCGGTTCGAGCGTATCATGTTCTTATCGCCTAACGTTTCATGAACGCTTTTCCCCGTCTTTTATAGTGCGGTAATTCAAATTAAACGAGTCTCTGCTGCCGGCATTGACCTGGTTTACAAACCAATTCCTGATATTATTCTACTTTAAAGTATTTTTTATGTTTCTCTATCATTTATAACATTTCAATATAATGCACGCATACATATACAAATTACCATGATTTGATTTATATCAAATAAACAGTTTTTTCAAGGTTGCTTATATAGCGCAGTTAGGAAAAATCTGTTTTACAATTATTAGGCGGTTGCCAACAAAAAAGAATCTAAGATTCCTTGCTTTGAACCGGACTGGAACCGGTGTCCTGTGGAGCACGTTTCATTTTCCAGCGAAACCGCTAGGCGCGTGAATTCTAAGAAAGAATGTTGTAGAAAGATACTGGATGAGTATCCTACACTTCTTGGATGTGACCAAAATACCATAATGTTTACAACTGTATTAACAATATAAGATACAATGTTTTAGTTTACCAAGCATATCTGATCGAACCAACATTACAAACAATGAAGATAATTGTCTTGGGCTATGTAACAGAATTGTGTCTTAATGTTGATGATTAAAATTTTCTTTCTGTCATAATGATTAAAACTTGTTAATACTGGGTTTAATTTGAAGCATTCAGCAAAACACACTGTTTAAAAAAGTAGACATTGTATTACCTTACTTAATGAAAAAGCAACTAGACCGGTAGGGACGTCTGACAAGAATCTAACGGTGTCGTACCTCCTACGCAATGGCTCAAGCACCGACAATTGGGTTAATGGAATGCTATGAAATAGCATTAAGCCGGAGATATACCAGCGAAGATGTCGGCAGAAAGGAGGTTGACACTGAATAAACGAAGGCAAGAAACGGGACCTGTTCACTCGATCACTCCTGTCGTGTTACTACTACCTGTTTACCGCTACCGGATACCGGAGTCTTCTTATGTAAATAATTAATTATGTTATAACATTCATTAAAGCGGGGTTTGTTAAATAAAGTGATTCAAGTTAAGTAACATTTTGTGTTACGAAATAGACCATATTAAGCGGTAAAATACTCGATTTTGTATTTTTCAGTAATTATTTTTCACATATTTTCATAATTTCGATTCAACAAAAACAATTAGGGACTGCCTCTATCATTAATTTCCTTTCGTAACTCTCCCAGTAACAATACATTGGTGGATGACATTTATTGATCGAATAAACAGGAACATTATATCCCCCTAATTAATGCACGATCGGAGTATTAAGTAAGAGAAGTCCGTCAGGAAGTCAGGGCGACTTCTATTCTATCGGGCATTAAAATTTCCATATCGAGAGGACACTCGAGTATCGAGAAGAACACTCGGTACGGGCAACGGCTTGTAAAATTAGCGTTCTCGTTTTTCAACACCAGCAGAGGGAGTGCCTCATTTCCTTACAGTTAGACGGGACAGTTAGGCAAAATGCCGGCTTATTACCGGCGGGCCGTCGTCCCAGCAGAGACCGGTCTCAACTCCTCCCCGGCAATCCGAACTCCATCATGGGCCGGCAATGACTCGAACCAAATAACATGGGCTGACTAGGCGGTACACGGAGACGATGTGTGCCAAACAGGCTCGTCAAAATCTGATTCAGGTTACCTTACACCAGCCAAATTGAGAAGTCCACATAAAATGGAAGGCCTTTGGTAATCCCTCTGCCTTTTTCTCCTTATCGTAAGTTAGGCTTACTAAGAGTTAGGCTTACAAAGTTGGTAAAGCTAAAGCGAAACTTGTCTTCATAATTCCTTTGCAGTGAAAGCACACAGAAATAATAACTCGCCAGACTTAGAGCGTAATTTTGTTTTGGAAGAATTAGAAAAAGAAGTTTTTAAATATGCATTGTAAATAGGCAAGGTAAGGTGGCAATAATTTAAATACACACCAATAGTAGCTACTATAAGGAATAATTTCGTAGGTGTACAAAACCCTCGAATTTTTCCTATGTCGCTAATGTGTCCAATTTGATAAAATAACTGGGGGATACACGTATGTATTTCTTTATCTCTTCATCATTTCTTGGCAACATTGTTAGAGGCATTCCATTGATATTAACATCGTATAATGTATAATAGAGCTATGCTTATAAATCACTAATGGATACGTAATAAAAAATATAATAATATCACTACCCCCTTATCGCTGCATTTAAACCATTGTTGAACCACGTGGCCCAGTTCTACTCGCTGTGTCGCCATCCAATTTCTCTTCTTTCACCGAACGATGTCATATTTCAAATTCCTTTGTCTCAATCAGAGCGTGTTTTCAGTCACATGAATAGGGGAGGTTCGTTATGTCACGGGGCAGTTAAATATACAATGAAAAATTAGTGGGGGAACTAACGCTTCCTGTCGTGAACCGGGGCTCACACTTTTTCTTTCTGAAGAACAAATGGCCGGTCTGTTCACTATACTCTTGGATCCAAACAATATTACGTTCCCAACAATTGTCTCTAAAGGCCAACAAATTCGTGTCACGCTCAAAACAGGCGGTCCTCTGTTTATAATTTGAATAAAAAACAACATTTTTAAAACTAAAATTTAATTAATTTACCTATTTGTATTGCCCCTATTTGTTTATAGCTTGCATTAAGAATTACAAATCAATTTTTGTTTATATAAAATCTACGGTATCCCTTGCAGACCACAAAACGGGTATTCTAAACTTTCTACATAATCCAATCTAGAGACAGAACAGAAAGGACAAGGAAGGACTATCGGCGGTTGTGAAACTTTTAGAGTGCGTAAACTGTGTCGGGTTCGAGCGGACACCTTGTAGAACTAGGAAGGCGATCTTAGAGATAATCTGCAGAAAGATACAGAGCGGCTAGAGAGAGAGAGAGAGAGAGAGAGAGAGAGGGAAAGTGTTTCGAAGGTAGAATAGAAAAGATAGCCACCGTCGAGTTACGCCCCAAGTTATTATATCACACCGAAACCTGAGCCAGAATATCGGACGCAATTAATGAGGATAATGTACGAGGCGGCGACCGCTCTTCTTTCTTTCTGCGATTACGTCAAATGCGTAAGAAGGTTTTCGCCGATGCAATTAATTACGGTTGCGTTCACATTTCAGACCTTTTGGCAGTTGGCAGGCCACGTGTTTTATGCCCTGCGGCTAACTAAGCTTACCTATCTGAAATCCGGGTACATTAAGCTCGTACCACCTTTTACCTTGTAATTATATTTTGCAATTTATAGAAAGCATCTTTTTTCTTTGCTGGAGTCTCGCCGCTAAAAATTCCTTCAGTAAAGAAACAATTTATTTTGTCCGTATGTGAAATGTTAATATTCTTATTCCTGGTAGTCGATTAATTTGATATTCGGTATCAATATTTTATTAAGTATAAAACAAATATACCGCGTTCTACAAAACTGTGCGCGTTTTGGGCGACGGACGGGGAAACTGGTGAATATGAATTAATCAGAAACAGTCAAACGTAACGCAATAACAAAAAAGGGAAATTACCGTTTTAAACCTGAATACGGATCGAATTCCTCGTTATGAAAGTAACATATAATTGTTATAAAGGTTCTTTTACTGTCACAATTCCACCAGTTTGATTTACTAGAGAATTTTGAACACCCACGTAAAATTGGTAGAGATCTCACCGGGCAACGGAGCCTGTTCAAGAATTTTTTAATCTCCGAACAAACTTGATATTTATTTAGTCCTAGTCGGCAAGAAATGTTAGACTGAACAATTGGCCTTATTGGACATTCATTTTTTTTCTAGCGTTCGTACGCGATAGTAAGTCTGTAAAGGCCGAATAAGAAGTGACGGGCAGAAAGTAGGAAATTGGAATGGCCCGTGCTCAGATTAGCTGGCCCATTTTTTTCGTAGCGCCAGACAGATGTTATTAGGCCTTTCTAAATCGTGAGCAGGACGTATGTGCACCACTGAATGTTTGTTCTGTATCGAGAAACCATGTTGTTTCTGACAATATTCGGATAATAGATCTGCCCAGGCCCGATCCCTTTTTCCCGCACATAAGATACGTGCGTTTTGAGCCCCCCATTCATAAATAATGCATTATTAACTTTTATTTCCTACCCGGGGTTTACTTTCGTTAAATTAGGGATATCTAAGAGCATCGAAAAAAAGGGGAAATAGAAAGTAGTGCACTGGATTCATGGACTGTATTTATGAATGTATGTAACTGGAAAGTTTTCAAAGAAATCAAGTTTCTTCAATATTTTATTCCTCAGCTATGCCTTAAATAAAAACTCAAAATAATATCTTGTGCTAGACTACGTCCGGTCGCGTTTCTTAGATACTGCGTTAGGACGGTTTTGGCTGTTATCTATCAACAGTGAAGGAATGAAGTGACATTGTTTAATGTCATCAAGTGATGTTGGTTAATTAATACAAATTCTAAATCTTAGGAATAAAGTGTGATAATAACCGCTTTCTCCAAACATCTGTGTAAGACATACAAAAAATTAGTCTAAAGTTATCACTATAAAAATGTAAAAGGTTGAATGAGTAAATATGGAAATTGGTTATGACATTCATATAAGTGAACCAGCGTATATTGCGTGATTACCTAAAATTTGAAAATCAGGTGACTCTCTCTGTAGACAAATAAGTGCCCACCACTTTCGTATAGCACGATAAGTGAAATGATGAAAGTCAAAACCACTCGAAGTGGCGGCCACCTGTCTTCATTTCACATGTTATTGCCCGCTCGGAATGAGTTTTCCTTAATACGTTTCGAGAAACGCATTCAATGTTAATGCCGTTCATGCGGAATGAAAGTTGCAAGTAGGTATAATAACGCCAAGATAAGCGTCTATCCTTGAAGGAAGCAATTGTGCATTGGATCCCGCCATAAAAACACCCAGTAAGGGGACTATTACGGGTATTTAGCATTTTCTGGATAAATAATAACATTATAGGGGGAAGCGGTGTACTATAAACATTAAAATTATTATGAATCGCACTGTATTATTCATTATTGAATAAATGCCAGCTCAAACATTGTTAGTATGTACACTATTTTGGGGGGAACACCGGCGATCTTAGGTTTTGCAGGTTTCTGATTTGATTCGAGCTCGTTTCGAATCGTGGTTTCCCGTGAGTAGTGGGAGCACTACTCAATCAACATTAATAAGCATTTATTTTGCAGAATATTTGACGATAGGAACAATATTGAAATTCTGGTTTTTCTATTATTTATAAGGGGGAAGTAACGGTCGTAATTCCATTCACCGTAATGGCAGTGTTAATGCTTTTCAGGACGAAAGCACATAATAAACGTTAACAGTACTCTATGCGTTTTTGAGCTATTAATTATGGCATACGCATTAGCGGTATTCGCAATCAGCGAACCGCACGGGCGGGCACCACCCATCTTGTACAGTTAGATTCAGACTCTTTTTTTAAATTTATAGACCATTTCTAACTAATTGAAATCGGTCAGGTAGATTCATTAGATTTTTAACTGGCCGGTTCGCATAAATTCAACGGAGGGTTTCTCCTGGGATAGAGGCGGCATCTTTGACCGCCCGCCTTCCGGCCTATAAATATGTCTCCCTTCCCGTTTAACAGCCCAGAAAAGTCTATAATTGAAATTATCACCTCCAGGAAACAGGACCGGTTATTTGTAGCTAATTAATAGCTGGATTCGTTCAGCACGGGATTTCCTGGAGCGATGGTCAATCGATCGGTAATGTTTATTACAGCTAAAATCCAGAAATGAATGGCCTTCTTCACATCGTTAGTAGCACTTGGTTAGTATCACAAACTATAAATTTATTTTCAGTTATACCGCAAACATTCTCGAATTGTGAATACTTTCACGCGTTTGTTCTATGAATGTTATTACAAGAAATCACTCGGGTGATAAACGTCTTCAGAAAAAATATTGGAACACGCTACGCCCATAAGGAAAATTAGGGTGTGTGTATTTTTAAATCACCTGTAGTATTTATTTCAATAGTGCAAAAAAAAAGAAAATCGTCATACGGCAAATAATGAAATCGAAACCATCGATTGTCTGAATCCGGACCGGAAGCGATATTTAATGGGTTATATTTTAGAAAATTGCACCCATTCAGGGAAGTGAAGAGTGTGGGACGAGAGGAGCCATTAAGCTGGCTGTAATCTAGACCGGCACACAGTCAACATCCGCCCCCAGTGAAAGCTCCGCTCCATCCCCCCCGGCCAACAGTCCCAATGAAAGTGTTCCCCACCGGGGCCCCAAATTAAACGAATCAACTTCGTCCAAACTTCATACAACATCTCATACCCGCAATCCATGATTGAATTTAGTATTTGAATACTCGTGCTTACAATATAACAACGCAAGTAATGGCAATGAAATCTTAACTATTGAGAAATGAGATTATTCCTTGGACATCCTAAATCTTAGTACCACTTCATATTTATATTATCTCCGTTGAGGAAATCTGTCTTCAATTACAGTCACTATATCGTAGTGTTATTGCGTATTAATTACAAGTTACGTGTGAAAGACGAGTTCGATGATTGATTTCTCATTACGGTGCTCTAAATTTGGGAGGTTGTTTCCATAGCATAACATTTTAATGGAGGTTAAACGTTATAACGAAAAGCCCGCCGCGGATATTACACAGTGGTATTAACCGAAACTACACTTATTTCAAGACGGTGAAAGCCGCGAAAATCGCAATGAAAGTGATACCCCCCTTCAGACTCCAATACTAAATATAATAATGACCGTTTGTCCGCTGTCACTTGGATTCTCTTTTTCTTTATTGGCAAACGTGATCCGTCACTTGGATATGTCAGCGTCAACTTAACGGTTGCACGTATCGTCGCTTTGGGGCAATTTGTTGCGGATGACGCTGTCTAAATAAATTTCTTTTTTATACGCTATTATCTAAAGTACTCTCCGTGTTTCATTCTGGAAGTACAGTTGTTATCAGTATTAAAGAATATAATTCGTAACATTTTTACTTGAATAGGAAAACATGGCATTCGTAACATGCAGGAATAATACAAATATTCCTTCAAACTACGTTTAATGAAATGATGAAAAACAGAAACATCCTTCAAAGTGGAAAGCAGTGCGTTAACTGTGGCTCGTGACAAATGGAATACGAATCTTTTATCTTCTCTTGCAACGAGGACGCCACTTCTTGCGTTTTTCAAGGAGGGACTTTCAATCACTTCCTGCATTCACTTCAAAGATTCTTTCATAATTGAATCGTCTTTTTATAATTCTGTTTATGGTTATCGTAATAGCTATATAACTTTTTACGTTTTAGGTGCACTTTTAATGTCCGAATTAAAACGTGCGCTATTGTCCAAGAAACAATGTATGTTAGTATACGAGTTCCGGAATGGTTCAAGAAACGTTACTGCAGAAGAAGTCAGCTCCGGCGGCCATAAAAGTCAGCGTGTCCTCAAAACGATTTAATGATACCTAATTTTTCTTTAAAGGCTCGCGCCGATGGAAAGGACGCACACCTTCAGAACATACCTTCACTACACCGGCACAGTACCGTCTCTGATTGTACACCTGCGAACGCCAACTGTAAATGACGGCGGCCATAAATTCACGAGTGTAGTGTCTCTAGCCTAGTTCAGAACAGGAGGTACTCTCTAGTAGAATGCGATAAAAAGTAAACGTAATCTAGACCTTCACATACCCTTCCCTTTCGTATATTTAATCTTATTTGCACCTATTCGCACCCATTCACTATGAATATGTATGACTGTGAAACATTACATGACATTATAATAAATTTTAAGGAAAACGTTTTAAGTTTAACTTTTAAGGAAAACGTAAAATAAATTGTAAGAAACATTCTTACACAGTTGAATATCGTGTCTAAAAAAATATTAATTTACATTGGGCGGTTCGGTTTGTGAAAAGAAAATTAATTAATGCTCAAGACTCGGTTAATTGTAAGAGCTCGTAACCGCAATTTCACGCGTTTAAAATTCGAACCGGCGAAAGAATACGTATTAGGTAATCTCAGTTTCCGCGAGGGGACTATAAACATTTAGGAAGTTATACGCTTATGTAATGAGCGTACTCCCAGTTGTTTCGGAGACCGGCCGTTAAAATGAACGCGTAAGCCCCACGCGAAAAAAGAAGGTGCCGCGAAGCACGTGCCGCTTGGGCCGACCAACGGTAGAACAGGTTTGGCTCCTCCGGCAGATCCAGTTCGGATTAATATCGGTCAGCCAGCCCTGTTCAAACACTTTATTTGACTGGACGATGACCGTGAAATCGTACGACTTTCATGTTATAAATCTCGGAAACGTCTCATTCGCTAGTTAGTTTTATTTTGCTTTTCAACAAGATGTTCAGGGAATTTGATTCGGCGAGCGCCATAAAAATCCCGGCACGCAGCTCCTTCCATAACAGTAATAACGTACATCGATGAATTACATAATTTATGTACACAAATATACTTTTAAAGAGTTATACCGTTATAGAGACATTGGAGATAACTAGTGCAGGTAGAATAACTTGCGTAAAGTATGCACGTTGGGGGGATAAAATGCATCAATAACTTCTACCTGTTACCGACGTAACGCGACTGATAACGGAAAATTTTTTTCCTTGCCAATACTTGAAAAAAACGCGTTAAGCGATAAGCGATTAGCTCGGTTAAGAGCCGGTGGTGGGTCCAATGATATGGACCCGGTTAAACAAGTCAGAAGACATCGTCCGGCAAATTGGGTAATCGAGGTGAAAATAAAGGGGCGATGGGTAAAGGGCCCAATTATGCGGAGTCGCATGCGGACAAATGGAACGGGGGAAAAAAATTTAATATAGGAGAATTTAATACCGCTATTAAACCGGCTAATTGCTTGTAGTAACGCGGAATAGCTGCTCAGTTTTAATATTAATTTTGTTCCATTTTAAAATAATTGGGCGTAACAGAAAACTATAGGCTACGAATTTTCCGAATTTCTCTAATGTAATTATAAATCCATAATTTTGTATAATATCATATTTATATTAGTAATTTAGATAAGATAATTTCTATTTGATTTCATCGGTTATTTCATGGTAATTTACATCAATACCACTAGCGTTAAATATTGTAATTATATAACGTTAATATTATTTCCTCAATGTAACTCAAAAATTGATGACTGGGAATTCAAGCGGGTAAGGACACAACAATCGAAGTTTAAAAGATTACGTTAAGTATTATATGGAATGAACAGGGAACCAAACGCAAGAACTCGGAAGTTACTACAGAATTTTAATTAAGAGATGCTCAATGATTTGCAGTTATTAAACTACATGTTCACACATAATTCCAGTTAACTACTATTGGGTAAGTTTAAGGGTACGCTGATCCAGAATGAGCATACTAGCATTATATAATCCGTTCACTTTTTCGAAGGAGAAAGGCACAGAAAATATTCTATATGGATCGATAAAGCAAACGATAGTTCAGTTCACTCCTAAGCGAGCATGTCTATCTATGACTTTGAAACCTAAAACGCGTCACCGGTGTCTCTAAATTGGCCATCATAACTTTTAAATAAAACATGATGAATGTCGACAATAGACTAGTAGGGGCTCATGTCACCACTGATAACTCTCTAATTGGGCAGCAGTAGTCCTGATAAAGATTAAAATAATGCAATGTTAATTGTGTTAATCCGATGACAATTGATGGTGTTATCACGCTTTATTACTTATTACAATACATATCAGAAATTATAACTAATAGCCAAAACTGGTATACTATCGTATGTCAGTTACATCAACTTCTGGGGTACATATACAAGCATGAAGTCCATTGATTGAAGTTAAATTTGACATGATAGTAAAGTACTGATTTAGAACATTGATACCTAGGGCCGAATGTAATCATCCGTATTGAAGGGCGTCCTTTTTATTTCGAAATTTATAAAAATGAGTACGAATAGAATGCCAAGCCATATGATTCCATCGGCCAAACGGCTTCCTATCTTATATATTAATGATTGTGTGAATCGTACCTCAGATATGGTCTGTAGTGGTGATGTTTGGCCACGGTGTCCATGACGACGGCTTATTCCAACAACAGTAACAACAACTACGATACAGGATAACTTTTTACGACAGGGAACTCGTTAAACCGGGGAATACGCAGCATGGTGCTTGTCGAGCGGTCGGTAGTGGACTAGGGGTAAGTGGCGGGGCTCTGGCGCTCCACTTCTTCCTCATCGGCCGCCGCTTCTTCTCTCTTCCCTCTTCTCTCCCCACTTTCGCCCACACCAGATCTGTTTCCCCCGTCAACGGGACTCTCAATTCACTTACCGCAAGCGACTAGTTATTTCGAGATTCGGGACGAAATCTTTCAGAAAAACAGGTGATCGTCGTTGTCTCCAGTCTCTGCGATCCTTAGCGAAGAGATTTGAATGAACGCGAAGGAATCATGCAGTTAAATATAAGACAATACGTCTTCTGCATTTATATAAATGATCTGCCAGTCAAGGAAGGCTAGCAATATCACCGCATTTGCAATTTCAGGAATCCGTATTACTACAGAGTATTATTGAAAGGCTGCGATAGGATGAAATGAAAGCTCGCAGGGGTGCCAAAAAATTGTCTACAGCAATATGACTAATAAACAGTAATTACTCTTCGAATCGAAGACGAAGAATCGAAGGCGAATATTTACGATACATACAAATTAATACTGGCCCAGACGTGTGTTGGCCCATTCTTCAGGCGTACGCTTCTCAACTTTTAGATTGGAGAAGACAAGGCAAATTTTGGAAACCTTTAATCACCGACCCTAAAATAAATTAATTTAAAATTAAACACGGTTGTTATTATTAAAACCTAAATACCTAACCATACGTCCGAATTGTGCCAGATTTGCATGGTTTATGGCGGACAGGTTTCAACGGGGCCAGCGGTCGCCGGCTAAGGGCGGAAAGGTCGATTGCAATCGGATAAAGAGTGAGGTCGTAGGCCAAATTATCACGATGAGTTTCGTACCCGGCGGCGGCAAAGTATTATTTTGTTTTGGGCAGCCCCGTCCCAAACACAAAAAATATTAAGGCGTGAAAGGGGACGCCGATAGCGCCCCGCCCCGTTGCCTACTTTTAACGTTTATCCGTCATCTCGAATGTGAGGTCAGGTTTCGGCTTAACCCCAACATCCGGATATCTGCCATTGTCCGAAAAAATCCGCGGTTCCTTCCCAATAATACATTTATCGGTTCGGACCCAGAGATATAATCTAATTTTATAGCCACTAAAACAAAAATTTGACTTTCTATAACCACTGTCATGAGCCACCACCATTACGAGCGGAACGAAAAGAAATGCGTACAAAAAAAATTGCTTTCTTCCCCCCGAAAGTCTCAACTAATATTCCCTGAGAATAGCCTAATTCTAATGTGTGTAGTATTTTGCAATTTTCCTTTGCTAATCTTCATTGTAAAACGATTATATTGCGAAAAATGATTGAAATTGTTCACTACCCGATTTTTTCACTGCTAACAATCATGGGGGGGGGGCCTCCCCCCATAAACCTCGTTTAGGGGGAATCGAATTCGTTCCGATTGTAAGAATTAACGGTCCAAATCTTGTTGTGTCTTCTGCATTTTAAGCAGGCAAATCAATAGCTCGGCCGGCCATTTGTTTTAATAATATCAGGCCTCATAATCCGTAATTACAAATAGGAACATCCAAGCACGGAGTCGATTTGCATACTGGAATGATGCGATATTAGCCAGAAATCAATTAGTGCGGTCTTACTGAACTCAACTGGGCTACAATATTGCTGTAATTACCAGTCATTACGAGTCAAACCAAATAATTTGAGCTAGGTTTTCGAGGCTTCAGTTTTAACGTAAACTTATTCAGTTGCCGAGAAAAACTTTAAGACAATCCCACCGATGTGATGCAACGATAAATATAATTAACTTGGTAAATTCACTTATTGCAAAAGTGATTCATAAGTTATATTTTAATAGATTTCAATGTACAGTGTATGCGTATGTATCCACAAATTCTAAGACATGCAGGAAAGAATGATTCATATTAATTTGAAATTATGTTCTGTTTGTCGCCACTCAATTTAATTTGAAGGCAATAATCAACTATTTTTTATGGTTGATATAAAATATTTCCAATAGGGTCTTAATGGAAACGCAAAATGTTGAAAATTTGATGACAAAGAATGAAGATATTGTTGTTCAGTTTTACTAGTTCGGCGATACTATCAGTGAGAACCCCTTTCATATAATAGCTGCTTTATTTTATATTTTAAATATTCTCACCATTGTGCGAGAAGTGTGAGTAAGTGTGTGTGTTTTACTGTCCGTATAAATCATTGCTAATACAATGTGACAACATTAACTGAAAGAGCATGTAGGCGTTCCGCATCGGGAATTTTCCCTTTCAGTTATACATTATTCAACCGTGTTCGTCCTTAGTCCGGTTTCATGCAATACGTCAGTCGGTCTTCCTGCACGAATATCAAAGAAAAAGGAAAAAAAAATAACAAACGGTGGCATAGATTTTGATGAAATCTCACCTCTATCAAAGACCTGTGAACCAGTTCAAAGTATTAAACGGCTATAAATTCGACATTCCACTGGGTTATTGTAACGATATCAATACCGTTCAGTGCAGCAATTCAATTTTCCTTCTCATCTCAAATCGTACGACTCAGTGCATTGAGTGGGACAGCCATTGACGTCAATATAAAAACGTCAATGTACAAGTGTCTGTGTTTATGTTCTGCGAGCATTTTAAACATATCCATGGCCGTGAGTAACATCCATCGAAGGGGACAGTACATCGTTTAAGTTGAATGTTTCTTTGAGTACCGGATGAACATTTCGGATATATATATAGGTGGCACTTAAGTAATACAGATTATTTAGTCCGGATTGATGTATTCCTTTCAACTTGTCAATGTGAAATGTTCTTGTTATTCATTGTTGTTCTTGTTTGTCCTCCTCCCGGTTATTAGTTCCGATTGCCTGTCCGTCATGTCCCTATTATACTATATTTTTAACTAATTATAGGACAGGGTGTCTTCACTCGGGTTTTGTGCCCAGGGGGACCTGATTCGTCTAATTGAGTCACGCTTTTTCCCCGATGAGCGGTTTCACTTTAATTAGGTCTTTCTTTGACATTTATACTTGGACGGTTACCGCCATTTTCGCGCCAGATTCCTTCCTATTTTAAAGATAAATTCGTTTGATTGCCCTGTCGTAGGTTTCAGTGACTTCCAAGAAACTCATTTACACTTTCGTGAATGGAAACAGAAAATATTTTTAATTCTAAAAACACCATAATTTAATTCAATATTAACTATACTGAAACACAGTATTTGTTAGATTTTTGCAGTCGAAATATCAAGTCAAAGAATCAGTAAGTCATGGAATAGACACAGCATATGGCATGAATTTAATGTAAACAATGTTACATATAATTACTGTAAATACTGTGATATTTATTGTAAATTTTAGATTCTAGCATTCTGGCCTTAAATTATTCCTTTTTATACTAAATAGGTGTGTCTGAATTTCATAATTCTTCCTTCATGACTACCCTCTGAAACTAGCTTATCACCTCTCAAACAAATGTTTTAATGACAAAGGTGATTGCACTAAAGGTATATACTAAAAGCATTGAATCATTTTCTTGGAAAATACTTTAAAATATCTAAACCCCCACATATAATAATTCGGGATATCACTATCAGTAATTACATGTCTTTAATACTAGAATGTTAATGAAATAAAATTGATACATATCAGATATTCTATTGTATCTTCTTAACAGCATGGTCAAAAAAATTGAAAATGGAAATATTAAAATATATCAACAAACAAAATTAACAGTCTTATACTGTGGCTCATTTTAAATATAGTAAATATGATGAAAGAAGGAACAATAAGGCATTAAGGAAAGAAACATCTTTACTGACTTTTTCTCAAGAAAGTTTTACTGCGAGTGTTATGAAAAGCTCTGTTTGAACACAGTGCATCTGTTGACCGTTAGATGCCGCCACAAACCGCGTTCCTACCAATTTTACAATATAACCAATGTTGGATACTAGATTGTTACTAGCCACACAATGATGTATATTACGAACTACAGCCAAATTACTGTAAAAATATTCTGTTATTTTAGAGTCAAAAATAAGGTGCATAACGGGAAAACCATAATTGCGCCTAATATAAATACTGAACAAAATTAAAAGTAATAGTATGGTTGTTTCATTAATTACATTATTAAAGTTTATTAAAAATTATACACCCCTTATTGACCATAGGGGGCAAAGGCAATTCCATACCAACTGATCAGTGTATTATACACAGAACACTGTAAAATAAAAACTTATTCCTGAACTTATATTTTTTCCTGCATCCCTTAATAGAATTTGAAATAGCGTCAAGAATACAGTCAGGTCATCTGGTTATTCATGCGAAATTTATTTCTCAAAGAATGTAGGTATAAAAAAGTGCATAATTGAGGGTATCAATTTCGTAGCTTTTCGGGTAGCTTTTCATACTTGGCTGCTTTGTCCTCTACAAGAATATCCTTTCATATACTGGTGGAGTTAGCGGGATTTATCGCTTGAATAGCCGGTTGCGCAGAAGGCGCTACGGCATGACGAATGAGACACCGTGCATTTACGGCAACGTTCGGCTTTGAAATGTATCCAACGACATTTAGTCGTCTAATGGATGACAAAATGGCGTGGGATTGCCAAAGGGTTACTGTAAAGTCCAGGAATCTGCACTCCAATTTCTCTCTCCATCCGACTAGTGATTATGAACCATAGTTACGACCCTAATACTGAAGGGGATTTGTTAATATCCCCTCAATTTCAGTTGAGTTAAGGTTGCGAAAATCCTCAAGGACCAATTCGTACAGAATTTTCCCGAATAACGGTGACCGTGCGGCGGATGTGTCCGACAGGAAGCACCCATCCTCCCGCTTTCCGACAGGAAGTGAAAATTGTGAATTTCTGAATAGAGGGACCAGATCATCGGACGTTGTTCAATCACAGGGCCCGCGAAAATGACCAACGGACAAACGTGAACAGAGGTTCGGTGGTATATCGAAGTTAACTTGAGGAGGTCATGTTACCTGTTACTGACACAGGGCATTATAATTATACAGTATCAAGGAGTCTAGTTCTTAACTTCCATTACTGAAAGTAATGCATCGGGATTTCAGGAAGAGAAATTCTAACATTAAAAATTAAATTGGAAAATAATTATAATCTATGCATCAGTTTTGTCACGGAATAAGGGTAGGTTAAACAAGTTGTCTCTTGACTTCGAAACTCCTCACAATTCTACTTCATAAGTTACTAGCAGGAATGAAAAGTTTGTTACTTTATTGCGATTTATTGAACCTCATTAATGAAATTCATGGAACAATGAGATACCACAATGATGGTTTACAGAGGTAAAATACTAGACAGAATTTTCCTGTATTTCAGTTCATTCCTGAATATATAGGTTGTTTTCATCTATGTTTAATCTACAAAGCACGATTACGGTAATTACCGCAGTTTTGATAAGTTTGATTGAAAAAATATACCAGTCAATATATACGATAGTGCAAGTGCAAAAGAGTAATATCCGGCACTGCAATGCTGATTAGGCATAAACTGGACGACTCATGCAACTATTTTAACTGGATTCATATGCGTTCGTTGCAGGGATGTCGGATGGTCGTGAAAAATGGTTTTCGCGAGCGCTCTCCCTCTCCCACCTCCCCCACCTTGTTCTCGTTGCTTCTCTCATTTGGATAGAAACGCGGGGCGTTTGTGGGAGAGACAATGGGCGAGAGGGGAGAAGGGGTCGTGTGAACCCGTCGGTAAGGCAAAAGAGGAGAACTTGTTGGAAATTGTTTTCACTCTTTTCCATTGAAGAGCGCGTTCAGATATTCCTCTCCCCCACCAACAGCTAGCTGCTGGGATCCGACCTAGAACGCGGACGGGCAGTGAACGCGGTGAAACCGATGACGGCCTCAGAGCCATACTGAATAGTCAAGAACTGTGGTCCGCAAAAAACATCTAAAAATTCCGGTTTCAATTATACAATTCAAAAGGTTATGGAAATCTAATTGTAGCTGTGATATACTGACTCCAACAAGTAATGAAGACACGAAGGTGGACACTATAAATTAATGTAGCAATAAATATTATAGAAGGAAATAGAGAAAACGTTCAATAGCATTATGGGATAAAATTAGGTAAGAATGGCTCATAATAGTAAAAATAAGAGAAGTTGATATTCTTCTGTTTATAAATAGTCTCATCCTGAATGTTACTTTGTATAGGCTACTTCACATTTTCAATAATTGTAGGGATATGTTGAATTCCGGGAGCATAAAATCTAATGAATGAATCAGTATAGAAATAGAGTGAGCCGAGATGTTCTAGTAATTCAAAACGATATCTCGATAAGTGCCCTTATTTTCTCGAATAATTCCGAGAAACGGAGCGAACGGCTATTTCTCCTTTTGGCCGGTGCTCAAGTGAAAGAAGCATCCTGTTCCTGAAGCGGTTAGCAGTGACCCCGCCACAGTCCTGACATTGAGCTCTGCCAACTGGCAACCTCTGGCATTTCCCTAACCAAATTGAAAATAGCGCTCATGCCCCGTGGACCGGTACATAATTTCCAGTATTCGAGCCACGTCGCGAAGATTCACCGCCGCCGCGGAGAAAATCAGATTATCGGGACAAATTGAATGCGCCGCATTTTCCATTAGTTTGGTCTCAGCGCAGGAGACAGTTACGCCTGCTTGTATACCTCTCGTATCTCACAGTTCACTGCCGCACTTTGACTTCTGCGTAGTCAAAAAATTCCCAGGGTCGCTTTCTTCACTCTCGGAATGACATATTAGCTGTAGTACCGGTCCCACGTAATCGGTGACGAAGTTGTCATTAAATGATCCAGTCACGTTATGTACACTGATGAAATTATATTTCGTGTATCCAGGACTAGGAAGGGAATAGACTGATGCATCAAAGAATTGCAGTGCCCAGAAACGGAATGGATCATTTTCTCTAAAGATCATTCATAAGTAAAACCAATTTCAGTATGTTACCAAACTCAGAATGTTGGTCTGCGTAGGTGTAAAATGTAACAGAATTATTCGCGTTCATCGAACTCGTAATTAGGTTTTTATAAAAAAATTATTTTGTTAAACCGGATGGACGTTTGGACATCCTACACTCAGGTATTAAGCATATTAAGCAATTCTACACGAAGTTATACATATATGTTAAACGCTTCATGGTTTTGAAGTGGGACTAAAAAAATGAATTTGGATACTCACGTAAGGCCTGTTGAGGAATCGACTAGAAGTTTGGTACAGTCGAGGCAGCCCCTTGCGGCGGCGTAGTGGAGGGCGAGCGCCCCCTGAGGGCTGTGCTCCAGAGCCGGCATGTCCGCCTCCCACAGCAACCACCTCAACACGCTAGCCCTTCCCTCCCTGAAACAGAACACCAAATAAATGTAAGTTAAATTATATAATATAAAATAGAAATAGCAGCGGGTGCATCACGGTGCTAACTTCCATGTAGGCTAATAGAACTCGTGTCCCTCCTCACTCAAATAAAAAATGTTACTCCTATAAAAAAACGGATATCTTCCCAGAAGTGTACAGAATCCTATCACGACAGGTTCCATTAGGCGAAACTACACGCCGAGCGGTAAATCACCCGCCGGTTCAAACTTTCTCCGCCGGCATTCTCAAATTTTTAAATTGAATGATAATTCCATCCGATAATACAGCCAATTAAATGCCGAAATTGGACCCCGTTGTTAATGAGGCGTTGGGTGTAAAATCGTTAATGTTATCGGAAAACCGTCGGATATATCGCCCGGTAATTTATACAAAGACAGACTCGGTGCCAGGGTTAAGGTCAAGCTTTGAGCCTAGAAGTGGGACGTCCGCCAGAGAAATTTCTCTGCGTCAAGTTCAATGGGAAGTGGGAGCTGAAGGCTCCGCCTGTCAGACGGGTCCATTCATTCAGGACTAAATCATTTCGAACCCGGCGTCTCGTTAATTATATGTTGGAACGTACAAAATAAATAAAAATACCTTCAATATTAGTGTGGCTATACATGAGTACAAAGTGAATTTGGATGTGCCTTTTAAAGAGATTAGTTAAAGTTAAGAGAAAAATTAGAATAAACAAAAATATATACCTATACATGTATCATGCATACTTCGCCGAAGGAATCTAGAACATTCAGAGAGATGAAGAGTTTTATTTATTTATATACCTGTTTTTGTACTGTATTGTTCTATTATTCTTAACATTATTCAGAATCCCCGTTAATACGATAACGTTGCAACTGCAATTAAAGGTGGGGTTATTGAGCCATAAATTATGTAAAATTTTAATGATCTATAACTAATATTTCCGGCCTTCCTTTTGCCACGGCTCCGGTAATAGTCTAGAGCCTATGTAATTAGTTTAATTTTCCTATTAGCATTTTCCTGAAAATTGTCTAATTTAGTAACAAATTAAAAATTGGTAATTCATCGATACATAGAATGAAGCAAATATGTCCGTTAGACATCAACTAATTAGTTAAAACTGCAGAGCGTGTAGAAAATAAAATTATAAATTTAAAGTGGTATTCTTTAAATCTTTAATATATGTGTAAACCTTTATTTGCCCGTCACAACCGACTAGTAAATCCGAATAGTAAATCAGCTTACTTTTCATTTGAATTATTCATAGAGTCACAAGCAATGAAAACAATATTGTAGAAATGATGATTAATAATTAGAATAATATAATTACAAAATGGAAATAATTTCAGATACTCATTTGATGGCCCACGAGCGTTTCAATATATCATCACACAATGATGAATGCTACTGAGAACCCCTCCTATTTGTGAATAGTGAATTCTTGTATTATGGCGCTAGAATCGATATTTGATACTGTGGTATAGTAAATGCAGGGAATATTACGAAACGGCATCATTTTACGACTGAGCGGAAGTGAATAAATAAACATCTTTGAGTACCTAGCGCCTGCTCAGAGGTGCTGGTGTCGTTGGGAACGTATGCAAATTGGCATTCCGGAACGGAGCCGCGTGCCGAGAGAAAGCCGAAAGAAGGAATTACGGCCGGACGTTTTAAAAATGAAACGAAATTTGTATATTCTTGAGCGGCGCTTTTTCGTTGGCGAAGAAAGTTCGCCGGTCAGGAGTATGGAAGGTGCGAGCGTCGACCTGACCTCGGTCTTGACCCCCACGTAGGTCTCTCACTTTCCCCTCTCGTCCTTCCGCCCAGGTGCCAACTCTTTAGCCCACTGTTTACGATACTGCCTGAGGTACCTTTCTAACAGGTGAGCCCCAGGAGTTACCGATTAACAGTTCTTATAGCGTAAAGATCAGATTGGAATTGTTTCCATTATGTATCTATTATTCCACATCTGACGCCGAGGGGATTCCTATATGCCAGGGTATTTAATTAATAAATAACAGTAATTATGTCTACAGAATATTATTCCCCTATTTTCGATATTGTATGATACTTGTCAGCGGTCATATAACCTAAGCGGTTATTCATAGAAGGGTCTGCGAGCCAGTGTACGTGTTCTATACATATTTAACGAAATAAAAGGACGTCGCAAGTTTTGCTTACGGAGTTATGATACGCAGTATTGAACAAAAACAGGTTAAGAAATATTATGTAATTATAAAAAGTGACATAAGATATTATAAGATGTGACACGCACGTACATGATTTCATTTTGCACGCAAGCTCACATATATACTTTCGTTTACGTAAAACAACTGGCACAAATCAGTTCAGGACTGAACTAAACAAAGGGGATGACGCTTTCAATATAATCGACATGACAAACTAATTCTTTTTTTTTCAATTTTTATGTAACCGACTGGCAGTTGACAAAAACTAAGCTATACGATACTGTTAGGTAAATCTCTCTATAGTAACCCTACAATAAATATGCCCAAAAAAATTTGAATTTTATTTTACCATAAAGCCTGAATTTTACTTTTATTAAACCTATTAAATTGTTATTATTAATTATTATATTATGATAGTTATTTAGAACCATAAGAGAGAAGAAAGAATATTACACTCATAGGAGAAAGTTGGTACAGATTGTTCAGCACTAAATATTACGCTGTATATTCGCGTATTTAACAAGAAAAACCACTATGGAATAGCTACTCTACATACTAGACCTATAACAGTTTGTTTGAGTTTTTTAAAGTAATGTACCGGCTATAGGTTACAGTAGTAACGCTATTGGAATGGCCAGTTGACTCGGGGTCAGAGAGAATAAGTTTCGAACCAGTTAATCCGAGACAGTCTTCAGAACGCAACGGGGCCGCAACGGATATATTCGCATCACGCTCTACATCTCGTTTATTAGAGTCCCTCCTAATTGGAATTGTTAGGTTTTTCCGAACCAATTCGAAAGTCGGGTCCGACACCGAAACGCTATTTAACTATTATTGCTTTGCAAATTGAACCCATTTAACGGCTTTAAACTAGCCAATTGCTGTCCGGTGGTACCTCCAGCATATTGACCCAGAACGAACATTAAGGATCCGCATCTCAATAATTTAATGGATGTGAAAACTACTGTGACAATTCTATGAAATACATCATATAAATAATAACGTCAGGAAGGGCCACGTTTTGTTAATCTGAAATACCAATAAATTATATTACACCATCAGTTCCAATCGGTAACGGGTCTTCGAAGGCTTAAATAGTGATTTATGCGTGTAACGGCTCGCTGAATCTGTCCTATTTGGTCAAATCCTAGACCGGTTTTGACTCACAGCCGCTCTCTTCTGCACCGCTTTTTCTCTGTTCCGGAGGTGAAAGCTGTTTTAGTGATAAATCTTAATACATGCTAATGACTCTGAATGTCTTAATGACCATTGTTCTTGTAAGAAATAGCGAGAGGGTCAGATATGGAGAGGGTGATTGGCGGAATTTACTCTTTTGTGAATTTTATTGCTCATTTCAATTGCCGTAGAATTTATGCGTTATTTTTTTCGTATTTTATAAAAAGCGACACGCCAACACATGTTACAGAGTGAGCCACCTAACCTGGTGGTTGACGGACTCAAATATAGATCGGCACTATGGACGATGGATAAGTAGATGTTTTATCAATGACAACGTCAAGAAGTTGAAGTTTGACTACGGGTTGACAAAAGACGAGTACGATACGCCCGTTAGGGTGTCGATCCCTCGAGTCCGTACCGCCCGTTCCCACGGCCGTATTAGTCAAAAAAGATTTTCGGACAACAGTTAGTCAGAGAAGTTCAAACCCAACAACAGGTCTTGGACGAATTGTAAGTTGCGTTATATTTTATATAATATGAATAATGCAAACAAAGAAATATAAATCGATACGTATACAATAAGGAGTGTCAGTTATACGTTATTGGAGAGGAATTATTTTAGAGCCCAGTAGCCAATGAGTAGACAACGTGTTTTGAATACATTCCGAACTCTATAAATTAGTGTAGTTATTAAGAAGATAAGAATAGCACACATTAACAGATTACTATTCATAGTTGTCCCGCTGTCAGGAATGGTTGGACAGAAGAACGGACGCGGCGGCGGCAGCTGATTGCAACATGTTACGACAACGGAACATTGTCAGGCCCCGAATCGGGAACTCGACCATGAACCTATGACTGACAGTATGGCCGATCCGTTTCCTCTTCTGCAACAATACACTTTCACAAATCGATTATCCGAGTGTCCTCCGTGACGGCGATCCTCTCTGTCGGGTTCGAAGAGCGATGTACATATCAATAGGAACACCCCAGAAATGCATTCAGCCCCCACCTTCAACGCGCGTTGTCCGACATACAAGAAGATTCTAATTGTTTCAAACGTGGACCGAATAAAACCAACGGCAACATTTATGAAGGCGTTCTGTTTAAATATTAGTTCATTCAAGAAATTTCCTTCAAAATTATATTACTGATGCAAAAAGCAAACATATCGTTTCGTGCATTATGAACGAAAAATACTAATATATGTTCATAATTCTATTTGTGGCAATGATCTTCATGATCATTCGATGCAAAATATTTCTAATTATATATATATATATATATATATATATATATATATATATATATATATATATAGTACTATAAGATTCTATCGTACATGAATACCACCCGAATTTCAGCTCATATCGCGAACACATGCTAGAAACTAGTCATGAAAATATTGTTAGATAAAAAAATCTGTACCTTCTTCCTCTCCTTCGTAAGTTCACTTACGCACCTAACAGTCAGTACACAGATAGAATACAATGTGACGCAAATCGAAACTTTCCCGATATCCGATTAAGAACCAAACTCCTTCTCAGAGCGAACTGGTAAAAGTGGCGGAGAAACCGAAGAAAGTGACCCTTGAAGGTAGGAGAACCCGATTGTTTTCTAGGGCCAAGAAAGTTAACAAACTGCGGGGCAGTAGAATATCAACTTGTATTCTCGTGACGGTTTTCTAAACAACTCATAGGACTGGATGGGAGACCCCCGGGAGCCGACCCTGCATGAAAGCCGATCGGACCGATTCCGGAGAGAAAGATGAAACTGGTCTAACGTCCGATTCACGCCGCTTGTGTCTCATATCGGAAGAAAAATGTTTTTCCTGCCTGCTATGTATCATTTGGCGCACTAAATATCCATGAAAATAAGAGCAAAGTCTTAATGCTAGCACTAAGGAAATGAACGCCACTACTTTATTACCATAGTAACTGTTTTACATTAAATTACTGCATAGATGAATGAATGAATGTTGTGAGTCCCCACCGAAAAAGAAATATGATTTTAACTATAAAATATTCTGTTACATTCAAACTAACTGACCATATGCCTTGAACTTGACACGTTCATAAATAGCTCACACGGAAGATCATTTATGAAATAAATCTGTAGATGAATTATCCCCATAACCCAACTGTTAGTCTTCAGAAATTAGTCAGTCGAGTATCGGACGCTGTAGATCGATTGCGCGCGAACTGTAAGCCGGTAAAGCCGGCAATTTTAAGTTGCTTTTCCGCCCGATAAAGGAGGGAACGCCGGTTCCAAATCTGGGGGCTGCGTGTCCGGAATACGGTGAAGGAGGTACAGCACAACAGCCTCCTTTGTGCTGACTTCCATCCACGCCACGGCGCGTGTAATTTCACGCTCCGAGAGTCGGGCTTAACAGTTCGACAATTGTAGCACCGTTTCACTGCCAATGAAGACACGACATATCCGATGTGAAAAGGTCGGCCGGTCTGGTTGAAAATAATGCCGGACATGGTAATAACACGCGCCTTGATAACAACCCGGGGACCCCGCGCAGCCAATTGGAATGAGTGCAGTATGCTTTGGAGAAGTATGCAAGAGATTGCTGCGGATGATTCATTTAACGTTTGGCATAACAATGTAAGCAGATAATTCTCATCTAACTTTTAACATATGAATGAAACAACAACCGTACATAAGCGTAATTGACCTGACATTCACTAAGGGTGGACGACTATTAAGTCTAAGTCTAATAAGAACGGATTTTTATAACTGTGTGTTGGTTTATCGTTCATGTTAATGAAACAAACACTTCGTGCTCTCACTGAGCACTGACAGTACAAGAAAGACGCGTAAAATAAATTTGAATCGATAACGGACACAACTCATTGCACTCGCGCAACAAAGTACATAAATTATTCTATACCACCTATTCTATATAGAAACTCTGAGTAAATTTTTGCCTCAATATCGAGTATTAATTAGTACATGTTGTGCAATACTATTAACGATATAGTTTCAGTTAGAAGACCACGAACATTATAGAACCGATAACAAAATATCCAACAAAACTAAGTGGAGTGCCACAGTTAGCTCAATGGCACTCGGGTATGATATGCACGTGGGCCTGACTGTATTTATCTGTGGAACATCTTATGGTACCGCAATTTCTGTAATCAGACAACCGGTGTTCGTCATAGTGTAATGAGTGCCACTCCACTCCCTGGCAGCACTAAGTGATTTACGTCACAAGTTTTTAATTTTTCTTCCTTTACTGGAGACCTACTTTGTAATAATTAGACCTACGATTCCCGTTATGCCTGCAAGTTATAAAATGGAAAACCACGTACAATTTAATGTTTTAATATTAAAGGCTACTCTAATAATAACATTGAAACATACATTTTTAGATTTAGCCCTATGTCGCAATGTTGTTCATCATTAAATTGTTTGTTATGCGCAGTAATTGTTCCAGAGAAGGAACACGTTCCCAAAATAACCTACAGTTTAATATATGTTTAACAACCATGACCGTACTCGGTTTAGGATTTCAATACTTCCACCCCCTCCCATAGAGCATTATTGTTGGAAGTGAAATACAAGTAACAACTCCATGGACATCATACGTCACGACCATCGCTTAATATACAATTAAACGTTTTAACCTCGTTTGACGCCGCTTTCATTTACATAGGTTTCACCTGAACGTAAAAATTACTGATGGTCACCGTGCAAGTGGACCGATTTCCACTATCTTGGATTTAACCGTAGTATGGAAAATGCAATATACGAAATAACTGAGATATCAAAAGAATTAAGGCTAAATGGAGCAGAAACGTAGCTTAGGGTATTATTGAATCGCTTAAGAGGCAGGGAGAGGTACTTCAACGTGGAGAATTGAATGAATCTGCTGAGCAACGCACCAAAGAAGACACAGAAGAAAGTGAACTCGAGGTCATTGCTATGTTCTATCGGAACACTGCCAAAGACGTCGCTATTAAATAAAGGATAAGAAGATATTTAAACCAACGATCCTAATTGGAAACGCAGTAGAAGATCGGAAAGATGAGTCACAACAATAATGTAACCATATTTCAAATTGTTGTAGAAAAATATAACCAATAACCATTAGGAGTTCCACCAAATATCCCTCTTCTCGGGGTCTTCATCCCTCTAATAACTACAACTGAAGTCATTTAAAATAAACCTCAACAATGTTCTATTAAACTTAAGTTCCAGTTTCCAATCAAGACTGCTTCCTAGTTGCACTACCAATTCAAAATGAAAAAATATTGTCAGTTAGAGATAACTTTTTATTTCAAAGTATCAAACAGTGATTATTTCCGCTTCACGGGGTCCCCTCTGGACCAAACCCCTTCGCCGAACTCTCGACTCTTTATATTAAAACGGTACCTCGGTCTGTGGGGTATCAATGGTTGGTCGGGGTCGACGAGCCTGTGAACGTGGAGCGGAATAATTTCCGACCCCTGGGCTACAGTTTCCGCGTCGTCCACTTTCTCCTCCTCCATTTCCTCCCCATCGTCATCCCGAGGCGTTCGTCTTCGGGCCGCGGCTCCCTGTCCTCCTCGCCCTCCGCTTGCACGTAGGCCTCCATCCTGGTCCTGTACGGGAGGCTGGCCCCCCGGCGACCGAGTTCCCCGACTTCTTGAACCTGCGACTACTCCTGGAGTGCCAGTTGGCTAGGAGGCGTCCCCACATGACGCCATGACGCGCGCGCCCCCGCTAGCTCCCTGTACGCCACTGCCTCTGCCATCCGCTCGGGATGACACTCTATGCCTGCGTCGCCCCCACTACTACTTCTCCTTCAACACTAGACAACTGGAGCGCACAGGCTAACAACCCCGTCACCCCGTAGTTTATAAATATAAGACCCTTTGATTTCTTATATTGTTCGCTATTTATGCACAACCGAACTAGAATAATAGGTTTTTAATAAAGTATGAGGTCAAGAACGCTTAACATCCGTTATGAATTTTCGAAATAGAATTGAGTAATATCTTTCTATGTCATTATAATAATACTACTTCAGTTATATACCCTGTAGCAGATACAGAGTTATTAATACTTAATGTTAACATTCTAACAAATATTATGCATATAAAATGACATACTAGCAATTAAAGCATGAAACGTATACTATTTATAGAGGAGAAATAGAATTTATAACCTGTGTTCATTTAAAGAATCTAGAGAGTATAGAAGGCTTTCCAAGAAACAATTTCTACATTTAAGAGAATGAAGAATATTTGGATCATCAGGAAATGATTTGTATCGAATCAACCTATTGAAGAATATGAAATTATTAATTACAATTCATCTGAGCGAGAGATGAACAACAATGCGAATTCCAACAGTGTAATTACACTAAACAGACAAACAATTGGATGGTCTATGTCAATGGTAAATTATAGCCGGGCACGTGGAAAGTTCCCTTTCCCTTTTTGAAAGGTATTTGACCTAGGAAATAAATAGTGGATAATGGATAATTACGCGGAATGAATATTAATCTTATCTATTATGCAGTTTGCGAGATTATTCATTGTTGTATGAAAATTCTTCAATGAGAATAAGAATTAGAATAACATTAAGATTGAACGAACCCGGAAACTGAAGTTTCGCGTCGTTTAGATAAGAATAATGTATTCGCACTAACAGAGGTTATGAATTGATGACAGAATATGTTATTTTATATATATATATATATATATATATATATATATATATATACGGTACAAATGCAATGAAAACACAAAAACTATATTTCCTAAATTTTATTTTCAGAAAACTATTCCTAGGACAACAAATACGGCAGTAAAGTAATTGCTAAAAGTTATAATGAAATAGAAACATTTCCTTCCTAAAAGTCAGTAAGATGGCATATAACTAGAAAAATAAATAAATAATCCCTAGTTTAAAGTAAGGTGTTCATAAATAAGCTGTCCCTTTATATATAATTAGGCAAATACTAACAACAATTTCAAGAGGTTCATTGTATTGTATTGTAATTCAATCATTTGGACACAATATTTATCAGATTTACAGCAAAGATATATCGTATTTAGGTAGTAATAAATTTTATACATATGAAATTTCCGACTGCTCTCGTAACAGCCCTAAATATCCTGGGGTTTTGCACGATTTCCAGGATTCCGTCATCCCATTCTCCAAGGATGATATATATTTTAAAATTCCTTTTCCCTTTCATTTCCGGTCGACATATATCCTGGCGATATTGTTTTCAGCGTGTATATTATCTAACGACATATCCACTAATTCATATACTTGTCCATGTACAATGATATGAAAGTACCTTAAAAGTATTTATTCATTCAGGAGAAACCAAATTTATTACTTTATTAGGCACAAATAAATTAAACATACAAATTAGGCTTATTTTTATAAATCAAAAACTTCATACTATTATTGATAAGTATTGCGCTTGAATATTTTCGTTCGTATTGTTGTCCATAATAAAGATTTTTAATTGCAGGACTATAAATTGGTTTCAGCGTACGTCATTTATGTAATTAAGTTTTATGTATTTGTTAAATAAATGTGTGTATAAATGTATGTTCGAAATCATTGGCATATTTCCCGGTACTGTAGAGCCTGTTGGATTAGTAAAATGATCTTACGAAACGTTTTCAATTTGCATACTGGAATAAGTGAGATCCGTTTTTTCAATGATAATAGTCAATTTGAATTTGTGACGCATTAATTCGATCGCCTGTACCTTTCATCCTATCACCGGCATCGTCCGAAATTTCGATTAATCGATAATGTTAATTAATATATAAATTATTATTTAATTTTAATAGGCCCATCTTATAGGTAGGATAAAGCAATAATCTGGGGGAACATCACTCACGAATCATATGTACAAATACAATTAACACGACAAAATTGTAAAAGGAATTCTTACTTCATCACAGGGCTAGACCTCTACGAAAACAATGAAAGGAGACGAGTACCAAACTATAAATGGGGTATAACTACCTAGTATTGAGCTGGAGTGCCTTGACAATGCACCTGTGATTGGGCTGGAGCCACCTCTGCACCTGTGTCGACACAGACATTTTACCGACTGTCATGCGGACCTGGAAGTGGCCGGTCTTTTTCCTATGTGCAGGGGGCTCCGCCTCCCGGCCCCCGCCCCTCAAATCGCCCGCTCTTTCTCTCCCCGGACAGACTCCCTTTCTTTTTCACTTTCGATTCCCTATCGGCGGGGCGGTGGGTGCTGTCGCGACACACCCAGCTTTCTTGGGCGCACCTGGCGCAAGACGACGCGCAAGGGGAGGGTCGGCGAGTTCGCGTTTCATCATATCACCGTAACATTGACGTTGAGCTTAACATGATCGGAATGCGGATTAATATTAAGAATGCGGACTTATTGTCCTCACTTCAAAATTATGGTGCCACACGAGCACAAATACTTACGATAACGTTCACATTTTTCAAATTTTACTAATAGAAACCTAACCTTTGACTAAACAGCCCTAGGAGGACACTATAGAGGGTATTGCCGAGAATTTTGAACGTAGAAAATAATAATGATGCCTAAGAATGTATGTTTCGGCAGCATAGTATAGATGGAAGGAAACAGGGAAGAGATAGGAGCAAGCTGTCGAAAGGAAGCAAAGGTGACAGTAGGGAAAATACCTGGCTGCTCTTCTCGCTGTCCAAATGTTCCACGAGATTGAATCTAAGAACCAATAACAATATGGGTCGTTAAGGTGAGGATTTTGAATTAAGTAACCAATAACAACAGCAATTTGGAAATAATTAATTTTTGTTAACCTTTTCCATGATATAACATGTGTACTATTTTTTTAAAACTAGTCTACAATTTGTATACGTAGGAACAACACGTAGAAAACGTCCTACTACCTTTAGTTATATATGTCACGTACTGATATCCCGGAAACAAGATTTCGAAATATTGTTTTAATGTATAATTCAGTTTTTATGTATTGTTTTAAGATATTTATAGAATCAATTCAATTCCATTTTAGTTGTGAGAAAATTACAGTAATCCCTTTTTTGGTATAGTTGCGACAAGTTGTGGGGCTCGTGGAACTAGAAACTTGAAATGAGGTCCGCGCTATCGGCACGACGGTCAGTAGGAGAAAACCGGTTGCCCTAATAGTGATCCTAGTCCAGGAAAGAGTCGATAATTAGTGTTCTATTTTATTTGCTCTAAAAACGATTTATTAAGAACAAACAGAAGCGTCTGCCCCATTAATAAATAGGATCTTGGACCTAAAGAGACAAGAAGAGGGTATGAGGTAGTGTTAAAAAAAGGATGGATTAATATTTTAACAAAAAATAACTGCATATCAATAACGCATCATACCCTTTAAAATAGTGCTGAAAACGCTGATGAGTGGTTTCCAGTTTTTAAAACACCCTAAAATATAATTATGACATCGAAAACTTATTCATAAATATCATTCATTATCACCTGTAGCTTTCGAATTAATATTTCTGCTTTCACTTTCACTTTTTTTTAAGTACATTTTTTGTGAGGATTTAGATCCCCTTCCAGAGTTGAAGAGGAATAAACAAGTTTATTCCCCTTAAATATTTAAGTATCGATGGGGTCGATGGAGTATTATATACGGAGTCCTCCCTTAAGAACTAATCGCGAGATTTCCTTATATCTCGAGTTTATTTTCCCTCAACGTGTATATATTTCATCCTTATCGCAAGATGTGATTTTAACTTTATTATTATTATATTATACGGTGAAACGTTTTACCGAAATGTTGGAAATATTATATTTCTTCTCCGGTAATTTCCGGTCGACTCCGATATTAGGTTCGTGGAAGCGAAATCATTAGGGCGACCCCGTTATCAACTTACGCAATTTGTTTTTTCAATTTCCTCCCGGCGATCTTTCCGTGTTAAGCCAGGAAGTAAGGTTACCCGCAACCTCGGCCGACCGTACCTATCTATATTAATAGGGCACGACCGCAGACAGAGAGAAAACCGCCGGTATATTTTCAGTATAAGGGAATCGTAATTGGTTAAGCCGAGTTGTACTTTCATCTTCCCGCGGGCCCCAAACCAATTCACGCCTGCAGGGAGGTACCTTCTAGCTCTTTCTCCGGACATGAGCGGAGCAATCGCCGCACGACCAGAGACCACAATTTGGTTCTAACATTAAATTTATCGTCCAGAAATTACACAACTTTACTCGGCCTTTATACCAAACTTACTCTCTCCCCCTACGCACGAAATTTCACTAGAAATGTTTCCCGGTCGAACATATTTTTGTCAACATGACGATTTGTACTTATTTTGACTGTACACTATCATTAGATTTTTGGGCAGTCGTAAAGGACCAAAATGAAAGTCTGTGATATCACGAACGTGTCCGCGTTTGATCGGTATTATTCCACTGCAAAACTCTCTTCATCATTTAGACGGTTATAATTAAATTCTGTAAATTTTTCTGTAAAAATTAAATTAAATTCTGAATAGTGAAATTATATATAGATACTAATACAAATTCCTACTAATTGCCGATATTCACGACGATATTCGGATATTAGAAATTCTCTGTTATCCGTATATCGGGCTGCATGAAAAAAACATTTTGTTATACAATTTTCTACGTTGCCAATTCGGTTCGATACTTTTAACTGTAGTTTGGTAACCTTTCGTATCCGATTTTTTCGACACTATCCGTGCAGTGTGGGACCGTAGGCGAGCCCGCGTTTGTCACGGGGGTGATGGAAGGTTAGGAGCGATAGGAAATCGCGCGCCCAGAGCATGGGAACTGGGCCCGCGGGGCCCATGCTCTCGGACGTCAAGTTCAAGGATGATCTCAACGACCGCTATCCGGCCGGTAAAATTGAACACAGTGTATCCCAGACGTGCTCCTAAAGCGTCGTAGAACTAGCCTGAAAAATCCGCATTTCATTGAGAGCGGTCGCAGGAATTTTCTGGATCACGAATTAGTGAATCGTCAGGTATTTCCGCAGCGTATGACGAATGGTAACTCTATATGTAACAGTTAGTATGGATTTTATCTAATGAATCCCATAGAAAAAGTATTTCATCCGGATTACTGCTAAAACTTCTCACCTGGTCAGTTCTAGCGATCATCATTGCGGTGAGCTGCGATTGATAAATATTCGCTCCTTAGCTCCGTTCGGATTAAATTATCCGGAGTAACATTCCAGCATGAAAGCGTGCAAAACGAATATAATTATTTTGATTTCTATTCAATTGTCCGGTATTAAAAAATTCACCGGGCTCATTCTGCTACCGTTAAAAACGTGCCAATTTCCTGCCGCTCCGGCGTTTCGACTGGAAAAATATGCAGATAATCCTGACTGCCGTTTCAGAATTCATAGCCGAGTCTCGTCCGCGTAATGATTTTAGAGTGAGACGGCTTTCTCCCAATGTCCGACATGACCGAAAGTGTACCCGCTGACAGAATCGTTTACCGGGAAAGTTCTGAGTGGATCCGACATGAAACCGCCTTCATATCTGCGTCCTCCTTGAGCCCGTATCGGACACCTAAGTGAATAATTTCCACCAATTACTAATCTCACTTTTCACTATTGTGACCCGAACGACCATTGACGTGGCGAATGTGTCCAGTTAGCGCGCTCAGTAATTCGCGTCGGGATTCGAAAGTGTTTCCACGAACATATTATCTTATGTCGAAACTGAAGAAAATGAAGTGGATTTTCAGCGTAAAAATCGGGTTAGAATGTACTTTTTCAGCACAAAATTGGGTATACATCACTCACAAAAATTCTTATCTACTTATCGTTTTCGCCAATAACCCTAAAGCTCATACAAAAATTGAAAAATGAAATTCAACTTTCATAATGCAAAAAATGGAGTTAAACACAAATTGTAAACACATTAAAGTAAACGACTGAGGTATTGCAATTTTAAACAAAAAAGGTATTTCGTATAATATTGCTTGTCTTTATGGTTGTAAATATTATATGTTTGAAATTGCCGACTGAGTCAGAATAACAACATGCAAATTTGAGTATCGTTTAAGCATTCCACCGAGTCAGGACACGAATCCTTTCGAGGGAAGAGTTCCAGGTAGAGTTCCGACTGTTTGTAATTTATAGGCGCCAATTTAATGGCCGTGCCAGCCGCCTCGTCCGGTTTCCGATTTCGGCCAACAACAGCAGAAGGCGGGGAGGGTTTTTACGGGGTTCAATCCTGGACGGGAGGAAAGGGGCGCGTGCGTCTCCGGCGAAAGGAAGAACCGGGCGGGGAAAAACCGGTTTCGGAGCCAGAGACAAAAAACGAGGTCTCTAGAAAGTACCATTATTCTGAATTATGAGGACGAGCCGGTTCGAGAGAAAGACGCACACACACACACACACACACACACACACTCGAAGGCTTATTATCGCCCGACCAAGAATTCTAGGAATCGATTAATTCGCGAGGTGAAAATTAATACCGGTCCGACTTAAGGCCATTAAAACGAATCAGATTTTTCTCCCCGTTCCCCTTGCCATCTATGACCGGTGGAATGAATTTCCGAAATTTACACATCCGGTAAATCGATATTCTAGCACACTAGCTGACTGACTACTTCCTTCAACTTCATGTTTCAAACATCATTCACAGTTTTACCTGTCATTCCTTGTTTACCGTATTTCTTTTTGCCAGTGCGTTATTTGGGGAATTACGCTTTAGTTCCTAACATAGTTAAAGATGTATTCGGTTACTATTACCATGAAGTCATGCCGTTGACAAGAATTATTCCGGGAGAGACAATAACACGGATTGTAATATTTCGAAATCTCCAAGAGTCATCTAATGATATTTCAAATTAATACTTATAATTCCCATTCCAGTGTACTTAAGTTCACAACAGCCGAGGCAGTATTTTGAAATGTCAGCCTATTCTTGAGAATTTAACAGTTATATGAAAACTTGCTTTCAATTTTTTATACCGCAATAAAATTTTCCAACAAGGACCCAAAACCGCTGAATGTGAATTGGTATTCCAACTGTAACAATTGAAAGTTAGACACTATTTCAGTTTGTAATTTATGAAGCGCAGCGGCGGATAATGGACACAATCTCACATCTCCGGGTTGAGTGACCTCCAATATGGTACACTCATCCTACCGAAAACTGACTAACAGGAAACAATTAAATATATTTCAACGACATTGACCGCTAATTGTAATACAGAAATAATTAAAATGTCGTCAATATCCGCATAATATAATTCCATCGATTGTTTGGAACAATAACAATATTTACAGAAGAATATTGAGTCATGTCTGTGAAATTCAAACATTACAATAACAATTTCATTGAGTCATAACGGACATATAAATAAATTCAAATTGCTAAACTTCAACATTAATGATTTTATAATGACCAATCGGGCTATTTATTAATAAATAAAATTTCCGTTTTATTTCAACAAGTAGAGAGAAAACTCAATAGTCGACCGTGCCGATGTAGTGAATTATGGCTGAAGAAGTTATTGGGTCCCACGTGTGAAAACGAGCTACCGCCGGTTAATTGGGTTAATTCGCATCCGCTCTAGATTATCACTGGGCTCCTATTCCTCTCCATTACCCGCGTTTCTTTTTATGGCTTACTGTCAGAAAGATCTTCACTTCGTTCTAGTAATATATGACGTAAGAAGCTTACAGGAATTTATGCTAGGCGTAATGTAAACTGTCTTTATCGATATTTTAGAATAGCCAAAATTATGGCTATTGTAACACCATGTGTACAGTGGACGAAACAGTGCAATTAACGTATTCAGTAGTGGATCTGGTTAAAGGAATAGCATCCAATATCATTATTAGAGGGAAAATGCCGCATCCTGAAGAAAGGAACCCAACAAACCGAAACGGTTTTGCGGTATAGTCCTGAGGAATTGATGAAACTAAAAGTTATCTGGCGGTTCATATCATCAAATTCGAAATTTACCGTGAAAGCAATTGACGCCAGAGTATATTTTATATGATCCCAACAAGGGCAAACTCCCAGTAATTGATTCGAATGCGGTTGCCCGCAGTCCGCATTGTTGCCGTGGGAACATAAACAAACTCAGTGAAAGTTTCCGAGCCCAACTTTAAAACGAAAACAGCCTTCAACAAGTCTTCTAACGCGATGAGAGACTTCAATAAATTGAATCTATTTTATTTCTCAACGAACAGCTTATTGTACTCGCATGGTCTATATCATTAGCCGATCCGGCTTTCTTAAAATAAAATGTGTTCTCCAGTTAAGAGTTATAAGGAATTTACAATAAGTAAAAATAATAATAATGTTACAAGTTGGCAGGATGGCCTATCGACAGCCTACGTATGTCGCACGGGCCGCACTATATTTCTGACGGTAATACGCGCCTAATTTATTCACTTTTGGAATTAGTAAAAGAGTAGTGATAGTACTAACAGAAATCACCAGTGACAGCCGACAGAGGCGTGATTTCACTGTGGTACGACACCATCGCAACGGTCCAAGACGACGGAACAAGCGAGAGAAACAGAGAATGACTGCGAATGTAATAAATCTGAGCTAGCTAGGACAGAAGAATGGAGCAAAGAAAAAGGAAGGTCACGAGAATGGAAATCAATCGATATCGCCCGTTAGGTTCATACATAAAGGGAAATTTATCGACTCGGTGAAATCGGTCATCACCTGCAGCCGACTGTGAAGAAGCTCCCCGTTCCCAAGTGACGGAGCTGTACGGCCAGTATGATCACGGAGATCACGTAGCTCGTTAAACCCGGTCCCTTGTACCGTTGTCGGTGAAGCACGCTCCTCCCTCTCCTAGATCCTACGCCTCCGATAACCAGTCACTGCTGGCCTTTCAATTACTCATTTTATGACTACAATCACCAGAGAGGCGGGTGATGGACTTAAACAATAGCTAAATTGGTTTCTAAGTAGCTGCGTTTTGTATCGTTGAATTCGAAGCGCGTATTAGTCCGCAAATCGATCTCACATTTTCGTAAAACAAGGATAGTCTATTTCGCCCATAATTCATAGATTCCAACTACGCGTTTTAAATGATGTGGCCAAAGGGTACGTTTTTGTATTATAAAAATCTTCCTCGTCTATCTAATTAATTAAATTGTCACGGATGGGAGGCAAATAATTGTAAAAAGAATAATATAACTAAGCAGGTAAGGCATACGTAAGAGAGAATTTAGAGATTGGGAAGTATTTCAATCTGCATACGCTATACACTATAATATGGAACATTTGGGGAATCGCGTTTTCACACTGCCAGGTAAATTATACCCATCGAAGGCGTCAACAGTTGACGGTCTCGTATTAGGCGAAAGAAGAAGTTGGCGTACAATTAGCGTGGGCGCGAGGCGACTAGAATTTATTATGGAGGGCGGACACGCGATACAGGTACGGCCCCTTGTGGAGAAACCGCCTCCGAGTCAAGTTCATCTGGGACAGGTTCCGGACAACAGGTCCCATTACTAGAAGGCCCCTATTACACGCTTTACATTCTTCTCCCGCATGGGAGCCCACCGCACTGACGCTTCAAAGGGACAAATTTCCCTCCTCGTTCCGAGTTGATTCGAAAGTTGTCCTGGAACCGGGCTACGTCCGGGAAACATCTGTCCTTAGCCATCGAACACATTTAAAGATTAAGATTCTATGCTCGTGGGATATGTTAATACGACCTAATAATAGGTCACGGAAAATGCGGTGATTTCGATGTTAAGTAGAATTTACAGTGGAATGTCCACTTTTGGTGAACTCGGTTTAAACCAACCATAGGTATTCTGGATTCAAACTGTGTATTAAACTGGAGTATGTCCAGTAACGACTTAGGGTTGTCCCGTTTATAAAATATGTCAGCCGAACTAAACAGAATAAGAAAGGATAACGGGAATTTAATAATTTAAGATACCTGTTAGAGACCCAGTCACCAGTCTTCTAAAGAATCTTGCCGAAGAATACGGCAGCATTAATTTTGAAATTGGATAAACCTTGAACGAGAAATGCTTTCTCCCGTAGAGTGCTGGGTTAACCTATCATGTGTCACGGATTTAGATACGCTGTCGTTACAACATACGGTCCCTACAACACTTTGTCATTAACATTGAGTCACCGCGAATTCTCAATTGGATATACTCCCAGTAGTTGCGTAAGTCTACTATTTCTATTGTGTACACTTTTTATATAATAATATTCCCTTCTCCGTTATCGCAGCTATAAAAATGAATATTATTATCGAGAACAAATAATTTATATTATATACGTATAGGCGCATAATTGGTATAGGCGCACGTTTCCTCCTATACCGTAGATTTCGTGTGTTTCTGTCTTTTCGCTGGTTTGGTCTTTTGCTAAACCGGTTTCGGCTGCTCGCCATTTTCAGTAGCAGTGTGTTAGTCACTTTGGTACTTTGGATGTATTTTGGGCATCCTCACTGCACTGTCACCGTCACTTGTACTGACAGTACACGTCACGGTGCATGTGCACCTAATGAACTTTAGTTGAGTGTGATGCAGAAATGTACTTAACTAAAGTTCATTTTGTCTAGCAAAACACCAAACCAGCGAGATGAGACAGAAAGAAACACGAAATCTACGGTATAGGAGAAAACGTATAGAAAATTTGATGATTCGCAGAAAAATTCGTCATGTGATAACATAATCTCGTCTAATCTGATTCTTGTCGACGGTCAAGTGCTTCGGCACACCTGATTTAGATATTGTGTTTGTTATATCCTCTGTACGCTTTTTCATTGACTCACATTAAAAGCGATTTTTGATTTATGTTAAAATTATAACCGGAATATGATTATTATCTAATCCCTGTTAGACTCCCAAACGACGTAGAACTATATTATTATTATGTACAAAAACGTTATGAAATGGTGATTATGTATTCTATATGCGAAAACTCCCGATGAAAATTTGTCGGACTCCTTTTTACTGCCCCCCCCCTTGAGCTGTATTAGGCTGTGTGTTATACAAAGTCGCTAGACCCGTAAGACTCTATAATAAGTTAGACCTGACAACTGGGAGCACGTAGCGGGACAAACAAAGCCGGCTGTGTGTACGGCTCACGTATGGATGACAGAAGAGGAGGTGGTTCTTCTTTATGCCTTGTCGTCGTCTAACAAAAGAGCCTTGGTCTCTGGTCACCGTGCTCCTTATCCTTGAAACAACCACGGTCACGCCCCGGGCCCCTCCACTAATCGGAGGTCCACGACCAAATACATTGGGAACATGTTAAACATTCGTGCCTTCTTTTAGGCACAGGTTATCGTTCCTTTGTTGAACAGGCCGGTTAAGCAAAATTGACAGGAAAGAAGGAATTGAAGTAGCCTTCACAAATTTATAATACAGGTATCGTTATACCTCTTACTTCGTATCCCCGAAGAATTTATACTAAAATTATATAAAGATAAATGAGGAGCTGATGTTCTATCGGCTGATCGGATACGCAAAAATACGATCATCAAGAAGTGCGTGTTCTAAAAAAATCCTTAACGGGTAATTTACAGGTATAATACCAGAATATGTAGAACGCTTTCATCGTGAAATAGGACAACGTTTTTGAGTGTCGCGCTAATAATTCTTATGACTTTGTTTAACTGAAATTTTGTTTCATCTATCTGAAATGATTAATGTATTGTCAGTGGCTCCATTGTATGAACGCGGGCTCGTCTTCGCTCGTTGCGAAGAAAGTTAGATGACGGTGAAAACATAAAGTTTTCCAGTCATTAAGGCTGAACCTGCCGGCAAGTTCCTGCAACGTCGGTCATTCGATGGCTATGTTTTGAAGAGAGAAGCCAGTTTCCAGTTTCACCTTGATAAGGATAAGATGATTTTTGTACAACATCGATGCGTGCGTTGCACACACAATTTTCGTCACCGATGGAATGGCGATTAGTTCGCATATTTCAAGTTAATCCGTTGAACAACATCTACACCAGTCCCACTCCAATATCCAAGAAGCCGCTGTAATAACCCCTAAAATGTTCAGTAAACCATAACTGGATCAATAATTTAGGATATCATTATATCAATTCTTTGGGAAATGTGGAATAATTTGGCTAGAAAGAAAGTGGAAAGCATGGTATTTGTGTTACAACACTTGTGGTGCTTACGAATTGTTGTTGAAAATGCGGGACTCCGGAGGCCAGAAAAAGAACGCCCACTTTCATACTTCATACTTTTTTCTTGTCTTATAATCACAGATTTGCAATCATCAATTTTTTACTTTGCTTTTTATCAACGAAGTTATAATTAGTGGTCAAATCGAATGTGTTCCGTACGGCCGTTTCGCGGAGGTCGAATTAAGGGAGAGGTATTTTTCAGACCGTGCCAATTGTTCCACTTAAGAGTTGTGAAGTTGGCCACCCTCGAATGTTATTAGTTGGTTAAATGCCCGGTCCGAATTCGCGAAGCTCTGCATCGGTGATTTGACAGCGGCTTCCACTGTAATCTCAAGGCATCGCGCTAATTGCAACAGAGCGGCGAGAGATTCGTTTTAACAGTCAGCCAAATCAGAGATTACAGACAACACCCTTGGATCAGGTAGGTGCAGTTTACATTCAAGATAAGGTCCTAAAAGTGTCTTCAAATTAAATTGACTGTAATGGCGGCCTGAAGTCTTGACCAATAAATAATTCTCCGCAGCAATATTGTTCTGATATTGCGACATCATTTCTTAATGCCTACTCGTTCAACAAGTTACACCGTTGTTTCTTAATTACTGCTAAACGTCTCTACCGTAATGAAAAACCCGGTTTACGCATATCTTTCTGTATGACATGATTGTGAAAGTAATCCTAACTCCGTTTATTAAACATGAATTCATAAGAAAGTAAATAATTCATACATCATGGACAGCTGTATAATGAGCTCGTAAAGTGTTCGTTCATTTATGACACTTCCCAATGTATAAACGAGCTAATTGCTAGAAAGCCCCCCCTCGCCAGATAGAATATGTCAAATGACATTCCTTCCCACACACGAAATTTCGATCATCAACCCCACTTGTGTATATCAGTCACTATAGTGTGTAAGTGTGTCGAAAGTAGCGTCGAAACTGAGAATACGGAATTTTTTGGCCTGCATACCGGTGAACGTGGAATATAATTATTCTAAACCCAAGTTATAAAAATGAATATCCGGTCGTAAGGAATTAAAATCGCCGCGGTGACTATCCAAGTGGCAAAAGGTTGTGACTAATCATCGATGTCTTCGTGGCTGTACGTATTCATTGACGTGAGACAGAGTGGCAAGGCCGCTTATCTGAGGGCCCCCATCTTACTTTCGGATGCCTCCTCCCTCTTAACGACGAACGGTCCGCTTCGTCCCACTTAAAAAACCGACAGAACACGGATAAGTTTTACTTTCCCAATACTTGGCATGAGGTGAAAGTAGACGGAAACTTTTTCGGGAGTATATTTTAGGCCCCTTTCGGCCGTTTTTACTTTTCTCCCATTGCGGTGACAGGAGAGTGTTGGCAGCGATACAGCGATTACGATTCGGAGATACTGTTATTTGTCAATACCCTCCAATAAGTTATGTGATCCACATTGTGGTAGACGCATTTAGGATCTAAAAAGAACTGAGATTATAAATGAATAGGAAACGTGTCTAGTACGTATATAGTGTAGCATGTAAACGGTACATAGATTTTGTTTCTGATTCATGGGTTCACTGATTTTAATTGCAATTTACTAATCTCTTAATTCAATCATTGTCGATTTATAGTCACTGAGTCGAGCAAAGCGTAATAGCTTTCTACAAAGTCTTACCTCTACTCATAATAAAGAGAGACAAATATCATACTTTCAGTTTTACACCCCCTCGGCCTCATGATTAGCTCATTACAGAACAGACGCATCACGGTAGTAAATTTCACCGACCTCTACTACCTTCTCAGAAGCTGGGACGTCCCTAATGTTTCTTCATTATGAATGAATCCTTTCCAACAACGCTCAGTCATTCACAGTAGAAATAAAAAGCAAGGCACTAGCTTCACCTAAGATTCCATAGCACTAAATAAGCGTTTTTTCATCGACCATTCCGGAAAACCTATATTTTTAATTATAGTTTAATTAATAATAAAGTCAAAATTTCTATACCGAAATTACCTAATCTTAGCAACATTTCTTCATATAAAAAAGTATTTCCCAGTTAAGTAACTGGTAATAGCGTTTCGTAATTGTCTTTCTGGTACAAAATTTAGGGAAGTCAGTTCCGAGCCCAAGGACATTAAAAATGGGTCAGTTTTGAAGCCGGCCATTAAGTCGGCAACAATTATTGGGGAGCTGTAAGAGTGGAGCGGCGGTAATTGAATCCAAGACCACCGCGTTCGTGGCTTAGATGGACAATACTGGACACGTTGTGGGCCTCCCTCTCTACTTGCCCAATAATAGGGTTTAATAACGCACGTTTTAACGGTTTTTTGTTCTGGTCCAAATCTCTGAGCTACAACGAAGGTCGAATCCCGGACCGAGATCGTGTGCATCCATACATACCAAGACCACGTTCTAAGTAAATTCCGAACATTTTTAAAAGGTTATATGGGGGTCTATCAGGGTTAGCGGGATTATCAAATAATGCTTTTCTGTCGCCTCTTGCGTTTTTGAAAAATCCCCAATAATTTATAATAAAAATATATATTCTCATATTTAATTAATACAAAACACAGTTTATGGGAGAAATTAGACACCAGAAATCGTAAACCATTAAGCGCGATAAATTATGAGGCACATTAACAACTGTTTACCATTCGTTTCGTGTCTGTAATGATCCTTCTTAATTGTCTAATTTTTCTGTTAATCTAGTGCGATCTTGAATTGAAAAATAGAATACTAAGTAGCCTCATAGTTGGCATAGTTCTTCCGAAAGGAGACGACCAATAATCTCTTCATTTGCTTCGATATACCGGCAAATTATGCTGAAATATTTCACGGGCCGGTACTGATCACGATGTTTACACGCGATTTGAAGCACGAAATCGAATTTTTTTGTTGGAAATAACACTTTCTACGTTTAAGAGAAAGCGAATAAAAAATAATTATGCGTATAGTCGGGTGATATAACTCGAATTAAGCGATTAAGCCGTTGGTTTCATCGGTGAGTCAAAAAGGGAATAAGCGCATCCCTATGACCAAGAGAAATAATAATAATCTAATAATAGTAATAATAACATTCATGCACATTCCATGAAATTTAAAAAATATAAACAAAAAGAAAATAGTACAATATTTTAAAATATAAGAATTAAATTAAAGAATATAAATATTTTCCGTTAAAAGATGAACAAGAAGTTAAGATATGCGATAAATGAAAAATCTTTCTAAATATAAGAATAATTTATACTTAATACCGAAGTATTAGTGCAGTTAGGGATTTTAAAGGTTTATAAAAATTTCCTATTATTTTTAGAACGATGTCGAATAATACTAGATGTTTAGTATTGATGATAAGGACCAAAAGTATTTAAGATAGAATAAGGATTTACAATTAAATAATGCAATTGTAATATCTTCATGCATGTTATATTTAATATTGACGACCGTAATTAAACTCTGTTTTTTCATCGCTAGTAGAATGTATCTTAAACGCACCAGTGACTTGGCCAGTCAATTATGTACGTGCAGAAACTTTCTTTTCCTTAATTAATAAACTGGACGAGTAAATATAGAGCTTGCAAAAGTTAGATCTTATCATTTTTTTAGCACGTTTCTTCTGCGATATGTAAAACCTCCTACTCGAGTAACTAATTAAACGTGTATTATCATCAATAATAAACAGAAAGTCAACAATAAATATTAGTTTCAAAATGTGTGTCTCTTGTACATATTATTTAGGAAAATATTAAATAAGTCCAATATATGCCAATGGAATTATATGCAGGATATGCTGCGTTTCTGTGGATAGTACGTAAGAGACCAGATGTTGAATGCAGTAAGCACCATTGTAATTGAAATCGTTACGTACCAATAAGATATACGAATAAATGAATTATGATTGAGCTCAAACAAATATTTTACGCCGTTACATTTACGCAGGCATCAGTAACAGAAAATAACATAACCAGGATTAATTAAACCGCACGTTGATCGTCAATGAATAGTCACACTATGTCAGTACTTGTTTGTATTTGTGGGTAGTGAAACACAGAAAAAGTATACGTACGACAGCGGCATAATTAAGATAAGAATCATATGTAAAACTCGTAGAACATATAAACTATAAATATATTAATTGTATAATGGAAGTAATTTTATATTTAATTAACCGTCCGGTATTAAATGTATTCATTCGTTTCGTTGTCACAAGTAATTTATTGAATGTTAATACAAACGTCTTGAATCTTCAAACACAGTACAAAATCACACCAATATTGAATTAAACTTGAACACCGCTAGTAGCAAAAAGTAATTCACAGGCATATGATATGCAGACCTGTCGGTGTCCTGGGGCGGGGCTTCGTAGTCCTGATCTTCGACGACCACCTGCGGAGTGACGCGGCCCACGAAAGAGACCCTGTACGTTTGCATCGTGTTCGAAATTAGTTTTTAAATGTGGTACAAAGCTTCTCCCACCCAGAATTCGCGGTCTAAATAATTCACTAATCAAACCGCTGGGGCCCGAGATCCGACCGACAGACACCGGCTTAGTGCCCGGCACCGACCACACTAATCGCCCCGTCTCCGCAACACCCTTCCTCCGCCGCCCGTCCAACAGCCCGAGGGAGGGAGGCAAAGAATGAGAGAACGAAGAATAGGAGAGCGATGGGAGGGAGAGAGAAGGAGAGATCGCCAGGGGTAATTGCACGCTGCACATAACTGCCCATTAACACGGCTGTTAATTGTGAAACACACTCTCGTAGAATTTAACCAAATCTTTATTTTGTTTTAACGCAAGTTCGTGGATAGTACTTACGCAAAAATAGATTTTGTTAGGTTAAAATTTAATACGATCGCTGCATATGATTGTAGCGCCTAACAAAACTATTTAAAAAACAAAACAAAATTATTACAAAATTATTTTAGTATAAAACATATCTAATTTTAATAAAAGAACTAGTTCAGTTATAACTGTCTTTCTCATTACCCGAAAAATGACTATTTATTGCTGCTATATTATTTCAGAAAAATACTTCATGAAAACAATCGAAACATGAAGCAACAAATGTCGAAGAAATACTGGCCTTAAAATTTATCTCTAGACAAGAGGACAGAAACCCAAGCAAGTATCCATGCTTATGAGAAAGGACCATTGAAAGAACACTTAAAAACATTTCATTTTTATCAAGTGTTCAGCTGAACACAGGTCTGCCAATAAAACAGCTGTTGCTTTTCTAATTTAGATTCCTCCTGGAATATAAAAACACTGCAGATCTGGGACACATGATTTCGGAACTAATTTTATTGATGTACGGATCATAAATTTTTTGTTTTATGGACAGACATAAGTCAAAATCTCGTGTGGGTCAGGTCTCGAAAGTAAATTTGTTTATAGTCAGCTTTATGTATCACGAACAAATATAGCACGAAAGTTTGCGTTATTTGTTTGATTATAGCATTTTTTCGCAAATTATAGCAAATTTTCCCATCGTAATCATGAATGTCTGGTTGTATAAAACTATTAAATAAAATGCACCTTAGCGATAATAATAATTAACCCGGTCAGTCACTCATATCGATATGCACCACTTCATAAATATGCGGGTTGCCGATCTGAAAAATGGTTTGTTACCGCACTAATGATGGAACAGGTTAGGGTTTCCGAAACACTGACGTGAAGAGGGATGGCCTATAAATTTTGTCTAGCGAATAAAAATGCGAGCATATATCAATAAATGAATAATTTATTGGTTGCCTTCAGGACCGGTTTCAGCTAAAAAATTAACCCAGATATAACCCGCCACCTAATTTTCCGATTGCCGAAAATTGAAACAAATGTTTGCCACTGAATCGAACAAATTATCCTACACAATTATCGAAGTTCGTTGAACCTGTGATCCGGACGACAATCGTATTTTGGCCCATTCTACCGTCGGGATTCTGCAATTATTAGGCTCTGCAATGCCTAATTATTCGAACTTCGGCGCAGTAATTATCCGTTAATGGTCAGGCAAGAGCGAATTCAAAGGATGCTTTGAGCGGGATTTGAGACAATGGGAGCAAAGTGTGGAGGGACCGAGGCTTTTATTCGGAGTTTCGATTTTCGATTTTTAATTGATCTATAGTCCCAGCGAAATACTTCCTGGCCACCAGGTAGGCGTGTGGTCCGCAACCAAGTTCCGAACAAAGCGTGAAATTCAGGGGTCCTTAACCCGACACTGTGTATTGTATTATACTTAACGCTATCATTAATATAAGAACGAAATGACCAAACTATATTCTACTGTAAATCATTCGTAAATTTTCATCTTCTGTTCTTCCATAAACATGGCGCTTTTTATTTTTTTGGTTTATTGTAATCGACTATTGTGTTGTGTTTGATGCAATAAGTACTGTAAATTTTAGTGATCTTCTGTGCATCATGTCGACACATCCTGTGCATTTTTATTTTGCTTATATTTAGAGTGTCGGGAATATAAAAGTTTTCGACTAGGGAAATGGGACGGGCATGGAAGTTATTATACCGTTGGAATGCAGAGATGCGGAAAAACGGGATCTGGCGATCTGTGTGGAGGATGAAATTGGAGATATAGCGGAGTGTAGTCATTTTTCGATATAGGTTGACTTGACTACAGTGTCTGGATTTTTTTAACGATCTCAAAGTTCTAATTTTTGTAGCTTACATTAATGTCCTGTTGAATGAATCTATTTTAAAATGTTTTTAATGACATTATTTTATATTCTAAATAATATAAGCGAGATAAAATGTTTCGCAATATCAAGTAAATAAGCAACGATGTGAATTTTGTTCGGGTTTTCTATATTTTGATAATTCTGTAGGGGATATTAGAGTCTTAATTTAAAACTGCAAGGCTTCTCTAGGAATAAAATAAAATAAGCTATCAATTTCGTTTATGACAAAAATCTATTATTGGTGTCCCGCAATCTTTCGCTCATTTTGTAATTCCAGAGAAGTACATGGGAGGATTTCTATATTTTAAGTACCCAAAAGAAATAATTTCGGGTACCTCATAACTCGTTTAATTGGAGAAATATTTTCGGGAAAACGAGAGGCTGTTGAATATTTGCTTTCATTATATAGACTCAGCAGACTGATGAAAATGACCCATTGTCTTTATGCGACAATAAATCCACAGAGGGAGAAAAATGAATCTTATCTTTTTTAAGTGAATAATAATTACTAACGTTTAATATTGTCCCTACGTTTTATCAAGTAAGTCTTTTGGTGTTTATTTTCAACGCATGAAGTAAGCACCTAGTTGTATCATTCATACAGCATAAACAATGGATGTTAAATGGTCATTGATAACAAAAAATATGCTTTCAGGTCATGTTAAAGAGAAAATGTTCTTAAAATAACGTATAAGGTTATATATACATAATTTAGCGACAGGAACCCTATTCAGGAAATTTGAAATTATATATCTACGTTAATAATGTGGTTAATGTTAATATCGTCAATTGCATTGATCATATACTTGTATTAAAAATATATGGATATTAATAACAAAATTTTGGGTATATTACTATGCGAAAATGAAATTTTATCTTTAGTAATCCATCACCATCATCGATGGATACTGTTAAATTTAAATATTTTAAATAGGATTCGCTTAGGAATGTAAATATCGAAAACACCAATTAAAATGCTATCAAAATCGAAGGCAGTAGCATATCCCACGGATTAACTTATCCTCTCATAGAAATTACTCTGGTAATCATTACAAGTTAATGCTCGGAACAGATTCAGCCATCTGGCTCGAAAGGAGCATGCATTTCTCCCTTGTATAGGGAAGTGAGCGAAAGAGGGAGATCTAGATAAGAAACTAGATTGAGCTAATTGGCGATAAACGTTTGGGTGCAGACTTTTACATGCACTGGGCTCTTCTCATCTTCCTAAACAACAACAGGGATGCTGGTCGTGTTATTAGTGCATAACCGAGAATAACCGGGTTTCTAGTATTGAGGAATCATAGGCCTAAACTGGACACTTTACCCATACCTATCTCAGACAGTATTTATTCCGCTAAATAATTGAATGTTTTAAAAGTAGACAGTAGTTTAAATACAGTACAACTTCGACCAGCATGAATTGGAATTTTTAAAATTGTACATTATCTTTGTATAATCAGTATTGGAATTGAGATTGTCAAATGCCATAACAAAAATCGATTTCTAAATTTTCAAGTTGGATAAGGCAAGGTTTTATAGTGTAATTATCCTAAATTTTCTGAAAAATACTAAACTCCTGTTTGTGAAATATTCAATTTCAGTTTTAGGTATATACATTTTAAGTACTATGTGTTCATTCTTTACATTTCGACGGGCTATACTCCCATATAATTATGATATTTTATATATTATGTGTTCGCGAAAGAGGTTACAATTATCCTATGTTTTTATGTTATTAGAATTTACTACCATACGGAAACAACCACTGGTTATTTTAAAAATTATCAGTACACCCGCCATGAACGATTGATGTAAGATCCTTTTCAAATTAACTCTTGGCAATCCACCTGAAGGAAATCAATCTAGGATATCGATCTGGATCGAGCGAAACGCTTCAGAAGGCCATTATCTTTGCAGGCCCCTCCGCAATTTACCGGCTAAGTGGATGATCGTCCAAACTACTGAGGACGGCGGACAGAGCCATAAACGGCGTCTAAATAACCCGCGAACTGTTCCATTCAATTCTGTACGACGGATAATTCGCCCCGTCGTGTCAGGTGGACGCAACGTGGACCGGCTACATTCTGGAAAGTAGTGCACGATTGCACCCACAATCGGAGTGGAAAACTCTTTTCAAAAATTCAGCGTCTTCAATGAAAAACAAATGCGATTACTTAGTTACTGTTTCTAGAAAGAATGGTGTAATTTAACGCGAGTGATTATCATCAGTGTGAGACACAGCCTCCGCACTTTGCTGGGTGAAAATTCTATCCATTTTTATTGCAATTTAATTTTGAAAAATTGTCGGAATATTTTAAAATTTTCTGAACATGCTATGCTAAACTTCATGGATTATTTTCCATTCTTTTTTTTAAAAGGTAATGCACATTATATGTAGGCGGTATGTTTATTTTTAATACACGATTAAAGCTATTTCGCTTCTGGAAGTATTCGGCAGCAAAAAACGGGAATTAGAAATGAATAAGGAAAAAGAAGTTGTGTCATATTATACGTACTATTCCATACAGCTAGCGTGGTGGCATATAATCATTTCCGCGCGTGTCTCTATATCATGAAATAATAATTATTTCTTATTTTATTTAATTTCATACTCCGTTAGGCGCTCCGTTAGGAGTCGGAGTGAAAGCGGTTTCAGAAATATTATTATTTAACAATTTACAAAAATATTTATATTTCATAATTTTTTTTATTAAACGGTCCGACGGATATAATTCTGTAATATTCTTAGGGCCAGTAAGACTTATATCGTCCGGTCTGGGGAAACGCGTAGGATTTGGAGGAAATTAAAAAGAAAATGCGTATCGAATGTAAAGGATGTGAGTGCGGAAAGAGAGGACGTTCTAAACACAATTAAATACGGGATGAGTATCCGGAATTGTGACGTTGCATCGAAACTATTGGGGATGAGAAGAAGAAAATGTGACCTACATAAAACTGCGGAAATGGAATCCAACTGTTCCAAAGCCGTTTTACGTTTTCGCCTCCAACCCAGATAACTTCAAGTTGTTGCGTTTACAGGCCCGATTCGAAGACGTTTCAACTCATTTATCTATGGATTGTGATATGAGAACAACAATAAATATAATTAAGAGCCTGATAATCGAATAGCTTAAAACAATTACCTCTAAACTCCCTATAAACCTATCTACCTCTATACTTCTAAATTCTAGAATGTATTAAATAAATACATATATAAATGCAATTAAATTTTTATTATATCTTTGTCTTTTTATATTTATGATATCTACACCAATGGTTAATAAAAATACTAATTCTAGACGACCTGAATATTGGAATGACGATTCGGAGTAAAAAAAATTAAATTATTTTAATTAACTTTCCAAGCCCGTATGACTGGCCTAGCGTAAAATAAGATCCGGATTCCTCAACAGGGAAAATTCGTTCAATTTATCGAATTAGGAGATGAAAATTTGAGACAATAATTGATGCTTCCAGCTATCTGAATTGTGGATTTATTAAGCTTAGATGTAACCCTATTTAGAAAAATTTGAGTTGGCTAAATCATCAATACGGAGTAGTAAAATGATTGGCTATTTCTTGTTACTGTTATTACAAATAAACTATGAATAATTTTCTATGCGAACGTCCTTTGTAAGAATCTTAAGAATGAAAATAATTAAGAGAAATTATAAGAAAAACCACTAATTTAAATGAGTAATTTAACGCTTATTTACATACAATTATAAAATAAAAATAGGACAAAATGGATCGGTGTCTAGCAAGAACTATATGATATAAATATAAAGTATATACATAAATATAACTACATAAATAAGTACATAAATCATGGCGTAATATATTTTCCGCTTCTATCGCTCTGAACACGGATCAATAACAGCTGGCTTAACATTTCCTACATAGAAAATGGACGTTGTTACTTATTAAATTTCAATAGTTAATGAAGGTGTTAGTCTAAAGAAGAAGTGGGTCACTTAGGAATTCTCCTGCGGAGATGTGTGAATTTAGAATAGTTCGGAATAAATAAATTCTTAAATTAAATTCAGCCGTCTTCGATGTTAACAAACGCCTTAGCGTCCGAGACTCGACATGTTGCCGCCATTAATCAAAAGATAAAAGATTTTCCCGCAACCGAGAACCGGTTATTATATCCTGCAATTTTAATTATGTTCCGATTTCAAATTCGAAAGAACATTCCCCCGTCTCTTAAACTCGTTTTTCCGCCACTGTTCAATTCCGGTGCACTGTTTTTCAGGCAACTCTAATCGCCAACACCTAATTATCTTGTGCAGGGAATGAGTAAAGTCCAGTTAATACTCTTGCTATTCTTTAGATTCAGATTGGCTGATAAGTAGACACTTTTTACGCGCGAAAATTGGGTTACACTTTGTACCCATATTTTATGTGAAGAATTCAAGTTGATTGAACTCATGAATAAATCTTTCAAAGTATATGCTTTCAATTTGTCTACTACTATTCATGCAGAAAAATCAAATTGATCAATAATTTCCGGATACCATAAATTAAAATGTTCTATATAGTTCATCGGATTATTAATGAGAAACATTTGCAAAGGTGCAACATTTGAAAAAACAAATACTTATAAAAAAGAGGTGCCTTTTCCTTAATCTAAATTAGCATTGGAGAATTAAATGATCAAATATGTGAGGCCTGTAGAAAGTATTTAAAAGACCGGTTCCTGGCCACTTTCAAAATCTTACGGTCCTAAATAAGGACTGCGGCGAGTCTTCCGAAACCTCATTATTTAATGAAGAGCCTTGGACAAATAGAAAGCTTTCTTTTGTTTGTATATATTCTTGATTTCAGCGATTCCAATTAAACGAATTACCAGTTAAAATGTAGCCGGCGTAGTCATTTTTTACGACTGGTAAGTTCCGAGTTACGACATCGACCGTAAACAATATCTTTGAAATTACGAATCGTTTCTTATCGTTCATTTTAATTGAATTTAAGGGTTGGTATTCAGTCCCGGCCGGAGAAAGGTGTTTTATACCATTAATTGGTGTGGAGAAAATTGCTGCAGAAGAAGTGCAGAAAATAACGATCGTAGAAAAGAAGACAAAAGGCTTTGTAACGTTTGTGTTACCAGTTAAACGATTAAGAATTGGTTTCACGATCATTTCCTTCGAATCTAACCTGAAGTATTTTTTATCCAATTCAGGGATGTTTTGATGGTGAACCTTGGTATTAATTCGTGGGTATGAGACTTAATCTGCCAGCCGCACATTGTTCAATACATAATTCAAGAAACCATACACAATTCAAGTAAACCTTTCATTGTCTGAAGCTCATTTTAAGAATAAGTTAGGAACTTCTGAAACCATTTTGCAGGAGTACTATTAACCTATCCTCATACAAGAGCCAGGGGGCTAAATATAATAAAACAGTCTAATAGACTTATATACAGATTTAAATTAAGAAAGGGATTGTCAAACATACATTTTAATATAAATGCGAATAATAAATACTGGAAGCCGGTTAAATTCTTACCTCGGTTTCTAAGTATCCCAGGCCGGTAGGAAGTCTCAGAGACGGAGACAGTCCGAAAACACAAACACACACTCGGGCGCGATTTTGCGAAAAACCCGAAATTGAGAGCGAGAAAAATTATCGTTTTTTTTTTTTAAGAAATAGCTATGGGTTGGGTGGTCGAAGCGCAGGGGACGGGGTCTGGATCATGTCTGTCGGAAGGAGGACTCGGCATCTGGGTCAGCCGTCTCTCTTTCTCTCTCTCCTCCCTCTCCCCCACAGCTTTCTTTCTTCTTCGCCCTCCAAGACGACCGCTTACATTTTTACTTTCTTCGGAGCCGCAGAAGCCGCAAAGGCCCCCGCCCGCCCGCCTTGAATATTTAATTGTGCGTCCTTCACCTACACAGGCGACCTCCTCCACCCCCAGCGGCCACTCCCGCTCCCGATGACATTACACTCGGACAGTGTAAACACAATTTAATTTATTAAGCAGAATAAATTAGTCCACGATCAAATATATGATTGTACCGCCTCACACTCACGTTTACGGCCCAGTGGATCGGGATAGTTTTTTAGCTGATTCTCTCTTCTCGTTTGAATGTGCGAAAGTATTGGATCGGGATATAGGTATAAGTTCGAAATCAAACAAAATTAGCTTACCGGGGAAACTTGTTCTCGACATACGTAAGTAGCACCTAACATAAATAGAACATTTAGTTCGGAACTATTTTATATAGTGTTTCACAGTATATTTTAATTGTCCAATTAAACTGTCATAAAAATAAGTGTTTTCTTTGTCGAATTATTTCAGTATACTGAAAACTGTAAGTGCATAAGTAACAAATAAATGTTACAATATGTTGGAATTATACGAACGTTGACACCGGTGTTCTTCCCGCCGGCCGACAACGCCAGGTCACTCAACTGGTCTGACATAATTTTCACGCGCGTATGATCGCCTCCCAGTAGCTAGCCTATTAAACGGTTTATTAGAACGTTGTATTAGGCACTTTTCAAAAGGCGGTCAGTACTTGAAAATGATCGTCTTAATTGAAAGGTAATCGCAGTCTTTCAACGGATGAATAAACATTCAATTTAAAAAATGTAACTGGATACATATTGCTAAAAACACTGTATTATGCAATGGTGAACTAATTAGTATTGAGAGATAGCAACAAGGACAGGCAATTGTATCCCTGAGACATAAATAAGGCATTTTAATTATTTACTAAACTATAACTGAGCAATAGAGTATGCAGTTATTTCAATTACTAGAATTATGTAACCAAAAATAAGTACAAATAATTTAAAAGCGTCATCTTACTGACGGTAAAATTTTTTTGGTTATCTGCTAAGAATTATCCGTTGAATACATTCTCAGCACTCTCTTTTAGTAGTAACGTATCGGAATATATTCCCTATAAATACCACACCAAAATATTAGCAGGTCAGTTCTGTTCACTATTGGGCTCTGATCTTATTATTTCCTGTTATCTTAATAATCATTACTCTTAATAAACTATAAATAATGATTATATTCACGAATATCTTACTGTATAATGAATGGGTGATGAACTCACTCTTCATACAGGAAGGGAAGGGGGCTACCGAGGCCTAAATTCCGGGAGGAAAGCACGCGATGCCTGTTATCCTTGAATCAAATCAAGGATACTCGGCCAGCGGAGTCCATGCTGTGGTTGGGTCAAAACTCCTGATAATTAGGGTTCTCTCTATCACAGCTTACCGTTAATTCGGTAACGAGTACCAGGCATGAACACCCAACGGGGCTGCATCATTTCGGTAGGCTCAACGTTCCGGACGGTAAAGTCATAAAAATACTAGCAAATTTAAATAGAAAATAAATAATATCCCGATTAATAAAATACAATTCCTTTCAACTTTGTTATTCGGTTAGTAGAAACGATTAATTAAAACGGAACAATTAGTTACAATGCAAGTATAAAACTATCAACATGACGAAATAAATTTAAAAAATCATCAAGAATCAATATTCTTGGTATTGATACACATGAAAACTAAAATTTACCTTATTTCTTCTCATTATTTTCCCATAAAGGACTATAAACTCGAACGGAATATAGCATTAATTCATTCTTTGATATCTGAATTAAAAAGTTCTTAAACGCTTGCGTGTTTTTAGAATGTGTATTTTTATTGTGTACACATTAGATAACACACGGTAATCTTATATTGACATACAGTGGCATACGATATGGTTTGGCAAAGGAAAAATGTCAAAATCGCTATTCATATACTCAATGCTCCGTCATTACACACAACAACTAGCAATACAAAACTAGATGAACTAAACTGAAAATGAGAAATTTAACATTCGAATGAAAAAGTATTTGTAAATTTGCTTATCTTCCTACAAATCTAGAAGTAAGGAGATGGCGACAAATGGAACTAGGTTCATTTTATTGACAACGTTGTAAGATACGATTTACTGGATCATTCAGGATCAACATAAAAAAATATGAATCTATGTATTCATGGAAACACACAAAAGGCTATAAACAATACTCAATAAACGATGTCGGAGCAAAACCACTTGGAGATATTAACAAAATGCGCCCTTCGAACTAAAAGTGCTCCTTTAATATTTAAACTTTCTAATTGTTGCATGTAACTGACCATTGGAAAAGGGAAAAAAGATGTTTGGAATCAATTAAATTGACCGTCGGACTGGACAACTCTCTCTCTAATCCCGCGTCACCGGACCATAATCCATCCAATCGTCGGAGTCCATCATTGCAATGAATCAATCATAAGCCCCAACGCCTCGAAGAAGAATTCGAAAGCTTGTTTCGAACCAGTCCATTTACTTCAACGCTGAATATTCAAATTTGACCGCAATTAGATTCAAATTTTGTTCTGAAACATTTCCAAATCCGTATGAGGACTTTCACTTGGCACATTAACTGATCCAACGGTTTTTTTGTTTACTGTTTTGGCTGTTTTTATTTACCCATACTATATTTCTGCCATAATTTGTTGATTCCTATTGAAAGTATTATTCCATCAGATTTAAAGTTCAACCCATGATTAACCAATGTCTTGGCGGACTAAAAAATTGTGTATTGAAATATCAAATTTATTGAGATTTCCAACGTAACCGCATCCATTAATTACTTCCTTTCGTGCTGGCTATTTTAGAGCTGAACGGTTAGAGCGGTAGAGCAGTCGGCATGCGATTGGCCATCATCAATACAAACATGATTTCGTAGCATGACAATTTCGTAAAACGCTTCGTCACAATGAAGCGACAAGAGCTCGCTGGGGAGTCAATCAAGACCTATTATGACCGTCAACGTCTTCGCCTTCTCCCTATCTCTTTCGCCGCCGAGTCCCAAATGTTTGCGGTCTGTGAAATAGCTGCTGTGACTTTCTCTAGATGTCTTGACATATTCTCGATTGTTGGAGATGATGTCCCCAGTACGATCGCTGAGTTGGTGTAAAGAAATAACAGTCTATCTTGTAAGTTAAAAAGAAAAATAATCCAGTTGTTATCAGCTACTCATCAATATAACAACTAAAATTTGTGGTTATATGAATTTACAATACGCGTAAGTAGAAATATTCTTAATAGCATCATTCATGCTATATTCCTTCAGCGGACAGAATATATTCAATATTATGATTACCAAATCCCTGGTATTATTTTACCAATTCGTCCAATTATGTGTGGAAATATTCGTCACTCCTGAATAGCACTAATGGCCCTCTAGCCATTTCAATACTGGTTTGACAATTTCATTCATTTGTAAATCACACTTCAAATACGTTGTTGAGTAATGAGATAAAACTGCCACTTTCCAAACTCAGTTTTTCATTTATTACTTGAGTAACTAATAATTATCTTCTTAAGTACTCTGTATTACGTGCTATTTTTATAAGAACTGGATTCAGGGTAGTGTTATTTCTGGCTAGACTTTCTGTGGAATGCCCTTTTGCATTGTTAACTGGCGGAAGATATCTTGCTGAGCTGAGGTAAGTAGTGGGCTCAAAATGTATAAGGGCGTTAAGCGTGTTAAAAGCGGAGCCCGAGAAAGGCTCCGCGGGCTAGGGGGCTGTAATATCACAGTCGACGACAGGGTGGTTAGAAGCACGACTTACTCGGGAGAAAGTAGTTGTGTCGGACATGGGTGAGGGCGACGGCGACACCGCCCGGTGGGAGAGAGGGAGAGAGAGAGAGAGAGAGAGAGAGAGAGAGAGAGAGAGAGAGAGAGAGAGAGAAGAGCACCGCCCGCCCAATTAACCTGATTAACTAGCAGCCAGCAATCGAGTTTCTCTGGGGACATCCCCATCCCCCACGCTCAACGCTTTCTTCCGGCTCCCCAAATACCGATGAAACGTATTGTCGCTGGTCATGATAAATTTGTACAATTCCAATTTGAGACCAGAGGTATACTGGTGTACCCCGTCCATTATCACAACTGGGGACTTCGTAAGCAGTAAAAAAATTGTTCCCCAGAAATCGATTTCTCATCTGAATAGAACCATCTTGGAGAGTACACTCATGTCGCCTTCGAGAAATCTTCTCTGCAGGTCGAGAAATTGTTTCCGGGAATGACAAGACGGGGGGAAATTGACGTCAAAGCGCAAGTGTTCTGAGGGGGAGTCGGTTGCTGGGTAATCGTGACCGGGTATAAAACTGCCCGAACAAGTCAAGACTTGTTTCATCAATGTCATACTACTAATGAACGGCTAGCTCCTTCAGGAGCCTATTTAAACAAGAAGTTGGAATTTGTTATCAATTACTTTGCCATAATTATTAATAATGGTATTGCAGGCCTAAGTACGTTCCGGGTGATCGATTACAACCTCAGAGTAATGATAAATAAGGGGGAAAAACTAGCGTGTCCACAATTTAAGGTAGAGTAAGGACTTCTAAATAGCCATGGTAAGGATGGTAAGAATTTTAGAACGGTGCCATCGTAGATAAACCTATGTGGAGTTTGTCAAGCATCTTGGTGATTCATAATATTTTACGAAAGTTCTAGACCGTCCTTTAAAAAACTAATCCCTTACTGGATTAGGTAAAACATCATTGTTCCAGTATCTTTGTTTCTACAACCAGGTTTCCAAGGTGTCTACAACCAAGTGATCTGTTATCAGCAAGAACTCTCGACATCCTCCAGAGAAGACCAATTCTAACTCCTGTACCCATTTGAATTGCTTTTAGCCGAGGGAAAATACGATATTGAACCCATTTTAATGCCTGTAATCAATAGGCACAAATACCGAACAGGATACGAATCGTTTCATGCGATGAAATCGCGCGTTTCGATTTGTCAGGGGGTCTGGGGGGGGGTTTCGAAAAAGGAAAACTGACCCAGTTAGGGGTGAGTCGGAGCAGAGCACACATGGCCTGCCGCCGATTAGGCGAGTCGTTCGTATAAAAAATAGGTTTGATGCTCCAATCGTTCGGATTGAGCCGTCGATGATGCCAACCGAACTGATTGTTAGGGAAAATAATAGGGTGGTGGAGGGAGACATAAATGTTGAGGACAGTGTTTATTCTTATAATAAAGAAATTTATGATAGCTATATTCAGTATGTTACCCAGGGTTCAAATATATTCCAGGTTACTTGCTACACTAATCCTAAGGCCTCACATTCTTTAAAGATTTTATTCTTCACTATGCAATGTTCTTACTATGATCGTATTTATATAGTATTACTGTAGCTTGACCCTAACTGTGTATTAGATTACTGATTTTTTATGGCATTTATATTTACATTTATATTTATATAAATCATCCTCCAGAAATGAGAAAGCGGATATATATTCACATAAATATAGTTTGAGATTTATGGAAAAAAGGCCAAATAAATAACGTGTATTATCAATTTTATTTTTTTCCATCACGTTAAGTGGACAGTAATTTAATTATATTTGTCAATTCCTCTCTTTCTCACATTTATCTCAAATAATTAAGCAACGTGAGCTCGTTGAAAAAAAAAATTAAAAATAACAGGCTATTTATTTTAGCCGAATATTATAACTGGAACCAACAACTCCACGGCTGTTGCGTAATATCTGCTGGTTAATATCCCAAAACGCGGAAGTGCCTAATGTCCGAGATAACCATCTTTTAATAAGTCCGATGCTCAAATACGGGGGCGGGGGCGAGCACGGACGAGATATGAAGCGTGCGTGACCGAGCGTGTGCCACACATGCCAAGTGTACCGATTCCGACTAACCTCCCGACCAACGCGGAGACTCCTATCTACGACCCCGAAAGCGAGCGATTGTTCCAGAGTAACGACTTTCCCCGTGTTCGGTAGGCGGCCGCCAAGAACCCGCATTAGCCAGGCAAACTGCTGCAATTTGCGGGCAATACAAATACAAACCCGGCAGTACTCAACAACTACTTACGGCGATGATCGGAAATAGATATTCCCGTTAGTATGCACATTGTAATAATTAATACTCGGTGCTGAGTGTGATATATGTGTTTAAATAATATGCATACTTATATTGAAATATTGTGTATATGTATATATATAATCACAGATGTAGTTCTCTATAGTCACTCGCAGGTATTGTCAACCGACATGCCCAGCAGATGAGGCAACTGAGAATGGTGATAATATATATATATATATATATATATATATATATATATATATATATAATTAATATAATATTATATATAATATAATAATAATAATATAGATAATAAGATGTTCGTGTTTCTAAAAAAATAGGAGACCTTGGTTTGGGGACATGGAAATTTCATCTACGATCTGCATATTACCCTCTCTACATTACAGACAATACATTAAAGAGGATGGCGATACCATCGAAATCGGACAGAAGAAGATGGAAAGAAGATCCCAAGTGATTCCGCGGAATTAAAAAAATCCACTATACTGTAAATAATGTATAGAAACTGAACCAGTTTGTGGCCGGAGAAAGAAAGCATTATAATTGCTGGAAAACTGAAGATTGGAAGATAATCATTGAAGAATCGTGCATCAAAGAATAAGAAAGGCATTAACTGATCAGTTGCCTAATTACTAAACTATGGATATTGTTGGAACTGTTGAATCTTAGTTCTTCAAACAGAAAGATAATGAACGTACATATCAACGTGTAAAAACAAAACGCAGAAAGTTCATAAAGTTTAACAAAGATCGCAGCACCATGCAATATGGAATAATTGACGGAACGTTCGTAAACGAATTCCCATATTATTAAAAAAAAAAAGGACACAATTTAAACCCAACTTAAAAGATCATTTAACAATTAACTAAGTGAGCAAAAATGCCATTTTAACAAAAGTATTTGTAGACAAATAATTTTATTAACCGACGGCCCATAATGAATCAATCCTAATATTATGTTTGAACATAATTCAGAATCATGAACAGTAAATTTCATAAAAATATTAGTAACATGTGCCCCTCTATGTGTAACTATCCTCATAACATGTGTAATTATCTTTACGCATTTTTTTCTCAAAGGATTTGAAGTTTCTAAGGTTATTATAAATTAAACAAATGTCAATAATACTAGAATAACCTACTTTATGTAAGCTATATATAGTAGGTATATATTAATTTTCTTTAAATCAGCTATGTTTGTATAATATTAAACTGGAGTGTTATTTTAACCCAGATAACCAAAATCCCTGTAAGTGCAATAAGTGCATACACAAGAATCAGATTAATTAAATTTTTTATTACCAACTGATACTTTAAAATCTAGTTATTTTAATTTTAAGAACTCAGGGATGATTTGTTGGTGATAAGTTATCACTAATAACTGTCTAATATTTACAGTATAATAATTATTTTATATATGATTTACTTGTATCACAAATGCTTATTATAACCTTTAATTTTGTCTAAAGCAATTAGTTTAGTTAAATTGGAGTTAAAATTTAGTTAAATTAATTTTCATATGCCTTTAAAAACATTAGAATTTAGAAATACAAATGGGTGAAATAATTTTTTGGAAATAATACTGACAGGGTTATATGAATTCAACTGTTTATTTTAGTTGACTTTAGCTAATTTTATATATATATATATATATATATATATATATATATGTTCATTCATAAAATATCATAATACATATTGTTCATAGAAAAGTATTAATGCCCACGTGATTACAGTACTTGAAGGACTAATGTCTCATTAAAAAAAAAATGACAATTAATCTGATATTTAAGGTACACCTTTATTTGTGGGTGACTGCCAAATTTTTAATAGCACTGTGATAATAATTGTAGAACATTATAATGAATTATTAGATAAGGTAATTGCTCGGTGCCCTCCAGAATTAATATGAATTAAATGGTATTCCTTAAATATTTAAAGTATCAAAACTCTAATTCATAAATTAAAACCATTTACCATTTTATTTTATATTTATATGCCTATTCTCTCAAATTGGAAATAGATTTCAGAATTCGTATAGAAAGATCTATGTTATAATTTTAGGATTTTTTCAAAATGTTGTGTCCAAAAATCAGAAAATGATTATTCAATATTATAAATATATGTATAATGTAAGTTTCAATAATTTTTAATTACTTCATTTACTTTAGTTACTAGTTACACAGATAGTGTTGTTACACTTTTTAATTTATTCTTTTGGGGAGTTTAGTTCATTTATTGCAACATGCTTTTATCATGACTTAACATTTTCTACCCCCAATCTTCTATCTGGCCTTAATGAATTTCAACTTTTAGCCATTTTCAATAGCATTCCATCTGAAATATAATAATGTCCTAATTCGTGTTAGTATGATGACATGTTACTATCACTGAACATATACTGTTGGTGGATACACAGACCGACAACAGTAGCTATTGCAGACGGATGTAACTTAATAAGGAATGGAAATAATTATGATGGACCATGAAAAATGTTTAAAAAACCTAACTCAAAAGAAATGTACAATGTACATCCATCTCCAATGATTCCAAAGTTTTACATCCTTAAAAAAAAGGCGCATAAAACAAAAGTTGTACCGCATTTTATATGGAACGGTGTTTGTCGCAATAAAACCGGACTAATCAAGGGTTTCCTGTATATATGTGTATTCGATGCATATAAAAATAGTGAAACGAACCTCGCGGCAATATGGAGAGCGCTGAGACCGTACGCATCCTTATCGGTAGGCCTCAGATCGGTGTGAGTGATGAGCCACCTCATTGCCATTAGTTGTCCGGCGGCGGCGGCCTCGTGAAGCGCCGTCCACCCTCTGGAATCTGTGATGAGGGGGGATATGGCCGGTCCCGGGCTGGGGGCCAGGAGGAGGGCCATGGCCTGGAGGTGGCCCCCGCGGGCCGCACAGTGCAGCGCCGTACCGCCGCTGGGGGGCTCCCTGAGGCCGGCCACAAGGCCCCCGCAACAGTCGCAGGCCCGCCTCAGGGCCTCAGTATCCCCCAGCCTAGCAGCCCTCAGAACGGCCGCCTCCACACCCACACGCCCCCACCCACCCACGTCTTCGCTCCGCCACCTCCACCTCCACCCGACCGTCATATTTCCACCCAACACTTCCAAGCACATTTAACCGATTTGGACCCGAAGCACTTCCAAAAGAACGAAATCCGGGATGTTTCCAGTTGAATCTTTCGTCGAATCCAGGAAGAGCTATTTGATATCCGGCATAAAACACCACTATTACAGCGAAAATGTGTTTATACTCCTTCCATCTTGACATCCGACATCCGTCTCATGCCCGAAGACTGACCAGAGTGTTCAGATCTGGAGCAAACTTCGAATTCCGGAATTCCCCTTCCACTGATTGGAACAATGGGTTTAAACTCGGGGGTATTATATAAAAACGCGTATTTTATAGCGATGGGAAAATAAGAACACGACATTGGTATCCGCGATTCCCATTGCTATTATCCGTTTCTTATTGTTTCATGCCGGCTACCGACTCTCTCTTGCTTAAGATCAAACCGTAAATAATGGTAAATAACGTCGAGACTAAAAATTGGTTAATCCAATGCACGAGGGGTACATTTTACTGTTGTACATCCGTACACTAGAAGATGACTATTGTTGTCCACAATTCAGTTCACTAATGAATGCACCCCGACAGGTAGTTCGCAACCAGGATTCACTGAACCGACTACTCTTCGCTTCGGACGACTGTTTTGAACCTCCACGACCGCGTGCCAAGCTGAATATTCACCCGAGTCATTGAGCAACATTCGGCGTTATACAACTGAAAAGTCCGAATACTCTCCGGAATCTATGAAAATTCGTGTCAGGTAGCTACTCTCACTATTCCGAGTTTGGCTCCCCGCCAAGCATTCCGGTAAACTGCACGACTCCAAAACCCTGGGCGAATTACGACACGGAATCTCGAGTGGTAATTTGAAAATATTTTTATATTATATAAAATTTATCACTGTAACTGATATTTGCTGGGACTAGATAACATTGCTGCAACTCTGTCTAAACATTATCACTCACAATGAGCACTCGTAGCGTACTGGACTCTGAGCGAGGAAACAATCGTCGCGTCCTAAACGTACTTGGGAGAGACCGCCAGCCGAACATCTCTTGTGGAACGATCGGGAAACCTCATCGACGAAGGCGACAACTTAATTCCTACCATTATTCCTTTTCTCACAATAATCAAAATCATTCTTTACGGGCAATAAATCGCGCTAAATTGACGCCGGGAACAAAGGGACGGGCGGGTAAAACTGGCGGATTGTCTCAATGCCGGTGCGGGAGCGCGACTGTGTTGGGGTCGCGGCCGGCCTCGCTTCACCGGGAAGCCGTGCCCGCTGTTGCCCAATCAGCGCCACCCTCCAAATCTCACCTAAGCCGCACACTTTCCGTTTTTGACCATGTGCCAGTAGAGTTTGACACAGCGGGGCAGTTCCGTGAAAATGGAGAAAGTTCATTCATTTCCCTTCCTCAAATACCTTTTCCGCAATTTAGATTTGTATCCCGTAAATCTTCATCGGATTAACGGTCACTCATGTCATTTACATGAATCATAAGTATTAGTTAGAAATCTTAATTTCTATTCAATTAGAATTTCTAACTAATTATCGAGGGTAACACAAAACACGATTCGTAATACGAAGTATACTTCATAATCTCCAGGAAATATTCGAAAATTTGGCTTATAGATAACTTGGTTTAGATTTGTTTTTGAATATATTACTGCCACGTTTTTCTCGGTACGATATTCGTAAGGTTACAGTATAAACAGTACATGGCATTTCCCCGTGTCTAACTCGGCGGCGTGTCCCAGTAAAATACGATCACAAGAATTACACACATTAACCAGGGTCAGCCCGGGGTCTCCCGGCACCGAGTCAACAAAGTCGTGATTGCTGCCGGCTCCTCGCAACGTTTTCATTAACCCGACCAATGATTTCAAAACGTGCCTCGAACCTCAGTTACGGCGCTCATACACTGCGGCAATTTTTCATCATTGAGAATTTCTCGGTTAATTTTCTGTTCGAATTTACGCCCCGAAGTACACGGTCACAAGTTAAGTTGTTGTGACTTCAGTTTTGAAATCCGTCTCTGTTATTTCTTCTTTTTGTCGAAGAATTCGAAACATCGAATGCTTCGGTCTACGATCGAAAACCCGCAATTACTAATAGATAAAACGAAAAACATAAATAACGAAATCGACGAACGGTTTGTCCATTGTGAAAATTATTTCAAATCGAGATACCTTATTTATTTTCCCATTTCATTCCTGCATCATTGTTTCACATCATGACTAATAGTATTTGTCATTTTTCCACATTCACCCCCCCACAAGAAAAAAAGATTCACTAAATAATTGGTAAACTTCGTTGCCTAAGGGAGAAAGGAACTTTCTAGATCCAGGAACACTACAAAGTAATTGTTCCTGTGCAAATGGAACGTGAAATGCCGCTAAATTGTCAACCAATATATCTCGAGCCCGTCACCAGACATGAGAGCTACATTTATAGAATAAACGCGGAAATAAAAGTGAACCTTTAGCGTATTTCCCCGGTTAAAGTACCAATTTATCAGCAGAAAGGAAAAATCATATGACACAATGCCCAGTCGTTAATTCTCGAACTACTCGCAATGGACATTGGGCAACCTCCTTTGCTGACGGTTATTTGCTCTTATTGACAAAATGTTGCGTCAAAGAAGTTCGTTTGATCGGCTCGACGTCCAATCCAGATCGTCGTTTCGATCACGGGGGTCGGCCGATGATCATCGATTCGATTATCGATTCCATCTACGTCGGCGAATATTTACATTCGGACGACTTTCTCTACCGCAACGATAATTCACGACGCTGTCTCAAATGGGGCGCGGAATGGATCGGCGATTGTTCCGAACCCGATTGGAAATCGAAAATGAGCGCCGAGCGATTGGAGGAACAATTGTCGGAGGCTGTCTTAAATGGAACCCGGCAGTGTGTGCCCAGTGTGACCCGGCCGTTGAACCGCGACGAATTACACCTCCGATCCTTACATCCGAACCGGGTCGGGTTCTTTTGTAATATTCATTATTTGCTTAATGTTGCCCAACTTTTGATCATGAGTTGTGCAAGGCCCACGAGTAACAAAAGGGAAGAATATAAAACTAGACATAGATCGTATTCAAGTTATTGATCTTGATTTATATTATCTTCGATTTTGGTACGAATTTGTTGGGCCCCATGGCAAGGGAGTAAAAAGAAATAATTATTTTTTCGTGTGTTTTGTTTGTGAGCCACTTCTATAATAAAATGGCCTGCGTTGAAATGGAATATCCATCCTCACTGTAGATCAGTGCATAGACCGATACCACCACCGAAAAAAATAAGACTATTTAGAAATCTATAGAATGCTATATTTCGAATTATATATGGCGCTGTATGGTATGTGAAAACGATTGCCAAGCCTTTGCCTGTGCTTAATTGGCCTTAATAGTGTCTATTGTGGAATTTATTATAATATCGAAGCTACATTAAAACATACCAGTCAATGACCCCACTGGCCACGCCGCTGACGGCATTAATGAAGTGTTTAATGTTGTAATTCTAAATAATAGCGGCGAAAAAACTCTAGCGACGTAGGAAATCCTGACTGGTTATACAAGCGTAGTACATCTAAATAAAAGTCGGCCGCATAATGGACCCCTCGTCTTATTTTTTTCCTTTACAAGCCGGCCCTTGCGTCAGAGCCGACCGGAACAAAATTCGTCCATTATCCTTTGGCTTTTGCGTTGAACGCAACGCGGCATTCCTTTATCACCCAATAATAACCCCCACCGCACCCCCCTCAACGGCTAGCTCCGAGTCACGTTAGGGGGAGCCTTTCGAACATTTTGGGGATTTCAAATTGAGTCGAGACCCGAGACAAAATTACAATTTCTGTGCATCCTGTGCATACTGTATTGCACCGCTGCAAAATTGTTTTATTGACATCAACCTAATGATTGCCAAAAGACGCCTAAATTGAGTCAGTATAATTATGTTACAGAGCTGAGTTTCCTGCGAAGCCCATTGAGATTATTCGAGATATGAATACCAGGTATTTCATACCGCGGTTTGTTGAAGGTATTATCAGGATAAACCCTATGCCACATTCGAATCGATACCTATTTCGACTTTTCGTACTACCAGTTGTAAAAATCCGTTGACAACTGAAATCGAAAGCGTTCATGTTCCTCGAACGCGCTTTGATAGGACGTTGAAAGAGTGACACAGCGCGTAAAATACAAAACGCTGTTAAAAGCGGTGTCTGTGGCGTTACAACGTGTGAGGTGTCCGCTGACCTTAACTGAAAGCCATTGTCTTTCCCAGAACAATGGAGAGCCAATACAAATGCCGCAAATTAAAACGGGAGCTCGCACAGGACGATGCCCGCACGCAGGGACATATGTGAAAACGGGCGGATAAAGCGAAATCCGCTTACCTAACAGAGTTCCGGAAATACCCAATGTTTCCCATAAAATAAAGAAATTGAAAGAAAATAATGACACCAATCAGATTCGCACTTGCGTATAACGTACAACCAAATGTTGAACTGTGACATAAGGTAATGCAGCTATTATTAATCCAGCGATCAGTGGTAATTCGACGACTAATTCTGTTTCTTACTATAGATCAATCATTTGAATTTTTAAATTAAAGTTCCTTTTTTCAATCGCAAAAAATGGTTTAAAAGCATATGATATATGATACATGAACACACACACATACTACTTGTAATAATACAATCAGGATATTATAAAGAAAGAGAGAGAATAGTTCTTGCAGTTTTAGAAAATTATACTTTCTGTATAACTATGAAATAGTTTTTATTTCGTTGTTGTTATTAATTTTGTTTATTATTATAGTGCCGACGCAAGGCAAAATTTAGCTTCTCGGTCAAGGTAAGATAACAGCGCTATAGTTAGAATGAAAAAATGCTTTCGTTTGGAAAATACAATATTTTGCTAGGTAAGAAAAGTGAGATTTCAGAACATGGCTCGAAGAAAAACTATCGTGTTAGCTGCGATGTCTGTCATACAAATAAATAAACTTTTAAGGAAAAATAACGAAGGCTGTGATTTAATTAAATTAAAACAATTATTTTAAATGTCGAATGCTTGTTAAGGTACGTTTTCTTCTTTATTAATTTTATATCAAAGGTATCTTATTAGAAAGTTATATTTTCTTTGTACCACCCAAAACTGATAAGCTCATATATTCCATGCAACTGATATGCCCATGTAACTATCCGTCACCACAACTCTATATTGCACAATACCGCAGATCCCCCCTACGTATCCTAAACTTGTCTTTCGCGTGAGGATAGCAAGAGTGATGGTTTTCCAAGCCCTCTAGCAGTCGTTAAGGGGTTTCGAATCGGTTTTCATTACCGTCAAGGAGGACCGTGGACGAATTGTGGAAGCGGACAAAAAGCGTGGACACGCGTCCGATATGCTGGTCAATCGGTTAGTTTTAATTTGAAGCCGAGGTCCGCCGTTAAAGAGCGTTTCGCAAGGGGCGGGGTCTTTTTCGAAACAGGAAGACGAACGACATTCACCGCTCGGACCCGAAAGAGTTGGGGTACACGCGTTAGTCGAACGCTCTTTAGAAAATCGACTAACGAGGCGTCAGCTAAACGCGTCACTGACCGTCCGCTTTCTTCTCCCCATTCAATTGGCCAGTTTTACCATCGGCACCTTCAGGTTCAACGATTTTTCAAGTATTGTCAAAAATGTATACTTTATTTTATTTCTTCACGGTATACCAGTTTCGATCCTGGGACAAGAAGGCAGGCAGTTATGAAATTCTTGGACATTTTATGCGCGGAAATATTTAAGAGTTATAAAACATTAACCAGGACTATAGTCTCGAGTAGAAAATGAACTTGTTTAAGCAATTCGTCGGAACCATTGGGAAATACATTTGAAATACAGACCTATTAAAAAAAATATCGCTGCTTTATAACTGGGAAGAAAATATAGAACAGACAGTTTTCTTTCATTAAATTGTTCCTGCACTAAAGGATTTGTTGGCCAATCTCATTGCCGTTTTCTTTCTAATGGATAATGGGAGTCATGAAAACGCGATATCCTGAAAGTTCAATCCATTATCTTAAATTGACTTATCTACAAGGCGGTTATTTCAAAAACGACAATTACTACATCCCGGGTGTCCAGGACCGATGCGAAGAATTGCATTAATACTAGTCTAACTATACATCAATCGGTTCATATAAAAAATTCCTCGGGTGAAATAATGATAATGTTCTAAACTGTTTAAGTCAGTCGCATGTCACTGGAAACGTATTTACTAGCTTCAATTCAGTTTCGTGGTCCAACACCTGAAACCTTCATGCTTCAACGTTCGCGTTCAACCGTCCGTTTCCCCATAAATAGGGGAATGAGGCGTGGACACTGGTAAACTGAAAATAATCGAAGGACGGAGAAAATGGAGAATAATTATATTTGCACAGTTCAAGTGAATTGACCGTACACAATCGTATTTGAAGAAAGTGGACCTACTCATTCGCGCCGATCACTCCGACAAATGGTTCCTCTACAGTCATCCTTATTGAAAGGAAATAAGTAAAATTCGGATTTCGTGTAAAATGTGAGACATTTTGAGTTATTTTGTTAAGCCTGTTTCGGCCACTAGAAATTATTTTTTGTCATATAAAATATTTAATTATCCTATAAGAAGAATTATCCTATAATAAGGATAAATAACGACGTGAATTATCAATGTCATCTTAGTCAACAGCAATAACCAAGAGCACCACGTGTCTCTAAAATTCTTATTGAAAAACCAAAATGTTCCTTCCTTGAGCAGCCACTCATCAAGTGTTTTTTTTACATTTCACGCATCGAAGGGCAAAAGCTATCGGAAAATCAATTAGTATACATGACTGTTACTCTGCCACCGGCGGGCTCGTGCCCCTCGCAGCTTCTTCGTAACTTCGCCGCGTCCGGCAGGCAGCCAAACGTGGAACGACTGCGATAAAAACCCACAACCTGGGAAATAACCGGCCGGGAGGAAGTAGCCACACGTGAGAGGAAGTAAACGACTAACAGGCTCATGAGGTCGACTGTGTGGAACACAAAGAACATCCGTCGTTTTCGAAGACTGGCATACATGTTAATTAATTAACATTATTCTTATCTCGAGTAAGGATTTTAGTGACGGTAACTTTAATAATATGACTATTTAAGTTATATGAATGTAAAAATTCAGCGTTGTCCGTATCCATATCATCCTTGTAGATATTACAATAAAGAATTTATTGAACCCCTTTCAAACATTATGAACCGAATATGGCTTATACTAAGAACAAAAAGTGTTAGAAGCACATAAGTGATGTCCATTATGAGCAGACTTTCAAATGTTAAATTCTCAGAAGCTGGCCTATTCCAGTCCCTGGATTCCTATTTAATGTAGGAAAGAGCATATTATTATTTTTCCTCGGAATTTAGAATATGGCCCGCTATAATTTTAAATATTTTTGTAAATGACACCAGGCTGCTTCTTCAGTATCATTTCAACGGAGGAATGCATTCCATATTTCACAATTATTTCGCAGAGTTGATTCATTAGTTCATGAATAAAACAAAAAGTGATAATTGGCCGCGAATTTTCACTTATCCAATTTACTATCGAAGTCAGTAGTCTCTAAATTAAAGCCTGCACATTAAATAAATGATATTGTAATTGCCTTGCGAATTTTCGCCGGACGGTTTTGCAATTAACGGGCGTTCAATAGACCCAGTTTTCCTTGTACCTTCCTCCCTCGACCAATTATTGTAGAATGGCCCCGTGTGATATATTGCCCACTGTCGGCTTCACGCCCACTGAACAACGATCGAAGAAAGTGAACCCGATGTTCCAATGTAACAGTAATGAAAGTACGAAGAAATATATATTATATATATAGAGTTCCAATACAGTTCTGAATTGGAACTGTAAATTACATTAACCCTTAAACATAAGCTTTAATTAAACATAAAATAATTATAGGAAGAAAATTTACAAATTGTACAAAATTCCTGTGCTGATTTTTAACAGGTTAACAATTATAACTACTCATTATAATTTAAATTATCTTACTATAATATTATATTATTTGATCATATATTTTATCGCCGAGTAGGCGATGACTCGGGGTCCGGTTTATATAAATTGAAGCTTCTAAAGTTTCTAAATGTTATCACAGTTCAGCTCGTTAGAGGCGGCGAAACAAATGAATTTTAATGAAAGCCCGGCGGATTTTCACCGCCGCCGCCGCCGCGAGATGGCTTATCTGTGGCGTCGCAGCCACCGGCCGGGGCGAAAACGCGCCCCGATGCCAAAGATGAAAGTTAAAACTCTCCGCCACGAGATCGACCACCGTTACGGACCAAACACAATGGGTCCCCAGTTAAACCCGACTGATTCGAAGGAAATAGAGTGATAAAGCAGTTTAAATCGCCTATATAAAGTACACTGGTTCGTCGCCGTAAAACAGTTTCGCTTTCGCTTCTATCAAATTAATTACTTCCGACTGTATCTGAATCGAAATTAATGCTATTTATTAATTCAGCATTTTAATTCCACTGTATAATACCTTGGAAGACCCAAGGCGTCTTTGGCTTCTGTTTCATACAGAAATAAAAACAGGACAGCGTAAATAAAACATTTTCCCGAATATTTAGTCGAAGAAAGTATGCAACATTTTATGAGTGGAATGATGCAGATGAAGCGACCTATCGGAACTATCTTTAACATTTGTAGTGAATTTCACCTTTAGTATATTACTAACTGACATCTACCCAAGATGGTAATAAGTTGAAACGGACCTAACATATTCCGTAGAGATACAGAAACGCGACACCAGTAAATTAATTTCCTGTTTAGAAGTAAACTAAGACTTTGACCATTGTATCTTGTTTGAATTGTTAATAACAAATATCAATGCAGACTTACGATAGAACCAGGTACCCATGAGGTGAAATGATTAAGGACTCACCTCAAACAGAAATATCAACATATTGATAAATAAATATTATATTTATGTGGACAAAAAATTATAGGTTACCATTATTTATTACTATCCAATGTTCACTAATATTGACAGTTATAATAATTTTCATAGAAAATATTTTTTGTACACTGTCAGAGAAATACTTCATAATCTCCGATATGATCTTTTAAGCCACCGATCTTTCATATTATTTCTCGTTAAATGACTCGGCAATTTACAAATTTTATACATTTAAATCTTACAACCTAAACTGGTAGGTGAGAAATCAAAAATTACATTTTTGCACAAATGCGGGACGCAAAACAAGCGGCCAAAGTCGAAAGGTTCCCCAGTTGCCTCTTATTTCCTCAACAAAGCTCTATTGTATTGTAAAAATAGGTCAGCTATAAAGCGCTAACTCAGTAATGAATCATTTCTTTCTTTATTTGTTCTTAATTCATTCCTTAGCATAAATGGTAGGAACTAGGAAGTACGTAAACCCACCAATAGACGTTAGAAAAATATTTGAATTGCTATACAAGAAATTGTTTATTTAGTTATATTTAGTTTGCGATTAGTTTGCTATGGCTTCTGCCAATATATGCGTATCGGACAGTGGCGATGGGCCATCGAACGCGATCCTCGTCCGCGTAATGCCCGGTGAAAAACGTTAACCGGCGTTTAATGTGTGGGCGTTACGCGACCGACTTCACGCTTCCCTTTATGACATAAGGGGCGGCGTTTTTTTGGTCGGTAGTAGCCCCATTAACCGTTCTTAAGTCCGTTGGAAAACCCCTGTGTCTAATTGTTAAAGTCTGACGCAACTGGACCCTTCTCTTTCTTCTGAAGGATGGAACGCCAAAGATTCATCCCGGCGTTGTTGCGTAAGCGATGGATCAAACAGAAACAAAGCGAAATTAAATTTTTTATTACTTTCCTTCAAAATTCCTTCCGATGATTATGATCTCAATGTCCTAGGTATAGCTTGTCAGTGAGAAAAATATGGTCAACTGAGTAAATTCCCGGATTTTTCTTCCCCTCAAACCATCAACATGTGTTGTTATAAAGTTCTTATGTTATTGTCTTAATTTGAGTATTAATTACAATATCAAATAATTTGACATGCCTTCAGGGAAGACGAAAGTACAAAAATTACAGTATTTGTTTCTGGAGAGAGAATTTTGATAACAATTATTTTCACTTCATCGAAATATCAAGATGCATTTCTCATCTATGATATGCTTCATAATTCATAAAGATTTGGGTTCATTTTCCCTTCCATATATCATTTTCAGGGATTCGTCTGAAGATGACTTAATAATATTGTACGGCGAACTGCATTTTTGTAAGACCAAGGTTAAAGCTACGAAAGGAACTGATTATCAGATAAATCCTTCAGGGAAGTACTAAATGCAAGGTACTAATGTCGAATTCCCTGATGTTTCTAAATTACTGCTTGTACAGCCCTGGCGTTAGGGAGTCATAAAATGTACCTGTTACAAACCTCAACAAGACACAAGGTAGTACGTCACCCAGGAGAGACTATACGATAAAATCACCGGGTGTTGAGATAGCAAATACGCATTAGTTATCGCGGTATCTCCCTCGTGCCGCTCAACGAGGGGAGCAAAACTGCCATAAAAATACTATTTAATGAGCTAGGCCTTTCCGCATACACGAATTATCGTAACACGGCTCGGCGAGCACCGCCGTCTGCCTCCAATAGACATAAAACTCCGCCGGAACAATGCGTTCCGCCATTATTTCGGAACGATTTAACGCCGCCTTTCCGAACGATTCAATTGTGTTTGTTTTTAATACGGCCTCTGTAAACAGGGAACGGTTTTGCTTGAACCACGCTTCAGAATAACGACTGAACGGCTGACCGTTTACAACCTTCTAACTTTAAACCTGGACAGAATAACCGGGCTGAGACTGATGCAATTTGAACGCAATAAGCGCGCTATGCGCGAGGTTGACAACCGTTCAAACGCGACAGTCGGCCGAAAAAAAGAAAATAAAACCGGGCGGCGACACACAATTCCGTTTTTCGAAGTGTTTAAGTTTACGAAAGTCGGGCGAGTTAATCCGCCGCAAATTGGCGAATTTTTCAGGTTCATGACTACAAGCCGACTGTTAGCAAATCGAAAATCCGTGGCGCGAAATCGACACTGTGCAACATGGACAAGAATTGGTCAACGTATTTACATTATTAATTTACCGTATGCGTTTTTATTCAAGTTTGCAGGCAGCAAATGTTAATGTGATAAATTATCGACTAAATACACTAGTCTTCAATTGTTTTTATCAGTTTTCAATTTACTGGCGGAATGTTATTGACGATGGCGAGAAGTAGAAACCAGTCAAGCGATTACAGGAAGCCGATCGTCAGTAGGATATTTCTCTCCCTCACAGAAATTACAACCTCACCGGAAATGGAGACCGTGGCCCGAGAATTGAAAGGAACACACATGGAAAGGATAGCTTGGGGTTAAACGAAAAATATGGGAGTGTACGTTATTAATTAGGCTGGGTTGCGTAACTGCACTGTCCAGTCTGAGGCATGGAGAGCGATTGAGCGGGAGCCGCGTCGTAATAACGGTCCGCCCCTCAATAGAGGCCCGCAGTGAAAGTGCTCCGGTTCGGACGACACACATAAATCCAATAATCCCCCTAGGATGTGGTCCTCGAACGACACGAGCGTTGGTTAAGCTTACAGTAAGAAAGGAGCAGAATAGTGAAAGCTACTATTTGGATCGCAGTAGATATCCCACGTACAATTTTCCTTGAATTATCGTTATTTTCGATAGTTGTTATTTAGTGTCAAAGCACAGTTATACAATATTATATCGAGAGCGGAAGTAATATCTTAGGCCCGGAATATATATAGCTTACAACCGGTAGATTATCTTCATGACATGTAAAACCTCATGAATTCACTAAGGTGAATAATATGAATCTCTGAAATAATAAACCTTTTTAGTTTAATAAATACCAAATTTGTGTTTCTTAGTGTTGGACATTGACATTTTCGATCGCCTCTGCATAAATCATAATCGGTACATTTTGGACCGCCATCAATCGCTCAGACTGGATACCCATTTCATTAACATAGAATAGTAACGTGTCAAGTTCAACATGTATTGATGTCCGACTCAATCTGGAATATCTTTCCTCGAATTAATTTTGAAACAGCAAGGTATTTAGGGCGGCTAAGTTTAGACAGAAATATCCTAATAGAAAAATTCCAATTCTCGAGGAAGAGAATCGGCTAGTTCGAGCCGATATATATTCAGGAGATATTTATTCTACCTAACGGTCTTCGCCTATCTAAATTCCGAAGATTGAGTGTATCGGGACTGAAAGATCCAAATTAGCTGGTCCGCCTTTTAATTGATTTAAATTTGGGACTGCTCGGTAGGGCTCAGAAATTCGCCTTTTATTTTTTACGGAGCGATGAATCGCTTTCAGTTCCGGCATTGCGCAAGCGACGTGTGGCGTTCTCTCGGGTTTTGGTACACGGATCGCGGGACCGATTTTTAGTAAACGAAAAAAGTGAGCCCAAGCGTTGAGAAAAGAACAACCCGCAAGATGGGAAACGGCTCAGTCCGAAACCGGTTTAATATCGGACGGATATAATCGGATACGGACAATTGCCCTGTCGCTATGTCGGCGATATACGTCGGTTTGCACAATCGACAGTCAATTTTCGAGGCGTATAAGAAAGCCATTCTACCTCAACTCCGGGACGAATAATGCATGAAAAATAAATTAAATAAAAATTCAAAATAAATTGTTAACAATTAATATTAGTAGATGTTCCAAGGCACATGATAATAATAGATTCATATATAGTAAACGAGATTCCTAAGAAGGTGGAATTTATTCCTAGTACAAATGGAAAGTTGTTGTACAATTGGAAAGCAATAACTAATGCCCGAATCTAACATCTAGTAAGAGTTTATTGATAGTGCTGACGGTTTATTGATGCTCAGTCGCTAGCTTATATGCAGAAACATGTCCCTCACTGCATTATTAGGGAACCGAGACAGATACAAATATCGTTCACTTGAAACTTCAAACTAATAGTTAACCATCATAGTCAAACTATTTGTGGAAATCGTGTTTCTAAAAATTAAATGGAATAAACTTTTTTTACTTAATAGTCATACTGGTCATGAATACTTGACCGCACAAAACCTAGTCGAAGTTCAATGACTGGGTATATCCATCGTAATGGGGAAGAACTGCAATATAACAGCAATTAACAAAGGCAGTCGGGTTATAAGCCTTTTTATTTGTTCGCGTATATGATTACTTGGAACAATTCAAGTTTACTTCCACTGTGCAAGTACTTTGTATTTATCAGGGATACTAATATATCCCTCATAAATATGAATTTTGCAGAGTTAATTGAGGTAACCATTTCAAATACGCAATTAAAGTTGGAGTTATTAAAACAAGGCGCTGAAAACCGGTCTAGTAATAGAAGAGCGCAAGAACGATGGTAATATATTTTTCTTTTAGCAATAGAGTAGCAGTAAAAAATTATCAAATCTAATTAACCATGGTTTATAACCCTAGTAATCTATAAAATATTAAATTGTCATTCTTCCTCACTATCAATCAAATACCCGCGAAACTTTAACAACAACAACGAATATTTGCGGTCAGATAATAAATAAAACATCCAACTAATACTGTGAATGAATAATGGATCGAACACTAATTGAGTTCATAAATAAAGTTACTTCAACAGAAAATTTGGAACCGAAGTACTTTAGGACTAGAACAATTTCTACATCTGTATACCTCGTGGTCGCATTGTAAATACCTAGGGAGTCCGTTGTCAATAAGAAATGTGGCTTCAACGCTATATTTTATTCTAGTTGCCAAAATCAACGAAGCGTGAGGAAACTGATATGTTTCGAAGTACATTTAAATTGGTTCATACCCGTTGGACGGGAGGGACATGAGTGCGGCGGCGGTCTCCGGTCCGTTTGGCGTGGGGCCGAAATGTCCGTGCGGCCTGAGCCGCGTCTGCCTCGCCAGGGCGACATTCCTTCGGCGGACACTGCGTCTCTTCAGCAGGCCCAGTATACACATCGCGCACTCCGTCCGGGCCGCTCCTCTCACATGTTGTCACACAGCGCTGGGACACCACTGATCGCCGCCTCTCTACCGTATTCACTAAAATGGTGCTCGATGAACGGCGCCGCCCCACTTCTTCACACTCCCGTCTTCCTCCCCGGTGCCGGCGCTGCTGGGCCACGCTACTCCCGACCACCGATAGCAACCGTCTACCGGTTTCCCCTCGGGCTCACTAATCCCCCACTCCTGCACCCCTCTCACTCGCCCACCTCTTCGCCCCTACCGGTATCACCGTATTATAACTATCATTTCATAGATTGTCCACTCCAACTTTTCGCGCATTTATACTTCGATTATATATATATATATATATATATATATATATATATATATATATATATATATAATATTTTTCAAATAAATAAAAAAATTTCTAGGCTATCATCACATTTCTGTTTCGTCTTCTCGCATTCGGTCAGTATATTGTTTGTTGCAGCAATGAAGTAATATTGCTGACAGTGGGGAAGGCGAACTTATTCAGCGACTTATTTAGTATATTTTTTATTTTAAAGCAATAGTACCTGAGAATGTGTTATTGTCCACACAATTATAATCGTAGTCGTATAAATGAACTTCAAAAAATAAAATCATCACTGAAAATCTATCTTTAACTCAGCTTATCCCCTCTAGGAAAGCCCTTAGGATTTCACTTTCGAACCTTACGCTCGCCATCATTATTGCCGAGAGTATGCCCCTTCAAGCGTAGCTCTGTGTATTGGTCCCGTGCGTATATTAATAATTTCCTCCAGCGTAATTTTTGCATCACCGAACTGACGTAATGCGGTCGGGTGCGGCGTGTTATGAACTTTGCCTTGGGCACCCAAGATAGAATTACAAAAGAAATATTTGTGGGCAATAATATTTCGTTTTGGAATATCCTGAAAACAAAATTGGGTCTAACAGGTCGATTTGAGAAGGTGCAAATAAGCGGGAATTACAACTTGTGTAGAACAAATATAGAATATATCTGTAAAATGAAAAAGAAATTCCCAGCTTAATTTATTATTTATTTCCAATAAAATAAGTCTGAATTTACAACTATAAAAAAACAATGTACTCTCTGCAGTGATAAACCTATGCTATTCTAGCACCAAATAATTGAGTGGAGACGACATGAAAGCTCTAAAAAATCTCTACGTATAAAGAAAAACATTTTAAAAATCATTTAAAATCTCATTTTAACAGACTCTACATAAATAAATAAATTTTAGGAAGTGGTTTCTTTTCAAAACAGCTGATTTTTTAAATAATCAATTTTATAAGTAAATGAGTCAATGACCGAGTTTTCTAGAGCAGCCTCAAGTTTCTATTCTAATTCATCCTTAATCGAACTTCCTGGAGCAATCTGTAAAAGGAGCGGTAAGAGCAATGGGACAGTAACACCGCAGGTCATTGCGCAACGTAGCAGGTAGCGAGCGGGCCTAAACGGGAACCTGAATGCTGTCGAGGTTTGGCCGTAAACAGATCTGAGTTTTAATTAATTCTTCCCGCAGAAGTGAAAGCCAGCGCCTTAAAATTATTTCTCTTTCAATACTCGCATTGTAGGGAAAGTAATACTGCAGATTTGCGACCGGTAATGCTTGTTTCGATGCTTCATTTGTCTCATATTTCGTACACTTGAAACTCTCTGTCGATACGCTCTAAGTCACAGATTTCAGAAAACAACGAGTTCTTTATTTATGTACGCACTTCACTGACAACGACACCTGTCAGACTGTCGGCGGTCTGGGCAGATTATGACAAGATGATGGTAGGAATGTGCCTCAGCATGCATGTTGTACACTTTCTTTGGGCTTTGTGACAATCTGCCGTGGATAAAACAAAGCGGCGTGGTAAATTACATTCTGTAACGTACGTCGTAGAGCGGCGTTATGTTGTTGTTGTTGTCTGTCCTAGAAGAAGTGCGCGGATGGAAAAGTTGATCTCAACCGAAGGATGGAAAATTGTTTTCGATCAGCTTAATCCGTACATCCTTTTTAAAATAATAGGACTTAGATGCAATTCAAGTTTGTGCAGGCAATGCTTTTCCTGTCATAGATTCGGGGTCATAGGGTATGTACGTGATTAATTTGTTCTTTTATTGTTTGCAGCTGCCACACAATCGAGAAATAGACATTTTTTCTGTAATGCTATGGTAAGAGATAATTTATACAGTGGTAATTATTACTGGTGGTAGAGAATCCTCTATCAAGGAAGGAAGTATCATTGTATTTTCTTATACAACACTGTTTTAATTAAACAATAAAATGATATGTACATGACGAATGGGAGAAGCGGTTCCTTTAATTAATGCTGAAATATCCTAAAACCAATATTTATATGAAATGAACCAGGAGGTATACATATGTTCCGTATAGAATAGAAATGTCTTGATTGGTTCAAAGGACATGAAACTTTACAAAAAACTCTAAAATTCAAGCTTTAATCTTCTCTCTATAGGATAAGTTCAATTCACGGCTTAAGATATAACACCACAGCAAAAAAGGAGAGTTAATGGATCGAAGCAAATAGGAAACCGGATATTGGGTCAATGGGACAGAGTTATGCGCGTGTAAGTCACTTAGCCTAATCCGCTCAATTAGCCAAAGACACAGTCGTTGGATTCGCTTTTGAACCATTCTGTTTTCACCTCGTCGATCGGACTTGATCGATTACCAGGCGTCGGATCAATTTTCATTAAACGGGAGCAAAGATAACCCCAGTTCGTACAGTCTCAGTTTTTGACGCTCGAGGAGAAAGTAAACGGCTGTTTATAGACCAAGAAATTTTCGATAGGGCGAAATCCCCGGAGCAGGTAGAGCGTTACGATCCAATTAACCGGTCAGTGTCAGTTGAACTTTCAGATGCAGGCGAGTTTAAATGTTGAAGACTCGATTCGAGAAGCGTATTTCACAAGGGAATTTAAAATTCAGAGAATTTCGAGAGATAGACCTTTTTTTTCAGTTGAGAAATAAACCAGTTTTTATGTTTATTCACTCAAATTTCGTAAGAATGGTGGCTGTATTTGGCTCAGAGAAGGCAAGTTGTGTTCAAAGTCGCAAGTCGAAGTTAGAGATAACGAATCAATATTATTTTTAACATTTTATTACTAACACAGTGATATATACTGAAATTACTGTAGCAGCACATTCAAATGTTGACACGTAAATAAATCAATATTGGCATATCTATCGAAACAGCATGATTCGCTAATTCATTTAATACATCGACAATCATAATTTCGACATAACATCAATCAAGGAGAAAGCACATAATAATGGTCTTTCCTCCATTGTTAACAATCAGGATGTTACGCTGAATTGATTGGCTAATTCGCTAAACTCCCGAAATCCTATTTCATTTTTTTTTGGAATATCGTCGTTGATTTACAAACATTCCTTCGAATCAACTAATCTAAGGTAAAGTATCCGAGAACGTCTGCTTAAAAAGGGATGCATGCATATTGCATGCATTTATGATAGAAACTAGGATGTCAGGATGCCACAGACGCTACATTTAAAACATACGTGAAATGATTTTTTTCTGAGGGAAATGCGTAGACAAATTCTTATGAATCAACAGATTAATCAATAAGAGAATAGAGCAATAATATACTTGGGGCCAATACCGCATCCCACTGACTTATTTTTTGTTCTACAACTAATTACATTAAGTTTTCATCACGCAAAAACGTTATAATTTTTACGTTCTCGAAACTTCAAACTTGGCAGAATAACGTGTCATCAATTCACATGAGCCTGGAAACCTTTCTACCTGGAGTCCTTCCGAAAAATAAACCTTTTCATTAATAATTAATAGATCATCGTTTCCTTGAGTGATCCAATTTTTAGCATTTACATTACTCCGAACCGATTCTAAACTTAACATTGCGTTGAAAATCTCTTTCTGATCGATCTGTCATCTAATATGAGATCATCGAGTGAAACTTACCATTACTAATCTAAAAACTATTACCGTTTGAGGTTACAGGAAATCAAAGTTGGAAGTTAATATTTCACTTTCGATTAAAACGTGAAATTATAACGGTATAATAACAACCCCTAAAAAACTTACATTAAGTTGAAACTTGCATCAAGGGAATATTTGCCTAGAGTGGAATTAATTAAAACGGAAAGGAAAAATTAGCTGAAAAATGGATCAGTGGTATTAGCTGCAGTATCCTTACTATTATACCAGAAGTTATTTGAGCAATTGTTATCCAAACCCCTCTTTGCCATGTTTATAATTAGCTGGGTGATTAGTAATTCTACTTTTATGCCTTGGTGTCCAGAGAAATGTTTTGTGTAAGTGAAATATGTGTGGGCGTAGTAGACATGAGCTAGGGCTGTGGGGGCGCTACTCCTCATACACCAGTACACTTCTGGCGACCCTTATTTTATGGGAAAATGGAACAATGATTTTCGCGGCCATGTGTATAGTTATTTTCTAATATTCTCTATTCTAGGACGGTCTAGACTTCCTTAAAATAAAATAAATACTAATGGATCCTACATCCAATTATGGCCATGCATCGAAAATTTAATTTTTTCAGTGTCGCATTAAGAAGTTCATGCATATTAAAGGATATTTGCGGTCACGTGTATACCTATTTTGTACTATTGTCTAACTAGTACAGAATTCTTATACTAGTAAAAAATATAATGTCGTGGTTTATTTTTTACGAAAGTATTGTGCATTCTTTTTTTAATAGCTAGTAAGCAATGTAGGTTGTGTTGTGAAGGTGTGTGTGTGTGTGTGTATATATATATATATATATATATATATATATATATATATATATATATATATATTATATCACCTAGGATATTTTTGTTGAGCATTTATAAAACTAATGGATTATATATTTATAAATTATTAATTTAGAAATTCTCTATATAGTAACTTCAAAATTTCTAATTTAATATTATGAAATATTATAGTTTTATAATTATTATTAAACCTACATAGAAATGTGGACATCACATCCCAATCACACGATATGTATCATTAATTATTATTATATATTACGTGAATCATTTAATCCAAGGCATATGGTAGGAATATTCATAATGTCTCTCAGTAAAATTGTGTTTCAGACATAAAGAATGAGTATAATTATTGGTATTACCAATTCTCCTGAATTGAACAGTAGCCACCAGTACCACCACCACCCCTGAAATTTATAACATAAAAACTCCTTACCTGAATATTGAACTGGTTGACCTGTAACAAAATATATGAAACGATTAGTTTAATATCTCATTGTATTGTATCATGTTAAAAAATAATATTGATAAATATTAATAATTTCTAATTATTCCTCCCACTATTTCAACTAAGTACAAACTCATTCCTCAAGTTGCATAAAATGGCATGAATCCACTTGTGAAACATTATTGCTAGTTATAGTGGTCAGGCATATTAAATTCCTCAAAAAAATCTAATTACTGACAAAAAGGGAAATTAAAATATTATATTTTGTATTTATTATTGTATAATTGTGAGTGTATATTGTAACTATTGTATATATTATTGTAAATAAAGATTGTAATTATTATTGTATATATTATCGTAAATTAAAACTGTAATTATTTTAATTGTTTAACTGTTTTTCAGTCAAATTCATCTCTCTATTATTTTATATATAAAAAATATAATTAATATATTTCTTCTGCCTGTAAACTAATATATTTTTGATTGTACAAACATCAAAATTAGATTATTCTGACACCAAATGATTCAAAGATCTTTTCCATCAATTTAATCTGAAATTTATATTAGTTAAGCTAATATTTTATTGTAAATTTGAGAACAAAGAATAGAATTTTTGAATTGTAATTTTATTCCCCCTTGAAGAAAGTTTATTCCCATCTTGGAGCAAATTTTCTTGTGGAACAATTTGAAAATATAGGAAAGCTATCCACGATGTGTGCCAGTATAACTTATATAAGTATAATTAAGTACTATAAACTATAATGGAATCAAATAACAAACTATACAGTGAAAATGTAGAGCATGAAGAAATTATTGCAATGCCAGATTGATAGCCCACTAGTAGGAGAAATTGAACACTCCATTTAAACATTAAGAGACCTTTTCGACAATCCACAATAACCCAAAGAATAACACTACTGGAGCTATAATCGCACTCAAATATCAGAACCAAAAATTGGAACAAAAGTACTACGTATTACTAGTGGACATACTCATTTTAAAGAATTCAAAGAGCAGCCTTATTTATTAAAATGGTAAAAGACTGATATAATTTTCATTAAAACATATTTATTATAACCCAACAGTAGCAGTAAAGAATAAGAAATAAACAGAGGTGTATTTCTTATTTGAAGAAAGTAATGTGGATTCTATAGTTTAATAGTTAGTAAGTAAGTAATGTAGAGCATATTGTTAAAATATATAAAGGGAAATATATTACATCAGCTAGGATATTTTTGTTAAGCATTTATAGAAATAATGGGTGCTATATTAATAAATTATTACTTTAAATATTAACTACAAACTAACTTTTATATTCCTAATATAATGTTATGACATATTATATTTTTGTAATTATTATTTAACCTACATACACGTATGGACATCACATCCCAATCACAATATATATATATATATATATATATATATATATATATATATATATATATGCATATAATTACATATGTATGATTATGTATTATTATATATGTTACATTAATTGTAACTTTGAAACAGTGCAATCAAAATCATTTAATTCAAGGCATATGATACACCTATTCATAATGTGTTGCAGTAAAATAATCTTTCAGACAACAAGAATCAATATAATTATTGCTATTTCAAAGTCTCCTGAATTGACCACCAACAATCCGGAAATTTATAACATAAAAACTCGTTACCTTGATCTTGCAGTGGTCCACAGTGAAGAACCATGTTTCTTCACGGTTTAAACTTTTTAACACCAATGTTCAAACTTGCACATTTCAATTTAGAGAATAAGGAGACAGTGCCACCTGCAACAAAATATTTAAAATGATTAGTTCTCAAACTTATGAGTTAGTTCTCAACAATGGTGAGTGATCTCATTGTATTATAACATGTGAAAAAATAGTATCGAAAAATGCTAATGATTTGTATTTAATTCCTCCTATGATTTAACCTAAGTATAAGGTTATTCCTCAAGTTGCATAAAATGGCATTAATCCACTTGTGAAACATTATTGCTAGTTATAGTGGTCTGGCATCATGAATTATAAAGTAAAATCTAATTACTGAGAAAGGGGGAACTTAGTATATTGAGGAAATTATGTAGTTAATTACTGTGCCATTTTTTCAGCTCTCTACACTCTATAAGATTATCGTTCACTATCAAACAACATAAATTGTAATTACCATAAGTCTCCAGAAGAACATTTCTTCGCGTTTTAAACTTTTTAACGCCAATATTCGAACTTGTACATTTAGATTTTGAAAATAACGAAACGATCCGATTTGGTTTTCCCGAACGGTGAATTGAAACTAACCTGAACGGATTTTCGGTCTGCGGTCATGTATTAATATCTACAAATATATATCTACTAAATTGCACTTATTTCGCTGTTAATTTCTTACGTCCTATTAATGAACTACTTTTAAACAATTATATCACTATAAAGATATTTGTACCAAATATTAAATGTAATAACTGTGGAACTACATTTTTGACTGTAGTAGCGTTGCGTCCGCCATCTTACATCCCCCCCCACCGTCCACCAAATATATAACTCAAAACCTTTCAGATCTTTCAAGAAGGTTTTTATATATTAAAAGTCTAAAAATATTAATGAATAAAAGAAACCAAAATTAATTAATTAAATAAATAAAAAAAAGTTCCAGGACTGCTTGGGAGAACTGCAAAAATTTATCACTAAATCTTTCAGCTTCTGAAAAGAACTTTTTTTGATCATTCCAAAAGGATTAAACCGAATAAATATATTTTTAGAATTCTTTTCATTTTCCAGGTTTGATGCCAAGTGCGATACAATTAAAAATATTAATAAATCAATGATGTTTACAATTCAGTACAGTAGACTTATTCATTGGGTTATTGTGGATAGTTAAATGGAGTGTTAAATTTCCACTTCTTGTGGGCTATCAAGGCATAAAGGAAAATTAAATTTAAAAGGTTGAAAACCTTGTACAACTATTACAGTTTTTTTTTTGTTTTTATAAATTGCATTGGTTGTGATTTAAATGATATTCTTTCATCTTTAGAATAAGCAAGATATTAGTTTATTATTTGAATTGATTATTAGAGAGATTTTGAAATAAGACAAAATAAAAAATATGAAAACTGATTATAGGCTTGATGACGTAAATACAGAAAACTATTACTAGAAATGTTAATATTTTACAATATTGTTTTATTATTATTAGTTAAATCATGTTTATTTGGCTAGAACTAATTCAGAACGTATAGAACATATTTCATAATGGGCTGGCCACTGTTGGTCAGCCTGGCTTAGTTTTCCGAGAGCAATTTCATCCTCTGTACGTTTTCTGTCCAATTTTGTCTGAATTAAGTTTAGTTTATATCATTCGCTTCTTGTTATTGTTTCGTGTGTGCCTAAATGTCGTGTTGGTTTGATTGTAATATAGAATTTATTGTAATAGTCGTTAGTAATACGCAAAGTATAGTTGAAGAGAACCCACAGTACCGGGTCATTGGGAGCGGTACCTTGGGGGAAAGTTTTCGGTTATATTAAGTTAAGCGAATTAAAATTCGCAGTAGTACAAATTCTGTAGCTATCTCTGAATTAGTGCATTTAAAATAAGTAAAGGCCTATATCTTTATACACCTCCTGAGTTTATTCTATATTCGAATATTCCTTTGGGCCGTTTGCTTGAGTTTCCTAAGATGGCGCTGGCTGCTGGCATCCCCGTACAATTCGAAAATCGCGTAATTCGTTAGTAGATGTTAATATTCTAAAGTGTAATCTGTGTTAACGTTTGTGAAAGTGAAACAACCGACCGCTTCATCTGATGTGGAAACATTTCCGACAACATCTCTTCGTGGTATGCTTTAAGTTAAAAATTAAATATAACCTTCATTTGAAAGTACCAGTTTTTTCAGTTTCAGGGATAATTACATTATGCTAATTTAATCAAGTTAAAGTCGCCTATTATTTATAAGAACTATCAGGAATCTAAACATTTATGGAAATTCATAAGACTTTTACAATAAAAAATTGAAATATGCCAACAGGTTATGCATGCAAATCATAATAGTCATATTTTAATACCATACAATATCAGCTTTCTTTATGTCTGCAGTTAGTGTACCTCTTCAAAGTGACACTGCCCCACTATTTACTGTTAAAAATAACAAAATTATTAGATATTTAAAAAATAAATGACATGAATTCTGTCAACGTATATACATCATTATTTATATCTTAGTTATAAGTTTAAATATATGTTAGTTGACTAATATTTTATTTTAATTTGTTTCAGGCCTAACTGTTTCACCTCTGACCAGTCAACATAGCATCTTGCAGTAACACAAGGTAAGCTAATACATTCAATACCTTACTTCCATTTAATTAATTTAATAGGATTTAAATTGATTTTAACTATTATTTTAATTTAAAATTATCTTCTACCAGCACTTTTGCATACACCATGATACTAACAATTCTAACTGTGGGAATTGAGTGTCCAAATAATCCTACAATTCTATATTTTAATTATTATTCAATATTAAACTAAGTAGATAATAGCTTTGTCTACACATATACCAACTTATATGTCATATCCTTCCAAATCAATAACATTCTATAAAACTGCTGGTCACGGGGTCGGGTCAAAGGTCAGCAATGTTTTACATTAGTTTCCCTTTCTGTTATTTAAATATTATAATTTAATAATTTACATTAAAGCTTTTTTGAACTAATATAAAAGCATCCAACAGATCATACATTAATGTTTCCCTTTCTCAGATATTTTTAGTATGAGCTAATTGCTTTGAATTACTTTAGTTAATTGGTATAATTGATTTAATTTAGAGCCTTTCATCCTCAGATATAAGGAAAATATAATTTCACCCTGTTATTGTAATGAAGTTTTATATTATAGTAAGGTTTGGTAATTTTAAACAGGAATATTAGTTCATAATGAAGGATCAAGGATGACTAAATACGAATTTCTAATAATTTTATTAGAACATATTTAATGAAGTATTAATACAAATTGGTAGTTTTAAAGTTTCGATGTTATATAAAAAATTTGTGTCATTGCACAAATAACTGTGAATGAATAATGTCTTTTGCTTTCTCAATCACACATACTAAATCACAAATTACTTGTTGTACAATCCTAAAATTCACTTCCTTAAATAGGTATACATAAATAACTTAGACTACTGTCAACCTAAAAAAATAGAAATATCATATACAGACAGCCTAAATGTTCGAGTGGCAGAAGTTATACACTTGTGTTTATAGTATATAATTTTAAATAAAAAAGCCATCTTCTACTAATCAAACTATTTAGGCTGTGATATAATGGTGCCCAATTAAATAATATAGTAATAGGTTTAGGAAACAGTTGCATTTTTACAAGTACAACATAAGTACCAGCCAACATAGAATGGGCATATTCATGGAGGGGACCCTCCGTTTAGCAATAAATTACATAAGTTCATTTTTCAATAAAAAGTCAGTCATCAAAATTATAGCCAATATCACATAGACGTGTTTCAGTCATTGGCTGTTGAGCTGTGAAATGGCACTTTTAAGTTCTGCATTGAATTTCATCTTCTGCTGACAGCAGCTGCATCCATAACCTGCCTTAATAATTCTTCCTGCGGCCCACAAACTGTTGGGTCACATTTCATTTGTCCGTTTGCTCCACACCTGAAATGAAACAAATATTTTTTATTCATTAGAAAATATATAGAAAAACCCTTTATTTAGTAAAATAATTTATTTTCTACCTATTAGCTACAACCGATTAAATTATGCAAAATTGAAATTTTAAAATTACTATCTGATGATAGTAGTGAGGTCAAGATGTGTTAGCTAATTTGCTTTTGTGTTTGAACACAGCTCACAATCTATGAAAATAGATGGCTAATGTTTTGTAATGAAAATATTCTCATAAATTCATATAAAATTCCAAGTTAAGTGAACATAATAAGGAAAATTTCTAGGAGACACAAATGATTAATAATAAGTGGTTTGCAATTATGCCTTTCTCAGTTGGTATGAAATGTACATTATACTTTATTTTCAATGAATAAAGTGTATCCTTGAAGTTGAATTCTTACCTGCATTGTAAGCAAGGTCCGGATGTTGAGCGAATTCTTTCTCCGACTCGATAAGCTACTCCTTTGACTTGGCAACCTGCACGAACCGCTGCCCCTTTGTAAGCATGAGGGAAGAAATGAGGCGGTAGGGTGGTAGTAGTCGTCGTTGTCGTGGTAGTTAGATTAAGCATAGTTGCCATTGAGACATGACATTCATATCTTGGACAACAGAAACCCTTTATTGTTTCTTGGTAACATCCTTGGATGGGAGGGGGGCAACTTTGCTGTAGGCATATTATGTCACTGCGGAAGCAGAAACAGAAATCACATGGGTCATCTCTTGGAATTTGTTGAGCCGAAAGATACACTTTTCCACCGTATCTGCAGGTTCCTGGCCCATAATTTCCATTTTCGTCATCTTCTTCATCGTAATCTTGCTCTGGGCCGGACGGGTATTGGAAGTCCTCTGGAAGATGAGGAACTTGTGTTGTGGGTTGTAGCTGGTCATGTGGTTTCTGGGACCAGATAGGAAACAAAGGACCTGCAGGATGATGTGTTCCGTGTTGTGAATAAGATGGTCTCTCACCATATTGTGGCCTGTCTGTATGTGGTGCAGAAGCAACTGATTCAGTTGGGAATTGAGAAAACTCTGAAGTGTTTTCAACATGACTTTCTGTTGGGTGAACTTTATTTGGTAAACCATGAGTTATCGGTTTATGGGTAGTAACATCAGACTCAAGTAAGTGGGTCGAATTTTGTAATACTTCTGTTACAGTGTTTATTCCTTCAGGAATATTCACCAAGATGGGTTCCCCAGAATGAATTCCAGTGATGATTTGGTGCAAATTTATGCCATCTTGTGGGCTTCCACTTTCATCCTGTGTTATAGTTGTAGAACTGGTATGTTGTCCTATGTATTCTGAATTGGGCGATTCATCATTTGTTTGAGTATTAGTTTCAGATGTTTGACCTAATGTTGTTTCTGAGGATTCCACTGAATCAATATGCTGATTAGACTGATCTATAATTGGATCAGAAGCAGGTGTACTGATGTTTTCATTTGTTTCTACCTCTTCATGAACTGTTTCTTTGATGTCATGGTGAGATTCAGTTGTGTCATCAGTTGATCCAACAGGAAGTGCCTCCTCATTTGATATAACATCAGTGTGAGGTAAATCGTGACTTACATTTATATCTTCTGATGATACGCTGCTTATGGTGGTATAACTAGTATCAGTAACATGAGGAGCTGTTTCTTTGTTATCATTGGGGTTTTCAGAACTTTGGTCATCCGAAATAGATTCACCTGACTGGGTTACAAATTCATGTTCAGGTAAGATTTCTCCATGCTCTTGTGAAGGAGTTAAATTATCTTTTATTGCTTCTTGATGGTCATATACCTGATGGTGTTCTGGTTTCTCTAAATCTACATGTGATTCTGGTCCCTGTGTAACTAGATCATCCTGACTAACTGCCTCATGAGGTTGTCCACCACTTTCATGAATGTCTTGATTGCCAGAAACATCATCAATGGCCTGAGATGCAGTCTGTGATAATTGTGGTCCTTCAGTCAATGTTTGATCGTGTTCATATAAGTGTTCCTCAGGTGTGTCACTAACTGGATGACCATGCTGCCCTTCAGCAACAGATGATGTTTCTATTTCGGGCTGTTTAGAAGTTTCAGTGCTATAGTTGTAAGTTTCAGTCCCTTCATGAACATCATCTGAATGTTCAGGAACTGCATGTTCTGAAGTGTAGTCCTTCACAATGTCACCCTTTACTGTTGTAGAGCTAGAGCTCTCATCTACAACTGAGCTTGATACCGCAGAAATGTCTCCTGTTGATTCCTCAGTGTTGTGTTGCTCTTCAGAATACAGAGGAACTTGTGTTGTAGGAATATAATGGTCTGGAATGTGTTCATTCATAACGGCAGGTACTTCATCTGAATCGCTAACTTGAGATAATGGTTGCACTGTTTCATGGTGATCAGCATTAGTAACTGATTCATATTTCTCAGTATGAGACTGCTGCGTTGTATGAGATTGGTCATCATGAACCTGATGCTGAGGTACATTTTCTTCAAAATCTGTATTTCCTTGATGGTGAGAAGTTTCTGAATCAAGATAATGTTCTGATACTGTATCTTGATGGATATTCTTATCAGTTTCGGTCGAGATTTCTAGATTTGATTCTGATTCGGGTTTAAGAGTTGAAATAACTTGGTGTGCATCCTCATTAGATTCGGGTTGTATTTCATCAGAATGAGAAGACGTCATGGCAGATGATTCGGTATAATGTTCATGATGTTTTTCTGGGGCTAATGTAGGTAAATCTGCATGTTCTGATGACTGCTGAGCCACGTGTTCATATAAGCCTGTATGTGTTTGATCTTGTGAACTTTCAGTAGGTGAGGGTTCATTTTGCTCAAAGGAGGTTTGAATATGATCATGGTGAACATTTGTGGGTTCCTCTTCTATAGAAATAGTAGACGTTTGTGACACTGTATCATGATCAACGTGCTCTTTGTGTGATGTTTCGCTTGAAACTTCAGGATGTTGTGTGGTATATGAGCTTTCATTACTCAAGTGTGAAATTTCATCATCACTATTTGTGCTACCAGGCTTCTCAGTTGGTGTCATGATCTCTCCTGTATGTTGAACATCGTGAGGATATTTTTCAGTGGCATGAGTTGGTGGTAGTTCATGTTCACTTTGGCTATCACCTTCCTGAATATGTATAGAGTCTACATGTTCTTCTTGAGGTGTATGATGATAATGACCAGAGCTTTGTTCCTCGGAATGATCAATCTTTTGATCTGATGGGTGTTGGTGTCCGTTTTCATTGCTCATTGCTGATTGATCTTCAGTAGTCACATCAAAATGGCCTTGCAAATTTGCAACTTCTAATTTGTGAATACCAATGTTTGAACTATAATCTTCAGTATAATAGGTATCTTCTTCTTGGGAGTTCAAATTAGAATGGGCTACATCAGATTCATGGTCAGCATGAATTTGACTTGGAATATCATGGTCCTCCATATGAGTTTGCAGTATTTCACTTGTGTCATGACTTTCAATATGCTTATGTGAATCATCTAGGTTTAATGGGGCTGAATCAGTAGCATATTTTTCTTCTTCAGGTTTCTGTGAGATGCTATCTAATGATCCAGAATGTTCATCCGAATGACTGATTTGTGCTTCATTGATAACATGTTCTTCTGACTGATCACCTGTAACTTCGCTTTGTTTATGTCCTTCAAGGGTGTCATGTTGACTTTCATATTTATTGGTGATTTCATGAGTAGGTACCTGTTCTGTTTCATGTTCTGAAATTTCATCATGTTTCTCAGTTTCAGTCACAGTTGATTGTTCCACTTCATGCCCTTCATCATGGTTATAATGTTCTGTAATTACAGTCTCATGTGCGGCATCATCAGAATTTTCACTTGCTTCAGTATGAGCTTCGTGCACATGTTCTGATGTATCATGTTCAGCATCACCTGTTTGAACATGATCTTCAACTTCATAATGATGAGTGCTATGTGTATCATCTGAGGTTCCATGTTCAGCATCACCTGTTTCAACATGATCTTCATGTTCATCATGATGAGTGCTGTGGGTATCATCTGAGGTTCCATGTTCAGCATCATCTGTTTCAACATGATCTTCATGTTCACTGTGATGAGTGCTATGGTCATCATCTGAGGTTCCATGTTCAGTATCACCTATTTCAACATGATCCTCATGCTCATCATGATGAGTGGTATGGGCATCATCTGAGGTTCCATGTTCAGCATCACTTGTTTCAACATGATCTTCATGTTCATCATGATGAGTACTATGGGCATCTTCTGAGGTTTCATGTTCAGCATCACTTGTTTCAACATGATCCTCATGCTCATCATGATGAGTGCTATGGGTATCATCTGAGGTTCCATGTTCAGCATCATCTGTTTCAACATGATCTTCATGTTCATCATGATGAGTACTATGGGCATCTTCTGAGGTTTCATGTTCAGCATCACCTGTTTCAACATGATCTTCATGTTCACTGTGGTGAGTGCTATGGTCATCATCTGAGGTTCCATGTTCAGTATCACCTATTTCAACATGATCCTCATGCTCATCATGATGAGTGGTATGGGCATCATCTGAGGTTCCATGTTCAGCATCACTTGTTTCAACATGATCTTCATGTTCATCATGATGAGTACTATGGGCATCTTCTGAGGTTTCATGTTCAGCATCACTTGTTTCAACATGATCCTCATGTTCATCATGATGAGTACTATGGGCATCTTCTGAGGTTTCATGTTCAGCATCACTTGTTTCAACATGATCCTCATGCTCATCATGATGAGTGGTATGGGCATCATCTGAGGTTCCATGTTCAGCATCACTTGTTTCAACATGATCTTCATGTTCATCATGATGAGTACTATGGGCATCTTCTGAGGTTTCATGTTCAGCATCACTTGTTTCAACATGATCCTCATGCTCATCATGATGAGTGCTATGGGTATCATCTGAGGTTCCATGTTCAGCATCATCTGTTTCAACATGATCTTCATGTTCATTGTGATGAGTACTATGGGCATCATCTGAGGTTTCATGTTCAGCATCACCTGATTCCATGTGAACATCATTTTTGTCATCATGTGTGCTATGAGTATCATCAGAAGTTTCATGTTCAGTATCGCCTGTTTCAACATGAGCTTCATACTTGTCATCATGGATATCAACTGGTTTACCAGACGTTTGATGGTCAACCTCACCTGTTTGGGTTCCATGTGTCTCATCAGATGTTTCTTGAGTGGTATCACTATGACCTTCATGTTCTTCATTCTGTATTTCGTGCACATCATCAGAGGATTGATGTTCAGAATCAAATGTTTCAGTGTGCGTTTCATGGGTATTGTCAGATGTTTCACCTTCAATATTACCTGTTTCATCATGAGCTTCATGTACGTCATCAGAATTTTCATGTTCCACATCTCCTGACACTTGTGGATCATGTTTGTCATCATGTGTGCTATGAGTGTCATCAGAAGTTTCATGTCCAGTATCAGCTATTTCTGTGTGAACTTCATGTGTTTCATCAGAACTTTCATGTACAATACCAGTTTCAGGATGGTCTTCATGTTCCTCATTAGAAATTTCGTGCGTATTGTCATGAGTTTCATCTGTGTCACTAGGTGTATATGTCTCATCATGGATTTCCTCTGTACCATGAGTTGTATGTGACTCATTATGAGTTTCATCTGCATGTTGAGTTATATCTGCATCATGTGTCGCATCATGGGTTTCCTCTGTGCCATGAGTTAAATGTGTCTCATCATCAGTTTCTTCTGTCCCATGGGTTGAATGTGTCTCATCGGTATTTTGAGGTATATGAGCATCATCATGAGTTTCATCTGTATCGTGAGTTATATGCACCTGTTCTTGAGTTTCGTCTGAACTCTTGGTATCATCATGAGAGCCGTGTTTTTTGTCGGATGTTTCATGATAGTCATTAGCATTTTCAGGAGATTCATGCTTGTCATCATGTGTTTCATGTTTGTTATCAGAAACTTCATGTTCACTATCTGCATTTCCACTGTTTTCTTCAGTCTTGTTGTCATCAGAAACAGCATCATGACTCTCTTCTTGGCCTTCTTCAACATCTGATGATGAATGAGGAATTTCATGAGTACCATCATGTTCTAAGGTATGTTCATCATGAGTTTCTGATGTCTGTTCATTATAATGAATTTCTGGGGCTTCGCTGACTTTTTCCATATTTTGTTGCTGGTCAACTGGAACATCTTGTTCTGCATCATGTTCGTGTGAAATATCATTTTCTACACCACCATTATGTTGTTCTGAGATCTCATTTAAAATGTGTTCATCTGAAACTGATCCAACTGCATCATGATCTTCAGGAGCTACAGGTGTATCCGTAGAAGACTCATGATATTGTTCCTGGTTCTCAGCACCTTCTTGTACTGTATGTTTTTCAGGGACCTCATTAAGGACATAATTGTCTTCATCATGGTGTTCTAGAGTATGCTCAGGTTGGTGTTCTTGTGAGACATCAATATGTTGCATTCCCTCAACTTTTTCAGGGGTTTCTGTTCCATCATAAGCCTCAGTGTCATGTTTATCAAGTGCTTCATGGATACCAACATGATCTATTTCTTGACCTTCTGCTACTTCATTGACAGTCTCTTGGTCTTTGTCTGTTGGAGGTCCATGTGTTGTTGTGATATCATGTGACAAATCACTTCCTTCTTCATTTATATTATGGTGTACAAGGTGTTCTTCACTTAGGTTGTCATGCACTGCTTCATTATCTTCTGGTACAGTATTAACGAGTGTATGTTCAGTCTGATATTCTGAAACTCCAGTAGGATGTTGTTCTACATGTTCTTCTTCTGAAACTCCATGATGTGGAGCTTGTGACTCTTCATCCCCTTTATGAACTTCATTTGAAACACTTTGTTCTGGGTCATGTTGAGTTACATCCACATCTCCATTTAGGTTTTGTGAAATTCCCTCTTCATGCTGATTGAAACCACTCTGGCTTTCATCATTGGAATCATTATTCTGTCCAAGAATTTCCTTATTGTCGGAATATTCATTATTTGCTTCTGAATCACTGACACCTGGAATATTATCACCTTCATGTACTGGAGGATAGGTAGGACTTCCATCATAGGGAGAACCACTTCCTAAGTCTGAATCTTCTTGCATTTCTTGTTGGACATGGTGCTGGACTCCATGATCATAGTGTTCACTAACTGCTTCTTCATGTTTTTCAGGTAACTCATTGGTAATAGAGTGTTCAGTATGAGAAGCATCAGTTGTATGTTGTACTTCTTCCTCGTGTTTGTCATCAGATAAGTTAATACTTTCGTGTTCTTGATTAATTACCTCTGAAGTTTCCACTGTCTCCTTTTCTTGTTCACTCTCTTGATTTTCAATAATTTTTTCATCTCCGTGATCTTCAGGTTTCTTGACTGTTTGATCACCTTCCTCATTAATTACAGTATCTGGATTTTGTGAACTCTGAATTTCATCATCCACAGTGTATGGTTTGTCAGTACTGGAACTAGTAAAATCTTGATCTACTTGACCTGCCTCTGATTCATTGCTACTGGATGATTCCTCATGTTTTTCTACATCTGGAGTGCTACTTGGGGCATAGTGTTCTTCATTATTTTCTGGACTTGAAATTACAGTGGTGGCGTGCTCTGTTTCTGAATCAATTCCTGGAGTTATTTCACTTTGACTATCTTTTTCCTCATTATATTTATGATGATCTAAGTGGTCACTTGGAACAACAGAAGGTGCAGTTGATATGTCTGATTCAGTGTGGGACTCAGTATGGTGATGTGTTTCAGATTGTTCATTAGACTGCTCATGTGGGTATGCTTGAGGAACGTGGTAGTTTGAGTCTTCATTTCCTGTCTGTGATACTTCATTAGCATTGAGCTTCTGAGTTTCTGACAAATCAGAATCATGACCTGGAGCAATGTCTGTACTTTGAGAACTGTGATCGGAAATATCTCCATCCAAATGAACATTTGCTTGTTGTTCATCATCAATAGATGAGTGTGGTTGCTCAGTAGACACATTAAATTCTTTATTTGGCTCACTATCTTCCTCTTGTGGAAGTTTATTTACATCATGATTAATTTCACTAGATTGTTCTTGCAGAGGCGACTGAGTGATATAATGACCTTCCTCCATTGCACCAGCATGGTGGAGTTCTACTTTGTCATCTGTGGTTTCATGAGTTTGTTCCCCAGGCTCCTGAGTTGATATATGGTCAGATACTATTGGTTTACTCTCTGTAGGGAAAATTATGTTATCATCATGCTCTATAGAATGTTCAGGTTTTTCACTGCTTTCTGAGTGTTCATGGGTTGAAGAAATCTCTACTACTTGGGATGATATATCAAGAGGATTTTTTGAATGTTCTGGAGAATATGTCCCAGTCTCATCTGTATCTTGTTGGCTAACAGTTGTTTCTAATACTTGATTAGCTATTTCTAGTCCTCCAGTATGTCCATGGGATGAGTCTTTATGCCCATTTTCCTCTTCAATATTTTCTTCTACTGAATGTTCAGTACTTGGATGATGTGGGAAATTACTTTCATGAATTCCTTCTAGTGATGCACTATTATCTTCAGGTTGATTTGTTTGTTTCTCAACATTGACATTTTCCTTATTGCCACTTTCAGTATCTTGAGCTGGGGATGCTTCATCGTGTTCATCTTTTGAAGATTCTGTACCTTCTTCTGCAGCTTCAGCCGCAGAAATGTTGTCTCCTGTATGAACTGAATCAGTTATGGGTGTGGAATCTTGATGTTCATCATTATTTTCTAATATATGCTCAGTAACAACTTCTGTTCCTAAATGTAAACTAGAATTAGATTCATAGTGATGTTCTAAGTTTCCATCAGTAGTGATATGAGGTTCTCCTGACACTTGTGACAACTGATGTTCAGTGACTGGTACATCATGATGTTCTAAGTTTCCATCAGTAGTGATATGAGGTTCTCCTGACACTTGTGACAACTGATGTTCAGTGACTGGTACATCATGTTGGGCTCCTGTGTTATCTTCATTGCTTGGCTCAGCTGAGTTTTCTGAACTGTGAACATCAACAGGAGCAATATTTTGAGAATCTACACCACTGGTTTCTTCAGTTTTAACTGGTTCCAGCTTTTGATCTACTTCCGTCTGATCTTGATGAATGCCAGCTTCAGTTTTATCCACAGATGAATCTTCTGGATGTGTCAAACTATGGTCTGATTCTTGTTCATTAATGGAATGAGATTCATGCTCTTCAGTAGAAGTCGAATCTCCACTACTCTGAGAAATGGTATTAGAATTTTGTGTTGTTTCATCTGTTTCCAAATTCAAAGGTGAATTTGTTGTTTGATAAATGAGATCATGGTCAGGCTTAACTGGCTCATCAACATGAGGGATATTGTGTAAATCAGTAGATAAATGTGCTTCATTTTCATTAGGTGTCAGAGAATCATGAGCACTGCCTTCAAATTCATCCTCATGATATACTTTCTGTGGGACATTGGTAATTTGTTCTATAGTAGATTCTTCCTTCTCACCCTCTGACAACTGGTTATGAATTTCCAAGGGGTCTGCAGGTTTACCATCTGTAAGAAAAAGTAAATTAAATGTTAAAACTTAAATATTTTCAATTGGAGCTAGATAGTTGTTCAATATTTTCTGTTCATAAGTACACACATGAATATTAACATATGTAGGTACTTTGTATGTGTGTGTGTGTATATATATATATATATATATATATATATATATATATATATATATACTATGTACTAAGAAAAATATAGACTCAAATATAATTTCTCTATAAATTTTACTGACCTGACATAACTACTATAGGCTTAACTGAATTAAATACTTTCTTTGAATTACAAATAAACTCTTATACATAATAGTCTAAGATGTGAACTAATAAAAATAGTCACAATGTATTACATTTTTTAACATCATTATCTAAGTGAATTATTTTAATAATTATTAATTTAGGTAATAATAATTTAAAATATATTACCACAAACATATGTTGGGCAGCAGGTGTCAGGTCCTTGGACAGGCATGCAGTTTCTGTAGTCTCCAGGGGGTGGGGGGCATTCAATCAGTTTGCAATGTACAATAGAATTCATACATTGGCAACTTGTTTGGCAAATATTAGATGTGGGAATATTAGCTTCGTTGGGGTATGTTATACCATCAACTAAGCAACTTCCTTCTCCAGGTATTATACCTACAGGACCTTGATTCGGTGCAGCATTATCTAATGGAGCTATAGCACCACCTGTATTTTCCACCTCGGGTATTTCATTTGATAACTTGGATGGTTGTTCAGAGTTAGAACTTACATCTTCATTGGGTATATCCTGCCCCTTTTCATGTTCATTGCTATGCAACTTATCAGCTGTAGTCGTTTCATCATAGTTTGTGGAAGGAATAGTTGTTTGAGTACCATGTGATTCCTGTGACTTTTGTGTGTCGTCATTTTCTTCTGATGAAACATTTTCTTGGCTCTCTTCAGAACTGTCAGTATGATAAGTCGGAAGTGATGTATGCATTTCTACATTTTCAACAGATATTTCAGTGTAAGTTCCTGTGCTATCATGTATTGATGGTACCTCTTGGCCATGTGACTCTGATCCACTCTCTACATGTTCTTCCTCTTGGTCCTTGTGTTCATCATGCACAACATGTTGATTCTGATCAGTTTCAGATGAACCAGTTGCTTCTCCTTGGGCATCATCTACTGAGTTACCATCCTTGTCAAATGTTGAGGGTGTTGGAGCCACAGAATCATGAGTTGTGTTATCTTGTTGAGTTTCAGGCTCAGTTTCTTCTGATGGTAGATTTGCCTTAGTTGTCAATTCATTTGATTCTGTGTTTTGCTGAGCCAACTGATCTTTATGCTCCTCATGAGCCGGTGCATGTGTTCCAGTTAAATCATTTATAGATCCTTGATTTTCTTTATCCTCATGTTGAACTTTGGTGCGATTGGCCGAAAAGAATTCAAGTGGTATAGTTCCATTTGCTGAAATCATGACAAGTTAATGTTTGAGAAATTCTGGTAAATGTGTTCATGAAGTTATAATACTTAACTTTACATTCTACTATGATTACACAATAAGGAAATTTGAATTTTTTAAATAGATCTTAATAAATACATACCACATTGGAATGTGCTTGGGCAGCACTGTCCAGGTGGAGGGGGTATAGGAGTACAATCTACACCTTCAAGTGGTGTACCACAATCTTGTACGGCACACACAATATCTCCTCTCATACAATAGCAATGTTCACAGGGTGCTTTTTGAGTTAGTTTCACCATTTCACCATCATGGTAAATCTGTCCTTCATGCTGACAGTCCATGGGGCCACCAGGTGTAGTTACTAGTCCTACCGTAGGCCTAGGGGTTGTCAGTACTTCTTCATAATCTAGAGAGAATGGAGTTCAGTTATCAATTTATGACAATCACTTTCATAGTTTGGGCATTGTATGCAATAACAAGTCAAAATTTAACAAGCAGTAAAACGCACCACAATCATATCTGACAGGGCAGCAAACTCCTTCTTGGTACACTGGTTGGCAACCTTCAACATTCAGGGTACATTCTTGCATGACACAGGCTGTATGATTTCTTATACAGTAGCACAGCTCACATGGTTTCTTCGGGTCTGAAGGTACCTATTTAAATATAACAAAGATGAAATTTTCAAGAATGCAAATTTCTATTTTTCTTGTACTCTTTAAGCATTTTCTCAAACTGTTTACATTTTTTTTCATAAACAGTTTACCTGTCACATTAAAAACATTATAATATCCTCACACCGGCATCCTACAACTTTTGTCTATATTGCTCCACATCATTTTTGATTTAGAAAAAATAACTGTTCATTTTTTGTTGAAAATTTTGATACAATTTTTAAATTACATTTGACTAAATTTATTTCTTAAAATGGTTAGTTAAGTGTTAATTTTCTAATGCAATACAATTACAGTAAAAATTCAAAGTCTCAGTTGTAATGGCCTCAAGGTTTAGGGATGAAATTATCAATCTTTTTCAATATCTATTGAAATCAAACCAATATCAATATTTAATTTTTTAGTTTTGTTTATTTTTATTGTCTTCAGTCATGTTCAACAGCTTTTCTTTTGAAACTTAATTACTTACTTACATTAAATGAATTTGATTTCAATGGGAAATAGTCTATGTTTAGTTGTACAATAAAATACATCACTGATGCAGAGATTTTTTGTACCTGTGCTCCATCAGGGTAGAAGGTATTGTTATCTAACATGCATCCATAGTTGTCTGGTCTTCCTAGGGCTGTTGTTGTTGTTGGTGGCTGTGTCGTGGAACTGGTCAGGAGTTGAACAGGAACTGAACAGTAAAAAACAACAATAATAACATCTTGAAATATTACAAAAACCACCAGATAGTATTCTGTAGATATATTTAAATGAGAAAAATATTATTACAACTTAGAATAAAATTATAATATCATAAAAATAATACCTTGAGGGCAAGTAATTACAGGGCAACATTGGTCTGGTTTTTTCTCAACTGTACAGTCCTGTCCAATCGCCTTGGTGAAGGGGCAGACCCTCAAGTAGCACATAAGCATGTGATTATGACATGTACAATTTAGGCATGGTTCATTGGTTAGGATTCTGTCTCCCTCTTCATAGTGTTCAAAATTGTAATAACATCCTCGAACTTCTGTAATGAGAATCATTTACTGGTTTATTATTTATGTAGGGTTGACAAATTTAATGTGGTTGACTGAAATGATTTAACTGTTCCTAATTGAATTAGTATATAATTTCCTTTAATACTAAAAGAAGCAAAAACGCTTGTTTTTATACATACCTGGGTATGGCTCATGTGCCTGTAATGCTTGAGTCCCATCTTCATAAACTGGAGCTGGAATAAATAATAAAAACATTATAATTTTAATATTGTTTGGTCAGAAAGATTAATGAACATTATTTGTTGAACAAATTAACAATTTCTAAGGCCTGTTTGAATATTTCATCAGAAACGTTTTGTTAATAACATTTTACAGTATCGAGAGTAAGTTTTATTTTATATTAAAACCAAGTCGATTTAAAACACTCAGTCAATTGTGCCCTCATTCAGGACTATATAAAAGACTTACTATAAATTTTGTTTCTAGATTGAGAGAAATTATTTTTCAACCTATTACCAACTAATTTGGTATTCAAATTTACAAGAATTTAAATTTTCCCATGTGATTCTGAAATGATCGGAACACTCTCTAGTAGTAAGGTCCTTTTACAACCGAGAGCAGATAGGCATGACCATGTATGAAACGACGGAGGCAAGGAAAATCTACTTTTATTAGAACCTTAATGTTAGAGTAATTGATTTCATTATATGTAAGATGTATTGCGTACGAATATACGAATGAGTGATTCGATACAATTCGCCGTCCGCTTAATATACTCGACGGGTGTGTCGATGCATCGGTGTGAATGTTATGTCTTCGTGTTAGGTGGGCACCTACCGAGGCGCCGGTACGCATTCCTACCGCCTTGCGGGGGCGTAAGGAGTCAGTCATCTCGAGAGGGCCGTACGTGCGAATAGGACGAATATCCACCGGGGCCGGTGCACCTGGCACCGCTCGGATATTACAGTCTCGCAAATAGAATCGTCCGCAGTATGTGCGGCACGTAGAGCGTGTGCGAGAGAGAGAGAGAGAGGGGGTGGCAGGGAGGAGGGTGGGCGAGCGGCGTCTACTACTAGTCGCACGCTCCATTTGGACTTGACAACAGGACACGTACATATAACACAAACCCCATAACCTCGGGGCCGCCGCCGCCGCCTCCTCCTCCGCATTCCTAGCCGCTCTTCGCCTATTGCATTTCACCTATTGCCACACATTTGCCCGATAAGCCGGTTCCGTGACGGCGGTCCCGATTGAGATTCGCCCTTGGAAATTATCGAACGGCCAATTAAGGGAGCCAATTTGATTCGAAGCACCTGTTGGCTGCTCGATGCTATAATGCTATTGAAAGTAATTGCCTTATATTAGCTGCGAATGCAGTCCAGTGTGGCACACGTTGAAGATATAGAGTTATTAATTGAGTTATTTTTTCGATTATATAATTAATTATGCAATCGAGTATATTAAGAAAGGCCAGCGGTCCCTATTAGCCCCAGGGTATGAGTGCATAACTCCTCCACAAGTGAGATCATTAGTACTGAAGGCGTCATTCACCTTAGAAATATTTAATAATCAATTTTATAATAATTTCCTTTATATATTGTAGCCGTGTACTCAAATCCATTCTCTATAGTGGCTTGTTAATGCCCCAATTAAATCGTCCAAATAATACAACATTACGAAAGGCTAAGAATTCACAGCCTTCTAATAAATGAAGTGGTGTATTTCGTTCGAATTGTTTTTCAGATTCCAATTCTTTAGAGCCCCTAATTTTAAAGCTGAACTCGTAAATCCCGCAGGAAATTTTACTCCCGTGAGAATCCAAATCGTCAGTCTCTCTGGGAGACTGTCTCGTAACTGCGCCCAACGAATTCGGCCGGCGTTGTTTTATAACGGGAGAAACGAACAAACGAATTATCGAGTCTTTTACAGTTTGAAGTTCGAGGATATAACGAGCGTTAGTTGAGCAACAGGCAGGGAGTTTATAAGGCAGTGAAGCACTGACCTTCCTCAATTACTTAGTGTGAATGGAATTATACAGCGTCTTTACTATATACCTTGTCTCTCGTTGGACATTATCGTTTTCATTAACGTTCTCAATTCGTTTTCATCTACTAAACTTAATTAAGAGTCACATTTCCTCGCGATTCAAGGTCTCATACTTCAACTAATTTGATCTTTGTTTCACTTGACATAAAATACACGATTTCACAACACGATTAGAAAAGTGTTATTGAACACGGAGGTAATTGTAGAATAATTATAATGCGATGAGTTTAACTGTTTTCGCAAAGGGTTTAGTGAAAACGATTAGCTGTTTTAATGTTTATTATATTATTGGGTTTGCATTAAGTTATAGGTACGATTAGTAAAAATCTTTGTTTGTCGATTAATGACTAGTCATAATTAAAAATTTAACTGTACTTCGACAGTGAATTGTTAATACAATTCCTCGGTCGACAAGGAGGAAAGGATGAAGTGGCTAAAATTGCGATAAAAAGAGCGAACGGGATTCGGTCGTCGTTTTTTCAAAGCCTTTAAGAGCGGTCGACGAACCCTCCGGGGGTCCTTTCCTCCCCTCCCCGCCACCGTCCACCAAGTCTCGTTTTTTGTCTTTTTTTTTGCGTTCTACCATATCGCCGTACTCCGGACGCAATAACCTTAGAATGGGACTTGATACCCGGCCAGGTAATAGGCGTTATAACCGGTAGGGTGAGAGGGCGGGGGCCGGAACTGGCCTCTCCCTGCATTCAGTTTACAGTTCAACAACTCGCCTTTTAAGAATTTGTCTTATGGAGCGTTAAAATAAATTAAATGATCGGTCGTTTTTTATTTAAACCCCTTCGGTGACCATTCGTTAACCCTGAGGATATTGGGTGGACGGGGGTTTGACCCCGATCGGGGCTCTGAAATCGCGAGAACGGCGTAACGGTGGCCGGCCCGAAGAGGAACCGGTCCGACCTTGGATGTCAGGTATTTTTCGAAGTTATATAATGGCGGTTGTCGCCTCCCTAACGACTTCCTCCTGAACCGGCTCCGGTTGTAGGGGTCAAGTCGACCGCTCCCCGCCGAGATTTAACCCAGGTCAAACCTCTCTCCCTCTCCCTCTCACTCCTCCATCCTCCCATTACCACTGCGCCAACGGTACCTGCCACGCTTTGCCCATCTGTCCACCCACACCCTCTCACCAATTTATTCCCTTCTCCCTTTTCTTTTTTTCACCCCTTATACTCTATCATCTCTAGTTGTACACGATACTTTGGTTTGTATTCTCCTTTCTAAAGCGAGAGCTACCCTCTGGACGGAAAGTAGTGTAACTGACAGTATGTGACGTCGAAAATATTGAAAAACAGACATAAATACGTTTAATCAGTTGATTAAAAGAAAATCATTATACATTATGCGGAATTCAGAAAAAAATTAGTTTCAAATGCTCCAAGACTAAAACAGGCTAAGTTACTAAAAATAATTTTGTTTCAAACAAGTCTATCTATAAGATAAGAAAAAAAATGAAACTTACCAGCTTCTACCGAGAAAGCCAGAAATAACAGTAGTCCGATGAGGCAGATACCATTCGTTTTCGAGAACGCCTCCATGGCGTTCGTTCGTTGTTTGCAACCTGAAATAGAAACAGTCTATTGTGAGTATTAAACGCATTAATTAAAGGGGTTACAAACGTTTCAAAGTGTAAAATAAAGAGTGAAAATATAATTTGAAAAATGTTTTATCGGGCGTAGGATTTGCTCGCTTATTATTTTAATGGAACCCGCGTTATTGTTTGCATAACCGGGTCCGAAGCGTAGCAACGATTCGGTAAAATGCGTCAGTTTCTTTCAGGAATCAGTCACGGCCCCGTAGAAGTAGCATACTGCCTACATACCGCGGGTCGGAGGAGGCCGTGTATAAGAAGTGGGAAGCGAGAGCTAGCGAGATGCCGGGTTCCATTATAATGGGCGAAATCGGCCCGCAAAAAATGCGACGACGAGAGGCTCCGAGGATTGAGGACTGGCAGCATAAGGCGGAACGTGCTGCTCTCCACTGGCCCAGTAACTGTCAGGGATGACCGACATCGGCGGGTGGGGGGCTAGGGGGGAACCGACGAAAATTCAATTGATAACTGGGTAAACATAAAGCGGGAGAACGGTACCCATGGCCCCATTAGGGCCGCCCAGCAAATTGCACACGACCACAAAACATCTGCATCTCCCGCAAACACCGCTAAACCGGCATCAACAAATTGCAATGGTCCCCATTTAGAAACGACGACCTTTCGTCTTTACTCCTCGAAATAATGACCTTACATTTATACTTTAAACTGTATTGCTTATATAAATCTGTATCCTTCAATTTTATCAGACCGTCGTATATTCGCTTTGTAACAGGATCAGTGGCGTACCATAGAATAATAAAAATAAAAACTACTGATAACTACAATCAGGGGCTCACGAATTAACAAATAAATTACCAATTTATTTATTGGAACTAACGGCTGGAAGTGTGGGTTGTGTTTACATAGACGGGAATACAACATTTCACGGAGACCGCAAATACTCTGTCACGGACTGTTGATTATGTAGTGCTAGTTTGGTTGGGTATCGTATTCCTCCTCCACCGACGGTTGCCTGTTTTAGGGGGCATTGACACACTGACACCAGTCTCCGGGCGAGTCTCGGTTAAGACAGCATAATTGGCGGTGGGTCCGGCGGGTGTATTCAAATTAAAATGGAGAAAGAGAACGGTAAGAAATAGATCGGTCGCGAGCGGTGGGTGAAACTGTTTCGTCTGGTAACGGCTAGCGTACGTATCGCGTATGAGATGTGGGTGGAGATCAGCCGGACCAGGGCCCTGTCAATAGGCGGGGAGATGTGTTCCCACGGCAACAACCCGCCCCGACTCCCGTTATATCCCACCGCTGGACATAACTGTGCACTCCCCATCGCACGCGGAATTTGCATCTATCTATACCGCTGCTCAGCATGAAACCGCCCGACGTTGTTTATTTCTACCTTTCCTCTCCCTAATTGGCTCGTTTGGGGGGCGGGGGGGATTTCGGATTTCTCTCCCACTATTCGCTACGATCGATCGGCCGACGGAAATAAATGCGAGGGAGGTTATAACTACGAAATAAGGTTAATTTGCATTTCTCAGTTACGAATATATACGGCGACGCCTGAAGGAATGTGGCGCCGCGAGGATTGACACTGTCGTGCGGGTCAAACTACTCCAAGCCCCTTCCTGAATTAGTTTAGATTAGATTTTTTTACGCGGGAATATTTTTCATAAATTTAAAGGTTGCCTACTTTTTTGCCTGAAAACGTTCTATATTTAATAGTTTCCTTTATTAAATCGATTTAATTTTTTCACCTAAAAACGACCTATGTATAGGGAATAATAAAATAAAACGAATCTCGCTTTTCCCTTCGATATTGTATTTTGCCGAATATTCCGGTGTTGAATGGGGGGGGGACCAAGAATACGGGGCAGTCTTCCCCGGTTTTATACATTAATAACGTTGGGAGTCCCTTCCCTCTCGGAAGGGAAAATAATTACATTTTTCATTTACGGCCTCACCGGGCGGGGGCGGAGGCACCGCCGAGCATCCGGCCTCCCCTTCCTTCATTTCCCTTCACTTATTATGTTAAATTTGCATTCGCGCCCTAATCCCTTATTTCCTCCGACTACCTTAAACGCTTTGAAGAATTTTTCCAATTTATTTCAATTAGAGCCCCAGTTTATTGCCCTCCGGCTATGTGAATACATAAGCCATATGCGTTGATTGTTTAACATTCCAGTTAAATATTAAAATTTACTTTCGTCATAAATGATCATACTAAAAAAATTAATTCGCTAACGCTTTTTTTTTATTTTGAAAAACCTCCTAGTTCGCACTAATGTTTCAGTGAAAATTTGAGATATTAAAAAATTATATTCGAAAAAGGGAAAACTGAACTGGGATGCCGGAAAACCTGGGTCGGTTTTTCAGTCAATCCCATGTTTCAGCTGACAGAGTTAAAAAAACAGCTTAAAACCAATACACGTTTCTTCCGATAAACATCCGAAGTTTCAAGCTCGCTCAGCCAGATTTGGTTAACCGCCGAACTCGTCAGAAACAACTCTCGTCCTCCTCCCCCCCCCATCTATTTGCCCGTCCCGGTCCATTACTCCTAGTGCAAACAGGTAAGTGCCGAACGAAACCGAGCTTTTAATGGGTGGAAAGCCGAATGCCAAACAGGCGGTCGCTGCCGCTTCGGCAAACATCGTTACCCTGTCCAAACAACAGAGCCAAGAGCAAACAGCGGAAGCTCGTCGATCAATGCCCCTCGGCGCTCGTGCCAATCCGCACTGCCCCAAAAGTATTTTCATTATTATTCCTGTTAGATTAGTCGGCCTGAAGTGAAATTCGTTGTAAATTTTTCGTCTGCAAATAACGGCCTTTCCATTTAGAACGTTGATCCGTAGTTGTATCTATACGAAAGGAGGAGTAAAATTCACTTAGCGGGGGGAAATTTACTAGGACGTTATTGTAATGCATACCTGGAGCCGGGCCGGCCAGGGCCATTGTCCGCCCATTAATCGTAGCGACTTCATCATAGTGCCCGGGCCCTCCTTTCTTTCTAAGGGATCTCGAACTAATGGACTGTGTGATCGTGAAAAATTACAAGTAATTTTTGACCCCGAAAGAATAACATTCATTCGGCGAAAAACTTTTCGCGAGACGCGAATACGTGTGGCCCGAAAGGAAGACAGAGACCCCCCCCCGGTCGTATTTTAAACAATGCGAACCAGGAAACAAACACGCCGAGGGAATAAAACAAACGGGCTTTTCAAATGCTATAATTTACAGCATCGGAGAGATACATAAATAATCGATTTGGCAGTATGTGTGCCCTGAGGGGGGGGAACAATGCCGTGGAAGAGATAAGGGCCTGGGGGCGGTCCATTTGCATAGTGGGAGGCGGCAGTCACGCAGTACTATCTTCTTACATGATATCCTCACTCTCCACCGATGCTTCAACCTGTACTTGTATATAATCCCCGTACAGGTTACTATTTATTCTCCCTCTACATGCTTACATACTGGCGCAACTTACCGCCCTTTCATAGGAACAAAAGGGCGCGATACGTCCAGAAATCGAACCGAACCAGAAAAAGCTGGAAGAAACAAAAACCCGGGGAGGGGAGGGGATGTTAATATTCCAAATAATCGCGGTTCCCTCTAAAAAATGATTTTTATGAGCCTTTCAGATTGTTAGAAGCCTGTTTTTACTGATATTAAAGCCTTCTACCCTTTCTTTATTAAGATTAATAATAGCAGCTAATCAACAAAGATTTGTCTTAACGCGAATTTTTGCATAATGTCAGGTTTCATCTATAAAATAACTTCATTGGCGCAATCGATTAGGCACTAATGCAAATGTATCATATTATTCTGTTAGTGAATTTGAAATATCTAATATGTTTTTGTGTATAGTTTCCGAGGGACAGACATAGGGTTAAGGAAACAGTGTAGGGATTGTAAGGGCGAGAAGATTATAACAGCCCTCGGTGGGGGACGGATGTGGAACAGAAAAAAATGTTCATTTATCACGAATAGCTCCCGATGTTGAATAGGTATGGAAGGTGGGACTGTAGGTTGTATTGTGGGGAGGAGCGAGAGAGCCTTCATCATCATAATGATAATCCAAACACATCGGAATCCTATTCAACGTCTGTGAAAGGATCGGTTAATGGACAGGAGGAGTCTGTGTTTTCTTCGAACGAATCACAGTTAGTCCTCGTCCAGCATTAAGCCCACTGACCCTGTACGCGCTTCGCCAGTGTGCTAAATTCCCAACAAATTACCGGAATAACAATTTATTTTCTAACCACGGCCAATTCAACATTTAATATACGCGATTGTTTTCCTCCTTAATTTTAAACACAAAATACCATTATACATGAACAATTTTACCCACTCTGTACTGTCGGATCAACCACATTAAATTCCATCTTATTGTGTCGAAAAATTATTCTATTTAGGACTCCAAACAATTCAATTCTCGAAACTGATGTAAAAAAATAGTTACACCAACGGTATATTTTAAGCGGGAAATGAAATGAACAACCGTTCGTTCGACGGCGGTGAATCGAGATGGTTATCGAAGAACTCGGTAAAGAATGCTGGGAACCCGAAATTAAAGCGAGTCGGTCATTAATGGACGGTCGTGAATATTAAGGGTCACCGAACCCCCGGGCGGTCGGGGAAAAATATTCCTTCTTCCGTTCAATTGTCCAAACATTTTAGTATCGCGTCATTAAAATTTATATGTCATAAGTTATAATGGCGGCAGATTAACGCGGCGGTCGGACGATCTGCGGTGCCGCTATACCGGAGGAAGAGGAAGGCGAAGGAAGTGCGAGAAGGAAGAGTGTTGGAGGGCCGCTCAAGGCCAGGACACCGCCGCGGTGGGAAACCTCCGCTCCTCGTCGCTCCGGTCCGGAAAAAACCCTCGAAATGACAGCAGAGCCCGCTCCCTCATCATCCTATTATCCGCTGCTACATTTTCCACGAGACCATTTCGCCCGGAACGGGCGTGCGACGTCCGGGGAGGCGGCAAAAACTTTCCGGCCAGGCCGGGGGGCCTCGACCGTGGTGTTTAGGAAACAATTATGGGGGGGGGACCGGTCTCCACAGCCGGAGATATAAATAGTGGAGCGCGATGCCCTCAGCCCGGATAAATGATGGGAATCAATTACGGCTTGGGACAAGGTCGCTCCCACTCCGATCTGTCTTAATATCAACCCGAGACAGTATGAAAAAGTGATCTGCAATTATTCTTCGCATTTAATTCTAACTCGTACCTGTCTAAACAATCGCATCCTCGTTAGAGGAACCGACAGCACAATGTACTGAGCGCCTTCGAGTTACTTCCACCGTTACCTTAGTATTTCTAATTTTTTAGTGTTCGATATCTGAACGGACTTGACGAAATCGTTACAGGAGGGTATGTAGGGGATTATTTTTTTTCGACCGTGAGCGAAACGCAATATACTGGGACTTTATTATAAGCGACATCGGTCGGGATGATTCATCGACGACAATAAGGCTGCAATAAACGGGCCCCGATGAAGTGTCTGCCCTCGGCTTTCCATCCACTGAGCCTATTCCATCGGCCTTATGGCGAAATTATTAAGCGGGAAACCGACGGGATTAGTAGTATGTGGGCGGTCGTGGGCCTTCCGGGACGCGGAGATTGAGGCCAGCCGCGCGAATTGGGAGGACACAGAGTCCTTTAGCGCACGTCCTCGCAGTGTCCATAATGCGGAAAGCATTTTACCCGTTAATCGGTGAATGAATCTGGCGTTCCTTCGAAATATCCGAAGATAATAAAAATCCTGTCGCAACGACCCGTCCGAGTGTTTAATTTCTTGTAGGTATAAAATTAGTATTCTTTTTAAGATAGCCATCACTCGCTTGTCAGTCTTAACCGTTTGCGGCTTCTCGTCGTCTGCAATAGCAGCCAATTAGTAATCAATATAGTATAAATAATATGGAAGTGATTCCGTGTGTAGTTTTGAAATTAAAGGCGATTTCATAGGCAGTGGCGTACAATCGGGCGTAAGGTCACGGCCGATAAATCGGCCCCTGAAAAGTGTCGCCTACCGCAGCTTCGTTTCATCGTCGGGAACCGAAATTGTCCTTTCTTCTGGCAAGGCGGAGGATAAATAAAAGAGTAGGGTGATGGAGGGTTCGCTAAATCGGCCCGCGTCCGCTCGTAGACACCCGTGAAATAATTTTACCCTCGGTGAATAGAGGACGACTTGCCAACTCCTCAGTGGTACCTGAGGCCTCTCTACTATAATGGGGCCCCCTCTTCGGTGGGATAGTGGGGAAGGGGGCGAGGACCCGCATATTCGTGTGCTTCTTCTCCGCTGACGATTCCCCCCGAAGATAATAAAATACACTTCCTCGGCCGAAGGCCACCATTGAAAAGTACAAGTTTTTTAAGCGTCGCACAATTAATTTTTTATAATTAGCCGAGGCGTCACGCCTCCGGCTTACGCTCAAACTATTGGAGAGACTAATTACGATTATCTCCCGAGATTAATAAATTAAAAGAAATATTTTTGAGACGACGATAACGTTTAATTAATTAGACACCCGTCCTGCATACTACCGGTTTTGCAAACTGACGGACGTTCTGAAATTGGCAAGACGTATTTTTCATCAGTTTCTTTTATATAGTAGGCAGTTTTTATTTTGTCTCTACCTTTTATAGGGATTATTAGGTAATCAAATAAATGGTTTATTATAAATGCTCTAACTTTTCCTAAAGTTCCCCTACAAGTCCTACACTGTACACTGTATATCGAGACAAAGGGGACAACAGGAACTGAATGACACGAAAGAATGAATCGGTGGGCGGGAGCCGGTATAAGGGCATTTCCCGTGTGGCCGGCTGCCAAATGTAGTCTTCCTTTAAGTCTGTGCTGGGCCGCTGCCTAGCCTACATATATTGTTCTGCCCAGTGTGTGTATGTGCGTGTGTGTGTGTGTGTGGGACACTACACGTGTACGGGACACACACACAAGCCCTGTTTAGGACTAGGCGCGACTTTCATCACACTTTGTGTCACCCTCACCGAGTAACCGAGTCAGGCAAAGGGGTTACGGGCTGTGAGGGCCCCGTCACACCCACTCTCGCCCACGGAAACTTTCATTTTTAATATTCCAGCCCCGGTACAAATTCACTGTCTCCGCTCGCATTGTTAACCTCCTTAGATCACGTTACAATTTCAACCGAGTTCGTTCTGGAGGGCATCACTTTATTACGTCTCTCTACGGGAAATAGATTATATTTCCATATTTTTTCATAGATTAGATAGATTCGATTGTCAGTAATTTAATCTGAAAGAGTGTCCCAGAATGTTGTTTCCTATAAAATCATCTGGAAATTACTTTGTATACGTTTTATACGTTATGCCAATTAAACAAGTTGGTTACGCATCATATCGTTATATTATATATTTAAACCAATTTATATCGTTATTATAAATACTGCTACCTACGAAATTTTTAATTGCCTATATATCCTTTTTTCCGCGTGGTCATAGATATACGTTGAAAGGGGAGAAAAATGAATCCGAGAACGGATTAATTATGAAGGAGGGTGTAATGAATGAGTCAGTTGGGGTGGGGGTTGTGAGCGGGGACACATAAATTAAATAATTGTGGTGGTGAGAAGGAAGAGGGCGAGTTGCCGTGGGGGGGGGGAGTGGAAGGGTATGGGTACGGTGGGGGAGATGAACATTGCGGTAAGATGTTGGGGCGGCGTGCGGGGCCACTACGGTCATCGGCCCCACGCACTCTCTTTCTCCCTCCCCTCTTATTCTGTATCCCGGTATCTCTTTTCTTACCTTATGGGCCCCCGATCGAAACCCCGTCCAAGGGAACCTCCCCCTTTACTCCCTCCTCTTCTTCTTTCGCCGTTTTCATTACCGGGACTTTCTTAAAAGGCTATAAATTGTTTCCGGAGCGGGACGTTTCCCTTTCGAGACGCCGGCGCAGGGGAGTCGGGAGATATTGTTTTACTTCGAAACGAAAGTGAATTCCCAGCGGTCGGCTTTATAACTTTCGGGCCTTCGAGCGAGGGAAGGCAATTTCGGACGGGACGGGCAACCCACCTGGGAATTAATTTTATCCCTCAGTTTTGCTATTCTGTTGGTACTATACATTTCCCAGCGAGTAAATAGAGAATTGGAGAACATATATCCATCCAATATTGCTCAAAGAATAATAAATCGCGGCTCAGTCTAATCCACAATACAAGAAATCAAAATCATCCGAGATTTACCAGCAGACAGTTGGGTGGGTAAGAAGAAGCTGTAATAATAACCGAGTTGAGCCGATATGAAATCGTCTGTCGGCCGTCTCGGAAATAACATTTCGGTGAACGCTTACATAATTCATTAGGCGTAAAAGGCCTTAGGGATAAATTCGAGATGTACGTGTTGGCATGTGGCGTTGAAAGGAGGGTGGTGGGGGCGGGCGGGCTGGCTCTGGGTCTCCCAGCCCCTGCGACGAGGCGAAAACGGACACAAAAAGCGGCCTTCCCTTCGAAGGGGGCGGATTTACGTAATCGTGTAATACCTTCGGTCTATGGGATCTAGTGCGATCCCAGGCGAGTGCACCTATTTATAGGCTTATTCAGGTGGGATATTTAGAATGCGTGTCCGAGGGTGGGGCATTCCTGAGCGAGAGAGTGAGAGAGGAATACGTGCCAAACCACGTCCATCCGTGGACACGGTTAGAAGGAGAGAGAAAGAAGGAGAAGAACTGGAGGGAGAGAGAGAGAGAGTGTGTGTGAGGGTGAGGAGGAGAAGAGAATCTTGAACTCGTGGGTTCCCACAACTGGACGGCTCCTTCTCACCTATCCCTCCCTCCCTCACCGGCCCTCTTCTCTTCTACCTCTCGCTCCTTCGTCTAATTATCGACAGCGAGGACCCTCCACCTCCTCCTCCTACTCCTCCTCCACCCTTCTTGCTGTTGCTTCTTTCTCACAGGCTCGGAGGTAGGGAGGGAGGAGCTGGCGCGGTCTCTGGGAGCGGCCACCCTTGGCCCGGCCGCCCCCCGTGGCTAGCGGACTGATTGACAATGTCCCCGGCTTCTCTTTTACTGTTCCCACTATCAATCTACCCACAGCTACAATGCGGCATTGTTCGGCTAACTGTCCTCCTCTCGTCCTCTTCAGTCCACCCGTCCCTTCACCGCGTATAAACCTTCTGTTATGTTTTCTTCCCAAAAAGTATACGTCGAGACTAATTAATACTAAATGGAATACTGTTTAGTCTAATTCTGTTTAATTATTTCATTCGACTATTCATCATTACTACAATAAATTATGCGACAGTATATTTTATAATAATTTTTTTTTAATTTGTATTTAAATAGTGCAGTGAGGTACTATTTCAGTACCTTTATGCGCGCCTATAATTAATAACATTCTCCTGGCTACAGTTATTACATTCATTATAAGGGAAACAGCAGTCCTTATTGTAATTCCATATAATTGACAGACTTGTTTCTATATTGGATTACTTTTTTACCGAATTTATAATTTAGTGACATAATTTTTAACTGTAAAATCTCACGTACTGTACAAGGGAAATAAATTTTTGAGCTGTTGACCCGTTAAACATCGTAAGTGTGAAGGTCGGCCAAAATATAAGAACCTGGCTTCTTATGACCTAAGTTTTTAACGATCGGGCAGGGTGTCATAATCAAATTGTAGGTGGGGGTTCACTGCGGTAACACTCTCGAGACATTACGTCCCCACAATTACGTCCCCGGCCTAATAGCCCGGGGGCATCGAGCCGGCGGGACCACAAGAGAGGTCTTATGTTTACTCGGGGACACAAGCCCAAGGGGGTGACAGAAGGGTGAGTAAGATGGGTGAAGGGAGGGTGAGAGTGATAGTGGATAGCCCTGGGGGCGAGATGAGCCTCGGTTCTCCCCATTTCAGTGAAAGACGAAGAAGGGAAGAAGGGTCGTTCGGTCCAAATAAAAATAGAATAATGAGCCGGCAGCCGCCAATTACCGCGGCGCGGCCACCCTCTAATGCCGACTCACGGTGTATTTACGTTGCCCCATTTATAGTACACGTTTATCTTCTAAGAAAGGAAAGAGGTGTTCTCGGGAGTAAATATTATGAAGATCGAACCGTTCGAGCGTCCGTTTAAACCCGATTAGTTTTGTAATACGGACGAATGTGTTGACTAAACATGCGTTCAAATTAAAAGGAAGCGCTAACAAAGAAATGCATATATGCGCTTCTTTGTCGTATTAAACCCTGGGCGATATTAGTGGAGGAGGTGGAGCGCGAGTGGGGGAGTTTCGGACAATAAGAGATTGAGGAACGGTACAGGGTATAAGGGGGTGATCCGCTATCGTATTCACCTAGACAATGTACTCGTAGGACGAAGTAATAAGGTGGGTTAGTTAGTGAAATAATGGCGAGGTGCCATTGTGGACGGCTCTGTTGTAGTGGTCAGGTTTGGCCGCAGTGCACGTACAGCCCCAGCCCCAGCCCCAGCCCACTCACAATTACACATACGATCCGATTAATAAACCCGAACGAACGGAGGACGTGCAGCAATTCACTTCCTCGTCCTATTCAATTTGTCGACCTTCGAAAATTTGCGCCACAACCGGAGCATCCCCTTTGTGCCAACCAGCGTCTCCTCTAATGGCTATGGATCGTGAGGGGATCTGCGCGATGAAAGGCCTAGAGCATAGTAGAAACGACGCTCAATTCCTGTTCCCCTTCCTATCAAATCGCGCTGTTAATTCATGGGTTTCTTATAAAGCGCAAGCATGAGATTACTGCTGAGGAATTCTGATTTTATCGTCCGTGTGATTTTTGAGGCCTCCCCCTCTCCATCAACGGCTGGGGTTTCACCGGTTTCGCTTCCTCGCTGTTCTCTAACCAGATATAAATAAATACATATATTAACTTTAAGTAAAGTTAGTAATGTCGGAAACCGGTATGTACCGATTACTAGCACTCGATCTATATCTGACAATGTAAATCCTTAAAAGATTTTTTACATTTAGTACATTAGTTTGCCATTGCCATTACCTTCGCATCGACTACATTACAACATTGCCCTCTACGGTCTATTACTCTGAATAATTATTAACAGAAAGCCTTGAGTTGTTCGGTTGCCAATTATACTCTTTGACGTTATAAATATGATACCGCATTTGTAATTGTTCTTCGTTTAATGAATAACGGCGAATGGAATTACGCAGGGGGGATATGTTGTTAAATACGGTCAGTAAATTTCTTGCAAAAAAGTTCCTAACCCGATTCGAGGAACCTAGCCCGACGAAAATCACCGTGAAATGCAAGACAAAATGATGGAACATATTAAATATGGCGAGTGCGGAACTATCTTTGCGGGCTTGCGTCCGAGTGCAAGCGGGTAGACTTAACGGAGTTGGGGTTGTTAAGGGCGGAGCGAGCGCGGAGGATTGTCCCTGATTAGATACAATGCGTTACGCACGATTCCAGCGGCCGTTACTCCTGACATGTCTCAACAAGGCTAATAACACGTCCGTCCACCTCTATACTTCCCTCAACTTCCCGGGCAGTCCCTCCCCCCTCTAAAGCTCGGATGCCTTCCACAGCCATAGTTCGGCATATTCGAGAGGCTACTGCCTAGTTGTTGTTCTATGATCCTCCCACGCTAGAGCCACACGCACTCCCCAATATATTAGTATATGATTTACTGGCTCCACGGGGGATCCCTGCTCCTCCTTTGTCTTTCTCCCACGCATCCCACCAAAGTTGACTATTCTCTTCGAATTCATCGTACCCTTATACCCCACCGGACGTCCTGTACAACAGTACCTTTACGAGAAATATTGTTATTTATCGACTTCACACTGTCGTAAAGTATTCCAATTTCTGGGAAAATGTATTTATTCTAAATTAATAAATGAAGGTACGCTCGACACCAGAACTAATTACGTTTCACTAATATAAACATAATTTTTATCTATTATCGAGATGTAAGATGTGGCACAGAATGTAAATAGTACTAAGGAGTCGGCGGAAATCCGAGTGGTTCCGGTATTTTGGAGTTTTATTGAAGTTGGGTGCAACAGGAATAAGCTTTTTATGTTGAGGGAAAGGGAGAAAAAGGGAAAGGGAGGGGGTGGCGACGGGGTGATGAGGGGCGAGCGTTGGAAGCCGCTCGATATGGGAGCAGCCCGCCGGAGCTGAAACTGAAGCCGAGAGACTGGATGGCGGGTTTGTTCCCTGCCTACTACAAAAAGATGCGTTTACGACACTAAATATAACCGGGAGCAACCCCTTATGACTAACACATGTCATGTTCACCCTTTTGGGGTTCCTCCCTATCGGCCCCGAGCTAAATGAGCGGCGGCTGCCGGTCGAGAAGGAAATGCGCCCGGAAAAAAATTTCAACGCAGAAATATGTACTTTCCGAAGAATAACTGCAGTGTGTTCCTGGAATTGCTTAAACTAAATTTCCCGAATAGATACTAATGCTCGTAGAGTAATTGGAGTAAGGCCGAATAAATTAATCGGAGGGTTTTTTTTTATCTCGGTCACGGGAGATAGAAATGCATTCAAGTTAAACGTACGCTACGGCTTTCGGCCCTTTTTCCAATAATTTTTCTGTTATTCCATTATTATTATATGTACGATATTCTACTACTATTAATATTTTCAGAATTCATTCATAACTGGAGCAAACAAATTTGAGCGCGAATTTCGGGCTCATGCGCAAACGCCTAGTTTTAACCGATTTGGCGACTAAACGTAGCGCTGGCGACAGAAGCAGAATATGGACGCGGGGAGTCGGGGGAAATTAATTCGTTCGGGGGATTCGTTCGTCCTCGGAGGAAGGAAACGGACAGAGGGCAGAGAAGTGAGCACTCAAGCCGCCGACGAGCGCATCACTGACCCAGAGACCTCTCCGCTCCTCGGGGCCTGTTCTCATTTTACAGTTAGGTGACGAATTTAAATGTCCGAAACCGGTCAATAAAAAAAAATATGTGTGGGCGAACTCGCAATGCCGGCATCTAGTGGCCTCCATAGATAGAGAAGAGCGTGGGCTTCCGAAGCAGACCGGCGTCGCGTACCCCGCTCTCGCTCCGACCGCATCGTTTTTAAATTTTTAAGCGGTCCGTTCACAGTAGTGACAACGCCGAAGGCCGTTATCGGATCGGCCGCCGAGCGCCATGCAGGATGGAGTACCGAACGTGGCCACTCCGTACTTATCGAGAAGTTCATCACATCGGAGATGTGAACACTGCACGCTCACAATCGCCGGGAGGGGAACGCGCCTGTCAGGAAATCGTAGAAAATGCCGGTCATTGTTTCGTACTTACCGAGCGGACGACAGTTGTTTGCCAGTATGGAGGACGGTAAACTGTGTCTCGTATCGTTAAGTCCTGATCGTGCGTGCAGAAGAGAATGAGAGAGACAGAGTGAGTGTGTGTGTGAGTGTGTGGCGAGCACCGGATAGGGAGCGGAACACTAGAGAGCACGGACTGAGCGGCGCGGGCTCTAAGCCCCCCCCTATATATACCGCTGGTGGGGGGGCGGGTAATGGTTGAGGGAGGGGGCGTCTGAGGGAGGGGGTCACCCACCACCACATCACCACGTGTGTCTGTGTCTGTGTCCGTGTCCGTGTCTGTGTCTGTGTCTGTGTCTGCCTGCGTCTGTCCGAGTCCATCCCGGCTCTCCCCACGATAGGAGGGTACGCGGACCCCAGCCATCCATCCCCTAGCCCCTGCCACGACCACTCTGCCATTCCAAACTTTAATTCGGTGCGTCCCAGTTGTTTGCCTTGTTAGAGTCTCTCCCGAGGGGAAGAGACACCCCGCAGCCCGGTTAATACCAACACTGACCGGATCCGTACAGTCCGCGTTCATCCTGCTTTCTTTTGTCGAGTCGATACTCTTCACGGTAATATATCTCGCACTTCGAAATAGTTCGATTTCATGATTCTCTATAGCCGTATACTTTATTTTCGACATATTTTCTTTATTATTCGATTTTATTTCCACCATTTAGGGCTTTAATTAATCAGGACCACTTCTCCCTGGTCTATTCGCGTATCGGGTCCATAATTTAGTTACGCAATTTTTCATTACATCATTCCTAGTTGAAGGAACGAAGGAAGCCATGAAACTGCGCCCATTTTAAAGCATTATTTGCAATAATTTTGGGACAGTCGAATTATTATGTCTGGTTGGCAATAGAAGGGAAACATCGATGGTAGAATTTGTATCGCCAGTCTAGGATATACTATGAGTAGAATTATGAATTTCATACATTATAGCTTTGTGAAATTACGTGTATTATTTAGTCACCCCATTATAGAAATGGATAGATTTCCAAATACTACACATAAACAGGCTCCATTTACCTTGAAATTTATTTGAAGGGGGAAAAAAGAAAGATTCTAGTCCGGGTTAACTGGAACAGGGGACTTTATATCCCGGGAGGGGGATAGGTGGGAATCCCGTGAAGTAATGTAAAACGTTCTTCACTGGATTAACATTCAAACGGTCTAGAGACTTACAATGACGCAGGTTACGAAAAAATCCGGAAAACCAGTCTTGCGAATGACCTAGTTGGAATTTTGTAAGGAAAATATCCATCGACTAACGTTCGATGATGATGATCGGAGGGAGAGGGGGCCCCTAAGTCTGACTCACGCACCTCGAATCTTCCCGGAAGGCCATCCCAGGGGAGCAACGCTCACACTGACCTTGCCGTCCTAATTTATTGCCTTCTTATTATTCTCTATTATTTGAATCTCGTTTCTTTTTTATCCCCCCGGTTGGGAGTTTTCTTTTTTCTGTCTTCCCCGATTCCCATTCATACTCGGGCGTCGGCGCGCGTAACGTAGGCGGTACCCTTTCCATTTGCCCGACTCCAACTCCGAACGATTTTGTACGAGATCTGCTTTTCACAAGTCGCATTGTGAACATCCCGTTCGCCGCTGGAGAACGTCATCCGGTGGCGGCACCTGCAGTTTCTGCCGGATTTAAAACATCCCAAAGGTCGGCGAATAGAAAAGTCAAGGTTTCAAAATAAAAAATTCCTATCGCACGTTTCCGTTGTTCCTCGCTTCGGTGGTTAAGTCTCAGGTGGGGATTCTTTTGCAGTCTATCTGCAGCTTGTCGCTTTTAACCGGTGGTGAAACATTTCGCACGAACAGGGTACAAATGTACCTTTCTTTTTTATGGAAAAAGAAATGAGGTATATATTGACAATTAAAAATTTAAAAAATCGAGTTTACTAAAATATAGGGATTTATCATAATTAATTATTCTAGATTTAATTCATATATCTCTATGTATTTTATAGTTAAGTCCGAAATAAGAGACAAATGAAACTATTCATGAGTTACTTGTACTTAATAACAATAAATATATTGAACACAATATTTTGTCAGACTTTGCTCAAAGAAAGATAAGGACGAGGAAAGGCTACATCGTATTCTAGTCTAACCGCGCCGTAATGGAATTTGTACCATAGCAGGTCGGTGAACTTTTCAAAGCATTACTTTGGATTTCCTAGGCCAGAATTCCTGAATTATTTAGCGAATTAGGTCGCGTTTCAATTTATTTAATAATCTTTTGACTTAATTAGTATTATATTTTCAAAATTATTTAAAATCTAGCACCTTCAATTTATTTTTCTTGGTTCACATTTTAAGACTTACAACTACTGCTATATACTTTTATATTTTACAAAAGACAGTGTCGTAGATGTTTAATGCTATTGATTATTGCTACTGCCTAACTTGCTAGTTATTTGTGAATTCGCAAAGTACAAGAGTACGTTAATATTTGAGAGGGAGAGCGTGCCCATGGAAAATGTCTTGGGGGAATCGCTTGGGCTTATCTTCCAGATTAATATTAATCATCCTTATTAGTTGTTTAATTAACATCGCAATGGATTACTCGTAATGTTGTTCCCCTCATCTGTTCAGTTCATCGAATGTTCATAATCGAGAGGTGGCGAATGAACACCACTTTGGTCTCTATTTTGTAGTCCGATGACTAATTTATCTTTTTACGCTTCCAGTGAATACTTAACGAAAGATATCGTTTGTCTGTCTGTATGTCAAAATACGCATTTCGTAATAATGGAAAATATAACGTTCAATATCGCTTAGAATGGGGAATATATTAAGTTATACATTTAGCGTCCTCTTCAGAATAAATATTGAGGTTGGTAAGGAGGAATTTTCCTGAGAAGAGGTCACCGATTATGTAAACCTTAGTTTTAGGGTCTAGGACATTAGAAACAAGTCAGAGCTCAAGACCATATTCATAGCTCGTATAATTGACCCACCTTATTCAATTGGAAGCGATAAAAAAAATTGATGGATTTTAAAAAGTAACTAATCATCTCGAAGGAGAAGTGCTCGAGCGCAGTTAGTTATACACAGGCTTAGTATCCTGTTAATACAAAGGACTGGGGTTGACAAGGGAGAAGGCCTTTTTTCAGGAGTTAACCAAGTGTGAAGTGGGAAGTGATAAGGAGCGGAGGAGGAGAAGGAGGAGGAAGACGACGGCGGAGGCGGTGGCAACGGCTATTAACGTGTCGTCGAAAGAACGAGAGTGAGATGGAGAGAGAAAGAGGGAGAGAGAGGGAGAAGGTGGAAAGAGAAACAGAGGGACAGAGATAAAATGAGGGAGTGAAAAAGAGAGGGGAGAGGGAGCAAACTAAATACTGAACGCGCACCAAGGTAGAATGAACCGGCAGGAAAAGCAGAAGGGAAGATAAGGGAGCAGACCAGCATTTTTGTTAGCATTGTGTTTGTGTTAGCCTATTCTATATCGGCCCCATTTAAAACAAGAATCACACACAACTTCCAAACTCCGAATTTTCGCAAATTATAATTCTCAGAGCGATACTTTACTTTTCTTATTTTCACAGTTATTTAACTCAGTATTACACATAAAATTTCCCAAAATATGAGGCGGTGTCATACACCTAGTTAGACACTTTTAAATGCGTCACTCAAATGTTATTACCCGACTAATACAGTTATTTATTTTGATGGAAAGAGGGGAACGATTACAGATATGTGTCGGAACTGGGAAGTACAATTAATAGAATATTTACGCTATTATTCCGTTTCAAGTGTTAACATGTTTTTCTTGAACGAAACATGAACGCCAGTTACGCCCGTACGGGTAATTAGAATGGTGGCAGGACGTTTCATATATGATAGTTGCTTAGTGGGAAGGGGGGAGGTGGGTGTGCCTGCTCAGCTGGAAGTCATGGGTGCTCCTGAGGGGACGAGAGATGCCCGAGGAATCCTTCAGATCGACACGTCCAGTTATGCGACAATCAGCGCCGACCTACTTCCTCACTCTTAGACCACCGACCGGCCCAACATACAAAATAGGGTGGGGTAATTTTTGTCTTCCTCTCGACTTTCCAATTCTTTTTTTACGACCGAAATGTTTTGTCGGCCTCAATTAGGCGAAATTCCCCCACCCGCCACCCTCCTCCGGTATTGCGTTTAATATTAAACGACGGTACAACATTTTACGACCGCTATTTACTTTTTATAGTGCACGATCCTACTTTTCTGAAATGGCCCTACTACTGCTGCTGCTGCCCGTCGGTCATGATGGCCAATGTTGCACGTAGAGATTGTCACCGGAGTGCTCTATTTCAGAACAGAGATCTTACCTTCAGTTTTAGCCTCGTTACCTCAATTCTGCCTGTTACCTCAAATCAGACCGTATTCTCTGTACACATCGTACAAGACGGTCGTTTCATATTAATGTCACGATGAGTGCTTATTGATTTGCACTTCTTCGTCCAAGATAACGAGCCCTAGATGCACTTAATATAAAGCAAAATATATATAAATTATCAATTATATATGGTAAATAATCGAATTTACAAGCTTCCCTAAATTATGAAATTTACTGCCTTTCTTCAAGTTATTGTTTTTGGTTTTAACTTTTAATTTTTTATGTTCGTGACATATTTTACTCTAGGAATTGGTATCTAACTACTAAGCGTTATTCTTCGTCACCGTGCCCCATTCCTTATTAATTCAATTCTCCTCCATTTAAGTAGGTCCGCTCTTTTGCCTTAGGGAGGTTACCCCACCGACTTCCCCCGAGTCCCCCCGAAATCCCGCTATATTTCGTACTTAGCACAAAGACGATTAGGGGGAGGGCGCAGTAATTAAACTCCGGGAGGCGAACAATGCTAACCCGTTCGCCGGATTAGACTGTTTGTGTAGCGCGGACCGCAGCTCCGTCTAACAGGTCTTTGTGCCGGGGCCTGATGACGCGCGCCTGCGCCGATTCCCGCGGGTGATGAATGCCGGGGGCGGGGGCGGACCGTCCCCTGGAACTGCGCATTAATTGAATTCCCCGGCACAGTCTGACTTCCTCGGGCCAAGTTTGCCTAAAGCTTTTGCGCTGGGCCAGGAACCGGCTCGGGAAAACATTGTAAACCCCCCCTCCCCCCGACTCCTCTCTTTCACTGTGTAAATTGCCCGGAGGAGCTCCCTCCCTTGGCAAATATCCGAAGATCTCCGTCTCTTCCGTCGGGGCATTTCATAATTAACTTGTCTTCCCATCCTACGTTTTTTTCCCTCTCTTATCCCGACCGACCGAGGAAAGCCAAGGAGTCTGTAACAAGAAAACTTGGAAACAAGTTTTTGAGGTTTCGGCTCCCCCGTCCATTACTCATCTCCGGTGGCGGTTGAGGACCCCATTATGTCCCTTTATTTAATAACGTCTTGTATTAGACCGCAGTGTGTTCCTCCTATTTAAATTCCTCCTTCGACACGATACGATGTACTTGTTATTTGTGATAGGACGATGCCGGCTCCCCGGTTATGTTGTTCTTTATTGCTCCGCCGGTGTCAGAGAAGTAAATGAGTCTCTCGGCACCGGGCTGTGCTTAGTCTTTAAAGTGCGTATTTTAACAACACCACTCTTCATGAGCATTAACGGAGAAACAGTAACCGTTAGAGATGTATCATCAAACATTTACCTTTGTACAGGTCATAGCCTACTTAGGGGGGAAATATTAGTTAATGTAACCGTTTCTAAACCGTTATACCGGTTTCAGCAGTTTAACTAAGTTCATTTGCGAACAAATAATACAATTTTCTGACGTTCGATGCTTTTTTTTGGTTCACAAGCCCTTCAACAAATTTCAAAATCAAAAAGGAACTCCTCCGTCATGTTTTCGGCCACACTTTACGTTTATCGATCCGTCCATTGATATTTACTGAAGGCAATCAATGAAATTGTTCAGTGCATGGGGTTAGGGGTAACAGATGTGCTCGATCTGATCCGATGTGATTAGTCCATAAGGACATATAAGCCCCCAGAAAATAATAATTTATATTGCAAAAAGGGGTTAGAAGATTTTTATAAACGTAAGAACTTTTCCCAATTTGGGGAATTGAATCAGTAGATAATTAGTAGATTTCATTAACCTTTTTTAATGGTGAAATTATATATAAATATATTAATATGTATAAATATATTATATATAAATAATAATTTCGTTTCATATGATTAATAAATTATATTGGCGCATCTGCGTATTCATTTTAGTTAATGTTCAAACATGAATGCAGTCGAGTTTATAATAAATTTTTCGTAAGATACCGGTATCTAGGAATTCAAGGATACGTAAAAGAAAAGTTAAATTACCTATTATTCGGAGCGCGCGGTACGGTTCTGGCCAGCTCGGATTCGTCCGCGATTACTCGAGAATATCGAGACGTCGAAGAAGTCCATTTCTTCCGTATTGGCGGACAATTGGCTGAAAGGTAACAGGGTCAGGAGGGATATTTATGAAGAACATTATCCTCTTGTCGGCGTCTATCTCGAAGCCATTGAAGCGTGTGGAACATGGAGCATTATGCCATAGCTCTCTACGGGGGTTACATACTAGGTCAGAGACAGTCTGAATTATAACGGGCCTCTACCCCGGCCACTTTCTCGCTCCCGCTGGACATCTTCTTTCTTTCGTAGTTTTTTTTTGGTTAGATGTATTTCATTGAACGATTTTTCGTTCAGCGCCGGAAGAATTAACTATGCGAAATGCGCGCGAGGGCCGGCTCCTCACGAACATTTTTCCATGTCCCCCGGCCGCTGTGAACAGTTAGGTCTCCAATTTACGTAGTAAAGGAGCAGTGGTATCGTGGACGTGCCAGAAATTGAAATCGAGTTCATGATGGTTTCACACGTTTCCGACTGTACGCTCCAAGACCAGGAATGGACGCTCTGTCCAAATGCATTTGGGACAGGTTTTGGAGATTCCTTTAACCGAATGTTTAGGAAATATTTGAGATATTTGAATTTTGGACTAATAACCATGTGGCTTCTTGTTTTTTCTTACCGTTATTATTATAACCGAGAATTTTTATTGCGTATGAATATATGGGACATAATATGAGGCTTTAAAATAGTCAAAAACTGTACAAAAACTGTACAAAGTTTTAAAAATCTGGGTTATACTACACCTTCGTATAAATCAATTTTCGTTTTCTAACAACAGGCTAAACTACAATGCAGTCTCTGTGTGGGAATTAATAAATGCTGTCGATCTGACAAACCGATTTCGCAGCAATGCCACTTGAAATAGTACTACCGGAATATATGACGTTACTTACCATGTACGCATAAAAAATGGGAAAACATCGGTAGATTACAATAATCACGGATTTATGTATGTAGAGAGTTTTCTTAAATTTAAGCATGAATACATACATGAACTCACTTAATCTCTGTATTATAGCATAATGTTGCCTATATCCGAGCTTTAGGGTCAAGTTGTGTGGATGCGATTAGTCTCGTCCCGTATTTTCATTAGCGGGGTGAACCCCCTTCCGCTTTCGCCCCTCGGCGCAGGTGGGTGTGCGCGTGCTCCGTATGGGGAGGCGGTTGTCAATAATATATGATGTTGTTAATTATTCCTCGGTCAGGGAGTGCGGGGGACACCGACCACGTGGCCGACCGACACTGCCCACTGAACAATTGTACTAACTGTAAATTCGATGCCAAGTCCAATGAATTACTAATTCGTTAACATAAATGGGTTTCATATTGTAGTACAATGTATTTATTTCTGTACGCATTATAATTCGGGCCTTCTTGTTCATTTTCGGCTCAAGAAGCCCATCAATGAAAACATAAAGTTTGAACATTAGAGTGAGTTCGTATAATCGGTGTTATGTACTATCTCCTCCCACCAACCTCTGCAAGTTTGGAGGGGGTTTAGAACATAAAGAAGGGACTAGTACAGTTTCGATGGCTACTCGCCATCGCCAATTCCATTCCATAGTGTATTGAGGTACTTGAGAATGTCGGTTGCAGGTGCACCGAAGCTCTATGACCTTCCCCGTTATTTCCACTAAATAAACAAAGCCCGATCGAATACACAGTTGCTCATATACAGCTAACTGACAGGATGCCTCATCTGCGTTACTTACGCAGTGTTACTGACGCTGGGGACACGGTAAGAATATGCGATAGGCGGGGTGAGGCCGGGCGCCCTCGGTCATGAACTTGGTCCGCCGGCCCAGGGTCGAGCTATTGACATTGCGTCACACCATCTCTCTCTCTCTCTCTCTCTCTCTCTCTCTCTCTCTCTCTCTCTCTCTCTCTCTCTCTCTCTCTCTCCCTCCCTCTCCCTTGACTAATGAATTTTCTAGAATCGATCCCCACTGCTGTGCAGGCTCTTCCGCCGTCCCCGTTGGATTTTCCCCTCAGACTCCCGTTTACGCACTGTTACCTACCTGTTTCCGCGCCAGGTGTTTCACAGTTGATACGGGGGCTTTCTCAGAACCCTATCCTTGGGAAAAGTTAACGCACGTTCGAAATTCCACGGCTCTTCTTGCGAAAAACAGGACTCGTATCGGTTGTCCAAAAAGGGATACGCGGCGGTTTTAAAAATAAACCTGTGTATCGATAACCGAAAAATATAGTATTTCATTGTTTTTATTTATGAAAACTATAGCGTTAATGTGACGAGCACTGGAGCCGGGATAAGTACTTTAATACTTCATTCATATTTGATGAATAAGCTTTAATTCATAAAATTCTCATATTATTTTATTAGATATAGAATATTTCTTTGAAATCACGCATTGATTTCTTGCAGTGTACACGGAAACGATGCTAACGATGTACATAGGTTTAATTAGGAAAAAAGGAAGGGGTCTAGGATGAAACTCTACTCGCATAATCCATTTTAAATGAGGAATTCTTTATTAGAATTTATCTTTCTCATTTACGGTTTAGTTAAAACTTTTTCTTATTCTTAAATTAGCTTAATGAACCGCTTTTATTGCATTCACATTTTAAAGTGTTTTGCTTTGCCGACGAAAATATGTGCACTGTATCATGAAATTAAATATCGTAGATATAGTCAACATTTTTAATTCCATGTTGATTAGCGATGAAGTAAGCTAACCAAAATCCCTGTCTAGAGCCTAGCGCTGCTGATGTAAACGGTAAACAAACGTACATTCGGCATTTAATCAAACGGAACAACACAATTCCGAATAAAAGGTCTAAGGTAAGGATACTTTTTCAAGTATTTTTAGCGCGAGTTTACGCCGGGTATTTAATAGGCGCTAGTGAATCATATGTATACGAGGGGAGGACACGTTGAAAAAAACCGACCGAACAAGAAATAAAAGCAATAAAAGAACCGCCGGGATAAATATAGGCGGGCCGCGTTCACTGCCGGCAGATATTTATAGAGGCGGTGAAACATTACGCGGCGTAACGTGCGAACCGGTGGCCGCTAATAATGAATTATCAGATCGAGACCCCCCCAGCCCCCTCCCCCGCTTCCCCTACCTTTCGATTTCGAACTCCGGTTCTGTGAAGTATAGAGCCGTCACTCTCGCTCCGGTTCTCACTCTCGGTTTATCTCGGCTGGGTGTAATGAGGCCCCCGACATACCGTTTGTATGCAGATCGTACGACACCTGCAGCGGGGCGGGGTGGGAAGGAAAGAGTGGGCTCTAATTGGGAGAGGGACGACAATGGTATCCCTTTGGTGCCTGTGCTTGATCCCCCGCTTATGCACAATTACCACGCGAGCCCTCCGTCAAACGGACAGAGAAAATAGAAGAAATCCGCGCTCCATAAGCTCCTAACCTTATGGAGCACAATTTTCACCTAGCTCTTTGGAGACGCTCTCTGTGCCCGAGGCCTCCCGACGGCAGCGTTCAAGCGAGTCGCAGAAAGGGCTTTTCCCCAGAGACGGTGGACTAAAGTTTCTGCGTGGAAGAGGAAGGAAATTAGTTTAAAAGCTCGTTTTTAAAGAACCAGTCTCTAGGCAGTCCGAGAACAGGCCTTTCACCGATACCATTCAAACGAGTGAATGAACTCAAAAAAATATATTTATTCGCATAGCGAGGGACGTCGTGACTACGCGCTAAAGGCGGTTTATAGTTTGGAAAATTCTTTGACAGAAAATTTTTAATTTCTTACATTTATTACACCAGTTTATTCATTGAATGTTTACACACCCGAAGATTATTTATGAGGTACTATTTTTTTAGTTTAAGCTTTAAGCTCATAGATGCTGCTATATGAGCATACTCATACTCATATTATGCTAATATATAAAATTTATATTATTTTGTATATTCAAAACGAATATATACATTCATATAAGCATTCTGCAACTTGTTCTAGAATGAGAAATTGAAGATATTTTAACCGAATTATAAATAATATTTGAAGTTTGCCAACCGAAATGTTACCAATATATTTGTTATTAATCAGTACATTATTACCGGTAGAAAACCGAGGCCACATTTTCCACAATGATGCCTAGTGGTCTAATCTTGTGGAGGCGCGTGCCACGAAAGCAGACACTCCGTACCAAATCCAATCTCGAGGAACCCTCCCCCCATCCCGCCGGCAATCAGCATTTCCCTCCCTATCCGGGCTCCCTCCTCCTCCTCCTCCTCCTCCTCTTGCTCCTCCCACTGCTCTCTAAAGCGCATGTAATCTTCTCCGCATTATAGCAGAGTTATTGCCTTCGAACTGGGGGTCCTCCTTCAGAATTTTGGCTCCAACACCGGTTCAAATTAAAACAGTCCCGCTTGCCGGATTCTCTCACGCGAACCGGGAAAATGGATTTACTCTCCCTATTACAAAAGCCATTTCTATATTCTCGGCCTGAGGCAGACGCACAACCTATATTACCCGAACGGCAGAATCGTTTCTACGTAAAATATCGCTGCTACTCACATACTTGTACTTGAAATACTTTAGTTGTACCTTCACTTATCGGCAGGGCAGTTTTATTGTTTGCATTTGTCTACGCCTTCTGTTATTTTATGGTTTTAAACCATAAAAACATAAAGCAAAACTTGTAATGTATCAGTTACTTAAATTCAGACTCGAAATTTAAATAGAGTCTAGTGTTCATTATCTTGGGACTGTTAGAGCTGTTGGCCAAGACGGCATTTTCCCTCGGGCTCTGTTCGATACAAGATGAGTCCGATGAATACTGATGACGCGAGGTGGACCCTCCGGTAAAATTCCGCTCTCCCCCCGGGGGCTCCCGACGCCCTATCATAATCAATTAAATAGCCGTGAAATAAAGGGGCGGGGAATTAAGACGGGGAAGTTCCTGTCTGACTCGTAAAACGAGCAGCAGGAGTAAAATTCAGAAGAGGATAATCGACAGAATCTGGGTTTCTACTTTAAATGTCATAATACGGGAAAAGAGGGTGAAGAAAATTGTTAGGAATGGCGTTCAGGAATATGCAGGACTGGTTTTTTTCACCCCAAATCCATTCCGATTTGAGGTTTGGATCGAGGGTTTTTCCACTCCTCAAAACCTTTCAGGACACTCAGATTTCTGAGAGATTATTCTGACGAAACACAATAATCAGAAAATTCCTGTTAATCCCGAGCTATCGAGTTACTGTGTCCATAAATAATTTGTTAAATTTTAATCGCTCATTCATTCTCCAACCCCTTTTTTTATATGGGCTTTCCACCCATTCAAGGTAGTACTCGGTTAGTCAGATGGTTAAGCATGTCAGTTTTTCAGTGTTTAAAATGAAGCATCTAGAGATTCATTTACTGCTGAGATTTATTTAAAGGTGTGTTTACTGCGAGTGATCGGAATATCATCAGTCAGTGAGATTCCAACATACTAAATTAGTTAAACTCCATAATAGATTTAGATATTCTAACGCCATTTTTTACAATGCGTGTGAAATTGAAACAGCAATGATTCCTTCAGGATTTAACCTTTCCTAAGATTAGGCTTGAATTCCTTAAGGATTTTAAGTGTTTTGTTACTTGAATGCAAGAAATAGAAAAAAAATAACGTGGATAACGGGGCGTAACGGAGAAAATGTGGCGTAGAGGTGTTTTGTGCTGCAGATGATCGGAAGGTCCGAAGGGCTTCCTTCAGCGTCCACCACTGGACGGGAATTCCATTCAACACTGCATACAACCTGCACTGGATTTTAATCTTTATTTATATTAGCGTTAACAGTGAGCCAACAGAATAAGATGAAAATGGTTATATTTAAAAATCATCATTTTTTCAATTACTTCTCCGTCGTAAAACAATAAAAAATTATTCGATAATTTTGCGCCGAATAAATATAACTGAATTACTAACAGATATGTAAGTGCTTACACAGAACTACTTTGGGTGTCACGGGATCTTCTCACGTATGTTTTATTTTCAGGTAATCCATGTTCGGGTTCTCGCCATAAATGAAATACAAAATAAACGGATGACATTGGGAAGTGAGAATATATAGGTGTTGTGTAGAAGGGTACAGATAGGATGAACTTAGTCTAGGCAGAGCATATTTGTCCGCCATCGGTTTCCCCTCCGGGTTGAACGAACTAGGAGTCAAACCGTATACAGGACAGATACGGGGGAGATCGTCGAAGCGTGTTGCAACTCAGAATGAGTGTGGAGTTGGGAGAGCGTAGCCGGGACGAGACCCATCCTGGCATTTCCTACAGTGCTCTGTGTCCTCCCGAGGAACGAGAGCGTTGTACAGCAGAGGGGGAGTGCCGGTAGGCCGGCTCTAATCAGCGTGTCTTAAGCCCGGTCACATTTGCCTACCCCCCAGTAATCGTGTCCCCTCGACTCCCGATCTTCTAGCCGGGCATGCATTCACCGCCCGCCCCTGGGGGGTTTAACGGCCCGGGGTCCTTGGCCCGTAGGAAGGGGATGGCGGGGTGGCGTGCGCGTCCGAGCGCGCCCTGCTCAATGGGGGCCCTTGGCAAAAAAAACTCGGGCCCCGAAGGACGAAGCCATCTCCGATTATGGCCGGCGGTGGCTCTCTGTCCACCGCGAGGGCCCGACACTTTCCCTTCTATAATGATATCGGGGAGCCGTTCGCCTCGTGCGGTCACATCTTTCCAACCTATGGGACATCGTAAAAAAATACGAGGAACAGGTTAATTTCGTTACCCCCGGGAGTTTACACGCGTGGTATAATCCCCCCACTCCCCCAGGTTTTTTTACCGACTCATCGTCATGAAACAGTACCAAGGAAACGCAAATATACGTCTTCCTGTCGGACCGATAGAGGAGTCTCCCCTTCCTTTCCCAAGCTGGAGTAACGTAGTTTACCCTTGCCAAATACAAGACAGGCGACATTTCGGCTCTCTTATTTCAAAAAGTCTCCGATGGTGGGATAGCAACGTTCGATTTAAAAAACCCGTTACGTTATAGACGACGCGTAATGGCCAGGTATGAATGACCCCCCGGGGATACGAGAACGGTCAGCTTGAAAAACTCCAAGGCCGACCGCCTAATTGTTTAAGGCACCCGAAACTGCTAATAAAAACCCATTATAAACAGCTGACGACCGGGTTATAAATTTCCGTTATGGCATACGCTAAATGTTAACTTCCTGTATGATCAACGAGAATTTAGCGTGTAATAAGGAATATTAACGAAAAGCACTGAACAAATTCGCATAATTTTGAATATTTTCGTTTCAAACATAAATTAGCGAAGGTTGTCATTATGAAATATATTTACAATAAACAGATTTACGCGTCAATATGTTATTAAATAATCAATTGGAATATATTATTCGTTCGTTAAATTTTATTTGACAAAAGGTTTTCGTTGATGAAAATTTAGTAGTATAGTAACCGTAGAGTAGGAAGGTTTCTAAGGGCCGTAGTTGTCTACTAGGTGAGATACGGAGGTGCTAATCAGGGACAGGAAACAAACCAGACGTTGAAGAATTTGTTTAATATTTTCATTACACGCATCGGTCCTTATCCACCAATGTATTGGGACAACGTCCTGCCCCATCCTCGTGCCGGCGGCTCCCCTCTCCCATTAACACCCAGCTCAATACTTCGAGATACAGGTTCGAAACTTTAAAATATTCGGTCGATAATTCGGCCGTATCGCACCCCCGTCACACACACTAAACGTGTCTGTGTAACAAAAAATTGTACCGCATACACTTGAATACAATTGGCATTATCTTTTCGGAAGTAAAATTTATCTTCTAAAGTGATTTGTGGTGTGAACAAAGTAATCTTTAGGACTAATCCTGCCTCTTTTCCGCCTTAGAAATTCCCATAAAAATGGCCGTTCAACATTATTTCAATAGGTGTACGCAAAAGTCTCTCTCAAAAATGTCCCCGGTCACTGTCGAGGAATAATCCACAGCGCGTACAGAATTGGCGGTGTTCAATTTCATAAATTGGTGGATAAGGCACTCGGTGTTCCACTTGTTCCTTTCTTGGAGAAGAAATCCCCGGTGAGAAGAAACTGGTTGACGCGTGAAACGCGGTAAAGAAGGTCAAAGCTGGGCGGTGTAGAGTGATAGCGATAAGCGTCCGCGGAAATGCCCTGTCCAGTGTGTGTCGAGCCGAGCTGAGCGGTGAGTGGCCCATCACTGGTGGTACACTATCCCCCCAGCCCCAGGCACTACCCGGCCCAATCTTGATGACCCCCGGGGGGGAAAGTGTAACACTAGCCACTTCAACCGTATCTTCCCAGCTCACTTACCCAATTCGGACTCGAACTTAACCCTAATCCATAACAAATACGGCCAACAGCCGCCCGGAATAGTGTCCCGTCCGTGACTATCTCGGCGGACGTCCCGATTCGTCCGTCGTTGGATGCTAAACTGATGCTGAACACACTAGAAACGTGTCTTCGTTTTATCATAGCATTATGACTCAAGAAAGGTTTGAGGATCGAAGGAGGTACTTCTTCCTTTACTTTATAATGAACTTTATATGTTCTTATGCAGAGTATAAGCCTTATGTGGCTTATACGAACAAGGTTTCAAATAAAAATTTTCTATTGAATCCTGGAACTTCCGGCGTACAGTTGGTTTCGTAGAGAAGACGTACGTACGCATTGAAGATGGGGAATCCTGCCAGCGATATTCGGCAACAACCCTCCCAGTTACGATGACCACCCTTTAATTGTTTTAGGCGTAAAATATTTTGAGTAACTGGGGATGGCAGACCCCCGACTTTGCGCTATTTATCGCCGGTGGCCGCCGCCCCTCGGAGGGTGCAGGGCGCATAAAAGAGCGCTCGGGGCCAGATTCGGAAATCGATCCGGGCCCAGTTTTACGGCCTATTCTCCTACCGACCGAACTGTCCACGGCGCCGGTGGCACAACTAGAATTCCGTTGGGGGCCGCGTTCATTTTCAACTTCCTGATCATCCCACGACCACGAGATTAGGGTCGGAGTTCTTCTTATTTTTTCCGGCAAAAAGAAAACAACTTAGCCTACTCGGGGACGCGGCCGTAAAACTGGTTTTATAAGACGAGTCGGTCATTTGGTAGCTTGCATTTTTGTGCTTCTTTTTAGGGAGAAAAAAATACGAGGGTCGACCCGCCCTGTGTCGACCTGGACAATGTGTCGTACGTGCACGCGCGTCACTTCGGATTTATTTATTGCGGCGTTCCGATGCTTGTGAATGTTTATTAAACGGCGGTCCCGATTTATCATCGGATTCGGCGGTTCAATTTTTTACTGCCTAAAAAAAAGTGACACGCATTAGGAAACTTCCATGATTTTCTCAGAAATCGTCGTATTCACATTTCGACCGACTCGGGTTAAATTCTCTGGCCTGGGAATGCTTCAAAATTACTTAATATTAACATTTATACATTCCATATATATATATATATATATATATATATATATATATATATACAATATGATGTTACGGAATGCATTGTTGCCCCCTGACTTTTCTTCCTGTTCGTTTTTGTAGCATGTGGTCCCTACTATAAATATCCCTTACTTATGTTCTAGCAGTGTTGCCTACGTACATATGAATTTGTATACAATTGTACAAATGAGCTCCCTGGTTTACATAGTTACAAATAATATATATTGATCAACCCAGTAGACGATGACGAAATAATTCTATTCAAAATTAAATCGGGCTTGTCCCTCTGTGTCGTTGTCGGATCCATTACCGTGGCTTTACAGTGTATCGTTTGTAACTCCAGAGACGAGTCGTAGGCGTAGGCGTGGTTTGCCCGTACGTGGGGGAAGAGCAGCTGGCCTGACAATTTGTCGGCGCTCAGAAGAAAACGCTTGCAGCTTGCCGTTGAATAATAGCATTTGCGCTTGGTGTTAATAGCCCTTCGGATGCGCCCTATTCCTCCTCCTCCTGCTCCTCCTCGTGCTCTAAGCCTCTCGTTTGCAATTAATGTCCGGTCGGTCCCCTCGCTCCTCGTTAAACCTTGTTTTCCATAACAAGGCCATAGTTCACTCGGAACACAACGCCCGTACCCGCTGCACATCTGACCCTGCATTCGGTTCGTTCCCGAGACATGTGGACTATTATTACAGTGCCAGTCTTAATATAGCGGCAAAGTTGGTAATGGTGTACTCCCAATTTTAATCTTTTCTATCTACATCGATTAGCTTCACACGGTACTTCTCTTTTGAGTGACGCAATACATAATCATTTCACTGCTAACCTAAAAAGGGCCGTGTACTCACAAAAATTACTGACTGAATCTCTCAGTCTTTCGAGTGTATCAACTATTGTAAATTTTCCCGTAGGGGTGTTTGCTTCTAACCTGAAGTCGGCAAAGAGGGACGATGTCGACGATTGGAGAAGTGTCCGTGGAACGTGGGACGCTCTGGGCGGTCACCCACCTTACAACTTCTTCTTCCCCTGATTGATGGGACCGGTCTTTTTTTTCCCCCTCCCAGGGGGCTACAGCGGTCGGCATCTATGCATTAAATATTTATGCCAACTACCAGAGTTCGCGTCGTTTTCTCATTTATGATATACTTTCGATTTTGTCGTTTATCGCGATGGCGATGGATTTCGACGTGAGACGACTCGACGAAGGCCCACCCTCCCTGTTCGGCAGACCCAGATCAATAGCATCGGCGACGAGGACATCTGGCGCGTCCGAAACAATTAATTTCGCGTGAATGGGAATTCGGTCGATAATCGGGACACAATCGTCAATAAGGAATTGATTGGACTTCAGTTTCGAGGTAGTGGGCACAGCTGCGGGAAGTACGCCTGTGCTCCTAGGCCCCTAGTCCTCGTCTCAGCTTGCGTAGTATTCGTGACATTGATGTGGTTCTATTATGAACACCAAGAGCTGCCAATGAAAAGAAATTTATTTCTTAGTATTTGATAGTACATGTGTTTGAATGTAAAATATATTGTAAAAATACATTGTAGAATACAAAATGTTTGTAGAGTATTTGGCCTGTGGGCAATGACATGGGTGCCCGGAGTACAATTAATCCAATCGGATTTAGTAGCGGGGAGGTCTAGCGTTGGTGCACGTAACCACATGTCTATCTGGCACATCACTTCCTCCTATTTTTTTAATGAGGGAACTTAAACGCTTCCTAATTTGAGGACGGCACCGACAAACAGTGAGTGACGTGGGAGACGTTTCGTTTTTTTTTTAATTTATATATGTCAACTCCACGAAACGGAAAATTAGAGGGGATTCCGTGCCAGATAGGTTTTAATGACCGTGGATGACCGGAACTTGAAAATCCATTAGAAGTGTTTTCGGATAATTGTTTCAGGATGTTGTCGTTTGTCAGTCATGTTTGCCGGTTTTACCGAGGAGATCATTGGAGTGATATGTAATGGAGGGGTGTCATTACTGGGCGAATTAAACCTTCATCACTTTCATTCTCCTTGAGTTCCTGTTATCTGGCGAATGTATGCTTCATGTAATAGTAATAATTACGATTAAAAAAAAATTACTGAAATATTAATATTTAATTTTTATAACTGTAACTCTCCAACGTTTTATTGTTCACAGGGCCAGCCAAGGTAGCAGTGCTGACGGGACGCTTCTCCGCAGGCGGCATAGGTAATATCCTCAGTATATTACTAATACAAACAAAATTGCTATAGATAATGCAATGCTAAACCCAAAAGTGTAGAATATTAATTTATAAAGCATTTATTACTGATACACACTAACTAGCGACAAACAGGTTTTACCTGCTAATTATCTGAAATGTAACTAACGGCCTGTGGAACTAAATTCATTAATATTTTTCGTATCATTCGTAGTTAGAAAAGACATTAAGGTTAATGAGGATGACAGGGCGAAACTGCCGGTCTGGTTTAGGATTACTATGTTTGTAGCGTTACTGCATTCCGAACCCTCGCCGCCCACCGGTACCTTAATACCTTAAAGTCAGGTTATTTTTTTCTCCAGTGTTTCATATATTATATATTAATTTACCTCATATGAGGACAGTAATGTTTAACCTGTCGAATCTTACACACTTATCAGTTACTTGTCTAAAAAGTTTTTTGGCAGTAGTCTAGCTCTTGGAAGCGGTACATATCACTTCTCTTTTAAATCGATTTTTGAAAAGTGTTGTGAATGTTTTAGTGATAACGATATTTTAAACACGATCAAATCATTGTTCTGAATAAAGATATCGGCTTCTTGAAGATGTTTTTGAAAATGTATCATTGCTTCTAGCTTTTACTTATTGCTACAGGCATGAAAATAAATTTGTCGGCTTTTTCGCGACTGGGTCAGTGCCGTCGAATAGTGCGAAAATTGTCTATAGTGTCCCCATTACCGCGGGGCCATGACTGTGCTAATCTCTTGCAGGGCCGACATATGAAGAGTAATAAGGGACGGTGATTAATTCTGTGGGGAGGAGATACGGCGGGAGTGATGGGGAGGGAGGGGCTGGGGGCCAGCGTCAGATGTGCGGCACCGGGGACTGAGTCACCACCGGTCGGGGACCTTGAGAGCGGGCCGCCAGGACACGAGAGTGAGAGAGGGAGGGAACGGGAGGGTGAGGGAGAGAGGGTGAGAGGGAGAGATCTGTCCCGCAGGCAGACCAGAGGCCGGCCAGACACACAGATATGCCGCCTTTCTAAATCATAGCCGGCAGTATGCCGTTTGGCCGATATCCAACCTGATAAAGCGCAAGGGGCGGCGGCAGCGGGGCCAGGGGGGCGCCTTCTCCCTCCTGTCGCATCTATGTAACCACTCGCACGTAAAAATAACTCTTTCTATTACACCGCGCACTTTCTCTGGAATTATACGCCTCGCATTTGCATCTTCATCCCTCGGGAACGTTTCCATTCTTGAAATTTTCCTGACTTGAATACCTGACTTTATTTTTATTTAAATCGTCGCTTCGCGTCCCCGTCTACAATTTTAACTTTATTCTTCAGCCGACTCGTCATGTAGGCGTAATAATAACTAACGTAAGTCACCTGTTATTGGGTCTGGAATATCAACACTCTTACAGCCTTTTCGCTGTACCTGTCAATGCAGTCAGGTACTATTGGTGTTTCCGTATACACTATCGTTTAGGAGGATCACTACTAGCGAGAAACTAAAACCGGTCTTAGAGAAACCGAAATTGGTATAGCTCCAGATAAAACAAATAGGAGACATATCAAGGCACAAATAAGAGCATCGATATTATTATTAAAATGGATTGTCATACAAAAAAATGAAACGTAATAGGAGGCCAACCTATTGGGACCACCACTAGAGTGATACTGCATCATTTAATAGTACCAGAGCAGAACTGGTGTATGGGTCTAACGTATAAATTAACGTAACACTAAAAATAGATTGTGAAAAATCACACAGATACACTCTCTCTTAAAAGCGTAATGAACGGCCATAGGTGAATGTGTAGGAAAGGCCAATTAGAATAGAATAAGCAAACACGAATCACATTATTATTGTATCGTTGCTGGATATAAACAATCGCGAAATTAGTTACATTGAATAGAATTATTTTTCGTGGTAAATTACCAGTATGGACGGCACAGGTGAGTCGGATGCCAATTCTTACAAGGTCTGGTTGCACTAATCATCACTAACCTTGAAACTAACTGTACTCAGAATATAGGAATAAAGATTTATGTAGAAACTCCATTATATCAGGACGTAATCAAGGAATAAAATATAAGGATGTATAAATAAATATAAGGAATAAATTCATCATTAGTTATAAAAACATCTGCTTTTGAATGTAGTAATGTGAAGATTAGAAAAATCCATACATGTATCATATTTAAGCCTTTAAAATTAAGTGAGATTTGCTCGTCATTCTTAGTACTAAATTAGTAGCACTCCTAGCGAAAAATAACAACTCGTATGAGATATGTTCTTTTCTATATAATTATCATTTCAATTACCTCAACTACTTTTATTTGCTTTTTAATTATTTATTTATTTATCTGTCCGTTTATTTTTGCCTTAATTGATTCAGTAACTTGTTCGCAATTTCAATTGACCGAGTGCAAGGTTGAACTTTGTTATTTAATTTATTTATTGGCTCAGGCTGGGTCTTAGGAGGTGGCAAGACCAATTTTATCTTCTGGTTTTACCATTAAAGAAGATGTGAGAAGGAAGTCCGAAGGCCAAAACCGGTTCCTCGGAAGTTGTGGAACCAGCCGGGCAACGCGGCTGTCACAACGGTTTCATTAGACTGACATTAAATTGATATATGTTAATAACGCCAGAGCTATAAACAATATTCAGGCAGGGCGATATTTCAGATGCGGTGATAATGAAACAATAATTTATTTATGCGGGGGGAGGGGGAGGAATTGATTTGATAGTCGGACGAATAGGAAACTAAAAACGGGAATCTTTTTGTGATCTCATAGTTTGATAAACACCTAATAGTTTATGGAAGAATATTCCTATAACATACTTATATAATAATATAAACTCATAATAAGAGAATTTTTCAGACTATTTAAACCTCAATCTGTAAATATCGTCTTGGAGGGAGGAAAATAAAATGATCTAAAGTACTCAATTTATAATATTTGTGGTCGTAGGAACGAAGTACAAGCAAACGTGTATTTGTCTGAATCAAACAAACAAATGCCCCCATATCTTTGTCCCCATATGCTGATATTAGCCCGTGTCAACTAGTATCTGCAGTATACACGATTTTTAATTAGTAACATTAGTAACACTTATCAAATATATTCTAATTTTAGTTAATATCAGATGATTATTATAATTATTCATATCTTTGTATGTTGTCCCCCACATTTTGTTACGTTCTGAACGCCGGTATTTTAAATATGTTCGGTATGGTTTGCTGGCTTCGATATTTAAATAGAAAAACTCGAAGAGTCTGTAAAACTACTTGCTAGGAGGAGTGAGTGGGTCGTGTTCAAGAGCTCCTACTTGAGCCGAGCGGGGGGCTCACGTTCTTCTGCCTGCCGTGTGACTCCTTTCCCCTCTCGGGTCCTCACCGTATATTGCTTCCCAAGTTTGAGTGGAATTTGTACCATATATACGAAATCGGCTTCTGTTATTAATTTTCAGAATGTTACGAGGCCCCATTCCGGCTTCAAATAACGAAAACTTTTATTCTTTGAGGGTTTAATATGTAAAATTATAATGGATTTTTAAAAAAAATTTAATAACCTACATTTTGAAGTTCCATTATGTGGAGGCCTTTCAAAACTTCAATTTTCACTGAAATATAATTTCATCAATTTGTAAAAGCATTATTACTTAGATCTTAAATGTAGACTTGGAAGTGGAAACGATAGAAGTTTTTTCTGAAGTCTGAAGATGTTAGGGCCATTAATGCTATGGTTTCTGTACTTAAAGACTATGAATGTATCCCCAGGTCACAAAAATTGGAGGAGATTTTTGAAAAACGCTATTGTGATACATCGCACATTACTCATTTGAGCATTCGACTCCTTTCTATTTATGGACAAGAATTTATGACGGCAGACATGTTTTTTCGCATAAACAGAATATACGCGCGCGAAAACAAATCCCACGACGAATTTTTAGTGCTAACACATCTACATAACGATCGGGAGGCCTGCACTTAATGTACGTGCTGTAGGGAGCTCCGAAGTTGGGGGTGTTTCTCCGTAGGGGGTGTCCTTTAATGAACTAACTACGCCCTGGTGTCGCATTCGCGCTTCACGTCTCCGCCTCAGTGGACTGTCAACACCGCATCCTCAACCCCTACACTAGTAATTTCCGACCCACGAATGGGTCGAGTTCGGTCGAGAAAAATGTGCGTATAATAATGAGAAACTGTTATTTTCAAACCATTACATTAATGTGTCTGAATTGCTCATATAAAAAATAATTACGTTGTTTGATTTCGATGAGCCCTATCGGAACATTTCCTCCAAATATCCTTTGGCCTTAACAGCCACTTGTATTATCTATACCCGTTTCGGCATTTATCATTGTAAACACATTGAACCGCTTCATCAAAAACAACCGGTCTCGGATCTGTATCAGGAAAATTTAGTATCCGACAATTTATAAATCGTTTAGACTAACTTTTTTTTTAAAAATTCAGAACGAGTGGCTATCAGAGAGTGGCCTATCTAATCTGTACAGCAGGTTTTGACTTGACTTGTCAAGACGACCCGGAATAAAATATTTTAATGGCGTACACCGGGTGACAGTGTATTATTTATTGGATGGAAAAATCTTGATGCGGGCCCCACTAAAAAAGATAAATGCAACAGTCGGGGGCTAGAGAACATGTCAGTCAAGATTTCTAGATATTTCAGAAGAACGATCCGACACTAATTATTAGAACGTACCGGTTGTGCAATTCGTGGTATCGATTCGGGCCGAAGTCAGGTAATAATAGTTCGTACCTAAAAACGCCTAAGTTTACCCGCAAGTGCTAGGCGTGCCCGGCCTAGTCCGGGTCGGATCGTAGGGTCAAATAATAGCTCTCACTTTCGGCCTCATCTCCGCGATGGATATCCGACTAATTCTAGGGGCGGCAAAGGACACCTACCTGGAAAATTACTTACCCAACTCAATTATATGATTAGTGAGTCGGTCGATGCCCCGCTGCGCTTTTGACCTTGTCCGCCACAATAACGATGGCAATTACTCAAGTAATATCTTACAATTTTCACCTTTAAAATGGCCAGAAAACAGTACGAATACAATAAACATTAATTAATAAGAGAATTAAAAACTAAAGAACAGTAGTTGATGACGTTTTGTCACGTTTCTATAGCAACCTATATATTCATGTCTCCTTCCAGGAATAATTGACATCATAACGAACTTATAAGAGAGAAAATAAAAGTGGACTGGGTCGAAAAAAGGCCATTAATGGCTACTAAGGATTATATTTAAACCTAGGTTAACTGGCTATATTATATTTAATAACTAGTCAGCACTGGATAGCCCACTTTGTTACAAATTCTTCTTGCCCGGAAGAAATTTTCTCACGGATCCCGTTTAAATACGTAATATAAATATGCTCTTTGTTAACTTCGTTTAAGCTTCAGTTTTTCTGCGGCAACTTTAGTAAGACACGCAATTTCGAATCGTAATAAAAAAAGGCGCTAATTAGGACTGGATTAATAAGCTGAGGATAAATAGCCTCGCAGTCCAATTGGTGGGGGTCAATTCGGATTCATTTATTCAGAACGGTCGCCGACCATATTGTAAGTAAAGTTGAAAAGTGTGAGAGCTGGCGAGATTGTCATGAAAAATGCAGGCTGCATATCGGTCCTTGTGCCAGGAGTATATGTTCGTGGAAGTGCAGCGCTATGGGAACTACCCGAAGAGCCTGATACTCCCCTCCTTCCGAAGGCTACTCCAACCGGCCCTCACTCACACTCCCACCCAGTGACGCTCATACACGACAGCCCCATTCATGTGTGCAGACCGGCTCATAGACATTCCGACGACGGATTGTGTAAATGTAGACTAGAATGAAGATTATCCTAATTTGTTAAGCGGTAAGAGCTATCCTTATAGTTCACAACAGTGACTAGGTACTGATTTCCGAAGTGGGCTTAGCAAAATTGGGACACCTATAAATCTCTCCTATAAATATAAATTTATGTTTTGTTTATTTTGATAAATAGCTTCAAAATTTCATTGTTTTTTTTCAATTTTTTCCCAGGGGAGGGGGGAAATAAGTTCGGGACCCCTCTTCTGTTGGATCTACTATGAATAAAATAATGGTGTTCCTTAATTATCTATATCCATATATTCCATAAACGATATTTCGATCACAGTCATGCTGGTCCCTCCTCTCGTTTATTTAGCCTGGGGCTGAACGATTGGTCTTAAAAGTACATATTAGTACTTTTATGTTGATAGGGATTTAAAATTTGGACAGTATCAGCTACTGAATAGATTAATTTTACACAATATTTTACATAGTACTTTCCATACTGGAAAAATGTTCCGAATTGCAAAAACTAATACTTTGCAGACAATTGTTTAAGAATAATTAATAAACCTTCTGTATCCTCTACTGGCTCTAATGCGAGGAGACAACATGTGGGCTGTCCCAAAGGTTGTATTCACCGTCGACCAGATTCGACACAGCATAAAGGAAATGGAACTGTCCCCTGCCCGTGCCCGTGCCTACTCCTCCGTCCGTTTTGGGGGTGAATTTATAGCGAGCCCATCTCAGCCCGATCCATTATTAAAGTGTTTCCGGCGCCGGAGTTTCACCCTTGAGCTTATGCCGGAATTTAGCAGAGCTCCAAGCCGGGGAAAATGTTTTTCGTACGCCTTAAATTCTCCACTCTTGTTTTCTTCCTAATTCGAAGCATTGGAATGCTATGCCAGACGAAAAATTTGTGCGGTTCACACTATCATATGAATGATACTGAAATAAAATAATAGACATGCTATTATAGTAAAAAAAAACTTCCATATCCAGATAATATCCAGATCCCCTCCCTAATCTAAAGGGATGCTCAATGAACTCAGACATTTTTACATGTCAAACCATAATTGAATGGCGTATTCACAACAACTTTTGTAACATCAGCTGAATAGAATGTATTATTCGAGATTTGCAATGTGAAATGTGATTGGCTTTTTATTTGCCGTCAATACTGAATAACATATTTCGATTAGTAGATTCGTTATTTGTTATGAAAATGAATACGATTCTGTCCCAGCAAAATTAATTATTATTAGCCGAGATGAATGGTGCTGTTCGTGGTGGGGTTCATTTCGGTTGATTAAAACTGAACACGCGTCGGTATTCGCAGCGGTCACAATCTGATAACCAGAATAATCAATGAACATTGTCCACAACCAGAAATACTTGCGGCGGGAACGGAAGAACTGTGTTCCGATAATTTGAAGGGGGGTCGGTTACCTGACGAGTCCACGACGGGTAGGATAAGTGATAACCCCGAGAGGACCAATTAGGTTAATGGCCGGGTGCGCCTCATCAGATGGATCAGATGCAGGAGATACCGACGCCTACCGATGTAGGGAATAAAAACAAATTGTCTTACCTTCTCGAGCGTGGTCGAAAGGCATTATCCAAAGGGCAAGAAGCAGTAGGCACACGTGCCCCTTTAATATGATTTTATATTAAACGCGATGAACTATTTTAATTCTTAATCGATAATTAATGTACTGAATCAATAAGCAATAGTGTTTCGTTTGTTTACTTTAGACGTCGATTAGCTTAACTTATTTATTTCAGGTTTTGCAGTCCGACTTTGCTTCTTGTAATATGTTTTATTTAACAGAAATTGTATTACGAAATTGCATAGAAACAGTTTTTTTGCACTATTAATTAAAACGATAGTTCTTTTGTGGCTATGTAAAGTCATAGCTCATGTAGTCATACATATTTATACTCTCGATCCATGCAAGCTCTGATTATTATTATAATGATTGGTTATTTGTCACCATTAACAATTACCATTAAATTTGTTTCAATTAGTTAGGTTCCCTATTTCTTCTCGGGCTATTTCTCTTTGCGAGTGTTAAACACGCACAAGATATTACCACGTCTAGAAACCTTGCTAGATCGAATTTTACGGTGTACATTCTTTAAATCTATTCAGATCAATAGTACGAGTAGTGTCAGATGTTTATAGTAAATTAAATTAAGATGCCGACCAGACCGAAAATTGTAATCTGAATTATATAGACTTCAGAATGGGCATGGGCATTTTCCAGGTGAACAAAACCTTGACACGTGGCTGACCCGCCGTCATTTAGCCGCGCGTAAAATCTTTGGGGGCAGCGTCCATGGGAAGTGCGCGCGCTCTCGATGCGGGCGCCGGGCTGAAGCAGTGAGTGTGGGTAAAGTAAATCCACCCCGCCAATATTGTTATTATTATTATTGAACCGAACGGCGCATATTACCCGCATCTGATGAATCGTATCGTGGGGGCGGGGAGGATGCGAAATGAGATTCTCGAAATAGCAATAAACGCCTTTCTGAATGTGCTCCTCCCAACTCGTATTGCATTGAAAATCTACTAGCGGTATTAGCGCCTGACAGTATAATTAAATAATTGACGATGAAATTTAAATTAATGTATACAACAATTGTACCGGAAGGTCACTGAAACAATCATTGAACATTGTAAATATTTATTTAATATATAGCACATTCTTGGTCATAAGTGGGAAACATTCAATGAACATTTTTTTATTTATAGAATTAACCAAGTAAAATTATTGATAATATGTGACGCTCCCGAGGAATACGCTTCCTGATAAAGTGTTAAAGGCAGTAAGCAGCAATACAGAGTAGTGTTTATTTTATTTTCGGTATGATTTGAAAATTGACTCCATATACAAGAATTATAGACTGTTTTGAATGTTTGCGGAATGTAAAAAGGAAACTGCCTCTTCTAGTCACAAATTTGTAATAATACTGCTAATGAACATGCATCTAACTGATGTCACAAGAAAAATTCGCTCCATCCTTGTCGTAGAATGCGAATAATGTGCACCTCCTTTAATGCTGTTACACCCGATGCATATGTCGATGCCTCGAGAAAAAGAAGGCTGCTTATCGGCCGCCTTAATAGGCCCCGGACCGTCGAAATTATTCAGGGCCCGAACCATATTGTCCGGCCGTGGGTGATACGCCCCCGAAAACAAGTGTTATCGCCCGGCTACACGGTACCGCTTTCATTCTATATTTTCGCCCGAGGAATAGCTCTTGCCGCTGAGACCTTTCTGAGTGAGGAAGTGAAATCTCTCCAGGCTGGTTCTTCAGATGGGCTGAGGGAGAGTTAGGTTGTGCTACGGCTAAATTACTAAAAGTGGACATCGATTTCTACCGGTTGGCCGTATAGGATTCCGTCTCATACTCCTCTCTCACGATGCAATTAATTTTTTATTCGACAAGTCTAGAATGGAAATGATGAACTGTCTTTTTTATGCAAATAAATCACGCTGACTGAAAGTTTTATACCTTCACACTTTTCAATAGAAGAATTCTTTCGGAAGAAACCAACATGCTGAAATGCGGTATACCTTTGAATCCAATGGAGAATAAAAAAAATGTTAAATCCCATCGCGCCAAGTACAGTGGAGTGTGTGAAGATTATAGTAGCCCCTCCACCCGTGACTGCAATATGTTAGGGGCCCACCCTCGGCACCGTTCATCCGGCTCGCGATGATGAAAGAGACTGGGAAATGGCAGCCTACATTAATGCCTAAATTTCGGCGCCGGGGAGCCCTTCCGGTGATGAATACTTTATGGCCCTTAGAGCTTACAAAAAGCGCGTCTCTTCCGGAGTTCACCCGCGGTTCTTCATTCTATGCTTAACTGAAAATTCATATGTTACCCGACTAAAATAATATTGAATTATCCGTCCGTTTGGTGGTCTGGAGGGTCTTGTGAAAATCTGCCTCCGCTTGCTGGGTTGGTCTTTTGCTAGACCGGTTTTCTGGTAATAATATATAAATTATTTCTATTTATTCTATATTATTCTGTAGTTATGATAATATTTTATTAAAGTAGAGAAAGACTATTTCATATATGTACATACACACTACTCTACTTTGATATTAGAAATTATATAAAGTACTTATTATTTAGGGTTTTTATTAGAATGTCATGATGGATAGCTTCTGAGTCTGCTACATACAATTCTGTATTTATCGGTCGTAGAAACGAACTGCCTGTTTCTTGATAAAAATGTTTCTCTTCTTATTCCAATAAATCGAACGGAGTCTTATTAGAATTTTAAATTCCGACCGCTGGCTGCAATTGGGTTCACTACAAGCCAGAAATTCCAATTGTTTGTTTAGAACACCAGTTTATAGTACGCTCTACTTTTTTCTTTTGCATACCGAGAAGCCAATACCTTCTTTCGTTAAGGTGACATCAGAGTGTCTGAACGTAATGGAAATGTCGAATGCGTTATGTGACTTGGAAATTTATTGCATTAAACATTCCAATGCTCTATTCGGATTTATTCCCACACTGCACGGGTTGCTCAAATTATAAATAGAGCTTACCTCGAATAGTTCAGAAATTACTCACAGTTCTCTTAAATATTTAATGATAATTGTTTTTTTCAAATAATTGTTAACACATTCCATTTTTCATTTTTTAAAGTGATTATTTTTACTTAAATTAGTTATTAAACCAGTTTAGTAATTTATACACAAAAAATGAAAGTATTTAGTATTTCCATACAAATATTTCGTGTAAATCTGCTGACATTTTTCTGATCTCTTTTAGAGAAATAGGAGTAACAGTCTGTCAGAGTCATCGCAAAGAGCCCATGTTTATTCTGTAAATAACGTTTCGCATGCTCGTGTTAACTACGTTAATGCAATAGCGGTCACTTTCAAGGTAATCTGTCAACGCCAAATCAGGTCTTCGAACTTGGACTCTGGCCACAATTGAAATACGGTTGAAATGAATTTCGACAATAAACAAATACGGTACTTTAGGGGAATTGACAGAAATATAAATGAACGTAAAAATAGAATTCTCTAATCGTTTGATATGTGCACGAGAAAACATTTCCAATTTCGCGTAAACGCCTACAAAATAAAAGTTTACAATTTGAACTAACTATATTAGGTATTTGTATGAAATATTAATATTGTATTTGATAATAGTTTCAAAGACAGTACATAATTCAGTCGCGAAAATCAGAAGGTTGTCATGCGGGGGCAAAGCTAAACACCTCTGAGAGATGGATAGAAGGAAGGAGAATAGAAAAAAGTTGCCGCCGGTTGAGAAAGAACCGGTTCTGAAAGACGTGAAGGAACCTCTCAATAAAGTGGAAGAAGAGTACCGGATTTAAATGTAAGGTCAAAACAATAACGCGGGGGATTAAACAATGCTATCTCCAATCTAAAGGTATTTAATTAAATAATTTATTGCCCCTTTTTAATAGCGCGATCTCCGAAGTCCAATTAAGGCCCCTGACGCGGGTCGTATCAATTAGACGAAGGTCCGAACACGAAGAAATATTCACTGGCCAGTCTCGAGGGGTCGTTATCTCCGTTATAAATATTATTTTAAAGTTATGAATAATGTCAAGGGACATGGTGCGTGTTTATTGTGACGCGCTCCAGCCGTCAAGAGAATAGGTGACGGAATCAAAAGTCCACTCGATCGTAAAAAGGTCCTCACATTTTTATTACTGGGATGTGTGGCATTCTCAGAACACTTTAGTTATATGATTTGGAGAAACAATATTCTGAACAATTTGGCCGAAGTTCTCATACCCCAAATGCGAATTGTCCCTCTGACAAAAAAATAAAACGCTAATTTTGATGCTCATAGAAGAAGACCCGGATTACGAAGGAGATTCAGTTTTTACTTTATACTGGCTCCTAAATTACAGATATGCTCTACCCCAGAATACTTTAATACTTTCTTGACTATGATAGATTGTCACAGCTATTTTTAACAAGATTATCAAGCATGGTTTCGCACCTTCTCTGCTATTTTATGAATAAGGACATCGGGCGACGGGTCATAACATATTGGTTTATTTAATTACCTTTGGTGGCTATATCTAAGCGAAAACATTTCTTGGCCGTTAATAAAACAAGAATAACGGAGAGACCGGGAGCTCTTGGAGCAAGCTATTCGCTCACATATATCAGGTTATTGCTTCAAGCTCCAAAATTAGTAACGGGGGGAGGGAAGGGGAAGATGATTTGAAACGTGCCATTAGAGGGGAATCCTCTAATCGTTAATGGCCCCCAAGGGAAAGCTTTTCGGAGCTTTAGGTCCAAAAGCTGCATTCGGGATTATAATCCAGGTGGATAGAATTGGATTAAATTATAACATCGGTTGTAAAATAAATGTGGCCCTTTTATGAGGGGCTCGTTTTCGCTAATACGAGGGTGGGTAAAAAATTATCCGCATTCAGAACTTATTTTAATGAAATATGCAAAATCTGAAGTTTAGGCTTTAGGTATTCAGTCGGCATCTCAATGCGACGAACATTATAAGTAAGCAACAGGTTTTCAACTCGCCGATTAAAGATGTTTCCGTTCTCGAACATTTACTCTCTCAGAATCGCAGTGATGAATTCCTATCGTGTCACCAGCGTCCTTCGAAGACGAAGATTTACTTCTAATGAAGACGCGGAGAGGGTAGTGCATTCTTGGCTTCGGCCTGAAACATTTTTTAATCGGTGAATACGAAATCTAGTTGGCAGATGTACAATGTGCATTTTAAGCTGGGAGATTAGGTCGAAAAATTGTGGTTCATTTTTAAATCACTATAATTATTTTAAGCGAATTACGGAAGTAGTCTTTTTTTAGTTTAAAATACCTGTTTTGTTGTCTGCGAGGGGTTGGAATACCGTAGATTTCGTGTGTTTCTGTCTCGTCTCACTGGTTTGGTCTTTTGCTATACCGGTTTCGGCTGCCATCTTCAGTAGCGGTGTTAGTCACTTTTGGCACTTGGGATGTATTTTTGGCATCCTCATAGCACTGTCACTGCCACTTGTACTGTGGTGGTTATCTGTTTGTCGTGTGTATATATACGTGTCTTGTTATTGTGTTTTTGGGAGGTGTTGTTTATCTTCTTTGTGTTGAGGGGGGTTTTTTATAATCGGTTTAAGTTGATGTTGGATTGTCGGTTAAAAAGGGGAGGGGTTCTTTAGTTCTTTAGGATTAACGTGGCGAATATATTGAATATATTAACGTGGCCCACCTGTATCTTGTAAGTGTACAAAATAACATGCGGTACGTGCGATGGAGTATACATCGGCCAAACCGGGCGGAAGATAGAGGACAGATACAAAGAACACCTAAATGCAATAAAATATAAAACCGAATCCAATTTCGCCAACCACATTCTGCACTCCGGACACGAAACAATGAGCATCAACGAATCTTTAAAATTAATACACCCAGGCAAGAAAAGCAAAGAGATGGATGTAATAGAGAATATGGAGATTTTCAAGAACAAACAAAGCAACATTATAAATGAAAAGGTAACTTAATTTATCTAGCGCTCAAAGTGACGCTATATTCGCCCCGCTAATCCTAGCGGATTACCATTACCTCTAGTAATGGAGCAAGCGATATTGAACAGAGGCTGAAAATGATGAATATGTTCGCACATGCAAAAGTTCCATTCCACTTTCCTTACAGGTTCCCCCACACTTAATTTTTCGTTATTACTGCCCACGTTAATGGAAAGTCTCTATTAGAACTGTCGGGTGAAAGTTCTAATGCGCCTGTACGGACCATTATTTATTATGGATTGTCGCCCGTTTCATTGCAGAAATTAGCCCGTCTAACTGTACTCAAAATGCGCGGTGACATCTATCGCGGCGGAGACAAAAATGAGATCAACGGCACGAATTTCACTAGCCCCGAAGAATGAAGTCGTCTGTCAGAGTCCTCCACTTTTAAGATCCGCGGGGGGCTCTTGTTTACTTCAAAGAGCCAACGACAAAAGCAAAGAGTGTAATGTCAGCCGTATTTTCACGGTATAAAAGCCATTATATGAAATAGCGTGTTGTCTGTGTGATGGCCTGAAAGACAGTGGGAATATTAGCCGAGTGGAGTTAGGACCAGGGCCACCCGATACGCCCTCCCTTTTTCGTCCCATTGTTCCCATTCTCGGAATCCATTATGGAAAGGGCGTTTCGAACAACTGTTGGATTTTGCGACCTAACTCCTAACTAGAATCAGTTCTTCTCTCGGAAATTGTCAATTTTTTTCCTCCTCACATTTATCAAACTGCAACAAAGTTTGGCTACGATACTGTCACAAGGTAACGAGACTCCGTTTGGTCGTCGAACAACTGGGAAGTACGGGGTTGTCGTGTTTATTTTTTTAATTAGATTTATTTAGACTCGTTACGGGCTCAATAACAACCGCCCCGAGGCCGGTACCAAATCACGGAGGAATGTATGTACCTTGCGTTTAAGTATTCAGGGTGCGAGCATACATCAAACCTACGCGGACGAAAGTCTGAATGCTGATGTGCTCTCAAATAGGGGAGACAATTGGGGCATCTCGACCCCGCATACTTTTCGAGCGAGTAGATCTGGAGCCGCCTCACCGTGAAGAAAGAGGACTTAATCTTAACTAGGAACACTGGAAAAACACAGTTGTCTACTTACTACCGCCTGTACGCACCGCGTCACACCCAGTTACCGTTAGTTTGATTTACGAAGCTCGTACGCGAACAAGTTCGGCCTCTGAGTTACTCCATTCATGAGTACCGCCTATTCAAAGTCCCAAAGCTCTGTGCGCGTTCCTAATTGACCAATTGTTTCTCCGGGGAAATTTACAAAGATGCAATCGGTATGATTCGGAAAAATTAGAAATCTAAGACGAATTATTATGTTCCTAATTATTACAGCTTATGTCCTATCCTGTTTAAGCAATTAAAAATTCTTTACGAAAGGAGTTGGAGAGAAATGAAGCGAAAATTGTGTGATCCGTTTGAAGTTCCCTGACTCTCTTTACACGTCTTGATCATCAGCAAATCTGCAATAGCGCTGAAAATTAATGAATGAAAATCTTCTCACATAGCAGCAGAATGGGGAGCTAGTTTGATTAGAGTACGATTAGAGCGTTATTTCCATTAGGAATTTCTTAAAGTCAGGTTCGAGGATTTCTTCTTGAAACGAATTGAACATTCAACACCTTTGAGTTTTTTCAAGACTAAAAGACAAGGTCTCCTCAACTTGAGGTCTTTCAACCTTGCTCCGCTCTCCTGTATAGGTTCAGATAATGGGACCCGAAATTTTCCACGCTGATTTACCACCATTGAGGAGTTTATAACATCGGCTTGTTGGTGGGAAATGATTACTTATCTATAATAAATATATATAGGTATCCGCAGGACATCCGAGTAAAAAAATGATCACTGATCTGTCGATTCTCAGGTTAAAATCGTAACGTTTCAAAAGATTCCATACAAGGAATGTAAATTTCAAATTTATAGTTTAAATTTACCATTATGGGTATTTTATTAATATGCCTAATGAAGTAAAAAAAAATACTCCTTGCGTTAAATATGGACAATGCTGGCTAATTTAAGATTAAATAGCTGTATTCAGTCTGGGCAGTGAACAGTTAATATTAACCTAGCGTCGGGTTAAGTTCGACCGAGTGATATTTGTCACGGTGGTGGGCGTAGGTGGCGGCGGCACATTCAATCGGCGAAACAGGACCCTCTGAAAATAAAGGACGCGGGGGCGGCTTGTCATCGCTCACCGCTTATCATTCAAATGGATCGTCGGACCGTGTACGGAACTGGTTCCCATCGGGGGCGACGCATTGTTAATGGGCGAAACCCTTCTTCCCGACGACACGGTCCTTGACAAGCGGCGGCCCGTCAGCTCGATCGAATATCTATCGGTGTTTACTTATCGTGGAGGCGGTGAACGACCATTAGCGCGAGACAGACTGCGGTGAGACAGAAGGAGAGTGAGGGGACGTAGGCCGGGAGAAAGAGCGCGAGAGAGATAGCGCCCCGGAGTTTGTGTGTCAACAGGTGACAGGTGGGAGGGGGTGGAGGGCGGTGGATTAGGAATGGGGCCATCGTCTTCAACTGACGTCACTAACACAGCCGCTTCACAATGCATCTTCGTCTCAGACTTTGCGCGCTTGCATTCTACCCTACTTACACTTGTTCAACTTACTCCACTTTTCTAGCCCCAGCCGCATTTTTTCATGCCCTAAGAAAGATGTTACGCGAACGTATCTGTCGTTTTGTTCGGGAGTGATGCCAACGCATCGCTCTGGCAAAAACTATTGGCAACTATGTTTCTTAAATGCGTTACATCTCGAACGGAGCTGAAACGGTTCCTTTGGCTCATATATATAAGACCATTAGTATGATATAATTTGTGCTATGGGTGTTTGGACCCAATCAGCGAGTGGAGACGGAAGTTAGCAAAACTGATGACATGCAATATCTTATATCGTTTAATTTTCCACTACTGTATACACGGATAATCGTGAACGTTAAATTTAGGAGACAGCCGCAACTTTCAGAAATGCTAGCTATAATTATTATGTTTTTATCATATGCAGTAGGAATGCTCGTCCATTGGTTATTATTAATACACAAAGTATCCTGTGATTAATGGTTCGCATTAACTGATTAAATAAATAAACGCCGATACAACTTACCCAGCATTTTCTTTTATCAGTCTGAATGGTTTCAGAAATTGAAAACAATTTTAATCGCTTTTAAAACAGGAAGCGGTAACATAAGCCATTGTCGCTAGTTCCCATAATAGAAAACAGCTAGCAGATTATTTTTCTAAATACCTACAGAAATTGATCGCAAATAATTCACGAACGAATTACTGGCCGTGAAGGCTATTGAAATATATAATTATTTAACAAACGAGAAGGAATCACGGCGGAGTAAATAAGGCGTACGCTTATCGGAGGCTAATTGTTGTACATTATGCTAAATAATTATTCTCGGAACTCGCTATTGTTGTCGGGACTTCAATCCTTTGTTTCTTTTCGACAGAGATGTCAGAGATGTAAATTTATCTTATAGATAGCTTTTATTTGAGGTCAGAGCGGGAGTTTAAATATTAGCCTTATAACTGTAGGACGTCTTTGAACGATTGGTAGTTTATTTTTAGTACCGTGAGAAATGATCGATGATACGCGTTCCAAGTTTCTCTTATTTATTATACTTGTTGACCGAAAGGACCCCGTTAGGATGTTTGAAGAAGATCAAAGTAATTAACCATTTTTTGGTAAATCAGTTCAATTTGATAAGACACGCGACATTCGGTTAGATATTCGCCGACCGTTTGACTAGTACATACCATGTGCTCCAGATGACCTGTCCGATAACCCCGGATCGTTTAACATTCCGCTGCGATAGGGCGCTCATGTTAAATTCATGCGACTAATTATTCTGCAGTTCGATTTGGCACAGTATTTCAACCGAGGGAGGGACAGGCGGGTCCCGTCTAACCTGGGACGCTCCAAAAATTCTTCGGACAGAGCCTCTGGCCGCCCCGGCCGTGTGACTGGCCCCGTGCCCCCGATTACTTCCTTACATCCCACAAACGAATTATATTGCCAATACTCCCTGGATGGTCTTTTCTGCCAAATGTTAATATAGCCCTCCGCAGCGTTATTTCTCACGCTCCTACAAAAACTGGGTTCCTGATATGGTTCAACTCACGTATGAGTCACACTGCCAATTAATTACCGCCGAATCTAATTCGTGGTAAACAGTTAATTGAAAGCGGCTTAACATATTAACAATTGTTTATTTAAACATACACAATATATACTCCCTTCGGTCGGTGAGTTGCTCTTATTCCCGGTATTTGGCAATATAATATTGTACCTGGTAACTGTATACGTTGCTCTATTTTGAAAAGCACTTATTCGCCAATCACAACAGGTGTCAATATGCATGTCCCAGGCGATGCATATTGACACATTATATGCATTATGCACTCGACTAATATTATATTAATGCGTTGGCTAATGCAATTTCCATGTTGACGAGTCTCAGCGAACCATCGCCAGCCACTCTTCTCCCCTCCGGTATTCAGACTAGCCGCTATTTGCCGAAGATTATTCACCTGCGGATTTATTGGCCGAGATTCTCAAATGCTAGGATGAGGAAGGAGTGACCCGACACTGTTTCCGAGCCTCAAATGTTCCTAGGCGTTGTTAATCGGTGTTTTCACGGCACCGCCAACCCATCCTGAATGAGCGATACATTAGTTGGGTCCTTTTAGAGGGAGCTTCGGTGCCGACTCGAATGCCGGTGGAAAAGAATTGCCGCCAGTATTAATGTCGCCATAAATCTTATCGCCCGGGTAAATGGAGTATTCCACGTCAAACAGAAAGGTCCCACGTAGCAACTTAACATTCCCCATTTAAATCAGCGTCGTCCAAACTGCACCACACTGTCCCATGCGGCATGATATTTCTTTTGTTCTTCTTTATTTTATAAATTTATATGTTTATGTCGCGTGGTCATGAATGAAATTTCCCGAAAGGTGAAAAAAACGAGGAGTTTAGTATCCTGAGGACTAAAGCCTTTTTACTAACTTTAACACGTCTTAAGATATTTTAAAGTAGGAAAAATTTAGTAATGAAATTTATTTTTTATGTTTTTCATTAATTTTTAACAATTGTAGTAACGCTGGTATGAAATGTAGGGACGGGAATGGAAGTGTATCGTAAACAATATTTGAAGCCACACTTTTCTAGCCTGGTGCGACATTTAAAGGCAAATATTCATTGATTCGGCATATTATGAGAATTTTCCTCGAGTAAAACGTGTTATGTTGATCGACGTTATGATACGCCCTGGTGGTACGCGGTATCGTCCGCGTAGTATTTTTAAACCCATATCAACTTGTCTTGAACTTGTATTCAACTTGCGTGAAATTTACCGTAAAACAGAGAAAAATTCGGCCACTTAAAATTCGGCTTGTCTTGTTTTCAGACAGGAGTCCCCTTTTCGTATTCCGGAATGATCACCGGAATCGGGTTCGTATATCGGGTCCGTCTTATTTCGAGAATCACGACCCAGTGAGTGGAGATCCTCCCTTTAAGATTAATGGAAAGGAGTCAGTGTTTGGCAAAGCTGTAATACCAACTATTTGGTGATTGGAGGTGGGGGGAAGGGGGATCTTCTATGCGTGTGCCGTTTGGGTGTGTGAAGCACGGCCGGACGGTGTCGTGCGTGGGAACGTGCGTTCGTGCCTAACGCCACCGCTGCTACCCAATGCCCCCCCAACAACCAAACCAACATTTTACACTCCCACTCTGACCCAACCGTCCACTCTAATCCATTTTATTAATTGAATGCGTAAAAACAGTTATTCTGGCACAATTTGAGTTGGGTGTGAAATTCGGGCGTACTATTAGAATCTGAAACTACTGGCTATTAACTGGAACAGTGGTTACGAAACTCCAGCTATGGTAAGCGAAATGTAGCAAATTGAAAAGTGTTCTTCTGTAACATTAAAAGTCTACTTTCAAGAAGGAATGTATTCAAGTTCTAATTGCCTTTGAAGATTGATTAAAAAGATTTCGGAAGTTCAAAGTTATTGTTATTTATTTCTTAATGCCTGCTCCATTCTTAAACGCGAAATTAAGCAACTAATTCTAATTAAAGACTAATTCTAAACAACTAAAATTATTACAAAGGTAACTGACAGATTTATATAAAAGCATGAACTCGAAACACTTATTATATTCAGCCTGAATGCTTTACTTATTGGCACTAGTGGCTGTTTGGCCGTATTTAAAACAGATTGCTGTTTATTTGAACTGAGAATTTTCATTGCGCCATTAAGCCTTGATTTATTTCGAACAACAGGAAAATCCTTTACTGCGTTCGCTATCTGATTTCTTAGTTAATATTCCAGTTTCAGAGAACCGGCAGCGATTAGATCTAGACTCTAGTGTTGCTTAACACTAGTCGTCATAAATTAAAAATACTGGATGATAACTTCATTAAATATTATTACGACTATTAATGTCCGATACATCTGCAAATTATGGTTCCCCGTATGAGTAAATTACTAGTTTTTACAGTTAGTTTCGGCTTTTTATTTCTTCGCATGTAGGAGTTCCACGGGTTAATCCCGTCTTACTAGATTCCATCTTGCGTATCAGTTATCGCTTTCCATATGTCCTCTCGAAGCGAAAATGTAATGTTTAACATTTCTCGAAACGATAAATGTTTCGATTATGACCTTATCTATCCTAAAAATCTCTGAAAATTAGTCTCTCTCAATTAATGTTTCTGAAGTGAAAAGTATTTTTTAGTGAATCAACAACGTTTTAATTTATTTACTTGGCTGTTTTTTTTACCCATTTTTTCGGACTGAGATTAAAAAAGGCTTTTCTCGAATAAATGCCAGCTGGAAAATATATTGTGAGAAAACTGAGCGGCGAAACTGCAGATAACACGTGTCAAGATAAGGAAAGGAGCCACCTTTTACTTTGTCACTTAATCGATATTAACGAGCTGTCCCGAGAGGTCAGTCCGAATGCCCGATTTATTGTGAAATGTGCCCGAAAGCAGAGATTTGGATCAGTACCTTTTTTTCTGTCCAGGGGCTGAGAGATGTAACTTCATTTGGCGTTACACTTCTCTGATTAGTACCACGGCACTTGGTTTCTGGCAGGTTTGAAAATGTTTTAGTTGAAAAATAAAATATAGTTTATGCAAAATTGTATTAATTGTTTTTTAATATTGTAATTATCCATTATTTATTTTTACTATAAATTATTATTATTATTATTAGAACATATTTCACTGGCCCAGATCATTATTATGCCAGCTCACCTTCACAAGCACAGGGTTGCTTTATAGGATCAAGCATAAAAAATTATTTTAGTTGTTTTAGAGTGAGATTAGCTGTTAATAACACCTTTCCATGAAGCAGTCAGGATAGAAATAAACATGAAATATTGTTCTACTCGAGAAATGCAATTTAATATTCGGGATAAATATAATAATAATCGGTTGAAAAGGTCGACGCGTTATTAAGATGTCAGAGCGCGTGACAATCTCAGGTGAGGATTGAGATATCTAAACACACACACTTCGGTGATGACACGTCACGCAACTGACCGGTTAAATTTTTTTTTTCCGGCGTCCGTTCAGACTATTCGAAGCTGTTAGGATTCTGCAAAATCAATTACTGATTCAGAGATTTAAGGTTTAGGGAGGGGGTTAATAACAAACACCGTACGGCCGGTTTGTTGACGCTTCTGTCGGATGTTGACTTGACCAGAAATTTAGAAGTTCAACCATGTTATTAGTTTCTGCTTTAACGGCGGGCACAGCCAGCATTTCTCCAAAGGGACTCCCGATTGCGAGTTTGTAATTAAAGTGTGAATGAAAATTGAATAACGGTACGTATATGGCCGTTCTGTAGCGCCATCAGTACTGGCGTGAGAGAGTTTTAGTGGCTTCCGCCTTCAGTTTGTTTGTCCCCCATTTGATTCACATTTAATAACGGACTCTCATGTGCACAAACATCAGTAACAACGCCCCTTAATATCCTGTATCGTTTACAGTGTAGTATCATGATGGCGATGGTTCAATTTTAAGATTCTAAATGCGTTTTTCAACTCAGGTTAAAAATTATTGCGTCCTGTCGAACTGATTCTGCAATTCTGGCACAAAAATCGCGGGATAAATTTGCATTTCCTTGTAGTTTGGAGTAATTATTAAAGACGCGTCATTACACGCGTTTTTGGGCCGTTGGTAGAACGGTTTCAGTATAAACCCTAGCGGCAGTACCCAAATAAAGGTGCTAGGAATAGAAACAAAAGTTTATGCCTAACGGGTTCGCTGCATTATAAGGTGCGCCAAACACTGTAAAATAATTATAAACTGCGTATACTACTGTAGTATTTTAAGTGAAGCTTGTTATCAGCAGGGCAATATACCTGTTGTAAACAAGTAATAGGCTGATAGTATAAAATTTGATTTTAAAAATGTTTTACATTTAAATAACAGATTCGGTGTGTTCATTATGCTATTGAGCAGTCTTCAACTCACGTAAGACAGTAATTTATTTTAAATATATTGCGCACCGATTATTGAAAGCTGGAAAACGCTGAGATGTCGAAATGTATTGGAGTTAATCGTTTACTGTGGTAATAAAGTTAATTCGTTCTATTTTGGCTCTGTTCCAATATTCATTCAACAATAGCCACTTATTCGATTTGATTAAGGCGTATGAATTATCTTCGGATCGACTCTCTGTTTAAAGACTACAAATAGACTACTGGGAACGACTCCTTCATCGAAACGCATTTTTCAACTGTAACGGCCCCATAAACGGTTCTGTGAAATTGTTATAAATTAACGCCTTCCGAGTATTTAAATTGACCATTTATATCATCTAAAAGATTCTGCGATTGGGCCATAAGCGGCCTTCAGCATGTGTTCAGTTGATTTCCCCGTTGTCGGGGCCCCGGGTCGAATGCCGCCAACACCGCTAGTGTTCTTAGAACACTTATAATTTGTGTTCGTGCCCAGACTATGGCCGCGTGGAACTGAATATAATTGTTCTAGCCCGCGCTCAACACGCCCAACCCCATTGTCACACATTCGAAATGAAATCCTATGGTAATGCGACCACCGAACCGGGGGGGGGAGGCCCCAGTTTTCCCGGCCTCGCGTCCCATTCATTCTTTGGAATTCCCGAACGCGCGTTTTGTTCCAGAGCGCATTCCAACCAAATATGACAGGCGCACAGTTCGATTTCAGAGAATTCGGTCCTATAAAGCTCGGTTATTTCGCCTGCATTTGATGAAAGTTATCTATCTGGAAATTTCAAAACCAATATTCAGGAACGATCGATTCAAACATATATCTCTGTAAAATAAATTTAGGAATCGCTTTAGTGAAACAGTCAAGCAATTGCAGTAAATGAGCCTTCCTTGTTATAAGTACGATAGTCTGATTCGTTGGATTATATTTGTTGTTTGGGGTGTTTGTAATTTTATTTTTGTAATGTTCCCACTACTATTACTAGATAATACTGAGAATACATAGTATGTTTGTTGTTTTCTAATGGAAAGCAATCTGCCAATCACAAATCCCTGACAAACTGATATATATTTCTATATACTATAAAATTGTGCTTTACTTAAATCGATTCTAAAGTATACTGAATCTTCGTCAATGGACACATTTATATGAGGTGTTCATACTATTATAATTATTATATTACTTAATGTACCGATTATTGATTAACATAACTTAATCAAGTAAGGTTGCTTGATGATCAATTACTTGAATGAAATAGCAAGTCGGTGATTCATTATCCAGGAGGCTTACGTTATTTCTGCAATAATATAATCAATACGAATTTTCATGTTTGTTGGTGTGTGAATATATATGTATGTGTGTTATGAAATTTTCTTTTTGAATTCGTCTGTGTTATTTGAACGTTACACACGAGAGGTTTCGTTCCAGGCAAAGGAAGGAATTGTGAGAACAGGTGACTAACTCGGCTGATAAAAACCTGCAGGTAGAAGAAACAGCGAAATCACCAGTTCTGAAAGGAAATGCTGACTTTTTTTCTGCAATCCTCAAACATACCTTCACACCTCAATAAACCTAACCAAACAGCGATTATAATAAAATTTGTACCGGATCCGGAGTTCTGTGGATATTCTTGTAAAATTGACCGAAGAGAGTATTTCCCCTTATAGATTGTAAAAGAATTTAGTTTTATGCTCGAATTTCAGAACTGAATAACGCACACGACATGATCAAAAGGAGAATATTATTTGATAAAACTGATGTTCAAAAATTCAAGACGACTGTTTGAGCAATGTCCTTGCAATTCATTCCTTATTCATTTCCATTTTGCGCAGTACTGTTTAGTTTCGCCAACTTTCCTTGTTTCTTTGTTTTGTTCGCGATCAATACTTTCATTCCATGTTTTCTCACTATTCTAATCCACGAGCCCGACTTTTAGGGCCCCATAATCTCGGGCATATTCTCCTCCTTCGACTAAAGCGAAAGTTGACTTTCTTCGAATGAATCAATTAACCGATTGCAGATTATTTAAGGGTTAATTCTGTGTTACTCATTAATTTAGTACAATTTTCTACGTCGGTATATCACTAATGTGTGACTTCGCACGTGTACCGGTAATTTTTGGTAGTTACTATTCCTTTTGATCAGCCCTCTGTATGCGTAAGACCGTGTTTCGGTAATATACAGGTATTGATTTAAAGATTATGGAGAGCTACGTCTGGCGGTGTTTAATGGAGCATGTCCGTGATCCGTTAGGTATATTTCAAACAGTTGAACTAACGTTTTGCTTACGAGGAGGCTTGAAAAAGAAAGAAAGGAAGCGTTCTCGGTATTGGTTTCTTTGGCGAGGAGGCCTGAGGGGGATCGGCGGGTCGAGGGAGGAGATTTCCGGCTGATTTATTTTCGCAATATTACCAACCATTTGTCTATTTCCGAACAGATTTGTTGGCCGGCCTCGTATCTGGGCGTCTGTTATCGCTCTCGCGCTCCATCCCACCCCTTAGAATGTCCCCCGGGCCCCTTTCTCTGTTCCTAACCTCCCACGCTCCCAGCAATGGGACACCGCTTTGTCAGATTTAGGGCCCGGGGCCCTGATAAATAGGGCCGCTAACCCACTACTCTAAACCTGAGAAAAACCACTTCATTGTTTCACCGGCCGGCCCTCGCCTTCCCGTCCCCCAACAGCCCCCAACGAATTCTCCCTTCGAAGTGGACACACTTTAATCCTACAATCCTGTCTGCATTGTACCCAAATTGATAATAATATACAACGACTGGATGATTCCATTATATTACCTAACCGCAAATGAATATGTCTCTTGCTCTGTGGAAGCTTGGAAAATAACTCGAATATTTACTCAATTTAATCAGATTGAAAACTTTAAAGGTGCAATCCTTCTGCACGTAATCAGATCCTTACGTGCTGCGGCAGTTATTTTGGTTTTATAAATAGCCATCCTAGCATTTTAATGGTGTACAATATTGCGATGCAGGAAAGTTCGATAAACTGGTAAAAGATTTTTTGTTTAAGCTCGTTTATTGAATAGTACATAATAGTGTAGTTTTCTCTAGTAGGAAATAGTATCAACAGGCTATGAGGATGGGATTGGGCAGCGTATTGGGTAATATGTACTGGAGGAAGGTGCTTGGGTTCTCGTGTGTTGGGGCACCGTGGCGCCGTCTCATATATGTAAACAGCTTAGAAATTCATCGGTACGCCGACTAAGTAAGGAGATGCGGGCGGTACACCCCGCCTTGGGGTGTAAAAGGCGGCCAGTGTACACACACGGCCCGGGTTGGGGGACTTCCTACATACCAAACTCGTTCGGAAGGCTGTATGTTCAGGTGACATGAAAAAAGACTTGTAACCGACCGCTTCACTCCTAAACGCCTAATGCCTACACGACTTTACCCATTCAGACGATGCCAACTCGGAATTCCTCTTATTTTTTCCCGCTCTCATATCTATTAAGATCGAGATATACTGTTCCATTTCAAAACGGGTAATCCGATACCCCAGCTATTTATTCGCCCTGGACCGTTATGGGAATCACTCGGTTCAAATTTGGTGTGCGGCAATGGCATTATCTCGATAAAGGTAGGCAATTTTCCAAGCATCCCAATTTGCATATTCTCCACACGAGCGCCGGCCCAATCAAGAATTAAATGTTACGAGTGCATTGTTGATGGGGAAAGAAATTATGCGAGGGAACACAGTTAATAGTTTAACTTATGGATGGGTAACAGCGTACATTTATTTCCCGGCCGGCCGCTGTCAGAGTCGGGCTTTTCTATATTATTCGAATATAAGATTCCTTTCTTAAGAGAAACCACTCTTCATTTCTAGCCCAGACAAGAAAAGAAACATGAGGAGAGTTTGTTCGTACTGTTGTAAACGCTGTCGGGTTTAATTTAATGGGGGTACAGAAATAACAACCGCCTCCACAATAGCGGGCGGCTCCACAAAGACGGTGTATGCAAACCTGGATAAGGATAACTTTACTAAGACCAGACTGAGAACGGAAACAAAATGAACAAAGAAAACAGGAATAAAAACAAAATGAAACCTTATTTTCGCCGCGGTAACAGTATGGGTGGTGGAAAAAATAGACATACGGGGGAGTCATATGCGAATTTGATTCGGAAACCTGTTCCCACAATTAGCGGCGGCTTCGTGTTTTCCAGACCCAAAAAGACGTCTACGTCTTCGAGTCTTCCTGACCGGTGTTGATTTTATGGCCCTCTCGCGCCCGCTAATCGTCTTCAACTTTTATGTCCGGCCGACTTATTGTTCAGTTCTAGGTTAACCAGTCTCAATGGTCGGCAGTTAAAAAGAAATTGTTTCATAGGAAAAATAATGAAACCTTCCTCAGCAATAACAGCCGTGGTGGTCCGGCACTGAGTTATACGGATGGGAGACTATGGATGCGCTCGTTCATTTTAACGACTTTCCAAATGAAATAAACTAGTGAAATGGTTTTTACAATTACTATGTACTTTTTGTATGAAGAAAGTACTGTATTCAACTGCAGGAGATATATTTGTAAATTATAAATTACTCATTCGAGGTAATTCATCTTTAGGCTGGATACTTACTGTTCCGTGTAAAACCCCCTCTAGGTCATCCTAAATCCTCATTTGCAGTCATGTTTTTCCGAAATAGGATGCTACTAGGAGCCTGCCGTGGCAGGATGAGCGAGGGGATGGAAGTGTGGAGGACTTTGTTATTTCTTTTTGATACATGTAGTCAACAGAGTGCATAAACACTGTTACTGTCTATGGCTAATTACTGTCAACTGATTTTTGTTAAAAGGACAATTTTTGCTATTTGTAGCCAGAATACAATTGGAGTTAAATGCAATATTTCTTTGGAAAAAATAGTATTTTGTGATTGTAACCCAAACCAAAAACGAAAAGGAATTCTAACAAAACAGTTTCTGTCACAACAACAGTCTGGGTGGTCTTTAGTGTTGGTCATATGTGAAGGTGAATGTGGGCACGTGTTTGGCGGGGGCTTCGCTGTCTCGAAGAACACAATAAGAAAACCGTCCAGTTTTGCCCCAAGTTGATATCGCGGGGCCCCTCTTATCATCCGCGCTAATTGTTCCCCACATTTATATTCGTTCAGAGCTTAAATCGAGTTTATATCTTTGTTCGGGACTTGAAAACGAATCGTCTGATCTACAAATCACACTTTTCACAAATTCGGCGCAGATTTATTTCGAGTTGCTATTTTACAGCAAATTTACGCTCTCAAACACAGAGACCGCTATCCGTTTCTATACAGCAAAAAACATGACGAAAGATGTACAGCTAAGCGAGATTATATTCTCGAAATGAGATTTTGGATTTAATGTGCGGCAGATTATATTCCGGAAGTAAAATCCCACCTTAGCAATAATGGAACGAATGAATACTGAATTGCGGATGTGCCAGTGTACTGTAAACTCGATTTACAGTTTTCATTACAGGTACACGGGGACAGAAAAAAGACAGCCCTCTCTCTCTTCTTCTCCACCGAAGCATTGGTGTGTGGTGTTGTGTGGGCCCACACTTTACTCCCGCTAATTGCTTTCCAGTTTAATGCCCTCCCGGAACAAATCGAACCGCCCCGCCTTCACTCATGGAACGATCCATCCCGGGCCCCTTTTTCGGTTTTATGCCCAGGCCCTGTTTTTAGCTACTTCCCGTCACCCGGGGAGAACAGTCGTCCCTGGCACACTAAAATGAAAATCTTTTACGAGTCCATTGACACTGAGATCATTGCTCGTTTCTATGCCAGACGGCAAAAACACAGGGAAGAGGGTATAACTACATTCTTCAGTAAGCCGTCGGTTTTCATGCGCGGTTGATTGTTTCCTGAAATTACAACCCCCTGTCTTGGCACTAACGGGATGAATGAAAATCACCGCATTGTGATTGTGCAGGTTATATGCGAACACGTACCCGGGCTCGTGTCTTCCCCCGTTTAACGGTTTATTGTTTCCAGACGGCTTGCTCGGACGCAAAAAAAGACTTCTCCTCGGCCCAAGCATTTCCCCCTGGAGCATTCCTGACCCCGGTTGATCTCCGGTCCCTTCACACACCCGCTAATTGTTTTTCATTTTTATACCTAAGAAGAAATTTCCTCCTGGTCTTCCTTCGTGAACCGATTCTTCAAGGTCCTTCAAGGTCTGGTTTTTGGCTGTTTTTAGCGTCTCCCCCTAATCAGTTGAATAGGCGCACTCTGTTACCTAGTGCTCTAAAATGAAATTCTTAATAAGCCCATTCGTTGATTTCCAGAAATTAAAACTCCCACCATTGCAATAATGGACACGAAAGGATCACATCGTCTCTTCCTCTTCATCACCGGGTTGATGTTGGACCCTCAAATAGCATTCCAGTGTTATACACGAAGCGTATAAAACTCGACCATCTCGAGGAATTTCGAGTAGAGCAGTTTCCGCATAATTTTAATTCCGAAAAAAAAATAATTGTCTTTAATCGTCGCCTGGTCTTGTTGACGCCGAATGTTCAAACAACTAAATGGCCTGCGGTAATCGCCCATCTTTTTCTCAGGGAACGTTCCGCGCTCGAGTGTAAAATAACAATACCGGAACAATTGCCTTAAAATATTAACAACACGGAAGTGGTTAATTATTGTTGACCTCTTGGAAACTGCTATTTCTCACTGTAAGAAGAATTTGAATAACTTAACAACTATTTCCGAGATAATCAGATACAATCATGCTTATAGTAAGCAGATACTGAATTATGCTTGTTTGAGTATAAAGATGTTGACTATAACATCTTCCTTAGACTTCCGTCTGATCCATTACCAGAGGATGACTATTCTTTTTATGGTTTTATCGTTATTTTCCATGTGGCCGATGAAGCAGGGACACATTAGGGCGTGTCTACTGCAATCCGTTTAGATAACCAAATATTTTTACTATTGATATCTAAGTCTAAATATCATTACGCCTAATTGCTTCATTTCCGTTTAAATAAATAATAATGACTACTGGATTGAAACATTCGTATTGTTAGTTCAGCTTAGAAGGCGCTAGTGCTAGTACTTGGAATTCGATATCGGTAGAATTAACGGTCTAATGATGTTGATGTTCACGGACAGATTTTGCGCCATCTTCTCGCGAATGGACATACCCCGAATTTCATTTCTGCCACACGAGAATTGATATTCGAAATGGGGGAAAGAACTGGTTTCTGGGGCGGGGAATAGGCGGCCCTCTCTACGGCCGTCCGGGCGTTAAATTTAATCAACCCGCGTCAAATAATAACGGGGTCATTATGAAAATTCAGGACGCCGCGGGCTCTAATCAGCGTCTTCGATCCCTCCCCTAGGACTTGATCCAAAACGCAATTAGGGCCGCCTAATAACACCCCGAACGTTTTTGGCCGGCCTATTCGCGGACTCACAATTACAAACACGGATTTTTTAACCCCAACCTCCCGCCCCTCCCGGCCACAAAAATGAGCCTCCGGGTGACAAAGCAGGAAATATAAACGGGAGGAAAAACGCACCCGTTTAATGCTTATTTAATGAGGGCAGAACTTGTAGTTAAACTCGTTCCGCGTTACAGTTTTCATCTCCTCTTCCACTGACGAGTTGGCTTCTAAGCGACTAATTTAAACTAATTTAAGGTGATCTTCTGCTGGACCGATTTCTCTTCAAAGTCAGTAACAGAAAAGTGAGTAACAGAAGGCTCCGAGAGTTTTGAAAAGTTCTAACTCTTGTACAAAACCCCAATCTCCCCCCTACGAAGTGACGGTAATGAAGATCTTCCGAATGCTGCTCTTAAAATATATTTGCTACCGTCCATCTTTATTCCTTGGAATATCATAACAAAGGTATCATAGTTTGTAAACCACTTAGCGAAATAAGACCAAAGCAGTAATGATTTTTGCGATGGTAGTAAATGAAAATAATCGCGGTAGCTCCTTCTCTACTGATAATTCGTAAATTAATATTGTAGGATCCATAGTTTTATATAGCTCTATCCAGTCGAATTTGGAGCCAAGTAGTTTTATTAGGTACACTCTAAAGTCCCATAGTATAATTATGACCTATATTAATTACTATAGTATGAACGGAAAATATGAATGGAAAAAGATGATTAAGGTAAAGCCGTTGAAAGAATATATAACGTAAATTCATTAATGCCCAGTTAAAATTCCATATTTATTGGCGTAGCAATTTTCGGATGCAAATTGAGTTGCTAACCTTGGCCGAAAAAGGAATTTACAACTACATTAAAATGCGCATTCATTTGACGTGTTTAATTAAAATAATTTTCATTGTTCTTTGTGTATACATAACTTTCTTGGTTTTTTTTTCGGGCACGCGGTCAATGATAGATGTTGTGGGGCTTCCTCATTATAAATCTGCGCCTAACACGCGCAAAAAAAATCTTCAAACTCTCTTGTGTACATTGTTTTCACACCTTGCAGAATGTTTAGGTAAACAGGTTGACTTTGGTGAATCAACACTCGACAACCTACAACGACGTGCTATAGCTGAGACAAAACGCGTTTTTACGATTTGGCATGGTCATTCGTACGATGATTTATATAAAGACACGAGACTGGCCGACATAATAAAAGTTTATTAATTATTATTTCTAAATATAAATTAAACGTGCCAATTACACATTCAATAGTTTCAGAAATCAACAGGAAATTAAGACCATTACAAAGTCAAGAACTGTCACATTAACTTACTAATAATTGATATGAATAAGCATGAACCAGGTTCAGTGCCTGGTGAAGTAAATTGAGAAACAGTTCACACCCAGTGTCCTCCATTGTTTCTAGTGCGTATACTGCCGCAAGAATGAGTTACTAAAAATCAGTGGCCAGTATTGAGCCAACAAGGCGAGTGAATGATCCAAACAAATTTTGCAAGAACATTGAGTAGATTTCGATTTATGTTTAATCCTGAAAATTTCATTAAGCATTCAACAAATGGTTGAGTTTTACGTTAAATCTTCATAGGTGGTGGACAACTGGTCCATTTATTCAGCCGGGTATACGGTGGTATACGAAAATATTTGGAAAGAGGGTTCGGTTCCAGGGAAAAACCGGCGTTTTTCAGGTAGGAGGCACATATGCCATGGCTCAAGTTCATAACGACGTGAAGCCACCCTTCGGCGGGCTCGTGAAATAGTAGCATCCTGCCTCGGGGCGCCCTAGGAGGAGGGTTGGTAGGCCGGGGATATTGCATTCCCGGGACAGGGCACCGCTCCCTCCCCACCCCCACCCCAACCCCTTTTCCGACGATATTGTACAATCGTCGGCCATTTTTTCTGTCAAATATCGCTTTTACGGCCGACCGCACGGGGACTCCGCCCCTCGCATTTGGCCAACTCCTGAGTTCAACCCCTCACCCCTACACCGTACCCATCCGTTTTATATGCCCCCGCCCCTACTGAAGGGCATAAACTCAATAACAGAGGAGGACCCCCAGCCCCCCTCACATTTTGATTTATTCCTTTTACGATTCAAAAACAATAAGCGGAGTATTCACTAAATCTTCCCGTTCAAAGGGCTACACTGTATTATTGCCTCCGGGAAATACAATGAGAGAGCTACTTGGGAAATTGAAATAATATAGAGAAAAAATAAATCTAAGGGAACCTTCAAAGGTATTTTCGTGTTGGTCCGCGACCAATCCGGAATGGTACAGTCTATAAGCACCCTCGACGATACGAAAGCGTCTGAATCGTGTCAAACAGATATTGCGCGATGAAATTAAATTAATGATATTTACTTTATATACCTACTTTATTTTTGATGTTCCATTGAATGTACAGTACGTTATAATATAATATAAGAAATTCATTATAGTTTTGTAATATATGTTAGCAATTATACTCTTATATTTATTACTGCAGTTTTATCATTAATAACAGCCGTTCTGTCCGGGACCAATTATATCTAGGTATAATGCTGTCGACGGATGGAATACTATTAATATTTGCGTCAAACTTTGAAGAATCTAATCGTTGGATCTAATCGTCTAATTTTGGAAACCTCCCTCCCCTCCATCCTCATCCCGCTAAGGAAATAGGAAGCGGACTTGGGGATAGTTAATTAGAACGGATATATTTGGTCGGGTAGATGGGTTTGCGCAGTAAATGGGGCGACCGGGCTCCTCACAGTACAGTTATGCATAATTGACCTTGTCTTTCTCTCGGGGCGGCTTCCTGCCGATGGCTATCTCCGGGCGGTAAAGCTCCGCGGGATAAGCGAACAATGGAGGTGGAGGCCGGCCTTACGAAATGTGTTGTCGAGCGGAAAGAGGTGCATGCATATTCGCGCATCGGCCACACCTATATTACTCTCATAAAGGCCCTATTCTTACCCTATAAAGAGATCTACGCGCGATAAATATTGTCGGATTTATGGGAAAATAGGCCTGCTGCGGGTCCTTTCTTTATTTCTTCTTTATTCCGGCCCGGTCCCACTGCCAGAAGGGACAGGTTCGCGCATTATGCCGCGAAATAAAATTCTAAAATACGCGTTGCTACTATACATTTTGTGGAGGGAAGTTTCTTTCTTTCGCTCATCGTGTAGCAAGGTATTTGGCAATGTCGCCACCTCAAGTGAATCTTGGCGTTAGCACCTCTTACTACCTAAATTTCCAAAAGAGGTCTAGCTTCAAAATATTCCGAAACCTCGTGTCAACCGCGTTAAAAAAATATCCGCCAGTATTCTTTCCATAATATTACCCGAATTAAATATTTATTGCGTACTATGTCGCATACCTGAATAAAATAGAAATAAAGAAAGGTTTGTTGTCCCAGTCCCGAGTGAAATTCCTGACATCCATCTCTATATTAGGTTACTAATTAGGTGGTGAATATAATGGGATGATACAGAAAATCGCTCGAGTGAATCCTTCCTATACAATCGTTTAACACGAAATCATGGGGATGATATATATAGTAGTTTGTCGGTTAACAGAATATTATTCTATGTGTTAAACATTATATTAAGAAAACATTCTTCCTTTGCCAAAGGATATGTCCCACGGATTTCGCATAATATAAAATTTTTTTTAGTATTATATTTATACCTAACTGGGCATTATGGAAGGGAAAAAATATGAGAAAACCGCCTCCCCCCCTATTGAATTACTTATAAGTGAGTGCCCATTTCTTGCGCGGTATCGCCGCAAAGGAACAATATTATTTGGCCCCAGGTAGTCGCTCCGTTCGACTGTTCACTTGTTCCGTTTTGCTCTGGAACGGGGAAAAAATAGTTGGGAAAAAAAGAGGAGGATAAACGGGTCACCCGGCCCGCCTACCTGGGGGCCAATGTAAACATACCTGTCCGCTAGTGGCTAAAAGCTCCGACAAACGACCGTTGGGTCGGAGGGGTTGCCACCCCCGGGCCAGGCGCCCTCCATTCTGAATTCTCCTCAATAGGTCTCAACGCTCTCTGTTTCATAGACAGTTCACAACCTGTTAGGGAAAAGGGAATTGATTATTCCCCCAAGTTAACATTTCGGGCGCCGATCGTAAAATCTGTAATTTCCGAGATATGCCTCTCGGCAATGCGTAATTTTACGCGGGAAACGCAATTTGCGCACCGCCCGACTGTATTGGGCCTGTAAAAAAGTTACGCCCCGTAAAATTACCCTTCGGTAATGTACGCGCGGAAATACCTGCAAAAATGTGTGACGCCAACTTGTTTCTTCGGAATGCCGCCGAGTCGCCGTTAACAGTGTTGGTTAACACTTTCCGTGAAACTTGCGGGAGTCATGTTTTAAATTATTTTTTAGATGAATTCTGATATAGTCATGTTTTAAATTATTTTTTAGATGAATTCTGATATAGTCGGGTAGGACTAAATTGAATACAGTCACTTCCTGTCTGACAACAGTGGTTGATTGGGCGCTGCGAGTGGAAGCATTTCCGTTTTCATCATGACATTTTTCGGTATTCATCTAATGAAATTTAGAAAACATTTATTTAAGCCAGTACGATTTGAACGTCCTCAAATCAAAGCAATAAAAATAATAATTCTACGAGAGCCATAACAAAAGGCGTTTCCTTCATTTCCACCGAACGCTTTTTATAGGAGTCCTGACCAGCGTGGCTAATGTTAACGGTTTCTCGAGGATTTTCGTATGAATTACAATAATTGAATTAATTTCAATATATAATTTATTTTTTTTTACCGTCGGGTGATTTCCATTAGCGGTTTAAGCGGGCTTGTAATTTCGTGTATCCGACAGATTTTGAAAAGTACATCAACATTTGAGAGGGATCGATTAATTATTATTCCCCCTAACCGGTTTCTCTGCGTCAACCCGACATTGCATCTAGGGCCGTTTTTATTATGAACGAGTTCATTTCATTCAGAATTCAGTTTTGTGTGAAGAACTAAAACGAACTTGTTGAAGTGTTCTAGTTCATGAATTCATGTCCAGGGCTATCTATATATTTGATATTACGGACAAAAGAAACATTCAATTTGTATAAGAAGAAATAAAAATAAAGTCGAAGTTCATATTGATGTAAACCGGAATTGTGTACACATTCCTGTCGTTATTTTCAAAATATGAATACTGAACCTATCACTAACAAAGTATTAAATTAATGATGGGATGGATTATAAAGTAAAATAAAAAAATGTTTGGAGGAAGAAGGAGGAAAGACAGGCCGAAAAGACGGGATTAGGCGGACAATATTGAAATGAATTCCCGTATTCCAAAAAGAAAGGGAGGCCGAGTCGGAAATAATGCCTGCCAACAAATTTTAAGATTTGGTTTCAACTCTTGTTCGCCGTCGAGACATTGTTGCATTTGTTGAGCGAATACGAATAAGGAGGGCGGGTATCGGAGCGGACATACGACCGACGGGGTTCTACGGACGACGAAATGCCGGGCTGTAAACGTCTAAACGATAGGCCTCGTAAAAACGGCACAGCGCCATCCGCAGAAATCGTGTTTTACCCAGGTTCAAAAGTAATAAATTGTTGTATTATCATATTCAAAATAGGTCTGATGTTTTCGTTTCACGTCTGGGCGACGGTACGACGGACGTGGGTTCAACCTAGGTAGCGCTCTGGGCGACTGAAACAGGCCTTATTGATATTTTACTCCTTTTAAGATATAAGCGCTTACCAATTTATAATAAAATAAAGAAAATAATTCTTTAAGCAAATTTTATTTTACAGAAAATGTATGATACTAAAGTATTATATCAAAAATATCTTAAATACCAAAAAATGTTCTAAATCATTTTGTGAATTATGTACTTCTTCAAATCCAATTTAATCGAACTCTGATTTCAAATCCATTAAGAGAACATTTTTTTAAGAAGAAAAGACTTTTGGTTAGACAAGGCGAGAGAAATCGGCCGTTAACAATTTGATATAGCATTGCAACATTTGCCGAGAGCTCTAACCAATTCAGGAAATGGCGTAATACTATTGAGCGCTTTCACCGTCCTTATTTATGTGTGCACAAAAATAATCCGAATATTCTTACGGTGCACTTGATACTGAGAATCTGGTATTTTATTTCAACAGTTCAGAATCTAATCTGGGATTTATGTCTGTGCACCGATTTCTATATGGCGATAGACACTATATTGTTTTTTGAAAGCAATGTAAAATCCACCCTTTAAATATTGAACGATTATCTAATTTTCCATTAGTCGTCGAGCATAGGTAGTTTCAAATTAATCTCAAATAAAATGTAAATTATAATTGTATTATTTAAAAAGGCATGGAGCACGCACAACCTCCCAAACAAGTTAATATGATTATTTTCGTTATTATTTAAATTTATTAAAGAGATCCACAGCAATCAGAACTGAATGATCGGGCGTGGCTATGTAACTGATGAATCACTTCATCAATATCATTACCCAACGAAATAGTCGATACGAACAGTTCTTGAAGGCTATTGTAGTGTTGAAGTACCAAGCGACATGTATATGCATTATTCTATTGGCAGATCTCTACTGGAGATGATTAGCATTACACCGGATAAGCGAGTAGGGTTAAAAACCCGCAAGAACGGTATTTCAAACGTCTATCTAAAATTAATTATGTTACACGTCACTATTAGAAAGGTTGGACATCGAATATTACACAAGCTTTCTCAACGGTACATGTGAAATGCAACGTGGTTGTGCGGGTGACCATTAACGGTTTCAAATTGTAATGTATAATACGTTGCCATTATTAAACTTTTTTGCGAGCGGATGCAGGAAATGGCAAGACCGATTGCTTTTCGGAGGTCACCCTCGCGAGGTACATTATCGGTATTTTCAAAGGCGAATGAAGGATTATTCCTTATTGAGTAGGGTGGATGGTTGGGCTTAATTACAGCAGTGGGCCATGGGGGCGGAGGGTTGTTTCTCTAGGGCGTGGCGTGGCGGCTGGAGACGTGCGTGTAGGGTCGGAGTCTGAGAGTCGGTCACGTAGGCACAAGTGTGTGCCAGCCCGACGGGGGTTGTTGGCGGTGGGGGTTAAGAAAAAACCCCGTGGCGGGGCCCGTTGGGGTGTATCGGGGGAGCCGGCTTCTAATGAATGCGCAACGCCGAGAACACTAATTGGGCGATGAGGGCCGTTCGTCCACTAATAACGGCAGTCCGACAACACAGGGGGTGGCTGGCTGATAACGCGCCATATTACAAGCGCCCTGATCTTTTATTTTTTTCTTCTTATCTTATGTCATAACTATGTTTGTAATTATATTTAGTGACAGTGCGATTTGCTAACACTGATCCACCCATTGATGTACTCCTGCTCCAGTCCTTGCTGGATAGGGAGGAAATCACGTGACCATTTCCTCTTAAGGCGGCGCTCGGGGCCCTGATCTGAGCGCAGCTTCTCTGAACGGGAAAGAAAAACAACTCTTCCGTTTCATCAGAAAGTCAAGAAAACGATGATTTCCCAACAAAAACAATATACTCTACCATCATCATGCGGCATCGAACTCAACGCCTTGTAAAAGTCTTAACACGAATATATAACCTATTGTCTCCTTCAGCGCACACGTTGCTACAAAATTGGGCTAATAGAGGCCTAAGTTGTTGCCATTCATGAATTCCCATGCTTGGTTAACTAGAAGCTTACGTATTTAAGTTAACCTAATGTCTACAATTACTACTTAAACTACTTAAAACAGGAACATATATCATCGGATTTATGAACAGCAACTCACTTGGGTTATAGACAATTGTTCATAGAATAGAATCCAGGAAAAGTGTATTCCGCTGAAAAACGTTGTAAGACCGCTCGACGAGGACTTGAACATTTGATTCAATGAAGTAAGCGTTCATTGATTATAGTTCTCAAACTCAATTGCAGGGGAGACACTGTGCGAACGCGACCGGTGAATAAATGAACTCCTCGTGAATGAAAGAGAACAATCAGCGTGGCTTACAACAACACAGAGTTCACACACAGATTCACGTTTAGTGGAAGTAACATTAGTTTACCTACTTCGGGCCTTTAATCTTGTACCAACTCTGACATCAATTTGTTGTAACATGGAAAATGTTTCTTCCGCCATGAATTTAATCTCCTCTTTCCCTGCGTACTATCAAGGTCGTACTATAGCATTCCGACAGACGATACTGACTATTTTCACATCTCCACTAAAATAAACGATTTTGCGGAAAACCATTCATCAAGGAGGCGCCCGATCGAAAATAACAGTTCCGGCTGTGAGAATAATTTATTATCATGAATAATATAGACGTAATTGCAACATGTATGACCATGATCTCCTGTTACACCTAAGATGTATCAATTTATACCGTTCTAGTAGTATATGGGAGAAGGGATAGACCGTTTTTTCGCAACAGATGTCTTTGAAATTATTTAGTCCATGTATAATCACCTAGTATAGTCATAGGTACATTGATGTAGTGAGGTTTTGTTGTTCCTAGTCTTTATTTTGGTGTGCATAACAATTATTTTATCCGAGCGTTATTGAAAGTCACAAGATGATATGCGCGTTACTTATTGATTTGTATTTCGTCTCATGGAGTAAAAAAATGTCCTCCGAGTGAGTTCCGGTTCATAGTTGCAGTTCCTATCTCAACGCGTGACACAATTGCCCCGGCTTCCAGTGTTCAGTTACGTCAAGGCGGAAACGAGGTTGGCACAAGAGGGAAAGGTATTGCAGACGGACGTCGTCCGGGACACCGTAAAGATCACCCGTATTAGAGGTATTGACAAACACTGGGGTTACGATCGCTTCGGCGGGACCCGGTGAAGTAAGAAGATTCGGCGGAATGTCGGTCGACAGGAAAGAAAAAAGGGATTTTTCTGGGAACGAAAGTACGGTCCTGAGACAAAGGTCGGACTGTATAGTTCACAGGTTGTGGACAAGATATAATGAATTATCAACAATGGACTACCTACTTCGTTATGCAAGAGGACAAAGAGATTGTTGAACGGAAAGCGACACTATTAGAGTTATCTTTCTTTGCGCCATACATTAGGCAGAATAACAATTTTAATATTTCACAGCCATAATAAAAAATTCAGTATGAAAATACGAATATTATTAGTTTAATATACCTGTTTTGTGGTCTGCGAGGGGTTGGAATACTGTAGGTTCGTGGTGTTTCTGTCTCCTCTCGCTGGTTTGGTCTTTTGTAGACCGGTTTCGGCTGCTCGCTTCTTCAGTAGCGGTGTTAGTCACTGTTGGCTTTTACAAGTGAAAGTGACAGCGCAGTGGGGATGCCCAAAAAGCACCCAAAGTGCTAACAGTGATTAACACCGCTACTGAAGATGGCGAGCAGCCGAAACCGGTCTAGCAAAAGACCAAACCAGCGAGGGGAGACAGAAACATCACGAACCTACACGAATATTATTACTTTTAGCTACCTTGTAAGCAAGTCTGGTAGTAATAAAATCGAAAAATACGGAAATAGAATATTGTTTTCAATCGTACCTTCCCAAGTTTACAGTGGCTAGGGGGAAGGGTGAAAAGCGGCTTCAAGCGACATATCGCCCCCTGGTTCTCTAATTAATACTCGGTGCGGACTAATTGGGGTCGGCAGGGGATTGGCGGCGGGGGTGGCTCCGGCCCTCCGTGTTTGTGTACATGTGGTCCAGTGTTAGTGGCGGCCACATGTGTCCCTGCGGCGTGGGAACGCCGGCCCCGTTCACTCACCGATTCTTCTTGCCCCCGGCCCGCCTTTTCACGACTCCTCCGCCCTCCAGAGTCCTTCCTCCCCTACTCTTCGACCAACCTCTCATTCGAGTGTCGCTCTCGACTGCCTCCGCCTCACTTCTCAACCCCTGCACAATCCACCCCATACTGTGTCTCCGTACTTACATTATTGCTTTAAATCGAACCCTCAAGGTAAATATCAATTTAAAAAAGGGTCAACTGAAATAATGTATGAAATCATGTTGAAAGTAGGGCTTCAGTATAGATTTAATAGTTTAGAAATTAGTCCTCGCTGTACTAGTTTTGTTTGGTCCTGCGGTACTTTAGGAAGACAGACAATTGTGAGTTGGGTTGTAATTAGGTCTATTAATATAGTTCTATCGTACTGATGAAACAAAAACACGCGATGGTGTCAAATCCTTCAAAATCTTTTGCAAATCTGTCTGTTTTTCTTTTATAATTCACAGGGGTGTGAAGAATCTTAAGGCGGTAGAATCAAAATTATTGTAAGGAGAAATTTATCTCAATTTCTTCAGCTGCTTTCAGCTAATACAGGAATGTGGTTTCCTGTTCCCAATTTGTATTCGACGAAAACTCCCCCTCCGCTCATTCCGTAGGAGAAAATATACTCGCTCGAAATGATTTATCGCGCCATTAACATGCGAAGAAGTATTTATCTTCCGCTTATCGGTTGATGAGGGTCCCGGGGTCTGGGCCAGTCCTGTCTGGGGAGAATGAAGTCAAAGGGGGGCCGTTGGCGGGGGCTAATAATACGTCATCCCGAAACTGAGGGGTGGCTGGAGGCCGGAGGGAGGGTTGGAAACACAGCAGCCTTTCGATAGAGAGACAACCTCCAGTAATGCGACACCAGATGCGAAAGATATTCCCCTGCCGACTACAGATGCTTCCGACAGCCTAGCTCTGATTCCAAATAACTGTTCGATTCCTTTCCAGAAATAAACGTATCTCGTTATTTTTAGGGAATAATTTCTAGAGAAATATTGTTTGTAAAAATCCATAAATTAACTGTATTTTTCTTTTTATCTTTTAATAAATCAACGCACCGACCTAATTCACACCTACTTTCACTAGGTGCTGGTCAATAACAGGATTAGATCCAAATTGTGAAGATAATTGCTGGGGAATTAATTATATAAATTTTATATTATTCCGATAATACAAATTAAACGTCGTCAGATTTTAATAATAAAAAAAGTTAGAACGTAACTTTGATTTAATGTCAGCAAGGTTTTGTAGATGGTCATAGATACACTTCTCTGGTTTGTTTCGGCCTGATGGTAACTGTTTGTGGACTGAAATATAAGACGACCTAGACATTGCGGGGATATTGCGGGCATCGACTTTTTTTATTTATGACTAATAGCCGAAAAGCATCGGTTGTATGAGCATCAACAATGGGGGAGATAATAGCCGGGGTCCAGTAATCGCACTACGATCTACCGCGTACGGGCCATTTGGCATATTTTCGGTATCATTATTTCCCCCACCCGATAAGTCGCCCGGGCCCTGATGAGATAGCTCTTAAAGGGGTGTTCTTCGAGTCGGCACGCGCCCGCTCAATATCTCCGCGGAGCATTAACTAAGGGCTGTGGCAGCCCTCCCAAAAGGGTACAAAAGGGGTCGGATTCTTTCCTGTCGCACTCCCTCCGAATTAGGGGAAACGCTCAGATAGACGCGAATAATACTGGGTATTACCGCCAGCCTGCAGTGTCATTAGCTAACAGCCGCCAAGGGCGACGCGGTTTGCCGACGAATTGATTGTCTCTCCGGACTATTTATTTCAATATACCTCAATTAATCTAAGTCTAACAGTATTGAGTAGTCTCACATTATTTCCAACACCAAACAGGAAACAAAACATCAAACAGAATGTTTTAAATTTTTTTTAACTCAATATAAATAAATGATATAATACAAATGTATGATTAGCAAACGTTCTTCAGATAAGGACACAGTACCTAAGAGGTGTGGAACTGTCGTCAAGCTTGACTCGTTAAAATAAAATAAGAGCGGTCGGTTGCTTGAACAATAACCAAAACTAACTAAAACTGTCAGAACCGCCGCGAGGTCACAACTCACCCTCTATGATAACATTGGGGGGGAAGGAGAGTTTTTTGTTTTTCTTTCAGACTGTGGTCATGTGGCCGGTGCCCCGGCAGAACGCCGCTCCAAAACCAACCGTGTTCCGACTGGGTGAGCTGCCCGTGGGTCTTATATGGAAGGCGGTTTAGATGTCGTTTACACCTCGAATTACCGCCCAACAGAAATATCAGCGGTCCCTGGATTCCGTAGCTTACATACAAAAAATCGTTACAATTTGATCGAATCAAATCTCGTCGACGGTTTCGGTCAGATGGCTATCGGTTTTTGCAGTTTCTTGGCAAACTACCTCTAGGCTTTGTCTTCCTTTTGGGATTCCCGGATTCATTTGAAAACCGCCTTTTTGCTGTTTCTTGACCGATTTGGAGGTCGACGGACTCCTGGGTCGGAGCCCCTTTCGCGGTGGCCTATCGTCCGCATTTTAACAAAATATTTCGGATACTCCAGGCCGCGACCGCGACCCAAACAAGTGGTTGTGGGCGTAAACGAAACAAATAATTGAAATTTCCCTCTGACAAATTTCTGCTACCTACGATTGTCCCGACCGTGTTTTGAACATTTCGTTTCAAACTTCGAACACTTCGATTAAAGTTTCGATCTGTAAGGTTAAACCGCATGAAAATTTTAGGGCGATTTTATATTACTAAATTACTGGAACTCCGAATATTATAGAAAGATATTTAAGGAGTAACTGAAGTTTGAGTAGGAAGTTTTAACAGGCCCGTCCCAAGCGGTAAATCAATTCTTGTTTTGAGGAGAGGGCGGGGTTGGACGCTACGAGTCTCCGCGTAAGCCAGACTTTTTCAATTCATGCAAAATCTCAGCGGTAGCTATTTCGGTACGCCAACACACAAGTTGAATAAAAAGTAAGGTTTAACCGACAGTCTGATTAACATAAATGAGTTTCCAGAGACGTGGATGGCCGCTCGGGGTAGGAGCTTAATAAGAATGGAGATGGCACCTCGTATGAGACGGACGATGTGAATAAATGAAGACCGGGGCCCCCCACTCACACGACCACCCACTAATCAACTATTTATCTTCCCTATATCATTATTTGTCCAACTTCATTTGTACATTTCAATTCTTGACAGGCATTTTCCTCCAGAAGCGATTTTAAACTTACGAATTTCGGGAAAAAAACGTGTTTTACATTGTATCGGTGTACAACCTGTAGGATAACATTATAAAAATCAACGTTCTAGTACTAGGCCTATTCAAATTTTGGTGAAGTAACAACTCCAGAACTAATATGAAACCACTTTAAAGTATTTAGAATATATACGTGCATCTTAAATTGTACATAGGTAAATGAAAATCTTTTCAAAAAATTTATATCCGCTAACTTTAATTTATTATATATTCCGCGAGCTATAATAAAAAATTATTACTCAAATAATCTGACTGATACTCCGAATGCATTAGAACCCCAGCGAATGCTGCTCTTCTTATTTTACATTTCATCTCTTCCATCAGTCTATAGGGCGGAGTATCTATGACAAAAAGGAGGTATTTGCCATTGTAGCAGACGGAATATACTGGGGGGATGGAGCGCCTGGTACCGGGGATTGAGGGAAGACTGAGGCGCCCTCCGGTTTGTGCGGCCGCTCCTTTTACGGCGCCCGAACGTTTTTGCACTTTGCGCTGACTTTTTTTCTTCGTTTTCTTTTTCTTTTTTTTTGTTGCGAAGTCCTCCGTCTCTTTCCGACGGCCCCTCCTCGCCCGTGGGGCCCGGATGTGTTTGATTTATAGTTGTGTTTTTGACAGGAGTAGAAGGGCTCCTATTGACCGCAAAGACTGCTGCCCCATTGCCCGCGTCTCCTCAGCCTCTTTCTTTATTCTTCGCCTTCCATTCCGACCGGCCTACAATCCTCTTGTCCGGTTCGATTTTCGAACATTTTTCGTGACAAATGTCACGGAATTATTCTACGTACTTTTGTATTCAGCTTTAATTGATTTCCAGCCCGAGATACATACGAGGATAACAACGCCAACAATTTTTCACAAACAGGAATCCCTCTTATAATAACTTAATAATATTTTCGCCGGTTTTACGTAATTTATCGCTCGATCGTCTTCCTCCTATAACCGACCAAGGTCAAAAAATAGCTTAAAAGAATTTTAATTTAAAAAAGTATTAATTGTACTGTAGCTTTATTCGGAGATTAAAACGAACTTCCGCCCTCGTAATTGAAACGCTAACGAGGGTCGGGCCCGAAATTGCTTTATTATTAGAAATATTTGGAATTTTCTCGAGAGTAATTTGCGGAAGATATTATTTGCAATGTCTCGTCCGGACATCGTATACTTCGAAAATTAAATCTTGCACGAGGATAAGAAATTCCCGTGTTATTATCTCCGTTGTTTTATAATCTTTCGGTCTCGGCTGCCCGTGAATGAGTTATTAGTGCCCGGTAACATTATTGAAAACAGTTGAGATGAAATAATGAAAAAAGTTTCTTTTAATAAAGCACGAGGGGTTGAAAATATCGAACATAGAAATTCTTTAATAATCGTAATTTATAAAATTTTGCTCCCAGTATTTATAGCGGTAGAGCCGTAAGGTCGTATGAGCACGGCATGGGCCTAGTAATAACAGGTCGGAGGGGGCCACCCAAGGTCCCACCCAGAATTAAGCCCCAAAGCGGCGTTTAGACTTTACGGCATGAAATTAAAACGAACTGGGGATATGGAGTCGCCCGAAGTGAGGCCGACTTACATACAGCCGGGGCTATCATTAACTATGAAATGTTAATGGTCGCGGTTAGAAAAGGGCTGGCGTTTGTGCCCAGTGCTCCAGATTCAGCAATTTTTTGGAGGAAAAGTGTTGTGTTGCTTGCCGTTAGATTTCGTTTTTTCCACTTTGAACACATGGCGAACACATAAACAATGCTGGGAGTATAATTCGAATAAATAGATGGAATAAAATATTTGCCTTAAGCCGCTTATCCGATTTAAATTTGACTGTGGTGATCCCAGTTTCCCGAAATTAAACAATTGTTCTTGTTTTCTTGTGAAGGTCAATTCACACAAAAACCAACTTCCGCTTCGAAACGCAGATTGTTGAGAACTTAAATGGAGTGTTCATTTAAAATTACTGTTTCTTATGAATTTGTAATATTAGGATCTATTCAGAGCACTCAGTCATTTTTGATAAAGTCAATGAAATGTGATCGTCATGCACATTCCCGTCGGTATTTTTAAAAGAGGCCGTGTTCCATTTCTTCTCGGACAGGGTTTCTGTATTGAAGACGATTTCCCAGCAGAATCCGTAAGCCTCTTACAGTCGCCCATTCTTCCCAATAGGAAGGGCGAAGGAACTTCTCCCGAGGGCGTTTTGCACACGACTTCGACTAAGCAGATTACCCGGCGAATCAGAATTCACAACTTCGGTTTGGCTTTTCTTAAGCTGTTCAAGGTAAGGAGCAGACTGCGGTCCACTGGGTTCCGTAACGTGCGTTTCAAACTCAGCCATCCTCTACGAAGCAGGAGTGGATATTTAAGGGGCGTTTTATTTTCATATTTCAGAATAAAATACAATTGTTATACTCGTGACGATAATCTAAAAGTCGTAGTCGAGTTTAAAATATGTGGGGAGATTAAATTCATGAAACTGATTTGAAATAAATGTTTGGGTCCGCGGCGGTTGAAATATCTGCCTAACATTGCTATTGCGTCTGGGTCGGTAGGCGCACCAATAGCACAATTTATTATTCATCAGATTCTAAAGTTAAGAACTCATCATAAATATAAGCTGCTGAATTTTCTCCAGTAATTTCTAACCGCTAGAAATGATAAAAATTTTATCATTCTACAAGTAAACTGCGGCCGTACCATTTACCGGGACAGTTCGGTCATCGAACCGGACCGACCTTTACAGGGCGGAACTCCTGTTCGGAGAAGTCTGAATTTGCATCGGTCGATTGACTAATGTTATATTCCTCCTGATTTCCAATTATTTTTATTTCGACGAACCGGCGTTTGCTATTCTCGGCTGAGAGCATCGTCAAACGGGGTACGGGGGTATCCACAGAGGTCCCATACGGTTGAGACCCATAAATATCCATATCAATTTCACGTAATCTCCGGTATCAAATCGATATAGGCTAATGGACATTTCAATCGGCTTTCCCTGTCAGACCCGGCAGAACGGCAATTTCAAGGCTCGACGTTTGAGTTAACGAATCGTAACCAACGTGTCATTCCCAGCCGCCCAACGTTGAATTGACGCCTGCACACGTCCTTTAATGCAGAAACATTAATGTTTTTTTTTAGAACGGCCAACGGTATCGCGTCTTAAAAACGGTTTCGTACATGACACGGAACGTTACATTTTATATTGAATGAAGTTTTCGATCTTCGGTCTGCCTTTGGAACGAATCAGCGGATTGATTAATCAATGCCCTGATTCAATTCCTTACGGAACTGTTACTTATAACAAGTAATGAACAGGATTTTTTTCATTAACTATCTTTTACTTGGAAACTTCAGAGCAAGTACAAACTCAAAGTAAACGTATCTACTTAGGAAATAAAAAATTAATGATTTATGGAGTTAATTAATATGTAAGTGCTGGCTGTAGGCAACTATGCTCGTTTAATTATTGTCGTTGTTCATAATCAACGCTTTTGCGGACTTGGCCGCTTCAAGTCGAGAATGATTCAATATTCCGGGGGGATTGATTCATTTTATTTGAAAATTATTTCGTGTCATTTGTAATAATTACGAGATTATGTTTGAGGAGATAATAATTGAAAATTTTAATAAATACATTGAGCGAAGTAATTGAAATATTTGGCAATATGTTCGCATCTCATATTGTTTATTTTTATCACCAATTTTTGTATATATATATATATATATATATATATATATATATATATATATATATATATCAGGTCATTATGGGGGCCACTAGGGACGTTATTTTGCCAATCCCAGAACTAGTTCGGAAGTCGTTAGAAAAAATGCCAGGGTACTGCTGACCTAGGTCTATTAGTGGAGAGCTCCCTGAGCTGTCATAATGGTGTCGGCTTCATGATGAAGCCTGAAACATGACAGACTTGAAATATCTTGGTCGCTCCTTCAATTTTTTTCCCCTCTCTTCCTTCAAGCCCGGTAACGAGCTACATATGTCCCCCCTAACAATGCTCCTTGTTCAAATCCACTTCCAGGAACCCTCCGGGGCGCGTTTTAACCTTCCGAGTGGCGCATTTTTTGTTTCCGCTTCTAATTCGTTTCGATGTCTTTTCCGAGAAGGTTTAAGAAGCGGAAATTCCACCCCCCTCCCTCCCATGAAGTTTGTTTATTTTAACAGTTTAATTTTCCCTTTTAAAGGTCGGAAATATCTTCTTAAAGAATTTTTGTTGTCGCCATTTCTCAAATTGAGAACACCAAAGTAATTAACTTTGTAAACGTGGAAAATAAACTATTACACATATTCTTCCCTCCAATATTCGTCATTTTTTCAAATTTTTTAACGAGGGTTTCTATCATTAAAATTTGAACAAAATTAACATTACTACAGAAAACTTTATTACTCAAGTTCACTTTGAAAACAAATGACCGAGAGCAGCGTTTCCGGGTTTGTGCGAGTTCTCGACTTGTCCAATTCAGAATAAATAGCAATGTGAAACCGATATAAGTGGCGATAGGATAAAATATCTGCATTTAAATTGTCATCAGGGCCGAGAATCTCTATTTCGAACAGGGGTGGCGATCCATCTTATGCCCGGCTATCGCTGCGATCCATCTCATCTCGGAAAATAAAATAATTACATTACGCGACTGTTGCCCTGGGGAATGTAGCTCAAACCAGTGCTAGAAAAACACTGCATTAGATTAATCAAAGGGAGTTTTTAACGCGCTCTGTACTAACGGAGCTATTTCTTCTGATTATTATATTCCGAATGCATTCGAATTAATGGGGAGTGTAAGAGGATCTTCGGTTAGAAGGTCCCTCAAGGGGTTGTGCGATAGAAATTGAGGAAGAAGCTCTGATAGTTTTATAGACAATTGTGAACGATTAGAATGGGAAGGCTTGGCGGTGTCCCATCAGACTTCCAAAAGTACTTGGAAGAAAGTCCTTGATATTAACATTCTATTGTAAATGAGTAATTTGTCTTCAGTTAGTACATAACTATTTTCTGACAATAGAATTAGTTGTATGTGAAGTTGGTTGTCTGGTACCAAGAATACAAAAGTACTTTTTAGATTCATCCCCATTACGTCAAATAGAGGTCATATCGGATCCAAAAGGTTCCGGCAAAACAAAACGCACGGGTCTCTATTGTTTAATAGACGATCACATTTCAAAGCAGCCATGTGTGCCCACGGTTCCTTAAAACCCCATCTGGCGGTGTTACTGACCTGGGACAACCGCTAACGTGTTGTAGACGGGTTCTGTTGTTAAAACCGTGTAGCGTGGGGCTGGTTTATATTGAGCCCGCACGGACGCATCGGGAAGCGGACTGCGGTATAAACAATGAACCCGTTGAACGCCTAAACAAGACGGGGTACGAAAAAAAAATTGGGGCGGCATAATAAACAGGCCTCGGGCCCCGGCCCCTCGCAGTAGTTCGGAGCCTTGAACCTCCCACAGTGCTCGCGTTATTATCGTATGACTAACATCAATGCCGAAGCGGCGGGGAATAATATTATTTTTTTTCACAACAAAATTGAAATCAAACTGGTAAAAATGGGACAAAAACTGAAAATTTCCGTATTATAATATTTCTAAGGCAACATATTCATTTAGGACTTAAAATGTGAATTTTCAACATAAATTAATTAATAATCTCCCCAGTAATACTGTATCAACCCTTCAATTTACTGCAACTAGGACAAAGTGTCATCAATAAATCTGTGGCAATCGGCAAGTGTTAAGTGTAGACTTCTTGCATTTTTTTGTTTATTTATTATATACAATGGCCGAGTGATCGAATATATTAAAAATGTTGAACCGATCAATATTGAACCGGACCAATAATTAATTCGATGCCATTGTTGTAGCGGTCTGTTAGGTCTGGGCCGAAACTCCGGGGCGTTTAGCCGAAACGAAGGGGCGGAAGGGAGAGCCTCGGATAAAGAGTGAGAGAGAGAGAGAGGAGAGAGAGAGAATGACCGTGACAGGGCCTAGTGGGGGAGAGGGGCTGCCGACAGCCGACTTTGACAATAACCATTGTTATGACCATTGTCAGAATGGGAACCGAGACACGAAGGGAAAAGCCGCCCCGGCTTTGTTGGCGGGGGTAGGAGGGTAGGGTCAGACCGAGAGAGAGACAGAGAGCGCATTATGTTGGAGGCGCTATTAAACTGCACACTGAATCAGTTTCATTTGACTTCTGTCGCAAAACAGCCGTATTTTACATGTTTTACTGGCCTCTCGGGGATCCCCCGGCCGGCTATAAAAGGTGTAGAATATGAGACATTTCTTCTATGTTCCCCATTGGGTCGCGCGGATAGTTGCTGCTTGTCGAGGTGCGCTCGGGAGGCTGACAAATCTTCCTTCCTTCTAGCCAAACTTTTTGTTTCGCTAAAACTCGCAGAAAGTACGCCATGATTCTTATATACTATAATATAATTTAGGACTTGACACTTTCCTTGAAACTCGTATGGCGTCTTATAAGTCTAATATATATTACAGTTTGAATAGTACAGAAGAGTGTCGATTATTAATTTTATATTTATGATTTTTTTTTATCATCTTAATTTCGCCTATTTTAAACTTTATAAGAGTTTCTTTCATAGGGCAATGCATCTCTTTAATCATAGAACTGTGGTGATGCGAAAACCCACGCCACTGTTGATCACACGGCCCAAATGGAAACAAAGTTCCAGAGTTGGTATTGCATTGAGTAATTCCAGATTTTTCAGTAGTGAATCCAACTTTTAATTCAAATACTTAAAAACTTGCGCTTCCATTTAATTAAAAATTAGTCTTGGCTTTCTTCAACAAGTTAATTTAAGGCCGTGCTCTTGGAAATAGCCATAAAATACAGCACGTCCTTATGGGTCCGATTCGAGACCGGGCTTCCCGTCAACCCGAGGCCATACGGTCACGGCCCGTGAAGTGGCCCGGGTAAGCCGAGCGTCTCCAAGCGATTGTGCACGCCGTGGATTCGTAGAACCGGGGGGTGGGGGACCTCCTGAAGGGAAAACCAGAGCGGAGTTTTGTGGGTTTGCAGAGAAAAAAGTTAAATAAAACAAACGGGAGGGCCCCGATGCGTAGGCCCAGGAAGGTGGGGGAACAAAAAATTGTTCTGGCATTTCTCAGAGTCGGTCCCGTTTAGACTGGCGACCAATTAGTCGCACAATTTTTTCCGTGTAGTAATAATATCATCAGTTGACTATATGAGTGACTATATGAACTCTCATGAAAAAGTGTGACATAACAGGGAAAGTGGAAAACAGTTGCGGGACTTCCCAAAACTAAAATCGTAAACCTTCTAAGGTCATATATGACAAGGCCGTACGCTTTACGGTCGTAAAGTAGAAAGCATTGGAAATGCTTTTTCCGAATATATCCGACCGAATATGGAGCTCTACGTACATAAAAACGTAAAAAAACGAACACAATACAGTATTTTCCTTAGTATCACATTAAAGATACCAGGGTTCGTACTCAGAATAATTAGTCTAATAAGAACATCTTTGTTGAGCTCTAATTACACAAATACTTAATTCAAGGGCCATAATCCAGGCGATGCTGGCGGAGAGGCGATCTCGGGATTTAGTGAAGCGGTAGGGTAGGCCACGACTGTAAGCCGTGTTTGCTAATTATTATGCCATTAGAACGGAAGGTAGAGCCGGGAGGAGTGTTTGAGGTGGCAACTTGCTTCGGGCGGTCCTTGGCCCATATTCAACACCAAACACGTATAGGGTAACGCCCCGACTCGCCTTAACCTTTAAAGTGAGAATATAATCAAGTTCTAAGTATACGTTGAAACCTTAAAGCGCGGCCTTTGTGTTATTTTTTAAAAAAAGCATCACCGGCTGGTGCTCTTTTTTTTTTAATTGTCTTGCTAACAGTTGTCTAGCATTGTGATATTTGTTTACCTCTTTCAATACTTTTAGTTTTTTATGTGGATCAGTCAGAAATATGATACACGATAATTTCAAATTTCCTTCTTTACTTTCTCATTTATATAATAATAATTTTCTTATGAATAAAAAACCCAACCGCTTGTGAAGCATAAAGAATGCTCCAATAATGTACCTGTGATTGCAGTGCCTATGTAACAATGAATTCGAACAGCTACTGAAATTGAATAAACGTTATCCGAAATATATCTACACTTAACATGTCCAAAGACATAAGTGACGACGAAGAACGGTAGGAGTTCTTACGACATGCTGAATGCAGAGAATTATTCCTGCTATCTCCCGCTGCTAATAAAAACCGTTTTCTGGTTGAGTATGGACAAAGATAAAGGATTCTAATGAAAACTTCCTCGAGCTGGCCTTAAGATAAGATAAACTGACATCAGATAGCGCAACGAGTGCTAATGGCTAATAAGTCCTGGACACCTAATTAACAATATCTTGTTCCAATCTGAAGACATGCCATTCAACTGATTATTAAACAGAAATGATCCCGGAGTATTAGTTGATGTCGAGCAATGGTTCGTATTACTATCTAAGTAAGTGTCTTAATTCAATTTACCTTGAAATACGTTAAGTAAGGAAAAAATTAGACATATTATTATTTCAATTTCTTCTTCTACATTGAACGAATGTCTTCTATTGCCTCTTTTTTTACTGTGCTTAGCGTACCGGTGTGGGAAGTTAGTATGCGGGCTAGTTGCTTGGTCTGCTGACTTACTAATTACCTGGTTCCATGTACCCGCATATCGCCGTATAACATTAGTTTGATTCATTTTTAATTACTTTTTGATTACAAATTATGGCCTTACAATCAAATTTCACCGATAGTTCCTTTTTATTTCTATAAAGAGATGTAGTTATTGTGGGTGATTTGGAATTTTCTGACGAAATTATATTTAATATGTAGTATTTATTTTTTTCTTTCATTAAAGGTGTAATGAAATATATTTAGGTATTACTATAATTCCGATTTGATCCGATAGTTTTACTTATTTTGAACGCATAGCGGATGTAATAGAAATATTCTACTATCGGATTAGTAAAATGTTATTTTATGTGAAATTGTGTTATATCTGTGTGAAACAGTAGGGTATGAACTCTTCCATTCGATGATTTTAATTATGTAAAACAGGACGTCCTTAATGTGTACCGGGCAAGACCCGGTGTAATTCTTATCAAACGCCCCATCGAGAGATTTCATATGTTAATGAGGTCGAAACAAGTGCTAAACAGTGCAATCGACTGGAATTTCGCAGGGATTTAATACGCGAGAATTATTATTATTAAAGTTATTATACTAGCGAAATTTATTAGTGCAAATAACTGCTTTGAGAGCAATGTTTAGAGCGATTCTGTTATACCTTCGTATCTGTTATATCTGAGAGGGAGATTTCAGCCTCCGATCAATGGAAGGCTAACCGATGGCGATTGCCATTCCGTACTCGAAAGCTTTCTAGGGTTATTAAGCGTTAATATTAACTCATTAAGCTAATAAACCTTATAGTTAATTAACCTGTTAATGGTACAGAACGAGTTTTTCTTTTAAAGAACAGTATCGAATTCTAAGTTACCGTCAATTAGAGACAGTTAAGGCCGCAACCACAAGTGGAATTCCTGTCTCCAATTCTGCCTGCAGCTGTCGATCCCCACATGATGTAACATCTATCAGAGTGATTGACAATGCGACTATTTCCTTGAGGGAAGTGTGTACAGCAGCGTACTCGGTTAACCAATGGGTTTTCCGAATCCTTAATAGGATAATGAAAGACATTTATTAGGGGGGATTTACTATGAAGTGCTCTGAAAGTTCTTATTTAAATCCAGGATCTGGGGTTGTAGAAACCACCATTACTATTGAGGCCAATTTTATTATTTTCTAACTACTCTCGGCTATTAGGTATCGGTCAAGAACAGTTTCTCTCCTCCGCCTGTAGTATTCAGTTAATATCGTACTCATGACTTATCTACAATCACTATTTCTAAATTGTTGCGATCACTTCAGGGAAGTATGACTGTAATGCCGACAGAAGGTGTCGGAGTGGTTAAAATACCTTACTCTAGGTGTGAGCCTGGGAGCTTTGAGGATGGGATGGATAAGTAAAAAAGAAATCGGTCTAGCCTCGGTTTAAATAAGAGGGTGGATTCAGAAAATAGACGAATATCCTGCCGACAGTAAGCGGACAACTATGAGAACATACGGCCCGACAGAGATGATGGCCTCGGTTGGGACATGAAGGAGGCCAATCCTCATTAACAAACCGCCGTATCGGATTCTGCATCCGTGCAGGACGGTTATATAAAAGGGCCATTACTTTCGCGGTAGGAGGAGAGGAGGACCGGTTGAATGGAGGTGGGGGCGCCGCGGATTGAATGCAGAAGGGACAACGCCGCTGAAAGGGAAAACGGAGCGGAGAGCGAGAGTGGATCTGAAGGGTGAATCTGAGGGTTGGTTTATAGGAGCGGCCTAGAGGCCGACTCTAATGGGTCAAAGGAGAAGAAGGGCAGGGGCTGGGGCCCTCAGTGCGTGCCCAGCCCTCATACAGCACCGGAAGCACCCAGTCAGAGTCGCACGACGCTCTCCTCTCTTACAATCTAACACGACCCTTCCACCCAAGGACAGGAAATACTTATCCTTCTTAATTTAATCTACGTACAGCCGGCCTTTATGCGCCTTTATTAAAGGCTTCCCCGACCCCTCCCAACACGAATTAGACAAATAGGCCCCCCCATCCCAATGTACCTCTGACCTTCCTTCGTGTCCGACCGGTTGTACTATTCAGGAGGAAGAGTAACCTATTAAATGTAATATAAATGCTAAGATAACTCGACACCGACTGAAAGGGCTGCTCTACGTTTCCGTTACACAAGGTCTGGGTTTATTATTACATTTGTAATACAGGCACAATTCTCCTTCCTTCATAGTGTTCTTTAAAATAATCAGTAGTGTACGATACAAAGTTAAAATAAATTTCAATGTAAAAACATACGGTATTTACATAATAGGAGATAAAAAATTTATTTCGTTTTCAATTTTCAAATTCGAGCTTTATCGTCGAATGGTGGTGGACAACATAAAGTGAATTTTATAAAAGTATATTAATGTGTTGATTACGATCCGAATATCCAATTTTCCAGAACTATTTTCCATTAGTTATCGATAATTAAATTCCAAATTCACTCAACATTCGAACCCCTGTAGTCTAATATTGTAGTATTAGTTGTGGAAGACATATTTGGTATTAATTTTAACCAGCTGGAGAGTGAAGGCTGAAATACCGGATGTTATTAATTAAGTAACTTCCCTCTTTGATACCACTCAATCAACGACTCGGTTGTTATACGCTCTTCCTTAAATTATTAATTTACTAAACGAACCAGCGTCTGCGGGCAGCACCGCCGCAGTATTCCTAGTACTGTGGCAAAATTGAAACTCGAATCCAGTTTAGAACAGCTTATGTGGCGTTGGCCATAACGGACGACGCCCGAGTCCAAGAAAAGGCACAGCACTTACCGCGTGTCAGTAAGATATGGGCAAGGAACGGAGAAGGGAATTCAAAGATCGTTCTTCGGTCGTTAAAACTAGAATGCGACAAGAAGCGCTGGGTACAGTGTGAGGGACATTGTCAAGGAGAGGTTCCCAGCGAACAGATCACCACTTACTTTTTGTTCTGCCTATCAGCAGAATATCATAGTATTCGTATGAACTCATAAGGATATTGTTAACAGGGATGATGGACCAGCTGTTATGGTTGGAATTTATTTATTAAATTATATAAAGGGAAAGGAATCACCGTCTCATTGTTTATAAGACTGATCGAATCCGGGGTCTGCGAGCGGAGATAGGAGATAACGAGAATTATTCTTATGATATTTCCCACCCTCCCCTGGACACACAGCTTATACCAATTGTTTGTACAAATTACTGATGCATTTATAATAGTTTTCTCAACTTATTTATATATACACAAGTATGTTTATAAATTTCTAGTCTATAATAAAGGCTTACATAGTCTATATGACGGGAATGAAGGTGTTCCGCGACACAGAAAAAGAAAAATGGTCATAATATTTTATCGCTCCCGGGGTCATAAAGGGAAACGTTTCGGACCTTTTACGCACGTCGCACTTTATCAAGCGGCCGCGGAAAAATTGTCGCATTACGTATTTAGAAAGACGTTCGTCCAAATAACGAGTATATTTCATCCGCCTTGACAATGAATTTGATAAACGCAATGTAACTTGCTGAATAATAAATCATCCAGGGAAGCCGGAGGAAACGAGAACACAAAAGGACGACGAGGTTGAAACGACATTGGATATTTTCATTGTTATTTTCGAATTCAAAATATGGTCCGTTAAAAATTGGTAAGGTAACAGACAGTAGCGACAGAAAAACATTCTTTGTTGAGGATCTACTTTTTCTTTCTAAATGTTCCATTTATATTTAAAAAGAGTATACTGCTTACTATTCTAAAGAGATGCAAATAGTAATTCGGTATATACGGAATATTATTCAAAATTAGATTTTCCACATAAGTTCTACATTCATTCCTGCGCCAAGTCAAAGAAGGTCCACCTCATAGTTTATAGAATTTGGTCTATGATCTTTACTTTCTGCTTAAGTTATATTTGTCAGATCCGCAAAATAATAAATATTGCCGGATACTGGTCAAGAAAAGAGACTTGTACGCGGCTCTTTATACATAAAAGGTTGTGCATCACCGGGCTAGGCGAACCGGGGGCGAGTACGAGTTGTGCGGGTACTGGCAGTAAGTTCGGTTGTGACCACGACCCAAGATGCTAACTGCTCGATATGCCGTGTATAAATATTAGATTAGGCTCGGGGAGGAGGGTCGCCGGTGGGGCCCCATGCATGAACTCGTGCTTGAGTCCTGTTCACCGTTAGCCGGGGGGTCCACGGCGGGACGCCCACTCCAATTATACGCGTTCACCGCCGGTTGGGGAGAACCGGGCCTTATCCAGGGACATGGAAGTGCTACTGACGCCGGGTCGTGCCCGAATTTTGGCCGTTTGCCTGGGCTCGGGTCGAAGGCCCGCTGGGAACCGGCGAATAACCCAGTTGCGGTGTAGCCGGTGTTGGTGTCGGTGCTTGGGGTTCCCATTGCGCGGCCCCCCCCCCTCGAAAAACCTCTCTCGTGACGTTATGCGTCCGGGGCCCCCTTAATATTCAGAAAGACGGCGGAATGTACCAGTTGTAACAATTACACCACACATTCTGGCACATACGCGGTTTGAATTCCAATTGGGAATTCGGTGCCGGCCGACTGATGCCAAATGGAAGTGTCACACTGTAGACTTGTTCTCAAGCTAAATTACATATTCGATTATAGTAAGAGTTCGCTATCTATATAGAGTGAATTCGTGAATCCTTGCCGAAGAGTCTTAACGAAGTGTCTGGAAAGTCATTACGATTCCAGCGATTAGCGAATGTTAGTGTAATTACATTTATGCACATTACCCGTCAGTCTATGCAAGCTAACATTCCGTGCGTTAAGATTACACAATGGCACAAACTAATAACTCACACACAGACTAAGCAAGAACAATTCTCCTGGCTTAAGAGTTTTAAATAAGTCTATAGAAAGTTATAATGATTCCAGTGTTATGAGACCCTTGCAAGGAAGCTAATGAATACCGGTATGCTAATTAATATAATTGAAGCTATAATACATATTTATATTTCACACAGTTATATTCCGAGCATTAAGAGTATAGTACATATAGCACATATACTCTCTTAACTCTCTTTGAGTTAAGAACGATTCAGCAGTAGATAAGCGTACGGTTATTTGGGAATGGCATAATTGAATGCTAAAATCAATACGTTATATTGAATTCCAGTATTCTAATCATAATAGAGAACAGCTTAACGCAAATCTGTTTCCATCCAGAACTGTCGATTCAAATTAATAGTACAGAGGGGGGACAATGCATTGTTCTAGTCCGGCGGTGGAGCCACGACTGGGTCCGGTCGAGCATTGAGCGTGCCAGGGCAGTTGGCGACTCCAACTACAAATCATCTACAGTCCGACGCCAGGAAATAAACTTGTTCAAACTGGGCCCGAGTTAACTGTTTCTAAAGGAGAGGGACAACTGTAAACTTGACTATTAGGCTTGATTTACGCGAGTTCATGCAAGTAGGCCCGTTCGAAGTTGGCTGTTTAGGCGGCCCAAATAAACGGACTGCCCCCGCGTAAATGTCTCGGAAACGGGGGAGGAGCATTCGGTAGCCTTCGATCAAAGGGGAAAAGCCGAGGGGAAATTGCAGTCCAATTTAAAGGTTTTTCAGAATAATCCGAAGATGAGGAAATAATTACGGTAAGTTACCGCCGGCTTCAAGGTCCCCCGCCCGCCTTTGGATTTTTTCGCTGTTAGCTCGACTTTCCCGGCCTCGCAATCTCTCTCGGTCTTGTTAGACGAGGAAACAACTCGGGATTGTCGTAATTGGAACTTGGAGAAGAAGGAGGGGCGACCATTCTCAACGGTGCCAAAGACCGGCTCGATTCACTCTCGATACCGGAAAATTTTATCTGGGAAAACTCTGTTCGTTGAACTGTGTTTTAGTCATTGCTACAAAATACCGTTTGGCATTGTGCAGGTTTTGTAAACGTAGATCAGAATTCACTGTCAATGAGAGAATTTCGACCGGAATTTTATAGCTCGGTATTCCCGGCCGTGGATTGACTGGAACCCCCTGGCGTGAATCATTGTTTCAAGTTGACTCGGAATTAAGACATTAAGGATAACCGATTTAGTACCCATTATCGGTTGAGTAAATAATCATCCCTCAGTATCGTTGCATTTTCCTCCTGGGTCCATCGGTAGCGATTTTCACACGCTAGTATTCTAATGGGCCTGATTTAAACAAAGTACGGCGTGTTCCCCGTCTAATAGAACCGTATGGGATTTTAATATTAATCAGACTGGGCTTGCACGCTGCATACAGAAACGCGAGGCCTCCGCGTCCCGTCCCCGGTTCCAATAGTGCTAATTTTTAAAACCAATCACGTCCCCCTTTCCCAAATTTAAATCATCCTTATTTATCGCTCTAAATATAATTTTATTTGCTTTCACGGTTCTCGATTCCCCCCTTACACCTCGTGTGTATATTCAAATCACATGTGAACACCGCACCAAGCAACGCTACTATACGCTGTGTATAAATAAACATACTATTTATCTATTCTAAATTTTAAATTAAACGCTTGGAATTTATTTTCCTATTTCAAACCGTTGATTCTTTAGTATTGCAAATTTTTTGGTTACAATATGTAGTTGTAAATTTTCCTTGGTATACCTGCGTAGAGTCAGTATTCCCTGGGTCTTTTAGTATTGTTCCCCATTCGAGTAGGTCCCCACCGTTTAATAAATTATATATTTCTCCCTTACAAATTCGGTGATAAATTATTTAACTCGTGACAGGGGGATCTATGAAGATTTATATCGTTAGGAGAGGAGCGAAACGGGTGAATTTATAAGAGGGGACCGATAGAAGAGTGCGGAGGCCCAATGGCGGACAATGGGCACGGTTGTGCAAGAGGAGATAATTGGAAATTGTGGCCGCCTGGCGTAAATTGTCGGGTGGCGAGCCGGATTAACGAAGGACGTGACAACTGGAGGCCGGCCCCGGGCTCCTGAAACACCGATAACCGGCCACACTTAACAAAGAAATGTTCCTCATACCGTACCCCAAAATTGATCTAAGTAACTTAATTCCTCCCCTAATTCATGTACTCCAGAGACCGGATATCATCGCACAAATTTTTAAAGTCTTTTCACAGGTAGTAACGGTGGAAACTTTATGCTATATCTAACGATGTTTAAGCACCCCACTAATTTAAAGAAATAACACTACCAACGGAATCCTAAAACTAATTAATGTCTTCGGATTTTGAAGTAGTAGCGTAACTACGATAATATCAACGTATTTTTTTCAGATAATAGAGCTTTGTCTAGCGCAATAGAGAATGTCTAGGACAATACTTAAGATGTACTTAATTTTTCTGAAGCAGAATATTATACTGAATCGAATTGCAGTCCTTATAAATACCCATTCCAGAGTTTAGAACTTCGGGAAGAATATTCTGGACGTTAAAAGCAAGAGCAACACATATGTGAGCACAAATGTAACATTAAAATCATCGAGATCCCTGTGGAATGATCTTTCTACATATTGTTCATCTTCTTATTAGTGTAACAATGTTGATTGAATTCATTATAATTTGAGGTACCCTGTAAAACAACTTGGACCAAACCCAGGGGATGGATGTGTCCCTTAGTCTATACCCAAAATCAATAATCCATTAAATTGTTAAATATTTACTAGTTGTAGTAATAGAAATTTCTGGATATATACATAGTTCAGTGAAACTCCTGTTATAATCACTCCAATTACCCTCTGTTGGGAAGACAGAGAACAGGGTGGACGCCTGTATGTAACCTTGCTTCGGCCCACACGTGTCTCCGAACTGGTTTACCGCACAGGGATCGCCAATTTATTGGCAACCCGACGCCGATAAGGAGGATAACACCCCGCGAATAACATAACAATCTCGTTAAATTGGAAAGGATCCTTTTAAAATAAATTTTACCATCTTTTTTCCGAAGCTGGCCCCAGATGTGAAAGAGTCTGGCAACAGACACACATTTGACAATTAGAACACGTTTTGGAGGTACAAAAAAATATTGTGTTTATCTTATTATTGTCACAACTCAAAAACACACTGGGACATAATTACCAATTGTCGTTATTGTTGGTCAAGCTGAGGGCACAAAAAAGGTCGGAAATACATAAATATTTTGAAATTTTAAAGAAATCTTTCCTGCGTAAATAGAGTTGACTTTAAATTGACTACATCATCTTAAAAATTATGTTATTTTTAATTTTATGGCATCTGCATTACCCGATTTTTAACAGCTTAAGAAGAAAAGCATTTATCTTACAAATCAAATGGAATTCAAATAGATGTATACCACGAACGAAATCTGTACCCGACAAGATTACTTTGATTATTTGTTGATTTTCTGTTTTCTTTCTATTAAGAATTCACTTTGTACATTAACAGCCTCATTACTTCCACATTATTAGGATGAAGAGACGAGGATTGATGCGCCGCCGTCTTTAAGAGTTATAATCAATTTAATGAAAAGGTCTCTTCGGTGGTTCCCCGCAAGAAAGCCACCCCTCTTCGGGGGTGGGGAAACTCCCCTTAAACCCTCCTCTCTCTCTCTCTCTCTCTCTCTCTCTTACTCTTTAAATCTGAGGCCCCCCCCTAAAGACCTGATCGATTCCGCGGGGCTAAAGTCAGCACTTCTTTTCCCTCTGCGTTATCTAACGATGCGCCTAAATAACGTAACCGAGATAAGTCTAAGCCCCAGAGCGTCTTACCTAATATCCGGGTCGCCTTATCAAGACGATCCTAATCGATTCGAGGGACCTTCCAATTCATTAGCATACGGGATACCTCGACGACTTAGTTATTGCTGTGAAATCAGATCTATGAATTTTTCAATGCATTACTTGTTCCATGTCATTAAAACATCCATATAAACTATTATAATAGTCGAATTATTACGGGTTACTTGAGGTTTTATTACATATTTATTTGAAAGATAATTGGAAAATAACTACTTTTTAATATTTCATGAGTATGAAGGGTTTATTAACACTTTCCTTTAGGAATTATGTCTCCAGAAATATAATTCGTACTAATTTATTGTAAACTTAAAAACATATTTTGACATAAAATGCGTCAGTTTTTTGTAAATTGATTTGAGTTAGTTGTAATCGAAACGAATATTAATTTTTTAAGGTTCACAAGGCTTCACGTGTAGCCTTTCGGTGAAACTATCTTGCACTTAAGCGATATTTTTTTCGTCTGTTCAACTCTCGTATTTCTTAATTTATACGCACGGCCTGTTTTATGATGATTTCAGCTAACAGTTTTATTTTTTTTCTCCACAATCAGGTTTCGGTATTCACTAAATGGCTATTTATGCGTCGGTTGTTTTACATTGGACGTTAATTTAAGGCTGTGTTTTAATCCTTCTGGCGAACAGATGACGCGGCCGTGTTACTCGAAACCGAAAATTTCGGTTGTGTCGGGAAAGGTAATTTTTGGCCGCGGGGCTTATGCAAATATTTTGTCGAAAACTCAGGGGTCGGCCAGCGTTGTAAACAGAACCTGACGGGGCAGCAAAAATTATTAGATAATCCCCCTCCACTCCTCCCCTGCCATCACACGATTAGAATGATTTCAGTTGAGGTCAGACGAAACCGGTTTCGTTTAACAGGATCACCTCTCTCACGTCTAAAACTATAATCGCGGTCCGTGGCAATGACTTCTCTGATAATGGAATAATATATCTTTTTCTTTATTTTTTAAAAGACATTTATGGTAATTTTCATCGCAGCAATTGAACATTCTCCCCTGGCTAGGAATTGCTTCATTTCCCAATTATCCGGCTATTATATTCCGCATTCATCACTTTTTGGGCTCGGTGCGGATGAGTCGTTTAAGAAAAAATTTTAAAAAACATATACGTAATCTTTGTAATTTATATTGCACTCTCACTGTGGGAAAAATCGTTGTGGGGATCTAGCACAAAAGTCTTTTAGTAAGTCTTTCATTACTGAACGGCTGGTTCTTATATCAGAATACAAAACTGCTGGGGAAATCCAATCAATTTTACAATAGTTCATCGATTACTATTATTTCCTCCCGGGATTCTTGTGTAAAGACGTGTTACTGTCCTATTAGGTGTACTTATGTTCCTGACTTTATCTCAAGTGAACTTTTATACAGCACTGAATCAGTTGTTAAGAATTTTATCTTTGACGGTTTTTCTTAGTCCCTTACGAAGTAAAAAAAAGTACATATATTTAAGTCTTCGGGTTCAAACTAAATAACAAGCATGCATACTGATTATTTAAACCATTCTGAAAGCCGTAGATTTGTTGTGTTTCTGTGTCCTCTCGCTGGTTTGGTCGATAAAACAACCAAAGTGCCAATAGTGACTAACACCGCTACTTAAGATGGCGAGCAGCTGAAACCGGTCTAGCAAAAGACCAAACCAGCGAGAGGAGACAGAAACACAACAAATTTACGGTATTCCAACCCCTCGCAGACCACAAAACAGGTATTTTAAACTAATTCTGAAAGCCATTTTTAATTACGTTTTCTGCTTCTGTGATAATCATTTGTTAAAGATCGTAGGTCTAAGGAATTCTAGACCCCTGGGAAAACATGTGGACCACTCCCAAGTATCGGACATATTTAAGAGCGGTTAAACAATATCCTATATTATCAAGAGTGGTGGCAATGAGAGCATTGGTAGAGAAGCTGTCTTGATCGATTCACAGAACGGCCCGGGCGGGCCTTATACCCGTTCGGAAGGGAAATCGAATTACAAAGAAATATTGATGTCAGACGGAAATAGCAACAATTAGCTGGGCCAGGGAGAAATGCAGGAAATTGATCAACTCGCAGAGCCCATTTGTCATCTCCAGGCCTATAGCGGCAGCCGCCACTCCAATAACTGACTAATTGTCTGTCTGACGTCGCTCTCGAATTAGCCGTCGGATTGATATTGGTCGGAGGAAACAAGATTGGCGTTGAGGCCTGTCGAGGTTGGGCTGTCGACATCTCATTTTGAATAATGCGCTATTAGCGACCCTAATGATATGTTTATTTTAATTTTGCGCTCGCGAATGTATCATTCTGAGTTTGAGTTCTGCCTTCGATCTGCTTTGGTTTCATTAAAATGTAATTTTATTTGTGGCATGAAAAATGTTTGATACCGTATCAGGATGTGGGAAATTGTGCAATCCACCAAAAATTTACATATATACCCTGCGGAGGGTTGTTTACCCCGATTATGTATTGTTTAGACCAAGGAATTTGGCCTTCTATTTCCCCCTCGATGATTTCGTCCGGTTTCCGGTTTCGACCGGTTCTCCACTCTCGCGAGTTTCTGTTCGAAAATTGCTCCTTTGAATAGGAATCAAAGGTTCTCTCCAATTAGGAAGGAAAGTAAGAAACTTGTCGTCGGATTTGCCGAGTACCGATAAATAAGAAATAAAAACGTTCGCCTTATTCAAGACCGTTTGCGACTGAAATACTTTAACTCGGGCGGAACGTCGTAACCGAGTTTTATAGAGGCCCGTCGGCAAACATCGGAGGGGACTGGAAGGAAGCGATGAGAGGACTTCTCCGTCGGGTTGTAGCGACGAAGGGGGTTTGGCTCGCAAACAACAGTGCCCCCCTCAGATTAAAGGCAAACACCCGCTCGCAAATAAACCCCACCGGGATAAGCTGGACCCGGCTTCTTACTGCTCGGTCCTTCCTCCGACTACACGATACTCTTTATCGGGCTGAATACAAAAATGGAAACTTACGTGAAGAATGCGCCCAACAACGGGTGAAAGGAAATGGTTCCCATTTGTTCCTTTGATATTCATTCCGGGAATTTATTAATTGTTAAAATAATACTGTAATAACTATGACATTGTAAGGATGAATATTAAAGTTGGTGTAGCCGAGCGTATCGGGGCAGTCGGAAGATAACTGCTGGAAGCATTTATCGACCATTACGACATCCCCGAGGGTCTCAGGGATATATTATGTAGATTGGACGTTAACAACCCTAATATTGATGTAACTCTCACGCGGACTGTTCTTTAAGCGATGACCAATTTGCTAAAAGCGGTCGGACCGTGTTTTACATTGAAACTTGTATTTACACCCGTAATTATTGTTAAAACTCGCGCCCCATAATTGGACGCATTGGGATTCTCGAAGGTTTTCATTCTCCCCCCAATATAAAATTAGTGGGCATAACGCGACCGAAATGACGCTCATCGCGATGAGAAACATCGGCGGCTATGGTTTTAATGGGTCGTTTGTCGAGTTATTTGTGCAAGAAATAATTATGATACCGTTATTTAAACCGGTAGTACAAATTAAAATTGAAAAGCGAACATTAAAAACTGAAAAGTGTCGGTACGATTGCTATTTCCTTTCATTATACTCGCCGACAAATAGTTAAATAGAGACGTACATTGTACACGGTGTCTTAGACATGAGGCAATTTACGAAGCACAGATCAGCTTAAACAGAAGGACAGCCTGAAGCAAACATTTATTCCGACATTAAACCTAGTAATATATAGATAAACGTTCGACATAACTCAGAAGTCCTCGGAGGGGCGCGTTACTCTCGAGGACGGTAAATAAAAATAATATATTACGGAGTAATTTTGTTCATCCGATGTAATACAAGGGAAGACAGATGGCGACGGGGCGACACAGTGTAGCGCTATTAGTTTTCTCGGCGGCCGGAGCCTGCCCCCGGCTTAGCGCTCCCACGTAACCGGTTGTTAACCATTAATATAAATTTCGCCTAAGTCCGGCCGGCCGTTAATAGTTGAGGAGTCGACTCCCGAAGCCAAGAGCCGGGCTAAGGGGCGTGCAGGTGGGTGCGGGCCACTATAAACACGGGCCCCGAGCGCCCTTTTCCTCAGCCCAATCTCGCTCGGGGCCCTGGCTCACAAAGGGTAGGCAGGGCTAACTTCATTACTCGCTCCCCCGAGCAACCCGCCCTAACAACCCCCGCCCGTTGCTCCCTTTTAATGGCAAAACTGTGTTAATACCCGCAAAAAGTTGGAGTTAGAGTCTGGACTTTTTAAGTCGCTAATTAAAAGGTAATGCGGAAATTCTCATAATTCAATAGGCGCGCAATAAACCCACGAGGGGGCGGTTGCTTGGGCTGTACAAAACACCTGAGCCGGGCTTTGCCTAATACTTCTAGATTGTGACATTTTTTCAGTATTGATACAGAGGAGGGACCCCCAAACCGGGCAATTAAAAAATGTTCAGTTTGTATTTTTCTTTAATAATTAGTAAAGTTTTCGTATCAGTCCTTCTTTGTGAAATTTTTCATACTCTATATGTAAATGCATATATTAAATATTAAATCCCTCCTACCCGCCGCTGTTGTCAGTGTTAGTAATGGGCCCTCCCCTCCGAAAGTCTGGAGATCCCTCGTATAGACTACCGTACAAACTCCCTCAAACTCTCCCGTTTTTTTTCTGTCAATAATCTTTTCCATATGGAACGTTGAAAATCCACAAAATGTCGCTTAACCTGCGCTCGGCATATTCGCTATTGCTCCGGTAAGGCTGCACGTGACATCCCCTCGCCTAACATTTCGGCTCCACGTCGTTTCAGCAAATATGAACCACTTAGAGGGGGCGTAGCTAGTTCAGAAAATCCTTTTTGACTTGGTGTATGTTTTTCATGTCTTATATTAAATTACAGTTGTACACAAGAATCTTAATTTCGCGTTAGTGCTGATGTGGTACGAGCACATAATTACCCCGTATTTTCTACTGTACCATCCCTGCTGTATAAGTACACTCAAGTCTCCTTTTATCCTGTGCTAGTTACTCAGCATAACATGCGATCCTAATCGAGACAGTTGCTTAAATGCTTATATTAACAAAAACTATGGTAATAATCTTCACAACAGACCATTATACTCAACGGTTGATCTATCCATGGATTGTTTAGTTATTAAATATATAAAGTCTGTAGTTGTCGAATAAAAAAAAGAATTTAAATATTCCATTCAGTGCATATTTTGGTATTCCTGGAACCGATGACGTCACGGGTAATTTCCTAGTAGTAGAGCGAACTTTTCGGGATGTTTCAAAACTGCCTACCGTGGCGGTTCACCTTGCTCCAATGACCGTTGGCTGTGAGATTGGGCAAATGCTGTCTTGCATTGCTCGGTTGACATTTCGTGATCGAGCCGACCGTAAAAATGTTCTGAATTGAATTTAATGCGTCGACGTGAATCTCCACCGAGGTGTTGTTATACGACCTTCACCTTAGAAAATGGCAAAAGTAACTATTTCTACTTTTATGAGGAATTTAAACCTCTCGACATTGGCTGGATAGTACTGTTAACTTTAAAGAGTTTACACACACGGTTTGTTTGAAAAAAGGATGTTTAACTGAGAGTAGAATTTACAAAACACATTATATAAAGAAGAGTCGGATAATACAAGAGAAAAGTACAATTTTATTTGAAATAATACCATTTCAAACCCCTGCTATTCATTTACGGCAATATTCACGGACGCATTTGAGTTTGCTCAGCGAAAAGTTTCTGTTTGTACATTTCAAATTGCTTTTGATTCCCGACATGGATAATAACCCAGGGCAAGAAATATGCGTAGCGCACTACGCCATTAGTTGGGGCATAAAAGTGGCCGCCCCTCAGAGATAATGTAACGGCGATGGGTGCGTGAGATGTAACATCACACATGCAACTGGATTTGGCAAACGGCCAAAAAATAAAACTAGCTACTTACATCGAAATGAGTTTCTAATCTGATCTCATACGTGAGTTCGTGGCCCCCGGCGGCCGGCAAGCCCGCTTCTTCGTCTTCGGCCCGGACTCTACATATTAAAACGCGTACGCGCTTTTTGAATCTCGACTAAATATCGTAAATTCTGTCGAAAAAAGTAGCCGGCCGCAATACAAACGTTTTTTCGGCGCCTGATCCGATTCTTAATATAACATTTATCTGGCGGATTTTCGTCCCCGCGTATTAATAACTCAGGGCCGGGACTTCATTGCAAATATATTCAGACGTGATATAGAATCCACCCGGGACGGTGAATGCAAATGGCCGCGGCATAGTGTAAACATAAATACACGGGAGAAATTTATGAACGCCTTTATTTATTCAAGTAAATAAACCGCGAGCTTATCCCCGTTTGTTTCTTATTCTAACTAGTTTTATTGCGGCGATGGCCGGGTACAACGTTAATAGAAAATATTTATGGCCAATAAACATATAACCTCTTCCATATAGTATTATTTCTAACGCATTCCTTGAAATAAGGATGAAATATTTCGATTTTATCCCTTTTTGTCTGTTGCTGGTTTGTTTTTGGCTGTTGTTACTGTACGGACGGTATATTTTTCTGTTAGGACTCAATCAGATCTCAATCGGCGAGTGGTGACAGAGGATGAATGATCGGAAGAATGATGATAGAGCAAAATCTGACTCGGCACGCGCGCTGTGGACTGTAATTTCAGCGGACGCATAAATATCGTTCGCGATCGAATTCTTCAGCCGTACATAATCGTTTCCCCGATCAAACGCGAAATTATAATGATCCGGCTTGGCAATAATCGATGAAGGGGGGTGGTGGAGTGGGTGGGGAGAAGAACAATTATCGGGCGACTGTCGTACTCTCGATCTTTGGATCGCTCGTCGGCGCTTGGGCTCAACTCGACGCGCGGTATTTCACAGTAATTTATACCGCGCATTTGCGTAATTTAACCGATAAATCACGGTGCCAACGAGTCGGCGGGCCCCCATAGTGGACGCCGTGGAGAGGGGGAAATACGCCGTGCCGTGGCAGGAGGCAGGAGAAGCCGGCTCAGAACAAGTTTAATTAATATACTAATCAGTCGTGTGGCGTTGACCCTCTCTCACCTCGCGGTCTAGACCGGCCTCCTCGCCCCCCTAATCGTTTTCCTAGCCTAAGCTCTACTCGCAATTGCCCGGTTACGCTGCGAACACAAAAGCGCTACTTAATTTTATAAAAATAGATTAACTCAGGGACCAAAAAACAATATTGTGGTATATAATCAATCGGAAGAAACAATACAGTAACAAGAATATTGTGATAACAACAATAACAGATTCGTCCATTCGTGTGTTAGTGATCGCATGATTTACTACTTTAGTATACCATTTGCTCCGACGACACGGGCCATTCCAGAAATCCGAACCGACTGTCTTACAGAACGGTGACATCATCGTCTAATCGGATGCAAATTGGGGAGGGGTATTAGTCTGATTAATTTGCATTCTCGACGAACTGCGAAAAGAGGCGGGGGAGTTCTGCTCGACCGAGGCCGGGAGGGTTTCGCCCCAACCCCGATAAAACCGCCTTCCCTAAACAACGAACGAAGGAATTTATTCATTCACCCCGAGTTAACAGAATTTAATTAAAAGCATAGTTTTGTGCAAAGAGTTATTTTATGAAATAAATACATATCCAGCTCATCACTTTTAAGCGGTTCACCTCTGAGCAATGAACATTCTCTTTCATTTTATGATCAGTACATAACCGGTACTTTTTTAAAGATAAATTGATTAATTAAAAAAGTAACAATATCGGTATGAAAATTGAAATTAATTATGTTCTAATTTAATTGAATAAAAGTGTCAGAACTGACAGAACCCTTCACTCGCAAACGGCACACTTAATTTAACTGATGATTGATCTTCCAACTTTGATCTACCGACGACTACGACCACCCGAAATTAATCTAGACCCGTACTAAACGAAGGAGATGAGGTTTAAGAAAATTTCAAAGGAAATAATAGATATTTTCCACTCTTAAACTCGCAACGCAATTAACATTAAACGTGAACAAATGTATTCCTCAACGTCTCCAGTAATACTATCCGCAGTCGCTGAACTATTTCATGTGCGATGATTACTATCCATGAGCTTCTTCGACGTTAAGGGTTTGGGGGCGCGTTTACAATAAAGCGGGGGCAGATAACATGTGCCGAGGGTTTATTTATTTTTTTTTAAAACACGGGATTCAATGGACATGATTGATGTCGGAATAGACGGGAGGCCGGGACATCATAATGAAGGGGGTGGGGTTCTAGCGGCGTCTGGGCGCGATGAATGAACCTGTTCTTGCCGGGGGGTAGGAACGGGGCCCCTGAAAGGGTGAACAGCCGCCTCACCCCTGTCCATGACATTTCGAACGAAATGCCAGCCGACCCTCCACCACTACTCTTCTGTAGACGAGATGATTAACCCCGGAATGTTTTCTTGAAGAGGATTTAAAAGGGAGGAGCAGATTGAAATATTATTTAGGAATTTAGAATACCTGTTTTGTGGTCTGCGAGGGGATGGCATACCCTAGATTTCGTGTGTTTCTATCTCCTCTCGCTGGTTTGGTCTTTTGCTAGACCGGTTTCGGCCGAAACCAAACCAGCGAGAGGAGATAGAAACACACGAAATCTACGGTTTTTGAGGAATTCTCCTGATGATTAAGATATCACCCAGAATATATGATAGGATGTATTTTCGAAAATTTGTACAACAACGTACTTGTGTTAAGAAATTGCTGATATTGTTATTGTAAACCAGCTGCTGTTGGAAGTCAGTTCAACGTAAGTTATAAGAACCGGTGAAACCTGAATGATTAAGCTTTCGATCTTGGTTTTGACCCTTGTCGGCTCCTCACCGCCGACAGTAATTACGGTCGGGCTCTGTCAGGAACAGTGCAATTACGGACAGTGCTAATAGGATTGACGATCCCAAACAAGTACACAGCATTTAACCAAACGAACGAGACAAGACCGTGAATTGCTTAGGTGATAATTATAATAAACGTTAGGTAGTTAGGAGAGGATGAACTGTTAGGCGTTTTATTGTAACGTCTTGCGCTGATCAGCCCTTTGGATTAAAATGAAACCAATATATGAGAATTTAGAACAATTTTAAGTTGCATAAAACTGAGATTGTTGCCCATAAAAAGTGACACATTCGAGATGCCATAAATATAATAGCAGTATGGACGTGGATAAAAAATAAATTGTTTACTATATATAGTACGCTCCATAATGTGTTTTGATAAATACATCTCTTGTAATACGTTTTATTTATATACCACTGTACTTTTGTCATTATTACAAGAGAAGTTGACAGGAGATCGGATTACAGTCAAAGAAATTATAGGTTTTCTATATCAGCCAACATTTTCTGTTATATTATTAAATATTAAAGCTTGAAGTAATTCGATTAAACGTTTGCCAATTTTTGTTTTTAGAATAACGAAATTGCCTCTTGCAAGGAACACAGAGTTTGAAAATAAATTATATAGAAGAGATAAAATTTTATTGGACGGTGTTGAAAGACGTTTAATTATATTTCGAGACCTTTGGGACAGCGCAGAAGATTAAAAAAAGAAATTGGATATTTGAATTATCCAGTGCAAAACAGTTACTCCAGTATCGAACACGGTTTATTCGTAATTTTAGTAGTAGTTTAGACCTCGGAACTAGACGCTAAAATACGGTTATAGTGGTATATAAAAGTGAACAACGCTAATGGAGATCTGTGCGAGACGAAAATTGAAGAGAAAATCATGTGCGTAAAGCCCTGTTTGACCCGCCCGGTCGAACGATTGAAAAAGTCTCCACGTCGGAGTTGTTAATTTCCTTTTTTTATTTTACAATAATAACACTAATTATTGCTCCCTATTGCTATTCCGAAGCCCCCCCCCAGCCATCGGACGTTTAAAACGGCGGAGCGGCGCTTAAACAATCGCATTTCGAGGTCAGGGGTTAACGGCCTGAATTTCCTCGGCCCCCCCCAAAACAGGTTCTAATGCTAGTAATAATCGGGAGGTTTCGGATTATTTTAGAGAAACTACTAGGCGCGAATCGGGCGCAGATTTGTTTCCCTTTTATCCTAACCGTTTTCCTAAAAGTTTTCCTGCCATCTCCGAGGCTTAAATTAGCCGGGCAGCGTCCAGGAAGTGAAGTGACCGCGGTTGTAGCATTCATAGCAGGCTCGTCACGGTGGAAACCGTGGCATCGGTAGCCGTGGATAACTGTACCGGTCTTAATTGGGCGTGGGAGGGCTCACGCACAGAAACCCCACCACCACCACCCGCCCCCGGCCCCACTGCCGCCCCCCGTAGGCCGACTTCACGACTCCACAGTTTGCATGATCCGAAATTAACCCGCCTTGAAAGACACGACGCCAGCTTACTATGAATCTGTTGATACTAATAGCCGACCTAACGAGCCCCATTCCGTGTCCCTCCTGTCCTGTGTGAGACGAATTTTCATTCCTGTTTTTATTTTCTGTTAGTATTCCTTCGTTAAACTGCGTTTTATTGTCCTCTCCCCACCCGCCGCTAAACGCTTTCACGGAGTCGAATTCCGATTTGTCCAGGCTCTGGAATGCCCGACTCCTGTAATCATCTGCATCTGTTAACCCTATAAAATGTCTTATTGTGGATTAATAAATTTGATTTGGTAAATACTGGACTACTGGATTCATGACTAATCGACGGATATCGTTATAAATGTATTTCGTATTAATATAAAAGGTATTCACGAGGCAACCCTGATAACCCCCTGGTAAAACAATGCAATTTTTGATTAAATTTCTATTTTTAATCTTTTGATCCGACTTCTTTATTATCGCGCCTCGAAAATATCCTGAGGTGAAAGAAACGCGTCTGAAAAGGAGCGGCCGAGACTCCGGTATTATTAACACCTCGGACACAAACTAAGAATGATTGCGGCTTTCCCCCCATCAAATTCAATAAATGGGAGCCCGAGGATAAATTTGTTAGGTCCGAGCCCTGATTTATAACCCTCCTTCTCTCCGCGCGTTAGGCCAGCGTAAAGGGACTGTTTTATGGAATAAATTCCTAGGTGATTATTACTGATTTATGGCCGTACGACCTAATAATGTGAAGGAAAAAGGGCGGGGCCGCATAAATCTGTGGCGCGATTCGTTCCGACGTGGCGGCAATTTTTGTTTACGAACCCGTAATCCGTACATCCCCCATATTTCTCTAAGTATATTCCGGATTATACTATATATACCTTTGTTCAGTTATATAATACATGTACGAATTTAACGTCTATGTTATCCATTGCATTTTCCCACATGGAGGACAATGTGAGGGGAATTGACACTCCTACGAATTCAAATATAAAATGAATATCATTCAGTCATTTATTTATTCCAGAATTTTGACGGAAATCTGGTTACGACAGAAAGCATTGATAAAATGTCTTTGTCTTATAGTCACGAAAAATATTACAATTGTTTCAGTAGGCATCGCACTTATGTAACGGCACGTGTACTTAGCGTACAAAAATAGTTCTTGGCAATGTTATTTGTCGACATAGGCGGAAATTGAAAATAAGGATTTTACTCGTCTATTCCAAAACTTACCACGAATCTATTTTTAACCGTCGACGGGTGGTCCTACGCGCTAGACTGAGCGCCAGGAGCGGGCCGGAAGAAGGCGTGAACGCCGCCCTCGGGGTGGAGCAAAGCCATAAAACTGACTGTAAATCAAAGAATTTACGGCCAACACTCGTTGTAACCAAACATGTGAAGACATGTTAACACGAAAACATAAAGGGTGGGAAAAGTGATTTTTGGAGGAGCGGCAAGCGCACTCCTCCCTGTACCCTAGTTTTAAACAGATATTCCACCACAAGTTCGAAGTTGCAAGAGGTTTTTTATATGCATTTTCTGCATATTAGCTAGACATTAATTAAACTAGTTGGTTAATAAAGATATCATTGTTTGTTGCTGAATAGATTTTCTGTGTTATTAATTCTGTCGGTGATAAGGGAAACCATTAAACGATTGCGTCGCGACTGAAAGACGACACGCAAACGATCGTCCTTTATATGCTCGCTGGTTGGTAATAAATTATAAATTCATTAGTGGTCGGAGATAGGGTTTTCATGCAAATTGTAGTTAATAGGAGTCAGTTTCTTTATGAGCTGATTATATCTAACATTTTACGTAGATGCCCATTAAATTATCAATATAATTACGGAGAAGCGTTATTATATAAAAGCGTTTTTTCAGTAGGCTGCAATTAATTTGAACACTCTGCAAAATTTTCCAATCTCTAATGATCGGCTGGCCCATAAATCACGAGCGAACCGAGCATTTTAATGGCGGATATTTATCTGTCCTCACTGTCAAGAGTACGATAGGCGAATATACTGTTGGCTTATAGACATCTCATTTCATCGGGTAGTGATGAAGGAATTAACAAGTATTGCTAACCACTATACTAAGAATTATTATTTATTGAGCAGTAAATTTTGTACTGACTACTCTATCCGCAAACCGCAATAAGTGATCATAAAACCGCTATTTATTTTAATAGGATATTTAAGTATTACTTACGTCCAGAATGTTTTAGTTACGTTTTAAAGGAATCACCAAACCGAAAGGATACAGAACCCACGCAGATCACATAAGAGATATTCCAAAATAGATGCTATATCGTATTGTGTTAGGCCCTGTAAAATAATACGGGCTGGTCTATTGCGCCCCCGGGGCGTAGTTAAAGCAGGAATCCCTGGCCGAAACTGCATGTTTTTATTGATACGGTGAGGGGGTTGTTGTGGGGCAGGTGGTTGGTTGGGAGTAGATATCAGGTGAAGGGAGGAGATCTCTCGGGAGGAGGCCTATCGATTCGTCATGACAACGCGGCTCCCTCGGCCCGCCAGCCCTCCTCCAATATGCCCTACGCGGTATATTCCTCGCCAAATTTACGGCCTGTCTCCGGACGCAATGTCTGAACCGAACGGTTCGAGGAAGAGTTCGATGGACACCGACGTTGTTGTAGCAGTGCGATAGTGGACCGTATGGTTCATTCAGTTTTATTATATTTTTATTACTTTAAGGTATTTTTCGAGGGCCTTGGAATATCATCAATCTCGATGGATATTCTGTCTCCCCCCTACATACACCCTCATACACCCTACATACAACGGGTTAGTGTTTTTCCTTCTCGGCCAAAGGATCACAATAATCTAGATAAATTCAGATTTCAACTTTTGGAGTAAATACATTCACAGCTTGGACATTGTAATCATCTCTGGTTTGATAGGGTTAGGCTTGCAAGCTTAAATATGCCGTTAACTTGATTCAGCGCGTAGAGTGATGCAGGGTTATTACAATTGGGAATCAGGAGAAAATTGTCCTTCATAGTTGAAACTCCCTCTTATATACTTGCTCCTTCATTGTAGGTTTTAATCCACTGAGGCATTAAATGATTGCCCGTAATGATTTATTTATTCCCCTTTCCGTTTCTACAATTCGCTATAACCCTCGGCCCAGGCGTGCGCAATTACAGACGAAATCATGAGTTACACTCGGCTGTTAGTTTCGGAAATAACGATGAAAAATTGACCCCCCTCCCGCCGACCGCTGGGCAATTGAACGGGGTCGAAACCCGATTTTTATCGGGCGTAAAACAAAAATAATTACTCCGGGGGGTTATTAGTGAATTATTTTTATCGGGCCATTAGGTACAGGCGTCGGTCGGGCAGCAGCAGTAAAGCCGCCGGGCCCCTAATGCTTTGTTTATGAACTAGTTAATCATAACAGGGCCCGGGGGCCAACGGCCCAAATTGAGTTCCCTTTTAGGACGCTTTAGCCCCTACGCGGGCCGATTCTTCCCCACGGGGATGAACGCCGGCACATAATTTTACGAGCGCCCGGAATTTTTAAAAAAGAACGGTCCCGGGTACCGCTAAAGGACCGCGGTAGTCAAAAATGTCGGTTCCCCCGAGTGGTTTTATAACCTTTTTTTTACGGTTCACGGAAATTGAGTCTTTCGACGAGTGATTCCGGCGAGCTGAGAGGACACAACAAAAAATCGGCGTCCTCTCCGGCAATATTAATATCTTCTTCCGAAAGGGAAATTTCAATATTTACATTCCTGCGCAGAGCATAAACCCAACACCAAAACTTATGACGTGAATTTTAAACAAACGAGGGGAAAAATGGAAACTCGGTAATATACGCGTTTGTAGTGTGTAACTTGTAACCCTAACAGATATGTTGCGTTCATAAATTTGCTTTCGAGTGATAAATGCTTTTTTTCCGGGGATCGGCGAGGGAGTGTACAAAGAAGGAGCGAAATAGGCGCGGATGTAGATCTCAGAGTCGGAGAAAAGGGTGTGAACTCCGCTCGGAGGAGAGATAATTGAAGGGTGCGAAAATACGATGGGGTCGGGGGTGCAAGTTTCGCGCGGGGGTGTATTGTAGTAACTTCGCAGAAATATGGTTTTTCTTCAGGGCGTTGATTCCCCGTTTCCCTAATGGAACGAATTGTTCTGCGGCCGGAAGGGGGGCCCGCCCTGTTTTCATTTAGAAATTCATTTGTGAGCCACACCGCCAGCAGGAGAGTCTTCTCCCCCACCCCGCACAGCGTCGTGGATAATCAAAGGGTTTAAAAAACCCATCGATCATATTAAAGGGCGAGTCCCCTAATGTGGGGGAGTCGAAATCTCCGCCTGATCCTCCTCGGTCAGCTTTAGAGAACCCGTTTATTATAGTTATCCTAGAAAATTCCACCCTTTTTCTTAGAGAACAACTGAGATTAGTATGCCACCATGATTCTTTTACAGGCTTCTCTTAATTAGAGGATACAAGTGCGCTTATTTTTTTCCAAAACTAAAATAACATACACTAAGTGTACGAATTTTTCACTTACGTCTACCCGCTAGAATAATTCGAAACCTATTCTTCTGCGGCGGAGATCAAAAACAAGAAAGAGAATGTCGCACATTGATATAATTTTTGAACGAATTAAAACATATTTGTTAAACCGATTTTATTCCCCGCGTCGCAGAGGAATTAAACCGAACCGGATTTTGCAATTAGTTCGATAGGTCATCGAACGGTTTATTGGGGTACGCCAAAAAGTACAGACATCGGCGGATCTAATTTTATAAACGGACAGGGACGTTTGGCATTGACGTCACGTCGGTTGTCTTTCAGCCCGGCCAAACCTCGCTATAATTGCGTTGACGGAGAATCAATCTGCCGGTTGTACGAAATAAGTGCACATTTGAAGGGTTTGAAAGATTTAAAAGAATTCAGACGTTTTATTCCCTTTCACGTATAATATAGCCGCTCGAGAATAACCTTCTTTCTTTAGAATCAAGAAATTATTCATAGTATTTTAACCCGATAGCCAACACGTTAAAGACATTAGTCTAGCCTAGACAAGAATGGAGGAGGAGACAAAACGATCGGGTTTTTAATAATTAGTTTATATTTGAAATTCATTCATTGTTTCCATAAAATTTGGTCGTTTTATTCCAATCAACCTAAGAAGAAAAATAATCGGAGGATATGTCATAAATGGATTAATGTGGATAAATGGATTAAGTCTGTATTGAGATGAAGTCCAAAGTGAATGATCCTCGATCCCCGATAAGAAGTGTTTTACCAATAAGGTGGCACCGGCACTGAGAATCATACGTGAATGTGTGACCCCGGAACACTTAGGAGTCACTATTTATGAACGTCCATAGGTGGACGGGCCGGAATATGTCAAACGGAATGGAAAGAACGAAATAAAAATATCTCCACCCTTGTTATTAGAAGCGTCCCATTGTCCTAATACCGGTAGTTAGTACTGATTACGGTTCCGCTCCCTGTAAAAGGGTCGTTGCATAAATAAACGATAAAAAGGAATAGTTTGACTACGAAACTCCGGACCCGGGAAACCGGCAATTTTCCACACTGCGAATAATACGAGTAATGAGGAGAGTTTTAAACTACTTCCAAAGGCCGGTCCTATCTAAAATGGGCATCCCTTCCCCACCTATAGGACTAGTCGTTTCACTTATAGAACCTATAATTTGTGTAAATTAGAGAACACTACTGTAAATCAGGAAATTCAATTTCGGAGCTATTAATTCGCCCCGCGTGCAATTGGGCCCGTCCCAATCCGTGTAATTTGAGCGCCCAACTATTAATAGCAATTTTATCCAAATGGAGTCGCGGTCATTTTTCAAAATTTTACGAAATTCCGGAATTTAGATTCGGCACCTAACCGTGAAGGTACGGGTTGCGGTTTTATGCGCGTGAACAATTTTAATTGGACGATTAAACCTTCTCACTGTCCAAGAGACGTGTATTAAAGGTGTAGCCCTTTTGTCGCACTATAATAAACTAATAAATGAACAGATTAATAATCAACGCAAGGTATTTGCTCCGTTTACGATACTTATGAAATGAAAAAGACCGGACTCGAACATATCTGGAAATAATCCTAATTAGGCTAAAGGAACAAACTAATTGACCCTGATAACAGCCGATTCAAATGGTTACTCATTTACTCCTTACCGGTGAGAACCTGTTTTATCACAGTGAATATAATAGGTGCAATTTATAAGTATTCCATACAGTGTTTATAGGTTATGTAAATTACGATCTCTATTTAAGAAACATTGTTCTGTTTATACTAAAGTGTTATTTTCTTTTGTTTCAGCGTTCAGAAGATGGAGTCATAAATGTAAGTCCCATTAATGTATTATTCAATTACAATATTGCATGGCTTTCAGAAATTTTTCTTGTTCCCTCGTAATGTTAAGTGTTTATAATAATGGGTTTAATTTAAAATCGAGTTTCACTTTCTTTGTTTTAATCGAAGAAGAGAATATTTCTAGTCCAAGTTGTTATAATATGCGTTTAAACATTCAGTACAGGGAAAAACCTGAACTCTGGAGAAGTATAAGCGACTTATCTGCTTTCTTTTGTTCTTTCCATGTAGAAATTAATTAGGTGATTAGTGAAACCGTCGATTGAATTATTTGAATATATTGGATGAGACGGGCATCTGAAAGCACCATTAGCACAGAGCCAATTCTAATAAATTACTAACCGACATGACAAAGTATACGCTGACAGCTAAATTGAGGCTCGGCACTAGTTCCCCAATGTTGAACTCATATAAATGAATGTCCGCGGATTAATCACACGCATAGTAATTACAGGCGTACACGCACTGATCAACGGCGGCAATGCATGTTGGAACAATGTGTTGCAATTTATAATCCAGTGTAGCTGGTGGATATTTTTTGATGAATGGCGCGATGATTTTCAATTTGATCTCTGTACTGAAAAGGGGAAACCTTGTCGTGATTTCATAACCCGTTACTACAAAAATAATTAAATTTAATATCGTTTCAATATTAGCTCAAACGAGTTAACACGAGCGAGTGAACACTCGCATAATTTTTGTATCTCCCTCTCCCTTGGTTCATATCTCCGCTTGTAATATTCATGCCAGTTGCGGGTGGACCTAGCAGCATCGCTATTAGGAAATACGATTAATGAAACACTATACGATTTTAAGCGTTGAATTTACAAAATTCTGATGAATTTTCAAAATTGATCTTCCATAAGTTAAATATTAAGTATCTTTACCTTCAAAGAACTTAGCTAAGTAGGATTTTTTCTTTGTAGATATTTTCACTCATCCGGCAATTCATCTTTGGACCGAATAAATGGTCGTTTAAGGCATTGGTGAATATGAATGGGGGTTGCCGGTCCCGCCGGAAACCGGGGACTTGGAAGGCGGCGGCGGGTTATGGGGGCGGCACCTGGGTCATTAAGCCGAGGGCCCGCCTCACTTAGCGGGCCCATAACTCAGGGCCTGAAGGGGGGCCACCGCTCCAGACTTCCCTCGGTCAAAATCTGTGACCGGCGCTAACGGGTCCAATTTGGGAGGGACGGAGTTTCGATTTCATTTAATTACGAGCCGGCAACCTCCCGTGACCTTCATTAATCGGCTTTTCGCCGACGGTTGCCGTTTCCGCCGACGGATGCTGAAAGATACCACTCCTCTAACAACCCCCGCTACTGAGAAGGGTCGACGGGCCGTTCAATTTGGTAGTGACAGATAAAGATCGAAAGGTCTTATAAAGTGATTTATAATAAGCGCCCTGGAGTTAGGTAGTTCCTCTCTTTTAACCATTTAAAATATCCAGTTCATGAAAATTCTACCAAACTGATGAACAGTCGTTCTATTAAAGGGCACCATGAAATCGTGGAGGAACTTGGAGATTATTTATTTTAAAATAGTTAGCCGGAGATTGTGTCAATGAACTAATAATTTGTGAAAAGTTACTTACTGATTGGATGAAAACAACACCTAGTACAAGTACCAAAGGTGGAGGCTGTCCCGGCAAATAGTAACAACCGTGGTAAAGTAAAGATTTTAAATGTTTTTGTTTGTTTATACTTGAGGATACACATTTCATTCTATGTTATTCAACAAAAAACTCTTAAAAACCGTAAATTTGTTCTATGGACTTGAGGCTGGAACGAATTGTATTTACACATATTCAATGGGAAGATAAAGATTCGGGTTACGACCAATTCATGTTGCGAACAGACTCCACTGTATTTTTTTTAGGCCTGCCGTGCAAAATTTATAATCCCTATTTCCTGAGTTCATGAATATCGGTTCCTCTTTCCCCGAACTTGTTTTCCGCTTTGTTTCCGTCGGCAAAAAATATTACCGCCCCCTCTATAGAGGTTCGGAGGGCGGGAAGTGCTACAGGAGATTTCCTATGGGGTCGCGGTCCCCGTACAAAAAAAAACACGTTAGTCAAATTCGCCGGGCCGTGTAGCGTACCATCTTTCTGAATATAAACTGCGTAAGAAAATTCCCCCGTCCAATAAGATAGCGGAATAAATTTTGCACATCTGTCGCTGCTTGGCGGTTTGGTTATGCGAGTCACGGCGCGATCCCGAAAATTGCCAGGAGCCCGTCGCGACTTGGCAGACTTGAATTCGAATATTTCGGGGCCCGGCAACGGCGCGCGGGGGACCTTGCCGGCCGACCTTAATGCCCGGGTAAACATCGCGCATTTATGTGCCAGTTTTCAATACCACTTGACGCGCGACTCACTTGACGAACGACTGCCCACTCTACTTCGACGCGAATCGCCTTGACGGTAACGCGACCATGAGCTAGGTGCACAGTACACAGTCCAGATTTGGCAAACTCTCAGAGTATTCCAGATAGTATATTTAGATACCTAGTACTAAGCAGACAGAAACCACAATGCAAAACCTGTAATAAATCTTGTGCTGTTTAATAATACCAGGATCTGCAGCGTACTTAGTTTGAAGCAGATAAATAGTAGAAATAATTAGTAACACTGATTTATTACATTTAATATGTACACCTAGTCAATATTTGTAGGGAATTGTGAAAGAAACTTGTTTGGATATTTTATTGGATTAACTGCATGGGTGCACTATCTAATTGTTAGTAATGAATTGATTTGTTGTTTTCACAGTGTTATTGAGCATAGGGTTTTCCGAATTTTTTACTTTTAGGAATAGTGAAGTATACAACTGAATGCGCATATTTTATCAATTTTTTTGTGGCAACAACGTGCGACTTGTAATAAACCGCTTCGGTGACAGGAATAAATAGGAACAGTGAGTTGGCAAACTCGTACTACGCCTACAGGCTAGTAACTACACACTGAAGCATCAAATTTGTGCGTACTATTAATTACACTGTCGCATAAACAGGGAACATTATATAGGTGATAATACTTAGCGGAATTACTCCAATGAACATAAAGTAGTGGAAAAGTGTTATTAATTGCAACTTTTTGGAATGCTCAGTTGGGAGGAGTATTTTTGTATAAACTGAACAGGTCAAAACTCATCTAAATCAGCTATCCCATTACCGGTGTAATTTCCCTTGCTTAATTAGTTCTATGCCACCTTAACGTCGGCAGCAATCCGTTACATAGTACATTCATCCTGCATGTCTTTTGCTGATCAAGTATTCCGCGAGCACTATCACTATATCGCCACTGTGACATTAACATGCTACATCCAGTACCGCGAATGACAAATATTTCCTGGCGCTAGAAAAATTGTTTTGTTTCAAATATATGTAAATAAATGCTTGTCGTTCGTGTAATAGCGTAATATGAGAACCGTGAAAGGTACGGCTAGTGATTCTCCTGACATTGACATTGATTCGGGCGTAGATCATGTGACCGTCCGACGGCCATCATTCTGGCCTCGGGCCAAATCATGAAACGGTCGGCATACAAACAGATCCATGACAATTGTACCGGAGTCTCGGGTACCCGATGGTAAGCGATGGCGGACAGTGAACACGAATATAATAACCGGCGGGACCGTAACACATGTCGGGTTCCGCTGATGGGATTTGAAGAGCTCATGAAATTTTCATACCCTCCAAGGAGGGGTCCCCCGCCACCTTAATCGAAGCCGACCCTCGGGCGTCTTTCCCGGAAGCGGCGGAGTAGGCATGTTTTAAACATCCGTCTACTTTCCGGCCCATAATGGACCCTAATATAATTTGCATGAAACAACATTCTTTCTTAATTCCAATTAGAGGCTACAAGTGTTTATTAATTAAGTTGAATAATAATTTAGTAACGTACTCTTTCAGTAAGCGTAAGCTTTTGCCTGGAATTAATTTACGGGCTTAGCGACAACAATTGTTATTGTCCTAATTGCGTTTCCACTTCCACTTTCTACTCTTTCCTCCTTTGAGCTCCATGAGTTTTGAGAATTTTCTCTTTTGCACTCTAGTATAAATCTACAATACTGGTACATTATCGCAAAACTTTAACTAGAAATTGAGTTATATTTTTGACAATTTACATCCAATTGCAGCAACATTGGAGAATGGAGCTACGGCTCTGTAACGCTCTAACCACGAAGCTCTATCACTGGCAACATCGAACTTTCCCCTCGATTACTCATTATTACTCTGATTATTTGTCTTTTACCGCTAATCTTGGGAACGACGACCTCATATCTGATATAAAGGAACGGTCTGAGTCAACTCCAGTGTGCTAATTAGAATTTATTATCTGTTATAAATAGATATGACTTATTATAATGAACTCTTGTGATAAATAAACGAATAAGGTTATTGATATGTATGCTTTCCGCTGAATAAAACTAAACGATTTAAATTATAACTAGAGATAATGAAGTGGAAAATAGATGCACGGCCCACGCGCTTAATTAATTACATTAATTATGACAAAGATGATTGCCAATACCAGTTGTGTTCATTGCTTTTTTAATCGGCTGAGACTCTATTTCATACACTTAAGAGATATAACACTGATTTTGCCATCAGTGGTCAATTTACAACTGGGGTCAAATTTAGAAATCTCTTGCATACATCTATAGAATACAGATCTTCAATGCGGCTTTCTCAGAGACTCATGTTGACAGTTTATACGAGCTGGGGCAGTGCACCCCCTTTCGATAGGGCCAGACACAGACACTGTAAAATACAATGAACACTCTCCCAAATGCCAAAAGTGGTTGGAGGGCCGCGATTCAGAGGTTGGTGCACCGTCGGGACGCCCCGTGCCAATTTTTGAAAAGTCAAAGAACATTCTTAAAAAGACCCTGGGCCTCGCCTGGCCGCCGCCTTTTAATTTGTAAGCGGAGCTCGTGTCTTCCCTCCCTCCACCCTCTCTCTCTCTCTCTCTCTCTCTCTCTCTCTCTCTCCTCTCTCTCTCTCTCTCTCTCTCTCTCTCTCTCTCTCCTCTCTCCCTCTCTCTTACCCAGTGCTTAAATCGGGTCACGTACAAATGAAAACTATCGGGTCCAACTCTTTTAGAGTATTGGGGCCGGTATTTCTGTGACGCTGGTCCATGTCTGAAGCCCCTCGAAAAGCCAGGCATTCTTATATCGGCCAGTTTGGCTCTTTTATCCTGGCTCTCCGAATGCGAGTCTGTATACATTTGTATTATCAAATCGCATGGAATGTAACTGGGATTAGATATTGGGTGTTATGAGGACAGAAATAAATTTTTATTATTTCCCTTTAATGCCGTGAATGGACGCAAAAGAAAAAGGTTGAGTCGATGGTCCTGTACGGAATCATATTTTCCGTCCATTTTTTCGCTTAGCAGGAAAATAGAAGGAAGAAGAATGGTCTTCTTCCTGTATCTAGGAGTAGATAATGATGACCTGGGGAAGAACGGGAGGAATAGCGCTCAAGAATATGCACGACCGGTTTTATTGACCCCACATCCATTCCGATTTACAGTTTTAAGGATTTTTTCCACACCTGGAAACGTTAATAGCCTCAAATTTGATTTATAAAAATTTGAACTGAGTTTAAATGTTGGGCAATTTAGAAGAGAAGAAGAGAAATTATTATTTAGAAATATTTTCATGCGAACCTATTAAAGTAATGAATTGTTCGAAGATATTTTCAGATGATCTATCTACTTTCACTACTGAAGAGTTAATCCGTTGGAAAGTAATAATTACGCTCATCGATTCATTCAGTTCATTTTCCCGTTTCATTCAAGTCGTGGGAAGGGACCTAAAAAAACAACCTTTTGCGACACTATAATTTTCTCTTATCCGTTTAAAATATTGTAATTTTCTGGTCGCTAAAACGTCCGCAATATAACCTACATGGAATTTCCATTCAGTTATCAGTGTCCGTTATTTCTATTAGAACGGGCAACGTTCGAAGCAATTCAACAAATAAATTTAATACTGGGCCCTCTACGATGTGTAGTAACTTTTATCTGGATAATTTGAAAATTATGAAATTTCTCCACATTCTTACAATCCATAAATTTTGGTGAGTATATCTGGAAAATTAGTAGACCAAGAGGTTAAAATTTGATTTAAATAGCTGGACACCAATTTATTTATATGAGTCGCTCCTCTGACTAGAAGGCCAATTAAAGTTGTTGCACGATAGGAACGTGATTGAAGAAGTGATAGGACGATATTTCAGGGCGCCGTAAATATAAATTGCCGCGAATCCTTCCGCAAAAAAGGAACAACCGCGATAAATGTCAAACCAATCAGCAGATAGACATGAGTTCGGTCGAGCGGGAAATTGAACGAAGGAAAACCAGTATTTGGCAATAACTCCCTATTTAGCGATCTTTTATTTGGAGGATGTTCAGTAGATAACGGTGTTCCTCAGGCGCCCTTCCTCGTCCGTCGATCCATTCCCAGACCCCGAGTATCAATTTTTGGTCCGAGCCTCACATTCCCCTTTCGGGTCCACCTTGTCCAGGAGGAAATTAATTAAACGGCAGTGCACTTGTTGTTATTGTCCAAAGGCCAAAAAGGAACCAATCGTCGTCCCATTGTGGTGGCGTCCGTAGTCAAGGTCGTGTCTGGAATCATTTTTTAAGCCAGTCGCCTTCATTAGGCGTCCCACCGTTCACAGTTGAGAGGTGGACGTCTCCTTTAATCCAATTATCGATGCGCTATCGCTGGCGTCAAAACATTAGATTGAATAGGGCCAACTGACGATGGGGCGACGCCGAAACCCGTCTTCAATTGGGAGACAGAAGATCCCTGCGAGTTATCATGGAGTATATATAAAATTTTATGGATAATAGATTATTATTCCGACAAATCTTGAAACATTTGAACGAAAAAAGAGTAAAGCTAGCTTCTTACCTACTAAGAATACGTAAGTAGTTATATTCAGCCCTCATTCAAGACTGTTTGGGCTGTTTTCTGAAACCAATATACAATTTTTATAAAAACGTCATGAGTAAAGAATGATAATTGATTTAATTAAACTAACGAGGTATTGCATGAACACCGTGATATTGACAATTAATTTCAGTAATAGATGATGTTCTAGATCCCATCACCCCCGACATCTTAGTCAGTCAAACAAATCAAATTGTTGCATTCTGCTTCGAGTCAATTTAACGCCCGGGGTTTAAAGGACCGATCTCTATTCAATTTTTAATCCGAGAAAGAGTAAGCAGGGGAGGAAAAGGAAAGAAAGAGGAAAAAAACTATTAGCGCGGGTGTCAAGGAGGCCGGGTTTATCCCCAGGAGAGGTGGCCGGCCGGCCGATGCTAAACCGAAGGGGCCCCCCGAGGGGGGTCATTGACAGCGGGTAAACAGCTCGCCGCCGGTCTCGCTATATTTCCACGGAGTTAATCCCCCCGGACATTTTTGTAGGTCCGCGAGAGGCCAACGACTCGCCGCGGCGTTCTTCTTCTTATTCTTCTTCTTCTTCTTCTTCATGAATGCGTTTATTCGTAGGTAGAGACATTAATTTCAGCGGGGGAATATCAATTACGTGCCCCACCTGCGCTATGGGAAAAGAAAAAACTGAAATTAATTGTCGATATCAAGGCGCGCAAGACCTCGGTAATATAATTAAACCGATTATCATTCCTAAATTAAGCAGTTTTTATAAAAATTTTATATCGGTTCCAGGGAACGTAGCCCAAACAGTCTTGAATTTACTACTTATTGTTCTTAAGTAAGAAGCTAACTTTTTCTAACTTCTTTTTTCATTTTTTCGATTTTTCAGACGAATAATCTATTACCCATAAAATTCTTATAACTGCATAATATAACTTATTTTGTCTTTAAAATTCTACTCTATATTTAGTGTGTTTTTGAAAATTCGATAGATAACAAGGGTAGAGACCAAGTTTATAAGACCAGAATTGTACTTAGAAACTATTCTAGATCACTACTCGGCGAATTGAATGTAATTCCTTCCTGGAAGCAATTTACAAGGTGGCTGCGGGTGACTGGGAGTGGAGCCTGCCGGTGCACATGCAGCTCACCCTCCTATCCCATCCTATGACTATTAATAGTCGGATAATGCGGCCATCAGTGAATTAGGATGCTATTGAATAGCGTTACGTGGTCAGTGTACCGGCGATTACCACGGGTAGTTAACCTGTTAATACGTCTTTAATGGCGCAATCTTACGGACATGTGGATAATAATTAGCCTCCACGATAGACCGTGTTCAGACACTCCGTTGGGAATGGTGGTACCTGCGAACAAATCCATAAATCGTTATTTTTTCTAACATTACCTTCATATTATCTGGGGCTAAATTGCTTTAATGTACCGTTGAGAATATTTAAATTGTTAATTTTACATTAACACAGGTTCCCGACGTAGAATTTAAATTGATGTTGATATTTAGCAATATCTTATATGTTAATAATGCAAACTGAAGAGAATCAGTTGCGATTATGTGAACTCGAGTACACGAGGATAAAAAGCCTCCAGGATCTTATTGCTTGTTATAGGTCCTAATTGCCAATCTATATTATCTGATTTTTCTGGTCCTTTTACTGCACGCTTCTTCGCAGATATCGCTGTTAACATTTAGTTAATGAATATTCTTTTTTTTGCAGCCGGTCCTGACCTATAGGAATCCAATTTTAAAAAATGGCCGGAACGGGAAAAGTAAATGATAGTTCAATTATGGTTTGAAAAAGAAAGTTGTTGATCATAGATAACTTGATGGAATCCCAATAGAAATTGGGAAATCATTGTTTCCCAAACAGAAATTGAGAAATATAGAAATTTATTTTAAAATATCGTAAACAGTTGGTTAACCAATATGAGAGAGAGAAAGAAAAAATGCTTTATTACGAATTCTTGGTAACATAATCAAATTATGAATAATTAACATAAACACCGTTGCTAACAATGGTTAATTACCATCTGGCAGTTAATATATGACGGTATTATAACTGGCTACGGAATCTCTGTGACCTATTATTAGATCTTTCTATATCGCCTCTGCATTATGAGGTATAAACATTACCATGTTAGTAAAATAAAGGAGTTGCTTTACTTTTCGTGTTTAGCGTTGAAACGTTGTACTCTTTACATGTTTAATAACTCACTTGTATTTACACCTATCGCTAAATTAAAATGTTTAATGCCTTCCTATCGTCACCTGCAGTGGATTTGTATTTGTAAATAACTGATATCTCTATGAACTTAAAAATACTTCAAGTATTCAAGTACGTGTTAAACCGTTCGAACTTTTTGCCGGTATACGTCCACTTCAGACTACACGCCGGTGGTGTACAAACTCGGGTCACATAAGGGTCAAATATGACCCTATCGAAGGAGCGTTACCGCCGCGGCGGCAACCGGGTAAACGGTACTCCCCGAGGTGCACTCTTGACCCCCAACCAGGGAAGACACGGAGACCCGGCAGCAACACCACGTGTACTTCAAATATCGAACGAGGCATTGAGCCAAACTAGCGGAGCGTAACAGAAGAAAGAGCCGTGTGGGAGAAAGAGAACGGTCGAGAGTAGAGGAGAGGAGAGGAAGGCGGCCCCGCATGGGAAAGTCGTCCTTCTCCTGATCCAATTCTACCGTCTTTCTACCGTTATTTGCATGGCACCGACGACGCCGGCCAACACTCCCAGTTATACCGGACTCCTTCACCGCTATATTCCTCACTCCGTCAACCGAGGCCACGCCACTGGTTAATCAATAATACTGGTCGTATTTCTGTATATTTACTCGTTCAGTCCGCAGTATTTATTGTGCAGGACATATATAAAATAAGTCGTATCATCGCTTCTCTCTTTTTTTCATACATCAGTTTCGGCTTCACGCCATTTTCAGGACTCAAACACACGTCTGCCAGTTACTGAAGGAGTATCGTCTTAATGCAACCTGTTACTGTAAATTATAGTCCATTATCACTAACACGAATCTGAAATATTATCAATTCTTCTCTGTTACTGTATAGGTGTCTGCTTGTTTGTATTTGGATACTCACGCAATATTTTCATTTTCGTTACAGATTTCTTATTTTTTATATAATTATGACGCTTATGCGCTATAACTCACGATTTTATCTGCTCTGTTAATAAACACCAGCGTCCTCTCGTTACCTCTACAATGACAGTTTCAAATTTCAACGGTTGATCCATTCAATTATTTCTTATCAGTAGGGTATACCAAATTAGTTTCCTAAACTAAAATGTTGTGATTTTACCGCATTCTTTCCAATATTAGTAATTCTGCCGATTCAAACTGTTGCGTGATTTTTTTCACACGAATAAGGGCCATAGCAAATTAGAACGGCAAGAAAAATATGGGGTGAGAGAAAAAGTCGATTGCCAATCATCCGGGGGGCTCGGATCTGCTGGGAGAAGACTCCGTGACTGAATTTCATCATTGCGGAAGGCTCGAGAAGATTGACCCTACCTACAGTGGATCGGTTCGCGGGTGAACGGGCCCGAACCTATCCGTTGTGTACGGGAAAACTCTCATTTCTGGGCGGTGTAATATTTTCGGGCTTCAGGATATTCGCTGGCCGGCTGCAGGTAGGCTAAACGCGGGTCATCCTCCTGCAGTACCGGTTTGGTCCAGTTTAAGCAGCAATTACTAAGCGTTTAGGACAACAGCGTGTTCCTGGAAACTGGTCCAATTTGTACCTAACGTTTCCGCGCTCCTTGCCTCTAATATTCGTTATCATTATTACGATATTTATATATTATGATATTTACATTCGGTATATCAGCATTACGATGTTTTGAATAAAATTTTAATATAAGTTTATGGATTATGAAAGCTGTGTCCGGTGTTACCGTAACTGTTAAACTGGCACTGAAAGATAATAATAATTCGCCGTTTTAAGGGTTTATCAGTTGAAACTTTTTTGTTTGTATAATAATTGACAGTGCCTTTATTAAATTATTAAATGTTAGAGAATAACTCATCAATATGCAAATGAAAGTCATGAAGGATCTCACTTGTGCTAACGTAGCAACTTGTTCGACGATTATTTTTGTCTTATCCAATTCCGCTCCATTATAGTCCATTCCGTTGTCTTCAATTTGTGGGTAATAAACCCCCGACTCGATATGAAGTAAGGCTATCCGAAAAACTATTTTGGCGCAAGACCTTCCTCCTTATCTTAGAAGTGGGACCTAAAAGGTCGAAAACCGCTGAACAAATGGCCCTTGGGGGTCACGTAGGTTTGAGATTTAAGATGCTTTTAACGGACCCCGTTATTAGTAGCTTTTATCATTATTCGGCCTATTAGTACACCGCGTTAACAATAGGCGTATATAATAAAGCTCGGATTACCGGACCCACTTACGACGTGTCCGAGACAGTTAACGAGTATCCTGAACCTAATTTCAGGCCAAAAAAATTTTTTATCGCTACCCAATCTTACCGAGTAATCGGGGAGGATTGTGTGATATTCTGTAGTGTGTAACCTTTTCTTGGAACACACACGAAATATAATAGAAATATTAACAAACATACAATTTCGAGTTTAAAATTATCCGGTATTGTGAGTGTGACTTCAGTTGAACCTTATTACGGGTCAGTCGGATCACTGGGGATGGATTTACACTGAATTGACCTCAACTTAGTAAATTAGACTCACCTCGCCTGACCTGACATCATTTCATGTATGAATCCCGCGGCGGTACTTTCATTGCATTGCGCGTCGTAATTTATTGCCGAACGCAAATTGCTATACAAGATGAGTACTTCAAATTCCAGGTCTCTCTATCCCGCGGCATTTCGCCCACCGCGATGATTGAAGGGCGATTCGAGATATACATCGTAAATTAGTTTCGGGCCGGTAATACAGCCATTACGGTGGGATAACATCAATATTGGTAGGGTGGAAGCAGTAAAAACCGGGCTGAAGATTAAGACCGCAGATTATTTCCCCACCTGGATCACTCTAAATGTTAAATGTCGGACTCGATAACTCGACATTTACAGTTTGCCTCTTCTCAATTATTATTATCTGTTGATATTTCCAACACGACACTAGTAGGCCACTGATTTTAATTTTTGCGATAAACAAATATTGTTTTGAAATATCCTTAGTGTATTAAAATGTGAAACTATTACTGTATCCACCACATCTAACATTTAAGTGTATATATACAACCTGTAAATAAGGAATAATTATTCACTGTGTTGTTATTTTACATTAAATGTTACCACTATAGATATCCTTTTTTTTGAAGGGTACAAATTCCTACAACTACCTTCTCGACTGACCCGTATTTAACGCTCCGAAAACACTGCAGGAATTGAGAGTCATTTGAAATATATCATCATTATTTAATGAAATAGTGTGGAAACAAGTCACAAGTATTATATGGTACCTACGAGCAATACGAGAGTAAATTTACCTTCGTCGCTCTGATTGAGCGCTTGGAGACTTCAACGATGGATTAAGAACGTAGATGTTAAGTTGCGCTCGCAATTGATGCAGTAAGTACCGGTATAATCGGCAAAGGTTCGAGGTCGCCGAACCAAATAAAATTCTTCTAATCTCGGTATTGAGTTTGGTATTAAAAAAAAGTTTCTCTATTTGAAACATCGTGTGCTGTATACGTGATAACTGCAGTTGGTATTGGATTTATGTCCTAAACCTGAAAAGTGACATTAGAGAGGTCCAAAAATTAATAACACGGGCATAAAATATATCATGGGCCGACAGTCCGAAATGCATATTCATAAGGGTCAAACGGAAAATCTGTCCTGCAGTGAAAAAAAGAGGGAAAAGAATCCGCACGGCGTATTAAAGAGAAATTAATTTTCGTCTCTAGATAAAGATCTACCCTTGTGCTACGTCCGGGACGCGTCAAAATAATTTAATGCTCCCGGAGAATAATGTTGTCCCTAATGGACAGGTGTAGCCGGGCCCGGGAGGGGGCGTAACGGTAATCCCCTGGGATTAAACCGGGAGGGAGGCCTGTGGGAAACATTGGCCCCCGGGGGGAGGAGGAGGAGAAGGAGGAGGGTTGACATATATGAAAGCCAATTGCAGGGGTCATCGACGGTCACGACTCGAACCCTCCCCGGGCTACAATCCATTGGCCGCCGCCAATCTAAATTTTATCGTCGGAGCCTCGCCTCTTTCCTGAAATTGACTGCGGCTGTGTGACCGGCGCCCGGTGCGTCCATATCCCCCTACCTTTTGCGATTGGAATTGGGTGCTTTGCTCGGACTTGTCTCTAACGAAGATTCGCCGACGGGGAGTAACCGACACCAAGAATTGGCTCCTGATGAATAATTTAGCTCAGAATTGAAGGTTAAAGAACCATTCACCAGGCATTCATCGGAACAAAATTTTCACACACGTTTGCCGGAGCGTGAACTAAAAACAAAACTGACCTTCCGTGTTTTCTGAATACGGTAGCCAATTTTCTCTTTTTTGTTTAAAATGTACTTAGTTTTTTCCGGGGGTTAGAACTACAATCAGCCCTTGAGAGTGACTCTCCGAATCAACTCTCTGTTGTTAGATGTTTATTTCACTTGCCAAAGATGTCTTATACGATAGATCGTTGAGTAGCCGGATCAACTAAGTAAGAGAGAAATATTGCGAAAAAATTTACTACCGGTTTTAGTTTTAAGTCCTGATATACTTCTCGACGAATCTACGTTGAATTATATGTTGCACGCCACTTTCATGACAGTCCAATTTATCCTATTTAACTCTAGGCACAATGAGTTGTCTGTGACTAGAACATAGAATAAGTGCAAGTTAAAATACCAACCGAGAGTCGGCGGAGCCGGTACGAATATATATGTAAATGCCATGTCCAGACATAATCATTTAACCGGGGTCCCTTTTAAAGCGTATGAATTATATCTGCTGGCGGATGCGGGAATTCATCGAATTAATTCATAATTCAATGGGGCGAAGGCCAAGAGGTTATTCATCGCTCCTTTGTTTCTCCCTGGCTTCTTATTTGGACCAAAAAAAATGCAGGAATCACCCCACGATGGAATGAATTAGCTCGGAGGTTCATTTTGAAGAAACAGTCGAAAGGCAGTATGAGAGCAAAACTTTCACTGATGCCAACCGGACGAATGAATTAACTCAAGAAGGTCCAGCAAATGTTCTGTAGCTTAAAGATTTTGAAATAGATTTGACGGAAATATAAACAGTAGCCCACGTTAAAATATTTAGCGTAATACTATTATCCGATCAAGCTAAATGGGAAAATAATTCATTGGTGATGATATTCCGGACTCACAAATACGTTAAACTCGTCGGGGCACTAGGGCCACTCGAGATTTTATTCGGGACGCTCCGAGCGGATTCGTGGGAGCATCACAAATCGTAGTCATCGTGCGAACCCCACGTTTTATAAATTTAGCGGTCGGTTTCGAGTTTCGAGCGTAGTGGCCCGTTCTCTTTGTCCGGTCGGGCCGGTGGCTGGCCCGTGTTTCGGACTCCGCCGGGATGGATATTGCATACCTGAAACGGTCCCCCAACGACAATCCGGCAACGGGCCCACGGGTGTACCATTCATGATGCGATTTGCGTGGCGTAAAGAATGGGGTAAAGCATGAGAGGGGAAAAAAAGAAGGAGGACTCCGTCTAAAGACGCTGAGGATGTGTTTGGAATGACGTGAGGCGCTTTTTTTTCCTTCTCCTTCTTACCTCTATTCTCTCCCCCTCTCCTCTCTCTTTCTCGCTCGCTCCCAACCCTGGACACAAACACCAGTTTTGGCAGAGAACGAAGAATGCTCCGACGGCTCCAAGAATGTGTGCCACCGTATAATTTGTCTATAACTATTCGAATGGGTATAGGGGCTCTTCGAAAAATTTCACGAGGTCTCGAGTGAATACAGGGTAACTCAAATTTCTGCGCCCCTAACAGATATCTAGGAGCATTAATTGTTTGGTTGACAACACTCTTTAGTACTATATTGAAGTTTATCAATGATTTATGGCGCCAAGTGTGTGACATCAACTTCAGGAACTAAATGATTAATTTTTATTATCTATCGCTTACCGATTTGTCTACGAATTCGTTGAAAGAAACCCGCATTTTATGTTGAAACAGTGCTGAACTCGGCCGTGAAGTTCATCACAATAAATGAAACAACGAATGAAACCACTAAATGGTTAGGTTAGAGTGGGTTTTAATTGAAGATGGACCGGGATTGTTATTAAATAACTGTACGCTGTAAGAAGCCAACGGACCGTTACAAACTCTAGTATTACATCCGCAATATCCAGCTGGCCGCTGGAGGGTGTACGGTTGCAAAAAGCCCACTTTAATTTGCCGTCGGCCGGGTTTATGACTCAAGAAATGGGACGAGGGCTTCATGAGTTCGTTGCTAAAGAAACGGAAGAAGGGTCCATAAGTTTGAAGTGAACTTCAATGTTGCAAAGAAACAGTGTTGGAAGCGCTGACCGAAACGTAATTGAGAGAATCGGTTATCAAGTACAATATTGTCTGTCACCTCTTGCATTTTCGGTCCATTGGTGGGCTTTACCCACGTTTACCAGAGGACGGAAATATCTTGAACAAGCAAAGTTTTAAACGCCGGCTCCGATCACGAACTCCTATAATACATCGGCAGAAACCATTGCCCTTAGAATTATTTTGAGAAATATAGACATAACCCACTCACAAGTGTGGATTTCCTATTTGAGAGCAGTTTTGTGATTATTTATAGTACCGAATTTGGGATTGTCTGAGCCAAAAATACTGAAAAAATGAAAGAGTAGATACTCATAAATTCGAGCAGAATATTTTCATCGGAAACGGGCACGACGTAGCTGTGCCCTTGAAAATCACACAGCGTAAAATTGTTGAATCAAAATTCGCCGACTGCAGGTGAATCGGACGGTAAAAACTCACGCTCAATGATTTCGCCGGCTCTTGTAGCAATGTTTACGGCCCGAAGTGGGAATCCCATTTGCGGAACCGGGCTTCACATTCTCGGCAACTTTGGGCGTTGCACTATTCTTTAAAACTGTAATTAAAATGCGCGAAACGTCCGACATTTTCTTCGGCCCCAAGTTTAAAGGTTAATAGTCGACTACGAAATTGTTAGTTTGAAGGCCGGAGATGCTTTTGTGTACACAGCAGTCCGTCCGGAGCCGCGTTATTCCGTAGAACGGCGGGCGTAAAACGCTATAAGCTATTGAACCCAAGCTCATAAACGTCAAATGAAGCGTTTTATGTCTCTGACAGAAGTCATAGATTCGCCTATAACTTACCTACACGCGGATATAAATTGCGGCCCTACCATTTACTGGGACAGTTCGGTCATCGAACCGGACCGACCGGTAGGAGCGCAACTCCTGTTCGGAGAATTCTAAATTTGCATCGGCCGATTGACTGATGTTATATTCCTTCTGATTTCCAATTATTTTAATTTCGCCGAACCGGCGTTTGCTATTCCTGCCTCGGTGTATCATCAAACACTAGGTGACATCGAGTTCTCATAAGGTCCAGATCCAACTTACTGAGTATTATCGAAGAACTAAGATAAAATATCCTTTGGTGTTTTTCCATTTTTCGAGGACATTGCAAAAAAAACAGCGCAATAAAATCTAGATGAGTCTAGTTCGCGGCATAATGCTGTGACAAATCCACTTGAAAGCTTCAGAATAAGTAACTGACCAATCCATATAAGGGCAGGAATGTAAAATATTGTTTTAAATAACAAATCAGGGGCAGATCTATAATAACTACAGCCATGGTGTCTTCTCCGTTTTTACTGATTTATGTTGTAGTTATTTTAAAATAAAACCCCCAAGATTAGCTCTGACACAAAAATAGATTGAAATTTTAGACTCCTTATTTCAGACGGGAGATGTACGTACGAGGGACGTTATCTACCTCCGGTAGAAGACCTTGGTAACGAATAATGGCGCAAATTATCTACACGGTATACGATTTCAGTTAACACAACCGTCCGTGAAGGCTCAGCATCCGCTGTATACTACATCACATACACAGAGTGTTTCCTTTGATGAATACGAATTGTATGAATACTGATATTAAATTTTAACATCACTTTAGTGCGTGACTTCTGGACTCAGCTTTCTCAGATTTGTCTCAGAGCTCTTTGTGTCGGGATCGGAAGGGAACATTACTTAGGATTTCAATAAATGAAATACCTCCTGGAAAAAATTTAAACAATTTTCATATCGACACTTCGGACTAAACCTTGTGATGCGAAAGAAGAAATAATATGCTGTGACACTCGGAGCCTTTAAACAGTGACCCATTCAACTCTGTTGCCCATTCAAGCGCAAAACACATTTCTAAAAGTTTTCGGAAGTTATGTTCCTCTCGATCTGGTACTCATTAATCAGTTACGGACTGATTTTTCTGCCAATTAGAATTTGTAACTCAGTTCTAAAACTTATTTTAATCGGGCAATCAATAGCGTACATTATTGAAAAATAATTATTATCTATCTTGGTATTACTTAGCTTGGCATATGCGGAGAAGTAAGTTTGAACACGTCGAAAATTTGAGCGCTCTAAGCGTTTTTAGGGATAGAAATTCTGTAAATTTGAAAAAACCTGCACAATTTTCAGATCCATTTCTTTCAATCCCTTTAAAAATATTAAAGGCACAAACTACTTGAATTAGCGGATGTCTAAAAAATCCACATGGCAATCCGTGGAGAGTGAATAAAATAGACCGCCCGGAACATAGTTTCACAATTTTTAAAACGTACTCAAAGGACGAAATGCCAGCCTACATTTTCTCGTATCCAGGGCGGAAACGGGACGGCCAAATATTCGTCAAACATTTCGAACATCCCGCGGCTAACGGTACGCCCGCCGCGCCTGCTGAATATCAAATATTTGTATTCTAATATATTTCGAGGAGCTGGACAATTTTAACGGTATCCGTTCATGAAGCTTGCTGGGAGCGGTGAACAATGGGAATGAGGATGGTCGAGCGCCTCGAATATATCTGGTTCATCTGTATTATACTGATTCGTACTAAATTCATTCTGAACCTTTATAATAATCGTATTACACTCCAAACTCTATTTTTAAATGATTTCCGTTTTTTAAATCTTAATTCGTATTTCATCCATCAATAAAACAATTTACATAGCACGAAATAACTTTTCTGGTTAGATTTTCATTTCATATAAAAGTGAAGTTCATGTTCACCATTTTGCATTATAGAGCTTCTGAGTTAAATCCCTTGAAGCATCTCGAGTCAGAATAAAATAACATCTCAATTTTGTCCATACTCATCACTCACACCTCATAATTCAAGAACCCATCAGCCGTGACCTACCAAATAGTAACCTATCGAGTTTGAGGCCCGCTGTTTTCAAGCGTTATTTAGCCTCAGGCCGTATTCCCTAAATCACCTTCCTCTTTAAGGTCTTGTCCTCTTTATTCTCAACATGCGTACAGACGCTGTATTCCTCGGAATAACATTTTAAAGTGTGAGATAAAAGCATGAGAAAATCTAGCGAGCTTATTTTGGTAAAACACACAAGAATCATTAGATGCGAAAATCATACAGCTCTAGAATTATGAGTTATATGACATGGGTGAATGACCGAATGCACTGTGTGGTCCGGATCGTATTACTATGCGACTAGAAGAGGGTTTATAACGCGTCATAAACATTTAATATCTTTTTTGTAAATTCAGATACTCGGCGCAGTAATAAACAAGGAATGGATCTTACTTTTTATACTGGTTTTATAAGGCTTCCCCTTCCTTATAAAAGGAACATAACTGTTGTGCAGTCGCCAGTTTTATTGGCCGATGTGAGGATCAAATCAACAACAATAATACGTATGCTGCAGACGTAAAATATTTTATCGGTGTGTTTAGATTTTCAACTTGTGCTTTGTTAGAACAATCTTTTATAAGAATAGCAACCAATGCTGCCCCATTATTAATTCTTCTTGTTCATTATAATTCCATACGAAGCTGAATAACTGACGCCAACTGGTTTTATTTTGTAATAAACGTACTGGAAATGATTTTTTTCCGTCTTTAAAACTGATGCAACACGAGTTCAATGCGGCGTTTCACACTTGTACTAATGATCGGCTGAGCAATTAATTCGCACTTTTGTTCACAATTTGAAAATCATTATGATTGATATGGCGGAGTTATTCGATTCACAGGTTCATTATACTAATAAACTATCTTTTCCTGGCTGGAAAGTTCTGATTCAAAACGAATGCCTCCGAGGAACGTTAAAGAAATGTATCGTACGTAATGTAAGCTCTCTGATTAGTTATCAGCAATATTATTGCTAACCTACATATATACTCCTTTAAAATATCTAATAAAGGCACGTATATTTATAATTTGATAAGATAAAGTCATTGTAAAATGAGATGCCACTGAATTGAAATAAAATGCACCTTTTACAAAGATCAACTGAAATTTGTATGCTATATTTATATTTATTTCAACATCCTACAATTTTTAAAATGACTTAAAATTACTTTTTATAACTGTAATATATATTGGATGAAACAGTATAAAGTCTCGAAATATGAGAGTTGTATAGTCAGTTGCATTAAGTACTAACAAATAAGTCATGTATATGAGAGGTACGGACGAAAGCTGGCTGGACCCCAACCCCTTTAACTGCCGGCCATCTGCCTCAGGACTTCCAAATCATTAGTTCCAGTCTCCCCCAACAGGAGGGTATAATTGCACTCGGTTGTAGAACAAACGGCACTACGATCAGTATGTTATGAGCTCGCGTCTGAAACCCCCAAACCGGACGTTATTCATGGAATATGGGACGTAAGATAAAAATCGTTATTATACGCTAGTAGTAAATCAATCTTAAGTTTCGATAATGGCATTTTGCATTAGGCGGAGGTGCATAATAAAGGTTTCTGTCTTTTCGAATCTATCGTTTACAGACTGTCAGGGTTCCCGTTCGATGACGCGTGTCGGGCGATTGGACGCGGGTCCAGATGAGAAAGAGGCAGGGTTTCGGAAAATGAAGGGATGCACGCGGCCGATGGGCCGGTGCAACGGTCGGTCACAAAGGCCTATCGCATTACGCATTCACGGTCGTGACGGTGGATTGATGACGGACGGTGATGATCGGCGATAATGCTCGGTCCGCTGACACAGTTCCCACCGGGAGGAGTCTTCCTCGGTCCCAGTTTATCCCGACGGCCATTACCCGCTCACCCAAAGAGCATTCCACCGAAACCATTAGCGAATACGCCGCACGACCGCCACTCCGCAATCCCAGACCGAAGACACCCACCAGTTGTCGTCTGTTTCCAGGATAGAATCCGCCTATTTTTTAGTTTCATTCGAATTCAGAATCTTCAAACCGGATAAACCGGAACAAAAAGACCCTTTCGTTCTTCAGAAAATATTTACAGGTATATACCGTAATTGCATTGAAATATCGCGCACAAATCAGAAATCCACCATAATTATTTAATGTGCGATTTTAATTATTTTTAAGGGTAACACATATTAAATACATATGTAATTAGCTAATTTATTGTACAAAATTGTGAATATAGCTAGTGATAGGGCAGAGATTTCTGTATAATCGGAAAGTGAAGAGATATTATGGGGAAAGAAGGCTCATGTTCTTGGCCCAGTGTTTTGCCAAGAAGCGTCAAAACTATTGGCGGGCCTGCATCGCTGCGCCCCTTTTGTCGGGCGAAACCGTTATCCCTTTAAATCCGACGCCAACGGTAATCGCGAGTGCAGTATCTTTCTTCTGCGGATGATTAATGGATGGTCTGTCCCTTTTCCGGCCATTAATTGTCCCAGGGGGATTTTCCCTTGTCTCCTCGGATCTCTTCATCTCCCATCGGCTATATAATTCGCTATTGGCGTTGATGACGCGCAGTCATCGCTTCACTCTTTCCCCGTTGCGGTTGTCTTTCTGAGCCGTGGGAGCCCACTGTCCGGAATGCGCCCAACTATTTCTTCTTAAACGCGTATTGACAAATTTCTATGAAAAGCTAAAAACGGGAATCGAATCAATTATCGACGGTGGTCATTTTGACTTGTGTCGTATTATTATTAACTTTGCAGATTTGTCCCGACGATAGATAAAAATTAGTGATCGCCGTCGTCAATTGTTTAACACCAAAATGAGCTTGCATTTCCGCCGTAAAGTGGATAGCTTTGCCTTATAATCATCTTTCTAAATTACCGATCGGAGATCTCAAACCGCTATCCGAGGGGAGTTATTTTGTTCCTGCTTTCGACCCCTTACAATATTTCTGCTAGAAAACTTTGCCTACTTAACATATATAATAATACTTGGCCCCTCATTGAAGTAAAGTGAATTGGGGAATTTTTGCAATAACGCTTCCTGGCTAAGTTTGAACAAATTTATTTTCTCGTCATCGTGGGCTCAATATTTACGTCGGTTCCTCCCCCAGAATTTTCATGATTCTCAAATAAGTCCGATTGAAGGATAACAAATAAATGTAGAAACTTGATACTCTACTTTTGAGCGCTTCGTTCTAGAATAAGAAAGGCAGAGAGGGCAGTAAGAAGAGACCGGAATAAACCGGTTTGGAATCGGGACAATCCCTATTTATAATGTGAAACAATGTCAGTCCAAATGGAATTATTTTGGGATAATTAGGTATACTCGTATGCATGTCCGAATTTCAAATTGTCCCTGTTCGGAATGTACAATCGGTTATTTTTCCCGGGGGTGTGCCAAGACCTGTACTTGCGGAAAGGTTCCATTCACACCGTACGGAGGCATTAGGTATGGGGCGGACAAAATGAATTCTCAAGGAGCGCGGTAGCTTCCAATCAGCTGTGTACTGTTCCAAGCCATTCGGGATAAATGCGAGCCACGTCACATCAGAGCGCGGAAAGGAATTAATTCGTATCCAGGCGGTGAGCGACCGTTTTCAACCCGGCCTTATAAGCGAAATCCGATTTACGGGCCGGCGGCGCCGCAAAGGGAGGCAGGTGTCGGGCCGAGGACACAGTCGGCTATTCGATTCTTCCCCGCAAAAAAAGAAAATTTCCGCCGACAGAAGTGTTAATGGCAGTTATTCAAGGAAGAGTTGGAATGCCCGGCTGCATTGAAGGCCCATATATATACGAAAGCACGCCGGCAACGTACTTTCTACTAAGTACATCTTAGTGAATTAATTTATTATAAATGGATATTTAGTTGGACTATTTATTGACTCTTTCTTAGCATTTATGTTGGGAATCCTTAAGTACTGCCTGACGTCATACTCGCATGATAAAATTCTCAATATCACCTCTCAACTAAAAATAGGGGTTTCGCCACGAAACAGGTTCTTTTTCCCACAATTCTTAATCCGAATTAAGAGACGCGTATTGCGACTTCGTTGAGAAAAGATTTACTCTCGAGGATAAGCCAACTTCAAAGTAGCTATGGCTGAAAGAAACCCTTTCCGCTTTAAAATCTTACTAGAGAGTAGTGAAACCCTAAACCTACACTTATAGTTTAAAAACCCTTTAAATAAATTTCGCTTTGGGTGAAAAAGGAAATTACTCCCGGATTCAAAGAATAGAAAACGATCGTTACTACGCTAATTTGTGTATAATATTATTACAATTATTTTCTGCGATTCTTGTATATTCGATTATTATTTACAATTCAATTATAATTATTTTCTTTTTAAACCGTTCGACCAATTGCGTTAGAGCAAGACATTTTTCTACTTTCACCCCAGTATTTGATGTGACACTTTGTTAATTTTTCTTTTATTAGGAATTAATAGTTTCTCGTAACTTCGTTAAAAAAATAATGTCGCTTATACTTCCACTTTTTATTACTATATTATTTTATCTACTATAATATAGTATATTATAATATACTATATTTTATATAGTTGCGAAGTTTCTGTTGGTGTAGAAAAGTCATTAAAATAGTGGCCACCGAAATGAAACGGGGGATAATATCTCGAAACCTGTTTGACTCTTCCATAATAATGTTTGTTATAATCTTCTTTGGAGATGACAGTAACGGCGGCCTTCCTTTCTAAATTCACGGAAACCCAACGGCCTATGTCCGGTTTTTCGATTTCGACCCGGCCGTTTAACCGCTCGATCGACGTGTCGAAAGTCTGTGACGCAAGCGATAGCCAAGTTGTAAATCGGCGGGATGACATAACCCGCGGCCAATTTTTACTGTCCAAGGGAAGGATGCCAAAGCCCCGGGTCGGAGTTCCCCGCGCTGGCTGGACATCCTTGAGGCCGGCTCCTCCCGATAATTTCGGTGAGCTCAACCCGGACCCTTGCGTGTACTCCGGCGTGGGCGGCAGAGTCCCTAACGTGTAAGGAAAGTTTGTAAGAAAGAGTTAAATATTCGAAACGGCGTGTGAAATCATTGAGGACCCATATATTGTGTTAATTCTATGTTGAAAAAATAGATTCGGGTAACGACCAATTCGAGCCTCGAAAAATTTCATTCAATATATAAAAAATATCATCTTTCTACAAAGGCAGTTTAACATTCAAATGGCTATATATGTAATTTAAAATTAATCAAGTGTTTGTTAAATAAATTAAAGGAACTTCAGCCTTGAGGTATTAAGTAGTCCTTATTTACCAATGGGGGACCAAAAATTAGTAACAAATTTTCGCTTGTTTGTTCCTGGACTAGACAGGTTTGAAGTTTTTAGCACTTATCGGTAGTTTCATAACTTCTACTCAGAAGCCATAAGTAAAGTGAAACTTTTAGTTTAAGCTACATTAACTGTTTTGTGGATGGAAGGCGTCTAATTTCTCCATTAACCCCGCGTCACAGCGTAGGCATAAACTTTTACTTACTGACTAAACACCGCGCATTTACGTACCGACGACAGCGTTGTGCCGAATCCGGGTCAGTTTCGACGTTTCTCTTGTTGTTCAAAGTTCAAACTTGAAAGTTTCTCAAGCTATACCGCTTAGTTGAACTATTCTGGAGGGCGTTGGGTGGTTTAAATCTCTCCGGTCTGGGGGCATCACTTGAGCTGTTGGGCGACCTTTGCGGTGACGCGATCCCACAATGCGTATCAGAGCCCCATTAATCGTCCCGGCCTTGGGGGTGAATCCGCGAGAATTTCTTTCGGCGTCGCAATTAACCGTAGGTCTTTGCTTGCGTCACCTATTGCGAAATATCTTCTTCTATTTTTCATTTTTTTTATAAACGCGTTTCCCTATGACGAAAATTCGTTTTGCACGGCTCTAAAACGATGAGTCAGGTCCTCTTTATTTGAAAAGCATTAATAGCTATTAACACGGCGACTGTTGGGCTGAAAAGAGCTTCCTGAACCTGTGAGGTGTTTTGTTGTTATTTCATCTACACGTTATAAAACGTTTTATTTTATAGGTATAAATTATTCCCGGATTAATATCGAAAATATACTATTTTCTGCGCTATGTTTAAAACAATATTATGGTTAGCTTTATCTACGTATTTACTAACCATATTGTATACATTAAGGCAACTCCTTTCCTTCCTGAATTACCAAAATAGTTCGCCAATTCATTGAAACTGCTTGTTTTTTACTGTCTGGAAATTTTCGATTAAAAAAACGCCCCAGTCAATCGCCCAGTCATTTGAAATAACTCCATTAATTCTTTCTCTCACCATCATTTGCTGACAGCAATAAGACATAAACGATTGAAAAGAATTTATGCGGGCGGAAAACTATGTTCCAACTAATGGTTCTTAAACAGCTATTGTTCCAGTGAAAAATAAAAACAGAATAATCAAGCTTCAAAGATCATTCATTAGGACGCCCTCATATTAAGTCGTCGATTCGTTTCTGGGTATGACGAAGACGGAAATAAATAAGGCCCATTAGAAATTCAAAAAGTTGTGTATAATCATAACGCAGGTAATGACTGCATTATTAGCATAGGGACGCAATGAATCGAGCCTGGCGGGCTCCTTGGCGTTATGCGCGCCTCAGCCAAATGAGTGACGCAACTCACAACCAGATGTAAAACCCACCGTATGAATATTGAGGCATTTGAAAATTGCAGGACGTCGAAAATTCTTCGAAGATAAATTTAACCATGTTTTATTCAATATTTATTAGCGGACAGCGCTGTTGTTTATTACCTGATGGAGAGTGATGATGACGAAACGTTGCTTCGTTCCGAAACGTTGCTTCGTGCATTTGAAATATAAACTAATATGGCGAATTTAAATTTTTACCTAAACCTTTTCTTCTTTATTATTTTGTAACCTTCAAATTCTACTTTCCAGTATTTCTGCTTGTGTATCAAGCAATTGTTATTAAGAACCACTTATTCGGGAATTTGGCATATAAAATTACAAACTTTTCTTGTAAAAAAGTAAGTAAAAATCTATCAATCTGTAAAAGGGAGATTGGCAGAAAGAGTGATTTAAACCCTCACTTGGCCTCAGGCAGGTAATTTTAATATATGTTATAATAACCATAATTGTTGCGAACATGATATTGTGTATGTGGTGACTCGTATGAAGTAGTATGTGCTCTTTGTGGTTTTAAACAGACTTGTACATAATTATATGATAATAATGTTTAGATTAGTATGCGACTGTGTCATCGTGAACATTTAGAGTGTTCTCGAAGGCTATTCAGGAGAATACCGGCAGTTTCGGCCCTTTTCGCGGCCCTTAGGAATGCCGGGACTCCCCCTTCTTTTTTTTGTTGCTGTTGTCCCAATCGGTGAGGAATTCAATCCTGGCTGGCTTGTGGAGGGCCGCCGTCTACCTGGACAGGAATCAGAGAGGGACGGCGGAAAAAGGAGCCCCGGGGGTGAACAATGGCAATTAATTTACGTGAACGACCGACGGACTGCGTCTGTCGGTGAACAATGGGCCTAAAGCACACCACTCCCTCAGACGCTCAACCACCGTCCGCATTAATTGTCAGCTAGGAAAGATAGGACAGAACGGATTTCGATCGCTCGAAAATTCTTATTTTTTTCTTACTTCGTTAAGTAGGCATTCAATTCCACAACAATGTAAACTATATCCCTGTAATCTTTTGTCCCTCTTGTCACGAACGACGAAAAATGTACTGAAGATGGCGAGCAGCCAAACCCGGGGTCCAGAGTAGACAGGCGATCACAAGAACCTTCACAGACCACCGAACAGGAATAAAAAAAAATTATTGTCCTTATTAAAATGTGATTTTGAATCCTCCCAGCGAGTAAATTTGGCATGCTCTTATGAGCTTTTATTAACCCTCTGGAGCCAGCAATCTTGCCGGATAGTTTATGCTATCTGAATTTATCTTCATTTCTTCGGCTGTTCTGGAATGTGGTTTCGTGTTCCCAATTTGTATTCAAGGAAATCTCTCTCCCCAGTGATCAGAAGGACATATACTCCCTCGACATGATTTATTGGCGCGATTACCATGCGAGCGTTCGTCTTTTGCTTTTTAGTTAATTATGAGTAGAGCTGCGGTCACTATCTTATTATAAGATAGTTGCGTTATCAGTGATTCGCTAAAGCTTGAAATATGTGAAGTTCTTTTCAGTAGTGTTAAAAATTTGACGCTAACATGCCTTACCTTGATTCTCCGTGTAGAATTCCTAACCACGCATCTAAACGTTTCTAAACAGCGTTGCAAATTAAGATAAAAAATTGATATATCCCGTGTAACCGAATTATGTTAATTTAATTACACGTTAAAGCAGGCGCGGAATAATGCAAATTCTGTCTTACTATCATTTCTTTTGTTCTAAAATTTCTGACTGATTCCTATCTACATTTCTTATAATCATTACTATATTTACATATGTGGTCTACTAAATCACCAATCCACGTACATAGTTGCCTCACTATATTACTGATGGTGTGCTAATTACGATAATGAAAAACCAGTCAAGTTTGGAGACAGAAGACCGTAATAGTGATGCTATCCTTGCGGGCCTCCGCAAGTACTAAATATCGATTCCATAAATTATAAATTCAGTAACTGGCAAAGACAGAGATGGTGGGCCGCGCACGTTTGCTCCAGTTTCAGATGGGACATAATTACCGCTGAGAATTTGGCGGGCGGCGATAGAATGAGCAAATGCGATCTTAAATGCGAGACCGAATTAAACGCGGTCGGTGGACCCGAACGAAATTCGCATTAAGGACTTAATGGTGTTAACGACATTAAGGTTAACGCCGCCCAATTCTTTGAATACCGGACCGGCGGGGCCGCCGCCATTTTACGAGTCATCAAACTCCGGTCTCGGTCAAATGTGATCCGAAAACCAACAATACTCCATTGTGGCGTTTACCTTGGCATCGAAATTTTTAAACGATCAAATTGATAAAAGATTCCCATTTCTATTCACGGGTATAGAGATGGTAGAAATTGAGAACTTGGAAGCATTGCTCAACGATACGTTTATTCGTAATTCGCTTCCATTTCTCGGGTAACTATAGCGATGATCACTGGTCTGAAGGAAGAGGGACGCGGGCCTTCAAAAGGTCCGTGATTTGCGGTCTACCGCGTTGCTCGTGATAACTCACGCTCTTGGTGTTACGTGATCCTAAGTTTCCATCACAATTACGACCTCCAGATTTCGGAAGCCCATTTCATATTTTGGAGCCCAAGGTGTATACTACAGACATGACCTCTCAAGAGGACAAATGTTACGCTTAACAACTTAATAGTAATACGTTATTTTGTTTTTCTTTCAGCTATAAATGTGCTCTAGTTTTTCTGCCTAATTTGTTCGTGGAGGATTTTTTTAATTGTACCAGCAGCCTTTAATTAAAAACAATTATTATATAAAGATTTCTTTTCAGATACATTGGTTACCATGCATTAGAACATGCGGAAAACACTCTAGTAAGCAACCGTTATTTAAGTTGTGATCAAGTTACCAATGACCATATCGCTGAATTGAGACACCCGCAGCAAACAAAAGGTGTGGCACAACATTATGACAAAACGTTTAGAAGTAATTGTTTCCTCTCAGCATACATTTTTAAGCTAAAGGTCGTACTCTTGGAAAGGCCTCTTCCTGGACTGTAACGCGGTATGGTCGATCGCCCTTTTAATCGTATGTCTCAATCGTCGATTCGAGAAATGATAGCGCCGAAAGGTCAGATAATAGGTCGGAGGGCAGTCAGATTTAAATATGCCGAACGGTCGGTTTCATCTCTCTTCTGTACCGGTGCCATGACAACGCGGTAGCTGTGGGGTCACAAACAGGTGCAAGGGCCACAAACTGTCGGAGAATTAATTAGCGCCCGTTTAATTGAGCGTTGACTGTGGCGGGCACCCGAGAAGAATGATCTATTGACAAAGCTCGGTGTACCGTTCCGCTTGACTCCGCCGCCCACATACCGCCCAATACCGCTTCAATTTGAATGGATACATTCAATACATAACGCAATCAATCAGCGCTAATAAATCATCATCATACCCTATTTAAAGTTCACCGTTCCAGCATTCAGTCCCTATTGTCACGTTTCGGTAATTAGATCGCATTTATCAAGTGTGTCTACTCTGTCGGCCATTTCCTCCCTGTTGTTTGTTCTTATGCCACGATGGCCTATTTGACACCGTGACTACAATTTTATTCGACGTAAGTAACCGTAGTGTTAATTTAAGGTTTAGAATAACCTTAAATAATTAGATAGCTTTAGAATAATTAGAATACGAGATTCAGTATCCACTCGTTTGAGGTCATATTGCGTTTTCAGCATTTCGGCAATACTATAGTAAATCAGTAACAGTGAGTGACATTACAGGCTATTTTATTAATGACAAGAGACCGAATACAATGTTGCGGTTGTACATCATACATTATTTATTGTCTTATACGGACACTTGACTTATCAATTTTATAAACAAACTATACATCCGCTTCTATTCTCGATACCACGAACAACTAGAAACAATTAGAAATCTGTGCATCATGTGAATGTTTTATTTCACCGTCATAATGTGGAAGTGGACAGTGACTCTTATAGAACGCTAATAACGAATGCATAGCTTAGAAGAACAGTGCACTCACTCCTCCCCCCCCCCCCCCCCCCCCCCCCCCCCCCCCTCCAGCCATTTGACTGGAGCCGAACGGAGAATATATATGGCCCGATGTATGTGCAACGACGTCAATTTAAATTTTATTCGAGTATTTGTTTATTCCGATATTTTATTGGACGGTGTCCAAAACCGTATGCGGGGTCTTTTCTGTGACCGCACTCAAACTCACTTAATGTTCAGATTAAACTCCGCCCGCAGTCGCGGTATTCGGTTCTGCCGGGTTTCTAATACTCTAATCTCGTACTAATAACATATTCAAGGAGCAATAAGAGACGGGCGAATCGAGAATCTCTGGGTATTAGGCAACACATAAATTAGATATGGGCAAACCATGATTACGGAAATGTCAAGTCCCAGCTCGCAGCTCTCAGCTAGAGACTCGTCTTTTGTGCTTGGACTACATGTTAATTGGTTTCTCTGATCTCGGGCTCGATTAATCTTCGCGGATATGCGGAGGAGTCGGGCTCATTTGAACCAGCCAGTCTATTGCAGGCCCACGGATACGTTATTATTGAGCGGCTGGAATCATAATTTGAATTTAATTATACATCATTCCCTTCGAATTCGTCGATAGCTGTGAGGATAGCGATACAAAACGTAAATGAAAATAAAGTAGGGGTAAATTATTATCCAATAAATGGAACACATTTTTAAACAATAACAAAATTTTATTTCCTTAATGTTTACTGTCAATATTTTATTTTATATAGTTTTATAAACACATACTTGCTGGGAGGGACGAGCCGCGCAGAACATTGAGTTGTGGGCTGCTCATCACCCAGCCCACAGCGTATCATTATGCTAATTGAGTTCAATAAGTGGCATAAATCTTTACGAATACTATCATATCGAAACAGAAGCCCTAATTGACAGATTCCCCCCTTATGAATTATGGTGTTTACTTCTAGTTATCAGTGGGTATCTTTCTAATCAGATTTTCGATTCTTAGGCTATATATTGGGGGTTAATGTATGTGCGCCCTGGGGTTGTGCCCGCCTGTCCTTTGCGATTTATGCACTTGCTAAATGCCCGTGTTGAATAATTCGGTGTACGATAATTAATCAATGTAGTAGCAATGAAATTCTATTATTAATAATGTAAATGCCAAGGGAAGGCGGGAAATCATCATATATCGTGTGATATCCAGCAGAGCAAGTCATCGCAAGATAACAAAATCTTGACTCAGCAACTGCCAATTAATGACGGTTCAATGTGAGAAATGTAAGAATGTGACATTCAGTTACATTATTTATATTAGTTCCTAATATTATTAACAACAGATGGTTTCTTATACTTTCATTGACATTGATGTGTCAAGGAAGCAAGATCTACAATTTGATTTAACGCATTGTTATTTGAACTCCGCTAGATATAGTAACATTTAAGAGTCATTATATTTTTACAAGTATCGGTTTGACGAGTACGTAATAAATGAGTGAAATGTTATTATTTATTGACCCAATGTATAGATTTGAATATGTAATAAGAATTCCCTCAATTTCGTTTCCTCAGATTAACAGGATTATCTAGTAGAATTACGTATAGAGAGGTATAATACCATTGACACTGATATATATTTATGTATACATCATAATCTGAGACTAACACCTATATCAAATTGGAATATTTCTAATCTTATAGACAAGCGTAGCCAAATTAGTTATGGTATTTCTGTAAAACGTTTCTGATAGAATTTTAAAAACACCCCGCTCGTTAAGGTCCGGATTCACAGCCTTTGAGCGTTGTCACTCTCGAATTTCATCCCCATACGAGGAACAGTGAAAAAAAGTGGCGGCAAATAATGCTTTTTTAGCACTTCCACTTCAGCTGGTCGTCTGAAACGCACCCCCCCCCTCTCCAGCGAGGTATTGCAAGGAGCCGTGTGCCGGTGTCAATGGCATTAATTAGCGGGCCGTTAACGGACGGCCACCGGATAATTGGCCGAGGGGGGCCCCGGGTGTGAAAACTGCCGGCGATGGCGGCCGCTAACAAGCACCGGCCACTCTGAATCGCCGTGGACAAACACAATATCGCTTTGAAAACCGTCTCTTTCGTGTATACGTAACCCTCAAACAATATTATACTACAATATGCACATAATGTCAAACTTTTAGCGCAGGTTGTTGTATCGTAGAAAGTACTGAACTTACAACACGTTCTATTAATTATATGAACGTCTTCTAAGAAATGTATCCAATGACACTGCGCGTTAATAATAACAGAAGAACCGGGGCTATTCCAATATCATGTCCTTCAATTCCAATGTTTATTGCGGCCCAGGAAGCGTACCAGGAAGTCGTGTTCATTAGTGGCGGGCTTCATTAACTAAAGCGATTGTTCAATTGTCGCTGCGTTGTCACGGACGTTCGGCCCTAATTTATGCAACATGAAAAACAATTCGGGCGTCGGGAGTTATTGGTGACTGCTCGCGCTTCTAAGGCCGGCCCTTAGGATTCAACGTCCCTTACCGGTTTTGTCACCCGGCTCCGACTCCTGCCGGCTAATTGATTAAAAATGCGGATTTGCATAAGAAGTGGGATTTGATTGGCCGCCGGCCGGGGTAATAGTCGGCGATTAACCGACTCAAGTTCATTGGCAGCGGCGGTTTACAGTCGGCGGAGCCGGTTAGGCGGCCGCCCCGGGGGAAGAGAAGTTCCCCCGGGCCCCATTCCGGTTTGCGAGAGGGGCCACCCCCCTCCTCCTCCCTGCAGGAAATGCAGGTCCCACAGAGTCCGCCCGACTGAACTCTCCGCCGCCGAGAATAAACCCGAATGCCGAATGCGGTTTTACCATTTTTAGAATCGAGGCGGAATGCGTTTCAAGTATCGGCCACACTTGCCAACTCATTCGCATAATCAACATCGCCGATGTCAAAGTTTACGCAACCGATGATTATAGAATACACTTCAAATTGTGTATCATTTTACCACGATGGAAGCTTTGTCCAGATCCTAACAGGAATGAGTAAAAACGTTTTACGACTTTCCCAATTAGTCCGCCGAGAATACACCGAAGGCCGTTCTCCGCAGAGTTAAAATAAGGAATAAATAAGGACTTATTCCTGCAATCTCGGAATCGCTACTCAGCTTCTATACTCCGAAAGTATAAATTGTCTGTAGCAATGTGATAATCTATATAGATATACATGCAGGGCTCGGAGCGCCATAAATTTACAGGAGTTTTTTTGAGGAAAACGTTTTCGATTTTGTGTTGTACCATTGCAACCATTCTCATCCCATAATATTAACAGTCTACCGATCCAAAGTATGATATACACCGATTCTCAATCCCCATTCACGTGTTCGTTTAGGTTTCATTGCGCTGTCGTCAATAGCATTCCATTATTTATAAAAAGGCACATAGCGAACCTTTCACTAGTGCCGACCGGACGATTGAATGAGCTAAACAAAGAAGTGCAGTAATAGTGTTGACAGTATCACCTTCAGCCGATATACACAAGTGCCCCCCACAAGCTGTCTTGCTTAACACGAAATAGGTAGCGACAGATAAAACTTTACGAGTGAAGGTGTTCCAAACCTTCCCAACAAGTGGCCAAACTAATATCATCGACGGAGAAGTCTGTTTCAATTCCAGAATAGCCCTATAGAAGAATCCAACCTGTCGTATGGAAATGGCGCGGGATTAATGCGAGGAGGCCGCCCAGTTCTTCAATTTGATAACCACAACCCCTCTCTGTTAATTTGCGGCGGGGTCGGAATGTCAGAATGTTTTAAGGCGAGGTGGGACGCTGAAATAATGCATCGGGGTTTGGTGGCGGGGAGCGGCGTTAATATGTGTTGGGCGGTGAATCGCGTGACGGGGGTCTAGCAGATGGCACGCGGGGACTCCCAAGTTACTATAAATAGTCACCGCCAATCACATGATTGCCTCTCGGTTTATGCGGCCTCCCCTCTTTCTCTCTCTCTCTCTCTCTCTCTCTCTCCGCTCTCCTCCCAATAATTCTCTCCTCCAACACGTTCCCAGGAGGAAAGCGCCGTAAACAAAGGAGAAAAATTATTATCCCTTATATATTGGAAGAATTGTATTACTAAGCGTTATCCCCTTTCCCTTTGGTTTGTATAGCTTCGGCCGTTTGTATAATATTATGCGTCACCGATTCACTTTTTACGTTATGTTTATACTTTCTGTTGAAGAACGTTTACTTTTGGAACGAATTCTAAGGAGTGGTCTATTGTCCCCTTGTGGTACCGCGAGCCGTGGTAACCCGTTGGGGTAGCAGTTCTTAGACGAAGGACTCGGAATGTGCCAAAACTCTCGGAATAGGCAAGTTGAATAAGGTTTGGCGAAAATGGTGTCTGGGTGTCCAACACTTGCGGGGGATTGATTCCGATAGAAGTGTGAAATCTGGGGTCGGACGGGCGTGGGCGTGCAGGGTCCAATTATGTAGAATCGGGCCGAGTGAATGGACCGTATCAATAGGCGGGGATCGGGTTTACCCGGGCGGGAGCGGTCACGTGGTAGGGGCCTCTGAATAGGGCCCCGGGTAGCCGGGGCCGGAGCGCGTGTTCTTTAGAAAGAGGTCCGGCCGGTGAATGGGGAGCCGAACGGCCCCCGAGATGAGCCTTCTTCATCCCGGCCAGCCATAAAGAGACTGCCAAATCATCCACTCCCCTGTCTATGAAAAACCACCGACCATCATCACATCACACACCCGCCCTCCTCTCACTCCGCATCCACTAATCTCCTCTCCCACTCTCCCTACCGATAATTTAGCCCGGCTTCGAACAAAGGTAAAGCCAAATCATCCGTTAATGGAGCCAGCTTTCCCGGTCTATGCTAAGGAGATTAAGTATTCAGCTTTAAGCTCTTATTTCGTCTATTTTCTTCTTTTTTCGCTTCATTCCCTCTTATTTTTAGCAGGAGTGAGTTTAGGATGAATATCTGAACTAATGTATTCATCCTGGTAGGCTCATTCTTCCTGCTACCCTTCTCCGCAAATACCTTGGGGTACTTTTTTCGTTTCCGAGCCGAAGTTATTATACCTTGTCCTTGTCTACTGACGGGAGGGAAAACCTTAATCCATTTGTCCGGAGACAGTGCATAGCTGGGAAATCCTTTCTTGCTATTAATTCTGTCAAGGGCGATGTGGGAATAAATATTTGAAAAACGAGATTTCAATTCGAATGTATTTATTTAGGAATTATATATGCCGAGAGCTTGATTGAGATACCTCACCAGAAATTTCGCACCACTTAAATGGACGAAAAGGGATTGCGAATTATTAATGAAACCCACCTATTTGGCCGATAGACGTGGAAATGGAAAACAATATTTAAATCAAGCGAGACCGCGAGGTAAATCTCAACAAATGTTAAATATTCATGTGTTTGTTAAACATTTATATGATGACTTCATAACGATTCGGAAATGGAAGGCCGCGGTAGGTCCAAATGAATTCCGCCCGGGTACCTTCCTACGTCGGGCGGAAGGTGTTCCTTGACCCATCTGACAGTGAATGTAAATATTTACCCTTGTTAAAACACGAATTATATTTAATTTTGTACCATTGTGTAATATTACAACACGCGGTTCCATTTCTTGACTGTGCATGAAGCGCGGTAATGTTCAGAACTATGTACTAATTACTGTTTAAAAGCCCATGCCCGTATAACGTGTTCTCTAATTTGTAATTTTTTACCTGCAGCCGCGAAAAAAAAACTGACAGGGGGGTCATTAAACGGAGCGTGACCGGAATGGCTGTTAAAAGTGGTCTATTTATATCTGGTCCCAACTTCTTTTTAATCGTCCGAAAGGTATTTTTAAAGTTGTGATTAATGTCCAATAATTTAAAAGCAACAACTAGATGTTTAATTAATGGCCGCGGCTGAGTACCAACGGACATTCATCAAACGGACTTGGTCACAGTCGAATTAGATAGAGACAACAAATTTATGAGCAGTGTCTTCTCCTTTGCTCGTCCTCCATAAATCTTCATTACATTAGCTAGATAAACGGCCGTGAATTTAAACGACAATGTGCAAAATATGTGCGAATGTCCAACAATTCTTTTTTTTAATTTAGATTCTCTCTACGTTTTTAAACCGAAGCTGTGACTGAAAGTATTTTACTGTGGACATTTACGTGAATTGTATTTTTAGTCCTAACTAGTTAAGACTAAAGAACCAACATATAATTGGTTTTCGGCATTTATTACTTTTGAAATATATTTTACTCAGAAACTTATAAATAACAAATATATAAGTTTATTATTTCTGTTCTTAAAATTCTCAATAATAAGTAAATTAATTGTAATAATATAACATAATGAAGATTTTTTGTATTCCACAATACATACCTAGTATTATGCTCTATATGGAAACGGGACTGTGTAGCATGTTTACTCTGAAACTTCACACTGCGCATATATGGAAAGTGCTGAAAGTACCACCCGGCAAGATTACCGCGGCCAGTCTATAATCAATCAAATGATCACGCGAAATGAAATTTAGTGGGGCCACATTGTGGGGTCGATGCCAGCCAGCTGACTCGGTAAAATTGCTGAAGTCGAGGGTTGAAACGTCGTTGTAAGGAACGTTGCTGTAGCGTCGGGGTGGATAAGAGAGCGTGGGTGGACACCCGGCGATGGGCTATTAATGCGATGCTAATGAACGGACTCCATATCTCACGCCGCCCGGTTATCGGCAGCCTTTCCTCTCTCCCTCCCACCCTCTCTCAATCCATCCCTCTCTCTCTCTCTCTCTCTCTCTCCCGGGTGAGAACCGCATTCTTTCCGCCCGGTCGGTAGCCTCCCGGAGTCAGCCTTTGTACCACTCTAACGGCACTGAAAGTTAAAAACTTCTTTAAAAGACGCCGTTTGCCCAATTACTCAACAAGAAAAAAAAATTGCACATCGACGACACGTACGATGTTTTTTAATACTTCGCTTTATTTCAAAAGCCAAGTCCTTTCGTCCGGACTGGAACACTTGACGAGACCTGCTCTGAAATTGGAGTGATAATGTTTCTTCTTAGAAAAACTGTTGGGTTATTTTGTCGATGGACATTGGACGTTATTTTTTGCTATCTTCACGGTCTATATGCTGGAGGTGAAAAATCAAACCCCAACAGAAGAACGATATAAGGCCTTATATATTGGAATAGTTTGTTTTATTACAGTGATTATTTTCTACTTGTTTGGACGAACCCCTTGGAGTTTGAAGGAGCAACTGTTGCGAAACTTCAGTCCAGAAGGGTTTCTCATTTTTTTACCCACAGTTAGGTCTGGACAAGATTCGGCTTCGAGTGGTGACTGTGGCAGCTCAGCTCGGGGCCAGGGTCGACGTACGCGACAAAACCGGAAGTCCATGACCGGTAATATTTCACGACCGAATCGCTGGCGGGCTTAGCGATCTAGATTCGGGTAGAATCTAATCCAATTGGGCCCTATCCGGGTACGGGTTTTCGAATTGTCCAGTTTTGAAAACTGCCTACGGAACAGAGTTCATTCGAAACAGCCGCCATTAATTACTCCGGTTGTGTCCTGTTGCATATGTCGAAACGTAGCCATGTGTCACGCTGATAGATGAGCGGTTACAGTATTAATAATTATCTGTTTATGTCCGATAGATGGTTTGTTTCTAGATTTATCGTTCTCGGGTTAGACGCTTAGACGATTGTCATCCGACAATTTCTGCGCTTAATTAGAACGTAAATAACTGGTACTTGCCAGAGAGTTACGTCATGAATATTTATTTCAGGTTTATTTTCGGTAAGAATTAACTTGAGAGCTTGTCGGACGAGGTTCGTAGTACATTCTGATACCTCTCTGAGATAAAACGTTCTCGATAATTCGTGCTCTCTAGACGGTCATAATTTGGATCTCGACGTTCGTAATAATAATAACGTGATCTAGTAAAACCGGTAGAAGTTTCTATAAAGTCCGGATGGCGTCAATAAGTTATACAATTCGATAGAACTAGAATTCAACAATAATAAAGCAATTCCAGGTCGATACAATTAATATGCTGTGACTGTTCAAAACCAGATGTGCGCGAACTGTTCAATAGATGTGTAGGACAAGTGCTAAGGGGGTCGGGGAAGACGCTGGAATATTTGGCCCTCGGCTTATTCGGCAGATATGACCCTGTTAAGTCAGGAGGATAAAGGACCACGTCCCGCTGCTTCCACTCCATCACAATCACCCCCGATTTTCGGTATCGTCCTCTTTTTTTTATCCACACAGTACGCTTCGGTACGCCAAAGAGCAGTGTCCTTCAATGCAAGCAGCATTTCATATGAGAAGGAATGGTTTATTACACTGTACAGTAATAATTAATTATATTCTATCATATTTTAGTTTACGCGTCATTTAGTGTCTGACTGTACTGGAATAAAATGCACAGAAGTGCTAAATAAATGAGTGCACTAAATACAGAAATAAGGGTACTACATAAAGGAAATACTATGATCACATTTTTTCTCATTATTTTAATCCAACTCCCCACTTAGTTGCTGGTAAGTTTTCGATTTGAACTAGCCCCAATCTTCATTTCTGCTTCAGTTTATAAAGAAAAAAAATTGTATATTCGAGTCTTAAATATGGTCCTAGTTCACTCTCGATTAAATTATGTAGTATTTCATCAAATATTACGTGAAAACAATGTACCCAAATATGAGGAAAAGGAAAAAAGGCGGCGATTGCTTTTCTAATTTTTTAATGCAACATTACTATGTTCTCCTCCCTCCCCTTCACCGTCATGATATCATGAATGGAATGTGGGACAACGTATGAATTGTTTAAAAAGCGGAAACGGGCCGAAAGTACGTACATTTGTACACTTATCTCGTCGGTTTGTTTCTGTCTCAAAGACAGAATTAACAGACAAACGTGGATTCCAGCCGGCGGTATGGCACGGGAGCATTTCTATGAATACTTATTAGGCTATTTGAATCTAATTTATGGGCTGTTGTGTTCAGAATGTTCCACATATTTTACCCGGCGCATTAATAATAATTAGGCGTTCCGTGGGCCTACCGGGACCCTGTTCGGCCGGCCACACGGGACGATTTGGTTGTCTACGATTTGTTGTTAGGCGGTCGTTAACTGGTAATGAACGTTGCTTATAATGCTATCATATTATAAGAAGAATTCACTGTAGGATTTTTTTTGGACTTTTACGGGTGTTGTATATAATAGCAATGAAATAATTTAATATGCTTTCTTCAGATTTTTTGTCTCCCGTCGTTTATTTACTCTGCGGTTCTTCCTCGCTGTTTCTTCAGTGTTGCTTCGGTATCACTCTGGTACAAGCATCAGCCGGTCCGACGAGGCGAAACCTGTTCCTCGGAATAACACGATGTCCGTAGCTTCGGGTCTCTAAATAAAGCGGTTCCCCTTCGGGAAATATGGCTGTAAATAAAGCTCTCCAGAAAAATGGCGTTATAATATAACTCAAGGCAGTTGTATAAAATTAGTAGGAACGAAAAAACTTTCTCAGAAATAATCGCGCGTGAACAAATTACTTTCCGGTAATTAAATGGTCACTTATCTTATGCTGTGCAGGTGTCTGTATATAATACTCGCAATATCACTATGAAGTAAAATCGGTGAGAGTGGACAGATAAGCCACAGAGGTGATGGCATTCCCGGCACTCGTGACAATTCTGAATTTTTTCAGAAAATTAGGAATAAGAAAAGTTATACTGACATATTTGAAAGTAGAAATTACGTGGTCCTGCGGCATGGATTCAAATCTGACTATTGTGAACGGTTCGGTAAGCGAACGGGGATGAAGAGTGAAGATGGGTTTCTTTTTTTTCTGAAACGGCTACCGGGAATCGTGGCCCAGGTTATTCATTATTATTAGGCGGGATGTGCTGGCATTCTGTCCCCTTTACCGGGTAATAGTGGCGGCGGCGGCGGTGGTGGTAGTGCGGTGTGTGGCAGCAGCAGCAGTTGGAGGGAAGAGCGAGGTTTGTGGGGCGGATGCCAAAGCGCGTCGGCGCTCCGTTCCCACGTCTTACACAACCACTCCTCTTCTTTTGCCTACCGCTCGCTCCAATATTTAAAATTGTATCGATTCGCCTACCGACATTGAGTACGGGTAAAGCACTAGTTCTGTAATTTCATTCTCTAAAGGGAAAGGAATGCCTGAAAAAACATTTTTTTTATCGCGATAAATTTTTTTGTCATAAGCGCATGCTCTAAAGAAAAGAGTTTAAATGTTTAAATATGCGATGTACGAACGAAGGACAGTCTTTATTGCTAAACAACTCTTAATCTCATTATATTCGTAAAAGTATAGATGAAGATCAGCTCGTTTGACTCTCGGTAACAATGAAGATTCGCGAGATAAATTATTCATACGCTAGATTGTGTTCGCCGATGATTAATTGTTTGATCTTCCCTTTAGAGAGGGCGCGAACCCTGCAATTTAGTCAACGGTACGGAAGAGGCCGGCTGACGTCTTCATGACGACATCGGCCGCTCGACTAATGCGACCTTAAGATGAATTACGGTGAGTTATAGCCGGCCTCACGGCTTAAAAGTTTTAGGCGTCTGTTTTTATTTTTACGGGGAAAACGAGACGGGGGAGGACGATAGACGATGAGCCGCGCTTCCGGGTCGCCGACGGATACGGTGAACGAACAGACTGGAAATTATTTTTAACCGCTCGTAGCCAATTATTAATAGTATGATTCAACAACCAGGAAATCGTCTAATAAAACGGACGGCAAGAATTATGGAAATAGCCGGGATCGTGGTCCGGTGATGAGCCAGCCCGCAGCGGGTGCCCAGTGCCGGCTCCAAGGCCAAGCAGATACCATGCCCCGACCGTATCCTCCACACTATCTCATCACTACAAGCTTTAAAACGATCCTCGATAGTGTAGAGGTACTACGCGTTTTCACATATATTAGGAATTAAATTTATGCTATCTGATTTCGACGGCGCTTTTAGTTTCAGACACATGGCCTCCGACGAAATCATGGAACATTATTACTACGATGAATGCATACTGCCATTAGAAGTAAATATTAATTTAAGGCTAAAAGTGTTAGAGACCGTGATTGTTCGGAATTTCATAACGCTTCAATTTTCAATCGCCGAGCACTATTGACAACACTTTCACGCATGAACTGAAAAAAGTCTCCTCTCCAACTGAGTACAACAGTTTCGTGATAGTCCGACGATGCCTAATTGGCACCGAAACTCTGTTTGCAATAGAGTAAACGAGAAAAAGAAATTTACACAGGGCCGAATTACAACATCAGCTGACACGTAGATAAACTATAGTCGGTTCTACCACTTTTAGCTATCCACGATCCAAATCTGAACCTCGATTCAACCTTGCCAAGTTCGATCGCCGGACTCGAACGGTATTCAGTTGCGGAAATGATTCCAATAAGAAGAAACGGCCGCCGCGAAATCCCAACTGAATATAAACGTCTTAATCCGGACTTCGCCTGAACTCATTTCATGACGATCGGATTTGGGGACCGGCGCGCAGGTATGTGTCACCGATAACGGTTTGCCGAACCCATGCTGGAGCTCCCTGTAATCTAAATCATCCGCGCATCGCTAAATTAATAATTACTGCCGATTTAAGAACAATTACGAAAATAATAGGGAGATCGTTTTTGGCGGAATGAATTTTTAAACTTTCGTCGCGACGGCTCCGCGCCGAGGTCCTTTTAAGTGACCCCTTAAGTATCCATCTGGAGTCGATTATACTTAATTATTATGGACAATTACCCAATAAAGGCCGTGACTGGCCCGGCCATGGCCGCTTCGCCGAACGAAATTTTGGCATAATTTCCCGGGTCACTCTAATGGCGTCCACCCGCATCGTTCGCATCCCGCACAGCCGAGAAGAGAAGAACGCTCCGAGTACCATAATCCGAATGTTGGTGATTTTTAACACGCCCCCCAACGAATGATATATGCGAATGAAAACTAAGAGGATAATTTATTGTGCAAACTGGCGTATAATGCAATAAATACGCGGTCAACGGCGAGGCTCAGAAGAGTCCTTTGGCGCCTGTAATCGCCCGTTCCCCTACCCTCACCCCTCGAACACTTACCGAATTATAAAGCTATATTACTCGGGACGAGACCGCTCTTACACGCGATGAGAAACGACATGCAATCGTCTACTTGTTTTTCCAGCGCTCAAGTGTCGTGATTAGGGGCCATTTTGAAATTACCGCCCGCCAATGACAGACTACACTGTACGAAGAACTGATTCATTATTTGACGATATAACTGGCCGTCATTGAATTACGCAGAATTGTGCGGAATTGGCTGATTTTAATATTCAATAAAAAATTATGGAAACTTAAGATACCGTGTTTGTGATACCGCGAGTGTTCACCTATCCGCGACTGATTAAGCCAATGGGGAGAGTTATCTCAAGAGAGATAACATCTCGAAATTTGGGACACATTCCGCAGTTAGAATCTTTTTAACAGTTGACGCATCAAAACGGACCGTTGCTCAGCTGTGAAAGTAAATAAATTGCCGTTCCCTCAGCTGACTTTATCTGCGCCTGTAATTTCGCGTTTATCATCTCGTCGAGAGGAGGCCAAGTTAGCCGACAGTTATGCGCCAGCCAAGTCGCAACAAGCCCGGGACGGCGTCGTTATAAAAATTTATGTTAATTATAACATTATAATTTCATAATTGCGTATGTATTCCTTATCATCTCACGGGCCGGTGGACAATTACGCGGGCCTAGAGGGGAGGGGGGTGGAGGGCGGTACACCATTGTTGGAAGTTTCCCACAGGTTGAAGACTTCGGCAAAGTTGAACGCCCTCAGGCCGCCGCCCGATTATCTTTTTCGGGGGATTATCGGGCTGTTTCGCGACTCGCTCGTCCACACCGCTTAGGGCACTGTGCACGACGCCTGAAAATCAGGGGGGAGACAAGTGGAAGTGGAAGACCAGACATTTTTTAGGGGGCCTTGGAGTGACTTGGAGTCAGCCGGAGCGCAAAATCGCATCCGAATCGAAAAAGAAAAACAAGACCTGAAATAGATTACAACTAGACGTAATACCGTAAAAAAATGATCGAAAACATGTACAGCAGTATACCACTGCCACTCACACATTACGTTGTCTCTAAATATCCCAAAGATCTCTTTGGTGACTTTTATTCAGTGGAAGAAAATTTGAAAACGATCAAATTACAATCCAGTTTAAACCTTTGCAAAAAGTCAAGGGCGTTGTACGTTTGAGTCTTTATCTTTCCGAAAAATTAATCGTTTGGAAGACATTTTCAAAAATTAAACCTCTATCCTTTATTCATAATTTATACTTTTTAATAATGCGCTCTTAGGTTTTTAATAATGATAATTTATTATTTCAATCTGGACGGTTGATAATTTATAACGGTTGATAACTTTACAAACAAATATGTCGGCAGATTTTGTCACGTATATCGTACGAATATGTTCATTTTACCTTATGGTGGCTGTTCACAAAAACTTGATTAAACAAAATCTAGTATCGATGAAAACACGATATTTGAAGAAAAATATTCGACTAGTTGCGGGTTGACCAGAGTACTTGGTAGGACAAATACGAATTTATAAGCATGTTGGATGCCGATCTGGCATTATAATGTTGTCAGCACTCTCATTGAGATGCCACTCCCCACCCCGCCGCACGATATTAACACTGACCGCCCGGCAATAGAGCACTCGTATAATTGGATTTTTTTCAGTTAGGAACGAACTGTTCAAACGTTCAATAACACGAATATTAGTTTGTATTTATTGTTGGAAATAAGGGGATGGAATCACCCCCTCATAAGGGTCGGTCTCCCTTCTGGGCGTCGTTCTTCCCCGTGTTTGTTTTGCCGCCGCCGCCCCCACCCCCCTTTCTTTTTCCGCCTCTCCCCCATCTGTGTTATTTGGCAGAGCACACGCCGCATGCAATATCCGCTCCCCGGGACCAAATTAAACCCTGCACCACCCCCGGCCGCCCCCGGGCCATCTGACTTCCCAACCGACTTGATAGACCGAAACTCGCCGTCGGGTTAGCTTTTTATCGACCTTAAAAACATGTTAATTTTATCACCTGTTTGAGCTACAACCCCCCCCTTCTGAGTCGTTTGGCCTGATCTGAAGCTACCTACTAACCTTCCAGTTAGTCTAGTTGATAAAGCATCCCTACACCTGTCCACTCCGGTTCTATTAATGAGGTGAAGGATCTGATCTAAACCTGGGTCACGTAGTTAATTATTTAATAATCCAATAGATATATATAGGAAAAATATTATAGAGGTAAAATATTTTTTATAATTCCACAAAATAATAATAATAAATGAGAATGATTTTGTTCCGGTGAATTATTTCGATATAAAAGTACATTTTTATCTAAAGTCGTTATGGGTATATCGGAAAATTTCCCACTGTTCCCAGATATTTATTTATTTGAACTGATTGAATAAACTGAAGATTAGATTGAACACCGGCAGGAATAAGATATCAGAGGTCGTATAGACAGCAGATTCAGCCTTTGAGATGTACACAAAATTATCCAACCTTCTCAGAAATTTCGCTGACCCACATGACTAAAGTGGGAATAGCATCGTATTTTGGAGATATTTCTAATGAGTTACATACGTATTCGTCTATATAACTCACGGTACAATAAGAAGATAAGAACAAGTAAAACTGGTCGACCTTCGTAATTTTCTAAGCTAGGAAGTGATTGTCCATTGCGATTTCCATAATCCCGAATGTTCCATCCGGGAGATGATCCTTCCAGCGAACTTGGAAAAAATGGCTTCGACGCCAGTAAACGGTCGGGAGAAGGTCTGGTGGGGGGACGTTCATCGCTGTTTTCCTGGGTAATCCCGCTATCGAGAGCGTCGGTCCGGTTGTCGGTTTGGACGGCCTTCTCCTGAAAACCCCCATTTCCCGTAATTATGACTCGGGTTCAATCGCGATAAAAGGGAAGGAAGAGTAACTTCGGCCGTTCCGAGAAGAAAGACGGCGCTGATGATTAAATAACTTTCCGAACGCTGAGCAAACATATTGGGAGTTTCGGCTTTCCAAGGGCGCACGACTTAACTGCTCTTAAAACAACGGCCACAACATAACATCTATTGCTGTTAATAGATGTTAGAGATTGTTAGTAATTTACTTCTACTGTGTTCTCATTTAATCGTCGGTCTCGTAAGAATGAATTGAAATAATAAAGTATAAAACAGCGTTGTCCTTTTGTTTATATCGCTGTATAATTTTCGAAAGAAATGCCATTACGTAGAAAATAATCCAAAATTTAATGTTATAAAATAACGGAATATAGAATTTTCATTGATAATATCCATTGATATCATAAATTCAACGTGGTAGTAATGAAACCCTTTGAACTATTTCCGAAAATTTACGATAATTAATGGATAATTCCATTACTATAAACTCTGCCTTAAGTGGAATATCTTGACGGTATAGAGCAATATTGATAATAACGCACCGATAGCATAAATAACGCAAAATTCTGGTTAGTTCAAAACCTTGTCTGTAAGTGTTGATACAGTGAAAATTATTTCATAAACGCATTACTACAGTCTGTTTGATTGAAGAAGAGCTGTTGAGGACAGTATGTTTTTGTGTGTGTGTGTGTGTGTGTGTGTACTGGCCTAAGATGGCGGATATACAAGTCTCCGTAAACCGAGAAATGTCTGGCAAGGTTTGGCGACCGTTACCGCATTGGAGTTCGTAGAGAGTGCTGCAGGTCCGGCGCTTGTACCGAAGCCAAACCGAAGGAACAAGACATGAATACATCCCGAGGGAAGGAGGGCCCGGCGTAGACCGCTGGCTGCTGGTGCTGCCTGCTGCTGGCTGCTGGCTGCTGTTAGATGTCTCTCGCTGATAGAGCCCGAGCCCGGATTACACGTGGCCGTGCCATGGTCGATAGGGATGCGCACTCTTGGAGGACTATTAATAAAAGGAAACTGTCACACTGGGTCGTATTTGTAAACCTTCCACCGGTTTACTCTGCCCGAACGCTCGTATATTACTCATTTTCAGGATTTAGAAATACGCTATAAAGCAGATCCCAACAGCCGGGCTTAAGAACACATTTGACAGGCCCCGAAGAATACTATCGAATTTTATACACCTACTCGTGCTTAAAATATGTTATTTTATAGCATTTCCTATAATTATTTAAAGGATTATGGCTTCAATTTGAATTTCATTAGAAAAGATTTCGTATTGCATGTAATTTACTTCATTTGATTTCTTATATCCTCCAGATGCAGTTATAAATAAGTTAAACGATATTTTCTTCTAAAAACACTCGGTGATTTTTGAGGCGGAATAAATAAAATTTTTATTATGGATAAAAAACGAGAAGAAATAAGCGAAACAAATAATATTTCGCAATAAATTATCAATGTAGCTTAGTTCATTAAGAGGCGTAAAACTTGAGAATTGAAAATAGGGCGGAACGTTATATTCAAATCCGACGGACTTGAACTGCTACGCCGCGTTACTACTAAATTCAATTTTCAACAGTCGTGTTTCAGAGTTAAGAGTGGAATAATTTAACTTAATTGGACTTAGTGACAACTGTTGTGGTCTAAACGGCCACTCCCCCCTTCACCCCAATACTGGTCATAAGCCGGCTAAGATCGGGACAAGTCGGCCCACTGCTTTACAGTTAATCTGCCGGCTGACCCGGCCCCTACTAACACTTGCCCTGATACTTGCCTCCTGTACCTGCACAACCAAATCCGCCCAACCGTCCGCCTGTACAACATCTGTCATAAACAAATTGGAGTTTGCAGAACAATGGGGGTACAGCGAAGGTCGAACCTAGAATCTGGAATGAAGCCTCATTGCCATGTAAAATTTGTGGACCGAAATGTAGACATCTCTATGATATAAACTGAGACATACCTATGTATGCATTACGCCTTCACGGTTATCTTCAGCATGCTTCAAGATTTACGATTAATCGTAGTGTACTTAATTGATGAATTAATACCCATAATAAAGACACGATAAAACGCATTAGGAATGGGACGAATGAACCCAACAATCGACTAAATGCTCTATAATCGCTGTAACATGTGTATTTATTGACATATTATTTTTTTACATAAAACACTAAGTAGCCCTCGTTTACATTTAAACGAATAATACATGTATATAATCTACTTTCTATTTTTATTTATTGCACGTAAATATATATATATATATATATATATATATATATATATATATATACACATACAAACACACACGTTAGACCTTTATTTATGATCCCATCGTCTAGAGCAGGTTGTCCGTTTCATTTCAGCCAGCAAACAATTTATCTCGCGCCTGTCCTCCTGATTGCAAAAGATCTGCATAAAAATAAATGGCGTCTTACGCGTATAACGCTAATCCGGCTTACGTGAAATAAATCTGCGCTCGCCTGTGTTTGTAACTTAACGGTGCCACCGCCTTGCCTTATAGCGGGGCGGGGTACCATCGGAAGAAGAAGGTTCAACGCTTTGCTTTGGAAAGAGCCCCGGGGTGATTTCTGTGCCAAGGGCTGGTCTACCTCCCATTCCGCGCATACCAATCGTCGCTAACGGCCCCGGCAGTAAAACTTCCAACAGTTGAAAAAAAAAACATCAAGGTCGTTCCGAATAGTAATCGGCCATTTGATTCTTTGAGACCAATTTGAAAGGGGGGGGCAAGTTTTTTTAATAACATCAGTACACAATTGTCATGTCGCTCGCGAGCCCCAAAACTACTAGTTTATACTATTACAATTTGGAATATATTCATCGCAAAATCGCAATGTTAAAAACAATTTTTATGACCGTATCGGCATTAACATCTAGATAGAAACGCTCACTGCTAAAACAATGACTACCACTCCGCGAGTCATGGTGCCGGGTGGGGGGTTTAGGGTTCGATTCCGTCCGATAGTCCGAGATAGGTGGCCATTATCCGATTTCATAGGCGTTGTAATTTATGGCCGGGGAAGAATGATCGGTCCCCGGGGTGGGAAAAAGATAGGGCCCGAGTATATTTTTAAAACCTCCGGCCGGGAGAACGTCCTCAGTTCCACGGTGCAGTCCTACAGGACCGGTCGGTGCATTGTAATAAATCGGGAAGAAAATTACAGGCCGAGTGATAATGTCCCGGCGGGCCGAAACCGAATTCATCAAAACCACGAAACTCTATTAGTCGAGAAGTCAGAGCGGTGCCTCTGTCTATTATACCAGAGGGGACGGACACGTCCAGAATGCGTTGCCGCAGAGGCTGCGTAAGTCCATTTCACGCGGGCGACTTGCGGTGGAACGCCCCAGAAGACTTGGACCGAGTGTTCTTTCTTCGCGGCTTCTATTTTTGAAACAAATTACGTCCGAATATAGCCGAAGGGAAAAAAAGTAGAAGTGTGGATGCCTACAGATGGGTACTTCTCGTATTCTTTTTGGAAAAGGCGAAATGACCGTAACCGATTTCCGTACACAGGGCCGCCTTGGCCTCAAGTGTTGTGTAATATACCGGTATGGCCTCGCCATTGACCGACGACGATGGAAGAGTTGTTTTTTCATCAGTGAAAGTTTTGTTCTCTTATTGGTGGCTGGTTCTTTAAAACTAGCGCCTTAACTAATTTATTTCCTCCCCATCTTGGGCTCATTCTTTCCGCGATACTTCGTTTCCGAGCCCATGTCACGTATCTCTGCCCCGCCACGTGGCAGAGTCTACTGACGGTGAGAAGAACCGCGAACAACTGAATGGAACAGTTTAAGAAGCGAAAAAGTATTTCATTTTTAATAAATGTAGAAACAAAAAAAAAGGCACTTCTTCTGACAATCGGAGCAGATTTTCAGAGACCGAAAGGTGGCGGAGAATGTATGAATAGCGCGGACAACGATCTGCACGCGTCTTTCCTGGCACAAGGCAGTGCAAAAACACATCAGAGAACTGCAAATTGCACAGAATAAGGCTGGAAAAGCAGTATTCACGGCGCATTGAAGCTCCGCTCAATTACCCACAAATGACATTGTTACTGTTGCGGTATTTGAAACGCTCGCAGACCCCCAAACAAGTGTTTAAAATTATGGCTGTTTTTAGTTGGTCAGTTCGATCATCGGCATCATTACATCCATTATAATTTATGTTATGACGTTGTTTGATGGCAGGAAATTTTCTGTAATTATATGTTTTATAACAGATTGTTTCGAGTGTGTGGACTCACACGCGGGGACAATGATCGTGACCCAACGGTCTCCAGCCCGCATCTGTACAATCGTGAAAAATATTAGCAATTAGCTTCTTTACACAGTTTTATGTAGTCTGAGATGCCGTTAGTCCGGTAGAACTCATTGGCCGGGTAATGTCGAAGTGAAGAACCTTTATTTCTGATAGGATTGGCCGTCTCTACAGATTTGTACGGCCGGATAATTATTGTAGTTTTTAATGTTTGATCAACTAATAAAAGGAGAGATCATTAAATTTAAACTTTGGGATGTACTCTTGTACGTGGTCATGTGAAAATAGTAATTCCTAGTAGTAATAAAATATCCTACTCGTTAACATGGTGTTAACACAGAAGACAGAAGAAGAAATGAATTATCACTTCTCGCATGCATTTTACTTCGTGCGATTTCAATTATTATTTTATAGCTATCTGAGAATTTGTTCTTGTAGACGAGCAGTTAAAATATATCGAATCGACATCTATGTACGTGGTTGGAATTTTATAGCGCAGTATTTTATGAGAGTAAAACAATTTAGCCACTCCCGTAATTTCTGTAATAAGATCCAAGCTCCGCAAGATTTAATACCAGTATTATTCTGCAAACATTCCATCGTAATCATTCCGGCGTGCTTAAACTTTGGTAACAATTAATAATAATTAAGTGTTCCAGTAGAGCCTTCGTCTTCTGTAAAATGTCACTTAATGTTAATAGAAATATTAAAGAAAATTGAACACACTATAGAGCAATAATTTCCTTACTATACTGATATTCCCTCTAATATAAAAATAATAAAATGTAAGACAAATCATGTTGAATTTTAAAACAAAACTTGTGATTTTTCTGTATAAAATTTTAAAGTCAATCTGAGCTTGGGATGAAGTCAAAATACACGAGTCTTGAACTTCCGAAGGTTCAAAGCTCCCCTTGTATATATAAAATAATCCTAAAATGGGTATCGGGTAGTAACTAAGATGCTATCGCAGTTCATGGACGGAAATCAAACGAGTACATTGGATTCCCTTGTCGGATTCGGACGTTCTCCGACTTCAAACCCCGCAAGCATATTAATGGAACGTTTCACAAGTGGAATCAACTCCGGATCTAAAATTCAAATGTTTATTCGGAGCATCTTGGATCAAGATTAGGAATAAATACAGGAACGTACGAATATATTGTACAATTCCCAACCAAAAACTAAAAAAAGTATATCCTTGTCGAGTTTTTAATTTCCTTGTAATTTTTTCTAGCATTATTTACATTTATGACAATGTAACTAAATAGCGTTTGTCAAAGTTTTACTGTATCTTTGTATATCCATGTGCCGGACTAGGCACTCTGTAGTTATTATGATATTTTTTCATTTAAGTAGTCATAGAGAACAGATTTGGATATTTTTTAATAGAAGAATTCGTAGTATTACTTAAAACTAAGAAAGAGACAAGCTATAAAAGTAATTAGAGACATAATTACAAACAAGCTATCAATTAAACAAAAGTTATCACATTAGAAATTATGATGTATTAATTTTGTAACACTAAGAAATATTTGTGTTACCAGTTTATAGAAAATTATTCTGAAATCTAAAAATGTTGTAATTTATATGAGTTCAAGGAGAACCAAGCGACTTTACTGGTTATATTCTTCTGGTTTATTTTTATACTAATTCTATATTGGTAACGTAAAATGAATGTATATATTTTGAATGGGATTAACCATTTGCCAAGATGGGGGAACGATGACCGAAAAGGGGGCCGTGGGCACGAGTCCAGAGTCTTGTGTGTTCAATTAATAGACCGCCATAAAACGAAGTATTTACGCCACGATTTGACCTTTCACCGAGGATTTGCCCGCGCGTTATAATGAGACCTTCTTCGCCGGCTCGGAAACTCTCACACTCTCCGGGTTTTGTAATTAAAGTTTTTTTTGTTTTTGTTTTTTCCTTAAGACGACTCGAAAATAAAACGAAGAGAGCGTTCTGTCTCATGATATAAATTTTCAAACAGAAAAAAAAACAGGAAAAATATTTCCATTCTTTCGAACGGGGCCTTTGAATCCTTGGGCTTCCCCCCCAATGATCGAAGATCAATAATCTCGGTCGAACCATTACCCTTCTCGAAACGAGGAGAGTCGAGCGTTTCGAAATATCATTACAACCCAGGAAGAGGATTGGCACGAACGACCGTACAACCTATTTCGACTCTACCGGTGTTCAATTGTAATAAATTACCGGCGTTTAAGGATGATGATGATATCTGAGAAGAAAGAAAGAAAAAAATATGAAGAAGAATCAGGGACAGTCGTCGCAGCAATTGCCTCACAATCCATCTTGTAAATTCCAAGAACGGAAATAATCGAATTGGTGTTCGACTCCTATATTATAGCAAAAATGAGCTTAGAGAAGTATTTCTCTCTCATACTACAACTAATCTTATTACGACTTATTTTTTAAAACTAATAATAAAATTAAATATGAATCTAAATTTGAATTACTAGTGCTCATTTTTCTACTTTTTTACTTGTGCTAATTTTTCTTCATTTACACAGTTAAAGGGGCTGTTGTTTAGAAATACCAACATTATATACTCACTGAAGGTACAAGTTACCATTATCTAAATTTAAGGAACTTAAGGATAATTATCTTAACATTAAGATAACATAGATTTCAGGACCGAACGGCTCTTAAATGTTTGGAATTTTAAATGATTGGTATAGAATTCTGAAAGCAAAAAGTCAAATGATTATAGAAAACAAAGATCGAGGAAAATAACTGGCGGGGCATTAACTGGCATAGATCTCCTAAAATATGATCGTGTTACCTATGACCTTCTGGCAGAAAGGATTCCTCGTTCCTATTGTTTGGCTTATTTTTTTATTAAGTAGGAAATACGTTTTCAGTTCCTATACCATATATATAAATGCCAATGGTATTTTCTTCGTAAACATACTGTTTGGTGTTTAAACGTAGGACAAAGGAATGCACTAACGGTAATAGATAGGATTTATGACTGCAATCCAGGTTGTAATAAAGGATTTAAAGCCTCATCCCCGCGCTGCCGGCGGCTTGAAAATGGGAATTCATTCAAGTTGTAATGTCTGCGATTACGCGCTGGAAAACCTCCATAGAGAGAATGCAGGTGCATGTTGTTCCACAGGTATGTACCTTTAAAAGGTTAGGAGGTCGACTGTATACCGGGATGAAGTAAGTAGACCGGACTCGAATATAGGATAGTATGCGTAAAAAAGCCACTCCGGCAGCACTCCGGTTTATGCATAGTTCAGCGGGGGCGCCCTAACGGCATAGAAACACCGAGAGACTCGCAGCGCAATTCGGTGCACAATGCGCACGCCTCGCCGTTTGTTTAAATTGGCTAATAAACCGAGCCGGGGGACCCGTTAAAACTTCTCGCAGTCCCAACCTTTCTGTCCGATTCATTCTGCATAGGCGACGGAACGAATTACAGTGAACGGAATTATCGAGGTAAATATTCCGTAGGAAAAGCCACAGTTATCATTGGAAACAAATAGTAATTTTCGTTAAATGTGGGGATACATTTCGAAACAGCTGGACAGCGTAGTGAAATTCCGTTACTATGGGCGCTAAGGCAAATTTAGGTTGAGTGAGTCTTCACTCGCCAAATCAGTTTCGGCGTTTCGCCTTCATCAGTAGCATTCTGATCAGCTCGGTGAAAGGTTGACAAATCGAATATTTTATTTTGACCTCAAAAAAAGCTAGCATCTCCACCCACAGTTCGAACAGGGTGGTATCTATATAATTCTATTTCAATACCGATTAGGACTTGCACGAGAAGCACATTAGGGGCCCCTACTCTCTTGTTGGGCAACAATCGGCGACCATTGCACGCTAATTACTAATTAATGAGCCGCCGTGATTGGGTACCCCGCGTACCTTCAGTGGTACGCGTAGCTCTGCTGGTTTAACACGTCCTAGTTCTGTAGGGCATTTAAAAATGAACTGCCTCGCGATTAATGTACAAAAAATATAAAATTCTTCTTTGTAATGTTAAAATTAGTATGATTTGTTCATTTTTAAAAACGGAATGTAAGAAAATACAAAAGCCGAATTCATAATAAAATATTCATCTTCATTAATCTATTCATAATTGTATAATAATATCGGAAATTGGAGCTTTCCGAATGGTTCCAGGAATTGTTGGACCTGTAATTAAAAAAATAAAAATATTGCTCCGCTATTCTTCACAATTTCATTGAATATTCTAAATATGAGTTCGTGTTTGATACGTGAGCCGGGTAGTCAGAGCAATGTGCGCGTTCATCTTCCCGGCTGTCCTTCCGGAGCCACTACGATCGTCCCACGTGGGGGACGCCACCCTTTGTCGCACGGGAGGGCTATCGTTCGCCTGGAGGATAATTATGGAAAATGAAGCCCATTAGGAGGACGGTAGCAGCGTAGGGCGCGGGCACAATGGGCTGTGCCCTCGCCTCTACTGGTCGTTGATAAACCCGGCCTAATGGCCAACCGTCTGATTGGGCGCTCGGGCCCTTTCCACAGGGCCCAATTGAATATTTAAGCCCTCGGCGCTATAGAGCCGAGGACAAGGTCTAGGCCGGCCAATTTCGAAACCGGGGTCGTCGCCATTAGCAACAAGTGAAAGCAACTCCAATATAAGGATATTAACCTTTCCCGTTGTCGTTTGACACTCACGTCACTTCGATATCGTTGCTACATTCAGATAAATAGCTTAGTAAAACGAAATAAATTAAGACATGTATAGTAAAGTATAATAAGTTTTCCCCGCAGACACACAAGGAATATAACCTAGGCGGCATATTGAGCTGCCTTTTTATTTTTTTTGGACATCATCAAGATAAGTAAGGTAGAAATGAGGTCGAGTAGCGGATCAGGTTTAATTCTAAACCGGCGCATGATAGAAACGGTGGCTCACTCCTTAAAGGCAAATAGGGTATATATAAGGCATTCCCGGAAAAGGAAATATAGCTCAATTAATTAAATGCCATTGTATGCTGGCGAATTGTTCTGCCCACGAATCGTTAACCCAGAATCGTTGGAAATATTTGCGCCCGGCGTTTTATTACTAATCGACAATTAAAATTAATTTAATGGCCTCTTCGCCCTATTGGATAAAGGTTTTTAGCCGTTTCTAGAGTATATAACAGTTTGTATTTTACTAGAGGCGTTATCTCGAACAGATAATTTACAACACTCATGAAATAGAATTAGTATCCTTCCGGGAATTAAAAAATGTCTACCTATTAAAATATTACCTTCGAAATATTGTACGCAGGAAAATAGTCCTTCCATATCACTTCCAGGTTTGAATTATTTTTTTTATTTCTATTAAAGCTTATTGTTTCCTCCCCAGTATATCGACAAGGATATGTACGGTCTCGCCGTGTCCAATTTAGCTCTGAAACAATGGGTCAATTAAAATAAGAGTTGTTTAATTATACAGTATTTGTACGTAAGCCGTATGTTCTTGCGATACTTCGTATACAAGACAGGGATACGTTACATATTATCAGAATCTAAAAATTTGCTTTCGAGGCAGTATTATATATAATGTAGGGCAATGTAAAAATAGGGGACTTAACATTTTACTCCCAGATTGAAATGAGCGGTGAAATGTTTTGGCGAAATTGTGGTAAATCACTAACTGCGATCCATTTGGACAACAATCAATTTACCTCAATTTTTTTCTAATAATTGAAGTTTCGTCAACAGTCTGTGGTGGCCACGATTAGCGTCGAAAGCGAAGAACCTCTCCGCTTCTCGAGCAGAGGTAGAGGCCGAACCGTTGTCAACCCGACGCCTATAAAGATAGCACAGCCGGTAGGCAATTTCTCCTCCGCATTAGCAATCGACAATCGGGAGAATCTAATTTATAGGCGAATCGGAGTTGTAAATATAATGAGCCGTTATAGATTTCGATTCGCTTTCGTCCGTACGGCAATCGCCCCCGGGCAGTCGTTCCGGTTTTTTTCATTTTACCCCCGCCAATAGGGACTAATAACAGGTGTAGTTGGCTATTTACGGGGAGGACCCGGGGCGTTTTCGTCGTAAAAAAAGGTCGAAGGAAGGCACCGACGCTACTGTTTTCGATAGCCATTGACAGCGTTCTAATTATAAGGTCCGACATCATATTTATTTGGACAGTTCAGTGGCGTTGCCGTATTCTGTTAGTTAATCGTTCCTAATTTATTCTATAGACTGAATACATTCACCCCATTTTTATTACACCATTATTGATTTCTACGACTCGCGTTCTTTGCCTACGAAAGAATGGCAATTGGATTTTTAATTACGAGGCAAATCAGCGGTGCACCGAGTTGTAGCGTTCACACGCCTAAAGATTGCGAAAGCTTAAGGATGATTTGTGGGCGGTTCCTTACAAAACCGTCCATTATATTACGTTAGCGAGAACGATTTCGTTTTATTTAAACTTACGTAGTAACAATGAGCTTACGCGTCTTGAATATTAAGGGAGTTTTCTTAATGGTTACGGCATTGTGGTCCCCTGTATTTATACGTACAGAAACTAATTCAAGTGCAAGAAGATGCCAATAAAGATTTACTCCAGGTGATGAAATGTATGTTTGCTCAGGATTATATTAATAATAGTCTTCCCATAATTCGGGCTGTCCGAATTATGTTTATTGTAGATTTATGGTTACAATTTACGCTTATTTTTACGATTTTAGACCGGAAAATTCCTGCGTTCTCTCTATAAACTTTCCATCTAACGAGAGGAGCCCAACGACCCCAGCTCACATGAGCAACACCCTACATAAAGAACAGGTACACACGCGGACATATATCGTTAAACAACCCCTCACGCGCACCTTACAAGCAGTGAGTTTATGCACCTCGGGAGTACCATGCCAGCGGGGGATGGTTTTACCAGCTGTCGGCATTACCGCTGGGAAATGATGTTATAAACCTGTGGTGATATTATACTAAAAAGGCAGAATTTTAGGAGCTGCCATATCCAAAAGGCCGAGCCAATGGAAGGAATAATAAAAAAATGTCTCGCAGTCTTATGATTAATGTCGGTGAGGGATATAAATCTGCTGTTACCGAGGCTGTTTCACCGCAGTAATGAGCTGCCAAAAAAGTTGTTTGATACATTTATTAGATTCATTCAAACATAAAAAAATTTAAATGTAGTAGGCAGGTTTTAATTTTCAACTAACATAAAATATCCCCGTTTTGCCGACCCCTGTACACACGTCAGGACGTTCGAGGATGGTGATATCAAGCCCCACGAAGAAATGGAGTCTTATAAATATGTGGTTATTCGGTTTTAAGGAGAAAGGATCGAAAAGCCTAGGCAGAAGGGAATGAATAAAAAAAACTGTGTAGGAACCATGTTCCGCATAAATAACGCGTGTAGATAAAGAGAACGACCGGAGCGGAGAGCGTGAATTATTGGAGTCTGGGTTGAGAACGGCGACTAACGCCGGGTCATCTCGTCCTCCGCCCGGGTCTGTCTGGAGAGGTTAGCGGGCGAGGAGTGATGGACGCCGGTCAAACGAGCCTCGGCACGAACAATGAGCGTTCTTCGGCGCCCTCCCACTCCCCCGTCTAAAGGTTACGGGGTTAGCTTTATGGGTATGATCAGTTTATTATCGTTTACCGTTAGCGGGCCGGGGCGGGGGCGAGCGTGTGACCGGGCCCGGGGGAGGTGAGTTATGCGAGCCGATGCCCACTGTACACAGACACAGGCGCGTACACCGTGAGTCGGCGGAGCTCACAATTCATCCTATTAAATATCGTATAACGGGCGGACGGTTAGCGCTGACCGCCGGGGCCGGGGCCACCTGTGTCCCGCCGCCTTTCCACCATCTCCGGGGGACACCCAATCCGGCGCTGTTTATCTCCCCGCGTCGTGAATTTAAAGTCGCCCCGTAGAAAAATAACGCCCGAGATAGCCGCCGCAGATAGAACCGGTATGTGCTTGAAACTCTAACAGTAGACACGCTATTGGGTAATAAACAGTCTTGGGAATAGCGCTCAGATTTCCGCCTTTTTATGCAGTCATTACCTTTAAAAAAACATCCTTACGAGAACCGCGCGTATTTAGTCTTAAATAGAGTTATTCATTGTTTTGAAATAACTTCATTACCGCCTATAATTATCACAACTATACACTATTATGGAAAACATTTTGGCGGTCTGCGAAGGTGTGAAGTACGTCTGAAGTCGTTTTACCGATCTTCTGTTTCCTGTCGGTAGTTTGGTCTTTTGTCGGCAGCTCGGCATCTTCAGTAGCCACTCATCCTGTCGTGAAAAATCTTGTAATATTTTCGCATTCGAAAATATGACGTTTTATGTAATGTCCTCTCAATTGTCCCCCCCGCCATTATTAGTTATTTATGCGTTTTGTTCGCCAGAAGGGGTTCCTATTTTACCAATATTGTTAGTAAACTTTCGCTATTAACAGTATTAAGTACTAGGGCGAATAAGCTAGAGGATACGGAAACACCTGTGACACCCTCTCTATTCGAGAAGACTCAATACTCGATGTTGCAACGATTTTAGAATTTCGGCGACGTAACAATCGGATTGGCCGCAGAAAATGTTTCGATACTAGTGTTACGACTGAGGTTATGATAGACGTTGCGAATAGGCCGATCGAGCGTGCGGGAAAATCAGTGTTGAAGCCCTGAGAGCAGTCAATGTAATATAACATTAGTCGGTAAAACGCTAATGAATTTGAACTGTTTTGAGCCGCTTACGACTTCCGAGTTGTACACAGCACAACGTTCCTAGTTGTAAATTGTTAGCTTTCACGTCACGAATGGTCAACTGGTACGAAATTCCTCTATTTGGACGAGAATGAAGAAACATAATTGATCAGAAACCAACCTGCCGCTTTAGTCCGCGGCACAGTTATTCGGAATTTATTACCATACCAGTCACTGCAATGCAGCAAAGACCAATTCTGAAGGATAATTGAATCATTGCCTTTAATCAGTTCAAGAAATTATCTTCACAATTTAAGTTTTTTTTGTCCTTAATTAGTTTTTATTAAAGTAATGTAAGGATTGATCTAAAATGAAATCACGTCAGTATAATCTTAAACCTTGTGGCTGTAAATTTGAAGTAGTTAAGGCAACAAATTAGTTACATAGCGCTCACAAAATAAGCTGCTATTAAGGTCAAATACTATGTTACAGTGTTTAAATATACTCGGAGTCGTAGTCGAGACTGTATATACCTGAATAAATCGTATGTCCATTACATACCGATTATTCATTAGTATAAGAGAGGAATCCATCCCAGAAATGGAGCCTGACCGTGTAATCCGCCGGGACATTTCGATCATACTAACTGGAAGTAAATTATTTAATAATTATCTATAATTTTTCGAGGTATTCGAGAAACGCTCCTGATATTCTTTTTTAGTACTCCGTCCAATTTCCGAGTTATCGGAGTGGGCCGACCGGCGGAATGCGGTAAACCGGTGGGCTTTGCCCCGAATGAAATCACTGGGTATTTCGAGGAAGCCCTAAAGGTGTCCCGCTAAGTGGACGCCGTGGAACAGGAATATGAGGTCTAATGGCGCGGACGATAACGGAACAACAACACGGTCCCGGGAGATGCCGGGGTTAGGTTAGACTCGGAAAAAGGGAGGTCAGCCCAAACGGTATCCTTTGCCGAGTTAAACGCAAACAACACGGAGGAAAAGAGTCGTGACTAATCCGAGGAGGAGACACAGGAAGCCCGGGCACACAGAGAGCGCCTCGTCCCCCAAACAACCCTACCGATTGCAGCCAATTCACTCGGCCATTAGCATAATTACGAATGAATACCCAATTCAAGAAACCTTCCGCCGAACGTAAATTTCCATAAAGGGAAGTCATTTTTCCCGGATATTAAATAAGTGAAGATGATCGGTTATGGGCCATTTCTTACCCTTGTTCCTCCTTCCGCTTCAAGCCACGCGTTAGGAAAAGCACGCGTCCATTTAAATACGGCAAAAGTTTAAGGTTCTTCAACATGTCACGATTGCAATAGCCTTTTATTATCTATTAACGTTTTATACATGGAACAATATTTCGTTGAATGAATTTGACCGGGCAATCCGAATTCAGTGCGTTGCTCGAACTACCTTTACCGTTAGGGGAAACTGCTCAATAATTTCGGTGGATCGAATCTTAGGTACGGAGCTGATTGAATAAACTCGTACAAGCTTCCGTGTAATATTCTTATTACCATAATTGATGTATTAGGGCCGCTCGATATCTACGTAACCGGAACACCGAGAAAGGGATAACCGATTATGACGGGCGTCCGATCCCCTAATTATACACATTAAGGCCAGACGCGACCTTTTCGACTAGTTTAGCCGAGTAATAATTTGACTGTGATTATTAGTTTGATTTCGTCTAGCCATTATCGGCGGCTATAACCGCTTTATAAGGGCGGTGTAGCGTCGTTAAATCAGATGTAGCTACAGCCTCGTGTGCGGGCCCGAGGAGGAAGGAACGCTATCGGGCGGTGAGTGCGAATTGACTCTTGGAATCGCCGGTCGGAAGGCATAACTCTGTCGGGTCGCGACAGCGAAATTAAATACAAAGTTTATTTATCAATGGGCATATAAAGGACCCCGGTGTGAAGGACCTCGCGGGGGTTAAACAAAGTTGTCCCGTCCGGCCGATGCACAACGGCTCAGAGTCAAAGGTCTCGTTAGATTCAAGGTTGTGTACCCACGCCGCCCGCTCAACCAACTCCCCCCCATTTAAGTCCCCCACTAATCGAACCAAAACGATATCCACCGATTTCTCTTAAACGTTGCCCTGTCCATTTTGACAGAACGACGCCAATAATTCGTTACATCTGTGTATTTGAAAAAGCAAGTCTAACATTATGACCGGGGTGGTCCGTAAACATTTTTTGACGGCTCATTCGAAGCTCAAATATAAATTTGCAGAATGCAGAACGGTGACATCTCGTTCGCGTCGAAATTTGACGATTCAGTAACACTATGTCCCTTTAGGACTTTCTGGTAACAGGGCATGGACTCTTTGGCAACGTACCCGATATACGATGAACACAGAAGAGATATCGTTGTAGAGGTAGGCGTCAAACGCCCGTCTGTGCGAGTTTTTCGCGTCTGGAACAACGTTTGTTCCTGGTAACTCACCAGGGTTCAACAACAATGACTCCAATGGACTGAACTAAAAGTGCAGGGGGTGTTTAGTTGTCGTTTCCAATACTGCACCTTCAGAAGATAAAAACTTGTCAAGCATGAGCCCCAGTTTCAGTGTAGAGTGGGGTATCTTTTTAGTACAAATTAAATTCACTAGTTATTGAGTAAATAAATAAATAGACATTTTACAAATTATTTGTTTTCTGTTGAACAAGTTAATTAACTGCCTCATCCAGGATCAACCTCGTAAAAGCGGAGCCGCACATTGAGCGTGAGTAAAATAATATCCGAACGTGCGGCTTCGAGCCTTTTAGTAAAACTATCGAGAGGAATGTGTTTGGTTTACAGTACGTTTGCTTGTTCGGTTAACCGGGTGCAGTCAAAGTCTTGTAACGCGATGCAGCGTAATTAGAATATTCATTGACACGAGTCCCCGGCCGTGTTGCTCTGTAATCAGGCTCGGCGCCGAGAGCCATTAATTTCGGACCAGTTTCGTCGCATTAACAGGAATATTTTCCGGGACCCAGAGCATAAATACGTGAGGAAATTTTCAATATTTAATTTCTCCTCTTCGGCGGCAATAATCATGCTACCCTCGTACACGAATTGATCATCCCAAAGTAAGGGATGCGAGGAATTCCTCTGGTGTTACTAGTTAGTGAGATGACCACCAATAATGCATACATCTAATTTGAAACACGCTGTTAGATCTGAAATAATAACTAAATAGCGTATTGTCACAACCTCTTGTGAACACTATATGCTATATGAATATTGCCAACAAGATATGGAAACACTTCCAGTACTTGGCTTTTACTGTCAATGTCCCAGAAAGTCCAGCGTCCGAGGTGAGAAACCCGAGAAGCTTTTAAGAGGTCTCGTCGAAAGAAGTAAAGAAGTTGGAGTCTCCCCGTTTGAAGATGTAAAAAGAGGTGGGTGGCCGTTTGGAGGAGGGCTCCGGTGCTAATCAGAGTTGGGAGATCAGGGCGGGGGAGAGAGTGAGGACGTGCCGGCCACCGGCCACCGGTAATTGTCCCGGTCGTCACACTCACGGATAGGATACTCCGTCCGAACCGGTCGAATTGTTTCTGCCAATGTCCTCCGACCGTTCTCGATAAGGAGAACCTTGCCCCAACGATCACATTCACTCCATTCTGTATCCTCAATACAACTAACAACGAAGGCGCTATATACCCCGACAGAATTCATTTCAGGAAGAGAAAACAGTCCTAGAAAAGGAAATTTAAGTTACCTCAAACTTCAATCCTTCATGATATTATTTGGAGTTCGCTTCGGTTTGAAAATACTTCTAATGATGCTGAAATATATGCGAAATGCCAGTCTGAACAAGACCTCTGAACATTTCAAAACATGGCTGGTGAGACAAAAATCTGTGTATCCCACAACGAAATTTTGTACCAGGAAGCGTTAAATTTCCCGCGAATATTTATTCGGACAGGAGACGATGTTACACTGAAACGGACTGAACCCCGTTCCCGTTGAGAAACAAAAAGTCCCGGCTGTCGGGGAAAATTATTGAAGATTTGTACGAAATTATGATAACCGGATTTTTGTGCCTGAACTTCTCTTATCTTCAATCTTAAAAGCCGAGCGTTATAATTTCCGAGAGCGCTTGGATAAAACCGGCGTCCGACCACCCAGCGAAACTGTAACAAATTTTACGACCGATTTAACTTGCAATTTTATGATGATTTACCGCCATTAAAGCCGGGCGGGAGCAACGGTTCAACAGACACTTCTACCCCACGCGGAAAATCGATCGCAATATTAAGTATGAAACATAAATGTGCTAATAATATTAATGCGCGTTCAAAGTTGGCTGGGCGTAGAAGGTGGGGGCCAACGTTCCCATTTGGAAATTAGAAAATTTAATAATCGCATTAAATTTAGCATACCGATTTGTCGAATATAAATTTTTTCGGTGGGGGAGAATGAAATTCTCCGCCGTAAAAAAATTGTTTGGTATGTCGAACAATTACAAAGGCAGGAATAATTACAATTTGGAGATCCACGAGGTTTTGGAATATCATCATTCTTACGATCCTCTCTCTCGGCTCTCGCTAGACCGGTATCGGGTTCTCACAGTCGTGCAAGGACATTAGAAAATTAATATTATAGTGGAAATCCTCTAAATGAAGGGCAGTATAAATAATTAAAATTGAACATTCTTAATCGTGTGCTTGTAGATAGTATATAGCTGTAAATATTACGCGCTACAGATTACGAACCGCTATTGTTTACAGCCGATTCCCATCACCGGCGGTTATGGGATCGGTTAAATCTGTTAAGAAAATCGGTTCTCAAATACCGTGTTGCATCATTTGGACGCGTTGCGATTTTCCGGCCACAGACAAGTTATTTTTATTTATTGTTTAAATGTTTATAGCTTTAGTTTTTTTTTAATAATTATCATGTAGATACTTTCTCACCCTTAACAATATTCATAAACGACAATACTAATATGTATTCTGTACTGTATATTATTTAAATGGAAACGAGGGATCCGATATTGTGAAGGATAAAACACAAAATAAAAACGAAATAATGCTGATCGATGCCATAAATCCACCAATCTGTATTATACTGTACAATTTGGCTTAAAGGTCGGGCGAGTCGGGGAGAGGGACCTTCCCACTCCGAAAGCTAAGTATCGACTTAATCAAGCCCCCAACAAGAATAAAACTCTTGCGCTCGCGACGATGACATCGGCGACCGCAACCTATAATTTCATACTTGGAGTGAATTATTATCATGAAACGAGCCCCCTCCCCCTCCTCCCATTTCAGGGTGAAATTTGAATTTCAACGCGGTCCCCTTTCCCCGCCAGTAGTACTCCGATAATTCTTTAGATCTAATGTACCGATAGCGTCACTCTCTTTTACAAGCTGTTTCGTGCATCATTCAAGAGTGGTGAAATTATGGAAAACGCGTTCCATAACTCAAGTGTGGCAAGTGGAGGCAGCGAGACTCGAACACTTGGAACACTTCCCTGGGCCTTTAAACTAAGAATATACTAATTATTAATTTCAATAAATCAGAAATTGTCCGTTGTATAATGAAATGTTGTGCGGTAGAGAGGAACCCGGAGAATAGGACTCGTCTTTTTGTTGCGTGAGAATGAAAAACTCCTCATGTACGTACCGCTCGAATTTACGGTATCAAGTTGGCCAACAGCGAAGTGTGAAAACTAGTCCGATAAAATCTGCGAACCGGTTCAACAACCAAGTGAACTTGATTCAAGTCATCGGTGCTCGAAGCCAATAAAAAAGATAAGGCTTAGGATTGAATTGTATACAGTATCTTCTGTTTTTAGTTATTTAGGATCGCGATTGCAACATCTGCTCGGACTTGAAGTATATAACGGCGTAACAATTACTTTAATCGACCGGTTGTAATCTGTCTTGAGTTCTAGTGACTACTTGGCGGTACATTTAGATTTCTATCCGACATCTGTGTATTTAATAAGATCTGTGCACTGGAACCACAGTTTCGCTGATGATACATTATTACAAAGGATATTGAGAAAGGTTTTTAAAAATAGTTTTTACAACACCTACTTTCTATTATGGGTAATAAGTGCATACAGTTTATAAATCTAGGTAACGAAGAATTAGCAGAATAACCGATATTAGCTGGTCGTCAAAAAGGAAGGCATGAAATACGAAAAATAAGATAAATCTTTATTCCTACAATAAATACAATGAATTTCAAAACTTTAACTATTTCAAAATTAATGGAAAAAATGTATCGCATTGGAAATTCTTGAAAATCATGCGACTTTATTGCCTTGTTCAGTCCCAGTAAGTTGTCAAAATTAAACATTAGAAAATAAATTGTTGTTTGTTTCGCGCCGTATCCGATAAACGCCTCGGTGTATCCAATATCTTGGAAAATAGTACAGTCCTCTCCAATGGGCAGTAGATCAACGGCTTGGGTCAAGATAAGTTGGACTGACAAGAAGTCCCCAACGCGCAATTCGTGATGAACGCCCCGTGCGTTCTCTGTCCACCCCATTTTATGGGCTCCAATATCGGCTTAGAACTTATAGATAGGCGATGCGTCGCGGTAAGCCCCTAACATTCGAGCACACTTTACCGGACTTTCCTACGACTTGCGGTTCGCGCTCGACCGGTTTCCGATGGACAATTCGACTTATCCGATGGAAAATGCTTTGAGCGCCGCATGCTCGAGTTAGATTTTAGGCCGTACACCTACCCGTTTGGCTGTCCGTCACTGATATTTTCTTTTTCCGAATTTACGTATGCCATTCATATTTTATATTCGATAACTAATAGAAAAAAATGTTATTCGGGTGGACCCCTTGAAAACATAAATTGATCACCAAAATGTTACTATTACAGAAACACGTCTTCGTTTCGATGATAGCCTTATCCTAACAGTGACGATAACCCAACTAGAGATTATGTCACAACAAATCTTTAGGTTTCTTGTTTAAGCCGCGCTCTGCATAAGAGAAGTATAATAACGCGATTGAACGGAACAGCTTATTAGGCTCAAATGACATTTACACAAGATTGACACATAATTGCTAGTGCCTGTTATGCGTTAATTCGCCGCTATGCATAACCGCCGGTGGGCGGTGATGAAATGCGCGCCGGCAGGCCGACTTTTCCCTAGCATTTTCCCACCATCATCCGAGCGTTAAAGGTGTCATTCGAAAAGGCACCGCCCCAGTCACCCCGACTCAAGGAAAGAATGCCACCAGTGAAATTTCTCTCTCTCTCTCTCTCTCTCTCTCTCTCTCTCTCTCTCTCTCTCTCTCTCTCTCTCTCTCTCATTCTCTCTCTGCTCGCGGAGCTGGATTTAATAAATATTTGACAATCCTTTTCTCACAGAGCAACCGCCCCCACCAACCATCACGGCACAAGCTCAGCGCCCTCTGAATAGGTTTATATAAAGCTTCATAACTGTGCGGGAATCCTCTGGAATTATTATGTAAGTGGTTGGGGTCGCAATCATCGATTCCGTGTAGAAAGGCGTGACATAATTGCGGTGTATCCCGAAAGAACTTTTAACCCGGTTAAGAAATTAAGATTAAATACCGCCAAAGGTCATAACCCAGTAACGTTCTTTCTACGATTCTGCCCGTCGATATATACTAGCCCACTGTCTAGGGGAGAGTAAACTGACTCTCCCTCCGGCTAGGATTTCATTAATTTTTAAATAACTTCGCTTCGATATTCCTTCAATTACCTATTGAATAAATTCTGAATAATCCTAACGGTTATTCTTGTCGCGAGCCACTCTCTCAGATATTGTGTTTCTGTAGTTAATTCGAGAATATATTTATTACATTCTATTATTTTAGCGTTCCTGAACGATTATTTGTTTCTGTCTTTTTTGTTGAGGGAGACAAATAATATTTACAATTTTTTGGGCACATATGCAAAAAGTTAAAAAAACTGTCGTACACTCACTGGAGTCAATAACAGAGAGTGTGGCGATATGCCAGGCCTTCTGTCTGGTAAATACAACTCGACCTTCCCTGTTGCGTATCGAGGAAAAAAAAACACCTGCATCGCGGCGGCGTAAAATGTCAGAGCGTGCGGAAGACGTTAGGCGCACGTGCACTCGGCTGGACGTATATATCCGCTCCGAACCCCCGCGATTGTGGTATAAATCGGCCGATCTGTAGACCGCCTTATATTATAGAACGCTGTTACACCGGCGATCGGGTAAGGGTGCGTAATGGAGGACACGTGCCTGGGGGTAAGATTCGGCCCGGCTAATAATGAAGTTTAGCCCCCGCTCGCCCACAACCGCCGCCCCAAATAATTTATTCCCCAACTTCGGCCAACAGTTTCTACCCCAGACTACTACGACACCGATTTGCCGGGAAAGGCTATAAACCTGAGATTTCCCCACTTTTCGAAATACACTTTTCCTTAATCCGAACCTGAACAGGAGTTTCTCAATTTGTCCTGAAATTTCGAACATAAAAAAAATGTATTTTTTTTATAAATGGTATATAATTTTTTCGTCTTTAACTGACGACACTGATTTCGCCTTAATAATGTTTTATTTTTGAGACCTAAATAAAGGTCGAAAATATAGAGTAAAAAATAGTCCATATTTCCAATTTACAATTTACATTATTGCAGTTGTACATTATATGTCATATTATTATCATTTACTTTTCATTCACTATTCACATTTACTAAATGAGACATAATATTTTTGTAGAAATCACTAAGAACGATTCAATGTCATGATTTCCAATTCACTTACTTAACAGTACAGACCTCAGTCGTCCAGAATTTGGCCCACTAAGAACTTACGAATAATAAAAATGTGGCGATATGACACTAAGAAGTCAGGATTGAATTATAAAAAAATCCTCCTGTGGACTTAAGCCTAATGCAGTGGAGCTTGTAAATACGTCGGCTACCGAGGCGGCATCCTGACAGCACTGCCTACTTAACCCTATTAACTTAATCATATTTTTTTCGTCGTTTCACGGCGGTAATAACCTCCCGCTGTTAGAGGCCCAGATAATCATAAGCTGTCGCATATAAAAGGAAGTCACCACCGTAGGGGCGGTACCCTTATCATTCTTGGATCAGCCAATTAATCTTTGTCAGCAAGAATGTCCTTTTACCGCATTGGCTGGTGAGATGATTATAGTATTGATTATCCTGAATGAATGTGTATCGCGAAGGAATCTTCAGGAAGAAGCACTACTGTCTGAGATTGTTAAGAAGGATTCATTTTTAATTATGCTCAATTAAGTTAGTAAAGAAATGGAAGAATTAGAAATCTTGGGATCCTTGGGAGAACTAAACAATTTTACCCGACAAGAGTTAGTTCCTCTTGATGAAGTGCTCAATTTTCTTGGTTGATTTTTCTATCAAGAGAAATAGCATATTATAATCGTTTCATGCTACTATCACCACTCTCTATCAGACTTCAGTTCGTAATTCGTTGTTGACTGAATAATTATTAACTTACAGTAATTTTAGGAATCTACGATCGTTAAGAATATTGAGTTCGGCTTCCCTCCATCGTCGGTAGCATTCAGACAGAAACATTGAGCTGTACTTACGTATGTTGGTCTTGTCTTATCAGTACTGTCGGCAGAGCTACTGTTACTGTTCGGGTAATTACCCGTAGGAATTATTATATTTACGACAATAATAAACCGTGGCTTTTCTCTTCCACTCACGTTTACGAGAAATAATGGTAGGAATTCAATTAAAACCACCGGCGTCAGTTGGGGCCCATGATTGTAGCGGTCTTCACGGGGTTATTAACAATTATAGAAAAGCTGTCTCCGGAATGAAGTGATCAGCGAAACAATTAAAAGTATGATTTCAGACCATTTTTAGATACACCGGGTAAACAAAAAAAATACTGGAAATGTAATGTTCCTTAAACCGTTTTACTCAGAACTTGAGAAATGAGATTTAGAAATTACTGTTGTAAGAAAGTGTAATGAACATGTAATTTGTTCTTTCCCAGCTTGAATTCAAGAAAATAATTTCGATGTAAAAGGAGTGTTATATTCTATGCTTATTTAGTTGAAGTTTTATTTACGCCTTCTGAAAAAGAGAAGTGTTGGGAACAATGTTAAGCTAACTAAGTTTAGTGTGGAGATTATAAGACAAGGTTTAAATGTTTCGTCCACACAAATTTAATGTTCCGGGTGGGTCTTATAGTAATAATTGTTTGCCTTGTTTATAATCATTTTTCTCTGCGCATTTACTATTTCTACACAGTATTGTTGGCCGTATGGGCCACCCAGGTTGAAATCCATGGTTCACCGTCGGGATGGAAGGAAATGGAAACTATTATAATGGTTTGTGTGAGCCGAAGTGAGGTTTACGGCGTGCTGTCAGCCGCGCGGTGCGCCGGACAAGGCAAACACCGGCCCGGCCTCCCAGTCAACACCGGCCTACGGGATTAGGCGATAATGAGCCTCCGCTCCTTCTTCAAATCTTTCCAGCCAACCTAAAAGCCTTCTTCTGTAGGGCCGTACCGAAAATATACCCGGCCCGCTAGAGCCAGGTAGAATTCACTTCACCCAAAATCCGGTCCGAAAATTCAGTCGATCGTGGAAACCATAATGTCTGAAATGAGCAAAATGTAAATACAAGTGCATAACGGCCACAGTTCTGAATTGCACTACATTTTCTTCAATTGTAATTTTATTTAACTGGGACTCTATTCATAATTGAAATTTTAGTGTGACTAAAATACCATCACCAAATGTGAAATTTAAATGACACGGCGATTTTCTCATAAATAATGTTGTCGAGAGCGCGACACTATTTATGTGCGTACGTTGAAAGTAGCATTTGTACACTTTATTTATTATTGCCTCGTTTATTAAGGGCCTCTTTAAGGGACATTAACGGGATATTAAAGTTAACTTCTTAGATTTACGGCCGGTCATTCATTTCGGTCCTTTATTTATTTTCAGGACGGCCAATAAATCATCGGGAATTTTATTATTTTCAGTAACGTCGCGAGCACTTTATATTCCGCCATTCTCCGGTCTCGGCTTATAGAAGTCGGGTGCCCCGTCCCCTCATCAAAATGCCCCAGAGCTCGCCCCACTATCTCGTCTGCAATCGCTAGCATGTATTAAGTCCGTCTCCACTAATGCTCTGTACGCCGCGGCAACTTCCTCCTCGGACCTTACCGTCACTCTAATAGGATCGAGTCAAATAGTAAGAACAGTCTAAAAATGTATAATGAAATACAGTATATAACTTATTTCGTGAGCTTAATGTTATATTAAATTTATACTTGTTTTGACATAATAGTGTTTTTTCACTAGACGTATACCGTTTATCGCGTCATTTCCCCCATATAAACGCTTCCTTTGATTCGATAGCCTCCTGGTATCACTTTCCTGAAAATCCCTAACGTCTCATTCAGAGGAAATTGCCAAGCGATGTCCTTAATATCCAGTAAGGGCTGGAGCAGGAGTGCCGTACATTAGTCAAATCGCACTGTCAGTAAATATAATTATTGAAATTGTAGTATTGACCAAAAACAAGATAAAATAACAAAACTAGGCCGATTTTCTGCTTATTTGGACTACAGCAGCAGAAATCCTTAAGTCCGAGCCTTGGTGTTTCACAATTACAACCGATTCGCGGAATTGGGATTAGCCCAAAACCCAATGCTTTAACCGCCTTCGGCCCACTCTACTGCAGTTCTGCAGATACGAGGAACCGAAACTAGACCGGTTTTCGGTTGTGGCATTCGAAACCACCGCGGGATCAAACGCCCTAAGCCTGGAGTCGGTGGCCGCCCGAAGAAAAAGTGTCAGACGGCCGATTCGAATCGCGACCGTTCGCTTCTTCAGGTTGCTCGATCACGAACGGCCGCGCGACAATCATATTTGTAGAGCAATAGGTCAGCGGCGATGACATAGAATAGGGCCCGGGCAGGGGGAGAAGGGAGGGGAACTCTCTCCGTGTCGTCGAGCTGTTACGGCCGGGACGTGTGCCATACTTTCTCCGCGACTCGACAGCTCCGTACCCTCCATCTAGACACAGTCGGCGCCCTTTTTGTCTCCCTATCGCCTTTTTCCCCGACCGAAGGGTTTACGACTTAATAGGTCAGTCTTGTTATCGTCCTAAGGATCGGCGCCTAAACGTGGACGCGCCCTGAATTTGAAGCGTTCGTCCATGGACGAGACGTATTACTGCGCTGGACAGAAATTAATAAAACGCGGAAGTTGCTGGAAGATAATAATATCGATTCGAATTTAAGTTAATTGTGAGGGAGTACACATCATTGACCTTACCACCAGGGCTACTGATGACCTTTTTCAAAGAATCTTAGCTCAAAAACTGCTACTGTGGCGCTCTAGTGATAGTGTAGTGTCATGCCTGCCATACTCAGTTTCCTCGCTAGTTTATTGAAGTTGGTTGAATGGTAAACGGCCGAAATTAACAGAGTAAATGAAGATTTCTTCAATTTCACGGCACGGGGGTTGGACAATCCCCCAATTTTTGTCTCGGTTTTTATGTTCATTAAGGTGAAAAATATTGGTTGGCAAATGTTTCTTTAGCGTTCGGTACCACTGAGAATTTCAGGCCCCCGGATTTGTCGGCTCAAGACATCGGTGATGTGACAAGTAAATAAATTACAATCGAAAATAATAGAACAAAAGTTCGGTCTCTTTTTTGCCGCTGTGTTGTGTCCAGAATCGGCGGTAGACATTGAAATATTAATAACCGTCGGGACAATTATGGTCGATTAGACAATTATAGTGTTATTGGCATCGGTCTGGGTCCGTCTACCGAGGGTCCGTATTGTAGACGCCGATCTTTCGTGAGGTCTCACTCGAAGTGGCTCGCCCTTGTAAGTTCATTCCCGAAGGCGATACGAAAGCTGTAAGGGCTGAGTCATTGCTATCCTGCTCCTCCTCCTCCTGGTGCCCGGGGGCTCGGGTCCCAGAACCACCCACCTCTCACCTCCACCACAACCCCCACGGCCGGTGATTTATCGGCCAAACATGACGCGTCCGACAATGAAGCACAGACAATTTAATTACTGCATTCGGCCGGTCGCAAAGAGCGCCAACCATATGTTCGCTCTGTACGGAACCTGAGGCATTCTCGAACCCCACTCGCAATACTCTAGCCGGCCCGCCGGCAGAAGTGAAATCTTGGCCGGACTGAAGTTTCACGTATGACACAAAATGATTTGCATTTCAGGAAGTAATTTGTGTGTATAGAAGCTAAATGAATACAAACTCTGCCATCAGATCGCATCGATGACTCTTTTCTCTCTTTCAGATAGATTGTTTGTAAGCCGTGTAAAATGGAAGGTTACTACGAGGCCTCGAACAATGAAGCCCCTAATGTTTTAACGGCCAGAACCATATGTTCGATTTTAACATATCCTGAGGCTTGCGCGTATCAATAAAAATAATTGAGGTTATATGCTATGAAGAAATAATGTTTTGAATGGACACTGGCACAAAATTATATTCATTCAGGAAGTAATTTGTGCGTACAGAATCTAATTAAATATAAAACCCTTTCATCTCTTATAAATGAATTCATTCTTATGCCAATTGCGGTTTTCTTAATTTAATAGGATATCTTTTAATTTTTTCACGAATAATTAATACCGAAATCTTTAATGTCCTCATTTCCAGTTATAACGCATTCGCCTTTGGATAGTGCAGTGTATCAGGGAAGTGAAAACGTACATTCGTTAATTGGCGAAATGATTTGCATTTCGTAGCGCAGAATTTGCTTCTATATAAGCTAATTATGATTGATAGGTGTCGTTGACGCATTACATAAACGTTTCGTCCTGGAGGCGACCGACATCTAGGAATTTCCTTTCTACGTTTTCCGAGCGGTGTTTACGGGGTCAAACCTGGGAAGTCACCTGTGAAAAAAAGAGAGATGAAATTAATTTCGTGAAAAATGTGTGTCCACCGAGGCGTGGGGGAGATGTTCAGTTTTTCCTTCGGTTTTTCTACAATTTTCTTACGGGCCGGGACGTGTTCGGGGACGGGGCGTGAGCGTGAAACGCGACTTCTTATTTGTTCAAGGGGGCGCTCTCCTGACTACATTCCATTTTTAAAAATCACGATTCCCGCTCTCCTCCGAATGTTATAACAGATTTTGATATCGACAGAACTTGGGTAAGCATTTATTGAATTAGTGCCGTAATGTAACTCCGTTGATTCATTTTTTACATTTTAGGAATTTTTTATGTAAAGATTAACTCGTAATTTTCAAGGCTGAGACTTGGACAAACTTAAACTAAAGACTTTAAACATTTTATTTTCTATTTTAAAAAATCGACGTACAAATTGCCACCTACTCTACGAGCCCATTTTTTTCGTTGGGGCCCATTCGGTGATGGAGGTGGAGAGACATATTCGGAAGGATGTTTGGGTCGTTACTCCGCTGAATGCTCTCATTAGTTCGGGTCAATCGACCGGGAGAGATCGTTTAGGTCGGCCGTCTTTTTGCCCCCGAAGGCCGCATTCCATTTACAAACGATGTCGCAAGGCCGCAAATCGTGTTGCAGGTGGCACAAGACCTGGAAAGGTTTTGCTCGTAAATAATAGAAATACTATCAGTCAAACTGGACGTATTTGGCTAGATTGCAGAATTGAAATCTCTTTACGACACAAAATAATATTTTCACAAGACCTTGTGAAGATTAGGTTAGGTTAGGACCAAAAACCTAAAAAACTAAAAACCCAAAATTCAATGATTGACCCACAATTATTAATACATCCATATCCGTATGTATTAAAACTGTTCCACTTCTATTCTGATTCTTCTATCAGGAAGTATTCGTCGAAATGTAAGTACTCTAGTTCGCATTGAAGCAGGCAGGTCCCCCACCTTTGGCCTAGGCAGTTGTGATAAAGCCCAGTGGTGGTAACTTAATATTTGCGGCGTCGGAATAGGTTTGTGGACGCCTGGCTGAATGACAATTTGAGGCGCCGCGACACCTCTCATCTCCTCTTTCACTGCTCGTCCCGGACCGCTCCCAGCAACCCAATGGGAATTTCCTCTCCTGTTGGCACACGGTTTTGTTTCATTCTTGGACAAAGAGCTCGACACCTCGGGGCCCTGGGGACACATAATCGACGACAGTATTAGTACCTCTTAAACACATTCTTACAGTTCCAAAAAAATTGTTTTTATTTCAAAATAGTGCAATTACTGCTGCATCAAATGCCTCACTAATCTACAGTTGCAACACATTTGAAGTGTGTCGAAAAAACCAAAAGACCGAATCAGCGACACGGTTTGTTTATGTACCCAGTTGTTATGGCCGCGGAAATATCCTAAGATATTACTCTAAGTTAGCAGACCACGCGCATAACGCATAATACTGATAAATAAATTCTTAACCCACATTTGAAAATAAATTTATATCACCTGACTCGATAATCTTCATATCTCCTCAGTGAATTTCGCTCCCATGAGCTCGCTTACAAATCATCGGATTAGTTTCTATTTATCTGCGCACTCCAACATAATTGTCACCATCGCCTCTACGTAAATTTCTTATCCAATGGTTTAACGGGATTATTTTGTGCACAGGCGCATTCCGATAAAACGTGTAAATCATTATAATGACTCTAAAATAAGGCGACTACTGGAAAAGGCACGGCACCGCGATATAACCGATTATAAATTATAATGGGTCCTCCCGGTCCTCCTTATTATTGTCCGACGACCTTTAATTACGAACAGGTTATAATAATTCTCGTGTCGGCTCCGGCGTAAGCATAAACGCCCGGCCATTATGGCCGCCCATTCAACATCACAACCGGACCTGGACAAATAAATATCCAACACGGACGTGCTCTCGACAGAGGCCCCGAGCGAAATATTTGCCGATCGGTTTTATTGTGCCTCCTTAAATGTCGCTGACTTTGCCTCCCATTCCACGTTTGTATAGATTCGCATTTAGAGAAGGTGGAGTTCATTCGCCTCGAAAACATCTTACTTAGCTCAGCCGTTCTCACCGCATGTTCATATTTGTTCGAACGGAATGTGAAACGGAAAGGAAAATTTATTTTAATGTGCACGTAATTGATTACGTTAATTGATCAGTTAATAATTATAGCGTTTCATTTTAAAAACAAAAACTATTCCTATTCCCAATTGAAATTGATAATACGCAGGATCAATGTGGCTAGCTTTTGATTGCAATCGGTCCTACGAACGGGTCATTCATTCGTATTCCGTCCAACGAACGGGCGAATGCTCTGGGGTTAATCAAGTGGATGGCGGACTTTTAGAAGATATTTTTCGTATGTTTTGCCGTTGCATAGGAAAATGCAAAGGGAAGAAAGGGGAATAAAGTTCTTCTCGGAAAAGAGATAAAGAAGATTGAGAGGAATAGCGCTCGGGAATATTCAGAACTGGTTTTGTTCATCCCAGATCCATTCCGATTCGACGGCGATAGCAGGGACCGTTTTAGGGGCAAGCGCTCAAACTGTAGTTCCTAGAAGATATTGAGGATTGCTGTGCAGTGTATGACATCTGGCAGAACTGAGGCGAATACTCTCACGTACACCAAAACATAGAGTCAATAATTTACAGTAATTATTATTAGAAGACCCTGTTTTTTTTATCATATAATTAGCAATACGAGTTTGGTGTTATATTTCTTAGATTACAACATATTTCCGACGATTTTGGAACATATTTATTATTTTGAAAAATGCCAGACAGATCAAATTATTTCATTTAAAATAGGACATATTGTTAAGAAGAGGTTCTTACTTTACATGACTTTACTTTAATTCTAACGACAGTCCTGTCAGTCTTATTCGTAGATAGGTCGGCAGGAATGTATGAGAACGACCTGAGCGTGCTGTAAACTCGTCGCGATTTTTTGTAATAATAAGGCGTTGACCGAAAGAGCGGGTCAGTACTCAGGTGATTCCCTTCGTATATGCCAAACTTTAACGAGTCGTAAAGTTGCGCAATTCCATCACGTGGGTGGGTAAGTGCACTTGGGCGGTCACATAAAGACATAACCGTATCAGAAAAAGGGGATATCGCCGCGGTTTTACGAGGTTTTACTTGGGACCGAGGTTCACTCACTGACTGAGATTGGACGGCGTCGGGCGGGCTCACCGTTGGGAGCGTGTTTGTTTTTAAACGAATTCCCGACGAACGCTGGGGGGTTAATTACCGGTGCTAGGAACGGCCGGCAATTTTGTTGTATTAGCGGCAGCCTCTCGGAAGGGCCGACCGGGCTCACGAATGCATTCGCAGAAAGTTATTATTATATTAGATATACTGTAATTACGGAGCGGCTTGGGGCGGGGGTCGAGGGCCGCATCAAACCCCTCCATCCCCCTCCTCCAACCCCCCGCGCGGCGTTAAACTTTTACAACCGGAGCCGGTTCGTAAAAATGAATCTTCGGAGAGTTCAAAATTGCCGCATGTACGGCGTAAAATTGCCGCATTAGGGCCCCCCTGCCAGTAGAGTCGGTTTTGTTGTGCTTCTCCCAACGCTCCCATCGGAGGTCTCACTCGGTTTTATTTACTGTTAAATACATAAAATTAAGCCCTCGGAATTAATTCGGGGCCGGAAGAAGGGCAGTTCCATAAAAAAAACCAGTTTTATGCCGAATATAAATAAATCCGACGTGGCTGCCGACAGGCGACAAGCTAGATGGAGACGCGCTGGCCTAAAAATTTATGAAACCTGAAATATAGTTATAAATATTTTACACGTGTTAATATTGGTTCGTATTACTGTTACTGAAACATTAAGCATTTCTTAAACATACTGTTTAGATTTATAGCATTGTAGATTATTGTATACAATATTTTTTTTACTGGGGAATGAGTTTTATATTTTTGTTTTCATTTTATTCGGAAATATATGTATGGACTTGTCATAGCGATATTGTATATTAAAATAGAAACGATATTCTGCTTTAATAATTTTCGGATCACCGGTAATTGGTTAATACAGGATAACCAATGTATACTGCTCGCAGTTTAAAGGTACATGTGACATCAATGTGAAAATAGAAGAAACTTGAATGTGACCTGATATTTCAAAAGATCACAGAATACTCTCAAATGCGCTATTACGTAATTATCATTTTGTGAATTGTCATACCTTCGCTCATCTATTCTTTACGCGGTGTTGTTTTATTACTTTTTTTTAAGATGTCGATTCTTGGATACTTTGTACGCATTATTTCCTTCCTATCGCCGTTCCTCATGCGACGGCTTGACTTCCAACCGAAAGAATAATAATGAAAGGAAGTCACGATTAGAGGGGTCAGAAATTGAAACAATGAGACCGTTCGTATCGACGCTACTTCGCCTTCATTAAAATCCGAAGAGGCCATCGTGACAACGAGGGACAACGTTCGTTAACACCGGCCCGGACCGGTCGTTGGTAACGTTCTCGATTTCGTCGACGGAGCGTATCATCAGGTGGGCGGTATAAAATGAGAACCATCCGCGTCCTCGCCCCATGAATAGGGGTAAAAAACAAAGAAGAAGATTTCACGACCCGGGCCCACCGTAGGTACCAAGACCTTGAGTCGAAAAACTCACCACAGTTCCCATACAACTATGACTCCACTAGAAATTTTCCAACCTAATTTTCCAGGTTATTATTTGATTTATTTTAAGATAATGTAAGATTGTGTAATTAGTTTTTAAGCTTTGTGGAGCCAGGGAATTGGAAATTATATTAGTTGGTATAATTCGATTATTTATATGAACTGAAAGTTTAAATTTAAAAGTTGTTATTCAACAATTTTTTCTCATAAAGAAATGTTTCATAACCTGTTAAATAATCACTCACTGTGTTGCATACGTAGGCGATTGCGACGAATGAAAACGATGTAGCGATTCTGCTCAAGTCATCATTTGGTGACTTACACATCATCGAACAGAATACAGCCTGTTCTATAATGATAAAATACGTTTTTATCAAATTGAAATAATAGTCATACGTCTTTCCGACCAGGAACTGTTTGCTAAAATTGCGAAAATGCCTTGCTCGGTTCTCCGATTTACTTTGGACAAATACAAATCCCAGTTTTACTTCAGTTTAGGCCAGGTATCCTGACCGGTGTCGGCTTCAAGTCCACCGAGTCATGTTACAAATTCAGTTTGTTTGCCATTCTTGGCCTGCCTACATACCTAAGCCACGGAACAAATATGTAAACATATCGGAACTCCTCGGTTCGGAAAGCAAAACAAATATTTTCCTTTCGCATTAACGCAATTTACTTCCCACAATATCGTTATCGGATATGCCGATCTCAAAACCAGTTTCTCGGTCCGACGGCCAGTTCTCCTTTTTACCTTTTTTTTTCAATTCTTTTTCATTAGGGCATCTTCGACGATAAACCTTCGGTAATTGAGAGAAGATAATCGTTCTCGGTTCGTTGATATATGATCTGAATACGCTGACCGTATGTGCATATATTTTGACAGCACACTAATGCAACTTTGTTTCCATCGTTAAGCGCAACGAATGAATAATACATAATAAGAGATAATAATGCAGAACAATGACATGATTTCATGAATCGATTCAGTACAATAATATGTATTCGTTAATGGTAAGTCATGTATCGTGACGTCTATCTTACAATTATGATATTAATCATAGTTTCAAGGTTACACTGAGAATTCCTAGATGTATTGTTGCGAACATTTATATTACAGCAAGAAGTGTACTTTTTAGAATTTTTTTCTGAAATTCATTTAATCCGGAGGAACAGTTCGTGTCAGCAGTTTACACTACGTGGTTCCACTTGTGTTTAGTAAAGATTACATCTTCGATAATCTGGCTGGGGATGGCGGGAAGCCAAAATCATGAGACCGACGCTGCTTTTCCTCGGATAAAAAATGCATGTTATCGAACGAGCTTTTCAAAACTGCTTTCGGGTTATGGGCGCCGAAAAGACGAGGCGGCTCCTCGAAATTCTCCGTGGTGGGTGGGGGTGGGGAGAATCGGAAATATTTGTTTTATTCGAACTGGAAATAATAACAAGCTAATGACCGGAGGTTGGTAATGGGGCGAAATAGCGATGAGAGAGAGAGACGGAGAGAAAGAGAGAGTGTCTCGGGACTTCGGGGTTCGAGGTCAATTTTCGTTCTGCGCTTTTTCGTTCGGCCTCCGCGATTTTAATTTTGTTTTTCTGTTTTTCGTCCCGAACGACGAATTAAGAGATCGTGTTGTCAATCGCCAAATGGAGGAGCGAGAGTAAGAGCGGACAAAAGGGCGATTAGAGTGAGCCCCCGAGGGGGGCAGCGAGGAATCATAGTTCCTTCGGTACCCGGGGTCACCGGCCCCGGACCATCACATATCGCCTCTTTTTATATCCACTCCTTCTCCATCGGCCCCTCCTGAGATTCCCCACAAGAATTTTCCTTCCCCACTTCTTCACCGGCCCGTTAATGAACCGTGGGCGTACAGATAATACTGCCGCCTTTTTCTTACTGTGTCACACTCTCGTCCTGTCCGATGGCAGCCGCGTGCCCGATTTCCATCGGTCCAACGCCTCTATTCCATTGTCGAACATAACAGAACTCCGGAATCGGTCATGGTTGTTTTGTATTTAGTTAAATTAAATCATACGGAGAATGAATACTTTCATTCAGCCTCAATTACGTGGCACCGAATTAATTAAAACTTAAAAATGGTATACCAAAAGTCTTTTTATAGTCTTTTGAATTCAACTGTGGTTCCCAGTGAACCGCAGGAATTAATTCCTCATATTATATTTACAGGTTCCTGCAGGTGTTATCAGCATTCGTCCCGTTAGGAATTATGGTATCCAATTAGGCGAATGCCTTTTTGGGGGTACTAATTAAAAGAAATGTCTGTAGCTAATATAAGCTTTTAATTGAATTAGCTGGATAGAATTTTAAACCATTACCAATGTGGTTCGATATAATGGAATTATCTCGCAGTGAATAGCAAATTAAATTACTTTATCAATATTAAACGTATGCTTAAAGTGTCCAAAATGTTCACGAACAGTTGTTATTATTTGGAAACGCCGTACATGGTTGCAAACTTGTTGAATATGCACCAACAAAAAGTATACTTTACGGGTTCATTGTTTTACCGGGGCTCGGGAGAACTTCAACGACCGCAATTTCGGAGTCTTTTGTGGGCGTCCCGCGCATTTATTAATATCATTCTAATCGTTATCTACTCAATTAAAATTAAGATCTAAATATGTCGAGTACATAGCTAATACTGCGAGTTTACAGCATGATGGGGACGAAGACCAAATTGAATGGAACTAATTTAATGCTTATTAAACGGATGCGTCAGCAGTCTTAAATGGAAACTTTTTTCGCACAATTGTTCTTTTCTCATTCTCTATTACTTAGAGTTGGCGTGGAGGCCAGTGACTTAACTGAATTCGTCACTGAAAACTTGCATTTCCTGTTCATGATCAAACTGAACAATGAATACACCCAATACCGATTAATTTTACTTTTATTTCAAACTTCAAGAAATAGGCGTGCCTATAAATTATGCCATTATTTTATAGTAGTTTTTTCTGCTTCTTTAAACGTTACGAACAGGAACACAGACTGAGGTTTTGAAAACTCTTACGATGATGTGGATGATCCCCACATTTGGTCTCATTGAAGACGTTTTTTTTTGCCGGTTGCAAAGTTTTCCCTTACGTTTTCATCACTCTCCTTCGAGCAGCAATAATCTGAACTCTGCCTAACGCAATTAGTAGTAGAAATAAATTCATTAACTTAGTACGACGGCAGGTATGGTAGCCAACTAAAGAGATCTCAGCATTTATTTTTCGTGAAATGAAAATATCAATGCCGTTTGTACGAGGCCAAATATTCGAACAACACTGTCAGAATTGTAAAAAAATAAAGGAAAAAATATAAATTATAGTGTACAGAGTTTTGAAATGAAAACATAATAGAGGTTTTTAATGGTTGGAAATAAACTAGCCCAGTTCGGAGCAGGTGCGCCTAGGGGGACGAATGTTGGAAATTGAGGCATTAGAGGGAACGACACGTGTTACAAGTTGTCGTTAAGGTTTGCACAACGCGGTTGAATTACAGGCCTGCGATAATTCGCTTTAATCATAGCGGCGGTCCCAGAGGAGCGACATGACAACCGGACCGGGCCGATTGCGCAGGAAACGGCAAAGAAAGGAACGAGCGAAAAAGGGAGGACTCGGGACTTAGAGGGGAAGGTGCAGTTAATCTCCCCCGGGTGTATTATAATTCTGGTAGGCAGCGGGCACGCAGACACACTAGACCGCTCGGACGAGCCGCTTATCTCCCGGGCGTGTTGTTCCATTTGCGGCCTGTTTGTTTCCCCACCGCTATTTATGTATTTACACCCCTTGACCTAAGCCGGATTTATCGCGTTGAGCTAGGCCATCTCGGGGTGTATCAAAATTGCCGGCTCTATTCAGACTGTCCGCCAAATAAGTTTAAAATGTTTTTTTTTTATTTTGTTTACTCCTTTTTCAAACGGGGTAGATGTGCACAACACGGAGAGGCGGCTTAGTTGCACGTACATGGATACAACTTACACTACGAAGCTATCCAAATTTTTCCCATTCTACGTTTAAATTAATTTTGTCCACAAGGTCTCGTAGAAGTTACTTATTTTAAGTAACGTCGGTGTAGGATTTGGATCGTGAGATAAATTTGCTTGGAAGGATACACATGTAATGCTTCACAAAAGTATTTGACGTTGTCTTTAGGTCTGGTTTTGTGTTCGAACTGGAATTAACCCTACGATACACTGCTCCATCGACGACTAACACGCATTGGAGCACTACTAATCGATTATTGGAAACCTAGTGGTGATCGCACTCCGACACTCAGCGTCCTAAATATTCATGTTTCACCAAGGTCTGGCGGGTAAAATCCACCGGTATGGCAATACCAGATGCTAAAGATGACCGCTTGTGACGTACAGCGCGGAAGGAAACGGGAAGTGCGATGAACCCAGAGTTACTGTCCCGGTGCTAATATAAATCCTAGAGGAGGATAGGCGTGGCCGGCGGTGATGTGGGGTCTTACTTGGCCGGGTTGACTGGAGGCTGGGCCTCCAACAATGCGCGTTTCATTAGCGCGTAAAAGGCCAAACGGAGCTTTTCGTACGGGGCCGGCACTTACCAGTGGCCGGACAGGTTTCCACCGTGGAAGTGGAAGTGGAAGTGGAAGTGGCTTCCTTCACCGGGCTGGCCACCTGTCGGAAAAGCGGCCCCACTCGATGACCGAAACGCCGGCCCGCTACTGTAATTAAAGCTTCCATTGTGATTTCATACATGAATTACCACCTTACCACCCCCAGCGTCTGGCTCTTCGCACCGTCTAATTGCAGGTTTGGGCTTACCTACAGAAAAGCGTCATAACGGGAAGTCTCACTGTTCCACCTATTACTTGACACGAACAGATTTATCGGATATTTTTATTGGTCGGTCAACTGTTTAATTCGAGCTCATCACAACTCCTCCGTTTCTCATCACTATTGGCCAGCGGAGGATCCCAGTTACCGTCAAAATAAGAGCAAAACTATAGAGCGATTTCATCATGCTTGCGATTTTCCATAATTAGAAACCATCCAATTTAGTATCAGAAATATATTCGGAAAAATTAAATATATATTGTTTACGCATCTTGAATAACTGAGTTTCTATGTTTTTCCAGGTGGCAGATCAGTCGCCGCAGAAATGAAGCAGTGATTCATCGATAGGTGGATAAGGATACTTTTCTGTCCAGAAGAATTAGAAGACTTGCGTGGAGAGATTTGAGTGTCGATCGATCTTCAGGTTTTACGCAACTAGGAAGTAGTTGCCTCCAAAATTTGGTGAGTCCTTTGAGATAATCTAACCGTCTAATTGGTGGAGAGACTGGGCCGGCTGTGTTTACGGCCGCGATACACCCCTCGGAATGTTGCACGCGGCCAGACCGAATATTCGAGGAAAACTACTCTTATCTGCCGCCGGACATCCCCATATACGGGCCGCTGCCCAGGGGATCTTATCTCAGCCAAGAAACATAAACCATATTTCCGTATTTGTAAAACTGACTCGCGGGCCGACTCTTTTAGGGGGCCACTCTAGCACTCGCGGCTTTTTATAATCCATAATATCCCGTGCCACTAGCTCTGCACTAACATCATCAAAACGTTGGAAAGTTTTTAAACAATGTAAAAGATTTTCAGCAGTTTATAGGGATAAACTAGAGGTTGACATGACGCGACTGTAATAAATTATAATTTTACAACCGAATTTGTACAATGCTAGAAGTCTCATTATTTATTTCATGGATTGAATACAGTAGCTAATATAGCAACAACCAGACCGCTTTAAGAGATTCTCCTTAGCTAACAGGTGGCGTATCGCGCTGATGTAAATTCCAGGTTCGGACCTTTTTACCAAGATCAAAGTTCCCACCAACCGTTCCTGCTTTCGGGGCCCAAAAATTATTAGTATTTCAAAATTGTTCCGAAACCTTTTATTTTCGGTTTTGAAACGAGTCCGATACGGCATTCGAAGAACGCAGTTAGGCATGAGTCGTGTGTATTAATGCCGGCGGCGGGTTAATTTTGAAAAAACGTCGAAAGGAAAAAAAACTTTTCGGTGCGGCTCGGAGGACGTACCGTACACGTCCCCGTGTGTACAGACATCGGGCCGGGGTATATTTGGGGACCGAACATACGCGCGTTACGTGACCGTCATCAATAACAACAAAGAGAGCCATAGGCCAGCGACAATACCAAGGCTGAGACATTAGGGCCGGGCGAGAGCACGCTCGAGGCGCTTTGACGACCCAACTGACTCCCGCTTCTCGGTGGCTTCATCTACTTTAATAACTTTATTGTGTCGTTCCACACCCTCGCCACTGGACCAAGGTAAAGCGTCCACCTGTTCGAAGCACGCCCGTGAGGTTTTATGACGCCTAATGGGCATAAAATTGGGGAGCGTCTAATTATTTACCACATTACGGCCTTAAACACGGTTGTAATACATCGGTCGAAAGAATAATAACTCGGTACGTATGAGAACTCACCGATGAGAAACTGATCCGATGCGAACGGAGCAAACATTCATGTTCGGGCCATAAATGAATCTGGCTCATTTAAAGGCGTGAGTGGGAAGTGTAGGCTACGAAAATGGAACCGTGTAATTATTAAAATTAGTTTCGGATATAATCCGCGTTAGACCGAATTAAACTGAAAATTGAACTTCGGGGCTCGTTTCAAATTTTCTGGGCGCGGAAGTAATTTTCATAAGCGATGAACGATCATTCTCGAAGGCCCGTTTGGTTTATCGGGGCGGCCCCGGTCGACCGGGCGGCCGAATAACACCGACCACAATATCCACGCGCTTTTCTAACGCAGACACGGAGGTGATACGAATTAATTGATATTCGCCGGTTTTTAGTTACAGAGAAGAAATAGCTAAACGAACGTTAGACATGTTCAGTTCAAAAGACTCACGACACGGTCACGAACAGGAGAAAGATTGATCTGCAACATAGTTGAATTGGTCCCCGTTATCATGCTATTTTATTGGAATATTGTAATACTTCAGGGCTCTGAAATATAATTCTGCTCGGGATCCAAGTAACGCTCTTTTCGTGAGTTACTTTCTGTCGTTTCAAGGATAATGAAATCGAGTGCAGACTGCACCTTGGTTCGTCCACGGCTCGATGGACGGCCGCTTCACGAATCATCGCGGCGGACGGCAGGGGGAGAAAGAAGTAATTAGCGGCGGCGGGGGTGGCGGAGGGAGGGTCGTTTCACCTCAGGGTGGATGACTCTCAAATCCCGGGCATAAATAGTCGGCAGGCTAGTCCCGAGGACTCGGTATGAGCTAAATACCTCCCCTCCTAGTGAGGGCTTCTCGTGAGGAAGATTATCTTCCAATTAGGCCCGGGCGAGACCGCACGTGATGGATTACACGTTACACCGGCTGACGAACGGGGCGCGAGATTTTCAGAAAAGTAACGCTTTTCGAGAAATAACCGTTTACCGGAGTTCAGATTAATGCCAGATAATCAAGGGAGGGCGCCGTTTGATTTATCCCTAAGTGTCTCTGAAATTACCACCGATTTCGAGAGCTCTAAGAGCTTATTCGTGAAATGAATAATGGCCGACCGTTATGAAATAAAATTATACCTCGTGAATTAAATGAAAACAGATATAATCAGTTTATTTGATTGATTATTCATTTCTGAAGATATTGCGAGTAACGTGTCAGAAACATTTTTATTTATAAATGAACGAAGGTTTCCGCGAACAGAACATAAAATTTATACTTTGTATAAAGATATTTGATTTTATGAGAATTATTTATGTATTCATATATATATATATATATATATATGTGTATGTGTGTGTGTGTGTGTGTGTGTGTGCGTGTGCGTGTGTAATTAACCACAGAACGCCGCCCATTCTCGCCTTCTGTATTCCCGAAACATCTGCGTCCAATATTTGGACGTTTCGAACAATCTTCGCCCATTAGGAAAAAGCAGATTTAGCTGGGCGACATTGCGCAATGTTGTTCTTTTTTCATGTAAATATTAGCCCGACTAATTGTCGGGGATTGTTCAAATAGAAAGTCGAACAACTGTTCGGGGCGGTCTCCACAAAGCCCGCGACCGTACCTCGGCCTTTTCGCACGTAAGCCGAAAGTAAATATCACCGGTTGGACTATTAGCAGCGGGAACGGAATGTATAAAACACAATGTGGACTGCATAAAACAATCGTCTTTCTCGAAATGGTAGATTCTGTGGTCTTTGCTGTGTAAATATGCATTAAAAGAAAGGGAAAACAATTAGATATATATTTTTCACCAGGGATGTTAAAACTTGTTCACATTTTATTATAATAAAGTAAAAACTTCGTGTGATTCTGTCCCCCTCGCTGGTTTGGTCTTTTGCTAGACCGGTTTCGGCTGCTCGCCATCTTCAGTAGCGGTGTCAAGTATATATTTGATCATACAACTGGTCACAACTATTAGATTCTGACGTCCAAATATATGACAGGAAACCTATCTGGTATTGCATTCAAAACCAACAAATGAGTTATGACTGTTTCGAAGTTATGACTTGCAAGACAAATATAGAAAATCACCTGGTGGCACTTTATGGTTATGATTTTTTCATCGCCTTTTTCTGTTATAGTGAACTAATTAAAACATCTCGAAAGGATGGCCCGGTAGAAGGGGGTTAGGGCAAATTGATTTCCCTCCCGTATACGATATTCGGTCGGTTTGCGGGAGACGCGAAAGGGGCCGCAGTAGGAGCTGAGCCGGGTCGTTGATTGGCCGTGAAGGTCGGCCATTGAACACAAACTGCATTGTTTCATAACAGCCCCCAGTCGTCCGCTCATTTACTTTCTTCCGAGTCCCCCGCCCGCTTTGCCCAAGGATCCCATTTATTCCGGTCTAATGGCGCCCTTCTCTCGTCTCCGCTTGTCGCGCTTCCGAAATTGCGTCGGGCCTTCACCGCCGGATAGAATATCGGCGGTTTCAAATGAGCCATATAACGGCCGCGTATCTCACTTCTGACTCTCTGAAGGTGATTCCATTGTTGAATGTTGAAAACCCATCCACTGTATTATAATATATTGACGCGTTCGTCCACAATTATTTATTAAGTGGAATAATCGGGAGGTAGTTTGATTCACTTAATAATATATTTGATATTCTTCTAATTCGCTTGTGGAATTACAAAAAATGTTTCTACTGGTCTATCTCCACTTGTTTATTCAGTCCTATTCCAGACCAGTTTTCGGTTATCACCGTCAGGAAGGCTTCCTAAGGAAAAAAATATTTCCCCGAACGTCGATTTAATTATCCTTCATTAACTGTAGGGAAGAAATAATCCTTTTTCGCCGGTAAAAATCCTCCCCAGATTTTCGAGGAAAGTTCGAATCGGTCATCAACCGGGGAGCAATGTTAATCCGGACAGGAAGTAAATACGCGAGTTTTGTACGGGGGCTCGTTTTGGAGTCGGTGACGACTGGTTTCTGATAATGCTGGCCGGTGACAGCTCGTTAACTTGCTTGGATCGTTAAACAGGGTTGCGAGGGGAGGGGGGCTTACCGGGGCCAAGTCCAAGAAGTAAGAAGCTTCCGGCCCATTCCGAGCCCACGACCGCCGGCCAACTTGACCCCGGAACACGCGGATTTACAAAATCCGTCCAACTACCTGCACGCGGCTGAAAACGAATAAAAAAGGGAAAGTATCTTTAGCCTGATTACTTTTTTCTTTTTATTTCAACGTCCCGCAGCAGAGTCAACAATGCAATTAAAGTTAAATATAATTGCAGAATGATAAGTGAAAACGGCAACTAAGCGACAATAAGCGGTAAAATAAAATCATAAAATGGGATTTTGCCCGCGATTAGTTATTTTCGAAAAATGTTATCACACAACCCATTCTATCATCTGAGTTTGATGGGGCGGCACAGCGATAGTTTACTTGAAAACGTGGTGAAGAATCCCTAACGAAGATTCCAGGGTTAAACCAACGGCAATGGTAAGCCCACGAAGAAGAGGGATAAATTGGTTTGGTAAGAAGGGAGAACTGAAAAAACGGGCCTATATTTGAAGACCGTTTAGCAATTGGGTCGATTAAACGACATATCGAGCCGCAAATTAACAAGTACAATCTTAACAAATGATTTATGCGGACACGTTGGGCCGCGCTGTTAAAAACGTAAATAACCGCGTTTCAATTTTTTTTTTGGCACATTCAAAACCGCAACAGAGCGTGCAAGACGCGTACGCACACGGGGTATTATTCCGGAGATACCCCCAGACGAAAGTAGTTTCGACGATGAGATCGCGTAATCGTTCGTCGAGATGCTATTTCTGTGCGGTGGACGGCAGGCGGGAGCGCGCTCATAGTAAGTAGTTCTGGTAACGGTAAAAGAGCCGCAGATGAAGCCCCCCCTCCCTCCTCCCACCTCTCGCCAGTAGTAGTATGCTTCTTTTTTTGTCTCAACTTTCGTTCCTTCACGGCTCGGTTAAATTAACGTTTATACCGGTACGGAGGGGTTGTGGAGATGGCCGGGGTATGATGCGAGTGCGTGCGCGTGAGGGATGTAAAAACCGCGGTGTACCGCTAACGTCCTCCCGCCCCGGCCTGTTTGGACACGAAATTGAATTACCCCCCTTTTTTTTCTTTCTTCCGCGGCATAAAGTGTCCACCCGGTGTGGGGCTACTACGTGAGCGACGAGTAAGTAGCACCGGCCACGTTTTCTTTCGCTCGTCTCAACCTCTTCCCTCGCCCCCGGAATCCGGGAGTCCCGTGGGACTGGAGCCTCACGTTGTCACCGCGCCTCCTCCTCCTCTCCCGGACGGACATTGTCCTAGTCTTCCCCTATCCCGGCGTTTATGCGTCCGGCAGAAACGGGGTCGCGCGACTTTGAACCGACAGCGGGTACGTCTCTGTTTTCGGACATGTCAGTAACAGCGGCCGCTATGGACTGATGCATCGCTGACAGTTGCATCGGCACATTTCGCGAACGAGTTTTTTTTCTGATCCGCGAGTTCTTTCCCCCTGCTGGTCTCTTCGTATGGACCCGGCCACCCAATTCACGACACGATTCACGTGCGCTAATAACTAAAATATTAACAGTATGGCTATACCCAAGATAAATCAAACGTAATGCCAGGAATTAAAAATGAAAAAATCTACACTACGAGGATGCCCGCCCGTCTTCGATTAGGAAAGGAACTTCCCACCCGGTCCTAGACAGGAATTAGGATCCGTATGCCTCGGAGGAATTGTAGGTTACTTCCTGCTGCGATTCCCTCCCGAGAAACGGGTTCGAGATCCGTCAACATAACAGTCGAGTGGAACTTAAATCAGAATTTGACCAGTGCAATGATCGGAAAAGCTCTGAGAAAGCTCTAAGCGAAAAGGAACATATGAAAAATCGGTCAACTATCAAATAGCGGGATACGCCTTCAAACGTTCCAGAATTAGAGTGCCGAATCACATTTTTGCCTATTGATTCAGTCACGATTCTGATATTAGGAGGTTGACAACATTAACAGGGTCTTCTACATTGCCATTATTAGTTCTCTAATACTAGGAGTCATAAATGTGGTTTAAAAGCATTACAATCACCGGCGGTTTGATCATACGGAGTGTTATTAAGAATCGGAATCTGTTTATATTACATTCCTGTAACTGTCCACGAGGAATTTAGAGAACGTATACAGACATTAAAATTCCTCCACTTTTCTCACATTCACGGAGCGATCATATGTTTAACACCCGGAAAAGCGCCACGATTAGGCATTATTAGAAAGAGGAAACACTTTAAGCGTTGCAGTTTTCATGCTGGCGGAATCTCGGGACCGCCCGACCGCTTCATCGCTCTCGGCATTTTAGTTTTTTTATTTTTCGTGGTAAACTACACAGTTTTTCTCAATCCCCAGTTACCGCTGTTAAATTAGCCGCCATTATAAGGGCCGATAGCGGCACAGGCGTTAAAACTCCTGACAAGGGCAGAAACAATTTTCAAGTGGGACAAATAATCCTCGCCGGCCCATTAAATCAAGAAATAAACGGGTTAGCACCGGGACGCTCATTTACAACTGACAAGGCTCTCTCCGGTTGTAATGAAGGCAATGCTTTTATGCTTATAGCTCTAGCACAGATTTTGTTTCATTGACTTTATGTGAATATTCAGACACATTTACTAAAACAGTACTTGTTCTGCACTTGTCAAGTAGTTACGTTTATTTCCTAATTTAAAGTAAGTGAAGAGAAGAATGAAATAAATTGCTACTGTAGTAAGATAATTTCGCGTAGCCTCCGTGACAGCATTACCTTTAACACTTCAATGATATTATTATCGCGTGCGTTTCATATTCACCCGTACATGAAATTGAATTGTCCTTTACGCCCAACGAAGTCCGAATATCGGTACATCCTTGGTACAAAGATGAAAGTGTTTCAGTCGCGTTACAGCCGAGTGTGTAGGAGGCCCCTTGTTGGTGGGGGAATGAGTTCGCTCAGGGAGAAAGCACGACCAATTACATTCTAATTGTGTGTAGTTCGAAGGCAGAAACAATAAGGAACATTGACACTTAATTGCAACCAACTATGACCATTTTAGGTGTATCTTATGAAAGTTAAATGTTGGAAAAATTATAAACGTCCAACCCCGAGAAACAATTTCCAAGACAAATAACACGCAATTCTGTTTTTATTTTAAAGGTTTTAATCATTATACTTAATATTGGTAATTAAAGTAATTCGAGGAAATTCGCTATGAAATGTTCGTCGTAAAGAGTCGCTTGGTTGCACGCTGTAGATTTAGTGTCAGTCGTTTGACCGAAGAAGCGATTAAAATTTAATGATTCAGTTATATTTTTCATTACAAAATAATAATGTACTCAGTCCGTTATAGGACCGAATTCGATTTTCCACTTTTTCTCACAGACACTAGTTTACAGAACTAATCAGTGTCATTCGTCGTTCGTGATGTCTACTAACCTTAATCCACTTGTACAACGAATTATAGCAATTATCTAATAAACACCACACAGATTTGTAGTAAATTCATAAACTCTCAAGTATCAATCGAATTCATCATAGGATCAAGAATTTAGACAAAGAATTCAGAATATTAATGCGAACGTATACAGGGAAATAGGATACCCCGCGATGGGAGTAGAACTGTTTTATCCGACTCGCGTAAATCTCGAAACTCGACAACACTCGGTCCGTAAAATATTGCCCGCGCTCAGCGTTCAGGAGGTAAAAATTAATTGGTATTCCGTGGAACTAATTTCACGGCCGGTCCGCGTCGAATTCGGGACCGTTTCCGATCTGTTGGAGCTGCGGGCGGCCGACGCGCTCTGTATGATGAATGGAATAGTGATGCCCCTTAGGCGGCGGCCGCCGATTCCCGCCTCAACGTTTCCACCGCCTGTGCCAAATTTCAGATCCTTTCCGCAGAACTGGCCTCTTCGATTTCTTTTTTTCCCTTCCGAGTGAGATGGCTGTCCGTCGGGACGCCGGTGAATCTCATTACTGTCCGACCGGAGCGCTGCTCAGACATCCCGCATCCGAACGTGGAGCACATTTGTTCCGCAGAAGACAATTATACTGCCTTACATATGTGTGTATACATTAATTTCATTTGTCCCACAGCATAATAAAAGGAAGAAAACTAAAAAGGCAACCAATACGGTTATGTGCCTCCACAACAGATGCTATAGGATCGCATGGGCTTTTCTCAGGAAGAATTGGACTGAAAAGAGACTGAACTTTTTTTTTACAATATTTCCTATTATTTTTTAGTTCGAATTTTTCATAACACTAAAACATGATTTGCCGAATGGCGCGTTTAGCGAATAAGCGACCGGAAGCGTTCCAATGCCGGGAACTTTGTCGCATAATAGCCCCGACGAGAAGACCGATTATTTAATGTCTCCCTTAAGTATGCTGCGAAGATGAAAGGCGGGGGGGGGATAATTTCAAAATAATTTGTTTCCTAGTTCAGTATCGCGTGATGCCAAATTGCCGGGCGAACTAGAATCCTAGGAATCGGGAGCGTCCGCGGGATATTTTTTTCTCTCCCCCCCGGGAGTGGTAGCCGGGGCATTAGTGGGACGACGGGACGAAGGCGTTAAGCCGGGGATAATGAGCGCTCCTCCCCCCGCCCCCACCCCTCCACGCACTACACGTGGAGCAACGAGACGGGGGGAGGCGGACACGTGTAGGTGTGCCCGTCCACGTGTGCCTCACCCACCCACTTGTTACGCGCCTCGCGTGCATTCCTAACTCGGAGTTGTTTCATTTCGGCAATCGGGAAGTTATGCCTCTCTCGTGGTATTCACCCGGGCTATCTGCCTCAGCCCACCGCCTCACCAACATCACCACAAGACTGGTCCTTACCGTAGAATAGTGGCAACTAAACATTTTAGTTATATATCTATAGACGATTGTGTAGCCATTTCAGACGAGTATAATGTTACTAATATATTTCATTATACTATTCAGTTGTATGGTATTCGTCTTTGCCTTTATCCTGCAGCGTGATTTGAAATTGACTTAAAAATTCAATTGGCATGGATAACAGCTTAAAATTCTTGTTTACGGTAGAGAGAAGACAGGAGTCGGCCGGCTGTCTCTCGGCTGTCGCGTCGGTTGAATGGAACCGCATTAGGAACCGTATCTCGTGGCGCGGGTTTCAGTTTCCTAAACGTCACTCGTCACTAGGAAATTGAACGGTAGGAGGAGAGGGGAGAATGTTGGGACGTTTCAATGGACGCCGCGATAAGGCGTCCCGAAAGGAGGCCCGGACGTGTTAATAACGCGTTGACACCTCTATCACCGGTCGAAACGTGTATTACCCTCGACCTTCTTTATGCAACCGAACGAAAGACATCTGGCGCATCTTAGATGTAGATGCAAAACTTCAAAATAAAACCGTATCGATAACTGATTACGGAAAAACTGACATCCGATATAAAATTATGGGGTGTATTAAATATATTATATTTCGTGACACAAACTTGATGGGAGAGACCGAATGAAGTCTCGGCGTTTTAAGTGCGGTCAACGGCGATTGTCTGCGGCCATTGTGCCCGACTCGGAGGGCTTGGGCCATTTAGGCCGGGATGGCGTGTTATCAGTGGCTAAATATAGAACGCGTAATTACCCGGCTTGGTGTGCGGGTTCCCTCTCGCATAGGAGAGAAGAGAGAAAGAGAGAGAGAGAGGGGGGGCTGGTAAAGGAGCGGGGCCCTGGAATGCAGTGGAGCCGCCTCCTCCCCGAGAGACCGATTTGCATCGGGCCACCGGTCTAGAGTCACCCGGCCCGACTCTTATACTCACCTACAGAATACACGATGGGGTAATAACAGACCTATTCGATCTAAGTATTATTGTTCCAGTACCATTATCGTATCAAAGTAAATAATAAAAGTATTATTGGTATACATTTTTTATTGTTTTTATTATTTACGGATCTGAGGTATAAAGTTTTTCGGCAGAGGAAAGGACAAAAAAATAATACTCTCTGCTATTCAAAAAATTAAAATAATCGAAAGTGAAAATTAAATTCTTCCTGTATAGGTTAGTTCTTCTCTGTTAGTTCTTTTTGTACCACGGGTGATGTAGACGGTGTTGACAAGGGCGAAGCCATATTTCTCCGTGTCCGTATTATGCCCGTTTCATCACAGTCTTTGTCACGAGGGAATGTCGAGAAGCCAGCCAGCGAGAGACCACTCAGCTGAGGACAGGAAATTGTTAACGGAGTACGGCGACCCATAAACAATACGTCCCGTCCCGGCCGAGAAATCGTGCATACTAATAACCGCTGCATATTGTGATAGCATTGCGTCAGTAATTCTAATTTATTTTCTAAACAATTATAATATTTATTGTATTAAAGGAAGTACACCCTTTTTTCGACAAAGGATGATTGATAAACCAATCCTCAATAGAAAGGAACAACCGCGTGAAGTACCAACACAGTTTTACCGGAAAGTCACTAGAAACTCCTTTATATATTTTTGTTATTGACCACACGAATTTGATTATAAAATTTTTTTGGGCAATTTTTGTACGAAATTCCCACGAGTGTATTTAATACTTCCATTTGCTGGACTAGTTAGGCTGCTTATATTAGAACATCGACGATGGTTCAATGGGCACGAAAATTATAAGCATATTTTCGGATCGGCTCCGAAGTTGAAGAAATATTACTTTAGTAAATTTAACTTGGTAGCTGTCGCTATCGGTAGAATGGAATAAAATTAAAAATTTTAGCCAATTTCGAAACTTCCGAACCGTTTATGACGCCACTTTTTCCAAAACGCAAGTAACACCATTAAACAGGTTATTAAAAGTCAACCCAATCAGATAAAAATCATCGTACTACAATAAAATAAATATACTGTCGTGACTGCTGTTACAAACAGCCGGTGATGCGCGCTCTGATATAACGCTTAGGTGAATCTCCTGCGAGCCAAATAGTTTTCAAAGGTCTCCGAATAAAATTTTTAATGCGTTTCGTTTCACCGTACACGAAATTCCTACTATCGGGCCCCCCTTGCCTGAAAACACACTGAATTTGAGCCCGGCTATACTCGTAAAAATCAATTTTTTTCTCATCGCATAAAACTTACATTTTACGACGAGGCGAAACTTCCCGACGTCCTATTCTAATTAATACCGTTAGAGCGTAATATGAATGCCCATAACCGCTTGGCATTTTTATCGCTCATTTTTGATGGGATTTCGAATCTCCCGGAACTTCCAGAACCGTATTTGGCCGGCTGGGAATTAATATGCTGTTGGGGAGGCGATAAAAGGTGGATTTATATACGGGCCCGCGGGACTCCCCTCCAAGGCGGACACATTAAGGCACTGTCAATTCGCATTTTTAATTGCACGACCGTCCCATACTATTGATATCCCCCGAGCGATAGTCCCGGCCCGAGTAACGCATACACAGAATTCAGATCTTGGCCATAATCCGAATTCAGGGCATGATCCCGAATCCCTTAAAATGCGGTCCGTTCGAACTTTTTGCCCAGAATTTAATTCAACCGGCATTCCCTTTCTACAGTTTTACAATGAGGCGAATCCGCGGGGATTTCGTATTCAGGCCTCGAAGCGTTTAAGTGAAATTTCAAGTTTACTGCCATGCAAATTTTTTCTTATAAGACGTGCCGGTGTAGCGTGTCCAACAAACTACATCGTCGCGTTTTTATTTAGTTATTTAATATGGCTGTAAAGATCATTTGAGACGGTCGTAAATACCAGTTAAAGCGGAGAAAATATAGTTTAGAGTACCTGTTTTGTGGTCTGGGAGGGGTTGGAATACCGTAGATTTCGTGAGTTTCTGTCTCCTCTCGATGGTTTGGTGTTTTCCTAGACCGGTTTCGGCTGCTAGCCATCTTCAGTAGCGGTGTGTATGGCACTTTGGATGTTTTTTTGAATCGTCACTGCACTGTCACTGTCACTTGTACTGTGGTGGTTGTCTGTTTGTCGTGTGTATATATATTTGGTATTATGTATTTACGATCATAAAAGTTTTTCTGACAAACACCGCAGTACAAAGTGCCAAACACACCGCTACTGAAGATGGCGAACCGCCGAAACCGGTCTAGCAAAAGACCAAACCAGCGAGAGGAGACAGAATCTCACGAAATCTACGGCGTAGAAAATATAATGTCGGAATAACTCAGGTCTTCTACATTATATGTTTTAAATAGTGCCCCTGTGGATACCATGAGATACGGTCGTCTAGAGGCTTTTAGGAGTTGATGTCACTTCGGCAGCTGTCGCCGAATTGAAAATAGGCTGTTATGCCGATTTCCTAACAGGATCAGAAATTTGAATTTCGCCGTCGTCAGGTCCCCCCGGTGACAACATTAGGGCCGGGGGCTGAGGAGGGTAAGCCGAATGGGCGGAGGGTGAAAAACGCTTCATCCTCCGAGGGGTGGTGGCGGTGGGGTCGGCCCCTACTTCATCTCGTTCGGGCCATCAATGGTGAATCACCGCCGCAACCACTTACAGCCCCAACCACTCATCCGCCCCCAACTCTTGGTGCGAGAGAGGATGACTCCTAGTGAAAATAGAAGAATGTATCCTGTCCCGTAATATTCGTTCATATTTTCGGTACCCGGACTCTAAACAGGATGTCGAATCCAGATTCCGGACATTACGTCATTACTAATCCCTTAGATGATTCACCTGAGATAATTTTCTCGTCTCAGTGTTGATTAGTGCCCTTAGAAAGGCGCTATAGTGTTCCGCACTGTCTGTTTAGCTGTACTGCAATTCTTCTTTTTAAGTAATTATATAGATATTAATAGTACTTCTTTTGTAGTTAGAAAATTAATCTCAAAAGCGTTGCTAATCTGTCGTCAATTAACTGCTAAAAATTGTGATTAATAAAATATTACGAACTCATTACGGTAAAGTCCAAGCGAAGACTAGATGTTACATATTCCGTAGGAATATAGAAAGCATACTAAGCGCCGTATTAACGTTGATACCTATCAGTTAGAAATAACCGGGAATATGGAGTTTCAAACGTGTAGTTTAGTAATTAATTCTGGTTGATGTTATCTTCTAGTTTATTAGTAGATTGTAGGTAATTCCCGTATGAACCTTCAGACGAATTCATACCTGTCAGACCGTAAAGCCTTCCACGATAAGGTCTCCTTATTTGAAACAGAACTTTTATTCGGATTTTCGCTGGAATACAGGCGACACAATTTAATATTTATTTGTTTTAATACAGTCGTAAATTTGTTACCGGAGGATCTCACAGTGTAGTAGTTTAAGACCGGCTTCTGTAAGCGGAAGCGGCTAAAATCGATAGCGGCGACGGAAGTTACAACGGGATTAGCGGGATTTAATAGGCTTATCCGGCCCCCCTCAACGGTGCATCTGTCCAAATGATCTTAAGAGTCTGTATTGAGGGGAGCGTTTCGGGATAGAACTTATCTGTCCCCGGTCAATATTAATGGGAGCGGTGACTTGCATCGGGAGAAGGCTAAAAATTTCTCTGGACGAGAGTTATGGAAACTGTACGGCAGAGGCTGGCGTGATGCACGCCCACCGTACACGAGTGAAAATCGAACCGGTGACGATTTTGTTGGGAGGAAAAAATAGAGACAGCGGCCCGCGTAAATCAGCGGACCGAAGTCTGGCTCGAATTTCAATATCGGAACAGACATATGAAAACAGAGCGTGGGCCGCCACTGCCCGTTTCTCTTATTCGTACAATGGACATATTGCTCAACGCTGTGTTGTGGACGTTACCCTTTTTGGTGACAGCGGGGATTAGTCACCTACCCGGGGACTACCGACGTTTCGGAATTTCTATCGTCCGCCGTTGAAGACCGATTCCCGATTTTGGACGTGACATCACCCGAACCTTGGAACTGTATCGATGCTGAGGCCTAGGGTTGAATTAATAAGATCTTCTAGGAGATTTGCAATTCGCGATTGAAGTATTATGCGCGTTCGGTGCCTGAAATGGAAATCGTGTTTCATTTATTTATTGTCGGGCCGCCGAAAGAAATATTACTCTGTTTCTTTCCATCCGCCTGTTATTCAGAATCTTCTGGTTTGGTCCGGGATACTCCGATATCGTTATCTGTTTTAACGTCAAATTGTAACGTAAGAAACGCGACTAATTGGGCATCTAATAGTTCTTCTGGGCTTACATTTGAATACACACTAATGTATTCCCCTATATTTTTTTATTGGCACGTTTCCTGAACAAAAAATCGTCATATTTGCGGTAGAATTTTTCTGTGAAGTACACCAAATTACCATTTAAATATATTTAGTCGATTGTAAATATTAATTACAATTTTTATATTTTGGGAATTTGATGTATCTTGAAATACATCAATAACAAGATTCGACGACTTTCCTGAATGGTTTTACACAAATCGCGATAGAGCAGTTACACGTTTTCATAAAGCTAAATGAAGCGCTTCGATTTAATAAATAAAAAAACTCCAATGAGCCGTCATTCGTACAGTTACTCCGCGAAAAAAAGAAAAACTAGTTTGCTTATTATTTTTTATGTTTCGACTCGAACTGATGGGTCCGAACAGTCGGTTATTAAAATAATCGGCAGGAAATTGTCGGTGAATTACTTTGGGGGCCTCCGATGAGCCGGCACCGGGTTCGCGGTGGCCTTCTTCTCCCATTAGCAGAACAAATTCTCTTCGAGTACCGCAACCCGCGAACACGTCCATTCGCCAATCTTCATACACAAACTCTAATTTCCAATAGAAAACTACCATTACTCCTTATACGTTGGTATCTCTCGCAATCCTTCTCCTACTGGCTATAACGCTGTTTAATTGTAGCCCCTCTGAAGACACTATGTTTAGTTATTACGAATAATCTTATTATTTCTGTTATTATCGACGTCGGCAACTAAATAATTTTAATGTTTTAATTCAATTCTCCGATGAAAAAATCCATTTCACATAAGACCCTTCTCCAGAGCAAAGGAAAAAATTACCATAATAATAACAGAGTAGTTGAGGTACGGACAGGATGCTTTATCCGAAGGCCACGATAATTTACTAACGATGGCAGGCAGCCGAATGAGGTATACGGGACAGAAGATCGCAAAAATAATCACTTCGAACTACTCATGAACCTTTTGAATTGTAATTATTTTATTGCCTTCGCGGAAAATTATGACAATAATGAGAACTATTTCGGAACGATGACTCACCGCTAGTAATCGGGCAGATGTACGCGTGAAATGAGTTTGAAATTCAGGAGCGGGAGCTTCTTAACGTTAAAGGATTCAAACAACAATCGAGATATTAATCACCGTGAGTCAGTGAGTGGAGCGTCCTTTTCCAAACAATAGTCGACCGACTCTTTGCATTGTTGTTTGCTCCTGTATGCACGAATATTATAGCCACACTTCAGACCGGAAGAACGTTCCAGCTAAACAAATTGGTATTGTACGCAACGCAATGTTATACAGCATTGTTTCCACAATTAAAATTAGAACCATTGCATATTGTATTAAATATAATAACCAAAATACAGTTGAACATTCCCAATTTATCAAATTACGGTACATCTTAAAATGAAATGAAAACTGAATCTCAAGTGGCTATGCTATTTTCTTCGAAACAATCTATGCTATTCATTTAACACTATTTTTATTTTCTATCGAGTGGATTCTCTTGTCAAGTTTGCCATTAATTGACATGACTTATAGAAATCATTAACTATGTTAAATTATTCATTTTAAATTGCTCGAGAATTTGGAATTATCTGAATACGGAGTTTCTCTAGCCTGTCGCTCGTTTTGGTCCAAGACCAAACCAGTATTCAACCGTTAATATCCACGGTCGCCCGTTAGTTAGAGCAAAGCAATATTTCACGAGCCGTTTACTTGTTATTGCCCCGCCGTTACTCATCGGTATCGGAGCTTAAGTGGAGGATTAGAGTTTATGGGATGAATCATCGACAATTAGGGACACGTTGTATGGCCACCGTTCATTACGCCGCAACACAACTACTAAGGTTGACCTAAACCGGTACAGCGCCAGGCCAAAGAATAGAGACTAAGAGAATTAATTAAAAATATGAAATAATCATCGTGAAAGATTTCGGTTGCGTTCTGAACAAGTGAGAAACAGCTCCTTTCTACGAATGGAGTCAGTGAAGCATCTTGTGATCATACACTGGTCCTGAAGTTTCAAATGTGCGGTGCGATTCGAAGAACTCAGAAATAATTTAATGGTGAGCTATTAACTGCATTAAACCATCTTAAAAAATGGGAGGAAAAACAGGCCGTTATTGAGGAAGAGATAGGTGATGACATAGATGATCGCGGGTCCTCCTGGTGGCTAACCTGATTTGGTTTGTTCCGATATATTTGTGTTCGGATTTTGGCAATTATTGGGAGTAAATACTCTGATAAAAATGCGCAATATTAGCAATTATTTTATATCTATATTTTTATATATAGGAAAGGAATAAATAGTTGGTGCCGGTAATATTAACTTATATCTTATATCAAATTATTATTTCTCCATTCCTTCCACAATGGTATAATCTTTTTCAAGTTCTCCTTTAGTCACATTCAAGTCGGGGGAGTTCAAGTCTCCCGACATCTCAAAAGGCAAGTAGTAAGCATGGACCAGCTCGGCCCTTGGCCCCGGAGTCACAGAATTCAATTAACCGACCGATAGGCGTCCGTCTAACTAACGCCGATTGATATTTCGCCGCCGATTAGGGTCAGGAATAAAGGACAAGGCGAGAGTCTGGAAATGCCAGCCGGCCGCCCATTTTAGGGCGTAGCGGCACATGCTGTGGACCGTCCCCCATGACAAATCGAGTGGGCGTGCCTCCATCAATAAAAAACGTGTCGCCGATTCATTTCATTTTTGCCCGCCAATTTCTTAACACGGATTTTATTGTCTCCCAGTAGGGCAAATCGCCGCCCGGACGGAGGCGCGCGATTTCACAACAGAACGGATCGTCTTTTTTGTTTAACGGCAAACATTCGACAATAAAACGACGGGTGAATGGTCAACAGGGCGCGGCGTTTAATGTTAACATTATTGTCTTTAATATCAAATACTGTATGGCTTCGTTGCCGTGAAGTACAACCGAGAAGAGATCAAATATCACACCGGATAATCGTCAAACATTTCTCAAATATATTCCAGTCATCAGTACATCTGCATAAATCAGCGCTCTTCGATGTATCCTGTGCTGTAGAAAAAAAATTCCTTGAACATCTCCTATGTTTCCTGGTGATATATGAGAAATAAATACAACTAAGTCTGTAGTAACGTTACAATAATCTCTATTATAGTCCATTTTACAGTAATTGCAAGTATTATATATCGAATTTTATTAGGCAAATAGTCATAGCAACAATTATCCTAGACCTATCTATACCACTAATTACTAAATTGGATATCGATGATTTCAACCTCAGATTATAAATATGATATAGAATAATTGTCGGACTTGTTATCGCTGCCTGATATATTTCATCCACGTATCTTCGCCAGGCCTGGGGTTAATGATTCGGACGAATAAATTCATCTCTCGGAGCAATTATGACGGCCAATCACCGCTATTAGTCCGATCTCCCTGACCTTACTCTTAATGAACCGGGTAATAAATACCCGCAGTGTTCGATATCGTTAGGCGGAGAGGAACATTAAAGTTAATTGATCGGACAGTTAGGATCTAATCTGACTGTGAGAATACAGGGAATAATAAAATTACGTGTGAAGCGAGTAAAAAAAAAGAGATAAGCGCCAAAACATTCTAATGGTTTTTGAGATATAACGGTGCAGAATTTGTATTTTTTTTTCGCATGCAACGATTACTCCCAGCGTTAGTGGGGCCGGTACTCCGAGGGCGGAATACACGCGAGGAATACGAAATGAATGAACTATGATGAAAATCGTGTGTTCCTGATGACTCACGACGGCACCGCCCTTGTCAGCCGCCACATGATTAATACGCCTTGATTAAGGTGTTTGTTACTTAAATGTGTAATTATTACAACAATAAATGTCGCGATATTTTGAGACAGAGCGAGTTAATTGTGCTCCGGAGCTGGGATGTTGAAATCGATATGTTAATAAATTGCCCGTTGTAACTGTGTTAGTGGCGCGCGTTATGGTACGAAACATTCAGGGCGGTGTTTCCACTTATAATGATAGGATAATTTTATTATTTTGCCATTTAAGTCACAGCTGAAATGTCCGTAAAATAAATTAGCTCGTAGCGATGTTTTTCTTTGCTAATTTGATTTTAATGACTTTGAGCCCCAAAATTCATCCAGACCTAACCAGGGGGAATTAAGTTGTTGAAGAAGTATAGGATTAAACAAGCCACTGTTGATCGTTGATCGGAGAGTAGATATGACACAAATGGACCGCATCAATATAGTACAAGGTTACTTTCTCTTGATGCATCGAGAAAACGGGCAAAACATTTCTGTTATATGCACTACTTGCTGAATGCAAAATGGGGTACAATGCATCTTCCGGTATGGTCGCCACCCTTATAAAGCGCTTACATTATTACAGTGAACATTTATCTTCTTCTCCAAAATCAACCTCACTGACTCTTCATGCACTTAAAACCAGAGCAACTTTATACACTTCTTCAAGAAAATAATAAGTGCAGCCGTCCCTTATTCCCCTAAAGACCACACCCTCAAAAACCCAGCGCAGCTAGTTGTAGATAAACCTCTGTGTAATAGACACTAATATTCTTCTCCTTTTCAACAAATATCACTTATAACTCCCGTTGGGCAGGGCATTAAATCTGTGCTGGTCGATAAGCCCTTGTGGGTTAGGATCTATTTCCTAAATTGGAGGAGACGCTACGTCTACGGGATGGAATTGTTTCGCGGCTTAAATACATAATGAATACATTGGAGGTAGGGCTGTCACGGAAGTTGAATGATGGCGTGCCGGCGCCGGCTGTTGGCGTGTTCAAAGACAAATATGTCAACCGGAGTTGAATCCTCCCCGGAGAGTGAAGAGGAGAGAAGTTATGGCCGACTCGGCCTTTATTAGTTGCACGCACTCGGGCCGGTTCAACAGTCTCCCCTTCAAGTGAAGACAGAGTCCTCTCTTCGCCGGATGAGGGAATGCGGAAAGGCACGATGGAATCGCGGACGTTTAAGTTGTGAAAATAATACCGCTTAACTTTAAATGCTCGGATTGTTCGAATACTTCGGTGGCGATTTAGAGAACCCCTCGACATCTGTGTATATAACATACGGACTGCATTAGTACACAAATAATAACTTGCAATCGTTTCTGTTTTCTTTAAAAGCACCCATTTAAATTAATCTAAAGTCACATACATATTCTGTTAGGTCAAATCAGTAACGCCAATTTTTCTGAGTAATTTTTATTCTCATTCGTTTAGCACGATCAATATTTATCATCGGTTTTGCCATCTTTTGTTTCTACTCGCTGATATGGTCTACTACTGGACTGGTTTCGGCTTCTTAAGATTAGTGGGGTACTGATACTGAGGATGGCGAGAAGCTAAACATGGTTTAGCGTATGACGAAATAATTGAGTGTAGTAGGAAGATCGCCAAGCTTAATGGTAATAACGGAACCCGTGATTTGTCTTTGTGGCCCCTTTTTTTTCTCTTATTTTCCCATTTATACTATCCCGATATTTATTCCCTTTTTTTAGTGTGAAATTGCAGACGTTAAAATCCTCGATCCTTGTTACTGCGTGTTTACAGTGTGTCTTTAGTACCATCTGTTATTTTTGGCCTGTGTTGATTGGCAATACAGCTTCCTAATTTGTTCCTAGCCTGCAGATTAACAGGCCGTAAGTAGGTCGCCCGCGTCAGCCTTTTTTGTACGTTATCGCGCCGCGTAAAAAACAAAACGTAATCCTCAATGCAACACGAAATGAAGAGTCCGCCTTTCGTTTTCAGGACCTCTGATTCACTTTCGTCGGACCGCGATAGTCTCACGAGCGTATAACGTATTATTGTTCTCACTATTGTATGAAGGATCATATTAGAACACAATGAGGTCGTTACCGCTAAGAGGTGGAAAGGAATTCCTTATTACGTCGTTAATTGAGGGCGAGATTCATCGCAGAAATCGAAATTTCCACAAATTAAATTATACTTTCAGATCATCTGCCGCTGTTATATATTTGAGGTACATGAATTTTTCAACCAGATTTAATTGTATTAATTAAAATAAACTAGCTATACTGTAAAGACAATATAAACTTGAATAATTATGTTTTCAACAAATATACTTGACTTATCAACCACAACATTAAGGATGGATTAATGAATGGTTCTTTATATGCATCAGGACCGTTCCTAAGCCGAAATATGCACAACAGGATCTCAGAGCATAGCCCGATATTTCAGGCAAATTGGTCCACATTTGATTATTCATGTGGATTGAATCATGTGAGAAACATATTTCAATTTTAAAGTAATCTTATTATTACAGCAGATTTGAAAACTGCTCTTCAATCCAACGATTTATATGCAAATGCGATTGCATTTATAATGCAATCCCGTGCATATTTTACCCACAAATAAAATCGTTTCCCATTTGCGAATTTCAGTCAGAGCCGGGTGGACAGTCGCGATAAAAACGTACATTGTTGGCCGGTTCAACAATGCCGAGCATTGTCAACTAAGCACGATTTCTGGAATGCAGTTGTAGGAGGCATCTTCTTAATATTTGAACGATGTACCATTTGAATTCCGATAAATAACTTCTCCAGACGATTTGACATGTTCTGCCTCCATTTTTTTTTACAGTTTTTAAATGTAAGACATTTTGGCATAAGGCTCTTCGCCTTGGTTTGAAAGAAAGGCGGCGGCGGTGGGAGGGGGTTTGACAATAATGCCGGGAGCGGAACGATCAGTATTCACCGGGCATCTGCCGGCAGATATCTCCCGGGAATTTTAGATTGAGGAGGAAAAAAAAATCTCGCGGCCCATAACTTCCCATTGGGGCGTTCGGTAGCTTCGAAGAAATCACCGGCTAGAAATAGAAGCGAAAGGAGCTAATGTGACTGTGTGAGCTCAATGCTAATTCGAACAATTTACGGCCCCCTCAAGAGATGATTTATAAGCGCGACGAATTTTCGCTTTCGTTCCATATTTGTCAAAGATGTGAGGGAATTTCAGATTTTTATAATTATAAAAATCCTTTTTTTTTATATTTTCGACGAAAATTTTTCATTCCAAATAAATTTATAAGAAATTCAATAAAGTATAAAAAATCAACGTGCGATAAAAATACTAAATATTTTTGAAATATACATTCTTGTTTTAAGTAATATTAAATCAATTTTACATTTAATAGGAGGTACTAGGATAGCAATTAGCGGAAAACAACGGAAATATTGATAGATGACACGAGTTATATTTGTTCCGGCGTATACTTGGGAGTACAGCACTTAAGGCCTTGGAAAGGAACGTACGATAAAATAAATGAAATGATGTGATATATGAATACAGTCAGTTTGGTCTGTGCCTATGGGGTTTCCCTAAAAGGAAGCTCATATTATTAAGCCGGAGTATATGGCGTGCGTGTCGCTATCCGAGCGGGCCCATTAAGCATTCAACCCTGCGAGCAGCCACCACAGTCAAAGTTAGCTAAATACAACGGAATGCCGATGTGTGCTTTCAGGGGGGGGGGGGGTTTACTTTGATTTTATTTTAGGCAATTTACCAACCGCAGCCTCATGAGAATACCGAACACACTTGCACGATGATATATTGTGTTTGAGGGGGCGGCCCCGCGGTGGGGGTGTAGGGCCCTCTTTATATTAAAACACACAGCCATTAATTTCAACAAGCAAATTACACGTTGCCTGCTAATACGAGGCCGAGGGGAATAAATTACAGGCGGCGGTTCTTTTCGTTTGCACAAAACGCTATTTAGGAGTTGACCGCCCGATTGGCGATATTCGAAACGTCTGAATTATGCGACTGTCGGTTGCCTAACTGGTCTCCATACTTCCCGGCGCGGCTTCTTCGGAAGGCAGTCGGTAAACCGAGTGTTTACCGCCGATGATTTACATTGGTGAAATACGGCATTAGAATATCATACTCCATAAATAAAGGCAATGCATTATACCCATCCAATTTTATCATAACTCAGAGATTCAAGTACTTCGAAGAAACCCTCGTTAAGCCGATTACACAAGGACATTAATAAAGACATTATAGGAGCAACTATTTTTGTTGTTGAAATTCTTTGCGAATAGAAAGTTTAGTCTCACTCTCACTCTGAAATCACCGTATATTTTAGGGAAATGATTCACAATCAAAAATGATGTTTTAATTTTCAGACACTGCAATAAACCTCATTTCTACGTAGGACGACTGTATGTCCTACATAGATCAACACTGCAATATGAAGACATTCTTATTTTATTAATTTCCTATAATTCGTGCGTTTATTCATTTTATTTCGAACAGTTACGTTAATTTCTAATTTGTAATTGATATTTTCTCTGGTTTTTATTTTAATTGTGTAAGGTTTGTATTATCGGTAGCAGCATATTTCTCTTATGGAAAACAAAATTACAGACAATTAATCGTATTTAAAGTCAACAGACGTTAATTCTAGTCTTAAGCTAAACAACACTGGGGGGGAGGAGGACAGCCTCATGGGTTAACATGTGTAAATACCTCGTTGTGTTACTGAAAGGTTTAAATGCTAAGGTTATCGGAAATCACGAATATAATGCATCGATATCGCTAAAATGTGACGTCAACAATGTATCTATCACGCGATCCTATTACTCAAAAATTTCCTGCAACCCGAACTTGAGAAGTTTCTACGCTTCTACTATAATTTGAGCGACCGCGTTTTACGGACGAGGGGCTCGGGCGACCTTCGCCGGTCTTCCGGAGTTCGGAGGGCAGGACGAGCCACTTCTTATTTACAGTCTCCGATCTCTCCCTGTATCTCTATCTCCCTCTCTCTCCCTCTCTCACTTCGCCATTGCATCATCGCTCGGCCAGTATTTTAATGGCCGCTACGTGTCGGTCCGCGGCAGTTTAGGTAGGCGTCTAAAAACCCGCGATCCGGGAAGCCCTGGGGCGGGGGGTAACGTCACGAAGCAAGGACGTTCAAGGAGAACCTGCCGCTCGTGCGCCGCCACGTAGGCCGCCGCAGTCTATGACTTCGTACCGAAATCGCGAAACCGGTCGCGAAATCCTGACTCCAATCAATCGCCAAAACAACTTTTCAATCGGGATTGGGATCGTGTATTGCAGCAAGAACGGTTGGGTACTGTATTATTCTCCTCGGCTGGAAGCTACAAAGATGGAGCGGAGGAGGGTACAGTGAAGAAGACTTCTTCATAAGAGGGGAGTAAAAGATAACGAGAATATTTTTTATCCCGAATTAATTCCGAATTACAGTTTTCATCCGGGATATTTTCCACTCATGGGACCTTTTTAAGATGTGAAATATCCTTGAGTTATTTAAATGTGTGCTATCAGGCATTACTACCGGTGTTTCCTTCGCTTACTCTATTCTAATGAGTCTGTACATTAGGTTTCTTCCAGATATCTCCGTGAACATCTAATGTAAATTATAAATGTATGCTTAGGCAATATACGCGTGCGTTAGTAATTTGTTCTCGTATGGCGTACGGGCAGATTTATTTCGGTCGTAACCCCACTGCCGGCCGCTCGGTTTTTACAAAAGAGTTTTCTGAAAGTTTGGCGAATAATTCACCCGGCTGAAGAATGCGTGAAATGGGGTCGAGAACAGTGTTAAGCAAAGTGGGCTGACGCGAGTTTAAGTTGTGTTCGATAGAAGGGGGAAAATGGCGATTGGGAGGGGGTCGGTCAGGAGAGTTATCCCGGGGGAAGCTGTGGGCCGAGCATCACGAAGCACGGCGTTGAGGGAACTCCGCCGGTCACGCTGACGCTGCCACTAACGATCCGATACCGAATACCATATATAACGTATGTGAAATCAGAATCAATGCACATATTTATATAATTATTTGTTCACATAAAACAAAATAAAAGCTTTGTACTGCTGTTATGCGGTATTGTGTATTACGATCATAAAAGTTTTCCTGTTGATCCAAAATTTATTGAAAAAAGTTTATTTCTAGTAATCCACTTAATCGGTGCGATGCACCCAACGAACTAGTAATCAGGGCGCTAGCGAAGCAAATGCACCCAACGAAATTTAGTTAAGTACATATCCGCACCACCCTCAGGGGCGCTAGTTTCACAAAAATCGTTCGTTGAGTGCAGTTGCACCGATAAAGTAGAGCGCCCCCTGAGTTTGGCGCGGAAATGTTTCCAATAAATTTTGGATCAACAGGATAACTTTTATGATCGTAATACACGATACCAGATATATACTCACGACAAACAGACAACCACCACAGTACAAGTGACAGTGACAGTGCAGTAAGGATACCCAAAAACATCCAAAGTGACTAACACCGCTACTGAAAATGGCGAGCAGCCGAAACCGTTTTGGCAAAAGACCAAACCAGCGAGGAGAGACAGAAATACACGAAATCTACGGTATTCCAACCGCTCGTAGACCAAAAAATAAGTATTCTAAACTATATTTGTTAATTGTTCGCCTTATTTTCGCGGGGTTGCCGACAATTCCGAAAGTGTCCATTTTACATTTTAATAAAAACAACCCTTTAGGTCGGCGTAAAGAGAATGAATAAGCCGGTGTCGAGGACTCGGTTAGCGAGGGTTGAGCCGTGCTGCGGTAAGTGTAGTTCTGTTTAATAGAAGGGCAGAAGAGCGCAATTCTAGCCCGGGGTACGGTGGCCGGCGGCCGCCGCAGACGAGCAAGGACGTTCAAGGAGAGCTGGCCCCACGTCCACTCATTATTATACTGAAAACCCGGACAGCTCATCACCCCGCAATTTCAGACCTTCCCCTTCCCCTTCCCCTCCCCACCCCACTCCCCTCATCATTCCCCTCAACCCCTTTCCCTCCTCCTCTTCGCCTCTTTCTTTTCCTCCTTTTTTTCCCTGCCACTTCCTCCTGCCCGCGTTGTTTATCGCGGCTCTCCTCGACCGGCTCCGCTCGGACACGCTCCCACTTGTATCGAACACATTGTTCTTACTTCTTCCTTTGTTCCACGAAAATGCGCTCGTTTCGAAAAACTGAGACCTTCGTTCGTGATTAGGACGATAATTCGCGAAATTATATTGACATAATAACGGGTAATTTATATATATACAAAATTCACAAATAGTTGCAGAGTGATCCGAAATATAATAGTTTAGGAGAGTTATTACAACATTTGGGTCGTATTTCAGTGGGTTGATGCTACAGAAATGTGTGCAATGGGTATTTTTGCAGGACAGTACGCCGATTCCCCGGATATTTTTCTCAAACCTGTTAATTGACGGCTCCTCCCACAGTAATTAGACAAAGCGAACGAGGAACGGGTGCTTTGCCTGATAAAGAAGTAACTCTAATGGCAAGAATGAGCCCGCGAAGTAGAAGATTATTTAATGAAGTTCAGTGGTTCAATTTCAGGAACTAGTCCCCAGGCAGTACTTTCTCAAAACTTTCACAAAAGCCAAGCCACGTATTCTAAAGATACGCGATATATGCAATTAAATAATTATTGCTGCCGATATAACATGCGTCGGTGACTACGGATATTAGGTAACTAACTTACAGTATTCAGCAAGTTAGCCAGAAATTCAAGTGAAATAAAATCAAAAGGATTAAAAAAATTGTATTAGTCCATTAAACCAGGTACGAAGAATAGTTACCAAAGCAAGTGTTTTGGGATACAAGTATCTTCATCAAAGAACAGCGAATTAAGTTTTATTTTAGAGCGTGGAAAGGTTTATAATGCCTTCTCATTGAGCCTATCCATAATGAACCTATCTTACAGTTAAAAGATTGTTTTAAAAAGTCCTGGCCATTCGAATTTAAATAAGTAAACATATTATTTAATGGAGTTTCCTATCTACACACGGAGAGAATTTAGAGAACAGAAAACGCACGATTAAAAAAGTCATAATTTCAATAACACGAACTTTATGTTTGGGTATCGTAATAAATATACGGTTAGAAAAAACTTAAACGAGATAATAAAGTGAGGACGGTGCAACTAATTCTCGAGGACGAGTATACTGCCCAGAGGGGCCCCAATGGCGCTCCCGATCTCCGCCAGATATTATTCCTATTAAACTACTATTAAGCCCCAATCATTCGAACAAATTGCTTTGTTAAACAGTTATATCCGCTCGGACGATTCGGTTGTAATTACACCGATTTTTGTTTCGTTTCGTTTTGCTTTTTATGGTCCATAATTAAAGCCGCGCCGCGGTCTCGTCCGCGGCGGCGGATCTCTTCAGCAATTTCGCCGAGCTATCAGATCAGATGTTTGTTTTCACGGCGTTATCTTCCACGCGGACGGATAAATTAGTTTCTTAATGACCCGATGGGGGCGGTTGGACTGGGGCTCGGTGGTTCGCGGCCGGGAGGCCCGGGGCCGCTTCTATTCCGCCAACTGCTAAATATTTACTGTGGGAACAGGCGACAATCTTCCGCGGGCGGAATACCATTAATTAGGCGGTCCCCTTCACTGGAATGACTTGCAGAAAAAAAAAATTATTACCGAAAATAAGAATTTTTCAGCGAATCAGTCGAAACCGAAATGCCTCCGACTTTAACCGGTCGGTAATCGGAGTAGGGTTGAAAAAAAATGTCGAAAGGTGAAAAAAAAGAAACACGCTGCCACATGAAAAGAATGCCGGTCGAGCAATGGGAAATTACCAATTTCATGTTTATTGGTTTTATTAGTAGAACAGGTAACATTTAGAATAAATGAGAACTAATTGGGGGTCTGGTAGGCGGGATACTTCATGCTATAAATTGGAAAGTGGTATGATTAATACGAGCAGGGTATACCGGGAAGAATTTCTCTATAACACATTATACGTTATTTATGTCGCCATTATGCAAGAAATTCCTACATTATTTGTACCATTGACAAATCGTCTTGTTTTACACGTTACGATATATGGAGGACTCGTGTAGAACACTAATGATGTAATCAGTTCTCCTGACAATATTTGTTTTAAATTTGTAGTCGATTATGAGCTTCGATTTTATTACAACAGTCTTTAAAAACACTGAAATATTTATTCCGGATAATTATAAATACCGATTAATGTTTTATTAGATTATAACTAAAGAAAAATTACGGTCCAACGTTTAATAAACGCATAACTTTGTCTCACATATAAATAATAATGATTATTGGCGGCGTATACATTAACAACTACATTGGAAACGACCGCATATATGTCTTAAACAACGCCGATAATTAAAATCCCCGACGCATTTCAGACTCGGGGGGTTGGCCCGCGTTTCTAACACAATCTGGCAAACATTTTTGGCCGGGGCCCGAAGTTAAAGTAGACGCAATTAGCTGTCAGGGCCAGCGGCCCCGGCATTACTCTTTCGGCCGCCGCGTACTAACGACTTCCCCGCATTTCCGCAACCCTCCCCCTTCCGGGTATCCCCCCTCCCACCCTTCAACCGAAACCGATGGAAATCACGGATAAATTTGAATATAGATAGATTAAACCACCCGCGGCGTCTGGACGGTTTATAAGAGCGCGGCTGAACGGGGAAGAGGAGATGGGATGTGGAAGGAGCGAGAAAGGGAAGTATAAGGGGAGGGGGCAGAGCAGCGAGTGGATCCGCCTCTAAACGCCTCAAGTTCAAGGACTCTGAGAGTTAAGTTCATGTTTATGCATGATCCTCTGCCGGCGGCCCATGTCGGGTTTCGTACAGAGCGCCCCCCCACCCCACCGTCACCCCTACCCCGCCACCTTGGGCACAATCTCGAATTATAACTGGAGTCCACCCCGGGCCCAAACTCCCTCAGCCCGTTTTTACACAGTTGAACGAACTTGTAAATATTTTGAGAGAGGGCTAATAAGCCGGACTCATCCCCCCAGAATAGGCGGGACCCGCTGCCGAAATGAAACGCATTTCCCCTAACCCCCGATAGAAAGTAAGGCCAGTCCCCTTTCGCCCCTCGTTATCGGGAGCCGCGTGTGAATTCCCACGGCAATGAACTCCTGAGAAACCGGCGACAAAATGAATGACCGGGCGAGGGAAGTTATGTTTTCTTCCCCTTCCTCCTCGTCTTATAGTTGTTCCGCCTTTTGTTTGTTAACTCCTATTAGAGCGGACACAAAGTTATAAACCGGAGGAATATTAACACCGGTTCGCTATACCGTCGCCATTTGCACCTCTTCCATTCTGGGCCGGTTTCTGAACTTCGCCTTCAAAGGACAACAACCTTAAGAAAAACTAAAAATTCGGCCGAATCCTGAGCTAAAGAAAAACAAAAGTAAATTTTGAACTTTTAACATCGTTGCGCCCAATGAAAGGGATTAAAACATAAATAGTTACCTCTCGGTGACAGCGAACAATAAAACATTCAAATGAGAACGCACATTAATATGATTCATTTATAGAAGGAACAAAGATTGTTGTTTCTATATGGTTCTCTTCAGTCTCGATTAAATGCATACATAAATGGGAATATCCTCCATTGTAGTTTGGCATTACTTTCCAATGAAACGAAAACTTTCAAATAGAGAAACGGGTCAGATCCCAAGGAATTGTTTTCAGGTTCACGTTTCTGCTTTTACTCGGCTCTGCGTTTAGAGTAGCCGGGGCCCCGTCGGCGCCAAAAAACTGTTTTCGTCAGTCATCAAATTTGCGAACAGCCCACACACACGTATACGGATAACAATTTTTGGCAACATAGTAAATTGGGCAATTTCCGAAGCGTTATTTCGGTACACGTATACACCGGGGTCGACGGCGTTGATGATGATGATGATGCCGGCAATTCCAGCAATTGTAAGAAAATTGCGCGTCGCGGGCACCGAACTTCAACAATTTCCCACAAGACCGCCTACCGCAGGTAGTACATACAACAGCCCCAGCTACACTTCCTTCCTTCCTTCCTTCCTCGCTAATATAAATTGCCTGATTGACGATATTGCCTTGACGGGAATGCGATCGCATACCATCTATTCGGTCCGTATTCAGAACCCGAGTTAATATTACGCCGAGGGTAATGAAATTAAACCGGACCGGGTGAGATAAAGACGAAGGGGGAACGCGAATAACGAAACCCTCTCTTGGGAGGAACACCGCGTATTTATAAGGATAAAGATTCGAGATTAAGAAATATATTAGACCAATAAGAATTTGACCGGTTAGAAAAACCGGTTAGAGAGTGTAACTACTTGTCCGGACTAAAATTTACGGCGGCAATGTTTTCACGAGAGGCATTTTTATGCGACTCGCTCATTCCCAGTTAAATATTCAACCTTTTTTTTGTTTGCGTTTTATGTATCGTCCGTAATAACGGACTCCCGAATTTCCACGTTGGCTCCAACATTTCGTGTGTTGTTCTCATTATAACGGAGATTTCTTAATGATGAAAAATTTCCAGGAAAACATTTCTCCTACACGGTGTCTGAATAACATCGCTGTCTCACTTTTAGTTCGGTATGCACTTGCGAACTGTTGCAAGCCTGGCATAATTTTCAATCTTAGTTATACGTAGGTTCCAAAACTATACGGTTCCTGGTTTTCCAATAGGCTCGTCACACGGTCTTACAGTCGGGTTCTGGGAAGCCATCCGGTCTCGAGACCTTCGTTCCTGAGCTGTGGCACCGTAAATCAACGGCACGCTGCGACATTTACGCGGATATCTCCAAATATATAGCGGCCATTAGGCCGACCCTTAAAAAAAAACTGGCGACGGCGCAAATCTTCTGCAACTCATAATTATCGCTGTTAATTTAACGACGGGAAAAACGTGCGTCGAGAATATTAAACGACCGATAAAAAAAACTCACTGGGACCGGCATCTCCCTTTGTTGTTGGATTATTATAGTTATAATTATTAATTACTTGATGTAATGGCACGGTATCTGTTAGCGCGACATGAGGATATTCGGTTAAATTACTTTCTAAAATTGTATATATACTATTAGACAATTCAATTATATTAATACAGATATATTAACTTGTTTATCCTATAAAAAGGTTGGAGGAATTACCGAGTAATGTTTTTCCTGTTTGGCAATGTAGATTCGTAATACATTATTTCTTTCACGGAATATATGTTTAGTTAATGCCCTATTAACAGAATTCGACAATCACGCTTTTTATTTAAAGATGTCCATTCCGCTTCATTTCATCAGTACATATGGTGGTCTTAAAACATCCATTGGTACGTAAGATCCGTTCTCTCTTCTGAGTGGAAATGTGAAAAAGACAGTACACACACGTTAGTATACAATAACATAAGTTGTACATGGATATTAAAGTTTTTCACAACAGAAATCGATACAGGCGATCGTCGCTGGAAATTCACAGGACCTTTGGGGCCTGTGTAATTACGCCGACTGACTCGAGTGAAACTGAAGAAATGACAGCCATATATCTATGGAAATAAATTACAGGGAATGTATACGAAGTGATTTATTGCGAAGAAGGTTCTCGAAGTTCGGTAAAGCTCAGAACTTTCGGACTGTAAAGGCTGTAAGGGGACTGTAGGGTGGTAGAAACGAAGTGAATTGTTAACAGGACGGGACAGAGCGGGCGGCTGTAAACATTGGCCGGGCATGACAGGAGCGGAACGGGTTTAGAAGAAGGGAGGATGCGGGCCCGGGCCACCAAATCAAGACCGCCTCTCCAATACACTTCTTATAACTAATGGCCGGCTAGATTTGTCTATGTCAAGCGCTAGGAGAGTGACTTTAATGCGCCGGCAGGACGGAATGCGGCCGGCCGGCTTCTTTTGCCGGCGGATCTATCCGCCGCATATTTATGCCGCCCCGTTCGCTATTAGCCAGGGCCTTCTTTCAATTACGGGACATTGTGATACGAGCGGCACAGCCCAGTATTTATCGGGACATTTAAATGGAGAAGGAGGGGGGAATTTAAAACCGTCGGTAGGTGTTGTTGTTAGATAGATGATGATGACGGGGATAACGATGAGAATCAGAAAAATATTGCCTGCCTAGGCTTCTGGTTCGAGATACAGCGACTTTTATGTACCGGGCTCACTTCCTAGTTTGTTCCCTCTCTGGTCTAGCTATACATGTACATACTTTTAGATTAACATGCATGGATTGTATACTGCCTGCATTGTTTCTGCTGTTTTGTTTTCGTTATTCTAATTCCGCTAGTCCTCCTACCGGGCTAAACGAGTGGATGATAGGCCTGTCGGTGATGGTTGGATAAGTTGTTAGGTGAAGCGCAACCGAGCGGGATGATCCCCCGGGTCCGGCGGACGTCTTCTTCACTTCCATCGGCTCCCGAAAATGGCAAGTCCGGTTTCAACAAGACAAACACTCGACAAGAGCCCCCCTGTCCCGCTCCAACTCTCCTCCCTTTGGCGCACTGTCGCGTTCCATTCGTCTCGAAATTTTTCCACTTCACGTTTCAATTGATACCCAGGACCACACGCGTGTTCCCTACCCGAGTTAATGGACCTCCGAGTCGCGATCATCGCGGTCGAGTTTCTTTTTTACCTCCCTTTATGTTCAATTACATTCCCCCCCCCTCACCGCTAAAAATGTATCCCGTACCGAAGAGGAAAATCAGGCCCCGTCTTAATGTTCGCCAATTAAAACCTTATTTTTACACTTAGAGTTGTACCTATTCGGGATAAGATATCTACGCTTTAGTTAAGTTTTAACCTTATGGTTAAAGTATACTTTGATGCTACGAATATTATAGCCTCATAATCTAGCGAATTACTGTTTGAAATTTGATACACATAATGTATAATATATTTTCTTAGAGCGTATTACGCGTATGTATGTCCGCAATGCCGAAGAAGCCCTTTAATTCCTATGTGCAAAATAGATATTGTAATGCTATCAGCTTATATTTTTTGCGCTTGAGAGTTTTTGTTCGATTCGGTCCTCCCTAACGCCAAACAGAGAATTCGTACACTTTTATAGAATATTGATTATTAATAGAAGATGCTGTCTGAACATTTAGAAGGAATTATTTCAGAGATAAGATGCGTGGCGACTTCTCGCCGCGTCTAATCTCTATGGTGGACTTGTAAATCGTAGAAATGATAGGACGGCGGAGGCACGGTGTCAGGGGACGACGGGGAGAATGGACGCGTTACCGGTGGGAATTACGAACGCGAGCAGAGATGGTAATCGCGTTATCTGTGGGCCGGCTTCGGCCGGCGTTTTCGTTCTTCTGTCTGTCTAACCCTCAATTAGGGCACATTACAAGACACGGTCCAACTCCATCGGAAATAATCTCCGCCACTCGGTAACAGTCTTTTATCTCGCGTTTTGTATATGATAACAAAACGAATCCCAGTCCGGGCCGCGGTCCACGACCGGCAGCATCCCGGCGAATTGTGCATCCGACCGCAGCTTACCCTACCGCCCAAACCCACCGCCTTATATTCTATTTTTCATGTTATTTCATATCTGCGTTTCTTAAAAACAGGTCGTTACATCGTAGTTTTAGAAATAGTTCACCTTCCGCAAGTATGGGGAAACAATTATATTTTTGTTTATATTCCCGGTATATGACAAAATGTTATAAAAAAATCTTTCTCTTTGTGAAATGAGACGAACAAAGACACATTTAACACTAATAAAGCCTGTCTGTAGACAACGCGAACGTCTCCACGTGGCGTTATATGAGAAGATTTACATATAATATAATATCTACATATAATAAATTTCCTTAATGAGCTGAGAACTAAATTACGTTAAATTCGTAATTACCATACATTAACTTACTTAGCCGTCACGTAGAATGAACAGATATGTAATGCTATATTGTATTTCTTATAAGAATGCCTCCCCGCCCGTCCTGAAACTGAGTTGGGCTCTAAGTCGCAGTTAATGGCGGCGACTCGTTTCCTGCGAGAGTTGTGAGTCTAATACAATTATCCCGGCAGAATAAACACAGCGGTGGACGTTGGCAACAGGCTAATAATAAATTTAAAACACGATACTTTCTGCGGACGACCCGGCCCCCAAGAGGGGGCATTTATTACGTTTCGCGGACAAAAACACGCTCTCAGGTTGCTCGTTCCTTTCGGGTTTAGTATCGGCACTGAAGAGAACATCAGTTTGGCATGTAACCATAACCGTTAGGGGAATCCGTTCCACTCCACTCTCGGAGTCGTCGATATCCGAAACTAAAAACCGGTATTAAGAATCCGACAAAGTGTTTGTTTATATTCCTAACAGAAGGCTCTTTTGGTGTCCTTGCATTAAACCGACACTCACCGCAGGTTGGTTCGAGTAACGGCAGGAAAACTATTGCCGCGTAGTTTTAACGAGCCAAATCTTGGGGTTGGAGATAAATTACTGCAATTATCGGCGTTGTACGTTGAAGAACACTGAATGCGAAATTCCACCTGTCGGCGGTCGTAATTTATTTTTCGGTTTGCCGTCTGCCATTCGCGGAGAGGTGAATTTTTAAAATTGTTTACCCTTCTGTCTCTAAGCTCCGAAACATAAAATACGCGGTCTAAAAACTAATAATTAACTTTGAGCATTTAAGTGTTGTTACTAATTAAAAAAAATGTATAGAAATAGTGAGTTTAAAATGGTTAAATAGTAGTAAAATAGTGTGGCAGGTGTGTGTTGTTAGAGCATAGCCGAGGATAATGGTACACTCCATTTACGCATTTCTCAATCCATTATTGCTGGAATTTCGAAATACAGTGAAAACTAATCGATTCGTGTCCGATGATCAGCTGGAGGTGAGCAGTAACCAGCTGTTATATTGATGAAACGATTGCTCGATGTTTCCAAAATGGCGAGCATTGTCGTATGAAGATTCGCTTTCGCCCACGCGAAAAAACTTTATTTTACATGTACTTTGTATATAAGATTATAATTCTATGATATTTTACCGACAAATTAAGAAAGAAATTTTGTAAAGAATGCCGTTATCGGTCTTGAAATCCAACGATCTGAGCGAAAGATATCCGTATGAGATTGGAAGTTCGTAAAGGAGTTCTTTTCAAGGCGGGTTGGGACAGAACGCCGTTGATCTACCTTACCAGTGGACGCGTACTCGTCGATAAATAATCACCGCCGAAATACGATGCCCGCCTTTCCGGGACCTAATATCGGTCGGAACAGGTCCGAATTATGTATTCGTAGAGCGGAAAGTCAAACAGGTTTGAGGAAGAGAGGATGGGGCCGAGTAACGGTGCCGGGGACAGATCCCGCGGAACAGGAACCCGCCCGAACTTGATTCCGCCCAGATTAACTGACCTATTAATCAAAACATTTGACAACTTCGGTCACGGAATAATCCCCCGGGGCCGGTTCGATTCCCGAAAAGCCGGCATGTTCCCGCACATGTCAACCGCCGTCTGGACCTCTCCACCGTTCAAATGCCGACATTCTTCGGGAATAAAAGAAAATTGGAACTTCTTTAAACCGGGACTACGAGGTGAGAACACAAGCATCCCGTACATCCAGAACACCGTAACGATTGTCGGTAGAAAATAATGGAGGACTTACAAACCAAAAGAGATACACGTACTAATAGGTAAGCAAGTAGGATTAATTGTATCATCACTCATTGCAAGTACATGTAAGTTTCAAGCATTTAAACACAGCGATTAGTTAGAATTACGAAGGAAACTGAATCTGCGCTACAATGTTTATTGCCTTATGTACAATATTACTTTATAGTAATTTGATATTCGAACATAAATATGACATTCATCAAATCAGGCTAGAAGAAAAGAATTAACTAATTTTGAATACCTGATTTGGTGGTCCGCGAGGTTTTGGAATGCCACGGTTTTTTTCATCTGCCTCGTTTGTTTCGACTGTTGTTACTACTGTTAATAATTCAAAGCAATCTATAATTTTTCGCAGTCCAGTATAAATATATTTCGTAAAACATCATGTGAATACATAAACAGCACAAGAACGGGGCATGAGAATTTCATACACGACATATTTTTTATCAACAAAAAACCACATTTTGTGGGACGTGTTTACGTGCAGACGACCGTACGTTTTAAAACGGTCCAAGCGCGTTTAAACCCCATTAAATTTTGGCTGGTAAAAAATATACCTCCAATTACCTTCAAATGTCGCCAAACTCTCGGGGCATGTTGCCAGTTTCTCGCGGAAGGTAAACCCCCGCTGTGCGGTCCTTTCTTCTGTTACATTCACCCCGAATTCCTTTTCTTAAACGACCGTTTCCAACGCATAAAAGAAAGCAACGGCGGTATAAATAATTTTTAAATAGCCGACGCAGAAACCGGCTAATTAATACGGGAGGATGCTGTAACGTTCCAATTGAGTACGTCGCCAGGAGCCAAAACCGTCGTCTTATCCTCGAGCGTTGCATAATGCAGACCCACTTTGACCGCCGCTGAAAACGAAAAGCCGTTTCGTATGAAGAACTGGTGACTTTCACTAGGGGAACGCAATTTTCAAATCCAACGCAACCGGCTCTGCCTGAAGGCGCCCTGGAAAAGTGAAGTTGAAGTCCCCTCTTAAAAATAGAATCCCAACTTTAATCGGTTAAGATATTATTTCTAGTTAAGCTGCTAATAATTAAGTTATTAGCGTCGAATCGCGAGGTTTTGGAATGCCATCACTCCGGTTTCGGATTTTAGCAATCGCCATTAGCATTCCGCCAGTAATATAACGAAGTACTTGTTTGGCGCCGGCGAAGCAGCCTGTCAAATGTCACTCGAGCTTAAGAAAAATAGGTAGACATCGCAAGGGTGGTGACATTATCCTTTAGAATTCATAATTATAGCATAAATATTAATTCTTAAACCAGAGGCCTCATTAAATTCATTAGAAACTTTAAAAAAAAATAACTTGATTTAATTTATTTAATATCAGTACGTATATATTTAATCCGTACCCTTATATTTTACATTATCCGTATTAGAAACTTATTACAACTATAACCACTAAAGTATTTTTGAACATTTAAGTAAAACATCTCGCTATATGAAACTGTACATGGAGCGTTTTAGGCTTCGGTTTAATCTTGTTCGGTTGAAATAAAATACTGAGCATATCAAGTATCAGATACTATATAGATTCTGATGTAACAATTATACATCAGAAATTATATGTTGCTATTTATATTATTGAAACATTAATTAATTTTTTCAGTTCTAAGTAATTCATGTCGGTTCAGCGTGGAATAAGACGATTCAGTAATCCTGACGATGGAAATGCTAGAGGGGGCCGTTTGAATTTGAACTCAGTTTTTAATTCAGTTCAAAGCCCCCTCACCCGGCATCGTAATAAATTCGAAGAATACTCGAAGCCGGGCCGCAATGGGACTTTGCGCGAGACCTGTAATTTAGTTTTCATAAAGAGATTATTTACAGGGCCGAGCCTTATAGCCTAATTGCCGGCGGGGTCTTCCGACCCCCCTAACCCGCCGGTGACGCATACAAACAGGAAAGGCGTGCCCCGCTCTTATTGTCTCACTTGATAAGTTGCCTTTGGTTGTAAAAACAACAAGAAAACGAGACAGAAACTGGCGCACCCACATTAGGCAGATATTCGTCACTTTCACTTTCTCCCTGAATGAATTTCATTCGAAACACCTCTCGCGCGCTTTTCTACTGGTGGTTTGTAGTATTACTTTACTTTGATGAAGGTGCTTCTTTTTCGCTTGTACCTCTGAAATTCTAGAGGAATGAAATTGAAATAATATTTTTTGACATGGACTCGTGTCGACAAAATATTGTTGAAAAAAATATATACGCTATTTGACTAGGTAATGTAAAGTGCCTACATTGACGCACATTAGACAAATGTTTAAGTAAACAGTTTATTAAATAACGTTTAGCTCAATGAATGCCGTAGAAGTCTAGATTTCAAGTTGAAGCTGTCACAGTAGGATGTCTACCAGCTCATAAAAACAACGTTTCAGCTTATCGTCCGTGTCACGGACCAATGGACATGATGTTGTGGGCTTTGAATTTGTTTTTTATTTTTCCCTCCTCCGTTTACTGAAAGGATATCAACGAAAAAGCGTCGGGTCAAAGCAGTAAAAGGGACGAAGCACTAATTAACTGTGTTTAGGTTGGCCCCCATTCAATGAAAGCCTGTGGGCATCCCCCAGATAAGCGGCCGGCAGGATAACCCCGGGCCATAGCCGGGGGATAATTTCAAAAACAAAAAAGGAACCCTATCTAAACAAGAGGGTTCTAAGAAAAAAAACAACTGGGGCCTAAAGGAGGCTGTTCTGTAGACTAATTAAGCTTTACTAATTGAACTTATCCATGGGAACATCACCCGACCGATCGGACCGTTATGGGCTATGCCCTGACATTCGATCCTTCGTTATTAGCGTTTGTTTCGTCGATCCATTTTCAAACTAACCCAAAAATATTTTTATAATACTTAGTAAAATTGATATTCCAAATACTTTTAAATTTGTTATTCAATTGTATTCTTTTATATATTTCTTTTTTTTAACCTTTTTTTTATTTTTGTACAATCAACTACGTATAGTTATGGGTACAACTGATGAGTGTTTTCTTTTCACATGAATGTCTCGATAAAAGAGACCACCCAATGATGGCACTTTTTCCACACGAGCAGTTTTATATATTTCTAAATTTTATTTTGAAATTTAGACGTTTGAATTTTGTTATTTAGACGTATACATGATTTTTACACAATGATACAAAGTAGTATTGACAAAATATGACAGATTTATTGCATTCAGTTTGTTATATATTAATATCGCTTATCTACTTCCGGATTATTCAGATCATCAGACCTTGAATGGTTGATGTCTTTGGATCGTGGTGCAGCCGGTATTCGAGAAGCTTTGTGGCAGTGCACAGCTGTCGTTCGAGTCCTTGAAGGGACGTACAGTAGTATCAGTATCAACCGGTCGCATATATTTTTTTCAATAATCAATTCGAATAAGCAATCTGTCGCTTTTGTGCTCAAAACCGAATTATATTTGCCAATTCTCCTTATCAGACAGGAATCGCAGGAAACAGTTCTGTGGCCGTCGAAATTTAGCAGTATTTAGATATTTTATGAGTGAACGTTTCAATCGCATACGATCGATAATAACATTGAGCGTTAAGGGTTTCAGAAATTGGTGCATATCGTCGCTATTATTAGACAAACAATCGTTTACCGCGCCTATAACAGGTTGTTAGGTATCTGATGTGAATCAGTGGAATACCGCGCTATTCCCAGGGAGTAGTTGACCCGGGCGGCGACTATAAACGACGTTTATGATTCGAGTTTTGGAGGCCGTTCGGGGTCCAGGAGGGCTCGCTCGGTCTCGTGGTCCCGTTATGCGGGCCGACCTCCCGCTGCCGCCTGCCACCGGCATCACACTAAATATAACTTGCCCCAAACACCGACCTTCATACATACTGCATTCGGAGCTAAATTCGTACACGGTTTTAAATTGTCCGCGTTCGGGCCGGTATAAAACTTGCTTTGGGGGTGTGCGTGCGACGGGGAAACCTTATCGGACGACCGTAAATTAAACCCTCCCCCCCCCATGCCGCCGCGAGCTAGAGAGATGACGCGAATGATAAACCGAGCCGTTTATTTTAATTGTCACTCGGAGAGGTAATGTTGAATTAAGGTAATTTAATTTCTACAGCGGTTGAATTTATGTTTCCCCCCGCCGGTCTCGTCGGGCGGGATGATTGGGCACGTCTGGGTGGAACGCGCCGACGATGCGGCATGCGATTGGAGTCGCGACCGGTCGTAAATATGCCCGATAATAATTGAACTGGAAACTGCTCATATTCCCGTAAATGGGCTAAGTAAACTGGAAAGAGTCGTCAAAAAGATTTATGAAACGTCCCGGGATGTAATAACAGACCAGTTTTATTTACCGAGCCAGTAAATGATTATTTGCCTCTGGAAAGTAACCTTTTGCATATGGATAAACAAATACAAGCTGTATTTTTTTGATTTATTTCATTCTATTTGGCCTGTCTTAAGACCACACATTCGAAAGCTTCAGTGGAGCTTGATCTTCATACATACAGAGGGAACGTTGGGTGCGTCCTATTACTTGTTAATATTATTGTGATTTTAACTTCGGTATGAAATACCCTTTATCTAATGCTACGATTGTTACTACATGGATTGGTTCAATATGGAATTTCCATTGAAATGAATAAAAAATTATCATTTTCTATGTTCTCGAGGAAATAAATGGTGATTTACAGTCCATGTTACTGAAATGAGGCATTAGATTCGATGGGTATCGGCCGGAGTAAATCAGTGGCCGAACCCGGAGGCGATTCAACTAAACTTCACCGTGTTGGGAATAGGCACCTCTCGTGTCTTCGGTCTTGCCCTAAAGGAAACAGAGCCGCGTCAGTCCCTGACCCCGCGCCCGAGTTAATGCACCCATAAACGTGTTACACCGTTACACACTAAGGAATAAATAAGAAGTATAATGCGAGTTTTTAATGTAAGTGCATGCGGTTTTGTATTTCAAGAAAGCGCCGAAGCACTGTACACGGTCTGTTGGAGATTTTGCATTTCTAATAGGTTACAATATATCGTATATTTTCTTCGATATTGTAGTATTGAAATGAACATACAACTATACCAGACTGAGGAATGAATAGGAAATTAAATGTGTTATCGACACTTAAATTAGTTTGCAGCTGTTTTACGAATAAATCAATCTGCGACTCTTATGCATGGAAGTCCATAGTTACTACTAAGAATATAGATGAGCGGCGTAATGTTTTTATTGCAGTGATACTATACACGGAGAAAATTTATAGTAGACCTTGGCTTAAGTCCACATATTTCCTGGGCCTCTTAGATATTTAATTCGTTCGACTAATATAAACCAGGAGGTATACTAACGTCACATCTTCTTATTATTTTATCATTCTTCGGGTCCGCGGCAACCGCCCTAATACACAGACGAAATACAACTGACGACTACGAAGAACCAAAACCGGTCCGACCTAGCCACAAATCGGAGACAGAAAATCGCAAGAGCGACGATGCATGAGCTTCAGACTAACGTAGGTCCATTTGTTCAACAATTGACAATATCTATTTTAAGTTTGACTAGAGAATAATTTGATTTAATCTGGATATCTACAGATATAGTATAGCGATTCGTCGAAATTCCAAGGAGTTATCTGACAGAGGGACAATTTATTGGGGGTCGGTGGGAGGGAACTGGGCTGGGTGGGGGTGGGGCAGTTATCCTTCTCTAAACTAAAGCAGGAGCTCGGAGCGTGAGCCGGCGGTCGAAGAACTCGAGAGCGCCGAGAGCGACACATTCTGCGGGAATATGAATGCGGAACCACTTAGTTTCCCCGCCCCGTACCGTTACGCGACATTTATAAGGCCGGGGCCATTTGTTTCTAATTTTTATAAAGAGACTCTCTCGGATGACACGCATTAGATCTTCTCCCGGAGATAAATCTGGAACGATCGTTGAGTTTTTAAAACTAATAACCTATTTTACGAGCCTTAATTCCATCCATTCCGCCGTTTCCAGAGACAAAGAATTCATCGCTTCTCGTCGTATTAAGGCGGCTGCAAAGCAGAAATTATGGAGTATAAGAAGTCTTAATTTCTTTCCAATAAATAATTCATTGCCCAAATCGGCTTGAGTGTAAGACGAAAGTTCGAAACAACGTTGAAGGATGAAAAGGCTCTCACCGCCGGCTCTCATTCGGGTCATAGACCTTCGCCGCTCTCATTTTCGGCCCCGGACTAGACCGGTTCCGGCCTTCCGCCGTGGTCAGTACGCCAGAATAGGGGAAAGCGAGGTCTTCGTGACGACGATTTAACCTGCAATTAGACGAGTGACAGTAATGGCGACAGACGGTACGGGACCATTCAAATGCCCAGCTGGAGCATAAATACATCGTTTAAAATTACCCTGACAAAAGCACAACCGATATAATGCAACAGCGAAGACTGTTATGTATAATAATCTCAATAAAGTTATTGCTATTTGGTGGAATGACGTGGCTGGAAGACGAAACCCGGTCCGTCATTAGATGAAATCAGCATAAACAGAAAGTCGTTGATGATATTCCGAACTCTAGCGGGCCCACAGTAGGTATAGTAACCTAAATAATGTAATTTCAGAACGTTAACATTGGTTAATGCTCGAAATCGGTATGTGAATATTAAATTTTGATAAGGTTAAACAGGTTCATTCCAAATAAAGAAATTTGTTAAATCATCACGAGATGAGTTTTCCTATCAAAACTATCAGAATGATACTTCGTTAATTGCAAACTCTTAATTCCCTTACTTCTATTCTGATATATTTACCTAGTAGAGTATCCTCAAAATTCTACATATAGAGAGTTTAATTGGAATTTATGCCGCCTGTAAATGTACAGAATCTATTCGGTTACGGTCACAGAGCGGATTTTGCCGGAGGTATTGATATAAAGTTTGATCAGAATGGCGATAACGGCCAGTGGAGCAAGAGCCGTTTCGTTATCTTTAAACGAGGCAATTCATTTGTTATTGGGACGAGCCGGATGAATGCAACCGCGTTCTTCTCAGTCAGAGCCGTGAGGCGTTGCGAACAATCGCCACCATTTCTGTCTGGAGCCCGGTTCGAATCTGTCGCAGCGCTGCTCGGTCGTTTCGCTCCTGTCGGTTGCGACACCTGCGGTAAAAGTCACGAGCTGTGTCTGTAATCCATTGAGGCGAGTCTCAAAATTGCGCCGCACTCAAAAATTGTTGTTGAAACGGCTTCGGGACGATTTGGCGCCCGATTACGGGCCGGGTATTGAACGGGGGCGCTCGAATCTCAGAGCGTTTAGCGTCCGATTTCGATAACAGTTGACGCTCTTCGCGTATCCGGGCTCGGGGTCTGGCGGCCCCCTAGAAAATTGCGGCGACAGGGGGCCCGACCCCCCCTCCGTCTGACGAAATCGACGAATGTTGAAACCCGATAGATTGTGTTTATTTCCAGCGACGGTTTGAAATATTTAACTCGAAAATGGTAATTTCCTCGCGTGCCGAATCGCTCCGATTCAATCGTGAACGTCCGTTTTATTTTAGCTCATTCCCCGGCGGAATGTCCGCTCTTACCGTGCTGTGTCGAAACCTACGCGCTTCCAACGCTCCCTCAGTTCCGCACGCTAGCGAACTTTAAATTCCTAACCTTATTATATGTAGTCGTTTAACTACACGTCGACTCCACGTGAGACGATAGATTTACGCCTCCGATATGTGAAAACGAGACTATTTTAAGTCGAAATTTAAACTAATAAACCGACACAGAATGAAATACATAAATAGTGGCTTTTGCAGAAATAGTATCGGCGAGAAAAATGATAATGCATGTGTAATGCACCGGGCAGTGTTGCATTAAAATGACTCCAATTATCATAATTCCTGGTAAATTATCATAGTTATACCTGAACAGCCCTTTCGTGCAACGGCCGAGAAGGTTCATGTTGTCTATATTGTTAGCGCGGAACATTCCTAAGTAGCATGAGGGTCAAGAAGAGAGCATTCCCTCCCTCCCTCCCCCACCTCGTGGTCTAAAAGGGAGAGAGCCTCTGTGTGTGTGTGTGTGTGTGTGTGTGTGTGTGCACGACTTAGTGCGCTTGCATTTGACTTGCAAATGTCGCAGAGTACTGTGGCGGGTACCTCCCACCGCCACTCTGGACAATAGTCGCCAACAGGGGCACACTTCGGCTTAAATCTATATAAATAAATAGCTCTGGGAGAGGCCGCTCTTGCTTTTGCTCTTGCTCTTGTCCGAAATCGCGGCCCAGACACATTTTCCAGACCGCCTCAATCCGTGTCGACTCCGAGGGAGATTTGTGACCGACGATAAACAAGATGGCTTTGTATCCGAGTCCGAGACTGGGAACTATGGCGTGACCCTCCTCGCTCTGTTGGGCAATATCCACTGCCTACGACCCTCCCGTTTCTTTTTTCATTAATTCGTTTCCGTCCAAAGTTGTACTATCGGTTTGAATCTATTTTACTGCAAGTACCTATGTAGAATAAAACCAATCAGTTATAATTCCCTCGTTAGGCTGATGTGTAAGTTGATTCGGCCTGTGTGGATGGGAAATAGCCACAGATTGACAAACTGACAAAACGCGCTCTATAAAGATTTATAAGATAATTAATGTAGGATTAATTGTGAAAACGTGATTAAAAAGTCTCGCGTAGTTCTCGTTTGACCACTGTAATGATTTTAATGCTACTTAAAGACGTGGTAAGATTGGTCCTAGGGAAGGGAGCCTGATTTAGACACTTTTATGTTAATTTTCAATTTAGTGCGGAACATATACGTGTTTGTAAATTTCGGAAGGGGCTATGATAGGGGTCCATTTTTGTTTATCGAATTCAAAGTTATGAGAAATAAAACAGGAATACTCGTGTCAGTGGGGATATGCATCAGGGGATGATGAAAAAAGACAAAGCCAACTCCCGGCTGGTATCGAACGAGTGATTCGTAGCCTTCCAATATTGAGTGTGCCATTTAAATTGTCAAGGCCGAAATCGCCATCTGAAATGTCGGATCGCGACATCCGACTTTGAGTCGTCCCCGGGCGAGGAAGCGACCTCAATTCGTTATGCCGATTAATTCAATTAACGTTAGGAAACGTCGAACAATTATTTTGACTAGGGGCCATAATTGGGTCTGGGACGTATAGCAGCCGCCGAGACGACGTATTTAGTCCTGTCCAAATGCGAGCATCCTCCTTCCTTCTGTCTTCCAGAAACCGGGCACAACGGCCAACTCCGGCTGTAATTTCAGATCGAAGAAGAAACCGGATATGATATCGAACATTGAGAGGTGACTGAACTCGGGGCGGAGAAATTTTCGCGAGTCCGCAAGCGAAAAAAAAACGAGGAAACGAAATGAGGCTACAATTAATGTTAGCTGCGGTGAGCATCTAGCATCTCCCATTCCCCCCTCTGTAAGAGATATCTCCACAGATTCAGATAACGGCAGGAGGTCGTGAAACGTTTGATAAATGGCCGGTTGTTAACATTGAATACGGCCCAACCCCGACGGCCATCGCACGTACTTTGCGCGTATATTCCAGATATTATCGTGTGTAAACGGCTCACCCCATCGGAACCGGGCTTATAACTCGGCCTGAGATACTTTTTTCCGGTCACACATCGGCAAGGTTATCGCCGAAATGTCGTTTCCGTTCCGTAATTACATTTTTTTGGATCCTATCAATCGCAAAATAAATCTACTCGCATTTATACAACGTATAATATTTTCTCAAATCGTCTTAATTAAGCAAGTAATCGGCGGGCCGTTCATCGGACATTTATGAAATATTAATGCCGCATAGCATGTACCGTTATAAGGAATTTCCGGATAAATACTGGGTCTGTTTATGTAGTCGATCATTTATGGGTATATATAATTATACGGGAAATATTAGAGTATGTTAATCTTATTCTAGAACGTATTAGAGGTTAGCAGAGTAGCTGTGTTTTGCCCTGTTAGAATAAACGCTTTATTTACATAAGCGATATGATGGATTTAATGCTGTTATCTTCGGAGATGGGAATTATTGAATGTTCAATCGGCAAAGGGGGAAAAGCGGTATCGCTAGTGGACGGTTTAAAATTGCTCGGCCTCGGCATCTGGCTGTTTTCTAGGCGGGCGGAGGGACAGAGCGCGTGAGCAAAGCCCAACTGTTCCTTCCTTTCCGCGAGCTCTGCGCTGCAAATTTCCAGACGGCCGTCCGACGGGAGGAGTGTGACCGCCGTCGGGGCACGTACCGCCGCGCTGCTCGCTCCCACCGACGCCTCCGCGGGGCGTAATTTATTTTCACACCTCTTAACGACTCGAAACCGAACTGCAATAGATACGGCCGCGCATTCCGCACGCACCCCGGGGGCCGAATACCCGGCCGGCCGATAAGATAGCGCGTCGTCGGCGGGGTTGGTGAACTTAGTCGGAAGCGAAGGAAAATCACGCGCCCCCGGGCCGAACACTTCCGAATCGCCAACGCGCACAACTCTCACGTACGGATGGGACGCCGTAAAACATTCCCGGACTCCGCTTCCGCGGTGTTCATCTATTCCTCCAATGCCGTACCATGTGTGCTGCAAATCCTTTCGTACCTCTCTTGCTTGACACTGTTAAGTTCAGTTTTAAAACTGTTTTAGTTTTTTGCTACTAAAATTTGAAAAACATTGTAGTATCATGCGAATACGTTTTCAGTGCACTGACAGCGTTTTGTTAAAATTAAAATGATGTTCGAACGATGACAAGAAAGCACCTACTAGATTACGGGAATCTATTTTTCAAAATTATGCGATCACCCGCAATGTTCCACATCTAGATTGATATACTGTTGAATATATTCCCCTCGGACTCCTTGTTTTGTTGTTGTGGACCTACCTCGGCGTATTTTACAGCTTGTCCACCTGCTCGCGCCAAATCAACAGAGGTTATAATCCCCGAGCCTCTTCCAGCTTTGGCGGAGATAGGCCGCCGATCGCAGATAAGGCACCGGAATAGACTACCCAAAAATTATTTCGGCGAAAAAAGCCCGTTCTCTTTTTAACGCTTTGTTGAAGAGAGTTAGTAGTGGTGTGCGGCGAGTATCATAAGGTGCAGAATGTGGAGGAACGAGTCGCCGGATCGAGATGAGCGAGGGAAAGAGAGGGAGCGAGGGAGGGAGAGGAGGGAGAGAGGGAAACGGAGAAACCGGATCTGCGAGTGGACTCCGGGCCGCGCTCCTCGCTCATACTCAAATAGCTCGCCACCACCCGATCCGGGATTAACCACCCACTCTACCTACGAACAGTCTTACACCCAACCCCTCTTTAACTATCCTCTCCCTTCTTAACCTTGTTTATTTTAAAATATCTTTCCTCGAAGGTTCTTTTTCTTATAATTATGTCTCGATCGTGAAGGAACATCGCCAAAACTTAATTATTGATACAACTTAAATCTGGTATAATAAATTATATCTGTCGTAATTAAGATAATAGAAAAACCATTCCGGGTAGACGCACAGCCGTTATAGTCGAGCTTACTCTTTCTTAGTAGAAGTTGCGGCATTGTAAATCACAATATAAACGCCTCCTAATACATAACAAGAAGGAACCCCAAGTAGGAAGAGCAATATAGGGGGTTGGACTAATCCCTGAGCCCACCTAATTACCGACTCCAGCACACGGACTTGTTTGCAAACTTAATTAGCAAGTTCAGTGGGTTTGTCCCAACATAACTGTACAGTTAGAAATGGCGAGTGACTCGCGCGGTACATTTACTATCCACTTTTACTCTCTAAGCTCAGTTATATGCCATATCGGAAACGGCAACATTATATGGTTTGAGAATATGACGGAAGTTTAATTTAATAAATAGGTTCGCAAAAATATTTGTATTTCGTGGAATTTTCGTAACATAAGGAACAACTCTTTACAAGATATTTATTATCATATTAATTGTATCAGTTATTCGGGCAGAATGAATCAGCACAACCCAAGCCCATGAAAGACCAAAATGGCTGGCGGAAATTGAGCATGCCGAAGATCGCTATGTCCGCCTGTCTTACAATAGAAGTTACCAACAACAATCATGTACTTGAAGCCACTGCGAAAATCCTACGAACGCCGCGAAGGCCCAATACGTTCTCCTACTTCGTTTAACCCTAGAATTACATGTTTCTAATGTTACCATATTTCCAGTACTTATAATTTCGATTGTAAGCCCGAAAATGTACGAAATATGTAACTTACGAACTGTTGGAGATTTTGTTCATCGGTAGATAATTAAAAAATTCCTCGATAATTTCTTGAAATTTCAAATCCGAAAAATCGGTATTTCGGATTATCCGTCGGATTTGTTGTAATTTGTTCCGAGATAAGCTCGGAAGTGGTCATATAATAAGAAAACAAATTATAAAACCGTTAACCACAAGCGTTATTCGCACTTTAATTTTATGGCAAGGATCGATAGAATAACCATTCGAGAAAAGACCAGAAGGCAATTAGTATTATGAATTCGCATCGTTTTCAGCAACATCGTTTATATATATTATCTAAAATGGTATAGTTCGAAAACCAGGTTTGCCGGGTTATACCGATCGGGGAACGATCAATCGTCCCTGTAAGGAAGGGACTATGCGGGGTCACGAAGTTGTCGGGCCGCGCGTTCTGCGGGCCGGTTGTCCGAGATGCCGATTTTCAAGTTTTCAATTAGAGCCGGGCCGAGGGCCGAAATTTGACGGGCCCGCCGTATTAATTTAACGAGGTTGCACCCGGCGCGATTATCGAGGGGAGGCCGGGTTAGGGCCGTTTTCGAACCGAAAAGTGGCGCCAATTAGCGGGAAAGGTTGTGATTATTAGAGGAGTGAGGATGAGGAGGAGAGGATTGTGGGCCCGTGCCCAACCGAGTATTATCGGGTAATTGAATTTGGGGACGGACGGGATGTTGTGTCGGTTGTCGTCGATGGCGGGGTGGGAGGGCGTCGGGTGACGTCACCGGCAAGGCCGAGTCAATGCCGTCCACCGGCCGGAGCGTCATCGTCCGACATTTCCCCCCCGAGCACGAGAATTACCACCGGGCACCTGGAATGCGCTCGCGCTTCTCGCCACTTCCGAGAATGCCGCCTTCGGAATTCGGAAAGCTTCGGCCGGGAGGCGCCCGCTTCCCCGGGGACCCGAGGCCGCTCAAAAGAGTATCTCTCTTAAACGGTTAGATGGCACTTAATTGGATGAGCCGCACTTCCGCCTTCCTTACTGATTAACGGCGGTATTTTCACCTCAAGACAGGTCTAATATAATATGCAGATTATGTTCGAGATGTATTTTATATTATGACGCTGGAAACAAATGATGACTACTAAAGGAACTAAACCGAGAAAAGGATCGGGTTGGAAAAATTTCTATATTCTTCCGGCAAACCGTATAAAGCGTCTGGAAAAGACGTACCGGCCGTGCAATCGTAATTAACAATCTATATTTTATCAATTGTTGGAGTGGAAATTCGATCGACGTAGATTATAACGATAAAGTATTAAACTGTCGACATTTTCATTGGGAAATGGGGCGTCAAAAACGGGCTGACGTGAATTCAATGGAGCGTTAACAGTTATGTCGCTTTACCGGTCGGTCTCTCGTAGGGTGGGGGAGGGGGGGAACTGGCACTGGCCACCCTCCAAACAATATAATATTACATAGAGTCCAAATGCGCTCTTATTCCCATCGACGAGAATCATGGAGTCACGCGACCCTCTATGCAGTGATGGGCCTCTATTATTATACACCTTGGGTAAACAGCGTTGATCCTATTTCGGTAAAATATCGAGAGCCCGCGCCCGATCGGCCCGTAACTGAACGTCGAAGAAACCGTTAATATGGCCACTATAAAATAGAACTTGAAGTCACGATTTTTTTTTTAATGGCCGTCTCTAGCCAGCTTAATGCCCGTCAGTTCACGACTCCTTCGATCTTCAAAATGTTTATTTACAATATAACCGTGAATATTCCTTATAATTATACGAGATACAATTTCGTGTGTGATGAGCTGGATCGTCGCTCTGACCTGGACGGATTGAGTATTATTATGAGTTATTCAATCGTTTCGACTTATCTCTTAAACAGTATTCATAAGTCATTATCGATATACGCTCGTTGCCAAACTAATGGAATAAAATTGGAATTAAAAAAAAATCAACAGCGACATCAATTTATCGCCCCCTGATTAAAAATGATGACGCAGTTAATAGACAAGAATGTCATTTTGAATCAGTCAACTAATAACATAGATATTTATCGGGCATATTTCAATTGTCTCTAAATAGGCTCATTCTTCATATTCGACTAATGCGTTAATTATCGACCATAAATTAATTCTACGGACGATTTAAACGGTCGGTTATCTGCTGGCGATATTAGCTAGTTATGAACTGGATTTCATTAATTTCTATTCTGTCTTTAATTAGTAAAAAATCTCTCTTCTGTTGAATACGAACACAAGAAAAGGGAAATCGAAATCATTTCGTGATGCCCGGCAACAGAAGGGCTTTGTAAAATTCGACGTAATGACCGGAATTACAATTTAATAATAGCAGTGCAGTAGCATTACAACCTACAAGTCGGCTACTGCTGACAATGTTTCGGTATAATCTTCTCTGAGAACGGAGGCAGATAGTTATTATAGAAGGGGGTCCCCGGCGGTCATATTATAACCTGTAACAATTTCTGGACTCCTCTCCCTTGTTTGGTCGCGGATTGAACCGGTTGGTTACAGTCGCTCAGTTTTTACGGCAATGTTCGATGGGGTTTTGGGTCTATCGGAAAAAAAACTTGTTTTTGTTTATTTAAAATATTAAATCAGCGAAGGTATCGATATGGGGAGAGGATATTTTATGATTTTGGATGTCCGGAACATTATGATTGAAACTTCGCCCCCAGTAATAGAAAGCATAAGTAGTTTATTAATATTTGTTGAGTGCAGTCAGCAATTACTTCACTAAATAATTAACAACTTCATTATTAATCAAATTCAAAGTCAGATCAGCTGGAAACGAAGGTCTTTGGGGCATTTCAGAGTGCCCGATATTTCTGTGGCTTCTAGGGGCAGGACAACTGCTTGAGTAAATGCTTACATTATTACTATATTCTTCGCGTTATTTAGGTCGATTTTCATTCCACTCATTACGAATTATTGATACGAATTTTCTTAAAATTTTTACTCAATAAATCGGTATATATTAGGGGAATCCCCACATTACAGTCTGGCGTGATATCCTCAACGTCTTCTCGGAAATATCGGCGGTGTAATCGGTTCCAGAAGTTGATGAACCCTCGAGTCAAATCAGAATTAATGTGGGGTGAATAAACTATATTTTTGAGTATATTTTTAATATATCCATTATTCTACCAAGAATGTCAATATTAAAGTGTATTTGTAAATACATTATGTAAATACACTTCAATAAACTCGAGAGTCTCGTAAATCTTCAGCTCGGATGTCGCAGCGTGAATTGTTTTCTTATCCCCGGATAGTGTTACTAACGACTTCACAGTGTGGTCTGTCCCCTGCTTTGTTCTGTCGGTTGTACCTTTTCGAGGGAGGAATGGAGGTGACCGGCCTGAATCCGCGATAGTGTTGAACCCGGTGAATCATCCTCGGTTGCAACGCGTTTACCTTGAAGCCCGCCCCCCCCCTCTACCCGTCCGTCCCCCTTGTCTACAACAACTGCTCCTCAGGAAAAAATTCTACCGCGTCGTCCAGGACTCCTAAAACGGGCCGGTGCGGAGTCCTCCTTTTTTCCTAGAACAGTCTCATGCCGGGCTACGTGGGGCACGCACGCCCCGCCGGAATTGGACGCTTTCGTAAAATATTCACCGGCTGAAAATAGCCGGACGGGTATGAAAAAGAGAAAAAAATCACGTTAGGGAGAATACTTCTGAGCCACAAGCCGTGTTATGAAAGCTGATATTTTCATTTATGGCCACCCATTTTATGTAAACTTCTGTACGCGACTCGTGTACAGGCAGTAGGCGTTTTTTAATCTTCATTGAGGTTGAAGTGAAATTAGACCGGTTAAATACTTCGGAAAATACTTTTAATAACCTTAATCGTGCTAATTGAATTTGTTCGACTGACGGTTCCGGGAGATAGGTATTAGACACTAATACATACAATAGTTTCCTTTAAAAATATTTCATTACTGAATTAACATTTAACAATAATTTAATTTCACTATTTTAATGGTGCCTAATTCTTGTTGAATAAATGACTTGTATTATAGAAACACCGAAAATTTTTAGTTTAGTTTAAGAAAGCGCGTTCTTCTAAGATACAATTTAATTTCTACTGCCGAATAAATATACAGTGAAGGGGTAAATCCATTGTCAAACTGTATAACTGCAGGATAAAATCTGGAGTCGATGAGAATATTGGAATAATTTCAGTGTATCAGTTATGTAACCCGATGCACACAGTAGTGAACAAACTGAATGAAGCCTAATAAATAGGCAAGGGGGGATTTAAGTGGGCCCTATTGTGTTCTAAAATTAAGTACACTTGGCCAGATGCCTGAACTGAAATTTATGCAGGAATAAACGAACTGAGCACGAGTTTCGAGGGCTAACTTGAACTTTATAAAATTCGACTCATCATATTACTAACCCCTTCGGTGATCAACGTGTATCACACCGATAGATAAAGGATATGTGACCTAGCGTTTTAGTGAACTACACTAGAGTTATGAAAGTAGAAAAAGATTGGTCAGTATAAGTCTATTACACTAATGCATGAAATGTGTAATTAACAATTAAAATATTAGCCCTACGAGGAAATGTGGGTTTTAATTGTACCTGTATTTATACAATACAGTTAATGTATACTAAATAGATAAAATTGTTGATTTATATTACTCGGACAACGTCATTTCATCATTCTCCCGATTGAACAATCAATGCTTTAAATGAAATAAGAAGAAATGTGTTAATTAATCATCAGAATACATGATCAGCATGTACTCGCTCTTTGTCCTATCAATCTACTCTCAAAGATTCCCGGTGTCGAATAGTCGTTTTCTACAAATAAAAATTACTATCTGACATTGGATATATCCGTCGAATTGATCACTACTTTAAATAAACGTATCGAGGAAAATGTTGTTTGACCGCGTCCCGGCCTTGAGTGATTTTATACGGCACGATTAATTGAGGGAATGCAGTGACCTCAACAGTGACGCCTCAATGGGGATAACGACAACACGCCGCGGTGAAACAGCATCGATACATAAATTACATAAGGTGACTGTGTAATTCCATGAGTCAATACATTAGTTATCGCCGTGTAATTGTTTGCGATGACAGTTACGTCTCCGTTGAGGCGCAGGATATCTTCGTCGCTTCAACAGCCAATTCTAGCAGTCGGCGACGATTAACGATAACAAAGGACTTGAGAGTTCGAGATAAAAGAAACTATTGACTCTACTGTGTTTCTTTTATCCTGGCTTTCCGCCAACGTCCTTATGGATACGTTTCATTGTCAATGTTGCTTATACTTCAAATAATATATCTATATATATAGTATCTATATGAAACAAGTAGGATATTAATACAGTGTCGGCATCAAAATCATTGTTACAAATATTGTTTTTAATAAAAGTAGAATTTCAATCCCTAAGAATGTTATTACATCGGTACTTTCCGTTTTCTAATAAATTTCTTAGGAAATAATATGAGAATGCATAGTCCAATATTTTAACATTTTCTGAACCAATTTTCTATCCTTTTGATAGAATTGTTTATCACTTTTCTAGTTTAATACTATTAATATAAGAGCAACGGCATTCAATGTTTTACATGATGCATTTTACAAATATTTGATGACTGCCGGCCGTCATAGTAGTATGAAGTCCGCGTATCTACACCGATTTTAAAAAGTGGTTTTCGTTTCAGTGTCCGCGCAAAAGCTACTCTCGGCAAGAGAATAAAACGTACTTAATTGCTGCTCAATTTATTTAAATAAATATACCGTAGACTTCGTGTGTTTCTGTTTCCTTGTTTTTGGGCATCCTCACTGCACTGTCACTGTTACTTGTATGTACTGTGTTGGTTGTCTGTTTGTCGTATATATATATATATATGTGTGTGTGTGTGTGTGTGTGTGTGTGTGTGTGTGTGTGTCTTATTATTTTGTTTTTGGGGGATGTTGTTTGTCTTATTAGGGTTGGGAGGGATTTTGTTAATCGGCTTCAGTCTTCGTCGGATTATCGGTCAAATATATATTTAATGACGCTACTAGTCACAACTATTAGGTTCTGATTTCCAAATATATGACAGGAAACCTATCTGGTATTGCGTATGTAGGATCATAAAAGTTGATTTATTGCATATTTATTGAAAAAAGTTTATTTTTAGTAATCTAGTAAATCGGTCCAAGTGTGAACTTAGTTAAGTACATTTCCGCACCACCCTCAGGGGGCGTTAGTTCAGCGGTGCAAGTGGATCCAACGAACTTTAGTTAAGTACATTTCCGCACCACCCTCAGGGGGCGCTAGTTTATCGGTGCGAGTGGACCCAACGAACTTTAGTTAAGTACATTTCCGCACCACCCTGAGGGGCGTAGTCATCGGTGCAAGGGAACCAATGAACTTATAGTTAAGTACATTTCCGCACCACCCTCAGGGGCGCTAGTTTAGCGGTGCAAGTGGATCCAACGAACTTTAGTTAAGTACATTTCCGCACCACCCTCAGGGGGCGCTAATTTATTGATGCAAGTGGACCCAACGAACTTTAGTTAAGTACATTTCCGCACCACCCTCAGGGGGCGCTAGTTCAGCGGTGCAAGTGGATCCAACGAACTTTAGTTAAGTACATTTCCGCACCACCCTCAGGGGGCGCTAGTTTATTGATGCAAGTGAACCCAACGAACTTTAGTTAAGTACATTTCCGCACCACCCTCAGGGGGCGCTAGTTTATCGGCGCAAGTGGACCCAACGAACTTTAGTTAAGTACATTTCCACACCACACTCAGGCGCGCTAGTTTCACCAAAATCGATCGTTGAGTGCAGTTGCACCGATAAAATAGCGCCCCCCTGAGCGGAAATGTTTTCAATAAATGTTGGGATAAGTTTCAAACAATTTTGGAATAAATTTCCTACTTTTTAAAACAAACAGGAAAACGTTTATCACACAATACAACATACATATAAAAACACGAAAAACAGACAACCAACACAGTACAAGTGACAGTGAGAGTGCAGTGAGGGTGCCCAATAAACATCCAAAGTGCCTAACACTGTGGATGTATGACACCGCCACTGAAGATGGCGAGCATCCGAAACCGGTCTAGCAAAAGACTAAACCTGCGAGAGGAGACAGAAACGCACGACATATACATACATATACATATTCATATGGTATTCCAACCCCTCGCAGACCACAAAACAGGTACTGTAAACTAAGTAGATATAATAATTGAAAATTACAATTGAAGAAAAATTCGCTTCATCCCGCTATAATCACTAAACAATTTCCAATCATTTTTAATCAGCTAAATTAATTAAGTAATGTTAATATATAATACAACTCAGAGTATAGGTACAGGGTTACAATACATATGGATGAAAAGAAACCAGGGACGTGCTATTTACCGAATTAGCGATGTACCACAATGACTAAGTCAGGTCGATTCGTGAAAGTAAGTGTTATCGGATGTCTTGCATCAGGCCCAAATAACAGGTTGCACAGGATGGCCCATTATGTTTTTTTTCTCTTCAGTTCCCTCCGACCAATTTACAGTCAAGAATTGACGACGGGCGATCGTCATCGGAGGAGGGAGGCGGCCGGGAACATTAGAAACCGAATTGTAGAAATGAAATATCCGAACGAGGGTTAAATTGAATTGAATCTGTGCTCGAGGGAGAATCCGCGTCGACGGCGACTCTTCAGTGAGTCACCGCCAACCTTGCCGCGGTTGGCCAAGCGCAAGATGGCTTTTGGGAGCCACTCACAGAAATAAGAACACTTTATATTACCACTTTACGGCTCGCTCACCTATCATGACGTGTTTCCTCCACCAACTCCATAGGGAGACATACTCTTGTTGATTACACCAGTATGTAATACAAACTAATATTTCGGCAGTACAGGCGTACGGTAGTAATGATGTTCGGCGTCCACCTCGGAGGTCATCCTATATCCCAGCCTATATCGTCGTCAAATGCACTCCGTTAGTTTGTAAGATGAGATATTTACGCGTGACGAAGCATCCTGTCGGCGGCATCACTGACCTGTTTCCGTTAACTGGGGCGTGTTTGGTTCGTTACAAACGGAATGCTACTGATTTCGACCAGTGACTTGAAAGCCACCCAGAAAGAGATACGTTTATCGGCTTACAAAATAAAACAGAATTTTTTTATCTTTTATTTATACTTCAACTTTATACTAGAGTTATTTTGTAATTTGTATTTTATTACATATAAATTTTGAAATATTGAGTTGAGGTTGTCAGTACTCCCGTGAAAATGTTGCAAAAAGTGCCCCCACACTAATTAACACAAATTAGTACATGTTAACATAATTTTTAAATCAATTTTAAATGTAGTAAATTCTACAATATCGCTTTACTTAATATTTATCTGAAGTAAAGCAAGATCAACAGGCGGCTGGGATTCGGCCAACCCTAGTTTTCGGAAATATTCCGATCTGAAAGTTTCAGATGGTGAGTTTCTGACTGTAGGTGATGTTAATTGAGACGATGGGGAGGAAGGGGGTGGTAGGTAGGCCCAGTAGAGGGTGGCGTCCACTTAGTGTGTTTACCTGGGGTTGATTAAACCAGGCCGCCGCCTTCCCGGCTCACAATACCTCTCCACGGCCTCTCCAAAAACCACTCCAACCGCTTAAAACTCCGCCGCGCTCCCGTCCATTGTTGTTTCTACAGCCTCGGCGGGCCCTCTCGGCCGGCGAGTCAAAGCAAAAAAAGCCTGCAAGTCTACTTGCCGCGGCCGAAAACAGGTTTTGTGCCGGGAAAACGAAAAATGAAATTCTCGTTAATCTTTCCGTTATTAATAACAATATAATAGGCTCCGACCGTGCCCTTTGGACGTTAATACTGGAAAAAGAACGGGCAAAAGTATCTCCCAACGGGATTTAATACCCCATCCGGAGTACTAATGGAACGTTGCTGAAGATGGCGAGAAACAGAAACCGGTCTAGCAGTGATGCTACTCGGTTTAAATCAACCAGTGGAGACAATATTTCAAGAGTGATGGCATTTAATAGTCCTTGTGATTTTACTCTCAATAATTAATAGGGCTTACTCTCGTTATCTCTTAAATACCAGCTGCTCAATAAAAACAACTACCTTAATATTCAATGCGTTGCAGGATGAAAGGACCACTTCGGCGTCCTCGGTGAATTGTATTTACCAATTTCTTTTTGATTACTGAGAAAGGAAGTTCTTCAATATTAAATATAACATTTTATATTCTGTTTTATTTCAAGTTGTGAAATGTGTGGTCTTCAAACGCTTTAAAATCGTAACATAATTAATATTTATATATATTATGACCGATGTCTCGATTGAGTTATTGTTCCGTTACAAAATGATAGTAAGAAATACGTCAATGTACACTGTACATGAATTCGTTCAGATTTGAACCGAAATTTAAAAGAAAAAAAAATGCGGACTCTAATAACTGAAGCGGCCGGCCTCCCTCCTTGCCACTGGGAGCGGATTGGTCATCTTTCATGTAATCATGTTTGAGTTTATGACTCTGAGGCCGGCTGAGATTCAATTTGGATTAGGGCCGCAATCGGCGCGCTCCGAGCAATTTTACTGTTTCGTAAACCCACCGGGACAATTGCCTTAATTTTCAATGGCACTGACCTTTTTCGGAAAGGCTGACCTTGACTGGGGACGGCTTTTGCGTGTTGTCATCATCGTTCAATTTGTTAAGGTTGCGCATCAATCGTCAGGGTTATACAGATTTCATAAAATTTCTTTTCTACTACCGTCGTGCCGTAAATTAATCGAGCTTCCTGGGCCAAGGACGACCGCAATTCAGAATCATTGAACGATCGATGCATTTTTTTCAATATTTATATATTTTATCTGAAAATCAAAATCTTCTCTATTATTTCTTTAGTATATTTGACAAGAATGAACAACGACGTACATATATCTATAAATATTCTTCCTGCCGTAGTTTATACTTCATAATTATAAAGTGGTACTGTTTATTTACGAAATCAGACACTAGTTGGCATTTAAGTACACTATATTGTGCACCTAACCTTCTATATATAAAAGATTACTACTGCCAGTATCTCGTACATTCGAGATTCCCAGGCAACTCAGTGTCCTGAAAGGTATTGTGTTTGACCGGGCAGGTGCGAAGTGACATCAGTGGACGATGTGAGTCAAGCTCCATTTGCGATGCGGGCTGCATTCCTGCGAGGGAGCAGCATAACCCGTCCTGAGTCATCCTCATTGGCGAAACCCTCGGTTCACCCCCATTTGCATATAAATCCCGGTCCCGGCCTTCCCCGAGGGATCATTCCCGCTTGGAGAGCCCTTAAACTGGGACAAATTAATTAATGGAACGATGGGGAATAATCAGTCCTGCACTGAGTTTCGCCTAATGCCACCCCTCACACCACTCGGGCGGGAAATTGCTTTAATTAATTAATTAATTACGTTTCGCCAACTGTGTTAACATAGCGAAAACTTTGCTATATCGCTTTATGATATTTGCGACGTATGAACGGTATAATACGGTTACAGATAAGTATATTTGAAACGTTATTATTACGCTTTCGGTTTTCACTTGGCGTGACTGATTTTAACTGAACTGAACTTAAAATTGCCATTTGAAACACCGGCCTGTTAGTGCCGTACTTTTTTTTAAAAGTAAAATTTTCACCTTAACACTTGACAAGTGCCAAGAAACTAGACGTAGGCAGTGTGCGTATTTTGGCTTAGCGGCCGACTGGCCGATACCTATCGAGATGGGGGGGACATCGGCGGATTCCTAATGGGCCAAGTTGGCCCACTCTCGCAACAGGAAATGCCCCGACTGTTAGCTAACAAATTGCACAACGGGAATGGGCACGGGTTCAACCCGCAAATCCATTCCTCTTCTTGGAACATGGCCGTCACCGGCCAAAGGGATCCGCACACCGTTGCGCCGCTACGCTGAATTTATATTTCTGCCTTTTTTTAGCCTTTTCAAATCGTCACTGTCCAAAAGGACAATCTAATTGAAAATAATATGTGCGCACCGATGGAGAGCCCAATCGTCGAAAGATTCAGCAAGGTACAGTCATCTATATGTCGTATTGTAACATTGGAGTGCCTTTAAATACGTTTCGGTTTCGCCCCATCTTCAGTAGCGTTCGCCAGTAAGGCGTTTAAACATATTGGTTATCAGTGGATCGACTTGTCCGCTTTGTCACTGCACTATTAGTGTGGTACAAATTTACATACCTACTCGTCCAACGTCTTCTGTCATATTATATGTTCGACGATAAATTATCGATTTGACCACTTATGTACGTCCATTATTTATTTATTTCCACATTGTTATTACACAATATGGTACGATATCTCATGTCTCCAAATCGTTGTTCTTCGGCTGCGGAGCGAACGCAATTACTATAAAATACATTTTGTTCGTTTAAAACAACTAGTAAGGCCTGAGGAGCCTTACGATAATTCTGCCCCCGTGTCTTGAACATTAGCCATATGGACTCGCTTCGGGAGTTAATCTGTATAATTACTGTAATTATTTTTTGTCCTATCCGAGTATTCGGCGTATACATTTAATATGGTGGGCATTAATCAGAATCGCGCCACATCCGTTTCCGGTACATCTCGTCGTGCATTAAAATTTGGCCACGCCACTTAGAATCGGTCACGCAACCGAGAAATTTCGATGCGCTGTCGACAGTCTTGCTATCGGTTCGTATATAATGTAAACTTTCCCAGCTGGAATGAAAAGTATAACTGGATGCCGAAGAAACCGAAGAAAGAAAGTTTTCTTCGTCCTTGTTACGCTTTCCTCGTCCTGGTTTGAACGGAGCGGTCCAGTCGGTCTGCAGCCCTTAACCCGAGTGGACACTCTTCGGCATTGTTTCTGTTGTTCAGAGTCCTTATAACATCGTGAAGGGAAGTTTTAAGGAGCGTACCTAGAAACTTTTTATGCAGAAGTTTAACCGGAAAATGTCTTGCAGGTAAACCCACATGGCGGTCCAGAAGAGAAGAAGAAAACACGTACATTCTACCCGCTGTACCACACTGAAACCGTAAGTACCCCGTACTGTTACATTACTCTGAGTCCCAAGTGGATCTGTCCCAATTAACCAATTTCCACGAATTTCCGTGTCCAAAGTTTTGCAAAACCTATATTATGTTAGTGAAGATACAATAATAATAATAGACTTTCGGTGTAGTAATGAACGCGACTGAGTATGGTTAAACGATCGACTGCGTCACAACTATTTACCGAGTGAATATTAAATAAATGAAAAATGTAAAAAGTAAAACACGTAACAGAATACCGCTGGCGAGAGCCGAAATCATTCGTGGAATCTGGCTAATGCCCTCGGCCTTGTGGTCCCGCAGACGGGACAAAGATATTCTATGAATCATCTGCATTAATTGGCTACACGGTTTGCAGGTGGCATTCGTTATTACTGCGCCGTAAAACGTCTCATCGCCGACTACCGAAGCCTGGACGGCTTCCAGGACGCTCTTCTGTTGGCCAAATACACCACTTTGAGACGGACGCAATAACCGAGCAGTTTAAGAAACTTTCCTACATCGGTTTGTATTAAATTGAACACATTGGCCGCAGAAAATCTCTGCCGGTCTGGACAGCACAGTTGCTTCGATAAGTAGACTGAAGAACCTTTTACTGCAGATGGCCGCAGGGAGATACATCCTGTCGAAATTGTTTGGTTCGCAATATAGTTTTGGAAAATTTGCATATGGAGCTGCTCGGGTGATACCGATTTAAATCAAACTGGATTTTACTTTATTCAAAATACACTGCGGTTAGTTTCAAAATTCTCCCTGTAGATATCTACCGAAGGAAGGATATTTTCCCAGTTCGATCCTAGGACCGTATACCACACGGCCATGAAAATGGGGGATTGGAAATAGTTATTTCCTTGCGGCCTTATCCCGGGGATCTTTAATATTTTCTTGCGGGAGGTCGCGACCCAAAGTTCTCGCTCATCATTAGAGATGCTCGTTGCATCGGACGTGTAAGTTAATAGGCGGCCCCCTGCAACAACAATTTCCCATATTAAGTTCAAAATCATTACACCTCCACGTACCGTATTTCTGCCTTATGGTTCGGGCGGTAGAATCTGGAATGGGCGCTATAAGCCGCCGTTAAAGTTGATAGATTTTTCAATACGACGCGGCGTTTTATTATTCCGCAGAAGGATCGAAGAGTCTAATCGATGGCCGGCGGCCCCTATTCTTCCAGTTTCAAGTGACCCGTAATTGCGGGCCCGGTTAGAAGCCAGCCCACGTAACTCGAATGTTCCACACCCGGGGAATATTCAGAAGATCCTCGGCGGGGGGAAGATCGACGGCTTTATAGGGCTTTAAATGCGACGGCACGCTTCAGAAAACCAACCGGGAGGAGCGTCCGACTAATGGCATCCCGGTGCAATGCTAACTACGCTACACGGGCCCCGCCTTACCTCTCAATCCCGGGGCAGTCTTCCACTTGTCCCATGCATTGTTCTCCTTTTGGTTCCTTTAGAGGGAAATTTAGAGGTTTTATCCGTAGCGGGATCGAAATTTAAGCGTAACTTATTTCCCGTAAAATTAAGATTCGCCTAACCGATTACTGAACTTATTTCTCTTTATCTAACTTACTATTTGTTATGTTTTGGATGTGAACGTGATATGGAAAAAGATGGCCCAGTTTCGTGTTCATTCCCGTTTGGGTCTATTGGATCTATCTAAAAACATATAAGGAATTGAGAATGAGAATTTCGGAAATACTTTATACGGCTTTTAATATCTATTTGGAGGTCCAGGCTAGTGTGGGCACTTCTTCTGCCGCAACTCGCCGATTAGGTACGGTGCCGTACCGGGTTCGGCTTCTCGCTATAGTCGGTAGCATTCTGTTAGGCTCATGAGACGGAAATTCCCATCGATCCCAAAATGCTAGTCGAAGTTCGTCCACGATAGGACCAACTATCGTTACAATAGTTACTATGTTTTATAACATTTAATCTCGCACGATCGTAGAACAGCCATTTTCGTGGTCGCTTCTATTTCGAATATGAGAGCGAATTTGAAGGAAATTCGGCCGTTAAATTAAATCGTCGGTGCCGGGATTACTTAGGGAGCCAGGCCACGTAAACGGGAGGCGAAGCGTTAGACACCGGCGTGGATATCCAGATCCGGGTTAGGAGGCGGGGGTTTTTAAATGCGGCGACACGCGAGGGTGAGTCCGACGTGCTAATTGTAATGGTATCGGCCGGCAGTGACCGGCCTCCTCCCACGGTCCAGTATATCTCTGAACTCCGCCTTACCCTCACACCCCATTAATAAAACATGTCTCCGGCTAATTTTACCATTGGCGAACTCCTCCCAGGAAGGAAACAATGGGGGCTCGACCGGGGCATAATGCACACATCGCCGTAGAGCCCTGGATTGGGCATTTATTCATGCCGCATCAAGAGCAACCGCGGCCGATTCCTTGTCCATGCAGGCGGCGGATTCGAGCGACAAAGAATAAATTATTATCTTCCGCTATGGTAATGGTCTACCGCTGTTAAAAATTCGAAAAAAGTCCGTAATATTTATGACTCGGCCGCAAATTATGCCAAAATAGAATTGAATTTTGAAATTGAAAGAAAAGTGGGTGCACCGCTGGGATTTGGTCAACAGTTATTACATTAAATGAATAAGTATAGGGAAAAATTTGACACGCGATTACTAAACTAATATGAAATCTACCCTTTTTTTGTTATATGAACAAAGCGAACATAATTCGAAGTAGCGAAAACCACCGACGTTGATAAATTGAAGGCCCCGAAAGGTCCCGGTGGAACTATTTAATAACTAATAGGGTCGTAAAGCTTCAAAGCGGGTAATAAATAAGGAGCTGACCAATTAACAAGCATTATCCTGGCGAAACTAGCCATAAACCGTGCTGGGGTCGTTAGAGGCGGTGTGGGGGCCTCTGCTCCCAGCACCACTAACTATACCTACTATAGCCGTACCCTGTACGCGGTTCTGCGTCGGACCATCTCCCTGAATTACCGCCGAAAATAAAATCGCAATAAACCAGCCCTGACACGACGCATTTCACACTATTCTTCTTACTATTTTATGTTCTACCGCTCCCCCTGAAAATTGAAACTAGTAAATTATTAAATAAATAATTAAAACGATTCTTTGTAATTGGGAGTTTTGTCAGCCTTACCCAGAAAGCCATTAGAAAGATGTTTTAAATTAACCAGTTTTTCTGTTTTCGTACTGCTTCAATCCTGATATAATAATCAGTACAACTTGTCTTGCAATTAAACAGCTTATTGCTGAAATGTGGAAAATGGGAAGTTTAAAATACTCTCAGCCCCCCAATATATTTATATTAAATAACCCAAAAAATAGTTTAACTACCTATTTTAATGATAATCAATTATGCCAGTAGTTTGGCTTCTTCACTCGTATTTATTCTTGAATAGTGGCTTATCTTCAGGGGCTCGACGACGAAACGAACCGAACGGATAACAGCCCTTCGTAACTGCAAAATAAACTTAAATAACATGTAAATTAGTCTCGGGGTCGAAGGGAGAATATCAATATGATGGATTAGAGTGGGCGTCGGGCCGGTTACGGAGGAGAGTTGTTGCAGGTGTAGCGCTGAGTGCACTCGCCTATGCACCGCACCTACCTTATGAATTATTGATGCAACCTTCTCATTATATCCTGATCGGAATAATGACGAAAAAATCGGCCGTCTCATTTACGACACGAGCAGGTTGATGAACGTCACCCCAGTGGACTTGTACACTCCCGCCCGGCAAGCAAACCCAATTCAGTGGTCACCTTTCCAGTCGCAGCCAGTTTTTAATTGCCGTGTACTTCGGGAAATCTAATCTGTTGAAATATAATCCGAAAGTATCATTTTTTCAAGTACAATTAAAATATCTTCGATTAATTGAAATCATATCTCTTGTCATCAGTTAAACATTTTCAAAACTCATTCCAATATATCTGTTTGTGGTCGCCAAATGTTATCAGAAAATTTTAAAAAATTATCAAATATGATCTTAACACTTTAATGTAATTTGTATTAGTTAGGCTTGAACGGTCTCCACTTGAACGATTAGTTTGTAGAAATATTTTTGTAAAACATATTTTTAGTAATGTAGTTAATCGGTGCAAGTGCACCCAACGATATTTAGTCGTTTGGTACACTTGTACCGATAAACTAGCGCCCCATGAGGGTGGTACGGGAATGTACTTAACTAAAGTTCGTTGGGTACACTTGCACCGATAAACTAGCGCCCTGAGGGTGGTGCGGGAAATGTACTTAACTAAAGTTCGTTTGGTACACTTGTACCGATAAACTAGCGCCCCATGAGGGTGGTGCGGAAATGTACTTAACTAAAGTTCGTTTGGTACACTTGTACCGATAAACTAGCGCCCCATGAGGGTGGTACGGGAATGTACTTAACTAAAGTTCGTTGGGTACACTTGCACCGATAAACTAGCGCCCCCTGAGGGTGGTGCGGGAATGTACTTAACTAAAGTTCGTTGGGTACACTTGCACCGATAAACTAGCGCCCCCTGAGGGTGGTGCGGGAATGTACTTAACTAAAGTTCGTTTGGTACACTTATACCGATAAACTAGCGCCCCATGAGGGTGGTACGGGAATGTACTTAACTAAAGTTCGTTGGTACACTTGCACCGATAAACTAGCGCCCCATGAGGGTGGTACGGGAATGTACTTAACTAAAGTTCGTTGGGTACACTTGCACCGATAAACTAGCGCCCCCCTGAGGGTGGTGTGGAAATGTACTTAACTAAAGTTCGTTTGGTACACTTGTACCGATAAACTAGCGCCCCATGAGGGTGGTGCGGGAATGTACTTAACTAAAGTTCGTTGGGTACACTTGCACCGATAAACTAGCGCCCCCCTGAGGGTGGTGCGGGAATGTACTTAACTAAAGTTCGTTTGGTACACTTGTACCGATAAACTAGCGCCCCATGAGGGTGGTACGGGAATGTACTTAACTAAAGTTCGTTTGGTACACTTGTACCGATAAACTAGCGCCCCATGAGGGTGGTGCGGGAATGTACTTAACTAAAGTTCGTTGGGTACACTTGCACCGATAAACTAGCGCCCCCTGAGGGTGGTGCGGAAATGTACTTAACTAAAGTTCGTTGGGTACACTTGCACCGATAAACTAGCGCCCCATGAGGGTCGTACGGGAATGTACTTAACTGAAGTTCGTTGGATGGACCACCGATTAACTAGGTTACTAAAAATAAACTTTTTCAATATCAACAGGAAAAATTTTATGATCGTAAATACACAATACCAGATATATATACATATATATATATATATATATATATACGGTAAACAGAAAACTACCGCAGTACAAGTGATAGTGACAGTGCAGTGAGGATGCCCAAAAAATATCCAAAGTGCCAAAGTGACTAACACCGCTACATAAGATGGCGAGCGGCCGAAACCAGCTAGAGGACACAGAAACACAAGAAATCTACGGTAAAAGTACTTTTCTAATGTAGATGAGGAACAGAAATAAAGTATTATTTAAATTATCATTTGCCAGTTCTGAGGCCAACTTTTATTATTCCAGTAATCCTATGTTAATAAGTGGGGTTTGAGTTGTGAAGTAGAAGTAGTAATGGAATAGATCGAGTGCAGTTAAACATTTTAGGTGTTTTATTTTCTTAACACTTAGGCTGGTATGTCATCAAATACCAATTTGAAATGTCGCTATTACTCGGAATGAAAGCCTGTTATTCCGGGAAACGTAATAATTCCATGTTTGCACTAGTGATGCACGATTGAGGATAAATTAAATTATAAATTTGCACGATTCCCAATCAACTCGTTCCGCGTCGTCTCCAAATCGACGGTATAATCGTATTTCTCAGGGCCCTCGGTGGTATTTGAATCGCGAGCCTAAGTGACACGAGTATGAAAATAGGGTTTTAATTCCTCAGTAATTATTTTTAATAGTTAACATGCTAACTCTCCGTCATATCCGACCGGGTATATTTTACATTAAAAACCGCAAAACGGCGAAGATTGAATTGCTGTTGCGGTCGAGCCTCCTTCTCCATTTAAATATAATTATAACATTTTTTGTTTATTTCTCGTTTATTTTTTATATGCGATTCGGTATAATCGGCCTGCGGAATTGATCGGCGAGTAAAAAAACAGTTTCGGGCGAACGCTCGGACGATAATTGTGCTCGAAATAGACAGAGCTCACGGCTCAATTATCGGGATGGTCTACAATTGATAATTTGCCGAGCAATTGATCAGAGCAAGTTTACTTTTTAATTGCAACTATTCGATAATTATTATTGGCGAGCGGCCGAACAAAACGGATGATCCGCCCGTCTGTAGGAATCCTGAGAGAAGATAAGAGAGTGGAAAAAGATCTGGTTTAATTATAATCTGTTTAAACGAAGCTTATAATTTCGAAATGATTACGCACGATTACAATCTTTAAGGGGGCAAAAATAGAACCGGCCCTTATAATTGTAAGACCTAGGGAGGATTTAGATCCTTTTACATTGATTTGCTTCTAGTAAATACAATTTTATAGGAATAATAGAATGTTAGGGTTTCAAGTTAAGATGTATAGGATGCTTATAAATGCCTCTTGTAATTCTGTTTCCTCTAGCTTCCGTTTGTCGATTACCGGCGAAAAAAATATTCTCGCCGTACGCATTCCTGTGCGAATGATTTCATCTTCGCGCATAACTTGTTTGAACAAGTCAATTCGCATTAGCCTAGCCGAAGAGTACACTCTGAGTCGGGCGTATAATTTTTCTCACCTGTAACGTATTTATTTAGCAATTTGCGGTCGACGGAAGTAATGACGGCTCCGCGGACGGTGCTTATCCGGAAACATTTTTGCGGTCGTAGAGGCGCCACACCAGGCCTAACCGGTAATTTATTCTGCGCGATTCGTTTTTAGTTCGGCCATATCGCTGTTTATGGAACGGAAATAGCCGAGATTCTTTCCCCCTCCGTAACATTTGAATAAAGAGAGGCTAGTAAAACATAACTTTTACTGATTAAAGAAAAACGAAAAGAAATATGACGCGTTTTATAGAACTCACTATATTATTAATCGGTTGCAACTGGCGATAAGGACGCGAAACATGTCTGGATTAACACCAAATAGGATATCACTCGAGTGACGATGTCCCAAACTTTCGGCGCTTTGGAAAAAAATGTTTCGGGTCCACACTATGTCGGTTAAGACGTTCTACAGTGCCTACGGGGAGTGAGAACAACGCGGAATACGGGGGCTATAAAGAGCGTCATCTATAAATAGAGGTAATATGGAAGGAATATGGATTGATGAGGAGGGGCGGCGTTTCTCCGAAACTGCGGTAGGACTGGGGCCAGGGGCCTATTATGATGGAGGGCCCGCGGGTGCCCCCATCGTTCCAAGTAGCCCGGCCTGCTTTATAATGCCGGCCCAAACACGCCCGATTACCATTCAGAACGCAATATCTAAAAATGGGTCAAAAAACCGTATACCGACACTGTTCGGACTCCCCAAGTCCGAACGGCCGAGACAAGGCCGAAAACATGCTGAATGGGAGAAAGGTCGCATTAAAAATGTGGGAAAGGGGACCTGCCCCTCCTATCGCCCACTCCCATCTATCTGGGACCAAATATGTGCAGGCCCGCCCGATGAACTACAATACTTACAAGCTCACGAGGGTCACCCGTCTCTAGGTCTTTTACGTGACGGACATCGATGCCAATTACAAAAATTATTTACTTCGAAATAACTCCGAAAATCAATCTTGAAGCTTGTTTGCGCCCAAGGTAGGCAATGTTGCATCAAATCAAGATCCGATTACTGATGATACCGTCACTAAAAATGGTACCTAGTTCCTATTTCGTTGAACCCACTATGGAAATGATATTATTTCCATTCGGTTTGGACAACGGCCAAAAATCCTGTCTTCCCAGTGTCAAATATTTTCTTCTTTATATATTGCTACTAACGTTGCAAAACCTAGCTGACACTACTAACTTTAACTTTCTGTCTCGCCTACACGGTCTGGACGTACTGTAAATAACAATTACATAACCTACGACAACTCATGACGGAATTGTTAAACGTCGTTCGCATTTCCTGAGATTTATACCGCGCGGGACCCATTCTCAGAATTACTTTTATTATATTTTGTGTTCAACAAATACAACCTCCGAGACGACCAATTAAGTGGAAATAGTGTCGTTAGCACCTAGTCGACAAATAGCGACGTCCTATGTTCCAGAAAGCCGATTGCGGTCGAACGTGGAAATGTATTGCAATCAATTCTGCGGAAACATATCAACGAGGAGTTAATTAAACATTATATTATATACTAATAGTATGTTAGAGGTAGATCACTATTGTTAATATCAATCTGGCGTCAGCAATATCAACTTATTTATCCTGGCGGAGAATAAAGAGGCAGAGATAAAGTTATGTATTTACAAATTATAGTTCTATCGTTTAAACGTCGGGTAATAAATAGCTGCCGGAATTCGTTCGTATCCGGGGCCAGCCCTCGTACCCGGTTCGAAATTATCTTCGGGATCTAATTCATGTGGCGTTTAAGAAGAAAGGGGCGAGACCCAATAAAATGTTTATACATTATGGGGGGACGCGAAACTTTCGCGTTTATATTGGACCGTTCCATTAGCCGGAACCGTTCCGAGCGGAACTATCTCCGAATCGGGACCGTCAGGTAATTAAAGGCGAGATTGGGGGGCGTGTTGGGCCCCGGCCGAAGGGGGCGGAACGGGAGAACAAATTCGCTTCTGTGGAAAGAACAAATGTGGAATGTTCGAAGGAACACTCGAGTCGTAAGTGTTCCTGTGTAACGAAGGCGATAACTCCCCAATGAGACATTGTGACAAAACTTTCCTCGATTGGAACTGTTAACAAACCAGTCTGGACATTATATTTTCATTTCGTACCTGACCTATTGGTTATCATCTTAAGGTACGAACTGCCGTGTAATAACAGACAGGATGTATCATCGACCACTAATTTAGTGAAAGCTACTGATGAAACGTAATAAAAATATTAAAAAATAAATAAATGAGCGGTGATGCATTTCAGTGTGCCGATACAGCGTCCGCTGTTATTTTCTACTGTTATCACATCCCTTAAAACTTGGAGGGATGCTTGGAATTTCTGTGTACATTTCCAATAAGCGAGGGGAGAACTCCAGTTAAACTTCCAAGACCGCATACAATTATCTAATGGGGGACGATGCCTTCCAATTTCAGTAACTATTGGGCAAATTCGAAATAGTGATTCTAGACGGTTTACTGCATTTTGAAAACGTCTTGTTAAAGAAGATGAAGATTACAGGCTGCCGGAAAGTCCATGAAACGGTGACATCCCAAGGTCTGAAGCGTAGAAGGAAGTGACACAACGTGCGAGAATGTAACCAACTTGTCACAGGCTGTTTAGGTACACAACTGATGAAACTTGGTAACGTGTCTTTAGATTTTTAAAACCGCCGTCACTGGAACTTACCTGTAATCTGAATAATGTAATAAAATGAGAGATAGCGTCCCAATGACGAAGTTACTTCAGGGAACCCGTTGTGTCCTTAGTACGATGCTAATTAGGAGCGTTTTGGGGAATTCTTCCTTTTAAAATTATTTTGTAAGACGAATAAAATTACAGAATTGAAAATGGAATAGCGCTCATTAAAGGTTTATTGGTAAAATACTAACAAAGCGGAGAGTCAAATAAAGGAAACCTGATAGGGAGTACTCGATATCAAGTATCAATTCTTAGACAAAATCCTTTTGGTGATCTGTGCGCGTTTGCTTTGTTTTGATTTTTTATGTGAAACAAGTAACTAAGCGGAGCAGGGCGGTAAAAATTTATCTTGTGTATGCGTTCCATCATTCGACCATACTTATTTCATATAATTTTTTCTCCGTCAATATAAGAAGAATGAGAGAAAGCGATATCGTCAGAATGGCTGGACTATAATTTGCTAATTAGTATGTGGACCCCGGTCGCGGTTATTACACGGGGGAAATGCATACTGATGAGAGTGGCTGAAACTCGCTCCCATACCCCGGCTCCAATCCAACAGTGTAGAGCCCACTATCACTGTTACGGCAAGGGCTGCTGTAACGACACTACCACTACTACTGTTGCACTACTCTGGGAAGGCTTAACACGGCGACGAGTCATTGTTCCTCCGCGGACCCCTCTCGAATCTTAATACTGAGTTCCTTCCGGTGGTGGTCCCCCCCGGGCCTAACGCATGCACAGGTGCCTCTCGTAGGACTCCCTTAACAGTTGGTTTTTAATGTTATTTAAATTTTACTCCTATCAATTTCGAAAGATTCGATATTTTGTATAAAACGTCTGTACGATAATGTAAGGGTTTCATTCACCGAATTAAATAATGAGTCCCAAGACCACACATCTAAAGAAGGATTTACAGTTTATTCTCTCTTCTGGATAATATCCATAAACCAAAGTCTACCTCAACTATTTCCTCTACAATTATAATGCAATATGAAATTCTGTTATTAAATATTTAGTTAGGTCTAGTGCTGCGCAGTCGGGATTCTTCACCAACGCTCAAGTGCCAAATTAATGAAGGAATGCCGCTTCCAGGTGGATGTTATTTGTAAACAGAGTGTATACTATCGGTGGGGAGAAAACATTACCGTGACTTTCAGTAAACCGGTTGAAAAATAAATTTCTCAGACGTATATTTACTTATTTTAATATTCTGCGCGGCGCGTTTCGTATGAAAATAAGGCTAAAAATAAGAGGTAAAACCCAGGGAGGGGGGGGGGACTGCTCGGGCTGACTGGGAATAGGCGTTACACCATCGGGACGGGTCCGATCCCGACCCGCGGTCACCTTCGCTAAATCCCCGGATAGGCCTAGCTGAGATATCGGGTAATGGCGGAGGTCCGGCGATGACGACACGGCTGATAAGCCGGAACGAGCCGACTTACCCGGACAAGGTTATGACATCACGGCAACAGCAGCCCTCTCCCACCCCGGCACCATCCTATTTATTTATAAAGCTGCCGCAACAGTAAAAGGGTAACCCGAGATATTTCCCGGTAACGAATGGGGAAGACAGTAAAGCGGGCTTTTAAGGAACGAGCCGTCCGAAGCAGGAGTCTCCAAAACTTTTCAACTGGCTCACCACATTACATATACTCTACGGACATATATAAACGGAGGCATTAAGGGAAGAGTTTATTTAAAGAAAACTTTATTAAACATTAAAATACACAAATTGAACAAATAAAACACATTTCAAAAAGGGTTCATTTCGACGGTTATAATCGACGAATCGATCTCATATTTCTCTAATCTTCATATTTCAATTAGCGCTAAAATTCTCTACATTTATAAATATAGATAAATAACTTAAATAATGATTCAATGAATGTATATAATATATTTTTAATAAAATGTATTCTTTCAGCTTTTGTGTCTCAAATATGTAACAAATTTGAGAGGAACAAGAGGTTTTTATTCTATTGGGCTTAGGGCACCCTAAAATTTTGCCTAATTATTATTCATGTCCGAGTATTTGAGAGGGGCGTTATTCAGTGTTATATGGTGGTGCCTAATTGTTCTGTATCTAGGGTCCAGTTAATGTGAGGCTGTCGGCGTAGGAGGACTTGCGGACACGGTGTTTGAAGTGTCTGAAAGCGGTGGACGGAGGGGAAGAATTTTCACCAAATCTGAAATGCTTCTCGGTAATAAAAAGAGGGTATGGGGCGAGGGGTGCGGGGAGTTAAGGCATTGTGGGCATACCTCGAGAAAACAATACCTACAGGAACGTATTCAATATCCGGTGCCGGCCCTCCTCCATTTCCTGTTTTATGATTTCTTTTTTCCCTCCACACTTGATCCCTCGCCCCGAACCGAACATCCAATAAGCGCGCCATCGCTGTATCCCGGAGTGCTTTCCGCGATCGAAAATTCCCGATCGAACGCATATTCCTGGATTTGGACATCTTGCTCTCAACACCACGGCTCAAGTCAGTATGTCCAGATTTGTTGAAGTATAGCGTTGTACGGTAAGTGTTTACTGTTTAAACCTAGTTTTGATCTATTCAGTAATCTAAGTAGCAATTTGTAGCGTCTCCCTGAGTCATGACAATTATTCCAAGTGTTCCCCTCTTTGTCATAGTTAAATATAGCTTACAAACCTGTCACGAGCGCTATGGGGCGACAAAAAATCGGGAACTCCGTTGGAATACTCATAAATTTATCGATTATCCCAATTAATTTGAATAATCGTTAACCAGAAATGTCTGGCCGCGTCAGTTAACACTTTTACTTGTTTTTCTCCGCTAATCGCACTCATGTATTATTCATACCGCATTCAGTTCTTCAGGAAGGGACGGATAAATATTGAAGTTGACTCGTGACCACGCTTCCTCCGTTCGATCCGCGAGATAATGCCTGTTTGATCGAGAGAGGGCTCGCGATCGGGCTTCAGAACCCGCGCCATATGGTTACCAAACTGAGTGAACACAAACCGATAGAATTTTCTGTTTCATCAACTTTTAACACTTTATTGTATATATTCCTTTACTTAACTCGATTTTTTCTGCCATATTTTCTGCGGCGCAAAGGATCTACGAAATATAATTTCAGTAGAATTCTGGCAAAAAAAAAACTATTGAGTCATTCCTGAAAGTTCAATGCCATCATGATCGGTGGATGTCCCCCGAGTTGATCTGACGAGGTTCGTTTTTCCCGGTGCCCTTTCTCGGAAGTCTCCGGTTTCACAGTCGAGTGGTCGGCCGTCCTTCAGAAGGCCGCGCCGCCTCCCCTCTTCCACAGTTCACCTTTAATACAGAAATTCCCGCAAAATTATACGACGTAAATGTTAGCCGTCGAAATTAAAGAATGTTCCGCAATACCTCCGCAATTTGGGATTGGGTTTCGAAAGAAGGGCGCGAGCAAGTCGCTCGCCCACGTACGTAGAATCGAGAACATTAACGAAAATTGAACTTGATTATTTCCCCCCGCAACGACAGTCTGCACCATCATTACCGCCTCAGTGAAGTTGTCATTTACATTGGTATTTAGTAATTAAAAATATCACCAGTCCTGCGAACTTTTTTGCCCTCCCGCCTATTTGGTCTTAAGCTAAATCATTATTGTGACATCCGAATAACGTAACGAAAAACTAAATCCGACCTGGCTTAGGACAAATTTGTGGAGACAGCTAAATGAACAGGGCATCGAGATAATAACTAAGTCAAGTTATAGATGCCTCGCGCACAGAATAAACTGGTGCTGCTGAGGTATCGCAGCATTATAACACTTGTGGGATAATTTGGGACCGATGTACACTGTCACTGGCAGGATGACACTTCAGTTTACCGATAACGTCGCTTCCGGTGAACTTACTGCTGTTACATTTTTGGTAGATCATTAAAGAGCTGGCGGAGCCACCCAAGGAGAAGTGTGGATAATTCGAAACAGGCGGAAGAAGACGCTCGAGTAGGCCTCTTAAAAATAACGAATAAACCCAAAGTCGCTCTATTACGCTGGAGACGAAGTCTGCCAAATTTAACCTATAATTTATTTATTATAATATTATTTACATTTTAAATTGTATAGGCGACGCAAAAAAAAACATTTAATTGACACGAAGAAACAATCGATGTAACTGAATTTAAAACATTCTTATTTATATTAACGGTATAGTTTAGAATTCCTGTTTGGTGGTCTGCGAAGGGTTGGAATACCGTAGATTTCGTGTGCTTCGGTCTCCCCTCGCTGGATTGGTCTTTTGTTAGACCGGTTTCGGCGGCTCGCCATCTTCAGTAGCGGTGTCAGTCACTTTAGCACATTGGATGTTGCTTGGGGATCCTCACTGCACGGTCAGTACGGAAATGTACTTAACTAAAGTTCGTTGAGTGCACTTGCACCATTGAACTAGCGCCCCCTGAGGGTGGTGCGGGAATTTACTTAACTAAAGTTCGTTGAGTGCACTCGCGCAGATAAACTAGCGCCCCATGAGGGTGGTGCGGGAATGTACTTAACTAAAGTTCGTTGAGTGCACTCGCGTAGATAAACTAGCGCCCCCTGAGGGTGGTGCGGGAATGTACTTAACTAAAGTTCGTTGAGTGCACTCGCGCAGATAAACTAGCGCCCCCTGAGGGTGGTGCGGGAATGTACTTAACTAAAGTTCGTTGGGGCCACTTGTACCGATAAACCAGCGCCCCTTGAGGGTGGTGCGGGAATGTACTTAACTAAAGTTCGTTGAGTGCACTCGCGCAGATAAACTAGCGCCCCCTGAGGGTGGTGCGGGAATGTACTTAACTAAAGTTCGTTGGGTGCACTCGCGCCGATAAACTAGCGCCCCCTGAGGGTGGTGCGGGAATGTACTTAACTAAAGTTCGTTGGGTCCACTCGCGCCGATAAACTAGCGCCCCCTGAGGGTGGTGCGGGAATGTACTTAACTAAAGTTCGTTGAGTGCACTCGCGCAGATAAACTAGCGCACCCTGAGGGTGGTGCGGGAATGTACTTAACTAAAGTTCGTTAGGGCCACTTGTACCGATAAACCAGCGCCCCTTGAGGGTGGTGCGGAAATGTACTTAACTAAAGTTCGTTGGGTACACTTGCACCGAAAACTAGCGCCCCCTGATGGTGTTGTCATTAACTAGATTACTAAAAATAAATTTCAATAAATTTTGAATCAACAGGAAAACTGTTATGATCGTAAATACGCAATACCAGATATGTTTCCTGTCGTGTATTTGGAAGTCAGAACCTCATAGTTGTGACCTGTCGTGTGATCAAATATATATTTGACCGGTAATCCGACAAAAACTTAACCCGATTAACAAAATCCCTCCCAACCCAAATAAGACAAACAACATCCCCCAAAAAGACAATTATACACACGACAAACAGACAACTGGGACAGTAAAAGTGACAGTGCAGTGAGGATGACCAAAAAACATCCAAGGTGCCAAAGTGCGCTACTGAAAGTGGCGAGCAGCCGAAAATCGGTCTAGCAAAAGACCAAACCAGCGAGAGGAAACAGAAACACGCAAAATCTACGGTACTGACGGTATAGTTATATACTCATATATTAAATGAATTACCTTATTTATAATCTTCCACATATTGCAAGGAACGCATTTCTAACATTCGCTACTGAAGATAGGGAATTGATGGAACAATGGGTTGAATTCGTTTTGTCATCCCTTAATGAAAATGATACGAGTGGTTTCCTATGTAGAAAGTGAATGCTTTAGCGATATTTACGGTGGTATTAAAGCGCGCTTCGGCGAGCATCCTGAGCAGAGAGCAGTTGGTTAGAGGGACACACGTGTGAGCTCTATTGGGAACACATGACTGGCAGTGTGTCCCCTGTTCGGACTTGAGATTGTCATAAACGTTGGGTGTCCACAGGTGCTGTGTCCGTTCGCCATTAAAAGCCGCCGGCCGGCCGAAGCCCCACGTGATTTACGTCCCTGTCCAATAAAATGTTTATCGCCACTTCCCACCGTTTACGGCCCCCCTTATGAGCGCTTAGCGTATCGGTTATACTGACAGATTCTCGGAACGCATTCGCTCCTCCTCATCCTCATCCGGCCAGAGGCGCCCCTTTAAACCGACGGTGAAGAAGTGGCGAATTCTTAAGACCCGGCTAATGGGATACAGTTCTCAACATAAGACCTTAACATTCCATAGGCTTTCGGTCATATTTTAAACCGGGATTTCAATTAACAACATTTTTGCGATGTTAAATTTACAATATAAACTTGAATCTAGCGAAAATCACTTCTCTAACGAGCACAGGGTATCCCAGATTCATTCGAAGAGGGTCAGGGTAAACTTGTGCTGTTTTCAGATGGAATATGACTAAACGAAAGCAATATTTAATTATCGAGAGATTGTGTCATGTAATACTATCAATACCACCGATCGTTGTATCATAACCCGATCTTTAACCCAATCGAATATAACGATCTAGCGTAGAACAACGATCGTCTGAACTCGCAGATTTGACCACATCGCGCTTACTCGTAAGGCGGAAAAAATGCGACGAAGTTGGCCAGCGTCGAGACGCATCGGTAGCTCCTCGGCCGGTGGAGGTTTGATGGGGAAGTGAGATACGAACAAGGTTGGTCTCATAACAAAGCGCAGATCGGATCAGGAAAAAACGTGGCCGCTGCAACTTCCTAACTTAGGCCAGTGGCTAGAGTCAGACCTTTAATGTCGAGGGCGTTCTGCCCTCGCTGGAACATAATAGTCTTCGTGACTGATCGAAACTTCTTTAAATCTCTAAAATATTTGGCACAAAAGGAATTTCTGTTTCTAAAAGTACTTACGAAGTGTATTCACTGTTTATTTCAATAATTCAACGGATAGTATAACGCATATCGTTCATCATTTTAATCTAAGTATAATTTATTGAATAGAATCCCATCTCTACTAACAGGCAAGCGGCATAATTCCATTTTCTGATCGTTAGGCTTACTGTAATATTTAATTATAAAAAAATTCATTTATATGTACGCTCGATTTTTATACTGCATCTTCAAAATATATCGTACTTGCAGAATAGACTCGGTACTTAAGCATGTTGGTTACAGGTTGGGCATCCTGCTGTAATGTTTCCCTACGATCGCAGGATTCATCATTACACTAGAAATATTAAATTCAATTTCATAACATAAATTTTTCAACGCCCTTATGAACATACATAATAATACATCATCGAATTGTACATTTATTAATAAAACAATCACTGGAGTCGCAGGAAAAGATAATAGAAATTAATGTTATCGTTTATCTTGTCTTATTTAAACTATGTTAAATTTTAAACACGATCGAAATATCAACACTGGGAGTATCGGTTCCAGAAGAAGTTGTCAGTTCTGAACCGGAATAATGTGTTGATCGTGATAGAATTAGCGGTCGACCACGGGCAAAATAACGCGGGCACAAACCATGGGGCAGCGGTACCGCGGAGTGTATCGGACGGGTCCAGCTTTATGTTTTCCAGTGACCGCAGCCTCCATTTCGGCAGTTGGTCCGCTTTGAACGGGCACGGCTGGAGAACGCCCGGGAGTTTGCCGAAGCGTTTTCCGGCGAAGAAGAAGCGGTGAAGTACGTCGTGGGCGTGTTCCGGTCGGGCGGTCCTCCCCCTAATGGGGCCGGCGTAAAAACACGGAATTTGTTTTGGCCGACTCCTTTGTCGGTGATATTCGGACACGGCCTTCCCAATTTATTAACGCCCAATTCAATTATTAACAGTTTCCCGATTCTATCGGAAAACTACTTCCTTTTGTTTTCTTCTCTGTCCATTGTTCTCGACAGGTGACGTCTTCGCCCGGATCGAATGGGCCCTGTCGAGAGAAGCCCTGATCTACGTATCATTGGAGAACAAGTGTATTAACCTTCCCTCTGTCTCCTCTGCGACAACATAAAGCCCGACGACGGAGTGGAGGAGCGAAGGTTTTCTAGTTCACCAAACGGCCGAACCCGCGCGAGGTGACTGCTAAATCGTATATTTGATAAAAACGACTCCTGTCCTTCGGTCCGTTCGCAGGTAGCTGACGGGATCGAGAATATCCGGTCCGCTATATCCTCCGGTGACCTCACCCGGTGCAGAAGCGGCCCTCCAACGAGCATTTAGGCTCGATTAGCGAGTTCCCTCGGCTCTGGAACCACAACTCGAGGGGGAACGATTCGATCCAGCCTTCTCCGGCGCCACAAATCTCGAGCAACACCGTCCCGAAACGGGGTGGTAGACCGACCGCAGTAATATTTTATTGATGCGGCCAGTACATTATCGGGAATTGATAACGGGCCCGGAATCGAGATATTCGGATCACGTTTGCTCGGCTCCGACCCCAGAGCTCTGCCGACCGCGTTGAGCTATGTTATGCTGTGTATTGACCATTTGTTCTGTACACCGTCCTTATAGACCCTTGTGGTTCTCAATTTCAAAGTGGAGGTCTCAATTTGTCTACACGGAAAAGGCCTAAACACACTATTGTATTTAGGACTATGTTTTCAGTACTATATTGAGGTGACGAATACAAAAAATATAATGTTAACATTATAAATATTGATAGAATAAACAATTAGCAGTTGGTGAGATCTATCCCAAATTTTCAATTGAAAATAAATTCCATCACCGGAAAATCTAATTTTAGAAAAAAGTATTTATGCCATGTCACACCTAAGCTATCACTATCAATTTCGGAATCATCCTTAAATTATTCCGAACATATTTGCGCCGTATCATTTTATTTATTTGAGCTGCCAACCCGAAGTTCTTGGCCATTACTCCACTCTATAGAGTCTTCCATAAGGAGAATTAGTCCGTTCTTCTTCCTGCAGCTTCGAGGATTCTTACCATAAAATTCACCGATCTTCGAGTAGTTTTCCGTTAATAAGGCAGCGAGGTACATAGCATAATAATCTCAACTCAACTCTCGGGCGCCTTCCAATAAGTACAAAGAGCTTATACCCCGGTAGGTTTTTCAGGTATATATATATATATATATATATATATATATATATATATATCGAGTCTAGGCCGCTTTAATTTCGATCGCTTATGCAGGTCGGGCGATATATGGAGGATCAAATTCTGAAATAAGATATAGGAGCGGGGGAGGAGATTGAATTCTGGCATTGAAAAATCGGAGGGTCGGATGATAATGACCTCCCCTTCGGTGGCCGCCTAATTCCGTATTGGATTTGGCGTCGGCGAGGAGGGGCCGTTGTCGGCTATGGGAAAGGGTCCCCCGGAGGGAATTAATACCTTTGCGATCATTGTCTGGCCCCTGTACCCCCAAAAACCCGCCCTTTCATTTGTTATTCGAGAACAGCCCTCTACTGTATATCGCCCCCACAATTTTCGGACCCCAACTTTAAATTAGATTCGAGGGATTATCTCAGTTCACGATCAAAAAATAAATCCTTTTTTTTTTTTTATGTTTTTGTCTTTATTCTTGTATGCTTTTGGCATTTATTTTTTCTTTTCTTATATATTTGCATACATATAAATTCCTACTTTTAGTTGTAAATTTTATGATAATTTACGTTGGAGTTCAGAATATCATTTCTATTGTTCTTTTTTCAATTGGAAAGTATTAATCTGCTAATTAGTGATTGTACCGTAGATACCGTGCGTTTCTGTCTCCTCTCGCTGGTTTGGTCTTTTGCTAGACCTGTTTCGGCTGCTCGTTATCTTCAGTAGCAGCAAAGATTGGCACTTTGGTTTTCAAAAAAGTGGCATCCTCACTGCACTGTCACTGTCACTTGTACTGTGGTGGCTGTATGTTTGTCGTGTATATCTGGTACTGTGGTATATCTGGCATTGTGTATTTATGATCATAAAAGTTTTCCTGTTAATTTAATTGTTATTTAATTTATTGAAAACATTTCCTCACCACACTCAGGGGCCGCTAGTTTATCGGTAAAACTGCACTCAACGAACGATTTTTGTGACACTAGCACTCCTGAGTGTGGTGCAGAAAGGTACTTAACTAAAGTTCGTTGGGTCCACTTGTACCGATAAACTAGCGCCCCCTGAGGGTGGTGCGGGAATGTACTTAACTAAAGTTCGTTGGGTCCACTTGTACCGATAAACTAGCGCCCCCTGAGGGTGGTGCGGAAATGTACTTAACTAAAGTTCGTTGGGTCCACTTGTACCGATAAACTAGCGCCCCCTGAGGGTGGTGCGGAAATGTACTTAACTAAAGTTCGTTGGGTCCACTTGTACCGATAAACTAGCGCCCCCTGAGGGTGGTGCGGAAATGTACTTAACTAAAGTTCGTTGGGTCCACTTGTACCGATAAACTAGCGCCCCCTGAGGGTGGTGCGGAAATGTACTTAACTAAAGTTCGTTGGGTCCACTTGTACCGATAAACTAGTGCCCCCTGAGGGTGGTGCGGAAATGTACTTAACTAAAGTTCGTTGGGTCCACTTGTACCGAAAACTAGCGCCCCCTGAGTGTGGTGCGGGAATGTACTTAACTAAAGTTCGTTGGGTCCACTTGTACCGATAAACTAGCGCCCCCTGAGGGTGGTGCGGAAATGTACTTAACTAAAGTTCGTTGGGTACACTTGTAAAGATAAACTAGCGCCCCCTGAGGGTGGTGCGGGAATGTACTTAACTAAAGCTCGTTGGGTCCATTTGCACCGTAAAACTACAAAAAATTGAAAAATTACAAAAAATTAACTTTCTTCAATAAATTTTGGGTCAACAGGAAAACTTTTATCATCGTAAATACTCAAATACACAAGTATTCCCCAACTCCAACCCCTTGTAAACCAGAAAACAGGGGTTAAAAGTGGTTTTTCAGCACAAAAAGGTGGTTAAAATTATGTTTTTCTTCACAAAAATGGGTTAATAAATTGACAATTGATTTTTCCATTATTGTGTCTGTTTTTTAATATTTAGTAATCGATAATTACAGAGAAACATCATGAACATGAGGAGCCAATGGAGGTTCAAAATTGAAACAAATTAAACGCATCATTTTTAATACAACCATTCAACATACATTACTAAATGATCTCTACATTTATAATATTCAATGGATAGTAATAAACAATTTTCAACTACCTAAAGACTAAGTACATAGGCAGGGTGCAAAAATACATTCCTGAGACTGACACTGAATATTTCGTCATTTGCTGAATTTGGTCCTCATGAGTGACTATCAACAATGTAAACTTTGCAACAAGTTAAACAATTATTACAGCCTTTTACAAATTATGTTACAATTGCACTAATTGGAAACAGATTTTTATACAGCTCAAATTAACCTTGTAAAGCTTCAGACATGATCTTTCACTAGTTTATTCTGTAATGAATGCCAAATTTTCTTACAATGTCTACTGTTAATTGTGGAGCCTTACCATAATATTTCTTCCAAACAGACCCTACATCTAAATTTTTCTAAAATTTTAAATGCCATAAACGTATAAAATTATATTGCTTATGCAATTCAAATTTTTAATGTCTGGCCTTGTTCAATTTGATAAATAAGAGCCCCCCTTATAGCAGCAAATAAAGAAATATTAAGGATTATAAATTATAACTTATTTGAGAGTAAAATGTAATATTCATTGTCACTTATTAGTGCTAAGATAAACAGAAAATGCTAATTAGCGAGTTACTATTGTTTTGAATCTAGTTTTAAAAATATTTTGATTATTTTTTTACAAAATTTGAAATATTACGAAGTGATAATAATTAATTTACATGCACAGAAATGGCATTCAATGAGATCTCTACATGAATACTATGAAAAACCTAATTAAAAGAGAGAATTAATGTCGTTAATTACAAGGATGAACTAATAATTATTCAGTTACATAAGGAGATCTGCCCAAACACATTGAGCTGCTTTGAATGTAACTGATAACACTCTGATAATGGTGTGTGAGGCCTTTCCCATGAATTACACCTAATAGCTACATATACCATTTTCTATTATATAAAAATCTGTGCCATGAGTAGTGCTATAAAGCTTCAATTTCTATAACATTCTGTAATTTTTAAAAGTACACCGTAATTATCACCTTGCTATAATTTTTAATATACTTAAGACTCGTTAAAACATAATAACATCTCATAACCTGTCTATGTGTAAAAAAAACTAAGGGACTACTCAAATCCCTAACCTAACTCAATAGTTAAGTACAATGTATGTTACTAATAAAAAATCATAAAGCTTAAGTGATAAATACACTAATATAACTAATGTAACAGATAATGGTATACTATAATGCAATCCTGAAGTGTTAAACTCAATATTTCCTATTTAAATCCCCACTACTCAATCACCTTATTTTAAATATTTAACAATATACAATAGAATTATCCACAAATTGTAATTATCACTTTGTACTGCTCCGAAAACAAATAAAACTCGCTGCAATAAATTTTTTAATGAAAACTGTTAACAACTTTATCATAAAATAGGTACAAATTATAGAATGATTGATTTATAGAAGCAAGTTATGTTCCGAAGTATCAATAGCAAGAACATTTATAACATTTACAAATATAGTTTTGTTACTTAATACCAATGAATATTAAAAATATCTAGATAATCTTCAATTTTTCAATCTTCACTGCTAGATATATACCTTTTTAGTGCAGTAGTTTATTTATAATATATTTATATACTTCGATACATTATAAAAAGTTCAAAAGGTACAAAAACTAAGAATCAGTGTGCTTGGGTAAGCTTCTTGAAGTATCTGACGAAATAGGCACTATTTTAAAATGAGCAAAACTTAATGATCACAAAGGGAGACATATTGCCCAGTGACAAAGAAAAACATGAGGTAATCAACAGTTACATACGCCAAAATGAATGTTCTGCACGACTATCTAACCAGAAATATGTTGTTAAATGTGCAAATAATTTATAAGAATCATCACACACAAAATGTGACGCGGAGAATTCTTTCAGCAATCTGAAAATTATATACAGGTTTAAGAAAGAGGGTAGAAGCCTCCTGAGAAAGAAAAATGAAAACAACCAGCAGTAAGGCAGTAAGGGGATGAGATGAATCATTGGTGTGGTTGCGCTCAAATGAGAAGGTTTAGGAACTGTCAGGAGTATTCGGTTGTCCACCAGTGCCCAAAACAGGAGTCCTGTCGCCTCTACTGTAGGCTTTCTCCAGAGGCCTACCCTGGCCTCAGGCTTCTTTATCCTCCCTCCTATGCTCGCTCCTATCCAATCATCATCAAACAAATCATTCATTTCATTATATTTCATACAACTCACCAGTCAAACTAGTTCAAAAAGGGTCTCAAAAAAGCTCACGGATTAGTCTAAATTACAATACATCCTTAATTTCATAATCTCCAACGACTCATTCCATAAAAAAAAAATACATTCCGACTTAGTAATATTTAATTCGAGTATATATCCGTATAAAAATTAATTCCTTATTCATCATCAAGTGGAATCCCCCTTAAATTTCCATGAGGTCTGATTTCCTACAACTACAAAAAAATAAATAAAAGTGCAATGTAACATTCTTTATAAAACTGTTGTTATTCATAAAATTAAAATATAAACCCTTCAAAAAAGAGTAGAAGTTTCCATTGCAATTTCCAACATTCACAAATTTGAATTGAGATTATCTGCCGAATGAACATAATTTTACCTTGGTACAGGATCTGGGTTCATTCAGATGATGTTAAAGTACATTATCATATTTTTCAACTAAGTCCTGCCCATTGGAAGAAGTCGCACAATTCTCTAACAGGGACGTCCCTTGCTAGCGCTTTGACCCGTAAATTTCTGTCGTCAGTTAGAAGCACCACATTTCTGAAGATCTTTCTGGGTGATGCTGGAATAATAATAATTAATCGGTTACAGCACAAAACACAATGGGGAATACAACAAAGGAAGGAATCCAATAAGAAAATAGCGTACCATTATCAGGATATTTGTAATCTTTACTGTACAAGTGACTCAAATTGATGCACGTTGCGAGTATCTTATCATCATTCTTCATATCCTATTGCAACGGAAAACAACAATTGTTATTCGGTGAATTAGAAGAGCGATATTAATTGAAATGAGAGGTACAGGACGAATCTTACGTGTTCTGTGTCTTCTTCGCATATGAAGGTGGTGGTATTGCCCTTGGTGGTGACCCAACGGAGAGCAGGAGTATTTGTCTGTATGAAGGTCATGGCCAGTCGGGCGCTCTCCCTCACATGAGCCGAGTGCATCACAGACTGGCTCGGTTTACACCCTTGGGTTAGTCCGCTTAATTCATTCACCACTGAGCACAAACAGTTATTTTTAATTCGATAACACGTTAATATATTGATAACATTAAAATGTAAGACAGTGATTCCTCTCACCGACTAAGGGTATCATAAGAATGTACGGGTGCTTCCCGTGTTTCGTTTGCGGTGTTGTGGCTCTTGTTATGGACTGAAGCAGTTGCAAATAATCGATGAAACAATTTGTGTCGGGAACTAGGTAATGTGGGCGAACTTCCATCTCCAAAACAACAGCTTGCTGAGATAGTATTTTCTGAAAAGTATTAGAAAAATTAAGAAACCTGCGCATATTTAATCAACCTTTTAATAATTAGAAATTTAATAATAGAAACAAACTAGCCAGTTTTTAAATTTTTACACTTACTAAAAGGTATGGGATTTTTTCATAAATAATAATGCGGTATATATTTTAATATAAATTAACAATTTGTTTAGAGTACTTTTGAAACAAATAAGCAGTTTTTAAACGCGATCTTTTTGAACATGTACAACTGGAGGCACAGAAATGTCTTTAATGACCCACATTGCAATTCAATGGATGACCTTTAAAACATGACTTGTGAAAATACCTAATGAATGTACCATTAGAAAACCATTTACTGTATAAACAGTACTATACAGAGTATGGAAATAGAAATAGGTCCATACTCTGTATAATTAATATGACAATATTACCAGAGGTGTCAAGATGAATAAATTCAAATATTATATAGATGATTTATACATTATGTACAAACACATATCCTCAATAAACATATTATACTGGCTTACCTGAACATGCTTGTGTCTTTTTAAATGTCTTCTGTGTACTCTCTCAAGTTCCCCTTTCCTGATTATAAGGCTCCTTAAATCACCGCTATGATCTCCTCCACGCTCTGCCTCTTCTTCCTCAAGACCAGTCGCCTTTCCAGAATCTTCACTTTCACCATCAGTTGTACTCTCGCTCTCAATATACACATCAGCATCACTCTAATGGAAGCGAAAGAAAAATAATTTACCGTACACATCATGCGTGAAGTCCATTATAAATTGTTATTGAAATTTACAATCACCTCGAAAACATGTAACTTGTTACTTGATCTTACTTGTTCCTGGGAACTGGAAGTGTCGACAACAGACACGTATTCTGAGACTCCTGATTCCAGTTTGTGAACCTTCAAAACGGGAGGATCCAGGCCGCACAGGAAGACGGATCCAAAGAATAGGACCTTTTGTATCCTCAAACTCACCTGGGCTAATTCCTGAGAAAGAAAAACATTTAATAAATTGAGAGAGTCGAAATTTGCAAACTACAAAATACATTTAATGACAATAAAACCAACCATGTCTGTATCTTTGCTGGTGTAAACACATTCTTGAGCGTTTGCCATGAGTGGAGTGAACCCACAAAGTGTAGCATCTTCTGGAAGGTACACCAGCTCATAGTCTGCAATAAAAATTATTACTGAATTAACAGAATCACTAACCCACAGCAAGTGTACAAATAGAAATAGTAGGGAATTTTATCCTATTTTTGCATGATATTAATTAACATCCAAATGTGGACAAAGAAATTATAAATGTAGTACAAATATTTAAAAAAAAATTCTTTATTACCTTTAGCTTCCTGTGAAGAAAGTAAATTACGCTTATAATCCAGTTTTTCCAGAAGACTGACAAGAGTTGCCAGTCGATCCCAACAGTCCCCAGGAGGCCTAAACATTCAAATTAATATACTGTATTATTACACAACCATCTGATATTAAAAACATGCAAACAGGTTCTTCCTCCAACATTCAAATATTCCATCTTTTTGGGCTCATTAGCCAAGCTTTTTATAATAATTTGTCATCAAAGTTCTAATTCCCAACCAGGTCATAAATTACCAAGGCCATTAGGCCACTGCCCCTGTAAGAACTGTTACTCTGCTCAAATTACTGCATGACCTTCAATTATTGCACTGATGGTAGGTATAGAGTCTCATGATGTGGATTAACTGTAAATGTCTCACACCATTTAGAATGTAGCACAAAGGCCTATATAAGAAGGTAAACTAATGACATTTTGATTTCCCAATATTTTTTAAGGTAAGCCATTTGTTATCAAAGGTATTGTAACTTCAAAAGGTTTAAAACAAAGAATTATGAAACTGAATATCTGTCATGCTCAAAATCAAATGCAAGGATTATAGATCTCCAGTGATATTTTTTTATTATTAGAACAATTATATCGACAAGCATTACCCTTGAAAAACTTCCCATAAGATTATTTTTCACAAATTTTAGGAGAACATATTAAATTCTGGAATATAATAAAGGGCGATGAAAGAGCAGATCAAACTTCTGTCCTAACAGAACTAAAATCTATAATTAGGACAAATATAGACTCACCCAACTCTGTAATCTAGACAGGAAGGTGGAGGATTCCATATGTCAACATGTGTCATTAACCAGTCACACCAAACCTGAGGAATAAATCATTATTTGTTCATTTTTCTTTTTTGTAGTATACAGCTATATTATATATATATATATATATATATATATATATATATATATATATATATATATACAGAACAGCCAAAATGGGTTTTTACCCAATAAATAAAAGTGAAAAAGATACTGATCAATTAGGTATTACCTGATTTGTTACCTGACAAAATGAATAGAGCAATTCGAAATACAAATTGTTATAATTATATTTTATATAATTCAATAGAGTAATTATTGTTGTACATGAAGATAATTAACTCATGTCATCATGTTTAATAAAAGAACAATAACATATATTTGAGTTATTCACCTTAATTGCTGGCAATAATGCTAAACAGTCCAATGGAACAATGTATTGGCATGCAGGCTCTGGGTTGGCTAGGTGTTCCTTAAGAACCTGAACAAATCTTTCCAACATCAAGTTGAACATTTGCAGTGAAACCACCAAGGCACTCTCTTGAAGAGCAGGTCGGTATCCAGGTTCCAACTGGTTAACAGCTAGTTAAGAAACAAAGAAAAAATATTAGCAACCCTTGAGAAAGATCACCTTAATGTTGTTGCTATGGCAGACACTAACAGTAATGCAGTTTGAAAATATGGTTACTTGATTTCTTATTAGAGTAGGAACCCAACAATAGAGAATTGGCATGTGTTGAATCTCAAATAGTGTAATCGGTCAAAACCATGAAAACTGTCGCTTTCTTTCGAGATTCTGAAATTGAATAATCTACCTCGTTATTCTCCCTGCTAGACTAAATATAAGGTGGATGATTAAAGATGAAACTGAAAGATTAGATGGAAGAATGAACGGATTAAACAGAGAGGTAAACTACGTTAAGAGATTGTCGACACCGGTCTAGCAAAGGATCGAGGAAGCGAGAGGAGTACGAAAATCGTAGAGGGATGACGTTCCCGTCGAACGGAAAAACCCAACAGGGTACGACAATTTTCATAAATATTTTTTCTACGAACTCGTTTCTCAATTCGAGCCCGCACACTAACCACCCTTGTGCTCCTGAAAGATGGTAGTGGACGGGATAAAGGAAAGTGGAATGAGCGGACGAAGTGGGATGAGAGCGTGTGTGGGGGTTAACGGACTGGGAGGTACGGACTGGGAGGTACGGCCTTGGATCGGCCCCAGGGGTCACTCCCCCGCCTCAACTCACAACACACAACCCCACACCGACCCTTCCCTTCTTCGACTCCTTCCACCCAACAACTCTCTCTCTCTCTCTCTCTCTCTCTCCAACTCCTCTCATTACACAACGCTCACCGACCAAATGAAAAACCTAGACGACCGGCCTACCGAAATTCGAGCCTGGTGGTAACGCCCCCATCATCCAACCCTCGATTCAACCCTACCTTCTTCCGATTGTATAGTAATACAGACCTTTCAAACGAAATTTCCAATCGAAAGACAATTCAAATTGCAAAGGGGCAAAGTTAAGAAGGGGCGCTCCGGCGGTCTACAACAATAATGTGCGTAAAAATGTAATAATGTACAATAGAGAGCCTAAATGCAGCAGCGAACTGTAGAATATAAACGATAAAATAAATTTGTTACAATAAGTAAACAGCCAATTGAAGCTTACTTTTCTGTTTGGCAGCGGGCATTTGTCAACGCCGACTACTCGGTTTAATGTTGACTTGCCTTAAAATAAACAACCGGAGTCTGGCAAGGCTATTTCCGTAACGTTCCCCGGTTATCCATATTCCATTACCGGGGTTCGGAATAGAGGAACGCCCGCATTCGATAACATTGTAACGCACTTAAAGCATGCAGAGGAGGAGAGTTACATTACACAACACATTCAGTGAACAGTGCCCGTTGAATGTACCGTGGGACCGAGCCAACAGCCCCGAGATCAGGACCAGAATCTAAATAACGGCAGTTAAATAATCTAAATTGCCCCGTTCCTCCCATTCATAGACAGACGATGTCCATTACGGAAGAGGTTACGAATCGCTTATTTTAACAACACTACTGTAACGACTCTCTGTCCTCCCAGTACGAAAATATTGGTTTTTAAAACATCGATACTGAAAAATAACAAAATATCTAGTCAATGCTGGTAATGTAAAGATATCTGACTGGTTAAACAAGAAACTAAAAAATTTGGCAGAGGAAAGAGTACATCACTAAATTATAAAATAACCCGAATAATATTGAGCCTTTACAGAATTTTTACGGGTACCAAAGCACCCCGGGTCGAATTATATAGACATGTATAACTGTATGGTAATATCTTACAGACATACAATTAATTATAGATAATACAAAATTATAAATAGCGTCTAAGATTGAAGGTATGAAACTGTACTAAGTGGGAAGTAATGGGACTGGCCGCTGGAGGTTGGCCCCCCGTTGTTAACATGCTCGGGGGTGACTGCTCCTGGCAATTACCCTGTAACCGTCGACCGGTCGATGTAGCAGTGGGCTGTTGCAAATGCCCACTCTGAATACGAACTAGGCCGGTCTTGGCTAGGCTGGTCATATGCTAGACACGAACCCAACAGCCAGACTCCGGCCCAGACCTTTGCCAGATGTTCGGGTCAACTTTTGCATAGGCCGAGCCACAAATTTGGGTCACTCTCTTTTCTACAGTCCCGACGATTCATTTTTTAGAGAAAAAACATAATTTCGAACCGTACGATCGGGGGGCATCGAAAGATACTATCCCGGTGAAATCCTTGGGGCAATCAAATAAACGCTGTGTCACTGCTGATGTTCCGCTTCAACTATAAGAGCAATTTTAAATTGTACAACGCATCGACAACTGTGGGTAACTATCGACGACAGTGTAAACAGCGCAATTCATCGGCGACCCACCAGCTTAGGTCTCGCTTAATTTAGTAACGACGACGAGAACCCAAAAACCGATCTGTAGTAACTCGGCGAATGATCTTCCAATCACACGTGAATCCCCGAACAGATATCTTAAACTAATGCATATAATATTAACTTGTAGTGTACATTTACAAAAAGGAAAATAAAAAGAATACTAGGTGGGAGGGGGCGTAAAGTAAATAGAATAAAAGGTGGGGAGCTTGGAGTTAAGTTAAGGAGTGCAGGGCCCCTGCCCCTCTCTCCCCGGCCATGTTTATAAGTCGAAGCGTTTGATTGAATACGAGAAGAGTGTTGGCAGGTTGGATTGGGGCCTGGGGAGCCTCCACCTCCACCTCCAACTCCAACTCCACCACGCCTACCATTGGCAATCTTCCAACCTTCTTTTTCCCACACCTCTCTGTCCCAATCGCTTCCACTGACTGCTAAACCTTGACCTCAATGACTGAGCTTCCACCCAGTCAACTTCGATTGCTCGAAACCCGTGCTTGCACAAAAACACTCTTTACGTTAAACTGTTGCCATGTCTTATGTTGTAGGCGACGAACTTTTTGAAGACCCGCCACCACAAGTCGCGATCGGTCGACACCAAGGACTACTCTCTTGCTTTTAAAGCGTTTACAGGATAAGTTTTTCCACAGTGTCAATCAGGAAGTGACATCCAGTGGAAGGTCGCCTTTCAGAAGTCGGATAGGAAAATACAAAGAAGAAGAGGATGTCTTCATAAGAAGAAGGAGTGGAGGTCAAGAATACGTAAAAGGAGCATATGTTCCAGTTTATAACATCGAACCGTACTTTATCCCCTATCCCTATATTTTAAAGAATATATATCGTGCGTACTAGCACCAAGATTACTAAATACAATATTGTTGAAAATTGCACAAAACCTCACACGAGAAATAAGAATAACACGAGAAATCGACCCAATCAAAAAAAAGAAAAACGAAATAACACAGTCAAATGGACGTGGTTAAAGTAAAAGAGATGCACAGATAATAAATCAACTGGGGATGTGACTCGTATAAAAATACGGGGTCGCGTTTCCTTCATCCGAGTCGAAGAGGGTTCGATATAATAACACGGTCGGGAGTAAAGGTGTTCGAAACCCCCGACCTTGGGAGCCGCCTCTTCCTCCCTTTCCTACAACAGACCCACTAAGGTCACGGACCCCTCCTATATACCAACCGACCGATAACAAAAAATACGGGCAAAGCATTTAAATCTGCCGATAAAAACTCAAATCCAATTATTTACCTCACCGGGTACACGCGACCACTGAGGAAACGGCGTTTATAATCAGTTATCTGGTTCGAATCATAAGCCCCTAGCCACTGGGCCATCAGGACCCTCCAGACACGTCTTCAGAAAATGTAATTTTTGAAAGTGTAAGAAATAACAATATTCGAAGATTAGTTTTTCATTCGGGGATGCCGAAACGAACGGAGGGACAAGAGGTCGAACCAGAAGGCCGTGGGATAGCTTCTTCCGAAATGTTGCTAAATTAAAGCAGCGCCGGGTTGTTGGTCCCCCCCCCCTCATTCCTCTCTAAAAGGCAAACAACCCGCTTAATTGGAACAACGGTACACTTCCCTCGTCCTCAGCCACCGCTTTGTCCACGACCGCACGCACCTTATTAGCATAACCGCTACATCCATGGTTTTTCCACCCTCACTTATTTCATTTCCGTCCCGGACGATCTTAAGGGCCAAACGTCCCAAAACTAATTGGGGGATATTTTAGCGTAGTGTACACTTTTCCCACCCAAAGGATAAAAAAGTAAAAGAGATGAGTTAAAACTAAATGAAAATGCAAGCGACAATAAACTTTATTACTATGAGTCTGAAGACTGCGAATGTTCTGACATTAAAATGTCAACTCATAACGAAGATAAAATTTACTTGGCGGCATAAATACGGAAGAACTAGCTCATTGGGCCCTGCGGAAGGGATATGCCAATAGAACTACAGATATCATTTATTTAGGGGTATTTCATTGGCCCTCCTTTCGACCACTAATACCGACTGATATATTGCCTGGAAGTCGTTATATCACGTTAAATGTATTGAAACGGGTGTGTGTGGACGGTGGAGTGTTGGGAGGCGATTGGAAAGCTGCAGCGCGGAGATAATTGCAAACGAGAGTGAGTGGAAGGAAAGTCTGCATACACGGTCGGTGTCCAGATGTGACGTCAGACGCGTGCACGTGATGCAGTGACCTTGTCAAGGTCGGGTCAACGACCTTCGCTACCAATCCGACGTCTCCTTGTCTTCACGCTTCTTCAGGATAATAACCGACCCTGCCGGCCGACAACAAAACCATGACACATTTCCGTTTCAATAACGCCCTCGAAAAAATCCCCGCTGAAATGCCCGACTCTTTTCGCTGCTAGTCGGACGTTTAATCGTTTAAACGTAAAATATTAAAGGGGAAAATTAGTATGTTTTCTCCGACTTTGTAGGCGGCCCAACTTCAAATGTTTTATCATGAGTGAATCATAAAGGATAAATCGTAGTTCTGACTCTTTTCGCGAGGAGACTCTAACACCCGCGGGCCACAAAACAGATATTCTAAACAACTAGGACTTTCCCTGATTTTGTGCAAAATTCCGACATCTAGGGGCCAATCCAAATCCAGAGTGAAATATGAAAACGTTTCTTCACACATTTAAACGAGCACATACATTTAAAAACAACCGCCACTGCATTATATTATAATAAATAAAAATACCACAATGCCAAATTGTATAAGCAAGGAATATGCCAAAGTCAACAATAAGACACTTTTGAAGCTCATATCGACACTCAATTACAAAATAAGAACTTTTTTAAGTTCATATTTACCCTGAAATATATGTGCTATATACTTTCATCTACTAATGAAAAAATATTAAAACTCACCCTTCGATTGAGTCATTTCTATGGAGAACATATTAAGTGCCAATAGTTGAAGAAATCTGGTGGAGTTCAATGGGATTGGGGAATGCTGAAGTAAAGCTCTGAATTCTTTCAGCATTTGGATTGCTGTTTCTGTAAGAGTTTCTTGGCTAAAAAAGTCAAGCATAAAAAAGTTTGTTAAAAAGGAAAATTAATTATACAAATGCATAATTTATTATGTACATCATGTGTGTTACAAGCATTCACATGACTACTAAAATAAACAAAGAATTGTATTGCAGAGTACAGTTTTAATAAAACGCAAAATTATACATATAATAAAAAGATTTCATTGTGATATGGCTTGTGCTTTATAAACAAAAAAAAATAAAACTTCAAAACAAACAATTATTAGAAATACTTTACTTACCCTATTTTAGTGAAGAATTTACCATGCACATGTAGGTAGCTCATTCCAAATCTTTTATTAACCTGAAATTTTTTCATATTATTTAAAAATATTTTCTACTTATAAATTATTGTAGCTGAATTTAACTTATAAGAATATTCCTTGAACTCTAATATGATATAAGCTAACTAAATGTATAAATATTTACTAAATTTGAGATATATATATATATATATATATATATATATATATATATGAGGTAGACTGCCTCATATTTTATTTGAAATGGTTAAGATTGAATAAATGGGTATAGAGACATCAAATTCATAAACTATATTTAATTTTTGTCATGCAATTTTCTATTAAAGAGACACTTGCAATAAATCACAGATTAAAAATTGATATAATTTCCTCTAAAATGGAAAACCTACAACTCCAAATATAGCCTTATTCTTTTATACCCTTGTATAACACAATGCATAACATAGATGCATTTTTTAATATTACCTCTACATTAGTTTGGGAATACAATTCCTCCTCTTCAGAATCATAATCAGGAGTTCGATGTATGTTCTTTCCTCCACTTGGATGGATCCAGATTTCTCTTCTTACGCCGCCTCCACTTTCTTTTTCTTTTATTTTCTCTCTTTCACGAAGTGCCCTCTCTTCTTTCCTTTTTCTCTCTGTTCCTTCATACTTAAAAAGAAATCAAACAGAAAGATCATACTTAATTAATTTACTTTTAACATTGAAAATGTTGATGTAATCTACAAATCTTGAAAGCATTTAAAAACAAATTGAAACAATATAAATTTAAGTTGCAATAAATACTGCATATTTTCAACTTAATATTAAGCCAATGAAAAATAATTCTAAACTTTTATAGCCTAAAAAGTGATGATGAACTTAAAAGTGAATATATTATTATTTCTTTGTGCTCTGCATACTGCAAGGGTTATGCTGCGAAATAAAATCATGTAAATAAAAACATTTGATGACAAATTTAATATCAAAATAAAACAACTTCAAACAGCGAAAGAAGCATGCTTCAGAAACTTAACAATATTTAGAAGCAAGGATGATACCATCTGTCACCTGCACCACTTCCAGGTAATGGAATATTCAAGGATTATTATTATATGAAGAATGGGAAATGGATTTACAACTGAATGATATGAAGTATACATTAAGGTAAAGCTATGAAGGATAAATCAAATTGAGAAAACATACTAAATACAGTCAAATGATTATCACATTAAGACTTCCTAAATAAAAATGTTAGTTATGACTTATAATTACAAGAACACCAGTCAATAATAACTGCAATTTATGTCTATTTGTTTATATGTGTGTTTCTTGCTTCTGATTACAATGAATTTAAATTAAATAAAACTTCTACATAAACAACTAACACAACACAACTTATCATTTAGCGTTCCCACAAAACACGGAAAAAACTCAAACACTTTGAAGCTAACAAAAAAATGATACTTCAAGTTAAATTTAAAAGAAAAATGAACACCAAAGAATATAATTTCTTACTTTCAGTGGCTTGTCTCTTTCCTTGATAGACATAAAATAGAAATTGTATTTAATTATTAATGATTCATACAAGTGCAAACCTTATGGTATATGAGCTTAACACTTTCATTTAGAAATGAAAAGATATGATATGAAAAGATATTTCCGCCAAAATTCGCTCTTAATGAAGTCAGTAACTGAAGTAATGAATATATTAAAAACTGGGTAAAACGTAAAAATATATTTTAAAATTGGGATTCAACATAGTTAAGTAAGAGAGTGACTATTATGTTATTCATTTGTATTTTAAAAAAAGGACATTTCAAAATAAATCTTAAATAAACCAAATATAATCCTTCCAATACAATCATTTTGTAAACTTAATAAATTATAAGAAAGGAGAGCAGTTTAGACCTTGATAAATATTTTGCCTTATTAACGTGTTTGAACATAATTAAACAAAGGAGAAAGGTATAAACTATTTTATGAAAATAGGTTGGTCAGAATAAAATTGAAAAACACTGAGAAAGAAGTATATGCTGTAGATGTTAAGAATCAAATATAACTTAATGACAAAAAAATTACATAATTATGATAAAAAGTAAATTTCTAAACCATTTTGTTACCCAGTTATTTTATACAAGGCCTTCTAGGGATTTTTATAACAGTTGAACCATTTATACAAACATTGGGAAATAAAGATACAGAAGTAATATTTGGAGAGTACAGCAGCCAGAGCTATCAAACAAGGAATAAGGAAAACAGTAATTGTTTTTAATTTAGACATTAAAGCACACTCAATAAATACCGCATATATCACTTCAAACTAAAACTGAAAAGAAATGGTATTGTATTTTTATTAACTCAATAAGTACACACCCCTCACTAATTTAAGTATAACAATTGTTAATATTTGTATTTTTGGATTGATTCTAGATCAGTTCAGTTTTAGATTCAGGCATTCCAGTTAAATATTAATATTTAAGGACTAATAATGGATCAGGAAGTCTACTAATTGAAACATAATTAGTAGTCCCTAATTTATATTATTGATAAAACCAGGACACCTACTCTACTCTAGTACCAGAACAAACTTGTGAACAGAGAGACAGATGAGAAGTGACAATATTTCAAATCGCTTATTAATTTCATTTACCACATTAAATATTGTTGGGCTATTTTAAATTTGAGAGGTAAACATAACAGGTACCTCATGTTGCTTCAATGATGGTAAACTATTAACACAAAAACAAGATCCACTGGAAGTTACAGTTAACTTTCGAGTCATATATTTAATCTCATTAATCTACAATAAATCTTGTTTATCTATAATAATAGTGCAGTATAAATCTTAGGTAACTGCAATCAAATGGTAACCTTTCATTCCATATTGACCCTGCATGCACATTATTCATAGCAAAAAAATTAAATAAAATAGAATGAAGATTATTTATAATAGAAATACCACAAACAATCAAAAAATATTTCTCAGACCATAAAACCCAGTATTGATCCTAAATATAACTAATAAAAATTAATTTTTGAACTGATATCTAAAGTGAAACATGAAAATTTTAAAATAAAAATTCCTATAAATAATTACTTATTGAATTCAGGTGCATAAATATGAAAACTTACAGATAAGAATAATTAACTTACAGAGACAAATAAATTAAGCAAAAGACATAATGTAGAAAGCATATTATAAACAAGTAATGGAAAAACCATGCTTACATGCCAATCTTTCATAATTCCTACATGCTCACATACATACAAACACACATATATACTTCAGACACAAAAATGTTAAAAAGGTACTAAGTAAAAACAAAAATGAGAGAAATGTTTCAACTGTTATAAACTATTACTTAGGATGACATACAAAAATGTGTGTGAAAGAAAAAACATTTAAACTATTAACATATCATAACAACTTAAACAAACTAGCACATTTAATAATAATAAAAGGAAGTAATTTCAGAAATTGTCTGTGGGTCTATGATGCCTAGAATGGCCTACCTTAAGGCAAAAGAGATAAATAGAAAGAAATTACAAAAGTAATAATAAGAGGTAGGACTCCCAAGGAATTTGGTGAATAGGACACAATTTACATATAATGCCCAAAAATATTAGTTCAATTAAATTATGAGTCTCCATTATAAGTATCTCCATGGCTTCTTAATAATCCACCTGCTTTCATTCATTGTTATAAACAGAACAATTATGTAAGGAGACCAACTGAAATATTTCTGAAATAATTAAGCCATTGAAGGAATACATAAAAACATACCAATATATTTCAGGTTCATGGTTGACATGTGATAATCAATATTACCTTTCAAAACAGTTCTGTATTCAAATTTAAATGTTATTGTGTGTAGGAAAATAAATTATGCATGACAAGAACCTCAATGAGATTATACTACGAAAAGAACCTAAATAAATCTTAGGCTGACTCCTCTAAAAATAAATACATAATGGAAAAATTAATTAACACTACATGTTGATTTATAAGAAGTTTAAATATGAAATGTGAAGAATTATGTTCTAAACAAAAATACCTTTATCCGGCTCTCATCAAATAACACAAGAAGGCTGTCTCGAGCAGTTGTTAAAGGATTGGAGGCCATCAAGCTCCGCATATAATAATAAACAGCATCCAGCCTTCGCCTCTATTAGAACAAATATTTCTAGTTAGTTTAGAAGTTAATTTAACCACATTGAACATAAAGCAATAATTAAATGTTAAGGAAAGTTGAATACAAATTAAATAAGTAAGAACTTTTAAAGTATATAACAATGAATGAAAAATTTCATTATGCCATTACAACAGACTAATATTATTAAAAAATAAATATTGCATATAACATGATGGTCTCTCGAGGTGATATGTAATTATCAATCACATTGTCATACCTTAAGTACAAAGTAATAAAGTGACAATAAATATAATATATAGTGTATAATACATACATTGTACATTGCCAAGAGAGCTAACTGATTATATGGACGACCATTTTTTGGATTAATCTGATGCGCTTTCATATACAACCTAGAAAAAATACAAATATATTAACAATACAAATATGAGGGAGTGTATATGGATATATATATACATATAATTTTGAGATTAATGTACCTAAATACTGATTTTGCCATAGCTCATTAAAACCTTGAAGAATTATAATACAAAAAAGGGATATATAATTTAGGTAAATTTTATGACACTGATTACTTATACTTGCATTAGATTTAATTTTGTAGATAAAACTATTTTATTTTGTTACATTAAATTCTTCACATTTATATTACATAATTTAATTAAAATTTAGAAATAAAAATTCAAAAATGTCTTATACAATATATACTCCAATTAAGCAAAAGAAAACAACAAAATAACTTACTGTCTGGCAGTGCCAAATGTGTTACAATCAGTTGCTTGATCCTTGTATCTGGCAAGATCTCCTAAGAACAGAAAAAGCTTCTGGGCAGCAACTAAGGCAAGCCCTGTATAACCGAGCCCTTCACGTATGCAAACTGGAGATGACAGAAACTGTTCGAACTTCACTTTATTTGCATCTTCCAACTTTTCCAAAAGCTCTTCAAAATATTTAGTACCCTGCAAGTATTAATTTTGTTGTTACAGTTAAGTCTACTGGATTATAATCAACAGTAATAGATCAATTATGATCAACAATAAATACAAATAATTATTAAGAATGATTACTTTTATTGTATGCAAGATAACAAAGCAATGAATCTAAGCCATTCACATAAAACTAAGAAAACAAATACATACTTCTTCTATAATTCCAAGCAAGATTTCTTTATATTTTTCTTTTGTGTCTGGATTATCATTCATAAATTTTCTAAGTAGTTCTATGATGTTATAATAAAGAATTTTCCACAAATGCTGCTCAACATTTTCAGCTTGACAAAATCTAAGATCTGTCAGTAATAGTTTCTGCAAGGCATCTTTCAAGAATGATCTGAAAATGTTAATTTCAGAGGTAAGATAAAACATTTAAGATTATTTTGGTATATTCATAAATGATTAACTGTTTCCATACTCGTCTTACACTAGGCCTTTCTTTATCATGTGAAACATACCTCAGTTCCTGCATACGGTCCCAATAATCAATTATGGAGTTAGTGGATATTATGTACTGCAATTGCCCATCAACCTTCTCCATCATGCATATTAGTTTCTGGTTATGGGAGCTCAAGAAACTGAAAATAAATATTTACAGATTAGCAAGATAGAAATACTGAATAGTTGTATAGAGGTAATATATCAAAATATTTAAATTGATATTAATTAATTATTATATAGAAGGTTGAATGCAACAGGTTAATCACAAATAGATCTCATATAATGGCGAGAAAAATTTTAATGTAGTAATCAATGATCATGATAAAAGATGTATTCAACATTTTTTGGACTGAAAGCTGACTTATCAAACCTTATGACTGCAGAAATATCTGCAAAATGATTAAACTTTTTCCTGAGACTGAAAATTATAATCATAATTGTTCATAACAAAAACTAAAGAAGTACATTTATAAATATGAATATTCAATAATTAAATATTCATTCATGGTTTCGGAATTTGACAAGAAATACAACATTTTAAAGACATACTACCTAATTAAAAACATATATTTGTAGGACAAAATTATGATTCCTTTTGAGTTTATAATTTCATTTCATTTTTATAAAATATTTTATGTTCTGAATATGTTGTATACTTTATTTTATTCTCTATTCATTGTTATAAAATGATAGAATGAGACAATTTTTCTGTTTTTCTCTTCAAGTCTATCCTGAGCTAAAAATATTACCCAATCTTCCATGAAAGTTAATAGAAGGCTTACTTCTATGTACTGAGTATGTACTTCAGTGACTATATGTGCTAAATAAATATGATTGTATAACATTAATTTATCATGAAGAATATATTGTTGAAACATACCTTTCAGTATGTGGGTTGTACCAAACAGGCTTGGAAGGTATAAACTGGTCGCTTATTGTCATAATCTTTGTCATATCATTTGGGTACTGTTGATAGCAATACTTATCATCATCTTGAGGAAGCCTGCTGGCTGATACAGTAATTGGTTTTCCAGGATTGTTAGGATCATACAGTTGCCTCTGGTTTCGCTGGTTTTCAGATGAAACCAAGTTACTCAATTTCGGCTCCTCTCTGGATATTGTCTGTGGCAAAACAATGATCCCAGCAGGTTTTCCATCATTTGCAGAAGTTGGTCTTTTTACTCTCCAGTTTGTCTCATCAATTTGTCTTTCACTTGTCCTTCGCTCTCTACTGCCATGCCTGTACCTGCCATCTCTATACCTCCGGTCTGAGCTACAGTTTCTATATCTTGAATTTCCATAATGACCATCCTGCTTTTCTACACTGCTTTGCCTACTGCTTCTGTCCCCTCCAGAACTTTTTCTGCTTCTCCGATCATTACGTTCTCTACCCCACTTTCTCTCAAGACTGTTATTTCGGCTATGTGTAGACACATTATCCACTGACCCTCTTCGTATACTGTTTCGCCCAGGATTTTCATGGCTTGAACTCCTGCCAATGATAATCATTTTATTAGTAGAATGCTGGTTAAATTCTTTGGTAATAGAACAATAAGTGCATCAATTCATTAATAAATAGCGATTAAAATATTTCATAACCATTTACACTATTATTTCAATTGCAGTTGAAAATCATAGTTGTTATGTTTATTAGAATTATTTCACTAAACACACACATAAAAACTCGTATATAAACGTATGTAATATAGGCAAAAAAGATTTAAATTACAGATTATTTAATATTTAAATTGTTTGTCTAATTTCAAGTATATATTTTTATGATTTTGATGAATAATCCTTAATTTTTCATAATAGAAATAGTTTCTTTGAAATATGGTTATGAAGAAAATTATTTATACTATATAAGCTATGTTAGATCATAATATGTTACCTATCATTCCGTTCCTTGCCATTTCGACTGCATTAAGACAGAAAAACATCTCAATTCATAATTATTTACAAAAAGGTATTAAACCGTGTATTGAAATACAAATTAATATATACTACTGTTTTGCAACATGATAATTCAGTTAAAGTAATGTTATTTCTTAGGTTTAACGTTTTTGGCCGCAAGTTTACTTTCGAATAGAATCTGAAAAAATTGCTGAATATTAAAACTTTTCTAGGTGTAATATGTGTTTTTGAACTATTTTAATTCTAATCCACTATTGACCTACAATTAAAATTGCTAGCTCAAAATTGTCAGTTTTTAACTTTATATATATATATATATATATATATATATATATATATATACGCACACACACAGAAAGTATTAACTTATTATATATACATATATAAGTAATAGAAAATAACAGATATATATTATTAATAGATAGATAGACAGCTAAAGACATAAAAATGAATGGGCTAGTCTTGATGATAACTAATTTAGTTTTAAATAATAATTTCTATAATATTATTTGCATGTTTATATTATTTGCAGCACAAACCATTCTAAAAATGAAGATTCCAAAGACCAGTTCTTTGTGTATTTTGAAAACTGAAGAAGTAATTATACTGACTACCATAAATTAGTTTAATACCGTTTTCGTCTTTTCCTGCGGTCTTTTAAAGGTGGAGGAGCAGGTTCAACAAAAGATTCACGTGACTCCGCCCGAGACATTGCCAAATTTTCCATCTGTTCACTCCGCTCAACTTCTGCTGCCCAATCCTGAAATAAATTTAGAGGTATAATGTTTGAATAAATTAAAAATGAATTAAACCAAAATGTTGAAACTTCATAGATAATTTTAACATGTTGAAAATTGAAAATTAATACTGGTGTATTAAATGGGCTAAATAATTATGAAAATTCGGCACAACAAATTAGAAATATTTCCTTACTAAAACATCTGTCGTTTCTGAAGTTTCTACATGAACTGTGGGAGCTTCCTCTTCTTTTGGAGGGGGAGTGACTATTTTCACCTGTTGTCTGGAATCATTGGGTGGCGGTCTCCAAAGTTTACCTTCTCCTCTCCAACTAGATTCACCTTTCGACCATTTACCAGGTGAGTGTCTGTTTTCACAGCGCCAATTTTCCTTTTCCTCGTGGCTAGTGTAATTGGATTTATGTCTTGACGGACCTTCGTCAGGATTAGATGACTGTTTTTCAATGGGTTTGTCATATGCCAATCTGTCGAGGTAGCTAGCTTCCTTAACTTTCTCCGGTGTAGAAGACCTGGAGTATCTCTCCAGTTTTACTGTGCTAGTTGAATCCGGACGAAGTCTCCCTCTTCCCCTACCGCTCGGCAACGTTTGTGACCAAGAAGGAAGTGGTGATACATGCTGGTCCATCAACGAAGGAGGGTGTTTACTGTAAATTCCAGAACTACTTTGATACTCATATCTCGAAGAATTATTTCCTTGAAATGTCACTGTGCTTCCATCCCATGTGTCGTCGCCTGGAGCTGAGCCATAAGACCCGGATGATGATTCTTGTATGCCATATTCAGCCATATATTTTTTCTGTAATCTCGGTGGCAGAGAATCAAAGGTAGCAGGTAATGGTTTAGCATTTGATTTAGAAGAACCGGCCACTCGCCTATTTTGATGTCCTGAAGGAGGCTTGTTAAATCCCTTATCTTGTAATCGTGCACTGCTCGGCTCAACACTTTTAGTATCGCGATTACGATTTTCTTGAACAGTCACAGGTAGAGATCTAGGCTCAGAACCATGTCTCAGAAACCTATTTTTGACATTATCACTTTCGAGTCTTTCATTTTTTATATCAGGCTTATATGTCATGTCTTGAACTAATGATGATAATCGTTCTTCAGCTAGATTAGTATCTTCTCTGCCACCTCCACCTTTCCCTTTCCGTTTTTTCTTTCCTTCACTTCTCTTCTTCGACTTCTCCGAGGAATTACTTTCATGAGTTCCACTGACCGATCTTTTGTCACTATCATTTTCTGATCTTCTTTCTTCTGGTTTACTGTTCAGATTAGTTCTACTGCCTCTGTGGTTCTCTTGTTTTTCCAGTTCTTTCGCAAGAGCCGGCTTTGGAATATAAATTTCACAAGGTTTCCGCGGTTTTTTTGTTTCATTCGCTTGATTTGATTCAGCTTTCACAGAAGCATTATTACTCGAACACATATTGATTTTTTTCAATGTCTCAGTAATGTTTTCTATTTCCTCTCTTCTTACTAATTTCATAGACTTTCTTGCACTGTCTTTATTGCTGTTTCTGTGGTCATCATTCACCTCTTCTTCCAACTTGCCAGATTTTCGTAGAGGCCCACTGCCTGGTTTATATAGCTCCCTTTGAGGTTTCCCTCGTCGCCCACTCCTTTCAAAATCTCCCATTTCCAATAACTGAAAAATTGAATTGTTAAAATATAAAACTGAAATAATCTCACATTTTTATTATCAGTTGCTGTTTTATCTCAGTATTGCACAACTAGTACATTATATTAACAGTTACTTGGAATTCACCAACACATCAATTTTCTCTTTTTAAACAATGTGTTCCAATGGTATGCAATGTACATGGTATACATATTATACCTATAGACTATATTGAATATGTTATATATACACATACATATATAACATATTAAACAATTTTGTCCCAATTTAGTTCAAATAGATGGAAAAGCTACTAGATAACACCAAAAGTTTGGAAACAGTGAAAAGAAAGAAACTATTTCAGGTTAATTCGGCTACAGGTCCAAATACGTCTTAAATTTTGTTTTGTTTTCACCAAACAAAACTTCCCATTGTAAACACTTGTCAATACGGAGATAAACTAACTGTTCACATTAATATTAAATAGAGTTATAATGCTAGGGCCATTCGCGAATGAAATTCTTGACTCATTTGCAAATAAAAACCAGGTAAAATTATATACGAAGAAAAACTTACTGCGATAAATGCTTCATACAACCTTCCCCTAAAGTCCTTCGTAGGAATCCATTATCTGCTTTACAGCGCACTCTGCAAACAAACTGAAATTAAATGGCGGGAAGGAACTAGATAATTTCAACTGACAATTAAAGACTACTGTTTTACAAATTGCATTCGTAACAATATATTTATTAAATTCTATTCTATTATTTCAGGTTTATTTCATTGACAGAATTTTATTTAAACGAAACTAATGATTTCGAGAACATTATATTTTTTATGTAAAATAAAATACCAAATTGTGCTAACTGAAGAATTAGCACATAAAAATGAAGATCACTTCTGGGGTCTTAAGGAAATATCAGAAAATGAAAATGTGTTCTTAAATATGAGATTAAAAACCAACTTCACACATTTAAATATACTTTATGGCAGTAAGTACGTTGCATTATGTATTGATTATTTTCATTTTTATTTGTCTTCTGTTTTTTATATATATATATATATATATATATATATATATATATATATATGCATGTATATTAATTTGTATTATTAATTTAAGTTATCTTAGTGTATTAAACATTTTCGTTTAATTGAAGATATAGTGATGAAAAACCCAACACATGTTACAATGAAAATAATTTGAACAGGAATAATAAAGTTGCTCATGTTACCTACAGATGTTAGCGTACCAAAGGGAATTTAATTTTAAAATTAAAACGTGTCCAAGTGTTTTAAGGAAAGTGTTAATATTAATTAATAACCGAGGAAATCTAATTTTGTACTGACTATGGCCAAACCTGCAATTGTTGTCATAAACAAAATGTAAGTGTATTTACTAATCGAATTTTAAAGCTGATAAATTGACGTTTTTGGAAGGATTCATATCTAAATTCATTATGGGGAATGACTGATGACTCAATAATGAAACAAACCATTCTTGCTAGCTATTTCTGGATATTTGCAGTTTCAATTAAAAATCATAATTATCTATTAAATTTAAAAAACAAAGTAAATTGTACTATTTTCTGTATTAAATTTCTGAGATAATTTTTTATACCTAAAATTGGAATGCATATTGGAATAAAATTGGAATCAATAGTAAACATAAATTAAATATAATAAATTACAATAATCATCACTTTTATTCCCCTTTTGTTTTGTAACTGTTTCAGACACCATCCGAGAGAGCTATTTTGCTGCCTTTACACTCATGACAAAAAATCAATTCTTACAGGGAATACAGATGGAATAGTTAGATTGTATCAAGCAAATACTGACAACCTCATAAGAGAATTTCAGGATCAGGATGTTATAACAGATCCTAATCCTGTCACAGCTATAAAAATTGATCCCAAAACATCAAATACTAAATACTTCATTGCATCATGTTAGATTCAAATATCAATTTATAACATATCTTTGTTTATGAGTAAACACAAATTGAAACATTTAATTCTTCTTCAGATATTGTTTAGATAATAGTGAACCACATGTATTTTAAACGCTTATTGACTATTTATATTGCAAGTAAATCCATGAATGAATGTTTTTATGTGTGGATTCTTCTGTATTTGTTCTGTATTTTGAATTGTTTCTAATTAAAATTTTCAATCCATGGAAATGTGACCTCAGTGGAAAACAAACTCAGGGATTTTTCAAGTGATTGAGCCTTAGTGTATGGCATAGGTGAATGGTTTATTCAACATGCACATCATTTTCCATTCGTTGCAATTTTTAATTTGCTCCAATGTGTATTTATCCATTTATTGTCATACTGGAATAAATTATGTGGTGGCAAATATTCACTCCACTTTCTGCAAATAGCTTTTGCATATTCTGCAATTAATGTAAATAAATGGATCATAGTTTTTCTTTGTTATTCTGCAGACTTATTAATGATATGGATATAAACTGTTACAGTTATGACAGAGCAATAAGTGATGAATTAATAATTATAATTAATTACTTGATTCATGTAGCATATTTTATATTTTAATAATGTATTCAATCTTGAACGAGTTCAAAACTATTTTAAAAAATAGCTTACTCCTTTAATAAAAGGAAAACAATAAAATTCATTGCAAACATTTATATAGAGGTTTATTAATGTAAGGAAGTTACTTTGTTTTATGCAGATGTGCGAGGCTATATTAAAGTTTGGAATATTACAAATGGACAGTGTTTAAGAACAATAAATGAGAACAGACAAATACTGAGCCTTGAATATCACCCACAATTACCCAAATTCCTGACAATGGGAGATGATGGTCAATTACACTTATATGATTTTGAGTCAGGAATACAAGACAGAACATTTCTGGATGGGTAAAAATAATGTAATTTTCTACACCTAAATCCAATTTATACAAAATGATATTCTCTTCAATATATATTCAATAGTTTCATGTATTGATAAATCCAGGACATTTTTTCTTTGAATGTCATTGGCCTCCACAGATTGCCTAATAAAATAATGCTGTAATTGAGAGTTGAAGCTATATTTTTTTCACCTGAATTGAAACACTACTGCAGATTTTGAAAAATGAATGTGGTGTACATTTTGATGTGTTAATATTTGTCAAATATTCAGACACCTTATAACTAAATCCTAAATTATTGATCAAAATTTGGATTCATCAATTATTAACTCTTCAACTTTAGGTTTTAGTTAATATCTGGAAACAGTGGTTAAATCTCAATCAATATTTCACAATTTTAAAAAAATGTAAAATATAGATTACTCAATGTAAAAGTTAATCTTTCTTCAGTTGGTATAATTAATGACACTTGTATTCATGACAATGAAAATGAATATCGCAAAATTATGTTGAAATGTTTATTTTTTGGAATAATATATATTAAAAATCCTTTTTTGCAAAAATAAAATATATATTTTGTTGTATTTCAAATGTCAATGAGGACATACCAGTACATACTACAGAATTACTTTCAAACAACAGATTTACACCATATTTGATTGAGGTGAAGTTGCTAAATCTGGTAATTCAGATGAAATTAAAACAAAAATTGAGGAACTTCACTTGCAAAAAATATAATTTGCAACTAAACACTAATAAAACAAATTCATAGGAGTACCCTATTATGTGGATGAAATAGTTGGTGAAAATACTTCCCTGAAATCGTAACTTGCTTATTTCCACAATGTTTAAGTTACACTCCAGACAAGGTTGAAGGACACAAGTCAAGAGTGTTTGCTGCTAAGTTTCACCCTACAAATATAAATGAATTTGTATCAGGAGGTTGGGATGATACAGTACAATTTTGGGACATAAGGAGATCCAAATCTTGCAGATACTTGCATGGGACACACATATGTGGTGAAGGAATTGATATAGATGGAGGAGAGCAGGTGAGGATTATTTTTTTTTTATTACATTTGTTTAGAATGTTTTTAATTTCATTTTTTTAGTAGCAATATCTTTCAGATTCTTACCTGTGGTTATCAAAATGATAATCCATTACAATTGTGGGACTATAAAACTGGAAAACTCCTTTATAACTTGGATACTGAGACTACTAAAGTAATAAATAACAATTTTGTCTTACTTTAACAGATACATGGAAAAACATTAAATTGTGTAACTATGCTTTGTGTTTTACATTTTAGTTGTATTGTGGACGTTGGATTGCTCCAATGTTCATTGCCACTGGCAGTTCAGAACCAACAGCTCTGCGCATTGTAAACATGTTCTCATACGGGGTTAGTCTATTAATTGTTTTATTTTAAAACCAACCTAGTTTGAAAATAGCCAAACAATTTTAGAATTTAAATTTCAAAATTTGGATTCTTTTATAAAAAAAAGCCAACTAACAAATTATGCAACACGAATTAGCCATATTCCTGAATATAACTCCCCGAAATATTATTTTCAGACATCTTCGTTGTACAAGCTTTCTCACCAGGGTATATACCATATAGACAGTTATGAAATAATCAAGAAAGACAACAAAGCTGCATCCAGGAAAGAAAATGTTTTAAATGCAAATCTAGCAATATGTTCAAATAATATACTTACTGAAATGCAAGTCCAATACACATACGGGACAAGTTACTAGAAGGGAGAGTTCATAACGGAGGAACATAAAAAATTCTTCGGACAGTATTTTGATTTGAACACATATCGTTACAAAGGAAGCAATCACAGATTCAAATAGAAGAGAAGGACCTTACATAATTAAGGAAGTGATGAAAACTGAATCGTGACAATGAAACAAATAAACACTTTTATCGAAGCTGATTTTACTTATTTCGTAGAAACTATATATTACAAAAAAAATGTACACTCGACAATCATATATTGACCTGTGAGTATACTCAGAAAACAATATACATGTGTACACTCACATGACACGACTAGATACAAAAAACGGTCACTTGCGAACTCACCATAGCTAGAGATTCTAAATAACATAAAATGGCAAGCCAAATGTGATGTACCGCATTTGAAAAAAAAATGCTTTTTTTAAATAAGGTCTTATAAAGTCTTATAAAGCGGCAGTGACACACACACAGTAGTCCGATATAAAAATAAATTCCCTAAACAAACGAGTAAAAAATATGTCACAATTAAGATCTGTCGTCATCTTAAATGATAAATAAAATTACATGGTATTATAGACAGGGTTCGTATGCCTGTATTTGATAGTGAGCCTGGCAAGGGGGTGAGTTTTGCCTTGCTGTTGTTTTTTGTGCGCCGCTTTAGCAACAACACTGGCGACTACAGAGGGCGTGGTCAGAGTCTTGACGACGGGCACGAGGGGAGGTTTGTTGCGAGCGTTGTGTAGTGCCGTGGAGTGTTTGAGTGGCGGCGGCGGCGCGCCCCCCTTCTGCGGCTGCCTCTCGTACCTGCCGACCAGCCTGCGCACAGAGAGGTCCTCCATCGTCGCCGACGGGCTAGGCCGGTCGCACCTGTCGCTGACCGGCGACGAAGGCAGACTCGCGTCTGCTCGCTCTCCCGCCTATCGCTCCCCCTCCCGCCGCCCACCGTGCTCTTAGCCTCGAATTCCTTCCTCAAGTTCTTGACTATACCGCCGCCCTCGCCACTGCTCCTGTCCCTGCGAATGTCGTACGAGCCGAATGAACTGTTTCTAGACGTTGTTATTCCTCGGGTGTCTCCCGATCCCCAGCTACTATGCCTTGAAATACCGCTGTCACATGAACTCCATGAGGATTGCCTGGAAACCTATATAACAAAAGATTTACATTATTATAATAAATAAATAGTTAATGAAACCAAAAAAGTCGCATTTCTATATCTCGAATAAATTATTTGTATCCGTTAATTTCTTTGTAATCTTCGTTTTAAAAAAATATTATTTGAATTGTATATTGATTTATTTTTAAAATATAATTTATATTGCGGAAAAAAATTACCTCGTGATTCGTGCGTTCTTCCCTATCAAAAACCTTGTCTACCTGAGATGAAAACAGGTCCTTTCCTTTCAAGGTAGTAAGGTTAAGTACAAGTCCTTTTCTGTCTCCTACCTTCGTGCTACTGCGCCGTGATTCCAACATTGTTACCCTGTTTCTAACTGATGAAGTTGCATTTTCTGAACTGAAAGAAAAAGAATCATTATTAAAATAATATTATTAAGCTACACTAAACAGTTTATTGAAACTTCTGTATAAATTAGCTCTGTTTCTTTATTTCTAGTTACATACAATTAATTTTTATAAATGTATTTATATATTCATATTTACTTGTTATAAACGAAATAATTTTAGCAACATAGTTTTACCTTTAATACACAACATTATTATATTCCTATAATAATGTTAATTTATATTTAATAAAATAACTATAGTTCATAAATAGTTATTAAAAAAAATTTGAAACATTTCTTGTATGTTATGAAACACGCTTCAACTGCTTGTAATATAAATTTGAATAATAACGTGTAACTAAAAAAGTATGCAGAGCACAAAAATGCAAAGAACTCACCTTTGTGTATTTGGTAAGTGGAGGGCCTTGTTCTGTGAAACACTGTATGCTAAACCATTTCCGCAAGGCATTCGGAAATTTACATTATTGTTCCTGGCCTCAGGTGGTGGTGAAGGAGGAAGAGGAGGTGGTGGAGGAGGAACTGGTGGTGGGGGGTCATCTGTGGTATCCATCTCGACATCAGCAAGTGCTGGCAACCTCTCGACTGACAATGAAACTGTCCCTGAAACCAAATAAAATGAAAGAATTGAGTTAAAGAGTTAATTTCTTAACAGAAACAAAATTAGAAATTAATGAAGCGATCAGTGCTACAACTGACATACTATCTATACCTTGGTTCGGAGTGAAGATGTTATTGGCAGTAGCATGATCAGGAGACCAGGATTTCGGACGACTAACTCCATGTAAAGGGGACAACCGTTCTTCCTCCATTTCCCTCTCTCCCTCTCCTTCGCTAACACTTCTACCAGAGTCAGTTCCTCCATCCAATGAACTATTTCTTGCACTATTACATTTTAAATTTGTTTCTGATTTTGAGCGTTGCAATTTTTCTCTATTTTTCATTGCATAAAGAATGCCCTAAAGAAAAAAATTGAAGCAATTAGAAAAACAATATTGTAAATTATACAGTAAACAAATACCAAATAACTAAATACTATAAAACATGATATCAAAAGTAAAAATTGCGAAATGATGTTCACAGGTGCAAATATGGTATAAATAAATAAATTCTAATGAGTGAAGTGAAGTTTACAAGACCCTCATGGCTAATCAATTACTAATTTGAAATAAAAATAATAGGTATAATTATTAAACACAAATTAAAACACTGACCTCATATGTTTCTAGCTGTGAAATAAAATTTTGGTTAGGCTTGATACAGTTGCGCTTATCCTGAACATAGTTCAGAGCTTTTTTCAGGTCCCAACTGTAAGCTTTCATTGCATAGGCTATTACAACAGAAGCTGAGCGACTCACTCCCATTTTGCAATGAACCAGTACCTTGGAGCCCTCCTTCCTGCAAAAAAAATTTGAACTATAAATATTTTGAAATAGATAATGTAATACAATATTTCTATACACTATATTTCTGTAATACTATTTTTCTGGTTTAGAAAAAACATAAATGCATCTAAAAGCAGAGTTCAATATGTGAAAAATAATGAGACTGTTAGTCTTATAATTATCTGTATTATTCAATGATTTATTTTTCTGTGACATACTAAATTCACTCACAGTTGATGCTCATAGATGAAAATGTATTGCTCATACATTAAATAGCTACTAAATACAATAAAATTTAAACTTACTTAGCCTTTGTGATGTACTTAAATGTATTATCCCAATGTTTAAGGAGATCAGTTTTTTCATCATCATACACCCTAATGTTAAGATAGTCAAACGTTCCTGGGAAGAAGTTATCTATTTCTCTTGTTACATTAAGTATATGACAAACCCTGAAAGAAACATTGAATATATTTTTCACAACATATTTTGAAATTTGAATAAAATAGTTTAAATAAAAAATACTATACTATAAGTATATAAGTATAAGCAATGAATGTTAGATGATTTGATTACAAGCCAAATATCCTTGAAGGAAAAGATTTTTTCTGGGAGGGGGGAATTTATTGAATAAGGTCAACTGCATTTTCAGGAGTACCAACATAGCACCAAATAAGGAAAGTTCCTTCATTCATATGAGTGCATGATTCAGTTCCATAATGTCTTATTTAAATTTAAAAATAAAATTAAATTAACTAATTATTAATTCAATTTATTGACATATTTTGTGTACTACTAAAAAATATACAGAAAGTATATTAATTCCTGAATGCATTAAAATACGAGAATCCTCATATCAACATACCCATTTTTGGTTAACTCTTCCAAATTAGAAGCATTCCATTCAGACCCTAAGTAGACATGAGGGAAGATTTCTGTGGCTTCATCCATCTGTCCCAGGATGACTAACATCTCTTGGTCGATGAAAGACTTAAATTCACCCAAATCCATGTCTAAGGATTCTTCCAGTTTCACTCTGACTTGCTTTGACGTTACTTCATCGAGGTCCACCATCATCATTATATCTTTCAACCGTGTGCGTATCACTCGCTCTGTCTCATTCCTCTCTCCAGGTCTGCAGAACAAAAAGAATACAAAATATAAATATCCATAATTGACACAAAAGTGGTTCCTCATTGAGCGAACTGGTTAGCAAGTAATTATGTACAAATAATTCACACCACGAAGAAATTATTTCCTTACTATCTCAGGATATGCATGAAAATTATGTAAATGCTACAGATCCCCTATTACCCTATTACCCTATTACCCAGATTACCCTATGCCTAGGGTAAATTTTAACATAATACTATTTCAGCGAATTTATCGATAATATTTCTACAGAATTTGAATAAATATAAATGCAATGCTTCCTGTGACAGAAGCATCGAAGTATGGCAGTCCTGTTCCTTATGATTTTAATATAATTTGTTGTTTACTTGTGCCTAATGGAGTCGGGGGATGGGGGCCTCCTGGACTCGAGGCTGTCCATGGCGTGCCACTCGTTGAGACAGGACCTGTCGCTTGTGATACACCCCTCATAGTGGGTAACCCACTCGTGTGTCAGTCCACCCAGAAAGTAGTTGTGTTCCCGCGCCTTCGCGCTCACTTTGTGCAGCGTCTGCAGCGCCGACCTGGAACAACACAAGGAATCAGTTATAATTGAAAAATACTGCCCGCAGGAAGATCATTTTTTTTAAAATCGGTTACACGAACAGTTCACGGCCATCTTGTTACGACAGTGACAAAACGTCTGAAAGGCATTATAGAAGCATTTGAGAACAAAAACACACACCCTAAGATCAGTTACAAAACTACCGGATTAGATGGGGAAATAAAAGGAGGAATTCCAGAGTAACGAACTGGAATCGTTTCGCTAGTTCGTTGGAAACAATACCTAGATTAAAAGCAGCATAATGAAGGTATCAAATATTCGATACTTATTCGAATTGTTTTAGGCCGCATTTTGTGGTTTAAATTTACGAGCGATATTCACTTTCACCACACGTAGCACGAAGTTAAATAACATCAACGCTGTTAACAAGAAATCCTTAATTAGCGGTTTAATTAGACCGAATAATTCCTTTCGGGTACTATACTGGATTTACAGGAAGTTGGTCGGAGTAAATATCAAATTCAATTCGCTTCGAGCTCCTTCACAGAAACGTTACTGTCCGAAAGTATATTTTAAGGACTTAAAATCGCTAATATTTCGACGTCGAACAAACCCTAACGTTCGAACATAAGTGACCTGATTCCAGCCGGCGGCCGTTACATTCATGGCGGCCGGGGAAGGCTGGAAGACAAGAGAGAACGGCTCCCCACTAATTTCCCGTGACTCAGTGCTCGCAGTCTGGGCCGAGCGCGTTTTGTGAGGAGAGCGGGCTTTATAAGGCACGCCCACCGCGCCACCTTCAATGTCTCTTCTATTCCCGTACCGGAGTTTTTTTCGGTGGCGCGGCCCGTCCCCGGAGGAACTGGCCGATTTCTGGGCGTCGAACGGTGAAAACCCGAGACCGAACCGAGAGTGGGAGAGAAGCGCCCTTTTGCCGAGGTTCAGAGCGAGTCTCTAGCGGCTGTCCACCGATTCCCGTCCGTCCGGACCGGGATTGTCCTACCTTCGACTGGGCGAGGGAACACTGCTCGTGGGTAAAGAAGAGCGAGAAACGTCCGCCCGAGGACTAATGTGGGGGTAGGCGTATTGGGTGGCGGCCGAGAGTGGGAAGCGGGGGGCAGTGGGTGTCTATGAAAAAGGCTAGACGCGACGTCGGCCGCTCGACAGCTTCGATTCAATCCCTTGTTGTCCCTAGACCGGCTCGGTATTGTCCGCCAATTAAAAACAATTGTAGCTTGTCCACGTTCCGCTCCGGCCTCCGCTCTATTTCAATACCCGTCCGATTCCATTATGCCAAAGTGCGAATAACTTTTAAACAACCTACGTGCGACATCGAAACCCATTATTTTATTGATGTCTAACCTAATAAACATATTCTTTGCGCATCTTCTTATAACGAAAAATCTAGTGAGAACCATAAGAAAGAAGTTACCGACCAAGAAAGAGATGAACTATGGAACATAAGATAGAGAATCAATTAATTTAAATAGCTAAGTAGCTTAAAAGCGCCTCTAAATAGTTTAAATCTTTCGCTATATATTTAAATAATTTAACGAAGTTTTGACGAGAAATCGACATCTTTAAACTCCGTCGGTACTAAAAATCACAAGAGTCAATTTTAAGAGCGTGATCTCGCCAGATAATGTAGATCAAACACGAGCATACGTTCCTATTCCTGTACGTCTCAATGGTGTCTGCTCTCGCAAAGGAGGGTTGAGATCTAAAAGTAAAAGAACGCTTCTGGCACAGAACCAAGAAAATATCCTTCTCGTCCGAGGGGCTTCCATAACTAAATGGACATTGCTGCAGTTTTTGGGTGTGGGGCTACAAAAAACTGAAGATAAATAAAATGCAACTGATGAAACGTTACTCCGATAAACGCCATACTACAGGTTCGCGAAAGCTAGTTCATTTATCGCATTTAAAATTGTCTCGTGGACGCAGGCCACGACGTTCTAGCACTGTATTTCCATTAACAGGACATACAACTGATTTTTCGGAATTTTTCTTTGTTCAATAGGGCGTCAAATCGTATCCAATACATACAACTAACAAATAACCAAGCTAACTAATTGACAACAAATGAATCGATGAACTACTTACATCTACTTATGAAATGTTCAAATATTTTTAAAGCGAGTACAAAATCATGATACGCGCAGAATGCTTCTCTCTGGTTATGTTAATTAGAGAAGTCAATTCAATGAAAACGTCGTCAAATGGAAGTTAACGATCGTGTTTATGGCAATCAACAACAAGAAATGAAGTGCACTATCGCGATAAAAAAAATAGCGTCATAAAGATTTGAAAACGAGCCGAGCAATAAAATCAACAGTAGGATATTCTGCCGTTTTATTGTAGGCCGGTATAATTTTACAGGAAGGCGATCCAGAGAAATTAGTCCAAGGGAGATTGGAGCGTTACGAATTGAGTCAACACTGTTGTACGGGAACAAATTGTAGGAAAAAAGAGACGACCCGCCGTGCGATCCGAGCAATAAATCAAGGAGAGACCGGAATGGCCATGGGGGACCTGGTCATTTCCCTTGTAAGGTCTAGGCTCGGGCCTCTACACAGCCAACAGGAACTTAACGCCTTCAACTTACATTACCACTCCGAACAACCCACGACCAACTCATAATTGTCTCAACTATAACAACCCGTGTTATGGCAACTAATAGGCGATAACAAAATATCTTCTATATAACCGCAAATAGAAAAGAGCACACGTACATCATGATCACCAGAAACAACTTGAGCCTTCGAATTACTGCTTCAGATTGAACTCCACCAGTGAGCCAATAGGTTTTATGTAAGCTAATTCAGGTATCCAATAACAAATATCAGGTCATCGGATACGGAATAAATCTTAACAAACAATCCGACTGATTTTAGTACTCAGGTAGACAGGTAGGTGGGGGCAACACTTAGAATCCCCCCCTCCGCAGGTATCCAGGAACAATAAGGAAGGCTTTTCATAACAGAAACGAGTCCTAAATGGGCCTTTGTTAGTAATACTAAAATGTTGGAAAAAGAAAATGGAACAGACCATTTTAAAAGCCGATTTTACACAACAGCCATTGAAAACTGTATTCTGTACAAAACAAGAGCAAGTAAACATGTTTCCAGTTCTGCGGTAATCCGGGCATAAATATTTAGAACAATGATAAAAGTTAAAAACTGTCCGATTCAAAAAATAACCGTGGGCGTTTTGTCCGATATGTGGAAAACCTATCGTTTCGGGAGGCATGTCAGGGCCAAACTGGTCCGGCCGCTTAATTAACGTCGCGAGCTTTTACTTAATTAAGATATTTTTTCTTTTATAAAAGAATTTTTGTGGAAAGTTTCTAGCGAGAAGTGCGCGCGCATTTCAATTTCTAATGTCCCCATCGGACCGACGAAAACGCGCTGCTCTCCGCCAGTTGCTACGTGAGTTGGCATGCAACACCCATTCATAGATCTGGCATTCTTTAACGTACCCTTCCCTCTCAATATGACTCTCCACTCCAACCAAGATTGTCCGCCGATAATAAGTACCATCGGTCGCTCTAATACTATCGAGGATGAATTACAATTATGTACCGAGTTGAAATGAGATGGCCAAGAGGAATAACAATAACGCGCATATTTACCGATTCCACGCCAAAATTGTCACTGATTCGCCTCAAAATAAATGTCTCCCATACAAGAAATTGTGTCTATGAAGGAAGTGTGCGCGAAACGATGCAGTACGTTTGAAACGTCTCACGAAGGTCGACAAGTTCCCATTGTAGCCGCGCTCGTTCTATGACTTCATCACTAAACTGCCTGATTTGATTTTTTAAAAAAGTGGTGACCATCCATTTAGAACGAGCGTATCAACGCAACGCATATTGCAAAAAAGCCAATATGAACCGTCAACGAAACTTTTAAGTAACAAGTATTATATAATCTCCGTCTACAGTATTTCGATATAAAACATATTATGTAGGTTCGTGATGTTTCTGTCTCCTCTCGCTGGTTAGGTCTTTTGCTAGACCGGTTTCGGCTGCTCGCCATCTTCAGTAGCGGTGTTAGTCACTGTTAGCACTTTGGATGTTTTTAGCACTGTACTTTCAGACAGTACATGTGAAAGTGACAGTGCAGTGAGGATGCCCAAAAAACATCCAAAGTGCTAACAGTGACTAACACCGCTACTGAAGATGGCGAGCAGCCGAAACCGGTCTAGCAAAAGACCTAACCAGCGAGAGGAGACAGAAACATCACGAACCTACAGTATTCCAACCCCTCGCAGACCACAAAACAGGTATATCAAATAAAACATATTATCTTAAGAATACAAATACAAGTACAAGACAAAAAAGTATGAGCAAAAATTTAGCAAAAAAATATATACTTGTTAATCAACAACAAATATACTACTTTAGTTGTACTAAGAACGACAAAGGGAGAAATAAAATAAATACCAGGGTAGGTATAATCAAAATATTTCCAAATATTAATAGCGAAAGTGCTACTAACATAAAATTTTATTAATTATGCGCAATTCTTCATTTGGCAAAATGTACTACCCCAAATAAAATATTATACGGTATAAAATATGCAGAAAAAGCCTACGACCAATCCGCGAAAATGGAAAGAGCAGTACAAAACACTTATATTTTCTGATAAATACGACAGTAAATTCTGTTCCCCATGAAACATAAAAGCGATAAATAAATTAGAAGCTAAATGCCTTTAGTTTATTCATTCGAACCTTAGTCACCGTTTGAAGTTAAACTTTAAAGCGAAAGTGCCTGACCTCAAAAACCTCAAGGCGTATAATACGCAAGTTAACACGTCTAATATGGAATTGTTCGCTCCGTCGAATATCGCATGTGTTAGCTCTATATCTGAGCTACGCCAATTCAATATAAAGTGGGCGATACTCCCGAAGTATATTTTATCAGGTCTTTTATAAAAATTTGTATCCGGTTTTAAAGTTAATCGATGATATAAGAGCTTTCTCGAAACTACCATGAACTTCCTTCAGCTTCTGCAAGTCCGAAAAGTCACAAATTAGAGAAGTAAGAAATGATTTCTGTGTAAGCTATTACGCGGTCACCAAACATGAAAAAAAGTGTTAAAGGGGGTGGGGGAGGGGGGACTTGACTAGAACACACAGAGGACAGTTTTTAAGAAGGGACATTCATTTTTAATCGGGCGGCGGTCGTAAATTCTGGCAGTCACGAGACATGGAGGGGAATGGGGTTATGACATCTGGTTTCAGAACTAATTTGGCCGCTACAGAATTGAAGAAAAAGACCTCGCACTTCTCAGAAACTATTCCGCCGGCCATTTAGCCCAATTGCTAGTGTTTAGTAGAATGGACGGGCGGCTCATACGCGCACAAAGAACGGGGCTAGGAATATTTGTGTAAGTAACGCGATTGACCTGGACTAATTAATATTTAAAACCTTATTTCAAAAAATGTCAAAATCTACACGTTAGTTGAGATACAAAACCGTCTTAGTCCGAGTTTCGAGTAGCGACCTCTCATAGCACAAGTTTTTAAATTTGTTAGCACCGATAGACTAAGTACCAGCGTTGAGTTTTAATAAGCTCAGTACTATACCGTATGTAATATGTACCGTGCTAGGGACCACCGAGCGGGAGTAGACGCTTAGAAACGCATACAGTATTCATACTAACCGAAGGTATCTCCCCATCGGGGATATTATATTGACACTCACACGCGAAGGGAACACGACAAGGGACGAGAACACTTCCCGAAGGAGGCTAAGCGACTGTCCGAGTTGCGGAGCTCCACTGAAGGCCAAGAGGGAGAGGGGGATCTCCCGTATTTAGCGAGCCCACGTGACCCCCCTCTACCGAAGAAGGGGAAAAACGAAAAGTGAAAAGAAGGGGAAAGAGGGAGTGAGGGAGGGAGGCAAACAAAGGGCTAATAGCGCTAATCGTTCCACTCTTATGTATGTCACAGTCCTGACTCTTTATACCTCGATTACCTTTCCTACCTCGCTAAGTCCGATCACTATTCCTTATTCTTTTCCTTTTATAATTTACATCGCACACAAAGTAAATTATAATATTAATCCCGATAAAACCTAATATCGACATATATCCGATATATTTTTGATCTGAAGATTCAGAAAAATATTTAATTAAAAACAGACAACTGCATTAAAGACAATCTAAAACCTAGAGTAGACACAAGCGTAATAGACAATCTCTTATGGAATAATTATTTTATTTTTCCCCTTCCTTTTAGTTACCTTGACGCGTAGGAACAACATAGAATAAATAATAATTGCGCCCTTACATTGTCATGACGACTGCATGTCGGCTCTGGTTGGACTTCCTGTTTTGCCAATATAACCTCCGGTCTGCCCACGTACGATTTCTATTATAAGGCATGAACTACATTTTGTAAATACATGTTTTAATAAATCGAATGAAATGTATCTCAAGAATTTAGGTGGACCAACAGAAAGAAGTAGCTGTTCCATATCAGTAATACTCGATGAAGTGTCAAAGGATGCACAGAACATTTGAAAGTATTAGCAAATTGTGAATCTACCCGCTATCAAAATAAAAATGAAGCATTTATATTGTTTCTGCCGAATATATTTTCCGACTGAACTATGTCTTATTAGTCCGACACCTGCACAAGATAAATAAATGGACGTAAGTACAGAGTTGGTGCGAAGAAATACCCCCGTTCACCCAAGAAAACAAATGAATAACAACAGACGCTAAAATCCCACAAAAAGTATCAACAAGAAATGTTTGATACGTGACGTGAATATAAATTTACAAGCGGCAAACAAAAGACACCACAGTCAGGTAAAGGTAAAGGAATCCAAGATGTCAAAAAACATTATAGGCCGGGCGTCCTGGAATAGCGAGAAAACTTAATTGAATCGTGATCATGGCCAACACCGTCCTAGAACAATGAGGCGGGCCATACGAAAATCACAGGGCACGGAGCGACCGCCTAGAAGGAAACGGAGGCTCATTTTCCCCCTCGACCCAATCCTTACGATGGACCGCAGCCTCCACCCCATCACTCGATACTGCGATCCTTTTTTATTGACCCCACAGTTACCCGATCTCAAGTGGGCAGGCCCACCTCTGCACCACCGCATAACTCTCGAGATTCAACAGAGCCGTACGGAAAGTTCAGAATTATATTCAAACCGACTACTTCACCAGTCTATAAAGACCCAGGGTTCAAATTCAAGAACTGAGTGCCGCCTAAAACGAATCCGTCATTGCCGGCCATATCTGTCGATACGGACAGGGGGGCGGGCGCCGCAAAAGGAAGCTCCGACGGAAATCGCTGTAAAAGGCCGGCAGCGCCTTTACGGGTCCCCGCCGGGCACATTCGGTTCGATATTCGAAACCGACCGGAGTCGAGCTCAATTAAAATGCGATATCGCCCCGTGCATTTTCCCCCGTCCGGACCCCACCCACTCGGGAATTCAATAACCTGGAAGTTCGTGAATAATTAAACGCCCCGGCGGAGATAAGGCCACAATTTACATCGCTACGGCATTAGAAAAGAAAGCGTACGCGGCCTAATAAAAGAACACAGCTGTTAAGTGGATCTGCATAATGTTTGTTAACCCGACTTTATGTTCACCGTCAGGCAGATGCAAATGACTCTACTGATATCGAAGGAATTCAATATAGAAATAAACTATACTGGTGTAAAGATAAACAAAAATAGGCGCTTTCCTATCAATTATTAAAAAACTAACGTTTATTACCTCTTTAAGTAATTACTACGCTAACATTCTATTTCAACGCTGCTTATAAAGCGGCATATAAGCACTTTGTGATAAGGAGTGAGCGGCTCATCGCTACAAAATATCGCATTAAGGCATGTAAGCCAATAGTAAATTGAAAAAAAGTGATCTCGCGTTTAATTGATGTATAAAAAAATAACTGCATTACCTAAGATCTATACATGGGCTTAATCTAATTCTTAATACGGATATTTTGGAACCGAAATAGCGTCAGCCTATTCGATGGTCCGAAATTTTCGCGTAAAACCGCTTACGCTTTTGGGAAACTATCCAGCCTCGGTTGAAAAATATAGCGATTTATTTATCCACCGTACCCGGCCACAAGTAATTCACAAATTGATCCATATTTATGGGAGCGTGCAATGAATATTCAAACTCGTGGGAGCCTGACACGGTTTGAAGGAAAACAAATGATGGTGGAGGATGGGGAAGAGAAAATGATCTTTCAAAAATAGTCAAGGAGAGTAGAGAATTGAAAATAAACGGGGAAACGATATTCTGTAATAAGTGGAAGAAGTTACAAAGCCAAGTGGAACAACGCGGTAGTCTCGGACTGCCGGGCAAAACCCCGGACGCGAGAAAATCCCGTGTTCCCAGAAAAACGCCTCCAGTTTGCACCATTCTCGATTGGAAACTCCGATACGAAATTTCCCCCCCAGATAACGTTTATGCAAGCCGATTTTTTTTTAATAATAAGCGAAGAAAGGAGCGGTGGCGGTTGGAACCGAGGTGGTCCAGTTCCCAACTTGGGCAAGGAATGTACAGCAAGGCCGAGAGTTCCTCCCGCCCGCTCCGCCAACGTTCCCCCGGTACAGTCCCTAGCCTTATCTACCCAAATAACCGTTTGCCGGAAGACCTTCGCACTTCTTTAATACAAAAGCGCTAGATCGAAACTATACTGAACAGTCCCCCCCCCCTCGCCCTCGAGCAATGACGCTGGTGGGAATATCCTATAGCTAACTTAGCCTCGTCGAGTAGATTCGAAACGCCGCCGTTGCATATATGGTTCAAATATTTAACCGATATGTTTACAGATACCAAACGGCGCATTGGGCTAACTGCAATGATCTTCGAACGTTAACGTGATCTTCCTTTCGCAATGGGAACGAGAAATTTCCGTTGACACGTAGTGCTTATGGACGGGATAATGCAGGAGGAACTCTTGACCCTACCGTTCATTTTTATCAATAGCACCCAAATAATAAGACTACTGAGTCGTGCGGATAACGAAAGTAATGCTACTGACGATGGAGGAAAGCCGAAATCGGACTACCCCCCTTCCCCGTATTAATTAATTTATATTTCACAATTTTGCTTCTAAAAAATAAAATAAAAATTGCCTTAATAATACCGATCACGAGCGGTTGCTACATCGACAGGATAAACTAAAAGGGAAAGGAGTGGCGACGCTTTTTTCCAGTCGGTATCCGTTGCGCTCCAAATGTCTTAAAACGCTTTCTCTGTCGCTTGAAAGATGTTCACGGTGTGGAAAGATAAGGCGACGCACAATCAAAAATTTTGCTGCGCAATCACGGTGCCTATTTGTACAACTTAAACGACGAGTGAATTTATTTTTTACAGAACTGAAAAAGAAACAGATGCGTAACAGGCCGTACCAACCAAATTGTGCAATATAAGCAAATTAAAAATCAATTGAAAAAAAAATATCAAAAAGAAATTGTCTTCAGACAGATATAAAATTATATTTATACCAAATAAGATAACATGGAGTATCACCTGTGATCACAAACGCTACATCTTCAAAATTAAATAAATGTTTCACCCAGTAAGATAAGTGTATCGGAGAGATAAAAAAGTCAATAACAATGTTTGCCTCTAAAAAGATAGTATTAAAAAAAACGAAAAGACCGGGGGCAGAATAGGATCTAATAGTTAAGGATGCACTGATTTTATACCGGACGAAAACTAGACAATGCGGTGCATATTACGCATATGAAGTTAATATTCAATTTTGGTACACTGGTTTGATTATTACATGTAATCGCTTAGTTCGGTGTTCTCAACTTAGTCCTAAGTCGAAATATTGGCGTAAATAAACGAAGAAAGGTTTGCACCCGTATATTGGGAACAAAACATCCTGCACGAAATTTTACTTCAATTGCATATTAAATTGAAACATTGTCTTAAAACATGTCGGAATTAAAAAAAAACTGTAAATACTGTACGCGGTGCCTCGTTAATTCCGTCGTGGCAACAATTTTGTTTTCTGACGCAACTAAAGAACAAAGCTAGCGGGCGAATTCTCTAGAATGGGTGTCGCGGTGACTGAAAAGCGTGGCCGGGCAGTGTAAAGGAGGCCAGCGTGTAGAAGACATCCGGTTAACAACCGCTCTGTCTAATCAACACTGGAGATAAAGGCCGAAGCACAAGTTACCAACGCAGGGGCCCCCCCCCAGCTATCGCCCCATTCCGCCGCAATGGCGTATATGTGTAGCTCCGAGATAACTGAAAATTTATAAATATCAACTAATAAATAAACTCCAAACACTTCCACCTTATTTACGGCCACTACTGGGGCAGAAGGGGAGGGAGGATTGCGGAAATGTTTTTCGGCCCGTGTAAATTACAATCTGGGGCAATGATTTCGCAACTTGGAACAGCTGTTGTTTTCTTCCCGACCTAATGCGACAAAGTCGTACGCGATTCGCGGTTTTCTTTTATAAGTTGACGGCGATAATATACAATTATATTGACATCAAAAACCCTGAAACTAATTTATAAATGTATTTTTAAAAAAACCTCGTATGGGGGAACCGAAACTGCTTCATTGGTTCAGCGCTGACTTTCTACTGCAAAGTCGGATCAACCAACCAGGAACCCTATTGAAGATGGGGAGGAGTGGAAGTCCAGAATACATAACAAACTACAGGAAGGGGAAAATTATAGGATTATTAGTATACAGTAAAATATTATACACGATAAACCTATTTGCCAAGAATATCGAATTAACATTCACATAATGGACAGGTGGACGAATCTCATTTTTGAAAATCATGCCAGTCGTATAGAAATCATAGAAGTGAAAATATACATTAAGTTTACTGAGTTTTCTGGGCGTGTGTCCATACTGAATATTTAGTTTGGGAAGGAAATTGAGAACGGAATTACTTGGCTTGATGTTCTAAGAGCTTCCGAGGATTAAATTAATGCGCGTTTAATTTATGGAACATTTTTTATGTATTTCTCAACTGCTGGTTCCCCTAACGCGTATTGTAGGGCATTTCACTAAGAGTAAATACACAGTTTATCCATCTTGTTTAATAACTGCATCCTCTAGAGACTACTTTACGATTCCCTAAATTTCGGAACACAGGGATTTGAGCTAGAATATTAACCTTGTAATTAAATAGGCCAGGCAAAACCCCCCTTTTTATTCCGGACTAAGAACAGGGGTTCTGAACAATTACACCGACAGTTAACTGGAACATTTCGACACGTGTTTATCTCGTACCAGTGAAAAGTCTAGATAATATTCCTCCTTTGTGGGGCGATAAGAGATATGTAACATCTCGTATATGATAAAGAGCACATTTCTAAGAAAACTGTGTCACACTGTCAAAACATAATTATTGATACTTGTCTCTTTTTACTTAGCATGTTTGTGAGCGATGAGTCTATAATTATCGAAATCCATAATAATAATTAAATGTTAGTAAGAATTCCTATCAATGAAATGAATGCATCTGGTAAGTAGGCGATTAACAGACGGTAATCATTTTCTGACACCAAGTGGTAAATCAGATTTTACTGTAATGTTAAATAAAGAGGAAACTAGACACCATACAAAAATAGTTTTCAGATTTATTTCACAAGTCATTGGTGTTCAGCTGGTTTTAGAATTTTACACAGAAAACGGTTTATGAGACTAGTCAGGACGCTCTGCCAAGCCACGTGTTACCCTACGGAGAAGCGAAAAGAGCTCCCTCCGACTGCTAGTTTATTTACAGCCACTTTTAGTAGTTTGACAAGCCGCTTATAAACACATCTATACCCCAATTAAACAGATTGACGAGGTATGATTATGCACAAATATCAAATATTTCATTTTATACCGTAGCCTACCTATATTTCTTGCCGTTAAGAACAGAATTAAGTAAATAAAATAGAATGCTAAGCAAAGATTATTTAATATTATATAATTGGGGAAATCCGCAATGTAAAGTATACAAGGAATCACCGAAGACGATGAAACGGATATTAACCTGAAAAACAATCTGGTCAGAGGAATGTGATTTCTACTGCAGACTGATCGACCAACCGGGAACCCTATTGAAGATGGGGAGGAGTGGAAGTCCAGAATGTTTAACAAACTAAAGGAAAGGGAAAATTATAGAATTTATTGTATACACTAAAATATAATACACGATGAAATGGATATTAACCTGAAAAGACAATCTGATCAGAGGAAAAACCAGTCCTTTGAACAGAATGCAATAAACAAGTAGTAATCCCGTAGAATGTGAACTTTAATATAATCCCCTGAATCCAATATCACCGAAGTGACAGGTATCAGCATCTATTATTATACTAAAGGAACGTTGATGACAAGCCCAAAACTAGCCTAATATATAATGAAACAATGTCGAAGATATAAAATATGTTTCGGATTAAATAAATTATTCGCATTTTCATTTTACATTGAATTGCAATGGGCAAATCGCACACTGCTGACACTCATCCCAACAATCCACCTTTAACCAAATAATCCCCGACAAATGAAGTAATATATTCGTTGTAGGCATTTACTGGTCACTACCTATGCCATAAACTATTCAATACACGTGGGTAGTTTAACGAAGAATAATTGGTGACAGTGAAAGGAGTCGGATAGTGAATAAATTTGACTTTGTAAGTTCTACGTCAGTATAAAATAAGAAATTATAAAATTCGGGAATTTTTTCGTGTAACCAACATGAATAGGGGTCAATACTCTTGCCTATTTTTCCCAACCAAAAAAGAGAACCAATCAACTTCGCTTTCAGCTCTCCAGAGCCCGTAGCAGCAGATAGGGCGGGCGTAGGCCGTTCATCTCCGGGCGGGCCACTCGAGGCGGGGACCATATGCAACGGCCGAGTTAAAAGCGTGGATATCCGGAGTCCTTATTTAGAGGCCGTAAACCGTACAAAGCCCAAGAATAAAATTCTACGAGATAGCGGGGAGGGGGGCCTCTCTCTTTGGGGAAACTCGAAGAGAGGAGGAGCAATATAAATGCCAAGAGTGCGGCGGGAACCGCGACCTCATGAATAATTCGGGCACGGTTACCGGAGGAGTTTTTTTTTAGCGAGCTATTGTCATTTCTGAGAGTCGGACAGATTGAGTCACGTGCCTCTTCCTACTAAACCGGGGGTAAAACTGGAACCGCGTTCAGGGTTGCGGTTACAATCAGACCAACGAATAAAACTTGAGGCGGCTTTAAAATTTAAAACCTTCTAGAAGGGTCCGTTGCGGGTAAACACAGCGCTGAATTCGGGTGCTTCCCCCAATGTAAATAACGGAAAATCTCCACTAGTTTAGAATACCTGTTTTGTGGTCTGCGAGAGGTTGGAATACCGTCACTTTTGTCACATCCAAAGTGCCAAAAGTGACTAACACCGCTACTGACGATGGCGAGCAGCCGAAATCGGTCTTGCAAAAGACCAAACCAGCGAGAGGAGACAGAAACACGCGAAATCTACGAAAATTTCCACACTTTAGGAATGCGGTCGATCCTGGTGCCAACATAGCATCCTCATATTAGGAATTATTATTAGCTATAAAGGGTGCGGCCCGATTTCACGCCGGCCCAAACGAGTGAACCGAGGAAGCAACCTCATAAGAAACTGGAACTTTAAAAATACTGCGGATATAGGTCCCGTTTACTCACCTTTTGAACCGACACGGCCATTACGATAATACGCGCAGGGCTAACGGGGGGAAAAGAACCGGTCGTACGAGCGATTAAAACGACAAAACTTAATTCCGTATAATTAGAATACCGTGGGTACTCAGTCGCCAGTCATAAACACTGGAGGAAACCGTTAGTTTCTTGAGCCAATAGAAACAGCACGATTCACAAATCCGAGCGGATTTTGCCACAGGTGACTCCCCACCTTGTAATTGTGCTCAGGATGGATAGTCGAAAGCCGCCAGCTTGCGAGTCCAAATTTCATTAAACGTTCTCCGACAGAGTTTCATTTTTTTCACTTGTTAGTCACAGTCAACTGGCGTAGTATGGAGAAAGTATTGTTTTCAATTAAATAATCGAATTCGTGTTTTCTCGGTACAACCGATGGGAATACGTGAGCGGCTTTCTTTCAGTAGAACCCTCCAGTCTGACAACATATTTTCGGTTTAATTGTTCCGACCTTCAATACTGAAATGTAGTGTAATATATAATGTATAAAAATCAACAACAACGTCGAGCGAATACATATAAAAAAACATCAATGACACAAAGACTGACAATGAGGAAATCTGAACAAAGCATACAGCGCAACCAAAATCGGTATATACAAAGAATCGCAAGAGTGATGGTACAAGACGTCCTGACAGTATATAATTTAAATTAAAAGCTACCATCAATAACCAACTGCCCAAGTCGGTCAGAACTTTTTTTTTCTGTGTTCATATGTCAGAATAAAGTACATTTAGGGACATTAAAAAAATATAGTGCTCACCGTAAAATTACGATTCAACTCCTCCTGGAGCATGTCCTCGACATGGTTTTCCGTGGAAACGGCTCATAAAGAAACTACTTAAATTTCACCTACTTTCTACCTTTCCTTCCGAAATTTCTGCTGAGAATACCTCGACTATAACAAAAAAATTTCATAATCACTTCAAATCTTAAACTCGGTGCCTCTCACAAAACCAGATCAGGTTCCAGAAATTGAACCAAAAAAGGTATACAGAAAGTAGTAAATCCAAAAGGACGGTCAAAAGGTGTCCGGCTTTAGTGAAAAAATATGGAGGTAAAACCCAGTTTTAATGGACGGGGCTTAGAGCGGAAGGTATAAGAATGACCGTTTCCAACCCACTTGATAATCTCAGGTAGACCACTGCCATCCTCGGCGTCTATAGTTAGTCGCCGGTCTAGCGTAAATCCCAGCCTAAAGCCCAGGACAGGCAGGAGGGAGCCGTGGGCGGTACGGCACGGTGTTAGAAATCGTCTATTTAGTAGCTGTTTAACCTAGAGAAGCGAAAAAATAAACTTCAGTCTGTGTGCTTTTTTGCCTTTCTGCATTCCTATATATTGACTCGTGGACATTCATTATCTACTTTGCCTGTGCATAATTCATTTACAAAATGCACGACCGCCTAGACGATTTACAATTTGCAGGCATTACTTATAAAAATCATTACACGTTGATTCTTATACATCACTGCATACAAGATACAGTGCGCATCATAAAATTTAAACTTTTATTAAAGCAAACAATTATTATCGTCTATATAGGGAACAAAATAAATACATGAATGCTGATAGATATTTATTCGCGGATATTTATATTTACGACATAATAAAACTATAAAATAGTAATAAATAACTTTTTTTGGAGAAAGTATTTATAACATTATCCTACAGGCCATTTTATAATTCCTTCCCTCTACTCTTTATACCGAAGAATTGAAATGACTAGTAAAAGTTTCCATTACATCGTGAATTTATGAATCTATAATTCGAAAGTTCTACAGTTCTTAATGCACACTTTAGTTTCTTGACTTTTACAAAATTAAACTTCTAATTACGATTGCCAAGAAACTAGCAAATCATTTCAGCACACTTCATGGACAGCATCACATAAGCACGAGGTATTCGATATGTAACATTAACAACTATTTCTATTCGTAAAATGTATAATACATGCTGCCTAAATTTATTTCGTCCAATGTGAAAAATAAATGAATCGATTGGGCTGAGAGCAGATTAAAAGTAGCGTTGTCCAAGACTACGATAATTATTTGTGATGGTAATCGATGCTAATTAACGAATCAATCGTTTAATTACTGTCAACGCAAAAGACATTTATATATATATATATCGAAACGGGGCACAGGGTGGCCTTAACGAAAGGGCATTTCAGGTGGCATTCAGAGCATAGTAATGCCTCCAAATGTAACTGGAGCAGTTTTAATTGTTCCCCGCTCACACTAGCACGGTAATTTTTACACGGCTAATTTTAGCCCAGCTAATAATTAGTATTATAAGAAATTGAGTCGCCTGTTAGACGCCTGATGAATTGGGACGTCCCGGACTTAGAGGGTGACAACACGGATGACACTTCTTCCATATTAACCTTATTCTTCTAACCACTAATGGTTTTCCAACCTACCGTAGCTGAATTAGAAACCATTCAACCTACGCATTTCGTGCAGCAATCAACAAAGTAACTGACACAAGTTCACAACAAATTGACAAAAATTCCAAACAAAATACTCTAAAATACGGAACAAGGAAGTTTCTTAAGTTTTACTCTAGACGAGCATACATCAGCCTGAGTTCAATTTATCATTTAGGAGGGAGAAGATCGATCCGCCCATTAAATATTTAAGATCACTTTGAGCTATTTTCCGATGCAGTAAAAAGAGTGAACTCCGTTCGTGAGGTGGAGACACGGAGCTCGTCTTTACCAATCATGGTGGAAAACACAATTTCACAGGATCGTGTCGCTTCGGTTCGTGCTCCCCGACCCAACTCGTCCGACCCCGTGTAGAGGAACACACGTCTACGTCACGTTACGCAATACTTGAAGTACGATCGGTTCTGAAACTAAACTCTTTCTTGCAATTCATCTTGCAAGAGAGAAAGAGAGAGGGAGTGAGGGGGTAGAATTGCCCGGCTTAATAACAGGGCTGAAGAACAATCGAGAGAGTTCAGTTATACTACCAACAGCAGACAACTTTCCGTTGTCTTAAGGTTACTCATTCCTGCACAAAATAAATCATAGTCTGCACGGAAATGAAATAAGCGCATTTTATAATCGCGACGGCCTCCTCTCGGTTTTACATGTTTGTTTTGTCCCTCCAACACCCGGGAAACATATCCTAATCGATGACTCATGAATATAATGTACCGCTTCAGTAATTAATATCGCACAAATTCTACAACACAATATGGTCTGTTATTATACATTTTGGTTAAATTAGCTCCCGTAAAGAAATTTCACATATTACAAATTCGAATCGAAGGAATATTCTGTCCGCCACCGAAGCCGGTTTTATGGTAGAGGGCTACCCTAAATTCGCAAGATTGTCCTCAAGTATTAACAGATTAAGCTAGAGGAGCTCATAACATTTAACAAAATTTACTTTACAGAACTCCTCCAAGAACTTTCACTTTGAATCGCGAATGAAAGAACCGGCGGCCCCACCAGAGCGCATGTTATGACAGCAGTGCAAAAACCCGACAAGTGATTGACGACTCAAAGAACCGCTTTCAGTCGATGCAAATATAAGCGTGTCAGATTCATCGCAACCCTCGAACCGACCGAGATAGGTCGGTCGGATTCGAAGTACACTTTCATTACTTTTGTCAAACTTCTGAAGGAGGAAGGTGAGACAGCGTGCGCTGGCGACTAATTTCGCAACGTCCGCGGTTCGAAAAATAAACATCCCACTAGTGAAAGTCATAACGGGAACTTTGACCGAATCCTGCCAAGCCCGGTTTGGGGGGGCCAACGCTAATCGGGCACACGTAAAACGACGGATGAACTAGGTACGGAAAAGTGGCGTAAAATTTGTAATAGGTACGGGACAACCGGGTAATTGAATGCAACACGGATAGGGGGCAATAAAGAGGCGTCTGACTGCGGTCCGCGGTGAATTAGTCAAATCGGGCGTACAGGCCGACACAGGAAAGGATACCGTTGGGAAGTATTCAGATGCAAAGGAAGAAGGTACGGTTATGTCGCGTGATGTGTCTCAAGTTAACAGGTACGACAATGGCTAACAGGACCCACTCGAACCGGCACTAGATGAAGCGGAATTCTCGCAGGATCGTTTTTAATCTCGACGACAATTACCCCGGGGTCGCTGATTCGACAGGGCCGATCTTCTCGTGTCGAATGCCCGCACTCCCCTACAGGACCGACTGTCTGAAAGGGGAAGATTTGTAACGCAATCTCTGTTAAAAGGATATGTTGATCGAGATTGGCGCTAGGACGGAGGTCAGCATCCGAACCGATGAAACGGGCGGGTGCGGGGTGAACCTGTTTTGACTCATAGTCTGACGCACTTAAACAAGGTTCGCCGGCAAAAAATGATTCAGCCCCCGACTCCTACGCTTTTCGTCTCCATTTCCCCGTGGCCGAGGCGCCCAGGAATGCCCGCGACCCCAATACTTGCGGATGTCGAATTAACGGCTGGAATCGATTCGTCCAGGAAGCAATGTCCCTGGTTTTAAATTTTATCAAAAACTAGATTCACCACCAAATGAGCGCTTTTCAAATTCCCTAAGTTAGGTTTTTATTTCGAGATACATTTTATTTGATACACAAAGGAATATTGCGCCGAAACGGTCTAACGGAAGATCGCGAAGGTAATCACTTCCTGTATATCTTTTTCTGCATGTTTTGTCTCCTATACGAAACCAACAATAAACAAAAAAGGCGACGTACTCTGTGTTGAAATATTAACACAACACTTTTTTATTGTTCAACTATTACGTATATTTAGAAAACAAATTAGGAGTCGTATTTATCAACATGCACCTTTTTTTTAGTTTATCAGTAGAGACCTCGTGATGACGTTAAATGTTGTTTTGTGTCACAATAAACCATATGACTTCTACAATAAAATTAAACTTCCACAATTAAACAATACCGACTCTGTAATTTGATATAATGACATAATAATGATTACGATTCCATCTATATTGTTATACTCGTTCCCACTCAACAACTGAACCTTTCACTTCTTCAATCGATGCTTATAGTTCGAGAATTGAAATTAACTGTGAATATTTAAACTTAACGAACTGGGATTATGAATCATCACTTTACTATATGCGAGCGAATATCGAAAGCGGATACTGGATCCGACGAAGGGGCGATTTAAATGCAAATACACAATAACAGCAGTTATACAAACAGTGGTAAGGTTACTCGCACTTCGTTAATACCGTTAAACTGCAAAGGTTTACGTCGGAGGAAAGAATGCATTCAAGGACTATTCGTAGCACGCCGTAAACAAAAAAAACAATAACTACTAATGTTCTTAATTGTCTTGATTGGTTGTCTGCCAATATAAAATTGTATTATTGCGTTCAGTATAATTTCGTTATTACGTGACGGCATTAAGTAACATGCAGGTATTTTTATATTGAAATAATTTACAGGTTTAATGGACAAAGCACAAAGTTTTGTTACCAGGTATTTTTACCTGATAAGTTACCCGGTGATACCCTGGATAATACGAACATACGTTCAGGTAAACAAATGTGAAGCTTACATTTCTTCTTAAACTGGTTAATCATTTTTAATTTATTGTCTGGACAGACTTATAATCGAATATATTGATATAATTATCGATCTGGTTAGTTGAGATGACTAGAAATTTTTATGATATAATTTTACTAGACATTTATAATGTTTGAATAGGTCTGGTAAACTGCTGGATCTGCAACGACTGCATTTAAAATTAGCTGACAGAAACCATTGCCGATAATATTCATTTTGTAATTTGCTGAATACCCTTGTAAGGAAACTATTAAAAACATATTTACCAAGCTATTAGTCGATATAAACAAAAAGACAGGTCAGCACAATGGAACAACGAGACTCCATATTCAACTACCTCATATCTAATACTTAACCTCCTGATAATACAGTTCCGAGAATTAAATCGAACCGAAATACTAAAAAAAAATAAATTCGAGTGCATTTTGTAAAGAATAAATGGAAATGATAATAAAAACTTTATTGCGTATCGAACTAAAGGACTTTAGAGAATGGTCGCGATGGACAGGTGAATTATGTTATATCTTATATAATGGTAAATGTGTCCCGGCGCCAGTCAGGTAATTCAGACCATCGAGATAAAGAAAAGATAAGGGGCAAAAGGCGGGCTGATATTTGCCAAGGTGCGAGTTCTTTCCCAACTAGAAACATCGATCAGAGTAATAAAGGAAATTCCAGTCACACATTCCCCCAATCAAATAAACATGAGTGAATTGCCTAAGTGTGAATGTTAAATAGTGATTTGCACAGTTTGGAAAGGTTCGTGCAAACATTTTGAAACAGTCCTTGTAAATTTCCATACACACTCAATGCACTTGTCAATATACGGCGAGCATGAGCATTTTGTTATTTCATTGATGACGTAAACAATGATATAAGTATCGATAAACAAATTGATATAACAATTGATCAAAGTGAATAAATTACAATTATTCATCGCCAAGATAAGAGTATCTCTTTTATTCACTACGCAAATGTACATTGCGATACATTATTGTTCGTTTTAAATGTTATATATACACATAGTTAAAAGCGAACCTCAGAGCGATGAAGGAGACGTGAGGCCGAAATTTGAAGTTAGCTGACGGTAACTACAATGGTATAACACAAAATAGTACACTGTACTATGAACAGTACGATGAACCAGTACCTGCGAAGAGTAACCGCTATTCAGATTACTGTGACGGTTTTAGAAATAGCCGAATGAATACCGGAATTAAATAATGAACTGATATTTTGGCGATCCCAAGTACAAGTCGGCGTTTTTGCGTAACAAAAAGCCTTCTCGGCATGCCGCAACGAATATAGTAGTATATTATCTCTTCCAGTGTTTAACACATATAAACCTAGGCCTAAGCCTATGTGGACGTTAGGGATAGGCTTTTGGCAGTAACCAAGAATTAATTAACCCTCGTACAGCGCTTTTCGAGTCCGATCTTTGAGGAGGTAGGCAATGCAATTTACATATAGGGCCAGCTAACAAAGAAGACGCCTCACCTTTAGAGTTCGGATCCGGTTAAATCTCAGCCGTAGGCCACAATCTCTCCGAATCTCCGGTACAGAATGCGAAGGACGGAGCAAAGGTGAGCGGAGAGAAGAAGATGCAGTCGGGCGCGATGGCACAACAGCCGTGTAGAGATAGGCCGGCCAATGCAAAATGTCACACTCGTGGTCTACTTTCTAAGGGGGATGGCTGGCATTTGGCGTGGGATTCACCGCGGGCACGACTACACCACAGTCACGAACCGACTTGCGACTGCTAACCGCCGGTTAACGCGCCCACACACATTGTTGCAGTGGGTTCCATTACCGTAATTTATTAAAAAAAAACAGAAAAACTCTTTAAGGCGGGAAATTTATTGATGGAAGTGTCAGAGAAAGCTCCTCCGATCGGAGGGGTCAATATTTCCTTCGATGAAGATTAACCTTTCGAGGAAACGGGCCGAGATAGACCCATTACGCGCACCTTTCTTTCGCCGACCGTTTGTTCTTCCTCTCACAATGTCCGACCGTGGGCGGAAGGTAAGGAAACTTAAGAAAGCGCGCGTTCCTCATTCGGCCAAGTATCAACAACTCTTACTTCTAGGCGAATACCGTATGAAATTGGCGGAGGTGGGGATAAGGCGTTTTGATGGGAAACGGGGATGGCCGTTTTGTTGCAAATTGCAAATAAAATGTAAATAGTCCAGAAGGTGGATCTGACGACTCCAAAAACTGTAACGGTACAATAAATCGAATATAGCTTCTCTTGACCTGCGACAAATAATTCGACGACGTGAAAGTGGCACTTATAACAAACTGTTGAAAATGGTTTTATTCCTTTCGCGGTTAAGAAAAAGTAAATACTCCGAAATCGGTTGTCGATAAGGAGTGCATTCCTCGTAAGCTTGAAGCGACCGTAAACACTTAAATAGCGCATACAAAAAATTTCAATACTCACGAAATTAATAAGTAAATTCGCCTTTGTTGAGGAAAACAAAACTTGTGTTAAATACACGTTTTGATCAAATACATGTATGCACAAACTATTCTACCGAGAAGAAACGAAACTATACCGAAAGACGATGTGTTCTGTCATTCTTATAACATTTATCTATTTGTTTATATTATACATTGTAAAATATGCTAAAGTAAATAATTATTTATTTAGAATTACTTTCAATTAATTTTTAGCGATCTTACGAGTAATACACGATGTTATGGAACTATAAACCCAATTAATTCCCAGAACGCTAGCATTCCCATACTGGTACTAAAGAGCAATAAATATTCATTACTACCTTATTGAGGACTGTTAGTCATAGTCTAGCATCGATATACTTACAGTGGGATTGTTGGCGCCAATCGTGTTGGCATTGATCACCACATTCTAGCTTCTACCCTTAAGATAATCCGACTGTAAATATTTGTTGATGTTCAGAAACAATTTCAACACGAGTCCTCCACATTAACCAATAAATCTACGTTCTATACAGTGTAGGGAGGAGAGAGAGAGAGAGAGAGAGAGAGAGAGAGAGAGAGAGAGAGAGAGAGAGAGCTAAGTCTACTCACCACATGGCCTGCACGGAGACTGGTTTGAATATGTGCTGTCTATCACACACGCTCACGCTGAAACCCCTGGAACCGAAACAGAATAATTAGACCGAGCTTAAGAACACAATTGATTCATTGAAAGGTGTCAAAGAAGATGAGAAAGAGATGTTAATTAGAAAAAGGTAACCACAAAGTTGAAATAATAACACTTTTTGCTACAATAACTAACGATTCAATTTCTAAAATAACTAAATAAGATCTCCACAATCGAGATAATCATTGTGATTAGAACACTTAGTACTATTAATAATTTCTCCATTAAGGGAGGGGGATATATCAAGGTATTAAAAACAACATACTTTTTTATCTGCTCCACTGTACAATACATACAACGATTCTGATGTTTCATAAAATGACAACGTATTCCACTAAACACACGATTCCCACAACACGAACACAGAGCAGTCGATGGTGTGTAATATTGTGGTAGCATCGAACCGTGTCGTAACAAAATTACACATCGAAGATTTCACTTTTAAAAACGATTTAAGCAACAAAATTAAACCCCAGTTTTCGAAGTTTTGGACACGCTCCCCAGATCTTTATTGATGAAGCGGATAGGAAAATAAATACAGTATCTCCGTTTCACGCATGATCGACTCCACACAGTTCTCGGTGTAGCGCTGGCACTTGGCGAGGTCACGAACTAGAGATAAAGATTTTGACAGTTCCGAGCGCTCATCGCCCGTTTTTGACCGAGCCACCTGTCACAACTTCTAGGCCAAAATCGCGGATCTGTTCGGGCCGGGAGAAAAACCCGGAGCTAAATATAAATCCGCGGTGTGGAGGGGGGGCGCGGGGCAAAGCGAATTCCTGCCGCGCTCTCGGAGCTCCCCCTTTGTGAATGAGTCACGTTTAATTTGAAGGTGTGTTGCTAAACGCCGCTCCGAAGTCACTGGCGGTTTGGCCAACCTTCAGAGTGGCCCGAGCCCGAGAGAGAGAGAGAGAGAGAGAGAGAGAGAGAGAGAGAGAGAGAGAGAGAGAGAGAGAGAGAGAGAGAGAGAGAGAGAGAGAGAGAGAGAGAGAGAGAGAGAGAGAGAGAGAGAGAGAGATGCCGGGTTTTCGTACCGGCGCCACCCCACGAGTTTCCCCTCGCTTTCCAGCGAAACCGGAAAGGAGGCGATGTCGGAACACGAAGCATATAACAGGGATGTCTGGGGACTCGTTTCTTCTCGCGAACAGCAGACCGCGCTGACTGACGTAACGCGAGCCGCAAAATAAAAGTTAAACGAATTGATAAATGGAATGGCTCGATAAGTTCGATGTTTCTCGAATCCAACGTAACTAACAATTCATAACGCTAGTCTGCCGAGATGTACATTTCAAAATTAAACCGTATTTACCCAAATCTGAAATAAAAGAAATTTTTTTGGACCGCTGTTTCGGCCCTCGTGTAATTTTATGAATAATTTGTTCCAGTGGGATTTCCATTCTGCAGACTTACCGACATTCAATCGCATTGAGTGACTAAAAAATTAAGGAATTGGGTTGATTTGTTTTCCACGATACCAAAATAGTGAGCCATATGTTAAATGTGAATATCTACATAATGTTAAAAAAATGTATGCATATTAACATGATATTTCGATGCGAGGCAAAATAAAATAATTTTTTATTTTTTTTTAACTGAACAACTGTACTGTATTTCATTTTACAGTTACAGATATTTACAATATTTATAATTTACGATTCGACTCAAGGATATTAACTGCGTCAGACCCGTTGCAGGACATGAACCCAAACGGTTTAGAGAAGTCGGACCATATTGGGCAATAAGCTGTGTCCAAAGGCGACCCAACACCAATTAATCATTTTCCTATTAATGGTCCGAGAATCGAGAAACGGTGCCAGAACGCGAATAGACGAGGGCCAGGAAAACCTTGATGAGCGAGCCAACTGAGATTGACTTCCGATAAGGAAGGAGCATTAGATACGACCCAATGTTCCCTTCACTGGTTCGTTACTCCGAAGGAATTAATGTAGAAACGATTAAAACCACATCCGTTAATCCTGCTGACAATGTTATGAAAGGGAGACGAAAACTGAGGCTCGTCCGGTAGGATGTTTCGGGATGGAAAGAGGCGTAATTTGTTCAAACGTAAATAGATAACGTCCTTTATCTTTGCAGGTAATTGCCTCAGTGTTGGCATCGGAATCGAATGAACTATTAAAGAAATTGAGTCAAGAGAAGGGCAGCAGTTGTTCTTTTAAAGTTCGGCCGAACGGTGCCAACTAAATGTTTCGGCATTCAAATATATTGAGCTCACTCATTCAGCAAGTAAAACAACACGTTCCCAAACGTCGGTCATATTTATTTCAGTCAGCATTTTACAAAGTATATTCGGCTACGTACTTATTTTTGTCAATTCGATCTATTAATATTCATTGAACAAAATCGTTCGTAGTAATAATAAGGTGTTATCGCACCATTCAGAATCGAAACTTATTTCGAAATAGTTATAAGCTCTCGTTTTAAGGCGGTGCGCGATAGGGAAAACAATTTCGCGCTCACTGGAGACATAAGTTCGAAGGCAGGTGAGAAATGGACCGAGAGTAAAAGAAGATATCGACAGAATGAAATGAATTTGACCCAACGGGAAGCCGACTGGTCGGATAATACGGAAGGGGAAAAAATAGACCGGTTCTTGTACAGGAAGTGGGCGATACATTCTACCCTCCGCACTACGAAACTGCCTTAAGCGAAAAACATTAGTTCCCATAACTCACTGCACATCTGGTCATCAGGACGCCGATACATACCGTCGAACGTAATAGATAACACGTGTTGTTATTAAATACACTGCGGTGTACTACCACAACATCCTCTACATTTTGGCTCCCACATCTATTTTGGATTGTAACGCATAAATGTCACCCAGGGAGAAGAACGGTTGATTAGCTGAGATGAATCAACACCGGTAATAAACCGAAATAACGACGCGCTGTTGGGGAAAACACAATTAAATGCAACAGGGCACAAATTGGAAGATCAGCGGGTGGTCAATGGAAGGCAAAATTGTATGGGCTCGCCGCACTCCATCAAATTAGATCACATCTCGTCCACTCGAAAAATCGAATCCGAATATAGCTCATTACAAAACGGAAAACATTTCTAAAAAATTTCACCACGCCATACTTCAAATGAAATATACGCTGATGAAATCCGGCTATTGTCCAAGTGCTCTGTTGGAAGGCGGGATTACGAACGGCTTAATGTTTCTTGAAATACCAATATCGAAAACAATACAAGTGATCATTAAAATAAAGCTGATACTGCCATTAATTATCAAGATCATACGGTTATTATCAATTTCTTCCAGCAATAAAAAATAAAACTTAAAGGTTTCTCTGGGATTGAAGATCCTATGATATGTTATTAATTAAAGCAGAAATTTGAAATTACACAAAATGCTGAAAATAATTTATCCACATATTAATAATTAACTTCCTGTTAAAATTGCATTGTAATGAAGCGTCATTTTTTGGCCTTACACTGCAGTGTTATAATTTACTTTCAAATTAGACCTTTTGTTCCTCGTTAATTAAATTCCTATTGATTAATATATTGCTCGGCAAATTGGAACTATCAACGGACCCAGCGGTCGGAAAGGCCATTTGCAGAATGGCTTTTCAATTCGATTTTTCAATGCCTACAGGTTATTGTCTTCCATCGTCCAATATTCAGAGCTCGACCAATTTCAAACTAATTTAAGTTGAAGCCGAAAAGTATAGACTCCGTATAGGGAAATGTTATCAACTGGAAGTGGCAAACGCGGACGAGTATAGCCAATGCTACGTTAGCAGAAAAAATTGTGCCTAACAAAAAAAAACATACCGAACCCCTTCCAACTATTCAAAGGATTTCGAAAATTCATACTGGAATCCTAACCGCGTTGCCAGTTGGGCGATCCAATAGGACGCCATTTTGTCCTACAGAAGAGGAAGGTTCGTCGTGAACTGGCACACAAGCGACCGTGGATCAGAACCAACAATTCTGGGCAATCCGATGGCCATCCAATACCCTACTGACAAGTAGTTCAGGACATTTTATTCTTCGTCTCTGAAATATTCGGTGGTAATGGTCAAAATGATTTCAGAAATTGGAAGAAATATTTCATTGGACTTCAAAATCATTCAATTACAAACGCGATTTATCACTACTAAATTATCTGTCCTTATAAAAGGTGAAAGAAAACGTTCGGTGCGGTCGTTAAATTTAATGTCATTGTGTGAAGGAGACAACAAACTTTCTAATTGTTACTTCATGCAGAAGCCAACAGGTGATCAGTGTTCCTGGAATTCGATATTTCAAGACTGAAAACTGTAAGGATGGAAACTTATGCGTCCATTCGCATTGAAGAATAATTAAAATACACAAAACCTTTTGTGGCACGGTTGGGTCGAAGATTCTATATAAGAGCCATCAATATCTAAGGCAACACTGCTGTCCGACAGTAATACAATCTGAAAGATGTCACCGTCACCTCATATTCCCAAAACGGATATATCGCTTATTTACTTCCCTGAAAAAAAACTTTAGTGTCATGTTCAATTGATCGGTACGAGACCGGTTGGGAGAAGCGTCGATAAAACTGAGCATTATGTCACAGTTGGAGAATTCTGAAACACTCCCAGCCAATGCCGAGACTCGCGGCCGGATGAAAGATTGCGCCGCAAATCCAATGTCTCAGTTATTCTAATGACAGCGGAGTGATTGGTGTTCTAGGGAAAAACAGACGGAAATACGGCGAGCGATGCCAAAGTATTGAGGAAGCGCTGTTTCGTTTTAACGAAATGCGTGAAAATTAAAATGGGTCGTCATTTAAACCATCTTAAAAATTAGAAGGTTGTTAACAAGGATTACGGTTTGTAACTTTAAATTTGACTCATAATAAACATCATAGATTCTTAAGACATCAAAGTAAAGTTTCACAACCACAATGTTCTCATTTTCTCTTTTAGTTATACCGAGTCCTCCATATAATAATATAAATTGAACGGATTAAATAAAAAGAGCTCATAAACACAGATATCAATTTTAATAATTTGCAAGACTGTTCTCTGTAACCAATTTCGAAAAGACAAGTGAAGAAACCCTTTCTAGTTGTTTAAAATGTCGGAAAATAATTCGTCTTAGAGTTGAAAACACTGTAATTACAAAGAACTCCGATAAAAGAATCACGTTTGGAGAAATGAAAGGTTACCACGTTTACAGATTTCTCGTCGACAGATCATAGCTGCATAATAAAAAGCTCCGTCCTCTGTCTCCAAACTTTCGATGCTCAACGACCTAAAAGTTCGGTCCGTCGACGAGCACTCGAGGCGAATCCTTTCTTTCTAAGCTTTCCCTTCACCCCGATCTTCCCGCGGCACACGTTTCCCCCCGAGTCCCTCCGTTCCCTCGCACAACTTCCAACGCTCCCGAGCGGTATTGACTGGCGATAATAGCAATCGTTCATTGGCACATTCTCCCCTTCAGTCAGCCCGCCCGGGGTTAAAGCGCCGACAAAACAAAACTTCCAACGTGGCGGTAAATTTGCATTTCCTCGAGAGGTTTTCTGTCGGACGTACGCGCTTAATTTGCATCATTACCAATTCAAATTTTCAACCGAATCGTACACGACCGCACGGCCTGCCCTTACCGTCTAGAGTTAGAGCTACGCCGGATTCAATTACCAGCGACGTTCCGGTCTCCAATCGAGTGCTCTTCATTATACAGTGAGAGAGTACGCAGCGAACAAGGGCTTTACGAGCCACGGCATACTAAGCACATTAAGCTCGATCTAAACCTATCTAATTTATATCTTAACCCGTCTAAATTGTTTACGTCCGCATCTAGAATGCTTCGAAATTTGTGTTTTCCAATTTACTAGTAAAAATAATTCTTAAAATTTGTTTTTAATTGCTTCCACAGAAGATGGAAAAACAAGGTTTGAAAGAAACAAAGGAATGAAAGCCTAATTTATACAAGTGAATAATGCAAATATTACAGGTTTAGAAATAAGTTTAAAATACGGACCCATCTCCGTCTAGAGTGATGGCGGTGTCAGCGAATACCCTGAGTACTAGCCCGACAGTGGTGGCGTGGTTGCAGTCAATGCCGAGGAGACAGCTCTCCTCCGTCCTCTGTTTTCCCACCCTCGAGACAACCACCAGGTACCTCGTCCTACCGGCGTGCACGCTCTCCAGCTTCACAGCCTGAAAGAAAAACAAAAAATACCGTTACCAAGAGGGCTTTTAACACTGATTTTAGAAGCAAACTTAATTTCTTCCATAAAAAACCATAAACGTGTCCATCGAACGCTGATTCTGTTACACGGGTGCCGGAGATTTTACTGGCTTCCCATAATGGCAGGCTGGCCAAAATATGAAGTTGAAGTACCCACAAAGGGGTTCGAAATTGTATTAGCTGTGTGCTTTTTTTGCGAGACCAAAATGGAGTTATAACTTAACCAAAACGATCGATATTTCATTGCCTACATACAGACATACCAATATTTGATGCAGGTCGAATTTTAGGTATAATCTAGTATACGGACTGAAAATGCATGTCTTTAAAAAAAACTTTGATTTATTATAACTAACCATCCAGTATAGGGTCATTAGCACAATATAGTTTTCACCCAAAGTTCGGAACGTAGAAACGAATACCAGTTTTCTCTTTTAAGTAAATAGAATTTAAAAGATTGACAATATCGGAGGGTTCGGCAACAATTTAAAAATGTAACGACCCAATCTCGGTTTTATAAAATGGCCGAAGGAATGGGACAGAAAAAGTATCGGATGATCTGGTTAATTAAGACAACGTAAACAGCGTGACATGTAAACTTCCTGTTCAAACACTCAACTGTGTGTTACGCATCCAAACACAGATACACCGTAAACCAGACCTTTAGGGAATTCATATTTATAAAACGTATTTGAAAACCACATCCGTTTTCGGATACATTAAAGAAGAAATTGGAAATGTTATTTTCGGTTTGATCAACTTGGGACAAGCTGAAATTTTCAAACTTACGGTACTATTATTATTATTAGGAAGACTCGTAAAATGTAACATACATTTCATCTAAAGCGAGTACTTTAATTCACCTAATGTATCAACAATTATTAGGCATAAGTAATCATTAATAAAGCATTATCCAACATAGCAGTTCATGTTTCCTTTCCGAAGGGTCAATGCACTTACGTGGATTCATTTTATTCATTACTCACGTTCCACCGGTAGCTATAATAAATATTATATCGCAATCGACCGAGAGCTAGCCAGAGACGTCGTTCCTACTAGTGTGCCGGGCTAATTAAACAGACGTATTTCAGAGGCATAAACCGACAAATGAAATGCCACTAACGATCTATGAAGGCCGGAACATTAAAGGCTCCCCCACCCTCTCCTTAAAGCGGTATTAATTGCGGCTTACTATCTTTCATAACGAGAAGATAATTGGCGAAATCGAAGCCTGCAGTATATTTTCATTTGGAAGCCTACGATTCTTTCCAGAGAACTCCTTAATGTTCCTGGCGGCAATTGCATAACTGGCTTTTTTTATTTGTAATGAAAAATAAAATGGATTTCTTCGATTTCGTCGCCGCAGCAGGACTGGAGAAATTCAAGATTTTATCGGATTTTAAATTATAACCGTCTAAGGAAAATAAACAAGCCCGCACTCGCGAGTTTCACTTGTTGCAACGACCTTTTCTAGATAAACTGTTAATCCAGAACACGATACAGGAATTAAAAATAAGCGCAGAAGAGATAAGAATAAGGTCACTCGAAACCCACAACAATTTCACCAAGGTAGTGGTTCTTTTTAGGTTTTAAACCATATATACGATAACGATCAGTAGAATTTAAAAATGTGATAGTACCGAGTCACGTGAAAAATATTTCACATATTAACTCTTGTGCACATAACGATTCGTGCTAAAAGAATTTAAAATAAAGTTTAATAAAAATGAGTTAAACTTAAAAGCTTATTCATGGTCATTCACTATTTCATTATGGTTATTCATCTATTTCAGTACAATAATCATAATAAAAGTGGTAGTAACGATTAGTGTTTTTTTTGTACTTTGAATACTAATACATTTTAATATATCTACGCCTGCAAGCTATTATAGAGCAATCAAAAAGACGCACCAAAAACAGTAGACGATCCTTTAATACCGGTTAATTCGACGATTGAAATGCGGAGACAGATCACCGCGACGTATGGTAAACAAAACCTTACACAGGACTTTGGACGCATTAACTGAACCCGATAACCCCAATTTAATGGAACAATATTTAATTGCCCGACGATATGAAGAAATTTAAAACTACAGTTAGTGTCGCACTCAGTCCGGTCTGTTATTTAATAATAACACTCCCATCTGTCCCGTTATTGTCAATATCTGCTTTGCATTTCCCTCAAATTGAATTTAATCGAAATAGTGTTACGATTTTTTCATATTTTGTTCTTGTAATATACCCACTATTACAACGAAACTCGTCATACATAATCAGAGAGAGACCAGAAGATAAAAAACTAATAAAGAGCCAACGTAATAATATAACTATAATATTTGTTACTTATTATTGATCTATGTTGCTCGATTTAATAATTTTATAACTCTGTAAATTATATACACGTGCGGTAGACTCTAATACATTGTAATTAAGGATCAATCCCGGAATGATCTGGGCACCATATGTCAATGATATACAGTAACCAGTTACTATTGGTATAAACTGAATAATAGTTATCCCCTATTTGTTACTCGTTATTGACCGTGACTTCCATTTCCTGATATTAAAATAAGTTTTAGCCATATCAGTGTCTAATTAGTTTAGTGTGAGCCACATGTGGGATTAAACGAACATTTGTTGAATTTATTTAGAATTCATTCATAGATGTCGACCAGACGGGAACCGCCCTATCTATATTTCGGTAGTTAGACTATTATTTCAACTTGAGACGTTAGATCACAGTACCGTTTTAGGCCCGGAGAAAACAACTCATCCCGCCTCCACCAAGCCAGACGACGGCTCAACGGCCCAGCCAAAACTTCCGAGCGGAACAGCAATAAATTGTAACGAGGGACGACCGGAGCGAAAAAAAAACCGGGTACCGCTAGCCCCAGTGGGAAAACTTCGGGGGGGGATGGGGGGGGTTCCGAACGAGTTCTCAGGTTGGAACAATGAGGCTTTCCCTCGACTATGGTAAAGGTGTCATTGCCGTGGGAGTAGCCGCCGCCGGCCTTGAACCGCGCCCCCGGCTTTACGACGGTTCACACATATCCTCTACGGCCACCCGAAGAACCGTTGACCCCTATACGTCGAAAAAGGGACGAGGACGCGTCGCCTCGTGTCTCCAGCGCGACAGATCGTTGTGCAAGAATAATTTCATAAAATTGGAGATGATTGGAGGACTTGTGCTATACATAAACAGAAAGATGGATCAATCTATAGTATTGTTCTTATAAGACATATAGGTAATAATAACTATCCGGCAAAGGTAAATGAAATTTTGCTCTCAAATAATTTTTTAAATAATCTTAAACTCCAGGACTTAATATTTAAAAATGATACATTTAATATTAATAAAAAAGTGACATCAATCTGCAGTCTATAAAATAGTTATCAACTTATAAAATGTAAAAACTGTTAAGATGAGATAATAAAACCGATGCACCGATAATAGAGCAACGTTGTTGTATTTTGCTTCTATTAATAGCCTGATCTTTGCAGAAGAGAGATCAAAAATAGGAGCTGTAAATCAGCAGCCAACATTTCGGAACATGTCTGTCTGTAGGGGTACAGAATATATCCCCGTGGTAATTATCTGTCCAATAAAGATATGTATCTTCAAATATCCCGGTGCTAAGATCCCGGCGGGACGTAACACGGTCAGAAATAATATTTACGATATTTTCGACAGTAGTTGCGCAATCCGCGAAAAGGAGCGTAGGACATAATTGGGATTGTTATTGAATACATTTAATGAAATGTGTATAAAACTCCAAAACGAGGAAACGTACAGCTTTCTCCGAGCGTTCACAAATCGTAAAATACAAACGCTTTACGATTGCCCGCCCTCAGGGGGTTGTCGGAAAAGATTTTTAACTGTCCAGAACACGGGAGGCCCTGCTCGGAAACGATAGGCCATAAAAAAAATGTGTCCCTTTCCCCGGCGGACTTTTACGGTGGCGACTTTCTCCCAGACACGATCGATCCAGCGACCGTTCGGTCGGTCGCCCCCAAAATGACCGACAGTGAGCGAATATAAACTGCGACAGAAGGCTTTTTGGCACCGAGCCGAAACAAGGGCGAGAAGTTACGTATCGACCTCCCGCTAACGTCCTGCTAATAAAAATCAATTAGATCGGCCTAATCGCACAACGCTCTTAGGGAACACGAAGCCGCAAGTTTCAGTAATGGCGTACCGCACAAAATTACGATCGAACACTTCCTAAACCCCCAAAAGAACCCTACTACAAATGAATGCATTTCAAGCTCCGAATATTCCTTGTACGCCCGGGACTGGGGGCCGAAAGCCACAACAACTAGGATACCGTATATTCCACATCCTTCGTCCGACCCCAGATATTTTCCTCGAGTCGGATTCCGAGTCCGAGACCGGTTCAAGATATCACAGAGGCCAGTAACCGCGATATCGAAACGGACATGATGCGTGTAGAACGCCCGATAAGAGATTTCAGGAGTAATTCCTCTCCGGGTTTTCTGGACGGTTACGAAATCTAATCAACTGGACTATTTAACTACTGAAGTTGGGCGATAAATGAAACGGGTCTCATTTTGAACCGTTAAAGAGACAAGACGACGCACAGGTAAAAATATTTAGTGCAGCAATAAAGGAAGAATAGAATTAACTGTCTACTTGGAGCATTGTTATAATAAGCAGTAGTATCAGTTTATAGTTTCAAAACTTGTAAGGACACACTACATTTTCAATCGGATTCGGGTGCTAAAACAAAAAAAATACTACAACGAACATTTTATTCACCACCCCAAATCAATTGTAGTTGTGTTAAAACTGTTGTAATTCTCCAAGGAGACAACTGTTTTAAAACGTACGGACCGTCGCCTTTTGCGTAAACGTAGAGTGACTGTGCCAAATTGGAAATAGAAATCCGCGTGACCGTCGTAACCCTTACATTAGTAAAATTAAACACCAAGGTCTTTTAAATATTCACAGGATCCTTTTCATCCCGGCAGTTAGTGATTTTTCATATACCATTTATATATAATCTGTTGCCAAGTCAAGCAACAGGTCATGATCTTCATTGGAACGTAATTACGGATTATACGGCCTTTTATTCTGGGCTGAAATAACTTATCGCCTTATGATGCTACAAAAACATTTGTATATTTTTTAAGATATAGTAACAGTTAAGAAAACAATACCATTTGTTCCATGTTCAGCATAGTTGTCGCAGTGTTTCACAATATTAAAAAACTACACTAAACACAGGAATTTATTGGTCCAAATATACGCACAACTTCATCTAACCGGACAATGGCGCTAAAGATTAATTAGCGTAATATAAGAGGCGTTATAGCGCAGTCTTAACTCACTCTGAATGCAACGCTGACAAAAACGCGAGGAAAAATGAGAACAGAGATGGTTTTTGTTTCAGACCACGTGACTCATTCTTATCTGCTAGACGCTGACAGCAAAGAGAGGGAGAGAGAGGGAGGAAGCACCTATCTATGTCTCAATACCATAATTCTAATCTGCATTTAATTATTAGCGATTACAATGAAAACGACGAGTTATTTTAGAAGATGAACAGATTTCAAGCCTTCTGGCAGAGTTCAACTTTCTAGAAACTGTTGCACACTAACCGAATTGTTTGTGCAGCCTACTCTCGGGTGAAATCGGAATCATCATCGCGGCGGCTGAAAACGGCCGAAAATTGGATCAATCAGTCCCCAACTTGAACTTGTACGAAGGCAGACGCGAGGCCCTTGTCGGACACTCGACTTATACGGTTTTTCGAAACGTCGGGGCGAAAACACAAGGCGGACAAGGGCACTATGTCATCTGTCATGCCCCCCCCCCCCCACAGTTGGGTTGGAGCAGATCGCCCCATTGGATGTAATGGCGGACTCGAGAATGACGTGAACCGTTTTAAAAGAATAATGACGGTGAACCGTGAGGGCAAGTGAGAAAAGTGACGAAAAAAGTGAAAAATTATCGCTTTTTAACAACAGGTTCCATCTACTTTTAGACTAGTGAAGGGACAAGATATGTTACTAATTTCCGATTACAACATTTACTATGTCAAATACATCGAGCGGTGTATTACATTCGTGTTATGAGAATACATAAACCTTACACGAATTACTACCGAAATTTTAGGAATTAATAATAAATTCGGACAATTTTCCTAATGGAAATTGAAGCGCAAAAATACAATACAGCAACACGAAAAATTATTATAAGGTAGGTTAAATGTTTATCTGTTCTTGTACATAGCCATTCACTTTGACCGAAAGGGAGCCAAAATATGATATTGCATCTCCTTTTTTAAAATAGTAACATCCTTCATTTTTTTTAGTTTTGTGTTGATTTAATAGTAATAATCTTTAGATAATTCGAATATCATTATTGCTTATAGGAAAGGTTCGTCCGTTACTGTAATTCGGGACGGTTAATTGCTGAGAATGCAAAATAGAAAACTCGAACGGTAAACCCCCTCAAGTTGCTCAATGGCCGAACCGAATACGGGAAGGGGACCGTCCCACATTCGCGCCGACGGTGTGAATCAATGAGAGCGACCGGTGCGAAAAACACTGGACGGGCGGGGGTGGGGTGGTTCGATTTCTCTGAACGGACGACAAGCAAGTTTCGTAACGCCCCCTCACCCAAAATAGAAACTATTTTATTTAAACCGCTCTTCAAAACTACACCACACAGCAAGAGTTCATTGTCCGAATTCCGGGTAATAAACCTCGTATTCCCGGTGTTGTAGGTGCGGCGTCGGCTAGCAAATGAAACGAATCGACGTTTTCCCGACTGGTTCTACGGAAAGTGGCGGAACCGGTCCATCCTTGAATTGTGCAATAGGGATTCTTCGAATAAAGGCGCTAACGGCGACTACTACTGCTAATAATAATAATTTATTTCTTCAAACGAGGATATACATGAAAAGGAATTCGAGAACTAAACACGGACTTATTTTATGTAAATAAAATTTGAGGCACTAGTATTTCATAAACCCTTCCATTTGCGGACTATTCCTATTACTAATCGTATGAGTTGGATAGATAACTGAAAAGATTGTGGGGAAATCAGAGGCCAACTAAATAATCTTAAACGGAAAGATACAATGTAATGTAAGGATTTAGTATTTTAAATCCTGTTTGAAAAAGAATAAATATTCATAATTTAACATTATATTTGTAATTTTCTATTCCTGGCTACCTGAACAGAGTTATATTATTTATATAAATGCAGCCAATGGAATTGAGGAATCAAAATCCCTACGTGGAATCCCCGAGATTTATATATACTGGACCGTTGATCAATTTTAGCAGGTATAAGGTTTGTATGGCGCCGTAACACGGATTATTTTGGGATATAATACCATAGAGAGGCCCATTAGGGGGATAGAAGACTGGCACCTGCGATCCCGGAAGACGTCACGGGCCAGGTATACGAAAGTAGGGGTTTTATAATCTAGAAATTAGGTCCGTCGTATAAAGGGTGCTTACCATTTTAAGTGTTTCCTCGGGTCTGAGGAGGTAGAACATTGACTGGAGGTGGTGCTGGATGTCGTTGCTCGAGTTGGGGGTCGGGCTCTGGGGGGCCGGGGGCAGCCGGTCGTGCGGAGGAAGCACCACCGCCGCCCCCTTCCCAGCGAAATAGCACTCACTCAGGCTGTAACAAACAGACAATACCGTCACTTACAATTTGGTCCGTACTCCCAAATAGGGCATATTTTGAAATATTTTTCATGTCCCCCAAAGACTGTACTCTGAACAACACTTGATTAACGAGGGAAAACGCATGCAAACAAACAAATAAGACCCAACAGTACAAAAGCGGTAAACAAAACATTAAAATCACCAGGCCATTATTGTTTGCCCGCTATTATTGTATTGGGGCCACATACATGACTGCAGAACAAGGTTTCTCCAAAAAACCAGAATCCGCGGTCTCATTTCTTTATTATTAGTTTCATGTTAGTTACAATTTATGAAATGGATTAATTATATCTTAATAATATCTTTATATTATCTATACCCGTACGTTATTTGACTTGAGCTATTATTAGAATGTAATTTCAAAATTATATACGATCCAAAATTGAAAATCAAACAAATATGTCAAAACTTTATTAGTTCGCATGAATTTTGTTCATTAGTTTATTTTTAACCGTTTCGCATAGCGTAATCATGCATTGCCGCTATGCGCTTCATTATAGTTTTGTTCATCACTTGTAATATTAGTAAAGGATTTCAAATATATTATTTTCAAATTCAAGAGTGACACGCCCATCTCGCCACCACTCAGAAATTGAACAATTTGTATCGCAAACGGAACTCAAAGGCAGAACTGCAATTATACAAATACTGGGTTTTTTTCCACCACTGTTTCTGAGAACGTTATCTCAGACGAACGGATAACTGGCCATTTGTTTTATTTTTTAAATATTTAATTTCCGACGAAAACCCTTTTTCGAATGAATACAAAACAACAGATAAAGTGAAGGATCGCTACAAGTGCGGGAGTAAATAAAATGCCTCCTCCCTGTCAACATTCGGAATATTCCCAACACAAATAGCCGTATAAAAAAGTTTGAAGGACAATTTTTTCATTTTTATTGCAATAAATGAGATATTAACTGGCTTTAATAGAACTTGCAGTAAAACCGTTTCAGCATGACTGAATTACATATCGACTTGGGATCCCAAAACGGTCGACGGTAGACCGCTACCAACAGTAAATTGTCCGACAATTATCTCTTACGATGTTCATGTCCGTCAGAACCGTTATAAGGAGGAATTAAGAGGCGACCGATTACTTTTCGATAGTGAGAAAAGCAAACAGGCGGCAGTCTCATTCGTCGAAAATGCAGTTTTTATAATGTTTGAGGCTCCTCCGAGCCATGCAGGATAAACATAGATAAAACGCGCCCAGAAAATACCATAACACGAAAAATATGAAACAGTTTAAGACAATATTTGTTTTGTAAGTCCATGAGTGTCTGGCATATCATCATTTCGACTTTTCACTGTCGTTAGTAGAATTCTACGGGTACAATAGTAAGACACTTACGCGTTCAAAAAGCTGCAATATAATCGATTATGCTGCGATAAGGTAACATTCTCGAGCTTGAAATGATAATTTTCAATAATAATAAAACTGTTTAAATAGTTTCAACCAACGAACGGGGACATATAACGGTACTAATTTAATCGCTATAAGATTATAAGATATATATGCTTGTATATGTTTTTTTTAATTGCGTAACTTTCACATAATTCGCGTGTAAGCCTGACGCACAGTAGGGGCGGTGTTCAAAAGCAAATTATTTAATCGACTGGTTTTTATAAGCGAGAGTGGCAAGAACAAATTGCACGCTTCGCAAGGGGCTATATTATTTAATCGGGAGGCAGATATGACGGGGGATCTGTAAAAACGGCCCGCCAAGGTTCACCCGTGACACGTGACCGCCACCTGAGAGCCTCTCGACTCTCGTTACATATCCTTGATCTCGACGGCTGGGGTCGCAAATAAAAACAAAAGAAACCTTAGTCACGAAAATATTTATAGATATACATAAATTTAAGTTAAAATATTTGTATTCAGTTCGAGGCATTGTGTCTATACAATTTTAAATGTTGCACGTGAATTCTGAGGGCTGGTGTTCTTCTCCGATGATCGATTCACGCGATCGAACGCGGGCTAGCCTGAGCCAACGACTGTCAGCACCATTCTTGATCGTACATGTTTTGTAATAAATTGAATTCGGGATTCAGATCAAAACAATTCTTTCAATTCGTGCCGTCAGATGTAAAGAACTAAAAAATGCACACATTATATCGTCGATTAAATTTAAAACAGCTATTCCGCGGACGTCACAGTTTCCTGCGATAAGCTGCAGATATCGTACAACTACTGGGAATTTACCCGCAGTGAAGCGGCCTACCGAAATAAAAGCTCCACAGCCAAAAGGATTTACAAAGTCCAGTCGAGGATTTACGCGCAAAAAAGAAGCTTCCCAACTCTTAAAAATTCGTGCAATCTGAAGCGTTCGCCAAAGAGATACCTACGGAATGACACTCACTACTCATGGCACTAACCAAAGCGACTCAACAGCGATTCGCAAATCGGACAACACATACCCTTGACGCTGATAGACCATTTTTCTTCCGACCAACAAATACTATGCCTCGCTATTTAATTCTGCCGTCGTCCGCAATGCATCTCGAGGGTCGGTGCTTATATTTTTGCGGCCGAAAGGTTCGCAAACTATAAGTGGACGACGTCCGAAGGGCCCGAGGTCATTCAGGCGGCACTGAAAATTCGAAACTAGGTATAATTCGATAATAATATTTTATCGGGGAATTTAGGACATTTATTTACTTTAGGCTCTACGTCAAAGTAAACAATTTGCCAAAAGCGGTGTAGTATTTTTTAAAAAGCAGCCGCCTTTTTTTTGGGGAACAATTCAAAACTAATAAATCAAACGAAGAAAATCATTATCGAAAATACAGACAGTGGAAAACAAAATCTCCCCCAGCAAAAAAAGAGCATGAAATAAAGAGTAGAAATAATAGATCTGACTTAAACCAGCATTCAGTAACATTGTGACAGTGACCCTCCGAAGTTTCAGAAACAAAGACGTATTTTGGTAAAGGAAAGTAAAAAATTGTGCTACGAACGAATCGTTATGTTGTTTTTTACGGCCAACAGAATGAAAATTTATATGTTCCAAGGTTCAAGGATCCGGTGGTGTCAACATCGATTCCGATTTGCCAACTCCCGTTTCGGCGAAGGTCGATAAATGGGGAGAATAAATAGGACGGGGCGGACTAAACACGAGCGAAGGAGAAATGAGGCTATAAAAAGACTTTAAGGTCATGGTAAAACAAGTATCTAGCGGCCCATTCGCAAGCGTCCGGGGGCAGCGGTTCGCTTTTTCGATTCCGACTCTGTTTTTGGCCGCGAAAATGAGCAGAACAAAAACAACCGCGGGACCGACGGAGAAACAAAAGTTGAGAAACTCGTTGTTTGCCGCGTGCAAGCGATGGCTGCGAGCGGACACGTGCGCCAACTTGTTTCAAAGCATAAAGACCGCAGTCGACTGGACGGGAAGGTTAACCGCACGAACGACAGTTATCACGCATGCTTAAGTAGGCCGCCTTAAGATGAATCATACACTTCAGTGTTACAAACTGTTCGCAGTCAAACAAATCAATTATGAACCCGTAATTAATGCCACAATTGGCGCAAATGAACGGATACTATTTTTAGCTTTCAAATTAGTTCCCCTTATTAGAAACAAATTTATAACGTCTCTAGTCAAGCATTACAGATGTACTGTTTGTATGAACACTGTTTTGAACTCAAAATATGTTCACATTATTAAAAAAATATTACTCTAGCGTATCCCAGAGGATTGTAGCACAGTACTTTACACGCTGAAAACAGCATGAGGAATGGTGAAATGTTTCTTCTAGTACGCATGGAAAATTCCATGAGCCGTTAGATATAAGAACGCTCCCGATTGGCGACGATATTTTTGGGCTCAACGCACCAGGACAATCGGATACGGCGAGGGACAGATATTAATGCGTTATCTGAAGGCGTCACGCCAACCGTATTCCTGAATAACCAAAATCGCGAGCGGTTTGAAATCGATTTGCGAAACGGAATGGCGTACAATGACAACCGAATGAATCGAGACCGTGTTCACGTGTAGAGGTGGAGACAAATCGGAAATGGGGGGGGGCGGAGTGTTTTTAGAGGCGTGCAAAAGCTGACTACAGAAGTTGAGGACTGTATAGGGCTGCCGGGGGGTTTCGACACTTAACACAATAACCTCGGGGCGAATTTAGTCGCGCGACTCCCAAGGGGAATCTCCGCTATTTGCGACCGAGTTATTTGCACGGCCTTTCCGCCCGATTACACCGTGTCGACATTTTAAGGAGTCTTGATTTCCCTTCAACTCCTATCCGAATAAACTTATTTTCCCGAAAAATATTTCTGAAACCCCGCAATAAAAATATCACTTCTAGTTTGATTCATAAAGCAACATGGAGTCATAATGCGCCCTTGATTGATTATTACGAAACTGTAAACTTGATGATTATAAATACAACTAAACAAGAAAAGTAAATATGAATATTTTGGCTTAATTACAATACAGGATTAAATCAACAATATTCTGACTAATAAAACATATAATTGCATACGGCGTTACTGAGAACCTTGAATAGTAGTTCGTGTAATACGACAAACCTATTCTACCTTTAGAAATAGCTTTTATTCAAAATGACGACAGCATTAAATACAGTTGTACAGTCTGCGTCGAACAGTTCTTTCTTTTTTTCTTAAAAAAAAACTCGCCTTACAAGCGCCCTTGCCGAGTACCGTTACCGCGTCCGAACCGGGCTAAATCAGCATCTCGACATGAGTTTTGCATTTAAAACGAATCAGAGGCCGGGGAAACGACCGAAGGATGTGCACGACCATAACCTTTAAGCAATCCGACTGGTATTGAAATGCCGCATAGAATCCGCGCCAAACTGTATGACTGCGAGTCGGACTCATTAGGCGGTACAGAGGTACCGGCGGATAATCGTTATTGGTTCAGATTTACATTGTTCACAATTCGCGGAAATACCGCGTGGACACCGGTCGCGGGCCGATAACGCATGAAGCCATAATATAACTTATGCCCGATGTGGACTCTCCGAGATTACGTATCTTCATTTTGTAAGCGGCAATCAAAGATTTATAGCGGCTCACGATGTATAATTATCCTCAAACTGAACGAGCAATAAGGTAAGATAAATCATGCCAGATAATATTATCGCGCGTTACGTCAACCCAGGTGAAAACAATGAAAAGTGTTGAACGCATTCGGTCCAGTTTTCGTTTTTTTAATAACTGTAAAATATTATTTTTAGTCGAACGATTGTACAACGTAAATGATTTAGTGGGCTCCCGTACTGGCATATTTCCTCGGTTATTTTCGACTGGACCGCTCGACAATGAGAGCACTACGGAGCCAATGGAAAGACGTAAGCGACACCAATTAAGAAGAAGAATTTCTAGCTTATGACGCCTGCAGAATTTTTAAATATAATGTCACGCTTATTGTACAATCTTTTCCAGGATATAGAACAAATTTTAGGACTGCGACACCCATCTTTACACTGTGTAAACAATTATAATGTAAATATGAAAAGAGGGATTTAAACTGCTTTTTAGAAAGAACTGTTCTCTTACCCTTTTCTTACTGAACCTGCAGAGAAATAGAAAACAGACTATATTTCAACATTTATGCTTTGGGATTGAATATACCGTTCCCTGACCATCCCGTGTCGAAAAATACTTTAAATTGCAATTTTAATATATTTGGAAGAAGGAACGATAGCGGCTGGTAGATGTAATCAATTATGCAAGAAGCCGCTGCCCCCCAGTCCGTTTCCCGATAATGAGGAAGTGTTCGAGCCGGTTTCTCTCGCCGGGCATTCCAAAAGGCTTCATAGTTCACTCGAAACGACTTGTAGGTTGATAAAAGTTGATCAAGGAACTCGACTGAAAAAAGGACAATTTATATTCTCAAAACGGCCCTGGCGAACCACGTCCCCTTCACAAAAACACTCCACATGAAAAATACAAACAGAATTATTGTCGTTATGCAATCAGCAACATTTGTAACACCGGTGACGTTTATACCTTCGATCAGTACAACTTCATAACTTCAGTACTTGAGGATAAAGAACTGACAAATGCCAAAATTCCGATTGTTGAGTTTTGAACACTTTGAGCGCCACCTATCATTAGCACTACAGACACTATCGCGATATGCGTCTTTTCAACTTTAAGTGTCTCGTTTTAAGCGTCGATTGTAGGAACTAGATCTCGTTTGAATATATTAGAGAACAAGGGAAGCTTTGAATATGATAAACGACGTCCAAGTTACCAAAAAGTTGAAACGTTGCAAAACACTCGACATACTAAAGTTATTCAGTCACTCCCGGGTTTAGAAATGTCCTCCTCCGCGCGTAGACCGCCTACCTCATTTTGCTCAATACCGCTGTAAAAATCCACCAAAACTATTTCGAAGACTGGCTCCATCGGGACTGACCGTTTGAAAAAGCAAACGTTATAGGTAATTCCTCTAAAAAAAAACCGGCGAACTCCGGGGCAAATATAACTCGCAATAAAATATTCTAAGGGACGGCATTATAAACATTAGAGTTTACGGCGATAGGATGGGTCATTTCAATATGAAATGTTACAGGTTTTTTCTTATTTTGTGGGGTGGGGGGCGTATAAAAATAACCTGACAGTTTCAACGGAACCGCCGAGTCCAAGTTCGGCCACCAGTAATAGCTCACAAGTGGACGACAGACTAAAACGCATTCCAAAAAAATAAACACTTGTTACTATTTAAAGGTAGTTAATAGCCGTAGGGTACTAAATTATTAGAGACCATTAAGGACTAGACAGGGTGTTTTGTTACTGACGGTCATTATGAAATAGCCGTTTTTCGTTGTATGTCTATTATCGTTAAAGATTATTAAATAAAAAGTGATTTCATGCCACGAATAATTAAAAGCAATTGGAATATGTTAATAAGCCAATTTTTGCAAAAATAAAATATAAATTTATAACAATATCATTTTAAATACTTTTTCAGTTATAATAAATAGAGACAGATTAACCAATTCAATTAACACATTCAAAGATAAGAGTAAAAGGAGTGAGGGAAATTCCCCCACTATTATTTTCAACACACTCTTTCCAATGGAGTTGGTTACGACTACAATGCTGCACTCTTACAGGATATCAGACAACTATCACAACCGATACGACGGGAGCTGCCCGATTCGAACATATTAAAATTTGAACAAGATTTAAATGTGAATTAAATTTACAATTGTACGAACACAATTAAGCCCCTGATTGAAACTGTGACACAGTAACAAAGTGAAATAGGTGTTATAACTATATAGTTTCATCCTGAACATCGGCAAATTAATATAGCCTAAAGAATCGGTGAAAATTGTGGAGACAAAAAGTGTTCAGGAAAGGTTTAAGAGGAGCACAGAAAATGAAGAATGATTCAAGAAATATGAATGCAACGATAGAACCCCTCCAGAAACAAGTGAAAAAGTGGAGTGATAATGCGGGAAGTTAGCGTCAGTATTAAAGGAATGGACTGCAAGAAACTGAACAAGTCTATCAGGGAAACAAACAAGCGACAGTAGCCAGGAAATGCGGATATACCTTCGCATAAATATCTTAAAAGAAGTCATTAATTGTTTTTACGAATTAATGGTGAAACATTAGGGCACTAGTAATTTTTTTAATTTCTCTTAATTCTGGAATAATTGAGTGAAGGCGAAACTGTGGCTTACAAAGTATAAAAAAATATAAATGTAAATAACTGGAATCGCAGGCAGCGGCCCAATTAAAAAAGGATGAGGGCAAACCTACTTTCCCTATTACTGTTAAATTTAACAGAACCCCTCCAGTATATAATCCCGCCTTCGTCGCAGTTGGACAAGTATTGTTTGGGCCGGAGTAAGTAGGGCAGAATCTATTGAAGTATTTATAGAGATAGGCAAGGAAGCGGGGCTTCACCTTTTATATACAAGGGTCTGGGGTTGGGCACCGGGCCAGGCGCTCGTTTTTAGATCGACGGCGCTCCTGTTTATACCCGGCTGCCGACCGATCGTCGGGAATTCGTTAACAATGTAATATGCCCACGCCCCCAGCTCGCAGAGAGGAGCGGAGCCGGCGGCTACCGCATTTGAATACCGACCGAGTGCCCCAGGAACCGATCGTAAAACGGAGGCAAGGACACAAAACCGATCTGTGGCCGCCCAGCCCTGACTTTAATCACCGGCTCTATTCACCCGTGGACCGTGTCCGGTTCAAGTAGTCGCCGATCACTCCACCTCTATTGGCTTGTTTCTTATTATACCTCATGACAGCTACCATTAACTCATACACCCGCAGTCCCCCACAGTGCTATTTGAGTTATCGTGACGATTTAAGTCGCCAACTCCTAATTCATTGATGATGCAATTGTCTGTACTCGTCGGATGTGGTGCACTGACGTGAACAGGCAGTTATGGAGCATTCATTGAAAAACATTGTTAACAGCCTTGATTATCATCAACTATCTGATTTTGTCCCCTGTCACTTGCTTGGCTACATTAATGGAATGAGGCAGAAAATCGAACTATTGCAATTCCCAAATATTGCAGACGTATCCCATAAATATTTTAAAACATTATTGAGCTTTAAAAAGTAATTTAAAATTTAATAGTTAAAAAAATTTTATTTTCAATTTAAAATGACCCCGTTGGTTATTAGCCCGGACCATCGAGACTTGTAAGGCAAACTCCAAGGCTCGCGCGAATGTTTGAAAGCGGTTATTTCTGTTGGCCAGTTCTTAATATATCTTCCCATGCGATTTGTTCGGGCGAATTAAATTTAAAATGCGGCGTCTTCTTTTTAAGAACGATGTACTCGATTTGGAATAGTTTTTCTTTTTCTGGGTACTTTCTTTAACGTCGATGTAGTGAAAGATATATTATTCAACTTAACCGCAGAACTGTGAGGATAAACAAAGGAACTGACTGGACATAATGTTTACCACCCAGGTCTTGTAAAGTAACTAGTATTTCAATAGTAGGTAATAACAGAATAATATAACACACTATAACTAAAATATTCATTTTAACCTTATCATTATCGTATTTCCACGTAAGAGATTAGTTAGCTTATAAAATTCCAAGAACGATCAGTTAGTGTTTAAAGGCAAAATTAAATTAGCAGTAGTGCTAGAAGGTGTCCTACCAATTGAGATTTATTCCTTGCCAATAGTGATATAATTTAGTAGGGCATTTGGATATATGTCCCCAATTTATAATTTTAATGGTCAAAGAATAAATTAATCAAATATAAACTGAAACTAATTAACAAAATCCTATACAATAAAAAACTGTAATACTGGGTGGAGAGGGAAAATAATTATTTCCAAAATTAAACTACGATCCTAAAATAGTCGACAATATTACGAGCATTGCGTAAGGAAATAATCTGAGATAACAAGTCGTCGACTTTGTAACACGTTATGTCAGAAACAATCACTGCTAAGAGGTTTCGAGACGTGAAAAAATAGACCGATTGGCAGTATCCAGCGGCGAAGGTGCTCCCCGGCAAAGGGAAGCCTCAAAATAACAGAAGGCGGCCGAAGGAAAAGGAGAGGGCACCGCTCCCCCCGTTACGTGAAGGGGCACAGCCTGGTTGCATAACGGATCGCGACCACGTCATAACGAGCAAAAGCTGGCCAACAGGGGTCGCCGCACAGAACCAGTCGAGGAAAGCGGCATCCACAACCAGCACACCGAACTCCCAGGCATCGCACAAATTCCGCCACTGCACACACTTCAACTTATGTACTTCTTTAGAGTGCTTGGAATTTATTTGAACTTCACTCGCAATCCCAAAGTACCCCTGTGTGAAGAGTATTTGTTCACACGGTTTTTATTTCCAGGGTTTAACGCACTACAAATATGAATTCCCAGCGTCAAGTACGCAAATTTGTCACAGATTAGCCTCATTAGCTCGGATCACACTAAATCGGCCGCAAGACGTGTTGTGGGCTATCTTCCGATAAACACTGTCTTTATTCTCACAGCGGTGCCAAGTAGACCAATGAAAGGTCTATGTCCCAAATTCACTTACCCGGCATGAACCTTGGTCTACTGACCCTACACCGAACTTAGCAAAGCGGGCAGCCCAAATGTATTTCACTATTCCCGATTTCCGTTAACGAATTATAAGAATGACACCAGAACGGTGTGCGTGCCGTAAGTACATTGTCGCAATACTTCGAAACGAACGATCTTCCATCGAATTGATCGACAGGGTGCCTCGTATCACGTTTTCAGCGACTTAAAAAATTGAAGAGGCGTGCGCAGGGGGCGTGATCGTGCCGACCGAGGGACCGTTGTCAACTGCCCCATTACAGCCGCACGCTATGCAATAGCGTAAGGCCAATTTCAGAAAAAGGGGACATGGCATCTGCCCTTTCAATCTAACTTCGGTAGTTAAACCCACTGAATTTTCTGAAATAGTGGCAGTGAATTGAGGTTCAATTCGGCAACTGTCACAACTTTAAAATCCAGTCAAATTATTTCATCAGAGCTCAGGATGTATTTCGTGATCGGGTCTTACAAATACTACTAGAAATCGGAAATGACTCCATCACCGCAAGGGAAATTATTTAATAATTACAATAAATATATTAAATTCATTCAGATATCAGGAAGGCTAAACACGTGTGTTACGCATGTTGAAATTATAAATTAACCGTACAATGTGATTCATATCTTAATAGCTTGAGTTCTTTAATTTATTATTTTTTCAGCTGCAGAAATAGGTTCAGATTTTTTTTGACCTAACTCGTAATCATTAACACGGTGATAATCAATTAGGAGACAATACAAGATCGGCGGTGAAATACAGTTTGCAACATTGAAATGACTAAAATGTGCTGACTGGGAGAAATAGGATGCCGCAACTATCGCCGGGGGGCTATCGTCCGTCCGCCGCTATCTCTGAAAATGCAGGAAGCCCCCGTTCGACCTGATAAACTCCAAACGGAGGGACAGAGGAATGTGGGGATATACCCATTCAGCGGCCGAATGCACCTCGAGGTTCCCAAGTGAAAGCCGAGTGCTCGAATAACCTTGGTCGATGATGCAACACAATCACTATTACTTCATACACAAAACCGCAGTCTAGCGAAGTACTCCTCGAGGCTTCAATTTCGATTGGTATGAGGTCAAAGACATTGGGAAACTATGATAATATAATAAACAGCAAATACTAAATTACAATTGAACGGTTGAAAAATGACTATTTAATTTTCTAGACTAATAAAATCGTTTTTATCCAACTGTCGGATTTATATTAGGATGTTCTGAAACGAAAAGTAGAAATTTACTTCATATTTTGTATGGACTCAATTAATTAATTGAGTAAATTGTACTAACCCAAAATTTGACTCTTAATTGTTCTTAACGTCAGGAATAAACAATATATTGAAAAGAATATAAACCGTCCTCATACGAAAAGGGAAGGCCGCGAAAGCTATCACTGGGTCGAGAAAATCAGTGAAAAATCTCGTCTCACGGCGCAGGGGGTAGGCTAAATCGTATTACACCCGAGAGAACGCCAGGTGCATAAGAAGGAGTTCTAACGGCGTTATTAACGGAAAACGCTTTTAATTTTAAGCCGTGACTTCTGATAGATATTAGGGTGGAAAATATGCGTATTACGAAACGGGAACGGCGTATCATTCGATACTTTAAAGGACTGGCCTTCGAACAGGAAACCGCAACAACGGCAGCGAGTTTATGTTGATGAGAAAGCATTTACAGTATCAAGGTTACACTGGAATCTCATGAGCAATGCAAATTATAATAGGTATTATACGTAGATAACAGGTAAAAATTATGCTGCGCAATAAATTAATTGGTTGTGAAACTGTGGGAAATAAAGAACTGCCCAATATTAAACAATTGATTTTATGAATTCTAAAGAGCACGAACTGAAATGTATACGCCGAGCGCAATCCGAAACGGAAATCCGTTGTTTCGCTTTTAATACCTGATGAAGTAATTTTATAATATCACGAAAAATGATTGCGCGTTTGTACGCAATTTTCGCGCAGTGTAACAATGACGAAACGAGAATTGCTTTTTGACTTATAAATTCACCAATGCGAACGTCGGAGATTACAGCTCGAATACTGAATATTTTGAAATATGAAGTCTGCTTCAATACAATCCAAGGTAGTACCTCAAAGCGTTTCGTGCCAGTCTCTTTTCAAATAGCTATATATAAAATGACTAATAGAAATTATAATTCTACGGGGTTCAGTGCATTTACCCCGCATCGCCCTATCGACTGTGTCGGACCTCTCTCGCTGCCGACTTCGATCGAATGATGTTTAATGATTAACTCGATATATTTTTTAAAAAATATGCACTATTATTTCTTGTTGTCTCCAAAATAACCCACAAATTTAACAGCGCGGTTGAGAATAGGCCAAATCGAAATACCGTTTGGAGTAGAGGAGATTGAAAATATTGGCAAACTGATGAATTGCCCGTCTTCCGGCCAACGAACGAATCCAGATTCCGATTAATGGAGTTGCAGGACAATTTCCGGCAGAATCCGGAAGCGGAGAGTAAATGACAACCAGCCATGACTGGCTGTTAGGAAGGTAATGATTCAAATGCATTGGAACTCCGCATACACATATACAACATTACTGGTTTATAAATTATAGAATTTAACTTAAATAATTTTAATATTAATATTAAAAACAGTAATTATGTTTAACGTACGTCCGAAAGGTGGGCAAATTATTTTGTCCCTGACTAAACTGTAAAAGGGTTCATTCATTCGTAGTTGAATGCGAGTCCATTTACTGTTAAAATTGTGTACATCTCGGACGGGTTATCGTAACTCCACTTTACACAGATTAGATGACCGAAGTCCACTGAAGTTCGATTCATACGACGGCCCAGCATACGAAATGACAAGGGCCCGAACGTTCACTGCGTGAATAAGCACTGGGGTAATGTACCCATATCAGGATTGGGCAAACATTTATACTGGATTCTGTAATTATAGATATTGTTGGGAGAGGGAGGAGGGAGAACAGTGTACACAAACTGAGTGGACCGCCTTACCAGGTCGATATCACATGCATGACAACTATTTTCTACAATAGAATCGGCCCCGGGTACGATGAACCTGACCGTTACTGGAATAGATAAGCTAGAAATAATAATGACGGGCGCAAATCCCATTTGTCTTTCCCTTTAGCGTGTCACTTATTTGATGGTCAAATCTTGACACAAATTTGAGTGATCGACGAACGAAACTCAACTAACTTCGAGAACAGAAGAGTGTAGTTTGGTGGCCTCTTGAAACGAGTGGCGAAAATTACCAACAAGTGAGAGCAGGTCCGGGAAGCAATTGATTGGAAAGTGTGGCATAGTTGGTAATAGTGTCCATCCCAGATCAGTAGGAGTCTCCCAAGTGGAAGGATCAGGTCATGGTTAGCAATGGACAAGGACCACTTCAGGAAATAACGGATTTACATTAATTTTTTTAGTTACAAATTTTAGTGACGGTCGAGATTTATGTTTCCGATACAACTAAACACAATCTTCTACGGACTGATACCACGTTTCAGTTTGATCATTATAGTAAACTTATAGTTGAACCTAATCAGATAATGAGATTGCGATAGTATTGTACAAAACAGTAACACTATTGATATTAACGGACTGATTCGGTCAAAGCTTCCAGTATCGGGTACCCTCTCGGCCATTTATTACCGCCGCGGTTCGGCTAGAGTTCCGTCAAAGCGGTCAAAAGAAACAAAGATAAAACCAGACTGAAAAACCTTCGGGGAGCGTCGACAGCCGTTTCAAGGTGAATGATAATTCTTAGAATGCCGCGGCTATTAGACTCAGATGAAGGCCGGCCAGACGAGCGGGAGGCACCTCTTTTTGTTCTGGGTACGCGCAGCGGGGTATATGTGGGAAATTTCGAAGGAGCCAATCCGAAATCCCGATAATTTTTCGTCATTTAACTGCTTATCTCTTTCTAGAGTGAAACGCCAAACCCCGCGGTCAATAGCTTCGAGTGAAAAGCCATTCCCGCTAGGCGGTACGAATCTTCTTGTACTAATTAAAGTGTGTTTCGAAAACGGGTCAATTCCATCGATCAATCACGCCCATCTAAATTTATACCCGTGATTCAAAATTATAAACAAAATATTCGAAGCGATATTGTTATTAATGGACCCGAAACAAGAAACATCGATAGCGCTGTTGTTGAAAATTTCCCGATAACTCGACAATCCCGGCAAGGTGAAATCGGGGAGGGGGTGACATTATTGCGAAGTATTGATATTTAAGTAGCACTTTCACCGGGGTGCCATTAGGCCTCCCCCTCCGAGCCGGCGGGTACGGGGTATCGAGGAAGTTTAGACGATCGGTGTGTCACGTAACGCGGTAATGGGTTATAAAAGAATTCTCTCTCATAACAGCGCATGAAAGAAGCGAGGAATATTCAATCTGTCCGCCGTCGACATACACACTGAACACGTTTTCGGTAGTTAATGACACGCCGGGCTAAAATGGGGGTTTCAATTTATATTTCAATTAAAAGTTGTTTCTGCTGTAGAGGAAACGATTTTCTAATCCAACAATTTCGCTGGGCGCGGACTCTCTGGAAGACACCACTCTTGAGCACTTAACCAAAAATATATGTGTATGTGCATCGAACGAAATTACGATTTTTAATCGAAATACTGACTAAAATTAGATATATGGAATACATGATTGTGATCAAGAACATATACTTGAGTATATTGCATCAAATTTTCAATAATTTTGAAGCGATCAGAAGTGGATTAGATTATAACCCTGTTGAACAGAGCTTATAATTTACTTCATCTCGCTGAGAGTAAAAATAATCGGCTTAACTCGCGAATAACAGTGAAACGTAAAAACAAACGCGGTGAACATAAATACCGAATTAAGAGATCAAAAAACGGGCGTCTATACCTAGATTGAATTAAATGCTACCTACTTGATAACAAGCTGCGGCTGCGGTGCGCGCATATTAAAACTGAGTGGCCGGTCCGAGCGGTCGAAATATAAATTTTCAGGTCGCAAATATAGGCCAGGATCGTGTTCAGCTCACAGACTGTTTCTGGCACACGCCTAAAACGCGTCTATTTATCTACCCCGACTCCATTCACACTATCCCCACCCGCGGCTGGGGACGACGTCTGCCCGATTTAGACAGCATCCGACCGAGAGGTGATTGTACACTTGATATTGTTTATCTGCCTACTGCCCCCTCTTCCGTTTATCCCTCGGACCGGCGATATTCCAGGTAGGTTAGGAGAACGTCCCATTTTAACAGTATTTCATATAATGCCCATTTCAACATTATGGGGTAAAAGAAAATAAATAAAGGAAAACAATTGTAATAATAAACATGTAAATATTAATACAGCACTGCAGCCTTTTCAATTACATCTACACATCATTTGTTCAAATATCCAGTTCATTCTAAATCTAATTGGATAATAAGGAGGATGTTCCAAACTGCCCTCTCATTAAATTAAACAAAAACAAAATTTAGGTGAGCAACAGGGGGAAAGACGTGGACAATTTTCGCCTCGAATTCAAGATTATTTGTGGCAATATACCCGAAAGAACAATCGGGATGACACTCGTTCTTATAATATTATCTCGTAATAATATGTCGGATGGATGACTCAACACTGAGAAAAAACTGCTGGTCAATAACCAATGATAACAGGTATAAATCGCATTGAAATAAATATCATGGTTTAATAACAAATCAACGCATCCGGAATAACTCGGAGAATAAATATTCACATTATATTATTCACTAATTCCAAACTGAAATACAATAAAAAAATGGAGTTCTCTATGAATAAGAAATCAAAATTAGCGGTGAAAACACAGAAGTACTTACTGCACCATTGTATATTTAATCTACAATGGCATAAAAGCACCTACGCGATGATGAAGTTAAGATGACGTCCAAATTATTAATAGTAAATACTTGTATTGCTATCAACAGTATTATGAATATCGCATTACGAATGCAAATAACGCCACTTATATAACTGAACTTCTATCGCTTCATATATCAACTGCATTCCATTTGTCGTCGAATTATACAAACATTATATAAGACCGGGTTCTGCAAGAAACAAAACTAAAAGGAAGTATACGGCAAATAAACGTATTTGCACATCACAAGATTGAAGGACAGAGTATGTAAGAGATGAAAAAATACTTCGTGAACCTATAAAGCATGGGAAACGTCTTCTCCCGAAAGGTTACTTCTATCCGCCCCGTAATGACGTAATTTGCACGCTTCGAAATTGCCGATCCCACCACGAACCTACGTTAGCCTAGCTCATAGGGACATCGCGTTTATGTGTAATTACCACAGTTTTCACAGCCGCGATTTCGCGAAAACAGGAAAAAAAGAAACTTCGTAGCAAATCGGTAACGGTTTCCATTGCATTTTAATGCTCATCGATGATATAACCGCCGAGAATAGCGGATGATGAAATAAAAAGAAAGGATTCAACCTCCAGTGTCGTCACTGAATCGACATTTTTATGCTAGACCATGTGCTATGATAGTGGTAAAATCATAAATACATATTATTAAATTAATTAATTAAATATAAGCAAGTGTCATATTGTAACCTTTTCAAATGGTATTCACAGTATTTTATGCTTTCCTAGCACACGTGTGAAATATTCTATCTCATTTGTTTTTAATGCGTTCCAATGTACATTTACAGTGCGTACAGTGTACTGTTTTGTAACCATACAACGGATAATATTTTTCTTTCGGAGACCTTAAACATAATTCTTTGGAACGTTAGAAAATCAGAAAAGTCCGCAAGCGGGACTAAGAGTGGGGTCACTGTCCCGTCTCGCCTAGAGCCAGAGAGAAAGAGCCCACTATCGATCAGACCGACAAGGATGTTTCGTCCCGTTGTCAAGACGACGACAAAACATTTGTTAAATGTTGCATGCTTTTCGTGGCGGTCAATAGCCGACCGAGTTCACTAACTACTGCGTCCGATCTCGCGTGTTGTGTACGGCCTCTGACGTAGTGGTTAACAACCATTAACACAACTTGGATATGGAAATCGACGGGCCGGAAACAAAAAACCAAATGAGCGCCCCATAATTCTCAAATGGTAGCCGTTGATAAGGGGACGAGCTTCAGGAGTAATCTCCAGGCGGGTAGAAGATAACCTGAGTCAATAACCTGTTGTGAGCCACTAGCTCTTGTTTATTTACTTTCACGTGGACACAACGGAAACGACGCAACATCGTTTTTCTTGATAAGGTCATTCCTACGCGTAGGCATACAACGATAACGACTTTTATCTCTCATTAAAGTAGTCGAAAACCATAGATTCGCCTAAGCGGGTTCCAAAAACCCTATAAGCATTTAATTACAGTTAATTCAAGTAACAACTATGTAAGAACAATAGACAGTAAAAACCACAGTAGATTAAGATTGGGTCCAAAATGGAAGGCACATATCGGACGATAAACATATCTCACTTGAGGAGAAGAGTGGCCCCCGAATCAATCTTTAAGGGGCTCGAAAGGAGCGGCGCGCATCATTACCCTCAGGGGAAAAATTGGAACGAAATTAAGAGTCTCCGGGTTGAACAAGTTATACCGGCCTGGAGCGCACCGTATTTTTCCAATGTCAACCGGGTCATTTGGTGGAGTTCCAAGCAAGTTCTTCGGGGTCGAGGAGTTCTTGCATAAAGAACCGACGTCTGACAATCCGGGATATAATGCTTACCACCGGCAGTGGAGCCATTAAGCCAGGAATCGCGTCATAGATTCCCAGCGGTTAGATAACTACACCTATTTACATTTCTTTTCCTTTCTATTCCTTCAACAACAAAATACCGCTTATTATTATAGTTATTTTACTATTGAATTTTATTATTATTAAAATTTATATGGAAGTCACTGTCCTAAGTACGGACTCGAATGATTATTCGTGTATTGATTACATTTTTACTGGACTGGAATTTTATAATTTGAACTTTTCGGAGTATACTGTAGAATGTAAAATAGCCTTTTCGTGTTTCGATTCTAATTTTAAAATTAATAATAAAAGTTTACAATTAAAATCCAGAGTGGGAAATTCCGTAGAAGAGAAACTGCCGTGGTTTCCTTTTCATTAAGTTTCCACAACGTTCACTACGTTAGTTCAAGATAAGTTCGCCTTCTTACATAATGCCATAATGCAAGGGAAGGCGCCGACAATGGCCGAACCCAGATGTGTGTCACTGCTAAGGTAACCTATTAGCCCGGTGGGGAATCTGCATCGAAGTGAATTGCAACCAGCGAGCAACCATCATAATGAGGTCATTGCTCCCGATCCCTCGCTCACACTGTTCTGCTCACAATTACCATATACAGTATAAACTTATAGTAAACCAATAAGTTTAAAAAAATAAATCATACACGAAATTACTAATTACGCGCCACTAAGGTAAAGTGTTACTACTCTTAAACCCATTTCTTAATGTATCAACACGCCCAATTTTGACACAATGCAATATTTGTCCATTCCTACATTTCAGGCAAACTAGCATCCAAAGGAAACGCATTTAACCAGCCAGGAAGTTGAGCTAAAGGCGAGTGAGGAAGGTTTCTCCGCTTTAGGCGCACCGGAGCTCACTAATGTCCTCACCAAGTGAGAGTGACACTTGACTGACATTGCGACTTGCTCAATGTCGCCCCTAATGAAGACGCATTCTGCCTCTGAACGTCGACAAAGCTGCCCTACACCACCAACCCCCCTCGTTTCACCTTTCTCCAGGCAAGTTACAAAATCCAAGAACCATTATAGATTCAGCACGAGCACGGTACGGACTGAAGGACACCTCATTATCAATTTCGACATTTTATGAATAAATAGGGCCGAGAGATATTAATAATTCTTCGAAATCGTTTCTTAACACCGAATTCGGCCAAGCAAGATGAATAGGTGCACCTTCGGAGGCTACATAAATTTCCATTAATGAAACGGAGCAAAATGAGTCACGATAAGGGCTATCGGATGAATTTATTTCAATCTGTAATGCGTATTTAAAATAGGCTGACGTCATAAATCTATTGAGTGGCCAACGCGCGCGTTATATGCGGAATAACAATAGTGTTGGGCGCGACAGCATTGAAGATAATTATAGCGAAGGTCCTCTACTATTGAAAACATTACGACTTAGCGGGCTAACGGCGCCTATCAATACAGTGATCGAAGGCAACAGGGTATGTCATCGCTATGTGTAACTTCTAAACAGAGATAAAGAAACAGTATAGTGGTTTTAGATTTGGGAAAGCGATGTTTCGAGTCGACCCCGGCCAGGAGATGCAGGCCGGTGACGTTAGAACGTCCACTTGAGAGTCTCAACAGGGAGGTAGTTGTGTCGTTTACCCCATCTGCATAACGTACGTGACACTATCCGCCTTTTGTCTCGGCCTAGAGTCACGCCGCGGGTGCATTACACGCGGTAATTCATGTCCACCGCTCTACGCACGCATCCGAGGCCGGCATCGTTCACAGGGAATCGAACCTCGACTTTTAAACATGCGAGTTATAAATCATTTAGGCGTTCCCACAGGCTGACCAGTACCGGCGTCCCGTTGGCTCGGCCTCCCAAGAAACATGATACCGGTCGTGAAACTCAATGTGTTCGATATCCTCATCACAAGAGGACATCGTCTTCCTTTCAGTTAAAGTCGAAACTGCAAACTAGTGTAAAATAATATGCACATCATAGGGTCAGAATATACAGAAACGTTTCATGGATGAAGGCAAAACGAATTGAATTCGGATCGGAATACGCCTTCCGACATCAAGTTCAAATTCACGGCCGGAAATCGCTGACTTAATCGAAAACAGCGCTTGGACGTGGACAATACAATTTCCGGTAGGAGAAAATTCTTGTGGCGGACACACCTCGGTATAGGTCACCGGTGAAACTCCGCATCCGACATTGCACAACGCCGCGGCGACAGGAGACATCTCGGCGTTAATGAGCCCAGTTGGCGTTAATTAACAAAAGGAACCGCATAGGATAGGAGAGCCAACGTCCAATGATGGGCTGGGGTCGGGCGGGGTGGCTTGGCTTTTGTACAAATGGGCGTGAGAGGCCTATCGTCTACCGGGAGTGGTTTTTCACAGAAGTGCCTTCCCGGACTGACACTTTACCCTCTATTGTAAGCATTTCACTGACGACAAATATTTTCAGGCGAAACAGAAATTAATATATTTTGAGTAAAATACGATAATTAGGTTCAGAACTTCCTCAGTTATAGACTGTTTGCATTTCAGGAACAGATGTCTAAACTCGAATTTAAATTAGGATGTACAAGTATTTTATATCGATTTATACAGTTAGGGATTTATTAAAAATATATTTAACTACCGGAGGTGTCTCGCCATAGTCGTTAAGGTTATATCTAAACTATGGCTATCAAATTAAAGAGTAATGAACGAACGTCCCCTTCAAACTGTACAGCACACTTCTTCGAAGGTTCGAAGGTCCCTCCAAAAGATCAAACTTAATATACACGTTATTAATACACCTGGAGATTACCATAGACCCGAACACAATATTCAATATAGAAAATAATACGGACACCCCACTGGTCAGAGATAGACTGATTCGCCCGAAGTGGCGAAACCGGAAAATGTTGTCTTATCTCCGATGAAATCATCCACATAAACGGTATATTAAATTGGCGACCACCCATTGCACCGTAGATCACATACACCAGTTTTCGTAAAATCAGCCCAAAGGGTCAGATCTAGTATAAATTTAGGTGTAATACATCAGCAAACCAAGTCAAGATTAACGTACAATATACGAAAATAATACCGAACGACCAATAGAGACGTCGATATTAAACATACGAAATAGTCAGCATAGTCTACATCGTCGTTTACACACACCTTAGAAGTTGGGAGGATAATTCTTGTAACAAATAAGAGAAACTGAAGTACCCGATAACAGAAATGGAGTTGCCCAATACTAACGGCACACTCTAACTGTAGAGTCCTCAGAAATAACCAGTTTCGAAAATATTTCGTTATATATAAATATATATCCTTTTAAAGAAACCTGGACGATACCAAATTCGGAGCAAAGTGATAATTTAGATCGATACTTTCGCAAAATTAAACGAATAAGCGTCAAAGCAACAGGAAAAGACACCGTAGTCCGACGCTGACGGCCGGCCAATAAAAAGAAAGTGAGCTTGCAAGTTCATAGAACAACCCTTAGAACTTACAGTTTTCCAGAAAAGCGGTAATGACGGAAACGCGTAGAAAACATCATTCAGAACAAAGATTTATCCTCAAGCGACAGCCCTCGACAACCTCGTCCGGTCCTATTTTCACTACGTCAATCCAAATGCAACAAAACCGCAGGGAGAATACACCGGACAGCATTCTTTAATACACCACCCTCGCTACTAATAATACTGCTAAAATAATGGGCGTTTGCTCGCTTGTGTTTATCTTATCGATGAATTCCTTAATTCACGATACGTGATATTTATTACAATGATAACTGATAACCGCCGATAAAAAAAATCTTGTTTAGAATTACGTATCTTAGGCACGGCTAAATATCAATGTAAAAACAGTACTCGCACTCGCGGTTTAACTAAATGACCCCATTCCATCTATGTAAGAAAATAAATATATAAATTTGACTTATAATAAGATAGCCGCTGGGAGTTAATAACTAACGACCTTCCAAACAGGAATCGTTTTCCGCAGGACTATAATTGCGGTTTGCTTTGAGGTGAAATTATTGAGAAACCGCCAGTTATTCCGACTTGAATCGGTTCTATCTCGAAGAAATTCCTAAGACAAGGAATCTGAGAGACGAACTTTCAAAAGATCGAAGTTAGGAAATGCTGGGCGTGGCTGATCGAGGGGTGGTTGACCGTCCAGAGACAGTCACGTGGTATTTGGCACCATACTCTCAGCTGAATTGATTGTTAAAGGAGTTCATCCGAATACTTTATATTAATTTCATATTCTAATGCACGTTGGGCCCTGATTTCGATAGCTTCGGAGTAACACATTTCCAAGACACTAATTAAGTAATAGGGTTGTGGAAGCTGAGAATTCTTGGCCCAATTAGCCACTTACAAAAGCGCCAACGACTACTAGTGGCTAAGGAAATTGTCCTATTTTAAATTAGAACCATTAACTGCCAATTGCTTATCTGAAGTCTGATGCAACACGCGTCATCAGTAATATCAACTAAATTAAAATAAATAGGGTATCGAAATTTTACCAACAAAAATGATGTCCAAATAATTGTCACTGAAGCCAGGATGATTTTGTTATGTAGATTATTTCAAGGTTTATTATATCAATCATTTGAAAGCTGTGGGCATCGGTGGATAAAAACCTATGTACGCAGAGGCCAAATTAAATTAGAAGAACCCCACACAAGTCGTCACAAGGCAATGGATGTAGGTCAGGTGTAAAAATGGTTAAATACGCAATGCATTTCTTCCTTGATCTGCATAATAGATTATATTATAGGAGAGGCTAAATACGCTAAATGGGTCACCACGTCTGCCAATGTTACTGGTCACAGAGTAAACAAACTCTGGATCCATTAGATGCTGAGAAAAGCTATAATAAATGAACTTACATCTGCCAGAAACGTCGCATAGTAAATTACATTTAGAGAGGATTCAGCTTGGATTCCCGGTTGGATTAAAACGAGATATCGAAAAACGAATTTATTCTTTAAAATTGGATTAAAGACTTCAGTTCAGTAATTTAAAATTAATGTAAAGTATTTACACAGTTTATATAACGCAAAGAATGCAACATACTTTTCCATTCTCTCCTAGAATAAAGGAACAAGACAACTAATTCCAAGCCTAGAACCCATTACCAGTCAAGGAAACAACTAAGTGAATGACATCGTGACTGCTCTAATCATCCAAAGTAAAGGGGCTTTCGTCTAAGACACAGCGCATGCTTTCAGGCGGGGAAGAAAGCACGGATCCGTTTTCAGTGCTAGGACGAAGGAAGCGAAGGCCGGCAGAGGTCCCAGACAAACAACACAAGAGAAGCTTTCACTGCCCGCCGTAATTGTCACGTACTTATCAGGAGTCCGGATAGTGGAGGGAGAGTCACAGCGAGGCGTGATCTCGCCGCACGCCCGTCCTCCACCGAGCACACAGGAAAACAGGGAATCTCCGACGGACCAATCTCGGATTGTGAACAACAGAAAAGCCCCTCTGGACTCGAGTCCAGAAGGAGTGTGTGTCCGGATCGTATATCCTTGTACACCTGTATAATTTAATTTGGGTCAATACGCTGTCAGTCACAGCCGCGCCGCGTCAATCGGAATAACTACGTGCGTCCTTTGGAAATTAAGGCGAACCTTCGGATCTAATAAGGATGACGGACGGACAAAACTCGCCCCGAGGCGGGCTGTCAGATCAAGGATAAAGTGAGACGGGCCCCGAACGAGCGCATTATACAAAATGAAATTTTTTACGGTTCCTTTCGGGGGATGCGGGTTCCCGAAGAAGGGGACGGGTAATTATCGCCAGAAACAACCGAGGCTATCTACAAGGAGCTCACATATTTTTACGATGATCTGTCATTTACATGGAATGCTACTTTTTGAAATCCGAAACCGAGGGAATACATTTTTAAAAGTGTTCATCACTCCCCTGAAAAACATCCACTAGTTTAGTTCAACAATTTAGCGTGAACCAATCGAGGAATGCTTTTACAGAACTCATTATTCGCAGGTTCTATTAAGAGTATTCGTCGTGTACGCAGGTGTCAAAGTAGTTGAACAAAGGACATAAGGAAACCTGGGACGTTAGACACGTACGAGACCTGTTTCAAAACGATTCTTATCAGCTAGTAATATTCATCGGTTCGTTTCCGCAGTTGGGGCGATCGGTCACCCTGCGTGAGGGCATTCGCCTCCGGCAGAGTGGCAAGCCATTAGGCCGAGTGGCAGCTGGTGCTCTGGTGGGGGCTATAACATCATCCTTATTGGCACAATTGAGCCCGGCCCCACTCCCTCGCTCAATTTAAACCGCCCGGCAATCCTCTTTAAGCGGTCAAATGCCTTGCGGAATTTATTCATGGTCCTCAAGTGGGTGACGCCGTGCACACAGAAAGGAACAAAGCGCGACCGTGACCGGCACTAGTAATAAACAGAAACAAAAATAATGCTCTATCCTTCGAGCCGACTTTTAATTTAACCAGTTTCAAACAGTACGCCAAATTCACGATAAGTCTTTTGCTTGTTACGAAATACGTCGATGATCCTCCAAAGCGATATACACAATCACGTTATATATACTTAATTTACACATATTTTTACTATCAGTTTCAGCGGTACATGGACACAGGGTAGTAAATTTGGGAATTAGAATGTAATTAGACACCTTTAAGGGCATTCAAATCTTGAAAATTATCGTAAGGAATAGTTTATTTCCTTTGGAAAACATCCGTTTGGAATAGTTAACAGAAATATAACACCTGTTCCTCTTCTTCCAATCCAAAAAGAGTAAAACGTCATTTCATTCAGTGAATTCATATAAACGTGTTCGTTCCCTCTTTCATGAGAAAGTATAATCCGTAACTACAATTACTTGAAGCAATTGAGACGTAGACGTCTCTGGGATATTTAAGTGGGCAAAATTTAGACTTCGGCATAAACCGATCATAGTAAATAGTCGTTTACGTCGAGACTATCGGCCATGGATATTTAATCACCCATCTGACCAATCGAGTAATTAAGAGTAATAATTTAAAGTCAATTAACGAAAAAAAGGGCGTAACGGTCAGCTCCGAGTGTGTGAACTCCTAAAAGCCTGTTAGTTCCACGGATGTGTCGTAAGATCAAGGCATTTCTATGCGAACCGGAGGCTTTCGCAGGAATAAATGCATTAATTATATTTCTTCACGGCAATTAAAAGTCAATATTGCAATACGAGGGAATTAGAGGTTTCGGAAATAAGGAAAATATATTTAGATGTCCAATATAACAATGCTTTAGTACGAGGCATTGCAACATTCGATTGAATGTAATTAAACGCATAAAACACTTCGGTTCTCAATTTATTAATGCCTTACGGTAGGGGAATCGATAAATATATTTTGAAATTCATTTCACTAGCAATCACTATTGAAGTAAGCAGTATTATCCCGTCTTGGAAATTTCTTACTTGGTCTCTTCTACCTGATAAGATTAAGCCTACACTTAAATTCGGGAATTACGAGATGTTGCAAGGCGGACATTCAGTAACAATGCAGATAATCTCAGCTGTCTAACTGAATTAAGATTATAAACGATGTATAAATAAACCGTAAGATTATTTAAAAGCCAAAACGAAAAGCCAACATGAGATACAAAAGAAATTGTACACTTTATGTAAAACAACTTATAATAATCTCAAATTAAACGATTATGGCAAATTAATTTCACAAACCGATATGGATCTCGTAATAATAATTAATATTTATAATTAATTCAGGTTTTTAAATGTGCAGTCCTATAATTTGAATTGTTGATTAGAACCTCGTTAGTGTCGAACTGTGTAAGGTCAGAAATTAAATGTAATTAATCAGTCTAGTTATCATATTACACACATAATATCAACCCTAAATGAGTTTTAAACCTAATACGTAAATTCGAGAAGTGACCTATTTCATAAGAAATTTGGCTTTTTCTATACTCCCTAACGAGACATTCCTCCCAATTAGTGTTTTTCTTAAGTTACCCAAGAAATTTCCACCCGACCGCCACATCCCAAATAAGATTGTTTTTGAGTTTTTTAAGAAAATCGTTATCCTATTTCCCGGTTGTTGCCTAAGACTCGGGGGCCCACAACTTTCTTGCACAACACTCGCCATTTTAAAAGAGATGTAATATCTTATGATTACCCGTTTCCTTACAGTTTATATGCTAATTCATTCCCGCTTTGGCGTCCGATTTATATCCTGTGTCCTTAAGCATATAGAAGCGGCTATTTGGTAACTTAATACTGAATGTCAACCTTCAATAACGTCGAATGGATACAAGCGGAAATTGCGGAATATAAATGTAAATAATTCTACGAATTAGTAAATTAAATGCTTAGATTAGATAGTAACGGCAGTTAAACGCTCACTATCTCTAATTTATGCCCCAAAATCGTTGAATAATGTATTCTATAAATTAAATAAAAATATAAAAATTTAATTGTTTTATTTACAAAAAATGTTTTATTGAATGCAACTGAGAAGGAAATTATCACCTTTTGATTGTAAAAAGACAAATAATTTCTCCTGCACTCAAACGCTAAGGAACTTTCTATTGTGTAACTGAACAAATGAACTGCGAAAACATTACGGACTTAGACTGTTACGTGACCGTAATAACAGTTCCGTAATATAACGCGGTTTTCCGCCGTTGCTACGAACGATTCCATAACTAATGCAGTTAGTAAAAACACACTATTTCCTTTACAGATAATTTACACGAATAACAAAGGTATCACCACAGTTGCCATTTCCATTTGTTCCTAAGTCAGACAGGTTTCAGCTTTTCGCCATCGCCAGTAACCGTTAATAACCGTTATATTTATAAATTGCTTAGGTTTTCTTAGCCACTACAGATCCTTGATAGCGCGGGATCGTGAAACAATTGTCTGGTTCTAATGGTGATTCTTGAATTTTGTTTGTAGCATTTACAACGTATTATTTTATATTTGGATGCAGCTGCATAATAATGAACAATCGCTGTAATTAGTGACACGCGTAATAGAGTTCCGCGTTATTCAAACTGTTTTTCTCGTTTAATAAAGGATATAATTGAGAATGTTATAAATGAAATTTGTTCGCGGCAGACTTGGAATGGTACGGCAATTAAGAAATAGAAATAAGGTATATATAATTAGGAAGTATCTATTAATGTCTCTAATGCACCTTTTAAAGCAAATAGGTTATTTAAACCAATAATGTCCATTCTTCGTTAGGTTGCTGCATAATTATACCGGGACTGGTATAACGCAGCGGAGCGTACCACATTTATTTCGACAGTCCTAAGCCCCCATTAAGATAAAAGGCAAGGGCAACCTTCCTTAGGGTAGTGCCAACTACAGAATTTGATTTCTCGGGGCGGAGTCATGATACAGCGTACAATAAAAGAACGACCTGGCACCGGACCGTCGGCAGTAACAGTGTGACAGTTTCTCTGCCAAGAGATTCGGTTTCGAATACAAATGCACCATGACCAATGGTAATCGCGTTGTGTCTAGGTCAACAAAGGGGCAGCATTTCGTACGGCCACAGGCTGGTGGCCATTTATGGACTTCGAAAAGGACTTACCGGCCTGCGATGTATATCGCCGAGACCGTTTGGCCGACTGACGGCCAGCATGCTTTATTCTCCGATTAAGCGTTCATTAGAAATATCTTCGTTGCTATCATCATTCTTGCGATGAATATTATATACGATGCTTTTACAAGTAGTCAAACATAATTCGAAATGTGTTCGAGTGTTTATTAAATGCAATACCGATGAAAACCAGCCTTGGACACGAGATAAGATTATGTCATTTGGACTCGTCATGTAACACCTGTATTTCAACAGTAACTGAAACTTCGCTCCAGACTCCTGACTGGGATTCACAGCGGGAGATCGCGGAAATGGTCAAAAACAATCGACAATTGGTACGACCAAGAATGCAACATAAACCTCACGGTGACTCGAGTCTTATCTCTCGGGCGCAGTCCGAAAGCATTACAAAAAAAAACCCGCGTGACAGGCGAAGAAAAAATTGACAGCCGCGGTCGCGTAGCGAGCAAAAGGGGAGTGAAAGGAGCATACGAGAGGAGAATAAGGAGAGAGCAAAAGGAAGGAACGAGAAAAAGAGAACGAGAGCCAAGTACCGAGGGATGACCTTCTTGGGGGACAAGTGTCTGCCGGACTCCTCCACCTGCTAACACTGCCCTAATATGGCATAACTCGTTCCCCCGTATTTTGCTATATGGGCTTATATGGTCTCCCGGGTCGATCCATCGCTATCGACTGCACTCTCGTACAGGTAGGGAGGGCGGCCTCTAAACACCATTTGCAGTCCGGGCTTGAAATGAACGAAAAAGAAACGAGGTGAAAAAACGAAAGAGGAAAAGATCGAAGGGCTGCCCTCGAATAAATTAATCCTGTTGGAATTCATGGATGAAGAATCTTTAATTTCTGTTTCCCTCTGAAATTAGGGAAGGGATTAATCGCAGAACTTACGTAGCGAAATAATGGATCATTTTCCTTACGTTTTAACACTCTGGTCTGAATATTATTTCATACTAAGAAACGAAAACTGAGGAAAAGACTAATGAATAATTTCATTTACGGTAATTAGGAACATAATGAAAATGTTTTATGCATGAATAAGTTTTGAAGATGAAGTGACAAGCTTGCCCCATCGTCGAGAATCAAATCCTTAGAACAGAGGCCATAACATATTATGAGCTACACTAAGCCGTAACTTAGAAGCTTTGTTTAGTGCTGTAGCATATTACACCCGCGAATCAATAGGTCCACATACGAGTTTCACAATTTTTATTCACAGTGGTGGCTTAATTTCTGCACTTTTTCCAGAAGCAGTCCTTTGTGAAAGTAATTCCCGAACTAATGAAGCGTAAGGTTCTGATTCGATTGCCGGCAAGGGGTACACTTTTCGATCAAATGCGACTTCGAATTGTCGAAATGTCTTTTTGCGAAATATCTATTTACAGGATTCAAAGGATTTCAATTCGGTAGTTCTTTAATTTAAAGCTTTTCTAAAAAGTACTGCCACCGATAACATTTAACGTTCGATCCGTTATGTGCACACAATACCAGAATGAAGGCGGAAATATAAATACGACGAAAATGACACGACGAATTACACTAAAATAATGAATTTAATCGAATCCACTCTAAACGGAGAGGACAATAAAAGAATCCACTTTTACGCCATTCATTACATAATTATTTACCGCGCCGGTTGACAATTGACAACGGTTTCGATAACGGAAGCTGTAAAATTTGGCATGGCCTTATCTTATCGGTTCGGGCGAAAGGCAAACAGTACATGTCTAATGTGATATACGGAAGGTAAAGTGCTTTTAGGGTGGCTTACCTCCTGCCATTTTTCGTTGTATCCTCATCGTCGAGAGATCCGCCGGCACCAGAGTCCTAAACAGAGACACAACAACCCCATTAGAATACGGCGGCCACTTAGGCGGACGTGTTTTTAAATTAACTTAAACAGAAAACTCATTAAAGTCGGAACCCAGCGATGAGATGTATGTCGTGTCGGGCCTGGGATATTATCTTGTCGTCCTGGAGCTGGACTTGTGATTAAGATGACTCGTAAATGCATTTCTCTTCCTTAAACTACATTTTATTTTCTTAACGAAGAACTTCTCGACTTGACTAATTAAAGTAGTCAAAACATTTTACAGGATACACAAACTTATAGATTAAAATACAGATAGGATAAATGAAACGATTACAACTGAAACGCTCTATACTATACTACATTGGCATATTCAGAAAACATTGTTACTGCATTTTGACAAGCACGATTGACCCGGAGCTATTCTTTACCATTGTGTTGAGCATCGCCAGACTATAAAGTGAAAGCGACTGTTGCGAACTGCGGTCATTTCGAGATTCAGTTTTTGCTGCCAGTGATTGGTTCGATAGTCCGATATCGCCAATGAATCAAAAATATCGGGAACTTTACGGAACGACGAACTTTGCTCGAACTGAGTGGTATTTATGGCGCCTAGTTGAAAATAAAAAGTTGAATCTAAAAGTTTAAATATATTTCAGTCGAGGAGCCCCGTCAGAATGAATATAGTAACGCAATCATAAAGTGGTTAATATAGGTAGTACTAAGTGAAATAGCTTATTAGCTTGTGCAACGGGCTACATTCGGAGTTTCTCAACTTAAGTTGTTCTAGGGGTTGTAAACTTAGTTTCTGAAATTTTGGACTGTTTCCTGTAGGTGTAGAACTGCGAAGGACAATACTGAACTTTGAGGTATTCTTAACATGTGCCTCATGGACATTTCTATGTTTGGTATAAACTTAACTATATTATTAATGGAATATTGCCGAGAGTGGCAGTCTAGCATAAGACCAAACAAGCGAGAAGAGACAGAAAGTTGCATGAGAGATGGAAAGCCTTATTCCGTTATTACAAACGCCATATTATACGGATATTTCGAAACCCGAATCTTATACATTCGATACTGTTACAGACATTAGTAAAACGAAATATCGACGAGGCAAATAACAACAATAACGGCGTAAACAATCGGGTCGCGCCGAGGGGAACGCAATAAATATCGCCTTAAGGATAACGGCCTAAAAACCCGAGTGAGCGGAGAGCGTGGAGGGGAAAATCGGTTAACGTGGAAGAGTGTGGACATATTAGGAACTTGTCCTTGGCCAACCCCGTAGATGGCCAAACAGAGGGAAGTCGCCCTCTAACAAGGCAAGGCCCCTTCGCCGCCCCGCTTCCGGTCCTAACCCCCCAAGAAACCCTACACCGCCGTACCGACAACCTTTCCTCCTTCGGTCCAACCCTTAAAATATGTTTTTATAACCCGAGGCGCCCCTTAGACAGGTTAGAAATATTCCCCACACCCCACAGTAAAATAACTTGTAGAGAACCTGCTAAAATATAACGCCACAATATAGTCAAATACAGAAAAAGTCTTCCATTACCAGTGTTTTAAATTTTCGGAAAATACCTAGAGATTGTAGGTTCGTGATGTGTCTGTCTCCTGTCGCTTGTTTGGTCTTACTGTCTTTATGTAAGAGACAGAAACATCACGAACCTACAGTATTCCAACCCCTCGCAGACCACAAAACAGGTATATTAACCTAGAGATTGCTTTTCGCCATAAAGATGGCTGCAAGCGAAAATCACAATTCGTACAGGAATAAATACAATTTAGATGTTCTAATAAGCAACATTCATTATGCATCGTTGTTTGCCTTCTGTCATGTCTCGATTGTTTGGCTCTACTAAGCTGGACTGATTTTCAACATCGTAGTAGCATATTTAATACAGTGCCGTAACAGTGTAGAGATAGTGCTAATGGTAGTTTTATCGCGAACCAACATTGCCTAAATGTGCCCATATGTGTTACTAACGGACGAACTGCTTGGAATCCAGTCCGACCAAAGTTTTGCACCCTTGTCCTTTACATTTTATGATCAAATCCAAATCTGAGAGAATGAAAAAATGGAATACCGACTCTAAGGTAAAAATTCCAAGCCTACGATAAGATTCAGACTCGTAAGCGTCCTCAGGGCTCATAGGTTTATAGCTTTTTTAATTGACTTCATTCTAAAAGACTGTGCTTTACGAGTTTTATCTCAGTCTAAATACCAGTTGAACAATTTCGCGTGTTGTTTTATAACCGAATTAGATTAACGAATTTGATTATACTACAATTGCGGTATTTAATACTGTCAGAATTTTTAGTTAAATTGATTTGTTGGTGGAACGACAATCAGGCGACAGTAAACCCTTAATTTAATGAACACACAATGATTAATTAGAGTTTATTACACTCCACGGAGTTCATTATTTACAAATCCCCCTAAAACCCATGCTCAGAGTTAACCAAGGATAATAAATTCAAAGCTGAGAAAATGTTGCTTGTAATAATTTGAACATCGGCAGCTTAGGATGCCGATACTAACTCACTTCCACTAATGCTGGTTCAGCAAAAGTCGACAGTGTACAATGTAACGGCGATACTTTCTTCAGACAAAAATAGCATACTACAATGTACAACTGCCGCACAGTAGTTTCATAAAATGGAAAACTCTCACTTTATAAAATCAAAGAAAAACTATTGTAAAATCGTTAACCTAGTACACAAATATTAGTTCTAATTAATGATGCGCTCCAGATCCGATAATTTATGTAGCAGTAAAATAAACAAATAATGAGGTCAGAACTCGAATGAGTAAATAAATAACATTTTCTTATTTGAAAAAAATTCCCCAAATTTATTATTTAAGCTCTCAGAACACATTATAATTTGCGAAATTTCCTTCTGTATAATTCATATGACTACCGGTTTCTAAAAAAATTACTCAGAGGAGGTAAATGTAGGGCAGTAATGAAAAAAAAATAAAGGTCACACGACAACGAGTGTCTACTACTGTACTCAATTACATTAATAGCCCAGTTTTATTGACCATAAAAGGACAAGGAATTGAGACGCATACGCGCATGCCCTTATCACCAGATATGGTAAAGATTACGAGAGTCCGGTATAGAATACGAACTTTTTCCTACGTCACAAATTTACACGATAAACAAACGTCATGCATAAAAAATGACGAATCAGTTATCTTTTAACAATTATTATTACTGATACATGCTCAAAAATCACAATAATAGTCGAATTATATTGTCCTTTATGTTCCGGATGATCTAATAAAATAAAGAATATTTATAGTTGAGGGCTCAAGTACCACGCTATATTGCTAGCGACAATGAAGAGTGTTGACATGTATTATAAAACAACTAAAACTCATGACGTGAGTTGTACACATTATCGTCAGTGAGTAATATATTCTAAGAGTGTGTAAAAATGCAGCTATCAACATAAAATGTTACGCTTCGCAAAAGAAAGTTCAAGAAATATTGCCAAGTCATCGCCGAATGCTTCGTAGCGGATTTCATTCTATAGACCAGTTGTCGCCCACCGGATAACAGAAGTAATCGGGAGGGTGGAAAGAAAGAAAGAAAGAGGCAAGGAATCTGAGTTAGTTCCCAAGCAGGTGAAGCGAGACGGGCAAAGCGGCCACGACCACACCGGTAAGCCTGGAAGCGCAGCCAGCGGCATTATCTACCGTCATACTACATAAACCCCGGCCCAGACTTTCAGACCGACAGACATGCCCAGTTGAATCGAGAAATTACTTTCTTTATTCAACAGTCAAAACAGATGAACCGGGACATACAACAGTCCGGGGGACCGACCGTTTTCCCCTCCAGGCCCGAGCTGTACGTCACCAACCGACCGATTGGAGATCACTGACACGAGCATGGTTTTTATTCCACTCAGAACATCCATTAAGGAGTCAGTCCTCCCGATCAGAATCTTTTGAGGCCGTAGACCTTTTTTCGATGGTGTTTTTCGACGGTTTCCCAGCCGGTCATTAACAGATTACGGGAATCAAGATCGAAGCGAGGATCCTCAATCCGGGTATTAATCAATGAACGAAGGACGGCCGGGGAAAAAGAGCTATTAAAATTCAGATAGAGACACGAATGAATTAAGTGATACCGAGTCCAAGCCCCCACAGACGCTATCTTCATGCAAGGTTAACCAACCGAACGCTGACAGAACACAAAACGAGCCGATAGGATGGCATTGATCTCCGTTAATCACAGATAGTATACAAATGCAATATCAAACTCTCTAAATTCAGTAGTCGAATGTAAATTATTACTACTCCTCAAATGACAGTAATAAGTAAATAAAAACTTTCACTTTCAAATTTCGAGAATATAAGGCCGACTTCTCTAGTTTACAAGTCGTTTCAGGAACATAGACCAGAAATAATTCGGTATTCAAGTGCGTGAGAATCTGTTTAACCAGAGTGGAAGAACATTACAAGACGCATAAATAACCAAATGGGTTGTTAATTATAAAAAAACTGTAATTCGCATCCGTTTCCAATTACCATTCTGAAAATGTCACAAAAAAATGTCTTCTCGTTTCTGCCACGGCCGAAATGTAGAAATAGTAATTTAGAGTATTCAGAGCAGTCGGAGAGAAAGTCCATATCGCCGCCGTATCGGAGAAACGTCGCATCTCGTCACGACATCGGGGCGACGACAACGGGCGATTGAAATTCAACTCACGGGCGGTCTGGAAAATTTGCTTACTGTAATAACTAACGTCACGGCCTGCTGAGCTGGCTGCATTCTCTCCACGCTAATACCTTTAGTCAAACCCTACAGGGCGCTTCTCATCGGGCGCATATAGAAACGCCCGGATAAGACGCAGGGAAATTCGTTAAGTTCCATAAACCATTTAAAAAGTATCTACGCAGCTAAAACATTAAAGTGCCACTTTATTGAGAAATGCGTCAGTCATTCGAGGGTGAAAAACGGAATGACTAAATAAGGAAAAGCAGGTAAGATATAATTTGTCTCATAATTCACCCAAACTAAGGAATGTTATTCAAGTACCCGCTTTCACTTTATTAATTACGCAGTATTAGAATAAAATACTGGATTATTATGAAAATTACTACAAGAAGCGGGTTAAAAGAGGGATCGATGTATTCGTTTTATGCTTAAAATAAATTCGATAAATTGCCGACTTTCTCCCCTGTACTTATTACTTCGAGTATATTTCTTTAGCGTTTTTTCGCCCCTGAAAACAACATAATCGTTGAAAAAAGCAGTCACACCGGGTCAAGTAGGTTGGTCCGACGGGGGCCCGCAACTCAGCTTTCGTTTCTAGATGGATTTAGATTAAGTCGAAGATCGAAATTGGCTCTAATAAACCCTGCAAATATAACCGGTTGTGTCTGTGGTGAAATTATAAAAGCGGTATTAAGTTATCAAAACATTTGACTCGTATAAAAAATAAAGGTTGAACACGCGGTATTATTTTTGAGAGGCCCGGATAAAAAACAGAATATTAAGAGTTTAATAAATAACACAAACTTGTAACACTGAAACCGACTACCCCCACTTCAGGACTTAAATCCATTAAAAAACATTAAAATCGAAAAGCCAACATACTCTCTTGCCTCATTAATAATTTCAAGAGTAACTTATCCAGTGACCCGTATTGTCAATCAAGCATTTGAGATTTTTTATCGTACTTTTAACAGAAGACAAATGGACCAACGTTTGACGCCGAAACCAAAGTAGGCCACTGCAGTTCAACGCACAAAGAGTGATAGTGCCCCAGTTTTCCACACCGGGTACATTATAAAGCTAATCCGTATCAGAACGTTTTCATAAAGTCGGCACAAATCGATGCAAACATACTCTCGCTTTATTGCGTAAACCGTGTAATCGCGATTGAAATTGTTACGAGCCTTGTCCACATTACAAATCTTATTATCCCGTTGCACTGGGGGGGAAAAAAGGAAAAACGCCAACTTCGACATCTAAGCCGCAGAATCGATCCGATCCGGTGAAGCAGTGAGACAAAAATAATTTTCATTAGTTCCCATCCACCATGAAGGGATTTACGTCATTTCAAAGAGGTTACTTTTACTTTCGTAAAAAGAAACATTTTATATTATGCACTATTACAGTTAGGGGTGTCATCGTGCATTACCATCAATTATGAATCTTGACAACGCAGTTAAGGAACTTACCGAAGGTTCATATTTAAAACTTGTTTAATAAAACGATTGTCACACACAATATGTATCTGTGATGTATATGTATAAATTAATAAAATATTAAATAATAATTTAATTTACATTAAATATGATTTTATTTACTTATAATGTTAACTAAGTACTTCATAACAGAAGTTAAGCTTTGAGTTTAAAAGAAAAATTTTGAATTTCTATTTCTTTGGAAGACTCTTTTGAAACGTAACCTGACGGTCTTACTAATATTACGTACAATTATTGATTAAAACGCATTATTATTACATAGTGATACAGAGAGCAAGATAATAGCGATAAGAGAGGTGTTATTAACAAGATATTAACTCATGATACGGCGTGACACTAATTCAAAGGCTTTAAATAAAAGTAGCTGATGATGCCAAGGGACCTTCGACTGCGATAGGCAAAATTAGGATAAGTGACACTGGAAACAATTGTCAATGAGCAACCGAATGATGAAAGTGAATCAGAAAGGAGATACTGGAGAATTTGGTACTTTCTTTAGCGGTAGAGGCAAGAAAACGAAATCGAATTCACGCAATTAAGATTAACACCCAGAACAACAATAAACGGTTCACTGTTCTGCGGTTAGGTCAAATTGTTAAAGAATCTATTTTCAAAATATTCTACATAAATTCTAAAGTGAGATTATTTTCAGGTTTTAGATAAAAAAGAGGCGAGTGGCGACGGAAAAACGTGGCGTATACTGATTATAATATTCGGGTGTTCCGCTAAAAGGAAAATGCGGAAGAGAAATAAGGGCGATCACCCAATTTCTTAAAAGCCGCCGGGTAACCGGGTCCAAAAGGAGAAGTTTGTTTTTCACTTCGAAGAGTTCGGAAAATACAAGGTTTTTTCAGGCGTTGGGTAAAAGACGCCTCCACGGGGGGGAAGGGTGAAGGAGGAATCGATTTCGGAGCGGCGACACTATCTGGCGTCGCGGCGTCGGCACTGGGGGATCGAAACGCCCCCCTCCCCCTCTGTTTTCGCTCTAATTAATATATTAACGGGCGGGGTTAAACGAGTTAAATGCGAGGGGTTAAAGCCTGGGGCGGGCCGAGGAGGGACCCGTGGAGGGATAATTGCCGAGGAATGCGCCCGATCACGAACACCAAGGCCAACAACCCTGCTGCCTCCGAGAGCAGCAGCCCTCTCCCTTTACTCCGTTAACAACGTCCAACAGCTCAGTATCTCTTGGACACGAATCGATAACTCATGAATATAATAACAGCTCTATAACACATTTGAGGACACACGTACAAGCAAATACGAGATAAAATACACTGCGTATCGCTCAAAAATCCACGTCGTATATATTATACATATATATCATAGATAGACATATCATAGACAAGAACCATAGGTTGTAAGGAGGAAAACTCTGTGCAGTTGTATCGAATTTGAACTTCTGAAAGCAATGAAACATAAACTAATTACTACAACTGAATAATGTATGAGTTCGCGATTTCAGGTCACGATTTGTCATTGTGATTTTCTTACGTTTCCTAACATTGATCAACAAATTTGTCAAAACACATAAAGGAAATTACCAGAATTTATGTGTCGGAACGGAAATAGCATAAATATGACCTGTTTGTCAACAACCGCCCGAAGGCGTTAAGGTAAATAGCAGGTGGCAAAATAACCTTCGCCCAAAATAATATCCGAGCGACGCTTTTGAATAGTCAAAAGTCTTTTTCTCGCGACGCCTCGTGAACGACATCCGAAGCAACGGCGATGGGGTAAATTAGTCCCGTAATGTTTTCTTAATCCGGACCTTAAAACAGTATGTTTGTTTGAGGAAGATAAAAGAGAAAGCTGGACCGTAAATACCGGCCCAAGTTCGCTTGGAAGTGCCACAGAGAGATGCCTTAACAATCTGAAAGACATTATTAACCGGAGACTGGTTCCGTCTAATAAATATTCATCTCGGGACAATTCTCCGCTTAGAAACAGGCCCGACCGATTACAACTGAAAAGCTGGCACGCCTTTAACATTCCCCGGAATAAGTGCGTCTACGTCTCGGTTTCTTTGAATTCAACACTTTGGGTCCACACTTTGGCCCAATGAAAATGCAATAGCGCTTGCAATAAATAAAAATTCAATTGTTAAATTCGCACAGAAAAATTAGTCCACCAACCCTCCGTATAACAAGGATCGACCTCAGAGACTGGGTGGCGCACTCGACACTCGAATCGTGCATATTAAACGTACAAAACACACACACTCTTTCAGGACCCACTACATTAAAGTGAAACCGCAGAACATTTCAAGACCGCGGATTTCCACAACGCTGGCGTGTAGACTGTTTCTGTTCTGTGTACCTTTCCCTGAATATGCGCCAGATGTTAACGTAGGTTCACTTTCTCAAACGTTCTTATCTGCCCAGCGGACGAGGAATAAACATTGTACCGTATCAATGTCGAGATCGACAACACAACACAGGAGTGTTTATAGCGAACGATAGACCGCCGGCTAGTAAGTTTAATCGAGGGTAAAAAAAGGGGCACAAATAAAATACTTCCTTGCGTGCCTCATACTGAAATGGTACCGGGAAAACAAAATACTATAATTACAGTACAAATAAAATATATATTGGCTTCCGGATTTCCCTTGTCCCTTCACTCATCCGGTCCGAAGCCCGGCCTATCGGCTTCTTGCCCAAAGCATCGTATCAGCATAAGACCCCCTATCAAATTGCCGACCGACCAAAAACAAAAATATAAATTGAGGTAAACCTCAAGAGAGCAAAGGATGGTTTATTGAAAAACTCTTGTTTAAGTTCTTCTTGTTTAGATATATAAATGGATATCTAAAGTAATGAAACTAAGATAGTGAAAGTACATACTTAAATATATAAATATATATACACATGTATTTATTTATAAGAAAATGTAGTTAATTTACGAGGTAATATAATATTACCAAGGAGGGGATTGAATTGAAGAGGGCCATTCGGTTTCCGAGTGCTGGGAATAAAACGGTTTACCGACTCTGCCGCTAAGACGGACGGCCTCCAATACCCTCGGCTTTAGCTTTAACCGTCATTCTCGCCTATCCAAACAATGCTATTTCAAGCCCGGCACCCTCCAACAAAACGATAAATCCTCGGCCCAATGGCACTGCCGAAATTACATTTTCTTGAGTAACCAGGGAACGGAAAGGACGGGGGCAGGGTGAAATACGCTTTGACGACCCTGTCCGAAATAGGCACACTAAGTAGGTTTTAATTCGGCGCTACTAAAAGTGTCGCAACTACTTTCAGGCAAAGGTCATAACAAAGAACAGTACCATGCTACAGAGTATTGTACCATGTAATAATAGAATGGGGTTAAAACATTACGATTTTTATTTAATTGTGGTATATTGTCGATCAGAACACATGTAGGTAGGGCTCAATTAGATTGAAATAAAATATTAAATTAGTATATTTTAAAGCTACGTTATGAAGTACCTACGATCTCCTACAAGCTAATTTAAATAAAAGAAAACAAAGTACTTTTCTCGTAAAACTAGGATAATTCCGTCAGTTCGTTAGGGTAAGTAAGGAGATGACACTAAAGGGACAAGATCACTTGACTAACTCCTGGTTGAGAAAGACGGTTGGGTTATTTTGATGGGATCTTTGCAAAATTTATATGTCGTATGTGACGAGAGTTAGTCGGATACGTCCGCTAATTACACTACGGTCGTCCCATTTGATAAATTCAACAGGGCGGTCCTACGTAAAAGCGGCGAGAGAGAGAATAATTTCTAAAATGCTGTAAGGATATTACGAAAGGGAACGGGCGGTAATTGCACAACAGGACAAGTGGGGGAGGGTAATTTCCCATCACGCAACTTTCTGAGCCAGCGATCACAGACCGCGGAATGAGGATTTAAGAAGTTAAAACGCTCGAGAATGATGCGGTCGTACCAAAGACCAAATATTCCTCATCCCCAGTCCCCGGTACACTTCCAGTGCAAAATTTACAGTTAGCTTGACCCTCGTGACTCCGCACCGCAAATTTCCATTCAGAGGTAAAAACAGCAACATGAAACGAACGTTTGGTTATTTTCAAAACGCTGGGTATAAAAACATGTAAAAATCCAAATACATAATAGACATTTTAAGATGTCTGTATTTCCAAACACTTGTAAGAAAAATAAAGGTATAGGTATGAGATCACACGATAGCATTACTAAGTAATGCAATCCGTCTAAATTGTTTACAGTAGTACTCCAATTTATCTGAGTTCGATATCGTATCTAAGCACATTATGATATTAAGCAAACAAGATTTTCAGATAATAAGACGATTCCCGTCGGAAAATTTAGTCTGGCGAAATTCCACGCCTCGGATTCCCATCGCCCGCCGAAAAAAGCCAAACGATCCGTCGAAGATAAAAAAAATATCTGTTTCACCCGAAAGGATAACGGGGGCTGACAAAAGAACCGAACTGGGTCGCTAGATAAAAACGATAGAGCGTGGAAACGCCTCCAGCAGGGGAGTTGGGGAGACGACAGGGCGAAACGTGGAAATTTTTCTTTCTTTTACGGACGGACACGCCCGCGTTCACGATAACGACGGACAGCGGGCGTCGAATAATTATAATGCCTCGGTGCGCGGGTTTTTAAACGCGGCGGAGCAGATGTTCCAAAACACCTGCTCATATCGTAACCCGTTGCGACGGCTATACGTGGGAATGGCCAGCCTAAGCGCTATCAAAAACGCCCGAGTCCGCTAAAGCCTTCTGCACATTGTGCGATAACAATTATAAACATACAGTGGCATGGAGTTTACTTTCAGGAGGTTGTTATCGGTCGGGCACTTAAGGATACTGTCCGATAATGGGTATTCCTGTGATATAGGATAAGATGATAAGAAAGGACAAACTACTAAATATTTGGACAAAATTTTTACATATAGTTTTCGGAACATGAAAGATGAATTTTACGGCGTCCTAATAAATCTCCTCGGCAGTAAACACGGGTCGTAAATGTACCTATTACCACTACCCATAATGCAATCGGCCGACGGCTAGAAGTGTTAAGGCTCCGAGCCGACGCATGATTCCGCATTAATCAGATTCAAAGTAGAGAAAGGGCCCTCGGGGGTGAATCGTCCGCCTCGCTTTAGTAGGAGAGGCCGTATGTATAAGTAAATAGCATTTTATGCAAAGGCCTCCTCCTCCTCCTGGTACATGCCGGGTAGTGGTGGAATTCGGTCGGGAGGACTCAACTCCGCTCCCTCCTCCTCCGGGTCTTTCTGGAACACGGAAAGGTCACAGCCGAACGGTGCTCGCCGATCCGAGCTTCGAGCACCAACCGAGAGCAGAGACGTTCTCTGCCCAGTGGAAACAGCTTGTTTTTTAAACAGACGCTTTTACATCCAGTATATTCGGTTTCTTAAATAGCAAAAAGGCATTTTATATGAGTATAAGCGTCTTATGGCACGGAAGATCGATCAGAAACATTAGGTGCGGTTGTATAGTTTTCGATGCTGTGCTGTACTATCGAATCACGATTTGCGATAGTATTTCATTTCTTAACCTAATTGTGATTATCCCAGTTAGAGTTTACTTCAATAACAAGGCCGAATAATAAGGCACTATTTAAAACTTCCGCGGTAGTCTGGGATCGTTCGGGCGTTTTATTTTAAAGTAGCCGACCGGCGACCGTTCGTCAGATTTCAAAATAGACCGTACAACCTCCAGCGTGGTTCCTTAAAGGGAAATCGGTGCGCGTAGCCTGGGGACGAACACGGGTCTAAATAAAACTCGGCCGAGTCCTTCACCGGGGCCTAATTAACAACGCTGCCGGGAGAGAACGAGGGCCCAAATCGAGGAGACAGGATGCCCGCGATAAAACTACAAGGAAACAACACCGGCCGGCGAGGACGACCGCTGAACAGATAAGGGCGGCAGAACCCCCCACCCGCCCACCCAACACCGCGCCCCGGGAAAGCCTGTCCTACTTAGTTTCATTTCCATTAGCGGAAGGGGATTTGGCTCGTATTAAACACAGAGTATTAGTGTGGCCTACTTTTCGGCCCCGAGTGAAAATATATGTCAATGTATTATCGGCGCCACCAATAGGCTGGACTAAGTGAAAGTTCGAGCTTCGATTCATTCAGAATTGAATCCAGTTCACAATTTTCAGTGAGACTAATTGGCGGTACTTTTTTCCCTTATTAAATGGTATACACCCGTTTATTTTACAAAAATGGCACTATAAACAAATGTAAATAAAATACCGCAGTATTATACAAATACAAATAAATTAATTCAAACCAGTGTACCAATATTTTGAGATACGTTATTTGGACACCGGGGTGACAGAAGTAAATAGACACCTGTTTTATTTACACTTCCTGTTTACCATTCACTAGCATCTCTAAATATCAATCCGAAAACGAAGATCAAATATTTTCCCTTGGCCAGGTCAGCCGCCAGATATGCACTGAGAATGATAGACAATGTTTGGCACGTCATCCGAATTAAAATGCACAAAAGAATTCAAACTTGAGTTAATTTTATTAAGAATGGAAAAAATTGCTTCAAGAAGGAATAGACCGATTAGTAGAAGCTGTGCGCAACCGAATATAGATTTTTTACAGTGTCAAGTGTTGGTCATATTCGTACATAATTGTGCAATGGGACGGCAGAAAATGTCGACGAACATGATATAATTCGAATGCATCATTCTGCGTCAATATTCAAACAGAGAGTACGGGAAGTGAGGCTTCCTGGTAGTCAGTGGAACTGACCGATTACCGGATACCGAAATATGTTTCTCGGCGTGTCACGGGGCGCGAACGCGATGTCGCCTCTGCGTCAGAATTATTTAAAATTAAGTAATGAGAAAGTAGGTAAATGGGTAGCGCCGATAGGGTTTGAGGGTGAGCCGGTCGCACGCTCGGGCGGAGAACAAAGGACCAGTAAATTTGCTTTACCTTGCAGCACGACACAGAGCGCTGCACCGCTAATGCGCGAATGACGCATACTTCATTCCGACCGGGATGATTTTCCGACTGAGAGATAATTCTGTTACGCAGTTCTTTATTCACAGAACCATGTCGGCATTATTAACGAAAAAGTTCCGCAGTTTTCTCGACCTCCCGTATCCTTCACTGGTTTGCTCTTTTGCTAGACCGGTTTCGGCTGCTTGCCACCTTCAGTAGCTGTTTCTATCAGCATGGTCGCGAGTCAATCTAGCACATGGAATACCAGATTGACTCACCGCCATACTGACAGAAACAGCTACTGGAGATGGCGAGTAGACGAAACCGGTCTAGAAAGAGAACAAACAAGCAGGAGCGAATCCTCGTAGACCACATAACAGGTATTTCAACCAAACATTAAAGTTGTTAATAAAGTAACAAGTAAAAATAAACTTCTATTGGATAAAAGACAGAAGTTAAGAGCGTGTTTAAACCGACGTTTTATTTAAACAGGCCAATAACGATTGTTTGCTCCGCCGAAGGTCGAAGTAGTAATTTGGTGGCCAAGTACCGCAGTCGAAATTCCGAGTATCGAGCCGTGCCAAATACCCTTAGTAACTCCTTTTCAGACCGGACCACGCCTCGGTATAAATAACCGCGTTATTCCTCGAAAGAGATTCATAATTAACGCCGGATGCATCAGGACTCCAAGCCAGCATTAATAAACAATGCTAAGTAAATACATATGCACACCGACCATTCCATTTGTTCAGCTGTCCCTTGTACAAAAGTTATTGTACGGCAAATAATCTATTGGAGAAAAGGCTAATACGAGGTACAATTTAGTTTTATATCATCCTAGTGTTATATGCTATGAAATGTTTTAATTCTTATCGAGCTATTACACTATTCACCTTGTTCAGTAGCTAAATTTGCAAAAAAATGAATTTAGTTGTACTGTTACTATACTCGAACATAAAATAATATAATTTTGTGTTACGAATATACTTAAGATATTATCGTAGACTCAGAAATGTTAGAATTATGGAAGACAAACTGGGAATCGGATAACATATAATATTAAATTTTACACAAACCAGTGGAAAGGGAAGAAATGAACATTAACACAGCCAAGTGGGTCGAAAAATTTGACGGTTTAAAGGAGGGAAGCAATCAAGGGTTCATTTTGAACTGTAAATGACCCGCATGTGCTCACTTACATTCCCATTCGACCCCCATGAGAGGGTGGGGCGAGTGGGACACAAAGGAGGGCGACGAATGATGAACGACACTCCTAGTCCCAATGCCGGGTCACTGCCTCAAATTCAAAAGGGACTCTCTTCAATACATATATCTCTCCGATTTACATTCATTCCACTGTCTCGTCAGCCCCCTCAAAGGAGCTCGTTTCGGCCTTCCGAAAACGAAACGAGCAGTTCAAATACAAAGGAGGTTAGAAGAATACAAACGAGAACTCAATTTCCACGTTCTAATCAACCAACATGGAGTTGATCGAGCTTTCGAACCGTACCAGTTGGGGCCTTCCGCAGCACAACGGTCACTGACCGTCACAATGTCTGAGCGAGAGGTGTTGCACAACCAGTCACTATCGAATTTCATGCCGATTGGAGGGGTCGATACTTTTGAAATTGTGACCGGCCTTGGGACAAACTCTATGAATGAACGTTTACCACAGGGAGTAGCAATGCAAAACAGGGACAGTCCGCGTGCAAAACGTTCAAAGTTATCTGGGATGACATTCAACCTTTAAAGTATCTTGAAAACTGAATTAAAGAAACTTCCAGAATGCTGGCGCATGTGACGGGGTCAATGTTGAAGCGCACTGGCGCTGGATCACCACCTTCACAATATCTCGAAATGTCAATCCATATTTTCTGCCTCCAGCCTTTCGCTGTAATCCTGTCATTTGTTCTCCAGGTGACATTGGACGTTTTATACGAATTCCAAGATTATATGACCTAAAACGATTATTCAACAACATTTCACTCACGTAAGACTGGATTCCGACACAGCCGAGAACCACAATCAAACTCAGTATTTCGCAAACGAAATAATCCCATGCTACTAAAATGACTATATCTAACTCGAATCAGCACATCGCAACATGTGAAATGTATATTAAGGATTATGCAAACAAGATCCAGGATGCTTGAGGGTTAATCGCATATTCAGTACGTACACATTCAGGAGCACGTGACGATAACAAGGAATACAATCATGACCATGATTTCTCCAGACAAACGAACGCTTTATAGGGTTCCTACATTTGACGAGAATGATGTTGCTCTATTGTATTAAGGAAATTTATCATTATACATATTACAAGGGAATAATTACTTCAGCAACAGTGCCATATGTTATTGTAATAGAACAAATGATCCCCTCCCCATATCTATACATTTTGAATTATAAATCTATATGTATTGATGTTATATAGAATAGTGTAATCGGTCGAAGTTTAACTACAAAACAACTTCTTAACCTTTAATTTGTTAATAATATCCACACGAATTACTCGAGAAAAATCAATTCTTTGGAAACTGTAGAATGTGAAAATACGAGAGTCATTTAAATAAAAAATCTACCACGAAATAATGAAACAAGATGGACTATAATATCTGACCAGTTAGGAGGACAAGAAATTCCTAGAATGAGGCAACCTAGATTCATGGCCAAGAACACTTATTCGGGTCAAATTCTGGAAGTGGCGCAAAAATCATTACACGCGTTTTGGGCGTATGCGAGAATGGCACCATGGGAGGAAGCCTAGCGCAGACGCGGCCCCGCTAGCACTTCCGAAACTTCACGTTTTTAACCGTTATCATTAAACGAAAAGAAAGAGAATAAACACGTTTATTCACGTTATCACAGCTTACGTTATAAACTTTATTCTAATGAGTATAGCAGAGTTTATGTGCTTCCCTCCTGTTCAATTAAAATTGGTTATCGAATGAAAATTCGGTTCGCCAACAAATTCGAACTTTAAAGTCAGTTCGGCAGTTTATTCCCTAACAACTGCTAACCCGCCTAAAGTGTTGTTATGAAATCTCCCTTTTCAGTAAAACTAGTGAGGCGCTCACATATAATGAGTAGGCATCGGGAAAAAGGAGTCACTGAAAGGGAAATTCTAAAGGGGTTAGGGCGAACCGGGTTTGAATCCCGGTGGCGGACAGAATTTTTATTCCAATTAATAATTTTAATAGCAAAATTAGATCATATGTATTTCAGGTTCCAGATGCGCTAATTACAGTGTAAAACAATAGTAAAGACTGATTGCAGGGGATTGCGTTTACTTGGTAGATGTTACTAGCTCCACCTACTCTTAGGAACTTCGTGATCCTGCTGCCCAGCTGGCAAAGATCAATATAATAGCTTTATAATTAAACGTGAATTAACATGTTAATATATACTATTCTCAGACAGTCGAAGCGACATATCAAAGTCATACAAAAGAATCACTTAGGGAGGGTCATCAGGAGTTTTATAGATTCATCGGGGGAACTTCGTACGCGTAATGGAATTCGCATTATTCTATTAATTAAAATACAAATAACAAATCCAAATTTAAAATAAGTTCAAAATATGTCGGACAGGCATGCGTCTATAAATATATAGTCATGGACTACTTTGCAGCTTAGTGAATCAAACCACGTTTGATACTCTTACTTGGCCAAAGTGACACACGTGGGGTAGGCAAGTATTTTAATAAAAGCGGTTGATAACGAACAGAACGACGGGAGATTAAAACCGGTTATATAGAGAAGAGCAGATCCGACCATTCGAGATAATGCTAAGAGGGGGGAAGGAGAGGGAACGGGGCCGCCGGCTGGTGAATGTAAAGGCGACTGAGTAATCAATGTACTGACGTCATTCGGAACAAGGGTTACACCCCCTCCTTCCCCATTTTGGGCGAGCGCCCCGATCACCGCTGCTACTATTGTTCCCAGTCGTTCTAGACAGAGGGAGAATAGAAGAGAAGAGAAAGAGAGCCGCCCTCCTCTCCCTCCCCCACTTCTGTGTTAGTTAATTGCTCAAAAGACACTATCGCACGCTCCACAGACCTGGATCCGGTTAGCACAGGCGAAATTTCCGCACTACTGTTATATATCCCACTCACGGTTTAAGGAGTGTAACAGTCGGTCGGCCAGAAACGATTTTAACTATTAGAGCATGCTGTTCGCGATAACGGCCTAGAATACAGAGGGCACTTCTTCGACTATGTCATTGCCAAAATACATCTGTCAAAGTAAAAAACCATTGGGGTAGTAAAGGTATCAGTTAAGAAGCAAAAACTTTGTTTGAAAAAAAACGATTTTCTATAATTAGTTGTCATACAGAAACTGACATTGGACAACGGTCATCCACTGAAATGATGTATATCTTAAAAATTTCACTACGCTAATTGTTTGTCTTCGGTTACTAAGTTGTGATGCAAAAACTGGTCGAACGGAAAAGTTACAGTGATGTTTCGATCACCTCCACTATGAAGGCGGCGCGCTTAGCTCAAGGGAACGAAGCTATAAATTACTTAAGCCTTAATTAGCATGCCATCAAAACGACATTATCCAAGGGTAGACATAAATCCTGCGTACACTCGCCGATTGTTAGTCCTACCTGACGATGTATAACAGCGATTAGGCTCAAGAGATATATGCGCGCGCTCGGCCCGCAAGGCCACAGAGGTGCACACAATAAGAATACGAAATTCCCCTTCATTTTAAGAAGTTAGGTTAACCCGAAAAAAGATAATAAGGGGCACAAAACCAGATCCTGTCTTTTTTTTTGACGCCGAGTAGAAATGCCAAGGACAGAAAGGCGATCCCCGGGAGGAGGGGCGCAATTTTTGTGCGGTCGGAAATGATTCAATACAATATGTAGTACGGAACAATATTAAGACTTACAACACAATGGAAGTCGAAATTCTCAGAATGGAGGGAAAACTGGGGATGACCGATTCCGGGACAAGGATATGTCCAGGGGGTCCGAAGATCCAGTTCACCCACATTCGCGCATCTGGAGCGAAATTCTCGTCCCCGCTCCCCGGGAGAGGCGTCGTTAGAAAAAGATACATCGGGATTCCTCCGCGCTATTCCTCAAACAAGTTTCCTTACAGAGCAGAATCGGCCGGCTTTTACCAATCTCGTCGAGCCACTTACGGGACCCTTTGAGGAGTCAACTTTCAAATTAAAATTCGAAATCATACCGAAAGACGCCTTCCTGCAAAATCGGCTCGGCCTAGAGACATTTTTTTATATTTTTAAATTAATTTCTATTTAATTTTACTTTTTTGTTTATCATTTAATCATGTCTGAGTCTTTCAGAATGCCTCCCCAGTTATCGAAATTAGAGGACGATAAGCCTAAATGCAAATACGAATATATTCATGATTAGACTACAAATTCCATCGGGGATCTAATTATTAGAGAAAAATAGTATCCCGGGATTAAATATTTAATCTACAAGCCAGCATTTTATACAGAAAACAACGAGGGGAGACAACTCTCGAAATCGATCCTGCCCGAGATTGGATCGGGGAAGCGTGCTCGGTCCGATAGGCAGTTTTCCCTAATTGACAGCGCGCTTCGGTACTCGCTGAGTAGGAGATACGGGCAGAGGACCGGGAGATGTCGGGAGTACGCAGCTAAAATAGTGCCGGGAGCGCAAATGCTGGCCGGGTCCGCCTCATGGACAGGAGCCAAAAACGGAGAAGACAGCAACGGCCACATAAGAGCACCTCTCTTTCTCCAACAATAATAACTCCCTCTCCCCCCCGGGCCATTCCCTCGCGCTCTCTCTCTCTCTCTCTCTCTCCTCTCGCTCTCGCTCCCTCGCCGAGTTCTACGCCCCATTGTTCCCACAGGAGGCTAATGAACGCGGAACCCCCGCCCCTCGCCCGGTTCCTTTTCACCGCGATGACTGACTCGAACGTAACGTTTGAAATGTCAAGTCGAGCGTCGCTCGACACCTCGGCCTATCGCCGGTGAGCGATTTTCGCCGCTTACGCAGTTCATTAAAAGGTTTGTTTTGAATGAAGTGTCGTGGATTCACTCCTACTCATTAAAAAACAATTTGTAAGTTCAAATTCCTCAAATTAAGGTCGACAGATGTAAGAACTCGTCCCTGCGCAAACCGACTAAATAAAACAATCATTATGTTTAATAGTTTATTTTAGCTTATCAATTTTTCACCCAATACTCTTATTCAAACTATAAGCTGTAATACACATCTGGTTTAAGCAGATTTTAAATCAGGCGCTGGTGGGATTATGCCAGGGTTTATCATAATTGCATTATACAAACTAAATAAAAAACAGTATTAAAAAAAATCATCGAATAGGAAGATACCAATACACAAATGTCACACGTTTATTGATTATAATTAACGCTAAGACTGTCCTTAGGTCTTTGCAACCAATATTAGAATGTCCCGTTTACAAAATACTCCGTCGGCAATGTTGAGTACAACATAGTAATTTGCAATAGAACATTACATTTCCAAATTTAATGTCAGATAAAGAGCTATGTACTCTGAAATCCTATCCCAGCAACGTACAATCTGAGTACCAACCCTCCGCTCTAGATTGAGAATCGGGTCAAGGGTGGGAATTCAGTTGGAGACCTGTTCGCAGCGAAATTCTTTATCCGTATGCAAATTTGAAATTGTGTAATACAGTCGTTTTCTTAAACTCTATTACCTTCAATCGAGGTTCTTTAAAATGTTGTTACTCTTTTACATTTTACGAATTACGAAAGTAAAAACTTGCTAAACTGTTACATAGACCGATTTTCCACGGTCAGAACGAAACTTTCACATTGGGTTGTGATAAATGTGAAACGCAAACAGTTTACGTTGATTTAGAACCGAATAGCAAATGAAGTACAAAGAGCGGCTGCGGAAATAGAATACGGGTCGTTCCCATGACAAAATATTGTCCGCCGCCCGGGGCGTTCTCAAATCAATACTGGTTTTCACAACAGTCCGTGCAGAAAGAAGACAAAGGAAAGAAGAGCCAGAAAGCGAGCTGGCTATTTCACGGTAGGTAGGGGGCCGATGGGAGGCCACTTTTTTTATTTTCAAAAAATAAACCACCAATAAGAGAACGAAACCAGTCGGCATCGGACGTCAGCGGGCGGGCGTAAACCGTACCAAGGGCGGTCGGGTACAGACAGGATGTACAATAATGGGCAAGCGATAACTCTCGAAACAACCGGCCTCCAAAGACGGACGGGCCGAGAAAAACAATTGTCGGAGCACGAAGCAGTTCCTGGAATTAATAATTAGCACCTTTCTAATGGTTAATATTTACTCCGCCGCAAATCCGTTCAATTATTACTGGCTGCCTTCCTCCTAAGATTATACGGTTCCGCAATCCGGGATCGGCTAAGAAGGGATCCGGCTCTGGTGGGACTGTCCCTGATTGTGGGAAGAGACTGTGCCAAACCGGCATGTGCCTTATCAAAACCAGAGCCAAAGTAAGTACCGTTACAAGCCTTCCCCCACCCGTCGTGAAAGCTTGGCCCTCTCTGCTCACGAACAAGTGTATCTCACCTACGGCTTAGTTCTACATTTAGACACGCGTTAGTGTTGTACTTATGTAGAAAACTCATGCGCAATAATACAGATTCAAAATAAATGGCGAAATAACTTAGGGTAGGAACAATAAACTAATTTTTAAAAAAATTATTCTTCAGTACACAAAAATGGTTGAATTCAGGAAACCGCACCCGGCAAGGCAAAACAATGGCTTTCACAAGTGTTATATATCACATCCAAAACTGCAGAAAGCATGATTAACAACTGCAGAGTTGAACGCCGGCGTCTGATTAGGAAATTGTAACGCCTCTTTTTAATGACCTATTGTTGGCCAGAACAGTGTCAAAAACTCTTTCTGGTGTCTCAATCTGAGAACAGAACAATCAGAGCTGCGTTCGATGATGAAACGCACTAAATCAACTTCATTAGTTCGGGACTGTGCGGTGGAAAAACAAGTCGTGTTATGAAGAAATTTACAGCAACGAGAAAACGTAATCAATACGGAACACAATTCTGTACGTGAGTCAGAACGCAAATATAATTGCGACTGTGAGAAATACGAGATACTATGAAACATAGATCTATTGCTTCTTGTAGTATCTAATTATTATTGCATAATATTCCTCACATTTTAAGTCGTTTAATGCGCAACAACATAATGCACGAGACAATTTGTCTGCACTACTATTAAATTACACTGGTAAAGTATCACTCAAAGCCATGCATGCCAACTAAGTACACAGCGAACAACTTGGTAATAGCGTAAAATAAATATTACGACACTTTGCACTAGTACTATATATTTTAGGAGACATTGTATATTCCTAGTTTTAAGAGTAATATATAAATTTCAACAAACCGTAATATTCGGAGGTGTGGCACGACCGTGTCGTCGCCATGTTTCCGGTTACCGGCGGCATCAGTGACTATCGTCCAGAAATCAGAAAATAAAAAATGTGACAGGGTAATCGAGAGTAATCGCTGTGCTATTCTACCAGACTGGCTTTGGGACAGTTTATATATCCGACATATTAATTTCGTTAATGTATATTACTAAAACAAAAATTATTTCGTTTCTAATAAACAATTAAGATTTTATATTAGAACAGAAAGGTAAAACAGATATAACATTTATTTTTAAGAAATATCACGCAAGAGCTACAAAGAAGTATTTTTGTTTAATGATTCATATCTTCTTCTAGGCACTCAATCGGCAGGTAAGAAGGGAAAGGTGGAGGAAGGAAACGACTATGAAAATTTCCGGTCAAGTGATGAATCTCACACGCGGAATGAATATGCTTAAAGTGAACAGCATGGCGTGCATTCAGCAGGCTGTTAATCAATATGGAGTATCAGAAACCAAGGAATATGTTCTCAGAATGTAAACTGATGCAGATTATTCGAATTAAAAAACATATTATATCTACAATAATATAAAGACATCCTAATACACGAATTAGCGACGTCATTAATTCACCAATCGACATTTCTTCGTATTAAAATCTACCAACAATTAATTTGACAGTAAGGGACATAATACGGCAGTGAAATGTTATCTTTACAGCGCACAGAAGCCGAATTGAGCTAGATAAGCAACGTCAAACAAAAATAATCTTCAAAAAGATAAAAATCAGATTTTTTTAAACAATAACAAAAAAACCAATCTAAACTGGGGAAAGGGAGCATGGTTTGGCGAGCAAATATTTCCTTTATGAACTACGTGTTGGTCAAAGTCGACAAACAAAACGATAGCCATGTAGAACATAAGGAAACAATTTCTTATCGCAGTTTTGCGAATTATAATAAATCATACATCATCATCGTAAACTGCGTACAATTTGTCTGGAAGTATTTCTGAGTACGGACAATCCCGTCCGAGAAAATCGTAAGGCGGATAAAACAAAAGGAATCCGTAATATGGGTAGAAAATTGGCAGAATTGTATAATTTGATAAATCACACGTTTTTCTCCGTAAACTGCGTCTAATTTGTCCTGCTTTACTGCTTAGTACGGACAATTCTATCTGGAGAAAAAGAAAGGTAAAACAAAAGGATTCGGTAAGAACTGCAAAAAAATGGGTATATATAATGAAGGAGGAAAGCGGGCGGGCCACGGTTAAGGAAGGAAGCGGCAGCAGCGTCCGAGGTAGTTTCCGGTCAGCTGATGATGGGGCGCACGGGGCGGCAACCTCGGGACAATGCCTCCCGCCGCCCAACGCTCTCCACATAACGGGGGCCCCCCCAAATCTACCGACCGGCTCCTCCGTTTCCATTCCAAAATTGGCGGCCCCGGCCAAATAAATTACTCTCCGAAATTGATGCCTCTCGGGGCCCGTGAAAACGGTTCTGGGTCACAGGAGAGCCGACGTCAGAATCCCAGCAGTAATTTCAAAAAGGGCCCTATAAACCTGTACCGGCGCCTTATAATTTCCAGTGATGGACGGACATTAACCGCTTCCCGTCGCCGATAGCATTTTATGGAGACATTTGGGGTAATGAACAAAATGAATCCTAAGAAAACCACATATTCAACGACTCCTAGGCAGAGATTATCTATATTTTGTTTTAAAAATAAATTCGGTGATTGTAATCCATAAAAGCATAGTTACCGCGAATTGCTACACCTTGCCAACTTATGGTTTGTAAATGATTCCCTGTATAGGATTGGGAGGGATTACATCAGAATTAAGGGCTGGATAAACCGGATCGGACTTGACGAGTCGAGTCGTCGTGAAGCGGACTAAAATGCGGAGCGTCCGCATTTTCAACGCTCCTCCTCGGAATGCACAGCACGTTTGTGAAAGAAAGGAGATTGAAAATCCGAGATAATTGATTTTACTGAAAATGGCCATTCTCCTTGATTGCTCGCACTGAACATCGTGGAACGTACACGTCATTTAGGATACGACGACCGGCAGTCGGTTGTCGACACGGACGTTTAATTAAGATTAGAATACATGGAATTAACTGAACACCACTTACTACAACTCTGACGCCGGAATCCCCCAATTCCGCAAAGGAAACCTGCATTCAGGAATTCGCTGCACCAAAATCGAAAGCGACTGGAATAGTCCGCAAAAATAGATCCTGGGGATATACAATGAAATAATTTTATAAAATCCCCGGAGAACTGGTATAATCCTCAAATGATTCAACAGAACAATCGTCTCGCTCTGTTTCTCATACAAACGGTTTTCCTGCCAGGCCATGGTACGGATCTCCGAAAGTTTATCTGGGAACCAGTAAGCTACAAAAACTAACTTTACGAATGACTGCAGTTTAGTTTTATTTATTTATATAACATTCAAATTGTATTCAATAATTTTAAAATCGCGTTTGCTTTCTAAATTTTCAATTTATATCACCAAGGATGACTTATGAAAGTCAGTCTGACAAATATTATAGTGGAGGAATGTTACTATTAAATATGAAATTATAATCAATTTAATTGACTTTTACTTTGTATTTCTTTACGAAAAGATATACAAATTTCAAGTTGTTCTATTTCATTATATTCTTTGGCAAGAGAACGACTAGCACACTAAGCTAGACAAAAGTTCTAACCCACAACGGTATCGTTAAAAATTTTTGTTATTTGATCATCACTGTTTTAATAATTTTGTTATTCGGTCGTTGCTAATATTTCTCTTAAGTGATCTTTTCGTGCCGATCCGGAGAATAAATTAGGTCCATTTTTTGTCTAAAATCATTAATCACGGTTCTTCAAGAAGAATCCTACCTTGAAGAGGGTACAGAAAAGGAACGGAATCTCCGGTCGGAACAATGAGTCGTAAGAGGGGGAGGGAGAAGAGGGAGTCCGGAGAATGAAGCTAGCTAGGAACAGTGAACCGAAGAGAAAGAAGGAGGGGGCAGGAGAAGAGAGAGGCGGAGGGAGAGAGGAAGGCAAAGAACACCTGTACGGTGTAAACAACCTCTGTATACCTGGGAAACCGGGAGCCAGCCGAGAGCGACCCCAACCAACCACATGTTCCTAGGGCCAGTGCCCGCCTCAGTTCACTTTTTTGTTCGGGTCCCACATCTTGGGAACTGGATTGGAGGGCTCCCCGGAACTTCAACACATGCTAATGAAGCGCAGCTGGATGGTTTCAATGGAACCGCTCGTCAGTTCCAGTCAACCGGGTCGCGTCGTTACCAATGCACATCGAAAGCAATACAGCGACAGACAGGTGCCCGCTCAAAGCACACTACACGTAGCTCGCATGATGTAAGTATGTATGTACTGCTACCCTAGATTTGGTAGGATTTCCTGAGGAGCTTCTTGTTCCTGCACCTAATCAGGACACGGACATCGAACCACCGATCTACCTAACCTTAATAATGATATAATTAGGTCCGGGTCATATTTCACACCGAAAAAGTCAGCTTGAACAAAGGATAAATAGCAAGCCTAAATTACTAGGACTAGTTTATTTGGACGGTTTTACGTAGATCACCCCGCAAAACAAAGCACTACTCAGGCGACGTAACAGAAAATCTCGTGGGATAAAAATACACTTGGCACTGTTGAGTAAACATATATTCGTATACTACTGATCGATTACGTAAATCCTTGTGGGTAATTACTTCCAAAAAACACTCGGTCGCAAAACCCTTCGGAGGTCGGTTTTTAAAAATATAATATGGAAAGTAGATTCAACGCTCCGTATTCCAATCGCGGGCGAACAATAAGCAACAATTGAACATTGGCATCAGTGAAAGTAAATCCTCGGCAAAGGACCCGGTGTAGAATAAATAAGCTCTGCTTTCCCCAGGGCCGTTCAGTACGAGTATTGGCTCACCGGAGCCTACTTTTTTGTCGTGACGGAGCCGCAACAATAAGCGGGTGTAACACGTGTGAAAAATTGGGTTCTTATGAGCATCGAAATATCTGAAAGCCACAATAGCCGTTTTCGCTCATTTTATAGAAAGGAAAATCCGGAGACGCAAGGCGTGCTGTATGTTCCCTTGACAATTTCGACATTAACCGTGGACATTTCAACACGGTGTCAGCAAACGACCCAAGGACATGAGTATGGAAGAAAAATCGGAAGGACCAGGCAATGAGACGCCGAACGGGATCATTCAAACGATCTTAAGATGGATGTCCTGCAGCTAATACGTGCGGATACTCAAAGGCAAACATTGACTGATGCCGTGAGTTCGATATCTACGACCTCGAAACGCGTTTCAGAACAGTTTCACGATTTCTCTAGCGATGAATAACATCGATGCCCTCGGTACGACCGAGTTCCGGTCCCCCGACAAATTGCCCGGCCGTCCGTAAAACTGAAACGGCGGTCTGGAAATCGCGTGTCGGAAATCAAACCTGTTTTTCGGGAAAGTCGAATTGGACCGAAGAGAAATGAAACACTCTCGGAGCCCGCGCTGAGTTGAGGTCGGGTGGGAACGGAGGGGGATGCCCGGGGTCCGGACCGGTATCCGTGGGACCGGTTTATCTAAACAGAGCCACCCCTCTTTTCACTAGTTTTTTTTACCCCCCACAGAACGGCTCCCCACCCTTTAAAGGTCGTGGGACCCGGCCCACGATAGGTTGGCCCCTCCTAGGCTTTACTACTAGAAACGCGAGACCCACATACGCCCCAATACGCGTCCGAACCTAAACGCATTAACCGAAGGGTCTATTGATGGGAATATCGGTAGCCCATGAAGAAAATCCGATTAAAACTTATCCCGCAATGTTCTTGTTGGGCGGAACATTTGATCCCGGAGTTATGTTTGTGCTTATAGGGCATAAACCGAACTGTCAATACATATAACCATGAGTTCGATGCAAACCTTCAACAACTTTGCAGACCGGTCTAGGAGAAGAATCAGTAAGTAGCCTCATAAAATCGGTAGAACGATGATATTCAAAACCTCCACAAACTCCCAAAGAGGCTTAAGAAAGTCAAGCTTCACGATGATGAAAACAACTCATGTTCAAAATTCAAAACAGGGATCAATTTATAAACCGCCGCCAGTAATTTCTTCGGCGATGCTTTCACTCGCATAGAGGAAGTAAAGTATTAACATTACACTCGAGGAAGGGAATTACGATAAAACTGCAACTCATTCATCAACCTGACGGACCCCTCCGTTCAAAATGAACGCATCCCTCGGCCCCGGGAGACAGTGACGCCAATGAATATGGAGAAGAGACGACAAATGAGAAATGGAAAGTACCGGAACGGGCGGAGGAGGCGACCGGGTGGGAGAGAAAGCATAATTAAAACGGGTGGGTGTCGCTCTAAGGTCGAGCCGACGCATCGTCCTACCCTGTGACACAGTTACCCTGCCAAGGCACCCTACCCCCAATAACTCGGTAAGCAACACAATATGACCTCACACCCATCACCTTTCATTAAATTCATAATAACCTACTTGGACGATACTCGAAAGGAGTAGATTAATATAATTCTACAATACTAATTTCATTTTACGCAAGTGGAAGAGAGTATATTCCTTAATTCACCATCAAAGGCACATGTTTATTTATAGCCGCGTACTATGCAGACGACACTGGAAATTCTAAACCATACTAACCCATGCCTGACCGTAGAGCATGCATGATATACATATCGCCGCCACGTGATTCAGCCGCAATATGTCTACCACCACACTATAAGGGAAACTCATATTCTTCTGTTGTTTATGTGACATAGTTATGTGAACAATACAGGACTGTTACATACATAGGATAAAGAGATTATTAGTAGTATCCTCTGTCCAACAGTCCTACTAGAACAACTTCTCTGGAGAATTAGCCCAGCTGGAGATAAAGTTTGAGCTATTAATCGCTCGAATTAGTTTAGGATTCCTTCAGTTTTTCCAAGTGGGTTCAAAGTGCAGACATAAAAATATCACAAACTACAAAACTGTAGTTTATCTGGACACAAGTGAAAAGACAGTGACAAGATTATTGAAATTCGGCGTTGGTATGTAAGCATATTTCATAAATACGAGTCAAAACGGCAATCCACTCCGTGAAAGAGAAGAGGCGGTGCCTACGCCTGCGCTTATTAAAACTTAAAATGTGTAGGTCAAAGCCAGTCTAATGGGTTTAGAAATAGAGGCGGTGTACAATGGGTGGTAAAAAGTAGGCTCGGGGACACGGTGAAAGCATGCAGAATCGGCAGCAGGCGGACCTTGTCGGGTGCCCAACGACAGCCAATGATTCATCGGCACGTGAACTGTCACAATACGCCCCCAAAAACTGGGTCCAATTTGGCATTCAGAATTCATCCCCAATGGGAGGCCATGGATGGGACAATGCTTGCTGACTGACGATTTGGCAACAGCTGCATTTCGTTTACATATAATACATACTCATGTCGGTAAAAGAAAGCTGTTACGCTATATTTTCAATTAAGGGTATCCAGAAACAGCCCCTGCACGATCTATAAATAACTATAGACTTCAGCGCGACAATGTCGTGGAACACCGGAAACGAGGTCAACTCGACGGACACGCGCGTTTCTACATTTTAGGAAGGATTATAAAAACGGCTCATTTAAACTGAAATAATAGCAAAGAGAGCAACGCGGCATTTCAGCCTTCGGAAGTCAATGAAATTAAAAAGAGGAACAAGGGCGCTAGCCGGCCGCCGCCAAACCCGGCCTACGTCGACCGCCGCCGCCGGTGTCTTGTCATGGGCCAGCGACGACGATGATGATGTCATCTTTACAACTTAAACCGATTTCGACCATCAAGAGAGCGGAATAAGGATGCTCCCATTAGGACTACTTAAAACAAGGCTTACTCCATTTTACGACGCAGTACTGGATTTCAGACACGGTTCGAGACAATCCTTGGGTCGCGCTTTAAACGGTTAAGACGCGAATTATAAATTTAGGTTGCGAAATTAAAAGAAAAACACATCCGGCCACTTATTATTGCGTCATTCTTTCCATAACTGAATAGAGCGAGTCCGCAAAGAAAATTAACGAAGCTAAACTTAACAATGTAGTAATTTTAAAGGATGCCTTAAAAAATTGGTAGTTTATTAATGGACGCTAATTTCCAGATGCTAATTTTTCCACAAAAATACGGGTTTTACTTCAATTTTACAATCGTTGAACTAATTTCCCCTTTGTACGGCTCAGAGTACAAAGGGGGCGATTTACTCCCGCAAAACGTAAAAACAGAGCCGAGAAGGCGGAGAGTCGGAGGCGGTGCTCCCTCCGCGGCCGAACGGGCAACAAGAGAGGGGAAACGGCGACGATTTCGATACGCTTTCCGTTTTTATCTCGACGACAATGGCCAGTAAGAGTGCCAGTTTTGAATGGCTGATGCCATCTCTCTGGGCGGACAGCTTTCCGAGGGCCGCCGCCTTTCTTTGTTGAAGTTTCGAAACATCAGTCCGCGCGCCCTTACAGAAACCCAAAAACAGTCAAGAAAACATTCCTCCATAAATATAAAACTGTAATTTCCATTTAGAAAATTCCTAACTTATTACCTCCTTAATATTATTAAGAAAAATCAGATGCTTAGGTTGCTGGTTTAAATCCATCTTGTGGCAAATCGCCGCGACAAGATTACGGAATTATTATTCTTATATAGGCACTAATGTTGTAGAAAGTGGCCCCGGCTGTACGTCCCCTAACATCAACACGTCGAAGTCAACCTTACTCGGCTTAGTCTTACAAACTCCCACTACTACTACTACTACTACTGCAGTGCCTAGAAAATATATTGCAGTAGTATCACTAATTCTTATGATTGTAATAATACTGTTTATTAAAAACTAAATCGATAGAATAAAGTTATTTCCGCAATCCTACTAAGATGAACTTTAAAATAAGGATAATCTCAACTTAATTTAGCTATTGATATTACTTCATTTTCTGCAAAAACAGAACAAAGGCTTATTTTGGTATATATTATAATAATTATAACATATCATAACGTCAGGTCGGCACAATTTGGGCAATGCATGTTAAATAACACTAATAATCTTCGTTACGCACTGACCGAAACATGTGCTTTTGTAAACGTTTCTATCGAACGCGCGTTGAATTAAAATAATTCATACTCGAGAACGGGCCACGATGCGGATACGACGCCAGGCCACATACGAACAAAATGACGTTCCAACAGCCCCGCGTGCCAAAACCTGATACGGTTATAAACGAGACTTTGGGGTCTTTTAATATCAGGTAGTCATACGACGAAACTTCCTTCTTGTTTTCAAACGCCTGGTGAATTCATATGCGCACGCACTTTCCCCTACGCAGGCCGAAAGGGCGTATACCGGTGAGGACGACACGTGTAAATAATTCATAAAAAGAAATGGAGCCGAAGCAGGGGTGAAGAGTTGGGTGCCCAAAGGCTATGAATAGGGTCTAACAGTTAATAGCGGAAAGGCTGAGGGAAATCTCCATATCCTTAAGCTTTATACTAAGGATTTCCAATCTTCTGCACGGTTACAAGAACAAGCACGATTGAATAAAATGAATAAAAAACAACATATTGCAATTCATCTAAACTTATGAGGACCTGATGATTAGAAATTGATCTACTAAACGTTCCATGCAGAGATGACAACTCTCCAATAAGAAATCAAAACTAGCAAGGTTGATTTACTTATAAACCAACTTATTTCAAATAATGTTTAATAAAAAGCGGATCTATTGCTTTATTACTGCATTAAAATCGACTGTGAAATTAACGTTGCATCACTGACGTGCGATACTACGAAATTGAGAATTCTGAAACGCTGATGTTTTCAGACACGCGAAACTGTTCACCTATCGGACCGAGCAGATGAAAAGTAAATCATTGCAATCGCATGTCACTCTAATCAACAAGAAGCTACAACAGCAGGAATAATTTACATCGGCCGCATACACTGAACTTTTGCATGATGTTATGTAACAAAGCATACCTTTTCGGCCGGAAAATTACATGCACTGAATAGAAGGATCAGACGAGGGCTAATTACGTACTAATAATATCCCGATATCAATATAGCTAATTTGAAATCCGCAGATCCTTTCTATTTGTCCATTTCCTACCGATTTCCCGTAAAGCCCTTTTTATTTTCATCGGTAATATTAATTAATGCAATTCCATTCGCAGATATAAATAAATGTTTCGCCGGATCCTTGGGATTCGGACCAAAAAACCTACAAAAAGAAGCCCCAATATTCTGTGAGCTATCATTCAGTTTGTTTAACGGTGCCTAACAACAGTCAGCCCGAGTTAAAAGGGACTAGGGAAAAAGTAAGAAGGGCACTCAGGTACAAAATCTGTTTGGGGGACCTGCACAGTGGAAAATACAAAGGGGAAAAGAAGGTCACCGGGACACAGCTGCCCTTGCAGCCAGTTACTGTTCCAACCGGGCTGATTCAAGATCATACCTGCAAGGAAACCAAGCCTCATACACGAATACTTAAATTCTTGTCTACATGTTCGCAACTTCTTTGACTATAACGACGAACAGGTCAAGATCAAAAGAATGAAACTTCAAATTATGAGTAATCTCAACTAACAATCCTTCACGGTTGGACCCAAACATCACGGGGCTTCTGAGCTTACACCGGTCCATCTAGACGTAAAAAGTTTTATTTTCAACTAAACACTTTTTCCAAAAATAATCGTGGTAATACATAAAATTATGACTGCGTTGGAATACTCTCTGGAATATTTACGAAGTATAAGAAAACTGTGGCAGTCGAATAAAAAGATAGAATAAAGGCAGTGTAAAGGTAGAATAAAAAGAAGTTGGAAATGTAAATTCGACCATTGAAAATCCATTAGCACCGAACGGCGGAAAAATCTGGTACGAAGCCGACTAGGGTAACTAAGAATTAAGGCCGGTTCGAAAAGATGAATATTTATGAGGGGACCGGTAATTCGGGCCTCCTAATGATGGTAACTCAGGCGCGGTGGATCCTTCCTGCACACTCGACATGTCGGCCGCCACTTTTCTCATCTGCGCCCTCTCTCAATTATTCCTAACATAATAATTCTCGACCTCATCCGCTTCTTCTTCGCTTCTAATTAAGAGGGGCGGAAGTTTCGCCGGGGCCGGGCGATGGAGTAATACGAATGTCCCACCCACGCCCCTCCACCATTGTCTACGCGACTAAGGCAACAAGGCTCCCCGTTTCAAAACTGAGAACTGGCGTTCTTTATATAATCTATTATGCGAGCGCGGTTTGAGCGCTCGGTCTTTCGGGTTGTTTTTCTTTTTCTTTCCACTTTAAACCGCATCTACGGTGTAGATTGTGGAAACAGTCGAATGCAGACACTTTCTAAACCGAGTAGCCGGGGAAAAACAAGCGGAATCGTATTTATAGTCCTTGTAAATCAATTTCAGAAGAAACAATATGCAGAGGACAAATACTACTCAGCGAAGGACCCTTATATAAGAACAGAAACTTCATACCACGCACTAAACAATCTTTGGGACTTTATGTAGGCAAATATTTCTTCCTTTCGCTGTATACTTGTTTCTTTTATACCTGATTGGTATTATACTTTTCTCCCAAGTCGAGTATATACTTCGATCTTTAATAATTACATTGGGGATGATTCGAAAAGAATCTATATTGCATATATTCTGCCGATTAAGGTAATTGATATCGCCTTATAGTATACGAATGTGAAGAACCTGTTTCCTGACAATGGTATTCGTGTCATTGACAGATGATCTTTGCCACTAGCAGTTCCCTGCGGTCGGTCAGTGTACAAATTGTATCCTTGCGGTCGTGACTAATGTTACGATTTGAAACCAGAACTTACGCAATCAATTATGTTCCGAACTATAGAGCAAATGCTTTCAAACACATCTAAAAATCGTAACGAGAACCACTACTGTAATGAACCCGGTAATACAGACTAGAAAAACTAGTGTTTTACGCAATACTTTAGCTGCGCGGCCACCAACAGTGTGGCCTGCCCCTACGGAATTCGAGCACATGCCTATTGCATAACCCCAATTCTGAGACCTTTGAATAATGAAAAATTAATGTATCGCTATTTGAGTTTGTAAACTGACAAAATGTGAAGGGGAACGAGTCGAGTGTTAACCTTGCTGACCCACACGCATGCAGGTCTCACCCGTATTGATTTAAATGTATGTATCGTTTGACATTTAGCAGGCCATCTCTCGAAAGTGATTTATAATTTGATTAATCAATGGCACCGAGGAGAAACTACTCAACAAGCATACTCTATATCCCATAAAACAAGCTGAACTATGGTTAACAAACTTGAGAAACCAAATGGCTGACAGTAATGGCCGACAAAAAGGTTTAATACTTTGACAAAACTGGAACATGATTAGACCATAGTGAGATAATGAACAAAACTGTTTAAGTTAATAAAGGTCTACATGTGTTCTGCCAAGCAACTGCCAATGTGATTGTTTTTCAATCAAGATGAAACGATAATGCCAGTGTGACATAGGCAGGAAACAATATTCGTAAACCCATTTCACAGCAGTACTAAGGATTTACTTAGTAAAAGAGAAAGTCTCGAGACTGTTTTGTTCACATTCTTGAAGTTATCGAAATGTTGAAATAATTCCAGGACGAATTCCGAACGACGAAAAGGTCAAAGCGAACCGAGATAAAATTACACCCATTTCGGAAATTCCAGACAGCCTGTGGGGATCAAAAGAAAGCAGAACAAGAGTTATAGTCCCGAAGATAACAACTTGAACAAATTACTACTTACAATATCTGAAATAATTTAGAACAAAGAAAAAAGTTCGTTTAAGAAGGTTTCTCGTAAAACGTTCAGTGGAGACCATCTTCAGACGGCATTATCGTAAGCATTCAAACACGAGAGCAGTGGAGGACGTATTTAGAACAAAGTAAGCCCTTTTAGAAGAGGTTTATTGCCTCGAGAGTTTGGAATGTCATTACCCCAGAGATGCATTACATAAACATCGCACGCGTTTCTGAAAGACCCGATTCCGTTTTTTGATATAAAATTTGGCTATATTTGAACAACTGAAGGTACCGAATACTAAATTCCGCGCCGAAGTAGCACGCTGCCGTATATGAACGTTAAACGAACGCGTAACAGAACCAGTAACGGTGCAGTGACTGCAGTGCTAACAGAAGGCTCTTTGGCTACCGGCATATTTAACTGTGGCTGATGACCGCGAGAATGCGGCTCTGGATGAATATGATTATGTTTCTTGTGAAAAGGTAGTATAAGACTGAATATATTAAAAGGTGGAATAAGACGATAGAAATACAAACTGCCCGCAAGGACCGAATTATCTTTAAATTTATATGCAGTAGATAGTATAAACATATAGTCAAAACCACTCACTACTCAAAAATTACTATGCAAGGAACCGCGATAAGTTGTCTTCTCGGTTAAAGCCATTAGAGCGTAGGGATAGTTTCCTACAGATTACTACTGACGAAGCAGTAATGCAGGATCTAGATAAGACTAGGACAGTAACAGGAGGAGTTAACGAAGATGACTAAGTCCCTGTTTTCGCCATCCTATCTCCTACAACGTGCAGTTATTTCATTGGAAATATTTAACAATATAACTGTTTTTGCTTGCAAATTGTGACTGACACATTGCTCTGTACACGGAAAACCGGCTCGTTCGTGACACTCCGGAAAGGCTGCATCTTATGACCGGGGGATTAATTACGGGGATTGGACGCGTCGCATCGAGATGCAATTACAAATGTCACGGCATGAGGCGGCGCTACACGCGCCACCGCCAACGAGGGCGTCGCTGAGCGGACGACGAAAGGGACTCCCGGACCCTGGCAACGCCCATTTGCCAAACGTCCGGGTTCGCCTACTACGACGAAACTTTATTTGCCGACAATTTGCGAATTTGGATTGCGCCCATTGTTGGGAAATAGAAAGGAGAAATTCAATAACGACAATTACCGAAGCCTACGGATTAAGACCAGAACCATCGACAGATTGCAGTTACGTCGTTTGTTCTTTCATCTAAGACATGCTTCATGAAAGTATTCTGGAGATGACACTAGAGGAGGGGTGTGCCCCCACGTACTGGCAAACATCTGAGGTTGTTTTATGTTTTGTAAGAGGATAGTACTTGTGCTTCATTGTAAGAAAAGCAGCGGATTTATTATTATTATTTATAGATAGTTATGACTGTACTGCTCCGGCCCACTTGACATCTAATTAGACCCCCCCTGAGCCAATACGAGTTCGACACCCCCTCACTAGAGAATTAAACAACGGGAGCGGGTCCGGGAAAATGAACACGTGACGAGAGTGTTTCGAGAAGGGCTCCATTCGCCCCGCGGAGCACGTTTTCCCATTAATTTTCGAAATAGAAACGAGTGGATCTCAATTAAATCCCGGACCCTCTGGGACAGATTTCAATTGGTGGATACTAAAAATAAGAACGGGGGAGGGAAGAGGCAAGGTTCGGTTACGACAGAGCAGTCCGCTTTCACCTAAAACTCATTACCTGCGGTCTCTCCCCCCCCCGTAACCCCCCTATGGGGTTAACCATCATAATAAAAGCCCCGTCCCGATTCTCTTACATCAAAGATTGTCCGTCCGTGCCCCGCGTTGGCCTTAAACTGCTCACAGAAGAAGAACTAGTTTCCGAAGTAATAATTTAATAGGTCGAAGAACTTAAACCGATCGACGGTTTTTGATTGGTTTCGAGACCGGCGCATCCAAATTACCCTACGACAAAAACAAATGGGTCGACAGATTAAAATGGAAAAAAGTGAAACTATACGAGAATGATAAACTGATACACCATCGAATTTAATTGCTGGAAAAGAAATTTATGCTAGTGAAGAGAAATGTATAAAAGGACCTTTAATATCAAATAATTTAATGGATGACTATGATACAATTCAAGGAGTTAAGGATCACTTCCCTACAAGCTCTCCGAGGGGTTCCTTGTGGCGTCAATATTTTAAATTTTCTGTTAATAATTAAACAGTAAAACCTTTGCCAAAGACTAAAAATGCGAAATAATTCCATTCTTATGAGTGTCGAATACGTGGAAAAAACGCTGTGAAAGGTGTACGGATGATATCCTACCGAGAACAGACGTTACATTGGAATTGACTAAGCTTCAGAAGTGGCACTGACCTCATCCGGTATCAGTCAGAGTCAAAACATCAAATTGAATAATGGCGAAAATAATTTTCTTTCTTACAGTGCTTTCTCCTTTTTGATAGGTGGAATAATGGGCCTGTCTAAGTATTCAAATTTATCAGATTTCATTATATCAAATCACTTTAAATTCAAACTCCCGCAATTTGGAAACAACCAAATACATTTACTTTTTCTCAGATGACGTTGAATGCAAATGTACAATATTATTCAATTTGTCCTGGTTCCTAGACTTACGAATGCACATACATTATAAAATACGGGAGACTAATTGATGATTTTTTCTGTCCAATAATAACGTGGAACAAAATTTACAAACTTTATTGATGAAAAACCGAGGGTGAGCAGACATTTACTGAGAAGAAACGTTATTTACTGTTACAGATAATATTTATGAGATATAACACATACTGTTACGTACATTAATGGTATCGTCGGCTGTGATTAACCCACGATTACGACACTGTAGTCGGGGGGTGACGAGTATCAAATTATCAGTCTGCCTCCCATGAAGCGATGTCGATTCTTCAATTATCCACATCAAACATTGCTGTTGATCGACGCTTAAGCGATTCCCAACAGCTGCTTCACCCTCAAAACCGCGGCGAACGGTTAATATCAAATATAAAATTCAGTACCCCCCTCAAAGACAAATTAAAAGTCCATAACATCTGCCATATCACGGTCGACATGAGTAACACTTTCGATCTGTTAGAACAGGATTAGTTGGCTTCACGCTCGGATCGTTTAAGTAAAATGCGCGTGACCCCTGGCGTTTGGCTCTGCAAAAATCTTTTAAGGACCACGGAAATGAGCCGGATCGGCAACTCTGAAGAGTTTTACGGACATTATTCGGCCGAATCGTCATAACCAACAATGTGTTCGAATCCCAAAAGACATCCTACTGAAAACTAAATGAAAATTCACTGCACCTTCACAGCTGATAAGGATTACCATTTTATTTAATTAATTCTATATACGATATCCTACAACTACTTCAACGCTCTTACTGATTTATTGTTTCTTGGCGACGACTTATGTTGATAATAATGTAATAAATAAAAAAATTCAATTTATTTTTGTTATAATTGTCGGATATGGATAATAAACACTGTTCTGCCAGCGAAGTCTTCCGACAAATACACTGTGGTTTTGATTAACACTATTTTCGATCTCGTTGGTGTGTCATGCGGAAAATATTGTAATTATAATTTATGGTGTAATGCATTATTACACAGAGAGTTCTCATTTCCAATGCAATTCATATAGTTATGCTGTTTATATCACGAGCCATTGGGAATACATTTCCGTTGAGCAAGAAATAATTGAATTGAAACTTCAGTGATAGAATTTAAAGGGTAGCGAATGTAATTATAATCTTAACACGTTATATGTACAATATCTGATGCAATAAGTTAGTGTACAAACGAGAGCAGGAGTTTCCCATTTGTCCATAGAAGGTGCGATCCACACACCTAGCACAGGTGACCGGACAGACAACACTGCTAATGAGACCTTGATGCATATATCTGTAGTTATAGCGGCGGGCGGGGACAGAAAATGTCTACCGCGGTAAAAAACGCTTCCCGTTAATTGATAATAGTGCAATAGACCCGACAGGCATGAACAATCCAAGCGGGTTCAATGAAGGACCTGCCGGTACGATATTATCAAGCGGAGCCACATTGCTACCGTTGTCTACACAGGATGAGCGAGACACGTTAATCGAAACTACAAGGCTTACGTACCTCGTACACGTCTCCTCCCCCTAATGTATTCCGGACGCGTGGCAAACCTTACAGGTCCCACAGCGTAAACTGAATTCCCATCTCTCAAAAGATAAGATTAGTCATAGGGCGGAGGTTCCAATACTAACCAGCGAGAATACCCGGAGTCTGAAGATTTAAAATGCACGAAGGATATGTCTTTCCCTATTACATGGAATATACAACAGAGGCTTATACAATCGTTCATCTTAAGGCACAACAATCTCCCAGGATGTAGGATTTTTGAATTATAAGGGAAATTAACATCTATAAAGAGAAGGGTCTATTAACATCGGTCCGAAAGTGTTTCTTTCACTCAAATATAAACTGAAACCATTTTCTATTTTTGAGTATGTTTTAATTAAGATAAATGTGACCCATGGTTTACAGAGTTCGGAATTTAATTACTTGCAAGATCCAAATTTTTATGCATTCTGGGACGAACACTATTTATATAACTTTAGATACGGGGAGCTGTAGAGAACATTTACATAAATAATCATGACAACTTCGTAGTTTAAAACGTTAATGCTATTACAGAGCGAAAAGAAAGAAGTGTAAAGTGGCAACAATTAGACATTCTAAGCCAGTGAAATAAATTCTATAACGAGTCCACGAGGTGTGGTTTGGGACCACAACAGCGCTAGGAAACAAAAAACGTTATCATTCCGAGGTTAGAGACACTCACTTTCCATGGGGCTGTGGAGCGTTATTTCACGGCACCACATGTTAAGGGGTAACCGTTCATTATATCTTTTTTTTAACTGATAATGGGCGACAGATAATAATTGTGCTTCAAACCGTCCAAACATAGGGGGAGGGATAACACCAGCGCAAGCACATGGGAACAGAAAGAGACACCGTTCATTACATTGCTTCATTCATACGCGGTTATTCTAGGCAATACAAAACCTATAATTAAAAATATTTTTGTTCTTATCGATGTTGGTATATCAACAAACACAAAAGGTTATAAGTCACGAATTTAAATGGCGGTTTTTTAAAGATACAAATCGTAATAGGAGCCCAACATAAAGTACATGTTTTACCTACTTCATCGATCTTGTAAAGAATTATATTATAATCCGAAAGATAGTGTTAAACCTGTTAATTGACCGAAAACGGAATAAAGACGCGTTTTTATGAAAGAGCAATACGGTGCGTTAGCAGGCCATTCAAAATTACATAAAGGCCATTATATGGTGATCCAGGGGCACCCGGAACTTTATAGGCTAGGTCCGGGAGTTCATGCACATCCCACCGCGCACCGCACGGCCTCTCAATTTGCCAACGTTTCAAAATTTACATGCGCACTACGCGCCTAGTTAAAACGAGCTGATTCATATATTGGTAAGCGGCGGTGAGGAGTTTGGAAAACAGAATAATATTATACACATCCTGCTAAATAGCTTATACCGGCCATTTACCTTTAATAATCTGGCCAACATTGAAGTTTAGCGGGTTTACTTATCTAATAATCCGCTACCAAATAGATAGAACGATATTACTAAAATAACTCATAAATAAATCATCGCTTATTTATAGCTTGAAAAACTCCTCTAACTTCTAGTTCAAATATTTTTATACAAGTTCAAGATTATTAATTTGTAAGCGGAGAAGGATGTACGCTGTTTCCATTCTTCAACAGTAATTTCTGAAGTTTCAGTAAACTATTGGACACATTAAGTTAGTATTTCAGCTGAATACTGCATACAATTTTAAATATTTGAGAATAAGTGCCGAAGTTCCATAAGTATTGCAAGCTAAAGGGTTTGTTGATAACAGAAGCCGAATTCTCTTCGAAAATGAGGAATCCAGAGTTGTTTTATTTTTTCCATTGTCATACAAAATATTACACGAAAAAACTCAATGTAATATAGACAACTTCGCTCATGTAATTGTCATTTCTGTTGGGAATTGACCGAATGGTATTTTAATTAAGTGCGGTTAGCTTACTTTGGGCAAGGCCGTCCTGGAAGACAGGGGTTCCGGTATCCAAGTGTGGTTGGGGGCGGCGAACCAAGAGTTGGGTGCGGTTGGGGCGGCAGGCGCCGGGGGCAGTATGTACAGCATGACACACTACACACAGCACACACTACTATGCGGCTGACACGGGTACAACGAGTGCGAACGGGGGGCGGGCGAAGAAGAGATGGAGGATATAAAATAAAATGAAAGAGAGATAACCGAGCAGGGTCGGGTAGGAGGAGGCGAGCTGGCGCTCTCCCCCGGGCAGACTGCTCGACTCCCGCTCGAACCGCCGCTCCACTTCTCCCTCCCACCTCTTCCCTTCCATCGCCGCTCTAACCCTCCGCACTTGCGCAATAACACGCCGCCGGCCCTACCGACAACCACAACAGTGTACTTCAACACTCCACACGGTTTACGCCGCGGAAAGTTATAAAAATAAATTCTTTCATTTTTCCCCCTCCCTTTCTGTTTTTTATAACCCTGTAAAAACGGAGCCGACGGCTGTCTGAAAATATCGGACCTTAAAGTACATCTGTTGCCATGACTGGATAGGATAACCGCGAGTTGAACGAAACACGTTCTGCCAACACGGAAATATCGCTACAATTTTCTGCCTATAACCAGTAAAGATTTGCACAATTCGCAGCAGTAGCTTGGCCTTACAATCATATAACTTACGCTAAAAATAGCTCGGTGGCTCATTGGCTAGAGGTATATTTTCGAAACACTGATACTCCGGTTTTACGGTTTCCATACCAATACTAATTACTTCGAGATTTTTATTATTTGAGCTTAAAAAAATTAAGGATTGGGAAGTTTCAAACTAAAGAATGAGTTTTCCTCGAGCACAATTTAGTCAGGCCAACCAACTGAAGAGGGGTTTACCATTGAAACGTCGTCCCTTCGTATTTTATGCGGCTGATAAGGTCGAAAGACTAGATATGGATAGGTACAATAAATTACGTCAAATTATCCTCGAAGGTCTTGAACCGTACGATTTTTTTTCGCCGTTCGCTTATTGAGTTCAGACCGGTTTAACCGAAACGACAGATCAAGTTATCCCCGAAGGTATTGCCAAAGGACAATCTCCTTACCATCGGAAGGAAGTAACATTCTACATTCAATCTGAGTACTGAAGTTTGTTCCAAATTCACCGGTGACTGGGGTCCGAATAGTGTACCGTTGTATTACCACGGAAACGAAAACTACGTTCTATGTTTTCACACAATAAATATTTATAAACCCAATATATAGTACCCAATACTAAGCAAATCGTATCAAATACATGTGTGTATACAAAATATCCTTGTAGAAAAAACAATACTGCTGTTTCATTTATACATTATACAGTATTTTATATTATACAATAAAATATACACTATTTAAAAATGATTATTTTATTTATTTATTGTGAAATTTCTCTTAGAACATTTTGCGAGAAAAAAAAGAATGTCTTTAGTAGTCTAAAACCACGAAAATTATTATCATAGAAATGCATAATAAGAGGGATCGGTCGAATAATATTTTTAATGAAATTCATCACGTATACTATTAATTCAAATATACACGGAAAAATTCTCGACGCTGCACCATTTTTGTAAGCGGTAGGAAACCGTAAGTGGATGATCAAGAAGCCTCCGCTAGCAACATAGACGTCAATGGCATTATTGACTATCAAGACACGGTTACCAACGGAAACAACTACCTTCCAGGCGGTCTTCCTTTCACAATTCTATTCATACTCAAACAAACGCCAATTGCATAGCAATAAATAACGGATGGAAATACTAATATTACATTTATTGTACGGAACGAAGGTTATATATAAATATGACGATACGTCAAAAATAATAATTAACGAAAGAAAGGTGGGAAGAATTTATATGCCCTAATAATTAAATTAGTTATGGGCAGTGATTTGTTGAATTATACAATGTATTCAGTTTGTTTTTAGTTCATTCTCTCTTCTGGGTTGTATGTGTGAAAGTTTCGCTCTCAATACTGCCTACCCACTGGCTTATACAATGTATACATGAAATCTGAATAATCGAATAATATCATTTGTAAGGATGTAACACCTTACAACAGTTATTTAAAAAAGAATGGCCCGCCGTAACCTTGACTTCTGACTTTTCAGATAAGAGGTCAGACTCGAGGCGTCGAAATGGTATTTCCCATTTTCGACGCTGTAATGTAATAAACGGTATCTTCATTAGGCGAAAGGTCTCCCCAATAATTTATCTAGAGTCCAGTTCTGACCTTTTGATAATAAGGCTAGATCAATAATTCCCGGTCTTCATTCATACGTAGGTACTGTAATACTTTGGAAATACCGTAGATTCAATACAACCTATTATATAATAATAACTCTGACTGAATTTTTAATATTGTTTTTAAATGCAACATAAAAATCCGAAAAATGCGCTAGATCATGCGCTAAATCATGAGATAAATCAACAACAAAAAGACAAAGGATTAGATCAATTTTCGGAATTAAAATATCAATTGAGGGATTCAATAGATAGAACAAAGGAATAATTATAGTTAAATGAGAATACTTCAAAGTATAATGTGAACAAGAGTCAGGAGCAATTGCAAATAGGCAGCTTTCAGGCTGACCATGGGTTCTCAAGGCGCAATGGCGTTATACAACACCGGTAAAAGCGGTCGCTTACGACAGATACTTTGTTCTTTCCTTTTATTGTTTTATTAACAGAGTAGCGATGCAGATTATATCACGCAAAGACTTCATAGTTTCACACCTCTCAACAGACAAAATATTTACTAAGAATTTACGAAATTAACGAATAAGAAATAAATGTTAGGCGGACGTAACAGAAATTTTAGACAAATACTAAACAAAATCAGGAAGAGTTTTGTTTTCAAATTCATTCAGTTTAGATACCGTTCAAGGATGAATCGGTTGCAGTCATGTGTTTAAATTTTCGTCGGATAATGAATAAAACAAAAGCCGCTGACGTTGTCACTGACGAAAGAGACGATCGGCGTTTTTTAACCGGGAAGTGCGCCCGACAATTAAATGCAATAGGAAAACAACCGGGACCACAGATAAATAAATAGAAACCTTCAGGAATCGGCTTATTGTGTAATATGTCGCGCTGGAACATTTCCAAATGTTTAATTGCCGATTTAAATAATACACGGGGTCATTTATGACGCCGTTTAGTTGACAGATAAAATGAATTCCTAAAACTAGATAGGGTTTCGTCGCTGAGGATAAACCAACCTGAACCAACGCACATAAAAATATCCTTTTAATACTATCGTAATTACTTCTTTACTACCCAAAAAAGCAAATATTATACGTGCGATTATTCTCAACCTCGGGTATGTATATGGGTACAACATTCGGGAAAATAGTCTAGCGATTTGCATTTTTTTCAAATGAATATTATAAACTCAGGTTTCTTTAAACGGCGAAAACTACAGGATATATAATTTACCATTAAAAAACGTACAAAGACAAATGGCCAAAAGGAAGTCCAATTACGAAAAGTGCATAACTGCTGACCAATAGTTATTAGTTACGAAACAGACGCTAATAACGAGGGTGATGGACGGTTGGAGCGGGCGCATTTTCCTAATTATGCGGCGAATTTTTCAACCCATCGGTCGTCCGGTTAGGGCCGACACCGGCCGGCTCGAGGAAGCAATCATGGCCGAGGTCAATCGGGGTTAATACAAATTTAAATTGCGGCCCGAAGAAGCCAGTCAAGTTACCGGCCCTCTCCCGGTGATGTAATCGCGAAAGGCGACTCCTCCGACTCCGGCCGCTTATTCCCATGCGAGCTCTAGACAGCCGATTGAGCGATTATGCAATTTCAATGTCCCCCCATTAAACGTTTCCTCAAATACATTCACACTGTTGGGAATCATTCATACGTCAGTTTATTTACTCGTCTATCTAGTCAATCGCAGGTAGGATATGAAATGAAATAGAAAAAGCAGTTAATTGAACTCACCGGATTATTCGTTTTTCCGACAGGATATTAAATCCTTTCATCATCTAACTAAATTTCGTCCGTTATCACGGATTGGTTTTTTTCAAGTAAACGAATTCGCCGAGTAATACGCAATATTTATTTAGAAACAATACTATGACGTGCAACATTTTCGAGTATATCTCAAATATTTTAATTTAAGAATATTCAATACCTTCAAGTTTATTCTAGTAAGTATACTTAGAGGTCTACATTCTGAAGTTGAGGGGGAGACAAACAGTACAGTAATATTCCCTAAACCACCCCATAACAAGAATATTTATGGTTGTTTGCGTGCCGACAGGGTTCATAATATTAGAACATAATCGAAACGTCCACGTGTAAATCTCACTTTATTACAATATAGCGAGAAATTAAAAAAAAAATTATAGACATTAAAAAAGGTAAGAGATGAGTGACGAAGGGAAGAATTGGCAAAGTTGAAAGTGACCAGAGTGGGGGACCGTTATGGCCGAGGGGCTAACAACCTTAGCCGGGCTCTGGATATGGCACGCACCCGCCGACACCGGCTAGCAAATGCCCGTGCTCTCTCGCACACAGATAGACCGCCGTCTATATTCACTGGGGGAGACGCTCTCACACAGCTACAATCGCTAATTGCCACCAACCGAGCCTCGCTCCCGAAATAGGTCAGAGTCGGCCCGCTAAGGTCGCTCGCCCATCCCCCGGGGCTCCGGGTCAAAAGTGCTCCCCCACCACTGGAAGGACACAGCCTCCTTACTACAAATACACGTAAACCTGAGGCCCGATTTTTCTTACCGATGTTCCCATCCGCCGTGTTCTTCTGTTTCGTTAATGGATTTCACGCGAATTATTCCCACCGTTGAGATATTAAGCGTTTATTAAAAACTGCTGCCTATTACACGGCTTACATGCAGTGCTTCCTATTACAGTCCTTATATTACAAATGTTATAGGAAAATGCGGTGTCTTACTTCTAACATAGTGATAGAAATGAGAGAATTCTGCATCAGCAACCGACATGGAATTTATAATATATAAATTACTATATTATTTCCCTTCCTTCGATTATCTGATCTGCAGTTAAACCGGTTTATCCTAAACGTCATAAAACAGCGCACAACCACTCCAATTTTTTTGTACACTCAACTATATTTTGTTGTTTTATATAAAACAAAGCCTGAAAACTAACAAAACGATGTACGTAAGTCAACGTCCGTAAATGGTTTGCCCACGTTAAACTGGGATCATAAGAAACTGAACAAGCCGACGTTATAAAAGGTAAGAAACATAAAATTATTATTCGAGGTCTCACCTGCTTCGAAAAACCCTGTTCTTTATAAGACCCCATTATAATTTAAAATGAGACCCATCCACATGGACGTTGATCCACAGTTTCGACCGGTACAGGATCTCCTTATAGACGACCCGGGCTATTAAACGAATTCACGTGTTTTGTCCAACAAACGTCGGACTTAAACTGTGGCTACCATAAAAGCGAGTTACAACTATCATTCTTTTTCCGCTGATACAATTCCGACGAAAAACCGGAGGCAGTCCAGAAACCTACAGGTGCGAACTAATGGGGAGGCATAAATATTCATAGTGAAATTTAAGCTGGCAGCTGGCCCATTATCTCGCCAAATTCTTTTCTCACGGGCCCGACCTTGATCCGGGCTATCCGGCCGGCCGTGCCGACTCCACGGAGGCGATAGAGTAAGCGACGGAAAATTTCACACATAAATTCAACCGACGTCTAGACATAACAAGAAATGAGTAGGCGCCGGCGATTCTCAGAAGGCGAATGATCCCTGGGCGTACGATTGATTAATTTCTTTCGTACATTTGGTGGGAAAACGATTGAAAAATTAATGTGCTTGTCGAGAAAACGAGACAGTTCAGCTTAATCCCAAGATTTGACATAAAAATATTCAGAATCCTGTAAACCTCTGTTTTCTAAAATTATGAAAACCATGTTCCCCTACCAATAAACGTTTATTAATTTATTTATACAAAACTATTTTCCATAAAAGTTGTGCTTTCATTATACACTCTCTATGATATCCAACTTTGTCATCACTCAAATTATAGTTAAATAGTGTCCAACAATAAAGGTTAATCGAGTGATCGGCATTCGAATACCTCCGAACTATTGTTCCTTGGAAAGAGACAATACAAGAAGATAAGACGCGCTCGCTCCGGGCCGAAACGGAAGTAGGCGAAACGTGTAACAACGACGGTATGGCAAAAGCAAAAAGAGCATGACTCACGAAGCCTCACTTTCTGCCGTTAACGAGTGCAGGAAAACAGGCACCTGACTGCGATAGTTCAGGCTATGAAATCACTCGAAAAAAGCGCACTAAGACCGAGAAATAATGCGTTAGCCGGTGTAGTAAGAACAAAAAAGCAGATAAATAAATCTATGAGCACCATTTAATAATAATTAAAGTTGAAAACAATATCCGGAGATTCAGTTTCCTTTATTACATTTAGAAATCGGCCAGAAATTAATTCCAAAGTCATCTTTAAAGCAACTACAAAAAACTGAACTAAAGATTATCTTTCCAATAATTCGTTAGGGAATCCGGATAAGAGTTTTAGAAAGGCCGAAATACAGGAACAGAGCGTTTTGAGGAAATAGCTTTTAAGCAATTTCAAATGAAAAAGTAGTCTCAATTATACAGATAGAATATCGTAAGCCTAGTTCAATTGCCCGCGCCATTAAACTTCCGCAAATGAAAGCGTACGGGGGAAAAAAAATCATTTCGATCTGATTACATAGGAAGTGGAGTAAGGAGACCCACCCACCCCTCCCAAGGGGCCGGGAGAAAACGCCGTCCGGCGAGGCGTATTTATTCGCCGGGTTCCGAAATCGCTCGTTCGGCCGCGATTTATTATTGTCAAGAATAATAAACCGGTGGCGCGAAAATGGGTCGCCCATTGTGAATCTGTGGGGTCCGCGCGGTAATAACGCGTTTCCTGGCGACGGCCGAACGGGAGAATAGGTCCGATGAATTCGCCCCGACTTCTGCCACCGTGCTTAATGCACGCTTTAGAAATCCACGGGGCCCAAATACACAAAAGGGAAGCTGAGACGGTCAATACGGAAAGGTGCCATTAGGATGCGCTCAAACGAACAACCGGACTTGTGCACCGATTCAATAATAAATTGTTCTGAATCCGTGTCCGTTGAGAAATTGTACAACATCGCATACAACTGAAGAATGTATTCGTATAAGAAACAACACTCTCTTTCATGTTTTATTTATTTAAAAAAATATGCGTAAAGCAGAGTTTCGTTAACTCATCCGGGTACCCAAAAGAGGTTCTTCCCGTCTTACATAACAGGTGGAGGAAGGGCAAAATGTACCAAACAACTTAAACTGACGGAATTATTAATTGTTCTGTGCAGCCGGACTTTCGTTACAGCGTTGGGGGTTATTTCGCTTGGGGGAACGCAAAACATTCCGTGAGGACGCAAACAAGGCCATGAACGGAGCCGTCGTTTACGAGCTAGACAAATTGGCCTATAAAATAAATCATTTTCATTAGATTACCAAATTTTTCCAATTTTTTAAATAGAGTGAGCTGGCTGTTAGCTTAAAGTTGATAACTTATATAGACACCTTTCCTTTACTAAAACTGCCTTTATTTGACTGGTTCAGTAAAAACAAAAAGGCGACGAGCACTTTCGTCACAGGACTCGAAAAACCGAAATAAATGCCGACCTTAGTGATCTATGAAATTTACTATTCTGGATAAAGAGCTAAATCAGGAACGAGATCGCTGTAAGAAGTAATTCTTCCTTTAAACGAAGTGGCACTATTGTTAATGAGAGATCTATTGAAAAAGTTTGTTAAAAAAAAGATTATTTTCTTTAACACAAGCATAATCAAACGTGATATAAACAAAAATAACACATGAAAGTAACTGTCATTGAGGCCAGTTGTGATGGCAAGAAGCAACTGAAATAACTCACCCCAGTTATCACAATTACTACCTTGGTCACTCCACGGTAATGGATACCCCTGTAAAATATTACCTCTCCGTCATGAGGAAAGAAGGTATATTCCCCCATTTGTAATTCCATGGAAGCTGCTCTTTTGACCGGAAATACCTGCGGCGGCGTGCATTTCTAATAACAGTCTCAACTGAAAGCTATACTTCAATTACGCACAACTCCGTAGCTACTATTCGCTTGGAACAGGAGGTCGGTATACAGGCAGAATGTATTAGAGGCGAAATTCAATCGCCCGGAATAGTCACTTCCAAACAATAAAGATAACGATAACAACGAGTATTATATGAAAGAAACGACAACACAACGCCGCACGTGGGAAGGAAAACAAATATTCAATAGATTCACTGTAGCGGTTCATAAAACTTAATTATACGCGCGAATCATCCCAGATCCACAAAATTATATATTGCTGCATTGCATATTGCATTGCTCTAAATATCTTAAATTAACACTCAAAGAGACCCCCAGGTCGAATATTACACGATCAGTAAAATATTCCATCGGTCGTACGACTGGACACAAAAAAAATCGCGCAAGAAAATGAAGAAGAAACACAAGAAATGTCAATCGCAACATAATTCTGAATTATTGACAAAATCCATTTGATTTATTCTTTCGTATAAACCCGAATGCCGATTGCAATTTCCAGGATGTCCTTTCTTGGCTAACGGACGGTTAATCCCAAGCAATGTTGCAGTTTTTCACAAGATCGGCTTTTGACCAATACCGCCAGCAACATTATGAAACGCGGTCTGTTTAAAGTAGGTCCACAAATTACCAATTACAAGTCGACCCGTTTTCTTCAAAATAAACAGACAGGATGTCGGCATTATTTCAATAGAGACTTGCCTTGAATATCATTAAAATTCCCCCGAATAACGCAGCTGCATTACTAAATGTCCTTAACGACAGAAATTTTGCCTCCTATAGCGAGGAATTAACTCAACAACTCTTCAATACTTATAATTCTAAGAGCTGGAAGTAAATGAGAAATGTTAATACAATCCCGCAGGCGCCTCACATTAAACTAATTGAGTGCGGATAAGGCTAAAACATATTTTAATATAAAGGAAATTAAGGAAACTAAGGCATCCAATAAAGAGTAACAAAAAGTAGATAACCACTGCACAGTGTGTACAGATAGTAACAGGTGTTCGTTACCCTTTCATATCATTGGCATACGGTGTTGTGCTATATCGACTATAGTAATTAAAATATTACGCAGTAAAGTGAAAACATTCCGATATCTTCCCAGAACATTCCGGGATAGATTCCTAATTAACTTTCAGGGAATGATTCTTAAAACAAATTAGAGTAATTAGTAAAGACGTATACCACATACATCAATTCATTATCACTTAGTTGTTTTTTCAATACAAGTAAAAAAAATTATAAAATTGAGGAGTATAGGTAGACAATCGGTAACTTCAATCATATTATTAGGTTGGTAACTGTTATACAACCATATAGCTAATCGAACATTGCATAAAATCCACATTGTCAGGATGAATTAGTATAAAACTGCTAATTGTGTGTGCTACTGCATACACAACTGTCCAAAAAGCTCAACATCCGGTCGTTGAAACAGCCGGGAAGGAGGCAGCGTCAAGAAACGGGAAATGAAACCCATTGCAAGGATTGTAAGAGCATAACAACAACCAGTACCAGTCGAACACGCGACGAGCGGGCAAGCTGGAATGAACAGATAAAACTGATATCCTCCCACAATGATTCAACACATCCTGATGTTTGTTCCAAGCGAGAGTTACGTTGGCCACAATTTTCGGTTTCGTGCCCAACCTATTTATCTTTTAACGCAATATAATATCTTACACAATACTACCCCCATTGGAAGAAGGTTGGGTATAGTATAACGGTTTTCATATAACGTTCGAAACCCACGCACGCTATCATACGTGAAATAGAATTAAACGATTTATGAAACTCAACGAATCGATGTCGATTGTACGATTATCATAAGTCATAAAACATTAAAATTGGTATGTTATGCAGTCTGCGAAGGTTTAGAATACCATAGTTTCCTCAAGAGAGAAGAAAGAGAAACTACAGTATTAAAAGTTTTAAAGTCCTACTCACTCTACATTTGTTTCCTATGAACCTTACTTGTGGTATCCCGGTAACATTAATAAATATCGCGCACAATATTTTTATGCGATTTAAAAAATTAAAAATACAAAAAAGCTTTGTCGGCACTCATCGCGAAGAAATAAAATCACGGGATAATCATTAATAAATGACACGGAGAACGCTATTCTATTAAGGATTGAATAGAATTTTGAATGCCCACACCAATGGCCAGGAATCACTCCTTTTATTGCCGCAGTTTATTTTAATGGCCGGCTAACGCTCAGGATTGTAATTGAACGTTAGAATCCGACGGTCAGAGTGCCGGAGGGAGGCGGCCCACAAAACCACTTTCACGGTCAATTTCAAGCCGCGCCCCCGCCCGCGCCTTTTGTCCCCTACAGAAATGGAAGACAGCGAAACTTTTGTTTCGGGACCCAGACAGAGGACCGTTTCGAAACCCCTTAAGGATTTCGCTGCGGTGACAAGCGGGAGCGTTACGCGATTCGTAGACCTGTTCCCATAACGAATCTTATACATAACCTCCGACTGAGCTTTACAGGTTCTCTTTCCTTTTGTTTATTTTAACCGCACGCAACCAGGAAAATACTGAAACCGTAAATAGGACTGGTACCTAATACGGGAATTGTCGTAAGTGGTACGTTGTCTAATAACGGCCTGTGTTAAGAACAATCCCGCTCATTGTTGAACCGCAAAACTGTTGAAGTAATCAACGTCTATAAAAAGTATTATTTAAAAAGTATTTAAAAAATATGTAATTAAACTCCATTAGTCTACATTGTATGTATTTACTTCACCTATAAGTAGATTAATATTTCGGTCTACACCTCCGCTTTTTTGGTTACGAAGATGCCTAGACCCCAATGGTGTTCTCGTTGGGAATCACTGTTTATCTTCAAGCTTAGAAGAATTTCCCGGTATTTCTCCAGTATATTCCTAATTTTTGGTTCAAAGGAGGAAATTAACAGAAGAACAGTACATGAAATGGTGATCGGGAAATTAAATGCCAATTAAGTGAATTCCAAACGAACAAAGGAAGCGAAATGATATCATGCAGTTTTGAGACAACGCATAGGACAAACATAAGCAAATTTCAAATCGGGGTCGCTGCAGCGCGTAAAACGTCAATTTCGTTGAGGCCATTACATTCCACGATAATTACCGGATAACGAATTGCGGCCATGGTTTTTGAAAACCTTGCGCGGCGAAAGCCATGAACTGCCCACAACCGAATCGTATGTCCAGGGGTGGGCCGGTAATATGGCTCGTAATTTCTGTCAATTTGTTTTTCCATTCCAAATTTTCAAACTTTGAAACACATTGAAACAAAGTTTCGTTTTGAAAACTCGCACACAGCGTAAAGAATTAAGATTGGCCGATCTATTTTATTGCCTCAGATTTTATAAACTGAAAGCACTATTTATAAAATGACAAATAAGCGCAGACCGTTGTTTAAGAAATGTTATTAACCTAAGAAGAAAACGAACAGTAGAGTCACTCAGCCCGATATTGTTATCAGGAATGAGCTGGAGCTAGAAAAAATTTCGCGATAAATGTCTCGCGAACTGCTCTCTGAAATTCCAAAGTGCGGTCAGCTTTACAATTTAAACTGAAACAGCAAACCTATTTAACACACATAAGTTCAGAATATTGATATGGCTGGCATCCAAGCATTACTAACGGCCGTTATTATAACACCAGCAAAGTAACTTGATCTATTACCGATACAATTGTAGGCATGACAATATACTAGAACGTCACAAAGTATACCTTTCATCAAGTGCAATATACTTATTCGAATCTAAATTATTTATTCAACCGGAGCCTATGTTGCTTCTGAACGGCCTGAGGCCAACAATAAACGAACATCGAGTGCATGGCAAATAAACCTTGAAGACTTTTTCGCTTGGCAACACTTCAAGACACGAGCCGCGCTAACGTCAATTTAACGTCCGCGGCGGCAATTCGTAGACGGTTGACGCAACGGTCAGAATTTCTGCGAAATTCCCGTTTACGACCGAGAACGCCGCGTTTGCGAAACTGTCGGGTGGGTCTAACAACGAAAGGCCGCTGTAATGGAGATTTTCATGTGCGCGTAGCCCGGGGGTGAGAGGAGGCCGTCAAGGTGAGAAAAAGCAACGGGGAGCTGTTATTATTATTACGGGAAAGGCTGAAGCTTCCCACAGCGGGGAGATTCGACATTTATCCTTGACTAAGATGGCAGCCGTGAACAAAACCGGCAACGCCACCGCGGAAATTTAAGGAAAGCCGGCGGGCGGTTCGACGCGGGCGGAAGATTTGCGGATACCCGTGGGTTGGCGGGATTTTGCAAATTCCGGAACGAAATTATTTCGACAATGAATGCTGCAGATTTGTATAAGAACTATAATTTGAAATATCGAACGCTACATTTTTTCGTGCCTTTAATATCTCACCGAGTCAGTATGATTATATACGTAGGTGAAATAAGATGAAACATAATAGATCGTAAGGTGGTGTAAAGGACACAGTCTCGGCCGACATGAATAAAAGAACCTCACCAGATTAGTAACAGAAAGCTACTTACGATGGTGAAACCTAAGGAAGGGAGGGGGAACAAAAATTCACGACCGGATGATATACCAAACTTACATTATTCTATATGATTTCTCCATGATTCCGTGCCTTACTTTGCATGTGCGTTATAACTTGTTGTAACACATCCAAAGTCCGTATTGGCTGTAAAACAATCGCCCAAAACCATTACTGGAAAGGGGTCAAAGCCATTGAGGTATTGCGATAACATACAAGTAATATACCAGAAATTTCTAACGGCTATCGTGACCGTCTTTCAAGTAGCACTCAGAATTCTCAAATATTTGCCTAACGCGGAGCAAACACTTTTCATAACACTATCAATAATAACTAGAACATATTACAAGCTTTCACAAACCATATTATAATTAACCGCAACAACTAACTAGTATAATTAGTGGAATTATACGAGAACCGAAATTTAAAACTAACTAAAAACATGTTTCTATCATCCGATGGAATATACATCTAGTCTTTAATAGCATACAAATTAATGCATGACCTCAATTACCGAGGACAATGGAGGGCCGGGGCCTTTAGTAAATAAATTTCTTGGAATATAAGATGAGAAGAAAATACTGTTCCGTCATATTTAACTCTAATGTCAAGACGCCGTTATAATAAACATCGGTTCCTGCTTTACCTTCCTACTTACGGTGAAGAATCGTCAGTGCATTGAAATAGACATACAAAAATAAAGATGAACAAATTGACCAAATTTTCTGGATAAAGTTCTAAATCTGCGTATGAGGCTTAAATAAAGTATAGAACATAATTTGCTGTTGCCAATCCTTGTCAGACAATACTTTTATTTCTATATCAGCCAGTCTAAATATCTTAAATAAAGCCTAACATAATACAGATCTGATCTTTCTGCAGTAGTTCTATTTTACAACCATTAATTTCGTAAAATCTCCCACACACAGATCGTGCAAATGTTTAAAGCATATTCGGGGCTCAAATTTCGTCACGATTGGGACATAATCGATGTGAAAATTGGCTATAGCCTTCAAGAAGGAATTACAGAACTTTCATTTCTCGCAGAAATCGGGGCCGACCAACCGAACGGAGACATCTTTTTCCGTTTCGACGTTACGTCGAGGGGGGGAATTTAAAGTCGGAATCTCGAAATTCGATCGCGTAAGCGATATCGGAGCCGCAAAAACCCCCCGGGAGGCGTCCCGAACGTCCTATAATTGCCGGGGCGAGCCATTTCAAACAGGATCGAGTTTCGTAACGCGAACGGTGGCGGCCGGCGCAAAAACTGGTAGCGCGGCCGCCGTCTCAATCGCTAATGGACAATTCTCGGCCCAATCCTTACCGCTGTCCCTTTCACTATTCCCGGTTTTAATTTTTTTTCCATGCTTCTGTTTGCGCAGCACCTCCCGCCCCGTGAAGTTGCCCAATCCCCACCGAAGCCATCCGTTCACAGACATGGACGGCTAATTAGCAAATGGACGCCGTCCGGTATATTTTTTTCATGGAATTCGAGCCCGCTCAGAAGCAGCTCGGAGCAGTTAATTTAACCGAATTCGGATCGATTACCTCAGGATGTATCTGTCAGAGTTACAAGCCGGCCCTCCACGCCTACTAAAAACATACTTTTCAAGCCCCCAAAAAGGTAACAAAGCCGATGTAAGACCCAGACAAATATACGAAAGTATTAATAGCATTGACTACACATGTTGATCATTTAAAACCGGGCAATGGGTTGGTTCCTAGTCTACCAGTCCCAACTCGGCGGTTTTTTTATTGTCAATTATTTTCGACAATACGAATAAATTTACACAATGAATTAAGGACAAATGTTATGCAGACCAACATTTCTTCTAACTGATAAGCAATCGTTTCTATTATAATTTCTGGATTAGGACAACTGATGAGGTGATCAAGCAAAGTCTTTGTTCCGACCGGAGGTCAGTCATCGGACCGAATGGCTCGAGGCACTTGCAACTATGAGGTGGTTTATTCAACCACTCCGTGATTGAAGTTTCTTAAAGTACATAAAGTTGGTTATTATTACAATTTATTACAACCAAGATGTGTGGATTCGGGTATTTGTAGAATTGAAATGTTTTCTTCTTCCTCGAAAACAAAATAGGCTCTTTAAACTTTACTATGTATATGTAGCGAAGCCAACACTAAATTGACAGAAAGTTAATACCTTTATATGAACGAGAACAAAAATTGTAATCCCGTATCCAAGCGACCGTGCAAGCCGTACCCCTGTCGATTATGTAGATTTATCGTAAATTATGCAATAAATTGGAGAAATTACACGCGACAAACACCCGACGACCGTGGTATGGAGTTTCAAGAAAGGTCATCCACTTTACCGTTGTTCATGGGGCCCGGCTGCGAATAAAGCGCGGCAAGACTATTAAACGAATGTTCGCCCCACATAAAACCGCCGGCTTGAAATAAATTATTAGGTAATAAAGGACTGGAAAATAAATGTACCGGCCGGTTCGAACACGGGTCGTATGAAACGATCGGTTACGAAATGAGCGGAGGATTACGTGGTAAAAAAATTGTTGCCAGCCCCAGAAGCAAACAGGAAAGACTAATTGATATGTTAACTGTTGGATATTTTTCGGAAATAACATAGCTTGTCGTGTTATCAGTTTTTTCCGCTGTACAGATGAACAATCCTTCAGTAACGAATCGTTTCAGAAACGCTCCAGTTCAAATGCTGATAATTACAATCCCAGACACACGGGTTTTTTTAAACAGATGTGTTCAGAAAACCCTAATCCCTTAGGTTAAATAACATACGATAACGTGAAAATTGCCGGTTCTGGTCCCCTTCCCTAGCCGAAAGGTTTAAAACTTGTTCCACAAGTGATAATATACCCTCCATAAAAATATATTGTTGGCTCACATTCGATTAACAATAAATTGATCAATGGGGCATAAAATAAATACACAGTCTACACTTGTTATACTCATTGATTTAATTAGCACTTAAATTAATTTCTTCCACGAACCGTCATTGGCCGAAACCTAATATATCTAAAACTTGAAGTCATAATTGACAAGCGCGCTCCCCTGAAAGGACAGACCGAAGACTCTAATTCAATTAAAATCTTTTTAAATTCTCTTCCTACGTAATAGGAAACAAAATTAACCTTAATTAACCGCTTAAACGATAAACCCTTTACAGAATAAAGAAATGATTTCCATACACAGATTTTAAATCCTTCAAACCTCTTTACGGTTTCCCTTAAACGAGGATAAAAACTCGAAAGATGAAAGCTGCGAGGTCGACTAGTGCAAATAATTAGAGGGCGGCTGGGGAGATTCTCACTCAGCTTCGAATAATTATCAATGCGGAAGAAGTCTACATTCACAGTTCCGGGGCAGCTCCGTCGACCGACGTGAAAACAAAATTACTAATCCGGGAATTCAGGTATTACCGCCCACACCTACCCTTTTTATATACGAACCTTCAGTCCAAAAAATATTGAAAACAGTGAAAAAATGGACGGATGCCCCCTTTCCTCTTTTCGGCAACGATAACATCTGCATCAGCTTTGACGGGCAGGAAGTAGAATGGATCCATTAGCGAGTTTCTTCCGCGGAAAATATTTATGTTCTCATGACCAACATCCTCGGGTACATGATTCGCATTCATGCAACAGCTACGACTCAAATATCTCAACACAGGCTTTTAATTGTGAATAGAGAAAATAATATTTTGTTTAGGACTTAACGGGAAGATATTGTATGTGCATTGAACACAAGATAAACTAACAGATGAATGAGGAGGAAGTTAGAGGAAAAATTATAATCCATTCATCGTACTTAACTTTCTGTGAGATATATACAGGATACTGCACCAGCGGTAATATTCTGCTCATCACGTGGTCCATTGCAATCAACGGAAGATTATTAAAACCTCTTTCTTTTCTCTAGCACTTTTGCTCTTTTTTTTATTCAGGTGTGTAACAATGACTTAATTTGCCTTATGCACCCCTTAATTTCTTATTGATCATACGAATATACAAGGTTGAGACAATTTAATTTTTGGAACGTGAGTATCGACGTAGTAGTGCAGAACAGGTGCAGAACTGACCGTAGTACATTAACCGATTAGTGGAAGCATACGTATAGGATTCAAAATCGTATAGTAAAGTATCATACCACTTATTTCTGGTTTCCACAGTTAATTTTGCAAACATGATCACAATTAATCTTGCATTAATGCATAAACTGATAATTCCCTTATATCAGTAAGATGAATGTATGCATGTTAACATACATACTGTACAATTAAATGTACGTGAAATAAATCGGACATGGATTATTTAAAATGCGAATAAGAAATAAAGAATTTGATTACGACTATTCAGTAATTGAAGTATTAAACTGAATACAGCTGTCAGAAAACAATGTATGCGTCGATTTAAAAATAAAATTTAGAGCATTCTGTATGCCTGGATCCGCAGTCGCAAATATCGCGAAGAAATGCCAGGGTCACGGGATAAACAGGCGTTCTTCTGTACGCATTTTTTCGTACGCGATAAAACACCCACACGAACAAACGGCGGAACGAACGCTGGGTGACTACGGCGATACGCACATTTCAAATGCAGAACGTCTACGCCGCCTGAAAATTATTTCATCATAAAAGGTAGCGGGAGAAAGGAAGATGTGACGAGACATTCAGTCTGGGTCTGAGCCGTCTGAAGGTGAACCAGAAAAGGTCAGCGCTAAAGGTTGCCAATACGAAAGGATAGGCAATGGACGCGCCTCATTTTTTCGATTGGTATGTCAATTAATTAATAGCGACTTAAAACCGTATCATTTTGCGAAATACAAAAAATTATTTCGAAATGCAAAAAATATTAAAATTACATTTTACTGATTTCATCAATGAAATAACACTTGAGATATCAACAGGTAAGGCATCGTTAGTTGATTATTAGTACTCTCGTTTTGCATCCTCGACCGCGGAATCTAATACTAATAGTAACAGCGTAGAGGTAGTTGTAATATGCGTGTTTATTATTAGTCCTAATGTGTGTTACTTATAGGACCTACAGGAGCATAGAACCAGTAGGAGACAGAGATGTCATCCATACCTCCCTAAATATTAAGCGCGTGTCCATTTTTAGGACGCTAAATTCGTATCAAATTTATAAATTCAACCGCACATTAAGAAATCTTTTTAACACCAAAAGTATTAGCAGTAGTGTTCCCGTAGCGTTAAGGAAAATGATTAAGGACAATCACATTTCAGCACGCAATTCTATTATACTGTCGACGACCCGATGACTGAGCCATTACGCTGCACTACAGGTAACGACAGGAAGATTCTACGAAACCGGACCGGTGAGTAATCCTCGGCCAAAGAACAATGACGAATCGGAATCAAGGTTACGAACCGAACAATGGGGACGAGGCTCGGACGAATGTCAGGAAAATCGGGGAGTCATCTCGAAAAGGAAAAGAAAAACTCCTCGAGGGGTTTGACACAATAAATATTTCAGCGGAGACATCTGTCTCGGACCGATAAAGTCGGTCTCGGTGATGATCGTTCAACTTAGATAACCCGCCGAGTGAAAGTAGGGCACCCGGCCGAGATTCAAGCCCGAGACACGGCCACGGGCCACTCTAAACAACGATACTTCTCCAATGGCAGCACAACATCGAACATTATTATTTCCTGCAGTCCTTCGACAACGAACACACTCCAGTTCACATCGAAGTAACACTACACTAACGTGAAAATGACTGGAGAAGGTCAGGATCGAGCGTCAAGCATTGACAATTGTGTGCCAACACTTTTACAGTGAGAGTGGACAATAAATAAATATATACATTGAAAAAAATCAAATATTGGAATTACGTATATAATCCGGTACAGTGCCACGTGATAAATCTCAGGTATATACATACACAGATATAATTAATACACAATATCATCTCTCGCGCATTATATACCGTAATATATAATATTTGATTTTATACGATCGTCAATGACTAACCATTTCAAATCATATTTATTCAGAATGATAGTGCCCCCCTCAACTGGGAAGGATTTCCGGTCTACATACCAATTATTATCATAGGACCGATGCCGAAGCCAGCAAACAGCATTAATTAACTATTTTATATATAATATCTTAACTAACACCTTCGGGAGCTGAAGTCTAACCCGCATACTAGCTGCATTACTGGAGTCATGCCCAATTTACTTCATGCTTCATTACTGGACTGCGTGCCTCAATCATAATACAACTGAGAACATTCGTATATTGGGGTCACAAATCTATCTATTTATCTAGTCGCAACAATAAATCTGCTCGACTCATTTGTTTGATCTGCAAGCGTTCGGTTTTGTGCAATGAAAATTAGTTTCAAAAGAGAGCGATTAAAATTTTTTTTGCAAAAGTTCAAGCGTTATATTTACTGAATACGTAACAATGTCGAATTCGACACGACAATAATGGTTCCTGAGAATATTTAAAAGAATACAGGAAGGTTTTAATTTAAAGTAAAAATGAAATAAAAGCATGAAATACGCAACTGCAACAAGTAACAGCCTATTCCTCCTGGGCTCTTCACAATAAGATGCGAAGTTCAGGTTTCCTGAATAATTGCGCAATTCTCCCGTTTCCCTCCTGTTATATACTATATCTCCCACAATCGGTTGTCGGATCTTTATCTCCTGAATGGACGACTCATTTCTCACATTGCGCATATTTCTTTAGGGACTTCCCATTTCGCAATTCGTAATGCGGTAAGCGCATCTCGGCTTTCAAAAGTTCAGTCCTTGAATGAAATGAAGAAAATAATAGTATCTGTTCTTTCCCCACAAGCGAATTAACCCCGCGCTCAGACACATCCTTTCGCCTCGGAAATAGTAATTCTTTTTACGCTGCGACAAGAATAATGAAAATAAACAATTTGTTTTTCCTCCATGCTTACGTCTGTACGCAAATATTGATATAATGAAACAAGAATAATAAAATATTTTAAACACCCGCACACAAAATTTGATGACCCGCCACGTAAATACACCACCGTTTTACTTTTCAATCAGGATATATGAACTCGATTTTGCTATAACCCGTAATGTAAGATAGAACGAATGAATCTGAATCCTCGCTAAAACAAGTCGAATGCTTCCAAAAATCCAGTTTCTTTGAAGTTCGGGCGAGTCAGACGAAGCCCCGAAGTCCCCACCCATATTCTTCACTGAGAAACACGACAGAACAATTGCGCAATTTTCAGCCGGGACAATTGCCGCCGGCGACAATTTATATCGCGCCTCGAACGAACACGGAGAACCAATTAACATGGACAAAGAGGCGCTTCTTCAGAAGGGGAAAGAATTGAGGAAGCATTGTTTCGGGCCAAACAACCAACTGGCTTCCCGTTTTGAACGGAAATGCGCGTTTTAAAGCCCCCATCCCGTTTTGAGCACGATATCGAATGGGGGAATGAGTGACCAACATCTAAAGGACATTAAAGGACATTCTTTAAAAGGAAAAAAAATGTATTCTCGATACGAACACGGTTAATTTATATCGGCTTTGGATTTGTCCCAGGGGCCTCACGGGCCTGTAGTACATTTAAATTCATGTATGATTATGTTCCAGGTGCGAATTTCGAAAGTATTTTTTGGTCATATATATCATTCCAGCACTGTTGGTCACCGACGATTAGATCAGAATTAATACCTTCAGACCAAAACGACCCGAGAAGGGGAAAATGTTTTTCTGTACGGATTATCCGTTGGGTAATATGGTGAATGATTATCAAAAGTGAACTGCACAATCGGCATGACGCCGATGCAACGGTGGGCGATGAACATTTTTCAACGTCCGCCCGGCTCATTTCTGCCATCGTCAAATCGGACCCAAATACAAATCTTTTGGATTTTTTTTATACATAAAGCGTACGGTTTGGAACGGATAACATCTCGTGTTTTACAGTCTATAATTCAGTCATATCTCGCTAGAGAACTGCGATATTATATGTCTTTTATTTTATTTTATTCCTGGCCGTCCGTCTGTACGTCTATGTGTACGATCGTGAAGTAGTTGTTAACGCGTCTACATCCAATTAACGTTTGTGTATCGTCTTCTCCTAAGTATGAGGGAGAATTCGACTCCGAAGTTAGTGCGGGTTTTTCAGCTCGACTGAGTAACCATCTTGCCAAATGCACATGAATATATCGTTATATTTTCTTCAACCGAAAGTTGTGACAATTAATTGGACCCGTCGACTCCAATTTTTCTTCCCCTCGGCCGCGGTACCTGGTGATTCATGATTGTATACTGCCCACATACCTCACGCTCCCGGCCAATCCATTCTGCGCTGCTCTCATCAAGTGCTAGATTTTTTTTAATTCTAGAGAGACGTATATAGGCGCGCGTTTTTTTAATTTAGTGATCCATAACGTAACCCAATTTTATCGCTGAATCATATACTTCAAAACTCGTTAAGGAATACTTGAGAGTTCTCCTTAATAGACTTGAGACAAACTATGGAACCATCAATTTCTTACAGCCGTTAAAAAAATGTTTAATTAATAAAAACCAACTTAAGATAGTCCTATAGCTAGAGAAGCTTAAATAGTATATCGATATGAACCCTTTTGTCCTGCGGACAACTGTCATGTATACTTTTCGATCTATTATAGCCTGAGAATATCGCCGATGAAACGAGTCAAATACATAACGAATGAATGTAGCATGAAAAATGATTGAATTGGAGTTAAGAAATTTAAGAAAGTAAGGACGTATAAATTCGCATGCCGCGGGAGCGAAATGATGCAGTGATTTTGCGGACGAAGAGAAAGTGGAAACGTAATTTTTTTTAAGCCGCGAAATCAGAAAAATATATTTTTTTTGATTGTTGAAAAACATTTCAAATTCTGAATTGTCTGAATTGGCCATTCGGACAAGTGGCTATGGGTGAAGGGGTTGCCCAACCTGGGGATAGGTGATTCATAATTTTTTTTTATAGTAGGTGGTGGCACACTCCAGACTATCGAACCGAAATCCCTCACCGGCCATACTTCCCAACAATCAACTGAATTTCCATTTTCCCCTCTGTAATTTCCCAACGCTAATTGAGCGATTAAGACGTCGTATTTCGGAATATAGACTTTGGTTTCGGTCTTACAAACGGGTATTCTACAAAAAGGCATATAATATTATTAAATACTGTACTTTTAGTTCTTTTAAGACTGTAATACTAGATCCGGCAGTTACACACGATTTACATTTAAGCTGGTCATGCAGTTCACTCCTGACCATCGGATACGAATCCGGGACCCGTCGGATTTCCCGACAGTCAGCTAAATTTCCCCCTTTTCTAAAAGGTGTTCAGTGTAGTTTCCTTACTGACTGTAGTACAATTAAAGTACTTCAATATAATATCTCGAAAATATATTATTGTATTTGTAAAGCTTTGAAATATATAATATCAGAACCCGACAATTACATGGAAATTTAAATTTATCCAACTCCAAAAAATGCGTCACCCGTCGTCACTGCCCGACAGCTAAACGAGTTTTCCTCACGGTCATCCCGCCGCTGTTTCCTACCCCCGACTTACGTCATACTCCGAACTGTAGATCACCGGTTCTATAGACAATAGATTGATTCACCGAAAACCGAATCCCGAGACAAGGCTATCTCCCTCCTTCGGCCTCCGCCCTCAACTCTCTTTCTGCCGGCGTTTTTGTTCCTGCATCGCCTTATATGGAGGTGAAAACACACGAGGCGGGAGGGAGACCAGATAAAAACCCGAACTCCCGCCATCTGACGGTGGCACGTTCAACTCGGTCCGGGGGGCGGGGGGGTGCGGCCCGAACACGAAAAATAGGGTTAAAAATAAATTCCCTTCCAAATATGCGGTTTCGTTCGAGCGGTTGGGTCCGTGCCGCGCCCGTGCTCGTTTCCCGGCGACAGGGCCCAACGCCGGCGTTGCTTCCACCTATTGACAACACAGTCAAGTCAAATACACTGACACTCCTGCTGTCAGACTGAAACCAGGCCCTGGCGGTCATATTGAATGAGGAGCATTGTTTAAAAATTAAATACACATTTTATTTTCTGCTGGGGCCTTCATTCACAACAGACTTTCCTATACAACTAGTTACTGGAGACAGGCACATAACACAGAATTATTTTATCTATTAAAGATCATTAAAAATAGAATTGCTTTTAAAACTACATTTGAATCTGACTATCATACAGTTCATATGTACCCCCTCCTTTGAAATTTGAAAATAGATAAGTCAATTCCAAATAAAAAAAAATAATGTGGGATATATAAATTACGATATGCCCCACATTTTCTCTCAACAATTTTATCACACCTCGGTAAAAAACATTAAACACCTCATCAGTATAATGTAATAACACAGCATATAAATTATGACACAAAAATTATCTTTTTTATCGCATGACTAACACTTGCACCTGACAGATAACAGCTACATACAATAAAATGAGTCATGTTATGTCTGTAACTCATCATATACTTCTACACACATCACATTCATATTCAAAACAAAATCCTAGTTGTTGACAAAATTATGAATGAAATGCGGTTTGAATAAAAGAGCATTGTAAAGAAACAAATCTTCGAGTTATAAATTTTGTGCAAAACTCTTAATTAATTGAATTTCAAAGTGGTAGCTTCACAAAACATGCTTATCAATCAGTTAAAATCAATGAAAATAAATGTACTGAAATTGTTTTTCGCATCGCAGTTCAGTTGGGATTTCATATTCTTTGAAGGGCTAAGCTTTTCACTGTACAAAGGGGAAGTAACAGACCAACATATTTTAAAAATCGTTAACGTGTTTATACCAACGATGTCAACATTCTAACCTGGAATACGAGTCCAACTGGGCTTATTTTTGGCTCCAGGTTGGATGTTGTATTCTTAAGGCATAGCTTACTCAATAAAATGGTGTAAATTAACATTACGAATGCAATGAACTAGACTTACCGAACTTTGAGGTGAATTACCAATGCTTGGAGATCTCTGGACGGTGACAAGGGCCATGCCCCTTGAGACGATCGGTGACCACAACTCTCTTCGCTCACGACAACCGCACCATTTTAGTTTCTACCCGACTTACTAAGCTCAACTTTTCATTATCACATACTTATTCAAATCACTCGGACAATTTTGATTCTCAAAACATAACCAATAGCCATATTTGATTCCACTGCCACAATGATCGGCCGTCGGAGTAGGCTCACTCCATTTTTGAATTTCATTCAAATGTTTTTTGTTAACAATGATTTTGCTTTACACTAGGAGCTATGAAAGAGCTGCAACTTAAAATCTGGGGGTAACAAGAGATAATTTAGAAAAAATTAAATTGAATAACCTAATCCACTTTCGGCGTAAAGGTCGCCGTAAATCTAAAGGCTTACAAAAGCCGCTAGATGGCAGGTAACGTTCCCCAACATAAGAAAATGAATGATTTTGTGCGTTATTTTTGCTACATTTCATCATAATAGATTATATTCGCCAATGGTCCAGAAATTCTCATAAAAATATTTAAATGTATTATATTCAACTCCCATATGTTTAGATTAAAACAGTAAAAATACCAATACAAAATTTAATACAATTTCACTCAAGTAATTAGACCACAAGCTATAAACAACACTAGTCTGCCCTCACAAATAGTTCTCTTGAAAAGCACTATATTTAGTAGATATCTATAGATATCTTAAGTTGTTTATTTAAATTAAATTCATTTAAAACAACAAATCAGTCAAAATAAATTACTCATCAATGAGATTTTTGTAACAACTCAATTTTTGTAACACCTCAATTTCTTTGGTCAATCAAATCTTTTGCTTTTAATAAATTTTATTGCAAAATTGAGATCTATATATTTTTATCAGGATCAACATATCATCATACTAAATACCTAACACATAATAAAAGTTACATGAAATTATCTTTTATAATTCAAATATTACTTATAATGAACCATAATTTTGTCATAAAAGAAAAGGAAAAGAAAAATGATTCAATAAAAATTGTTATATGCTGAAAAATGCTTTATTTAAATATTCTATATACATATAAAACAAAAGCATATATATGGCAAGAAATATAAATAATAATAATAAACAATCATATCATTGGACTGATTTCAGTCTTAATGTTTCAATTAATTATAAAATCAATACAAATTCAATTTTTTACAAGAACAAATTAAATGCATTGTTTGTGGAATAAAAATCTTTAAGTACTGAATGAGATACACCCAGTTCATAATGGCATAATCAAATGCTGAAATCAACAAAGATAATATTTAATTTATCTTATCACATATATACAACTTTCTACAATCAATTGCAGATATATCATTTAATAATACTGCAAGTGAATACACCTAAGTAGATCACAAAAACATTAACACTAAAATAACCAATGAAAATTGTTTATATTTAAGTACTTTAATGATTATACTACATGAACTACTATTTCTAATTCAATGTTTGACACAAATGTTGCACGGCCAAATGAGATTCTTCTCATTAAGTTAGTGCATATTATAAAAAAATATTACATCAACATACTTAGTTAAATAATGCCTTAAAATCAGTGCATACAATGAAAAAAATACATTGATGAATATTTCGCACAATGCATTCTTCTCATAAGTATAAAAGTTTCATATAAATATCGTTTTAATTTACTTTACCATCCTAGTCCAACAACTCATAGAAACACAGCCGCAACAAGCAAACACCATTTGCTTGTAAAAACATCCCAAATAAACAATTACTCGAGCAAGACAACCAAAATCTTGTATTCAATACAGTACCATTATTTTTTTTGCAAAAAGTGGAATTAGTTGAAAAAATATGTACTAATGTACAAAATTCCTGATGAAAATTGAGGACACATGTTTAAGCTCTAGTATTGTTTTCTCTCTCTTCGAAGCATAATTGCTGTGCAGTGAGCATTGGTCCTTCTGTTCATCTTGACATGGCTCTTTTTTTCTTTCTTGTGCTTTACACTAGTTCTGCAAAGAGGGATTTCCATAGACAGTGAAATAAATTCATCATTGCTTCACTAATCTAAGGAATTCACCTTTCTCTTCACAGCACAGTTCTCTTTGGAACCAGCTCTACCAAGGAGCTCAGCTTTCAACTGGTAATAGGAATTAAATCTCTCCTCTGCATACTCCTACAAATGGGCAAATATATTGCATAAAAAACAAAGTATTTTGTGTATTATAATATTTAATCTGAATTTTCATTATAAATTACACGTGAATCATATGATGTTTAATAAGTAAAGACTATAAACAATACATCTATAATATTACCACTGAAAACAAACTAGATATTTTTATTATTTTGTTTTTACTGTAGTTTTGTGTAGTCCCCCCAATTAAATTAACACAAGAATTATTAATTCAAAGAGAGTTCTGAAAGCATTGGGGATTTTGGGGCAGGGCATAGCTTAGTGATTAAATCATCAGTCTGCCAAACTGAAGATCTTCAAAATAAATTTCAGTAATGGCTTATATAATAAACCAGATACTTCCAAATACAGTTATTCAATTCAACTGTAATTATATGTAATGAAATAATTACAAGCTGCCAAATTATCAGAAACAGTTTTTCAATATCACAGAATTATAAAATAAACTAAAAAAATTATGTACATGATAACAATATTAAAATAAAGCATTTTCTGTATATAAATCATTTTACTTACAGAATAGCCAAAAGGTATCTGAGAAACCCTGGCATTAACAAGACTCCAGAGGCCCCAGAAGAAGTGGGATGCAAGTGTAAAATTCCTAATTTCATGCATAACGCTCTCTGGATTATTCACCTCTGGCTTTCCAGGGACACCACTTGTGCGCAGTGCACTTAAGTATCTCTCCACAAATGCGATCTGCAGGCCACAATCCAAAAAATTAGTTTCGAATAGAGAAGTTTTTAATATAGTGAAGAAAGATTTATTTGGAAAGGGATTTTTTTTTTTAATTCTGTTGTAGGAACTAAAAACCCTACAAACAGGAAACCAATATTTCTGTTTAATCTCAATCTACTTAAAGAGATTCAGATTATACAACTCCTCTATTTCAATGAACATATCATCAGAAAGAGGACATATTATTACCTTTCATCAAAAAAAATTTGAATATAATTTTGAAAATGTATATTTAATTGACTACTCAATAAAATAAATGGAAGATCAAAATTTTGTTTTAAGTGGGAAGAAAATTTTAAAATTCCATCTTTCTTTCTGCATAAAGAAAAACCAGATTCTTTTAATTATATTAGTCATTTAATCAACAGGAAAATTAATATCCTTCAAACCTCCAATATATAATTCAGTATGTTCTGACCCTGGTATAAAAACTTTCCCTACTTTTGCAATATACACCAAAAGGTATATAAATGTTTTATATTTTTTTTCTTCCTGAAACTGCCCATCTTTAATCATTTAATGAAAATGTCAAGTGCATACACACCTCACTCAAAATACCAAAAATATTACTTATGAAAAACCTTAATCGCGTATGATATACATAAGTATACAAATGTACTTAAGGTTACATTCCCAATAACAGAAACTCATGATGAAAAATCACCATACGTATAAACTAAACAAAATTTAATTTCTTTTTAAATTTTTCATATGAAATATTCATTTCTTTAATATTTTAACTATAACTACAATAGTGTTATCCTCTTATAGTTATTAAAGATGTCATAAAGGTCATAATGACTCATCATAAAAGAATAATAATAAAAGTTCTTTGCAGGAATGAGAAGGCATGAAGATTAAAGAGGGCAGAATATTTTTTTTATAGAGCACAGTAACAGAACATAGCTTACATATATGGGTGCAAAGAATGAAATAGTGGGAGAAGGTTAGAAATAGTGACGAATGAAGGACATTACATTTTACCCGTTGTATTTGTACTGATCGATAGCCAATTAAGAGTTACCGTTGACTCAACGTCTTATCACTAGTGTTGGGTAGTTGTGTGGGTAGTTGGGCCACAGGGGTGTGTGGCTCTTGGCAGGCGACCTTGAGAGAAAGCACCCCTCCTCTCTCCCCACCTCGACAGACACCGACAAAAAGAAAACACAAACGCACACAAACGCAAACACAATATCGTGACGCTCCTCGCGACCTTCCGTTAAAAAGGAACCATTACATGGTTACAGTGAACTGTTGTAATTTTTATTGACCAATATAATAACGGTATGACAATGCTCTTGGGTTTCTAAGTTCTCATCAAAAATGCCATATTTAAAAAACTAAACTGACTATGAAGATATATTCCATCATTTAAGAAAGTTTTATTTTGTTTAAAAAGTATAAAGAAAAAAATTTGACCTGTTAATAAGTCATTTACTTACTCCCAATTTCATTATTTGTTGATCATAACATGCCAACAAAAAAATCATAAACTCATTATCATAACAAAAATCACTATCACAAAGTCATTATCATATAATTATTTGATACATTTGCCCAAGTTTCTCTTTACAATAACATACATATCAAGAACTGTGCAAACTAAACAAAATGCACTTCAAAATTGTTCAACTTTATCTTTTTTTTCATTCCTTGAATAGCAAAAGTAATATACCTGACATAATATTCTATAACCTATCGAAATTAATGTTTATTTAATTGTAGCAATGGAAATTTCCTAAATCTCAATTGAACCCACATAATGAATTAATGAGATAAGGTAATAAGGAGAAACCTGGTAATCTATTTACAAAATAACAAAGTTCAAGTGTTAATAATACTTATTGCCATAAAAATAATCAATGTACAGTGCTACGTCATTAATTATCAAGAAATGTATTAATCAATAACTGATAAAAGTGTCTGGGGTTGAACGAAATAACGGATCATCTCATTCTTATCAAATTAATTGGAGCTAATGGAATATATCTTCATAATAAACAATTTTCTTAATGAGGAATATTTAAACAACTGGGATCATTTAATTTAAGACAAAACAAAATATTAAAATGATTTTAAAAAGTGGGAAACGTTTGAAAAATTTGGAGGACCAAATTTAGAACTGAATTCATTCCACACAATACAATTACACAATTCAAAATGTGAAGCTTTATTTTGTTAAATATTTAGATTCAAATTGTATTAAATTTAAAAAATACACACAATTTCTGTATTATTCAAACAAATCCCACTTTTGGCTGTATTAAATAATAAAAAAAAATTTACATAAAAATAAATTTGAAAAAAAATGTGATCACTTAGATTTCAGTTAATTATCGAATTAAATGAAAGAAAAGATTTAGCGGTGCTTGGTGAAATGATATTCTTCACTTACCAATAGATTTATAGCCTGTGAAACAGGCAATTATTATAAATTCTATTCAAAATAAAGGGAAGGGTAGAGAAATGATATAATATGAACCCTAATGATTAGTAGTTAAATTTGATCATTAGAAACAAACAAATTCCTATTCCCGTATCTCCTGTATTTGATACAGAAGTTTTCTGTATCAAAATTATATCCTCAGTTTAATAATAACCAGGATGACAGTTAAACTGCTTTTTAAAGCAGTACAAATCACTTCATATGAAATTGGATTTTGAACTTAGGAAAAAACCAATTGACAAACACTGAAATTTGTTTGTTTCAGGTAGGTGAAAAATCATTAAAAAACTGGAGGATTTTATGTAAGTATATTACGATAAGTGCAGATACCACGACTAGCCTAGAGTATGGAACCGAAATAATAAAGTAGAACACGTTGCAGCTGACAACCTGGAATTTAACAAAAAACATTGGGCATTTGGAAATAAATTTTTACAACAATCCAAATGAGATATAGTGCACTAAAATTTTCAGTTACTTGTAAAATTTAATATAAGCAACACAAACAAATTTATTAAAATAACTTCTGCCATATCCATTTTAATATTTGCATCAAATAAAAACAAAAATACAGTAATTAGTGCACTTTACATTTTAGATTGCATATATCAGACATAAAAAAACAAAAGTATAACATCACTGTCTCAAAATGTAAATTGTGGCAATTTTAAATGAACTAATTGAAAGAAATATGAACTGCCTAAACAAAATAATTGTCAGAAATATCTTACCTGCTGTCCTAAAAGATAAACATGAATAAATCCTACTTTATACAACAATTTGAAGATCATATTTTGAATATTATGAAAAATGCCACACTTTAATCAAATGATTTGAAATGTCTTAACTTTTTTTTAATTCGATTTTTTTAGTATTTAAAAAAATAACCCAAATTCTAATAAAAATATATTCAATCAAACCAGTATTACGGGTATGTGGAACTGATAACTCACCATTTGTGATTGGGAAGCATAGTTCTCCCTGAAGACGCTGAAGTTAGGATACTCAGGGTTAGTGTAATCATAAACCCATTCAATGAAATGATTGGCCAAGTCAAATCCACGATAATTGTAAGAGCAATATTCAAAATCAATGATGACCATCGAAGGCTCAGCAGTATCTTCACGCAGGAGAATATTCCCTTCTTGGAGGTCATTGTGGCAGAATACAACAGGAGAATGAACTTTCATAAGATGGTTCCTAAATAACAAAATGTATTTTTTTGTTTGCTTTTTTAAATATAATTTAAAATATTTTTAAATGCAAAAATAAACTCCCAAGTATAAAACCATATAGTTTTCATAGTCAGAGCTAAATCCTTTCATAGATTTTCAACATTCTTCTAACATTTTTTATTTGTCTTTGTAAGTAGTTTCATTCAAAAACTACTTTCCAAATATCTATATATATATATATATATATATATATATATATATATATATATATATATATATATATAATAAAAAATAAAAAAACCTGAAAAAGCTTTACCTCAACCAAGCTAGTTCAGATCTCAAATGCTTTGAAACAATTTTCTTCGCTACTGGATGTAAATCACTACAATCTTTTGAATTCATCTCTTCAATATTCTGAAGCCATCTGAAAAAAATGAACATGTAGGAATGGTCTATAAATCGAATAATTAAATAATTTCAATTCTATATTCCCAGCGCACCTGTCAATAGTGTTCCAAAGCCAATGAGGTTCCTTACTGATTGGTACATTCATAGTATGAATAGCTGCCATCTTTTCTGCTACAAGCATATTCATTTTGGGATCAGACATTTCATGCAACTTCAAAGGTCTAGCCTGAAATTTAACAGATGTACCCAATAAGAACAGTTTATTTTAATCTTCAAACAATAGGGTATAACATATTTTAAAATAGTAAATTCATAACAGTCACTTTTTAAAATTCACTATTAATAACCCTTTCCATTCAATTTCCTGATATTTTAATTTCACTTCCTCTCATTTCAGAGAATGAACATGAAATAATCATTCCTATCAATCATAAGAAAAATGTTACATAATTGGAACATACAGGAATATATTCTTCAATTCTGCCTCCTGGGAAAATTCCATGAAGCCTTGGCCCCAACCTCCTCTCTGAGAGGAGGGTAAATATTACAGACTCCGTAATCAGAGACTCTAAAGCTCCTTCTCCATGTGTCTGACCATATAGCCGTAAAAGAACCTGTTTTGGTTTTGCTGTTCCTTTCTCAAGGCATACCTGGTACAACCAGTTGCTCAGCCCACCACTGTAAAAACATAATATTAATGTGTGTACCTTAAAATTTGTATTAGAAATTTTCCATTTAAAAAGAGTCCAATAAACATAGAGAGATGTTAACATTAAATACAATCACACAATATATTAATAATGTAAATAAGTTTTTCATTAATTTAACATATTAAATTCATCATTGTTGATTGTGCATCATACGTTTTGAAGCCAAAAAGTTTACTGATTATAAAATTGCATAAATTTGACTAGCATGTTAAAAAAGTGTATAAAGGTTGATACTAAATTCCATTACTTACAAATTATGCATTTATCTGGTTTATGATTCAAGATAAAAACTGATGTAATATTTAAATGAAAAGAAACAAATATCTAAGTATTTAGTAATACATATCTAACTTGTAACAAGTGAATATATATATAAACAGTAACAAATGAACACATTATGCAATCATATGAAATGCATATATAACTATCAGTATGTAGTTTACAACTAAACCTGAAAAAATATTAATAATTACAAAATTATTTTTAAAATTGAAGTTTTAAAAGAGCTATAACATAGTATAAACATGAGGCCTATTTAAGACCATTACATAACTGAAACTAACTTATTAGGTGGGCAATGTTATTTGAGACAATTAGTGTTGAGCCATTCTAATTGTTCAGAAAAATGGAACACAAAATAATTCACATTCTGAGTAGAAAATAATAAATTGATAAACCCAATGGTTTGGAACATATTTTTATTTAAAAAAATAAATATAAAAAAGAAAACGAAAAATACTGATAAGGAACCTCTATTATTAGAACTGTCTGCCACAGTTCTGCAGACAGAGATAAAAAAATGCAGTCAATATAAACATGTACTTGAATAAAACAAACATTCATTCACCCACAGTGTTTTAAAAGTTAGACTACATATAATATGCCTGTACCCCTTTGGCTTCTCTGATATTTGATTAACATTTAGGCCATATATGCATCCTGAACAAGAGAACATTAAGATAACTTATCTAAAACGTACTGTGCGAAATGATAATAATATCAATGATTAATGCCCTGATTTTATTGTGATATACCCATAAAAAAAAAAAATCAATTTAATATAGCATTAATAGAACTCGCTTAATTAATATGTGGAATAAAATCTATAGAGAAATTTCTCTTTTTATGAGTGTATATTTATTATGAATACGAATAAATAAAATATAAAATAAATAACAGATATGAAAGATAAATAAAATAAAATAAAGTCTCAATAATTTACCTTTCTATTATTATTTGTATTATCAATATTTTAAAATGAAAATATAGAAATAGCATACCTCACTCTTTTAACAGTAACGTCATTTGCTGTTATTTTTTTCCAAGCGCCATTCAAATAACCTCGGCATATTCTTACAGCAGTTTCAACCATCTCCGCACTATCTCCCAACATCTATTTGAAAAAAACATAAATCTCCTTAAAAATGTAATAAAAAATTAAATGAATTCATTTTATAAACAATTCTTTAAAATAAATATGAACTTCTTATTCAATCTTATCAAATTCATTGAAAAAAAAAACAAATTATTCAAATAATGTAATAAAGTATCAAAGCAATAATAATGTTATTTTTTAAAAATGTATTAATTATACAAATAAGTATTCCACACAAATACACAAAGTTCTATAAGTAACTAATTAAAAAATATAATACATTTAATTTATATTTGCATGCATATTTGCCTTAAGAAAAAATAATCTAGGCTACAAATAACTAATAACTTTTAAAATATTTTAAAAGGCATTATTCATAAACAAATATAGCCATTTCAGGTATCATAATTATAGACTGTGTATAATCAACTGCTTATGTGTACACAGCCCATCTGTGCATATATGGTTTGGGTGTCATATTAAGACAGAAAGAAGGAATAGTAAAAAACAAAAATGGCGGTCTGGATATATATATATATATATATATATATATATATATATATATATATATATATATATACCTTATTGTAAACTGTAAAAATACGGTAAACTGCAAAGTATATAAACTTAATGAGGATAACTACAAAAAAAATATGATGACGTAACTTATTGAAATATGGAAAAAAACTTGGGGGTGCTAGGGAAAAAAATGTAATTGATACTTAAAACTGCCACTTTCCCCTAAATAGTCTCTTACATTAAAATAACTATAACTAAATAAAATAGAAAGTGTGTAAATAAAGTTATGACGCAGATAATGGCAACACTCAAGTTTCGTTCCGCATAATTCTGAGGGACGTTTCTGCGCATCGGGAAAGGTTGGAAAAAAAATAACATGCAAGAAATACCTTTTCGCGAAGACCCATTTTTCGAAGCAGTAGCTTTTGAAGTTTACTATAAATGTTGTTTTGACTTATTAGTTGGTAAGAAATAAAGGTTTTAATAAGAGAATTCAGTTTGCTACGTGGTAATTCACAGAACCAATAGTGATCTGGGAGTTGCCTCACAAGTAAATTTATGGAAATGTTACGCTCTGACGTCAGCGAGTGATATCTGATTCAACGTCTACCAACTCAAGCAACACAGTGTTATATTGTATCCTGTTTCTCTAATTTTATTCAAATAATATAATTAAATTTGTAGCGAATTATTCTTTAAAAAAGTATAATATTTTTTATAACAACGAATAAATTATGATTAATAAATCTATATGTCTACAATTAATAATCAATATGCCGATTGTGTGGTAATGCAACTAGTGTTGAAATTCTTAAGAAATTTAGGCGAATATGTAAAAAAGAAAACGAAAAATAAATATTTAATTATTACTGTCTTCATTAATGAAAATTATAATTCCATTGTTCTAATCTAGATTGATAATCTAATAAATTGGTCATATACACCTTAAAAATTAATAGATTCAATATAAAGAGTCGCTTATGTGACATGCTATTGAACCTGAAATAGCTAATAAAAATGTTGGTTTTAAGAATAAAATAACTTTCATGAATGCAAAATACACATAGCTATTAAAATGTTTTAATGGGTTCAGAAATTATAACAACAGCCAGCAACCTATTATATAATTACATAAAAACGGACGAAAGTATTTAAAATAAAAAATTTGAAGCACTATTAATAATCCAGAACTCAGGTATCATAGTAGTAGTTAACAACAAAATCGACTATTTAGCTCGTTCTAATAATCGACTGATTCTCATAACAGAAAGCATGAACATGACGTGAAGTTTACGGTGATAGTCAGGTTATAGTGTTTCATGTATAGTTTTCAAGAATGTCAAAAATATTTACCCCTACAAACCAGATCAGGTTGACAAATGTTGCGGTTGTCCGACTAAAAAAAGCTGGAAAGCGTTTTGAGATTGCCTGTTATAAGAATAAAGTTGTTTCTTGGAGGAATAATGTGTATGTATTGCATTGCACAATAATGAGAAAGTACCTTAAATTAACTACTAATGATTATAGTATTAGTATTTAATAGTAGTATTATTTATATTTATTTTGGTAGTATTTATTCCTTATAGGTGGTATGGTCATTTACTAGTGGTATGGCTTAAATAAAATTATCATATACCTTATTTTATACATAACTACATAGCTCCGCTATGTAAGGTGAATGAATAATGCACATTTATAAGTAAAATGAATATGTGAATATAGGTAGAATGTACACATTTTATCGTATAGATAAATTGGAATGTCATAATTTTATTCTTGTCCAATATTATGTACAATATTATCTAATTATATACAAGTTAAATGATGATGTTGTTTTGCAGTGAAAAAGATATTGATGAAGTTTTACAGACACACACAGTTTTCTTGAATGTCTCCAAAGGTCAGGTGGCTAAAAAAGAGGATTTGGTGAAAGCTTTTGGTAAAGATGATATGACAGAAATATGCAAAGAAATCCTGAAGAAGGGTGAACTTCAAGTATCTGACAAAGAGAGGCAAAACCAGTTGGATTCATTATTCAAAGATATTGCAACTACTGTGGCAGGTATGAAAGAATTTCAATGCACAAATCATAATTCCTTTGAATAAGTACTGACCTATTTGAAAAGTATTGCTTGGTTAAGCTAAAACCACTCATTGTTATTTATATATACACAGCAATAAGTTCACATATTTTATGTCATTAAAATTTGATATGATATTTAATTTAATTTTATGAATAAAATTTTTTATTTATGAAATAAATTTGTATTGTGGTAATTCATTATTATCAAAATATTTTTAAAAAACCGTAAAGAAAACATTAACCTTGCCCACTATATTATAACTTGTTTCTTTAAAAGGGGAATCATAAAGAAATTATCTTGTCTCAATTGTCCTTCTGATCGAATTGTCAAGCAGTTAATAATAGAATTAGGACAGGGTTTATCATTCATTGTGACCTTTGGTTTTGTTGTTTTATTAAGATTTGGAGTACAGATCTGGTTGAATTTGTTAACTTTGTCATGTTGCCTCCTCAGAAAGGAAAATTAGTTATGAAAAATTATGAATGTTCTCCTTCATTTTTTGAAAGTGACATTATAATTCATATTCGTCAATATGATTAGAAGAACTTCAGCAATGACCAAACAAAAAAGTTGAGTTTTGTACTCAAAGCAAAGATATAAATATCCAATAAAAAGCATTCTGTTTACTATGTTAATGGAATAAGTTCATATAGTGATACGTTGTCATGCAAAAGTATATAAAATTATTCTGGAAAAAATAATTTATTTTTCACATTTCAAACACATCATTTGCAAACATGTTTTATTTTAGACAAGTGTGTTAACCCTGCAACAAAACGACCCTACTCAGTTTCAATGATTGAAAAGGCGATGAAGGATATTCATTTTTCTATTAAGCCAAACCGAAATGCTAAGCAGCAAGTAAGTAACATTGTTATCAAGTTCAAACATGATTTTAGAAAATTTACAGAAAATTATAAATAACACACAACATAATAAAATACATAATAAAATAATAGATAATTGCATTGAAATTTTCTACTCAATTAAAGCTCACATATTTAAAATTTCTTATTTCTAAAATTAAAAACCATATTTTTTAGGCACTTGATGTTATACCTGAATTGAAAGCAATAATGCCTTTGGAGCGTGCACAAATGCTAGTGCGGGTTGTTTTTTCTGGAAAAGAGTCTAGGAAAATACGAGAAAAACTTTCAAAACTTACAACCAGTATTGAGTCTGAAAACTGGGACAATGGAGAATTAAATATGGTAAATATTATAGTTTACAAAATTATTCTTATGTAATGTAATCAAATGATTGAAGAAATTGCATTCTGAGCATTCAACCATTTCTTCATTGTTAGTATGTTATTATTAGTATTATATTTTATGTTAATAAGAAATTTAATTTTTTAAAAATTAAAACTGCAGGTTTGCCTCATAGACCCTGGTCACTATAGAGAAGTTGATGAGCTGGTTCATTCATCGAAAGGAAGTAATGGGTTATTGGAATTGTTGAACTTGAAAGAAGTGACAGAAGGAGAAGAAGTGTTGGAATAATTTATATTGTTAATTTAATAAATAACTGTTTAAAAAAATAAAATTCTTACAATATAAATAATCATATTCATGTTTTAAGATTCAGTAATCCCGAAATATTATTTATATAACAAAGGGTTACAAGTAAAAGAATATTTCTATAAATGCAGGATTAGTGTAATTACATTAACTTAAGAGATTACAACTTAAATTTGTTTAAATTTATGATCACAAATGATGTCTAACTGACATATAATATGATACAAAGATTATGTCAGATGTTTATCTATGCTAAGTTCATAATGGTTCTACTTATTACTGAAATACTACATGTGTTTGGCACTTTTTGAGCTATGAGTTCCTGATGGTGAATAAACAGATTCTGTTCTTTTGTCGGTCTTTGCTGCAAATCGGGATACCGTTAACAGAAAATCACCCAGCCTGGAAAAAGAAAATAATAGTTCTTAAGGACTTGACAGAGGAATCTCTTCCCTTAGATTTATGGTGAAATGAACTATTGAACAATTATGATAAGGGTTTCTTTCATTCTCCTCTGAATACTTTAGGAGACAAAGTGCAATCAGTTCCACATGCTGAAAAATGGAATTGGGATCTCAGGCCCATTTGGCTAAGTTTCGTGGTGAGGGTTGTGCTGCAGTAATAATATAAAATTTTAATATAATATAATAATTAATAAATTAATTTAATTTATTAAATAATAAATAATAATAAAGGAAAATAATATAATAATAATATATTATATGACACAATAATAATAATAATTAATAATAATATAATTATGAAGGAAATGGCAATAGCAACAAAATAATATTGGTAAGGTGAAGCAATAGATCTACATAAAGAAAAAATTTAAAAAAATAAAAGGAGGGAATGACCTCTACTATGGTGTGTTATTAATAGTTTCAAAAGATGAAGAACTACTGGAATGTTTAAAACCTTCCAAAATGAAAGCAAAAATGTTGTCCTATGAGCTAGTTGCCCCAAAACCAAAATAATAACGGATAATACAAACCACATAATCATTTGAAATTGGATAATGTGTACACACAAATACAGTACCTATTATAGTAGACTAAAATCTCTTTATCAACTATTCCTTGTTTGACTAAAGGCAAAATTGATCTCTCAGCACGTTGACATACATTTCTTGCCACATGAAGGGAAGCTGCAGCTTTTCCACCTCCCTGAAATACAATATATATTTTTTTAAATTGCTATGTCCTTTAGGATTCAACTTTAGGGATTTAAAAAGAAAATTTTACAGGCAAGATGTATTTTTCCCTAGGAGTCAAATTTGTGCCATATTCCTGAATCCATTCTTCAATTTCTTTGGTATTCTTTTCAGAGAATCTATTATCATCTTCATTTTGAGAGTGGGTGACTGATATGGCTATATCAACTAGGAGAGTTTGAATCCTTGTAAGTTTGTCAGTGTAAGGATGATTGTTGTCAATAGCGAATTCTCTGGCAAATCTAAAACATAAAACAAAAATTAAATGTTGGAATTGTATACAATTATATATTCATCCTATGTTCCAATCTGAAACTTCAAAAGAGAAAAACTTACTCACTTAGAAACTTCCAAAATTAACCAATAGCATTAAATTTAAGTAATTAATGCTATTACCCGATATATGATGACAATTCCCTGGCTGCCCCAACAGCATTAAAAATTTGGTCATCTTTGGATATAAATATTCCATCTACATTTGTGAACCCAGTGTCACCTTCAGTTGTAAATCCAGGATTGTTATGCGAACTAACAGAACTAGAAGCAAATACATAGAGCAATAAAAATCCATAACACTAACCTATAGAAAAAACGGAAATTAATAACTGGGAACATACCAATATCTGTTTATAATTTGAGGAAATAAATATTTAGAACGATTGTACGCCTTAATAAATGTAGACATAGCGACAAAGTTTAAAGGCTGGTGCAGAAAGTCAAGCGAAAACCGAATTCATTTCAGTTCTCGAGATTACAAGCGCACGAAAACAGAGCAGATTAGTAACCTCCCGTCGATTGCCTCTAACTGTGACTTTTCCTCAGGAATGAAAAGAAGGGTTGTAGTTACGGGTCTAGGATTAGTGTCATCTTTAGGAAATTCTGTTAAATCGGCATGGAGAATTCTTACATCCGGAGGCAACGGCCTCAGAAAGCTAGAAGGAGAAGAATACGAAAAACTACCGTGCAAAGTAGCGGCCCCCGTAATTCGTGGTAGCGGTCAGGATCAGCTAAATATATTAAATTATATAACTAAAAGCGACGAAAGAACTATGTCCCCCGCAACTATTTATGGTCTCGTAAGTGGTATTGAAGCTTTAAAAGATGCTGACTGGACTCCAAGTGACTCTCTTTCTAAGCAGAGAACCGGTGTGTGCGTAGGAATGGGTATGGTCGATTTAGTTGATATCTGTGACACGGGGGAAGCTTTAAAAAAGAGTTACAAGAAAGTCAGTCCATTTTTTGTCCCCAGGATATTACCTAATATGGCAGCAGGCCAGATAAGTATGAAATTTGGATTTCAGGGCCCTAATCATACTGTTTCCACTGCTTGTGCCACAGGTTCTCATGCTATTGGAGATGGTTTCAGATTTGTACAGGAAGGCCATGCGGATGTCATGGTTTGTGGTGGTGCCGAAGCCTGCATAAGCCCTCTCGCGATCGCAGGATTTTGTAGGCTAAGGGCCCTCAGTACATCTTTTAATGATCAACCGGAAAAAGCATCACGTCCATTTGATACAGACAGAGATGGATTTATCATGGGTGAGGGTGCGGCAGTTTTAATTTTAGAAGAATTGAATCACGCAAAAAAAAGAGGAGTGACTATTTATGCTGAAATTCTTGGGTACGGTTTGTCCGGTGATGCTTCTCATATAACAGCACCACATGAAGATGGAATAGGTGCATATTTAGCAATGAGTAGAGCAATTAATGATGCAAAATTGGAACCAAAAAATATAACTTATATAAATGCTCATGCGACATCTACACCCATGGGGGATGCGATTGAACTTAAGGCAATTAAATCATTATTTAAAAACCACAGTGACAAATTAGCAGTCTCATCAACGAAAGGTGCCCATGGTCACTTGTTGGGAGCTGCAGGTAATTTAGAAAGTTTGTTTACCGTTTTAGCCTGTCATCATGGGATCCTACCACCAACTGTTAACTTGGAAAATCCTTGTGATGAAGTGGGAAAGATCAATTGTGTCCCCAAATATAAGCAAGAGTGGAAAGCCAATCACAAAGTAGCTTTGAAAAATTCTTTTGGATTTGGTGGCACAAATGCCTGTTTATGCATTGCAGAATATAAAGAATAAATGAAAATTGTAATATATATCAGAGTGAAGCAATTTTGTTTATACCTAAAATTAATAAAAACTCATTGCTAGACAAGGTATTAAATATGTTTGTTGATTTGTATAATTATTTTCATAAGTGAAAGAAATTAAGAATACACAGATTTACAAGAAACAATAACTATTTATTCATAATATACATTTCAATAAACTATAAACAACATTTTTGCTTGGTAAATTACACATTATTACTACATATGTAGTAATTATACCTAAATGAACACTAACTATGAATCGTGGAGTAACTATAATACCCTCCTAATATAATTAAAATGATATAAATACATTAATATTATACACTTTTTGGCTCACAGTATAATTCTGACTATGTTTTTTAAACAAGAGGGAGCACAAGGGAGTAATTTGTATTATATTTTGCCTACGTACATTTTACACAACATTCAAAGTTGAAATTAAAAATTGCCCATCGAATTTATTAGCAACACTTTTGACTGTAATACTGTTCTGTTATAACAGAATGATAACATGTCTTGAATGTAGCAGCAAGAATAATCCCCTCTCAACAGTATCCAACTTAACTGACAATAAATAAGAATAAGGGAACATTGCACTCGATGGAATGCGTATTACGAGATGTTCTTAAATATAACTCACTTAAATAATAATAACTTAATATCAATATTCACGTATGGTATACCACAGAAATATAATAATAATAACTGATAATATGAAAAAAGGCACTTAATCAGGACATGTCTTTAATAATGCAGCAATGTCTTCCTTGAATTCATTATTACATCACTTGTGTCCAATTAAAATTATAAGGCTTTAAAAACTTAGATAACTATTTCAAACTCAATTCATCTGATATTTAATTAAATATAAAACAATATTTAAACATGAAAAAGAAAGTAAGCTAGGCAAAGAATCAGTCAGGCTTTCAGTACAATGAAAGTAGAAATAATATTTTCCATTATGTATATGATAAAGCAGTTATAAAAGTAAATAATTATTTAACTGGAAAAATGTTCACTGGAGAAAACTATATTTTCAGTCCTGGAAACAGTTTGATATAGAACTTAATGCTCTGACCTGCTTTAATTTTTACAGATATAACTGAAAGTCAATTAAGATAAAACACCACTGCTTCAAGAATTTGGTTGCAAATCGGGAGAATTAAAAAATGGTCAAACTTATCAACTAATTTGTTGCACGGGTGTGAATACAAAGAACAACCTAAAACAACAATATGTATTTAATGTAAAACAATGCAATGAGGAATGTCAGCAGATTTTTGTGCAATACATTAAGTAGTTATCATATTTTGGATGATTTATATACTTAGAATTGTATATAATGTCAGAAGTGCCACTTATTTCCCAGTTATAATTGCAGGTAAAAAATTTATTAAACACCATGAAGAACATTCATTTCACTTTTTGGCACTACTTTAAATACTAATAATTCAATTAAAAATGGAGTATATTATATAAAAAAATATCACTGACACTCCATTTTTTCAAAAGTACACACATAATTTGAAAGTAATTTTACTAGCCAAAAATTAAAGGAATCATTAGTGTACCATGTTCTGAATGTACTGTCAACCAATTTAGGAATTTGCTGTATTTGCCCTACATAACTGTGCAAATCTCATCCTTAATGTCTGGCGAAGTTCTTCTCTTTTCTTGGTTATATCAACTTTTGACTGGAATTCTCTTACATCTTCAGCAGGTATAAATCCTTCTTCATCTGATGATGACCCTTCCTATAACGGTATACATCAATTAAGAAAAAATCTATGAGAAAATATTTATAAGTAAAAAAATATATTACTAACATAACTGAATTGAATTTTTGAAAATTTATAAAACACAGAATTTATCGTAAAAATAAAGGCAAAAATATTTGAACTTTCAAAAGTTATAATTTTTTATACATAAATTAAGGTAATAATATATTAAGTTTGTGTAGTGATATCTATACCTACCATCTCCTTTGGCCATATTAGTCACATAAAATGTACAAGTATTATGAAGTTGGAACGGTAAACCCAACTGTCTTTTTGAGACCAATTAGTCAAATGACAAGTTCCTCTGTCACTTATTCCTGTGTGTACCACAGTTATCCCTACTTTGACAAATTTAGGTGCCAATGAAAAACAGTTGGGTTTACCACTGATAATTAACAATATATGTTCTATGAGAAAAAACTAGATATACTGACTGGTAAGACCAAAGAAGGTAATATAGCTAGATCTGTATAACTGCTGCTCAAATTAATAGTGAGTTTGGAAGCTGATTAACAGTTTCATACTTACAATTATGAACATTGTTCATGCACAAGAAAGCACAAATTTGATGAACAAAAACTTACTTCCAACATTTGCTGAAGGGAAAGAACAACTCTTCCATTCTGTTGACATTTTTGTAAACTACATGAGAAAGCTTCTGGTTTTTCATTTTCCTTAGACAATTCCCGACTGCAAACACCTGAATTGTGATGTTTGAATTCTATTAATCAATATTGCAATTTCAATTATAAAAATAATTTCAAGCCTGCCCATACAACAAAGATTCTACACAATTTTTAAAACTCACAATCTCTCATACCTTCGTCATTGCATAAATCTTCACAGCATGCAACTTCAGAACCGTCAGGTGAACTTGGTGAGGAACTAGCATTGTTATTTCCACTGGAATAGCCACAATCTTGTGAATGTTCATAAGACCAGCGAGAACCTTCCGGCATTGAAGCCTATGACAAGTGATAGTAAAAAATAAATACAATATAAAAAAATATCTACTAAAATATTTTCCATTTGTTTCTGGTTTTAATTTTTGTTAATATGAGAAACCCCTCCAAGTTTTGAGATTTTATGATTTTCAATGCAATAAATGTAGCTAATTGAAAATGCAAAGCTAAAATAAAAATTAAGTAATGTGAGCCACTGAACAAAAACAGTTTGGTGATGCGTTATTACACTTATCTAAGGCACAATTGATTCAGTTCCAGCTTGAGATCTGGTTAGGTTCAAGAACAAAGATACGCACACATATGTGAAATGTACAGATTTTCAAAATATGCTTTCATACTTTATGTATATACACAAACAAGAATGGTCTAACATTCAAATTTGAACAGAATAACATTATAATATTTAATTGTAAATATATAACATGATCACCTGCACAGTGGAACATGATTGACAAGATGAAGATAGTAGAGAGCTCTGATTTTCAGTCAAGGCATTAACGTTCTCCTTTTCAGTTGGTGGTCCACTTTCTCTACATTCTACAGCAGTCTTCTGGCCAGTTTCAAAATCTCCACATGAACAACTTTTAGTCATACCCAATCCATCCATCTGAAGCCAAGAATAAAATCAGTTCCATTAAAAGGCACACTTATTACCTTAAAAAACTTTATAATCAGGGTAGGTTGTATTTCTAGGCCTTGTATAGTTTTTTTTATAGAAAAATGATAAAGTAGCTTATCGTGTGCTTAATTATATGATGTATAATTAAAATATAAATCGTGAATGTTAATGTTCATTCATATGTACAAATATTTTACTGCAAAAAAAGTTCTATATATTGATAGAATTCCCTAATCCCATTATGGGTTAAAATAATTCATGAAAACTGTTACCTGAATAGTATCTATGTGCTGTGGTGTCAAAGAATGTGTTAAACATATACTATTTTGGTGCTGACAAGAGGATTCTACATTATCTGCCAACTGAAATGAAAATATTGCTGTTATAATAAACTGTACTAGACAAGATACATAATCAGAGACATAAATCATAAACAGAGACAACACAAAAAAATAATTATACCTCTGTTTCATTGTTTTTTGAATCTAAACCGGCCTTCCTTTCTTTTCTTTTCTTTCTTTTCAATTTTTTCTGTTCTTTCCTTTGTTGTTTAACTAATTCTTCTTTTGCCAATTCCTTAAATAATAAATCTAGTTTTGTGGCTCCCCTTTTCAAATCTACTGCAGTCTGTTGAAAGAAAATTACCACAGGCAATTAGAAGAGAGTATTTTTTGCATTCCAAATGGCTCAAAAAGTATTTACTAACCTGAAACTTCCTACTAAGAGCCTCTATAGCTACTGCAGCCAAAACTTGGCAAGTAGTCTCCTCTTCTTTCAAGCGTAGTTGTATACGTTGCAGTCTTTCATAGACACATAATCCTAAACATGTTATTACTTCACCCTGGGCAATCTCCAAAGTTTTTGCATGCCTTTCTCCTCCACTGTAAGTATGGATGAATATAATCTCAGAGCCCCAAACAAAATAATCCCAGTGTTTGCAATAAATAGGACAAGAACAAATCTCACCTTCCCATTATGTCCGGTTGTACTCTAGCAACAAGAGCACTAATATAATCAGTGCTGGAAGGTAAATGTATGTGCTTGTCTGGTAAACAACGCTTGATGCCAGCATATAAAGCTGGAATATAACCTTTCTCTCGGGTTGGTTCAGGTTCTTCAACCAATAACCAATAAGCGCGCAGGACTTTTGTACGACAATCGCTACAAAATCTATTTACAAAATATGATGTTAATGATTTTGCAAGGTGGCAACTTTAACAATGAGAAGACTAAAAACAGCAGTAGGCCTACCTATGTCGATGTAAATAACTCTCAAGTGTGTTCATAAGGGCACCAGCATCAATGAGCAAAACTTCCTCTCTGCAATGGGGCCGCATAGCGTCCCAAACTTCCTTCCAGGGGGCTCTTACCCTCTGAGAGTCTAAGCTGTGCAAAATGCAACGCCTGCTTTTTTTGGACCTTAACTGGCTCTCAATAAGCTGGTTCAATCTTGTGCTATGGCATTAATTAAAACAATTCACACAATTACTAAATACTAGTTATAGTCAGTTCTCAATCAACATTCTTAACTGCTTTACTGAATGCTTTTGCCATGGGGAGTTGAATAAACTGGTCTTTTATTTCTAATTCTGGCTCATTTGAGGACTTGTTTTCTAAGCAATATAACATTTTAATCACAAATGTTCTCCTGTAACAAACTTACTCTAAATGAATGCTTGAAATAACACTGTTTTAGAAGAATTAACAGAATAAACTAAAAGAATTATCTTCAGTGTTCATAGATAAGTTAAAAATTATATCAAAGTATAAAGACTAATCAATAAATTATAATAATTATACTTGGATTGCTTTTTTTGCTTTTCCTAAAAAGGAAACTATACCAACAGCTTAGTTCACATATCTTAACTGGCTCTCAATTAACTCCTAATTGTTCAATCACGTGTTAAAGCATTATGTTATAAGGAATATGACTCACAAAATTATTCAAGAACTGTGCATAAATGTCTTAAACTTCAATGAATAATGAACATTATTCAACACTATGGCTGGAATTAATGAATACCCTTCGAAACTGGGCATTTACTTCAAATTAAAACTGCTTAGCTACATGAATAAGGTATATTTAAATGTTTTTTCAGAGCAATGTCAAGTGTTTTGTAATAAAAAAAATGGCATAAGCAAATGTTCTCTGAACAAGTTAATACAATCTTACAAGAATTGTTACAGTCAAATTAAAACACAAAATTAAAAATAATGCTAATTACTACATAACCATGATGTTATTGGAACATTAAGGATACATTTTGTGTGTTATGAACATTAGAATAGAACTATGTTATAGCATATACGTTAATTCATTCACTTTTTTATTTCAATACCTGTGACCATGAAGTAATGTGCAGAGAAGATGAGGCCATCCAAAACGATCTTCTTGTATTGTAAGAATGCCATCTGATGTAATTACTAGAGGATTTAATGCTGGATGTCCAGATTTTACGAGTTGGTAGAAGAGTCTTTCAACACTGTTCACAGCATAATAATCCATATTTTATTTGAAGACAGGTTTGTTTTTGATGAAGGTACAGTAATTCCTTAACACTATTATTATTCCTCATTTGAATATAACAGAAAATGTATATAAGTGATTTTAATGTATATAACTACGATTCTGAAAATCCCATATTAAAAAATAAATGGTGGCAGCAATGTGCATTTCATGTCATATGGTCAATAATGGTAATTGGAACTTTGTATTGTCAAAGTGTGAAAATTACATTATACTCATTTTGAATTAAGTGTAAAAAGGAACTAACTAAAAATGTTCTTGCTTGGAGAGAAGATACCACAATACCACCACAATTTAATAGCTCAATTATTATGTATTTTATATACGTATACGTAAAACATAAATCAAAACAAACACATAAATGCAATAAACAATTATGCCGCTGCTGTTACAAATCAATAAATAGATCATTTTAAAGGTCACCTCTATTTTTAATGCAATAGAAGTTAATTTAAGATACTCACTGAAAAAATATATAGAAAAAAATAAAAAAATTGATTGGGTTGCATTATTTTTAGATGATTAACCCAGATTAGCAACAGTCCACATTAAGAACACTAATTATAGCTAACTGGCAATATTTTAACTGGTTAGGCATCAGTTCAATAACAATTAACAAGTTATGTGAGCAGTGCATGATTTAGAGCAAAGGGAATTTCGACTAACAGACAATATAAAATATTAGAATGTACCTTCTCCGGCAGCCGACACAAGGTATCATTTGACTAAGAATGGAGAGAAGTTCCTTGCAGTTGACTTGAAAAGCCTGTCTCACATCTTGGGAGGTCAGCATATTGTACATATCCAGAAATTTATCCAGTTCTTTCCCTCGTACCGATGGGTTGTCGTAAACAATGCCCATACTGTTCATGTCCATCACCATCTAAAATGCGCATATAAATAGCATTCATTTATTAAATCCAATGTTGACATTTTAAAATTTTCCTGCTTAATGTTAAAATGTGTGTTAAAATTAACATTTGAATTTTCACCATAAAACATTATCAAAGTAATACAATATAAAAACAAATTAATTATTCAAATAGTAACACTACTTACAAACCATAATGATAAAATCATGGTCTAATCTAATCAGAATGCAAACAAATTTTTACAATGGCAAGTTATAATATGAAATATTATAAACTAACATAATCAAAGAGAACACAGTTGATTATGCCTATCACATACAATTTATTTCAACAAACTTCAGTAATTGCAATCTTGCTCAATACCTATGGAGTGGACATTTTACATGTAGATGAGAAATAAATAGTTTATAGGTATTATAACTAGACACTGAAATTACAGACAGAACACAGCCAAAATGGTTTATTTTATTTCAACAATGGATTCATTTAATGAATCAAAATGAATACCATTGAATTAGAATTAATAGTTTTGTTTATGGGCATAAACCCCAATGTGTTGATTAGTACAAATGCAACTCAAAAAATGAGCTTACTACTAAAGTGTTTCATATATGCATATTAAAAAAGCCGTAACTTAAAGCAAAATGAATAAAAATAGGACGTTGTAAAAAAGAAAACATTAAAAACCGTAGATTGTGTGAATGGTAAGGTTGGATTCGGCCGAGTATTTCTAAACTTTGGTAAGTCCGGGTGAAAATTCAAACGTATTTCCTATTCCCCCGGGGAACATTCTTAAAATTACTTTGTGGGTCGGCTTACCGTAAGATTTTCGTCCACTACGAGCGGTAGCTGACGTTGAGTTAACTTCTGTTTATCGTTCCTGTACACTTCTACTAACTTTGCCATGTTTATAAATAATCAGTCGAATAAAACGAGAAAAGCGAGAAGCTTTTACACTAGAACGGTCACTAGAACTGGGAATGGAATCAGCGGATTCGGACGTGTCGCACAGGTGCCATTTGTAAACGTCTTCGGGACACACAACATATATATTAAACGGCGAAAAACCGTTTACTACGAAAACCAGAGAGCGAATAGAGCGGAATCAAGAACACACTCTATAATCGCTCCGAAACAGGGCAGGTTACGCTGGCTGTTATACACGACCAACCTTTCTCCGTTTATGTTTTTCGACGCCGTTTCAATTTAAACTCTCCTGCGATGCTACGCAAATACTTCGCCATCTCTTTCCTAATCGGACTGGCCTCGTTTCTATGTTTAAACGGGCCCGGATCTATTTTCTATCGCCGCTCGATGGGAGACTGGGCCGCCTTTCTGCGGTCCCACCTCCCGGAGGCGCTCAAAAGCTATTTAACCGGGACCGCAAGCCGTACCATTAATTCTAATGCGAGAGTTTTCTCCAGGGAAGAACTCTCACTGCACGATGGACTCCAGGGCTCGGATAGCCTGTACTTGGCTGTATTGGGGAGGGTTTACGACGTGAGCGGGGGCCGTCACCACTACGCCCCCGGAGGCACTTATCACGGGTTCACAGGTTGTTAAGGATATCCCCACCTCCACGACCTTTCCGATGTCCCTGACCGCATGTCTCCGATCTTCTGAACAACAAAAATGTCTGTACAGGGAAGGATGGGAGCAAGGCATTCCTCACAGGCGATTTTACCGAAGGAGGACTGACAGATGACATAAGTGATCTGACTAAGGAGGAACTCTTAAGCCTATTTGACTGGACTAAGATGTACGATAAAAATTATGTTTACAGAGGTATTTTCATTTACTTTTGCAGATTATTTTAGAAGCAAGAGAAGGCGTCTCTTCAACATATGAAGAGTATGTTGACATGCCCTTCTTGTTGTCAGTGATTAGAGTGGAGGTTTGGTGAGGGATGATTAATGATATGTAACCAGTTATTTTTCTTTGCTTAACAAGAGTAACATAAATAAGAATTGAACAACTGAACTGTTGGCATGAATTTTAAAAGTGAGAACAGAATAATTTTGTATATATTTAATAAAAACATGTATATGTTTTTGTATCCCATATATTGTATATGGGATAAAAGAAATGTCAGCTTGCATGCTTTTCTCCATTTATCTACTAGAATATTGATATTAGATATATTTGATGAGATACTAGAGATTTGGCATAAAGATATAATTGATGTATGGATTTATAAGAATATATATATATATATATATATATATATATATATATATATATATATATATATATATATATTTGTACATATACACTCACATATATATATATAGTAGACAGCATTTCATTTTCGGTATTAACAATAAAAATATCTGCATGGCTGATATACATAATAATACTCATGGAATTATTGCTTTTTAAGATTTTAGTTGTAGGTGTCTGTTAGTGGATAATACAATTTTGTCCCATGAACTGAAGAGATAAATATCCAAACAGTCCTAAAAATATTTTTACATATTCTTTTCCTTTGTTTTTGTTAGCTATTATAATCACTTTATTGTGGATAATAATTCTAAATTTAGAATGTGTTTGAGACAATAGAAGCCGTTTCTATTTCAGGAGTAGTTGAAGGTCGATTCTACGATAGTAATGGGACTCCAACCCCATTTTTGAAAGATATCAAGAAGAAAATCAAAGAAATGGAGGATGAAAAGAAAAAAATAAAACAATATGAGCAGAAATACCCACCATGCAATACTGAATGGACTCAGGAAAAAGGAAGTCGAGTTTGGTGTTCACAAAAAAGGTTCTCCTATTTTACTTCTAGCTACATTGAAAGCAGAAAAGTGATTTTCAATTAATATTATATATATTGATAATTGGTATGTAATACACATATTCCACATTAATATTTTTATAAAACTGGAAAGGTATTTTCTGGAAGAAGCTACTTTGTATGGCTGCCCCAATAGGTCATGATGCTAAAAGGATAAAAAGCTATATATTTATGGACAAATATAGAAATCAAAGATTTTTTTTAGATTTTATATATCACTGCTGAATTTTATATATATCTCAACAGAATTTATTTCTGAATTTTCTTATAGTTGTATTTGTTTGCTGCAATAATATATTTCACATTATTTTCATAAATTTGAATCGGTAAATTAAAAGTGTGCTTATCTTGGGGTCATCGAACTATTAGCAGTATATAAACTCATGTATATTCATGGATGATTATAAAGTATCCTTTGAATGAATGTTATCGACCAATTTTATATTCCTCTTTACAAGCATTTTAGGAATGATGATAATAAGGTTCGGTTAGGTGATGGTAATAAGGGTGAGTTCTTAATTCATGCACTACATGAACAACATATTCTCGATTACACTCTATTTTGTAGTTTATGTAACTTATTCAATTTTTGAAAATTGTTTTTAAGGACTAGTTTAGAAACAGTTAGTAAAATTGGATGATAGACCAACCTTTTTTAAAAGATTTGAAACCAATCAGTCTGAAAGTGTAACCTGTTTCCTCTAGGTATAGTCATCTAAGTAATTTGAATCAGGTTAGACATTACTTTGTGCATTGCATAATGCAAAGTCCATGTAAAGGCATTATTTTATGTATTTACTTACCTGGAATATCTGTAGTGGTGATATATAACTGTAGAATGGCACCTCAACTTTTATATTCTAAAGTATAGTTTTATATTACAGCGGTGGTGTAATGAGGAGTTGGATTGGCGTGCCACGGAAATATTATGAACCAGGTTCATCCACAGCTAGATGTGCCTGTTTAAATTTAAGTAAGGAAAAGGAAGGAATCAGATATGGGACTATTGAAATGTACAGTAATTGTCCACCAGATGCACATTCCTGTTACATTAATGAAACTTAATTAAAATCAACTTGTTTACAATAATTTAACTGATGATTTACGTTAAAATCAAACAAGGAGAAAATCTTCAAAGTTTGAATATAATTCAAAACTGATTTTAATATTTTTGTGCTCATTGGCTATTGTTTTTCCTATTTACACGTGCAATTATCTAAGAGACACACTAGTCTTTGAGATGAGTTGATAAAAAATGCTTTTTGATAAATATAAAGGTCTTTTTTATATTTAAGGAACATTAAACAATTGTTATTGTACCAACTTTTAAATGGTATAACACTGACAATGATAAATGTTTAAGTTTCATATAATTTTATTTTACAAAGATATATTTTTCATTATTTTAATTTTCTTCGCTAATTTAAAAATATTAATAATGAATATTAATACTGTTTTTTCTTTATTCCTATCTCCCATCAAGAATTGCCAATTAAATTTAAATAGTATACATAAAAATAATTATAACAAATACTAATTCTGAATGTACATACATTACCTTCACTGAATTACTGTTCAAATTAAATGTTATCATGCTAGTGCTGAATTCTGGAGAATGTTACTGAAATTAACTGACACATTAAACTATCATGACATATGAATATGGAAAAGTAAAAAATCAAAGTTTTAAGCAATTCTACTGTTCAAATGATATACAAATTGATTTATGTATACATTTTCCTTGTAAATCTAAGCCTAGAAGCATTAAAAGACATAAATGAGGTTAAAATACAAAGTACTTATAAATCGTACAAACAAAATTTACACCAATTAAATATAAAGATATAGTATGCATATCAGAGTATTTGAGATAATTTATACAAAAAGTTTCAATATTACTTTTATCATCAAAAATATAAAAACACCATAATAACATTAACTTAAGCTTCAATATTTGACATGAAGGCACGACTGGCTGAGACAAACATGAATGATACATCAAAATAAAAACTAAATTACATAATCTCAAATATATACATTAATATTTATACACACAACATACATGTATGTGATACAAAAAATAGGATAAGGAATGATTAAAAGGCATAATATTAATGGTAATTTACATCAATAGCATAGAGAATTATTTTTTGTAGTTTTCCCTGATGTATTGTCAGTGTTTGTAGTATTCAAGTTCCGTTAAGCACTCCAAATTATTGTTTTCTGGTTATTTGAATACTGCAAACCTCCAATAAAAAAATTCTAACAATACAAAAAGTGAATGATCTTATTCTTAAAATGAGGCAAAATGAATGTTTCCCCTATCACCTACAGTAACACAGCCCTGAAACTACTGATGTTCATGTATCTATATATCTAGCCTAGTCAATTGGCCTTCCACTTCCTGGAGAGGTGAGTACAAATGCTTCTTCTTTTCTGCTTTCTTTAAAGTTTTCAATTTCTTAAGTTTTTCTTTCCTCTTTTTCAATTTTGCCTTGGACACAAACTGACTGAAGGAAATATACCGTTTAAATTTTGTCATTCCTACGAGTACAACCTGTCCATTTTTTTTAATGACAGGCTCTTCGAAAATAGTCTCTAGTGGCCGATGAGATTTGGCATTCTTACAGCGTTGTTTTGGACTGTGAACATACTCTTGTGATGCTGCAATAATATCTGTTCCTGACCGTTTCCTTGGTCTCAGGCTAACACGTCTTTTTATCACTGGCTCTGAACTTTCAGCATCCATACCTTCATCGTGATTACAATCATCTCTCTGTGGTAGTGTTTCCGTGCTGTCGCAATCTGCCACTGGGATTTTGTCAGGATTGGTGTCATCGGTCTCCATTGTTCAGTTAAATAATTTTAACGGGACACATATACAAACTTTCAGAAGCTATTAAACTGAAGCTCCGTACAAAACAGTCTACATAGAGCAAAACTGTATTCGAAACACGTTTTATATACCACAAAATACCAACAATGGTATCCAATATTGACAAACATCCATTAAATTTCAACGTCGTTTACCCTCAAACTTCTATTAGGCAGTGGTGCCATTATACTCGGTAGATATAACAACAACAATGAATTTCGCGATCTTGTTCGAATCCTATAAATAAAAGAAGTAGAAATAATATTAAAATTAATTTAAGGCACTTTTTTGTGTTGCCCGGGAGTGTTTGGAATATCATGAATAAGGTAAATAACGGGCCTTCGTGTATTTGTATATAAATATACTTAACAACCATTTTATTTTCTTTTATTATTTTATGCCTCTTATGTTTGCGCGCAACTTTTAACTACTAGCAGAATTTAATCTCGTAATTAAAAAGAAAATATTCATAAACTAATAATAAATCAGTCGATAATTATAAATATGTAAATTATGGTTATGAGTAAACTAGTGAATTAGTAAATTATAGAGTTTATATTACCCTTAAAAAATATATTTTTCGTATCAATAAAAACTACTAAATAAGATAAGTTACTTGTAAAAGATACACGATATCGCTTTTGTTTACCACGAAATTTACACTTTTATTCCGTTATAAATATCTATTACCATAAAATATACAAAATATGTGTATCGCTTTATTTCCCAACAGTTTCATGTAAATGTTTTTCTGAAATATTTAATTTCTGAGGAAGGGTTCACTAATTCCTTCAGTGAAATAGTTATTTGCGCTAATTTTTTAAATATGCTATCAATATTTTTATATGGATAAAGAGAAGAATGTTTAGTTGGTTGAATTTGGTGTTCATGAGTTGGGAACTTCTCAAAATATTTTTACAAATTTGACATGTGGTATTGAGAGATTACATATCTCATATCAAAATATGTACATTTTTAGATATATGATGAGGGATATTTCTCCAAAACTACTAGGTTGTTCTACATTATCAAGGAATTAATAGGAAAACATCTAGTAAAAGTATATAGCCTAAAGGTAAGAAACTTTATCAGATATATGTTTCTTTAGATTAAGACAGAAGTTCTAAAAAACAATTACTTCAAGTGAAACCCTATTTCAATACAATAAGTATGCCATAGTGTAATGAAAACTACTTGTAAAAGCATCTTGTAAAATAAAATGAATTAATACTTGATTGTGTAATCTGCATAATGGAGATAAAAGTACAAGCAGAACAAAACAGGTATTCTCAAAAAAAATGTATTTAATCAATATATTATTTGAAGGAATGACAGCTAAATTGTTGGGATACATCAACATAATATGTACATATATATTTGTTACTAGATAGATAGATGTTAGTCCCACCCAATTTGGTGCACTTTATACACAAATACATTTTTCATGAAATATATACAAGTTAAATAGAGAAATATATGCAGAAAAAAATATACAAATAATATTGGTTATGTTTTCATTAGAACATAGCTATACTGGAGAAATATATTGAAAGATTTTAAGCTTATGTTCAATAAAATTATTCTTGTTCATTCATATTTAAAGTATTTAACTATATTTAAAATATTGTTACTAAACATGACAGTACACAACAATAAATAAATAAATAAATACATAACTACTAAGCTAGTTAGGTACAATGTATTTTTTACAGAAGCTATAAATAATTTGTCATCAATGCTTCCTTTCATGAGCCATTGGAACATTAGACGGTTCGTTGAAATGAGTACCTGTCAGATATTTCATATAAGCAAGGAATGATGTCCACATTATACTGCATAAACTAACAAATGGGACTCTGTTTTTTTCAGGTACCATTGTATAGTTGATAGTTTGTAGCACAGGCCAAACACAAACTCCTACCTTTAAATATAAAATCCATATTAATAAAAATGTAAGCAATTAATGAAACAAATGAACATAACTAACGATATTGACAAAAGAATGAAGCACATCAGTCAGGTATTTTACCTTAAGAGTTGGCAGGAATTTCTCTCCTACTTCTCTTCTTGCTTCCTTTGCGGATTTTCCTTCCAGAAGGGACATAAAAAAATAAAAACTAATCATGGCAAAAGGAGTGTATGAAATCTGCTCCACTAAACCCTGTAAATTTAAATATCACATTATTTCATATATATATATATATATATATATATATATATATATATATATATAAAATTTCTATTTTATTGTAGGAGAAGAGGAAAAGAGAATCTATTAAATTTGAGGAAATCTTGACAGTTGAAATAATTTGGGAAAAAATTATAACCCTCAACATTTTTAGTATCCTTCCTTTGAAACTGAACACACATTTGAAAACATTGAATGGTAACATATATTTCGTGTGTTTCTGCAGACCACAAAACAGGTATGTTAAACTAAACTATTGAATAATAACATTTTTATCATTATAGAAAAGAAAAAATACAAAAAAAGGGAAAGGGAAAATATTATTTCAATAATTATTCAACCGTTATTAGTTCAGATAATTCTATATTGATATCTATATTAATTCTATAATTATTCTATTGATTCTATAAATATGATATTTTAAATTCAGAATATAATTGAAATATTACTCAATACATATAACCTAATCCATTAGCCATACATAATGATATTAACACACATTATAATGTTATATAATTAAAAAAGATTTTTCCTCACATATTGAGTTATGATAAATGTTTATTACACATTTTGCTGTGTAATAAGCAACAAAAATAATCTACTGAATATATTTGAGTTGGTAGCTCTATTCATTTAATCAGTTAAAATTTATAATTAAGGAAAATGTATTATCATTATTGGACTTGCAGTTTGATTATCCAGTAATGGAAATTAATAATAGTATAAAAAATTAAATGCTAATAAAAATCGCCACTCTTTTTAATATTCAAATATGCAAAGTTCAAATATATAAAACCTGTGTGCGATATAAGAGACTAACAATTTAATTAAAAAGATAAGGATTATGAATTAAAACTTTGGTATTATTTGCTACTTAAAAATTATCTTTCCAGGATGAACCATTGAAAGTTAGGCAAAAATGATGATGAAATATTCCTCAAAACTATGATGAAATATTTCAATGCAATTTGATCATTTTTGTGTAATAGGGTGAGAAATTTCAAATGTCATGGTTTTAGGGAATAATATTCATAACACAGTAAGAATGAAATACCTTGAGCATTGTTTTTAGAAATTGTCCAAACAATATTATATATATATTGCATTACTTACTAATACTTACAATGCAATTATTATATAACATTGTGTTCTTGTATTCAAATTTATAGTTAGGTCATGACAGCAGTATATAATCATGAATAAAAAATGCATCATAAAGTTAATAACGATTGAAATATTTTACTTAGATGCTATTAGAACCAAACATAAAATATTATATTACAAGAAATTCATGTTTATTTGCATGATAAAACTATTTTAAGAGGGGCTAGTGAAAATGCATGACATGCAAATGTCACTGATGCTACCTCATTGTGGGAGGATATGCTTTAACTAGTGTAATCAAATTAAAATTGTTAACACTCGTGTTAATTACTACCAGTCATAATCTTAACTACTTAACAGTAAATTGATTAATATAATTAATATTAATATTTAATTAATATTAATTAATTTATAATTAATATTAAAGCACCACTGTTACTATTATGGAAATTTACCTTTGCTACAGCAGAAGCCAGATTGTTCTGGGGCCACATATGACTTGCAGTTTTCATCCAAAGATTCAAAGTGGGAGCCACATAACATGATCCATAGATGCAGAAATTAGCCAGTTTCCTTAAATCGTACTCTTCCTTGCCTTCAATCGTCTGCTGTATGAAGCTGCCCAGGGGGTAGATGACGGCGTAGGAGGCCATGCCCCTCGACACCGGGTATCTCTTGCTCAAAACCACGAGCCTCCCGAAAAGCTCGGCCACCCTCGTCCTCACAGAAGACATCGTCGCGATTCAAACCGGCTATCGGGTCCGAAGAACGGAAAGAGAGCGGAAACGGGTCGATGTGTTGTTAACTGGACATTTGAACGAGAAGCGTGCCGTCCGCGAACAAGTCGATTCGAGTCTAAAATTATCGTGGTTTCTTAACGGGCGGGTCATAGTGAAAAACCTTGAATTTCCTCCTCGCCCATCTCCGGCTATAGATGTCAGACTGTCGGCCTTTGCCGCAGCTCGTCGGGTACATTTATAACTCGCCGGTCAGCTGAGTCAACTCGGCTCATTTCCTAATCACTGTCTACGTCACAGTTCACAAACCGCACTGTTTTTCCGCCTTCGGTCTTTCGATACTTCATGAAATTGCGTAATGTCAATCGTAAGGCTGGTGGGGGTGGGCTGGACCGCAGGTCCGTCATTGACTAACAACTTTGCTGATTAACAGTATATCAGTTGCACTTATCTCTATGTTATCGGTCTATTATCAGTTTATCTCGCTTGTTTTCATTTTAAATTTTCACTTTATTGTGACGTATACCCCATTGCTAAGATCACCCCCGAAGGGTTTAGTATTTATTTTACGGAGAGTGCGAACAAATTATGACAAAATTTTTATCACGCATTCTTGAAATGTATTTAGTTGTCCTTACATTTGTGCCTCTTTATTATCGAATATTTCGGAACACTGTATTTCTTCCATCTTTAATGTTGCTTGGCTTTGAAAAGTTCAAGAACAGATTTGAAGGCTTTGAATACATAGTTCATGAGACGGTAATTTGAATTTTCGATGCGGATTTTTTCTTAGTTATTTAGTGTTTTGATCGAAGACGACAAACAATTTCGAGTGTTAGTGGACCGCGAACTCTTGTTGAATAAAATTGATTTAAAGTGAAGTTCGATGCTTGATCAATAGATGTCGTTGTCGGAGGATACCGTTAAAGTCACGTGGTGGGGGGCGAGGCTCGGCGGTGTGATTACAAAATGTCGGCCGATATGTCAGTCGCGGTCTGTGCCTGCTCTGTTGACTACCGTTTTACGTCTGAACGCTCCGTTTCTATCTCGAGTTCGGCCATACGAGTTATGTAGTGACAAATGGTTAATGACAACAGTGATATTACGATGCCGCGACTGAAGAGGGTTCTGCATGCGTTCGTGTTCTTGACTCTGGTCGTCTACACTTCTCTCCTTGTTTACCAGAGGAGTGGGTCCCCGGGACCTGACAGGGCCATTCAACAGGTAGTTTGAACTGAACATTCAAATTTTTTACGAAATTTTGTTTATTTCTTTTTAACCAAAATATAATTGACTAATTCCTTTGTAAATTTTTTAAATTGGTAAGTTGACAATTGCAATGAAATATTATTTATTATTTTAAGACTTGACATTAAATATTTATTTATGGCTGACGCTGATTATTTAATTTAAAAACATATACTTATTTGCTTTGTGTTTTTACAAATTTATTCAGCTGTCATTTCATGTATTATGTGCAGCCAATTTTTATCATATATTATTTTAAATTATTATAGAAAATCTTACTCTTCATTTTTGCATATTAATTTTTGGCAATATATTAGTTTTCATGTTGTTTTTTATAGTTCTATATTGTGTATTCATGCTTGTTTATCCCATGAGTTTGTAACAGTTTTTGGCTACTCTGTTCAATTACATCTTGGAATCACTAATTTATTAATTGGATATGATTAAATTGGCCATGGTATTGAGTTAAAAGAATTGTCCAATGTTTAATTTATAATAATGGTTGTTAATGTTGCATTTTTGTGTATATATATATATATATATATATATATATATATATATATATATATATATATAATATGCATACACTTGCCCATACAGAGATACATATTTAACATTTATTTTTAGATATTGGTTTCAAAATTCGTAATACAACGATAATACCATCGAGGAAGTGCTCACAAACTCAAAGCTAGCTATCAACTGCCGGGCCTCTGCCCGGTTTACAATATATAACGATCATCTTAACAAAGGGCTTTGCCAAATCTATACGTTGTTTATTTACATCTCTTAATGCCGTTTGGGCTCCTGGCCCCCACTTAACTACTCCCCCCAGATTTGACAAACCCCTTTGTTAAGGACTATTTACAGGTTTCAAATCCTACTAGCTAAAAGTCCGGGAACAGGATTTCTTCTGTACTTCTCCTCGGCTTGTACCAATCCTGCATCCTCTTCTTCCTGTCGCCGGTCCTCTGCACGCTTTGACAGGAACGATGCTCATACGGAAAATAAACAAAATGAATAAAATAACATGAAATAAACTTAAATTAAAAACTTATCCTGCCGAGGAGTCCCTAATAATTTACAATTTTTTTCGGCGATCGAGGTCGGGAATCCGTCCGCGGACTGTTCCCCTTATTCCACGCTCCCCGGATTGCCGCTGAACTCGATCGCCGACCTGTCTCCCGAACTTGAACTTCGTCCGCGAACCGTACTTTCTTTCTTTCTTTCCGCGGAGTCCGCAGCTCCTTGAGGTGGGCGGTCTCGCGTCGCCCTGCGGGGTCGGCCCTCTCAAGTCGTACCCGGTTTCTGTTCAACAACCGCACGACCCGATACGGCCCCAGATACCGCGGATCCGTCTTCCTGCGCCGGCAGGCGTTCTTCCTGAAAACCACATCACCCGCGCGTATTCCTTCGAGCAAATTCCTTCTGTTTCCGCGTTATGTCTGTCAGTCATTTCTGTTTTCGCTTTTACGATCCTGTCCGACACGCCCGCCCGTGCCGATAGGGAATTTGCTAAATCGTGCGGGTCTGACCCGTCGCGGAGTGTACACTATAGTTGTAGGCTAGGACGGCCCTAGCCATTGCGTTCGTCCCCGTTAGACCTTTTCCGGCTTTCAGCAAATTTAAATGCTCCGCGAGGGTCCCATGCAAACGCTCGATCATCCCGTGGGATTGCGGATGTCGCGGTGTCGTATAATGCCAGCCGATATCTAATTCTTTTAATGTATCACGGAGACGCTTGTTGTCGAACTCGCGGCCTTTATCCATAATTATTAAATTGGGCTTGCCTTGTGCCGCGAATCGTTCCAATAATGCCGTTCTAATTGCGTTCGCTGTTTTATTCCTAATTCGCCGGGCGTAGGCTAGGCGTGAGTACTTTTCCTTTTCCCAGAAGAACACGTCTATCTGGACTCTCAAACCCGGCTCTGTCGGGGTCGGTGTAACCATCCGCGGGGCTTCTAGCGGTCTCCTAACATACTTTACTTGGTTACACACCGAGCACTCGCCGACAATTTCTCTAATTGTGCCCAGCATGTTGGGCCAATAATATTCCCTTTTCAGGTGGTCTAACGTTTCTTTCTCCCCTCTGTGGTTAGTGATACCGGTATGGTAACTATTAACTATTTCGCGTTGGCGCGTCTCCGATTTTATGGTTTCCACCATCCTGTCGCAAACTATTAGCTGGCCGGTCCGTCCTATTTGCCCTGCTAGGTAGGCTGTAATCAGCCTCTGTTCCAGCTCTCGGGAATCGGTATACGCATGATACGATCTGTCCTGATCCAGTACCTGTCGTAAAATCTCTACTAACTGTTCGGTCGACGCGTCTGTCCCCACGCGAACTGTCGTTGTCCGCGTATGCGCATACCGATCGCGCTCCGTAGTTATTTCCGATCCCTGTACGCTCACTAGGATCAACTGATCCCGCTTATCGTTGATTATTTGCGACAGTCGAGTCACTCCTGACGGAAGGTCAGATTCTGGCTCTTCCGGGGTGACAGGTGGTCTCTCTCGGTCGTTCCTAGACCTCTATCGCTAAACGCCCAGTCTCTCAGGTATCTCAGGGCGAATGGGGTATCTTCCTCTCCGGCCACCTCTGGGTCGTCCGCGCCGTTTTCTCCGGCGTTGACATTCCTGGAGAGACAGTCTGCCACCACGTTCTCCGAACCCTTGGTGTGCGATATCACGAAGTCGTACGCGGCTAGCCGCTCTTTCCACTTCGTGATACGCGCAGACGTCTCCTTCAGTTTGTCAACCCAGACTAACGGCTTATGGGTCGACCGCGAACGATCTCCCAAACACGTACGGCCTGAATTGTTCTATTCCCCATACGACTCCCAGCAGTTCGCGCTCTATCGTGCTATAATTCCTTTCCGCGGCCGTTAGTTTCCGACTTGCGAATGCGATAGGCCTGTCGCCATCCTCTTCCGGTTGGGAGAGGACCGCGCCTATCGCTTCTTGACTTGCGTCCGTCGTTATCACGAACTGCTGTTCGAAGTCGGGGAATTTCAACACGGGGGCAGAGCAAAGGGCCTTACATCGTTCGACCGCATCCAGGACTCTTGCGGTGATGCTGAACTCCTTCCCCTTTTTCAGCATCGCCGTCAAGGGCTCCGTCATGTGGGCGAACGACCGGATGAACCGCCGATAATATCCGACCATACCCAAGAACGTCCGGACCTCCTTAACGTTCTTGGGTACCGGCATTTTATTGCCCTGATCTTATCCGCATTCGGACTCACTCCCGTGGCCGTAATCTCGTGTCCCATGAACTTTATTTGACCTACTGCCAACGTTGTCTTGTCGGCTGCGACCTTCAGACCAAATTCTTTGATCCTCTCGAATAGCTTCCCGAGGTGGCGTTCGTGGTCTTTCAACGTCTTGCTGAAGACCACGATGTCGTCCATGTATATCTGGACACACCCCTCATCTAATCCTTCGAGAAATTCGTCCATTAACCGTTGGAAGGTCGCTGGCATTTTTAATCCGAATGGCATCCGTAGGAACTCGTAATGTCCACGCTCGAAACTGAAGGCCGTTTTCGTCTTCTGGATGCATACGTATCTGGTGATACCCGGACTTCAGGTCGAGCGTGCTGAACACTCGAGCACCCGCCATCCTATCTAACATCTCTTCCAAGCGGGGCAGTGGGTACCTTTCCAGCCTAGTCCTACTGTTTAATTGCCTGTAGTCTACTACGACTCTATATTTCTGTACTCCATCTGCCCCTACTTTCTTGGGGACTACCCACAGGAATGACGACGTTGATCGCCGTATAATGCCCTGTTCTATCATCTCTTTAATATGTTGGCTAATTATTTCTTTCATTGCCTGTGGGTATCTACGCGGCTTAACATACACCGGTTTTGTGCCCTCAAGGTCTATGGTGCCGGACTCTGCCGTTGCTGTTAACGGCTCCCCATCCTTATAAAACGTATCACCATACCGGTCTTTAATTTTGCCTATTAATTTCTCTCGCGCGGTTTGAGCGCTCTCAACCGCCGTGACCGCGACATGTCCGCGACCCTTTGTCCCGCCTCGCGCTATACTGTCGGTTGCCCAGGGTTTGTCCAACAGCCGTCCGTCAGTCGCTGTTCCCCGTTCACCCTTTCGATTATGTCACACACCGATTATTACGTCGTATTTTCGGCTGGGCAACGTCGCGACGTGTACCGCGGCAGTTCCCGATTTACCGGTCAGTTTCCGGAGTGGTATCTTCGCCTCGCCCTGCAGACGTTCCACTCCGGTCACGGTTCTGACCGTACATTTACACGGGTCTCCTGATGTGGTTCCCCGGAATTTCCTGCATGCCGCAGGCGAGATCAACGTGGAATCGGACCCCGTATCTAGAAGGGCCCACAATCCCCAGGACTTAATATAGATCACGGGCAGCAAGCCTGGTCGCGCACACTCGGGGTGAAGCCCCGTTACCCCGGTGTCCGCTGCCCGTGTGCCGAGACCACTCACCTCAGCTGGAGTGGCGTCGTCCGCCGGATTCCGGCCGTTGTTTCTGGCCTCTTCCTCAACCTCCGGTCCTCGCTCGAGCTCGACGACGCCGACGATGACCTCTGTGAGCCTCTTCCAGTGAACCGTTGCGGCCTTTGTTCGTGGATGAAGTCTTCAGAGTCTGACGAACCTGAAACTGACGAACTTATATTCTTTAATATGTGGTCCTTCGTGTTCCGCGATCCCTTCGCTCTCGCTCGTCTTCTTGTCGCCGAGCAGTCCATAGGTTCGCCTCTAGCCGCCGCCGCGTACGAGACCGGCTGTCTGAACCGGGAGCGCATCATGTAGGGCATTCTCGCGCGAAGTGTCCTCTTCTGCGCACTCCCAGCATACCTGTGGTCGCTGTTGTTTCTTCAGCCGGTCTTGTACCCGGAAGTTGGGGTTCCTAGGTGGTTTAGGAACATTGACCAGCGGCTGTTGGTTCCTGGACGCGGGGGCGGTCCGTCTGTCGAACCTCGCCGGCCTCTGCTGGCGTCTGTCCCTTCGTGACACCACCTCCGTCCAGCACCTTGTCTCCTCGTTCTCCGCCCGGATCGCCTCCAGAGCCTCATTGAACCCGGTGCGGCCAGACGGTGTTGCCCTTATCGTTTTGGCCAACGTGTGATTAACACCATTGGCCAACATTTGTTTAGTGAGTTCTAGCAGAACCAGTTGTGATTGGTCCCGTCGCTCCGTTCCTTCGACCGCCGAGCCTATTTCCTCCAGGGCGGGTCGCACTTCCTCCATGACCTTGACGGCGTACGCTAGGTGGCTCTCTCCTGGTTCGCGCTCCATTCTAAAGATCCTTGCCCACCGTCTCCAGATCGAGGCCCTCGACCCAGCGTAGTGTTCCTTTAGCCGGTTTCGGACCTCGATCCAGGGCTGCTGGACCCGCAACCCGATTTCCCGTAAGACGGACCTATCGATCCGCCCCACGAGATCCTCCACCAGTGGCGTGCAAAGTTCCGGCGGCAGCCTGCCGTCGCAAATTTCTTTGTGAAGGCCGTCCGCCTTCTCTAACCACTCGGTGAGGTCGCGGGCCTGACCCTCGAACGGCCACAGGTTACCTATTCGGACCGCCAGATAGGATGTCCTATGATTCTGTGCGGCCATCCATGCCGCCGTTGTGGCTGCGTCCATGGTGGCCTGGTCGGGTGATTTGGCCATGGTCTCTTTCACTATGAAGGTGGCTGGTCTAATGATCGTCCTCTTGTCGTCGGCCAGTTTTCCTGCTGATCAGAAAGACGAAAGAACCACGCGCTCGAGAGGAGGTGTAAAGAGAGAGAGAGAGAACCGAACGAAAAGAGAGAGAGAAGAGAAAAAAAATTCCGGCTTCGCACTGTACTGTTCCCGGGTTTCGGCACCAGTTAAACTATGCACGGGAAATTCTCTATTTTTAAAAAACGCCAAACTTTATTACAAGAAATGATATAAATGCGTAATACAAGATAATACACGAGGAAGTGCTCACAAACTCAAAGCTAGCTATCAACTGCCGGGCCTCTGCCCGGTTTACAATATATAACGATCATCTTAACAAAGGGCCATGGTATTGAGTTAAAAGAATTGTCCAATGTTTAATTTATAATAATGGTTGTTAATGTTGCATTTTGTGTATATATATATATATATATATATATATATATATATATATATATATATGCATACACTTGCCCATACAGAGATACATATTTAACATTTATTTTTTAGATATTGGTTTCAAAATTCAATAAACGAATACCATCGACTTGTGGTTGGTAACCAATCAAAACCAGGAAATTAATGAAACATGTCTATAACTTTTTGTAATATTTAATTTTAATTTTCACATTTTAAATAATATTAATGATTATTACGGATATAATGAATATTATTATGACTGATTTATATGAATATTATTCATTGAGTATTTTATATCCCATATTGGTTTAACCGATTGGATTACTTTGAATTTTGTCATTTGGAGGAAGTTAAGAGGAGACCCATTGTAAATCACTGGTGTTATCTGTTTGTCCCATCTATTGAATGTTCTTGTTAGGGACACACCAGCTCAATTAAACCCAAAGAATCCTTCGGATGTTTGTAACTTTCATCCCCTCTAATGAACCCCCAGCCTTCATTAGTGCATACCTGCCGGGGAAACTTAAAAATCTGTAACTGTCAGATGGTAAAAAAATATCCCTCCCGAGAGCAATTGTAGTGGATTTCTGTTGGGGTGTTTGGGCCCCTTCCCGAGATGAGACCGGATCTCTTTGTGCCCAGTCGAGTGCCAGTGTTTGCCGACACACTAATGATCACCGGGAGTCCAATGGGGAAAATTCCACAGGATATTTTGTTCCTCAGGTGTTCTTTTTACAAGGAACGTTCACAAAAAAATTCCCGGTCAGTTTCATTCTAATGGAATTCGGATACAATTGGAAAATATTTTTTCTGTCATTCTACCCAATTAGGAGTGTGGTTACCAATATCTGAAAATAAAAAAGAATTTTATTCAGTTTTTGTTGCTCATAATCCTAATTTAATTTTAATACAGTTCTAATGCATTATTGAACTCTTATCAATAAATTTTATTTATATATATTATATGCATTTAATAATTATTATATGTCAGATGTTAAAATAATGCAAGTAATGCTAGTTACAAACCAAGGTTTAATCATTATTGTTTATGACATCATTTCAGAGTGGATCTGTCTAATCATATATTAGACTGTAGGATGAGTTTTCATTTCTCCCCTTGTGTCTACTAACACCAATTAATCGTGAAAGTAATATCAGAGTTATTTTTCTTGCAGGAGATAGGATGGCAGGAGAGAGCTCCCAGGTCTCTGTCAGGTGACTACGAGACCAATGTGATTGATGTCGGAGGATCACCTCCAAAAGTGGCCACAACCGCCACCCCTCAGGCTTACACTACTTCTGGGTCACTTTCAGACGTCTTCATCAGCGTTAAGACAACTGTCCATTATCACAAGGCCAGGCTACCTGTCATACTCAAGACATGGTTCCAGCTAGCTAAACAGCAGGTATGTACCAATTCTGATATGCAGTTAACATTCATTAATTGAATATTGGCGTGTGAAGTCAGTGGTTAATTTTTGTAATATCCGTCCCCAAATGTATTTGTCTTTTGCTTCAAATTTAATGAAATCTATCTTAAATTAAAATGAATTACACACGGCGATTGAAAAGCTACTGGAAAGAATAAGTATATAATTTCAAAGATTTACCTCTTTGCTGATTTCATTACATTACCGCTTTTTTAGCAACGCCTGTAATATGCGTCTAAATAAATTTACCGCGCCATTAATTCTGCGGAGTTAAATGAAAATCCGGGTACGGAGCGAGGCCGGTTACGCGTTTGAAAATGAAAATTATTGTCTTTATGAAATCATTTTATTCTGTTAATGCGGTCTTTCGTACATAAAGGTGCAACATACATACGGAGACAGTACCGGTTGTACTTTGTCGACGGCTTCGCGAATGCATTCAGTCATGTTTATTCATTCCTCTATTTGTACAATTACGTCGAAGATCCTGGGGTCTCGTTTCATCGGATATTTTGTCGGTTCCCCGTGCTGAATTAGACGCGGGCCTTTTGTCTGTGGCACGTGCCAGGGCCGTTGGCTGGGGAAGAGGTAGGTTCTCAGGACCGCCGACCAGTTTTACGGTTATCCCGGGTCTGCACGCGATCCTTATCTCCCCTCAGCACCTCTCTCTGTGCCGAACGTTGGAAACGCGCCCTGTGGCCCTGTTATGCGCTATGCCGGGCATCCGTCAGGTATTAGCCGGGAGGGGTCGGGTCGCGTGCCAGCCCCCCCGTACTCTCTTTTAGCCCCCGAGGGTTCGGGGAGCTTCGCTCGGCGTTGAATTATATCAAAGCTTGCAAATTCGAATTTGAAATGCCCGGTTCTCGAAAGGAAGAAGAGAACTGGAAGCGGACGAAACGCTCGTAAAATAAAATCTTATTTTTAAACCCGCTTATGGAATGCCGACAGTTTATTCGTAGGTTGAATTTGCTGAGCCCTTAGTGAGTTAACAAAATCTTGTGGAAGAAACAAGTAATAAAACAGAGATTAATCTTGGAAATGAGGGAATTAATGCGGTATTTGAATCCGCATCTTTATGTATGTATTACATTCTAATTATTTCATATTTTAAAGACCAGTCTAATCTTAAAATGTAATAAAGTTCAAAGCGATTAGTTCGTAGACGATGCTTGAACTTACAAGGGATATTCTCTCCTTGATGTTTTTACTTCACTTTGCTTATAAGATTTCGAATTTTTATCAAACGATTTCCAAACATAACAACTTTTCCCCGTGCTAATTATCAATCGTGGAATCACGATTCTAGTGCCACTAGAACTTGTTTATATGCCTTAATTTGATGACGTCTTTCACTGACCCCGATACGCTTCCCCGCCCGTTTATAAGACCTTTCGGATTCTGAAATAATTGCTTTGTAAGATTACTAGGAAGCGATTCGGTCTTTTTTGTGAGTTTCGCAGGTTGTTTTCATTTTTTACCCTGCCGCGTTCCCACACTTTTGGAATGCCATCGGTCACCACTTGACTTGGAGCGGCGTACAGTAGATGATACACTTGAGCGCTAGCTTAGAGTGGTGTGGAAATAATAATTGACTAAAGGTTGAGTTTCAGTGTTAATACTTATTAACGCGCTGTTCGCATGGTATAAATGAAGTACGTAAATAAGAAATTGTTTTGTATGTTCGACTTAAATATAAGGAGTTATCAGTGCTCAATTTTACGTGGGAGCCAAACAATTCCATCGTAAATTATAAGCCTTAAACCTTAAAGATTTTACCAGATACTCTGAAAGTAACGACCGAGTCGTTTTTAAAATATTTGTAGTTCGATCCTAATAAGTGGTGAGGCGTACTCTTATTAAGGGAATGGACAAGGTAATTATGGAAACACGGCGTCTAAATCTCCTTTACCGGGTTGCTCCTTGTTCGCCTTTATGATGTATTACCCTTTACTATCGAATGTTCTCTCACCGTATGGGAAACTTTGCCTGTGAACGTCCACCGTACGTATCTGTCTCCTAAAATAGAAAGTTCGATAAGAATTGAAACGCACCGGTTTTTAATTTATTTTTCTTGCGCGCTCATTGCGGTTGATGGTCGCATGGAAGGTGAGCATTCGCGCTATATCAGGGATCTTGCCATCAGTTTCTGATAATGAGCTTTTAAAAAATGTATTTAACATACATTTATATTTAGGATACAATGTATTGTGTTGTTCATACGTTGAAAATTGCAATGGATAACCTGTAAAACATTATTCTTCTCCCGATCCACCGATGTCTTCGGAGTAAGCTACTTCTAGCTCAAGCGACAAACAGGCTGATTTTAAATACAAATTCTGAAACAAACAGAACATTTATGGCCATTGCGTGAAATACTTTTGGAAATAGTCACCCGATTGATCTGCTTTTTCGGTCAGGGAGCGGACTGCTTTCACCGTATCGTAATCCTGTCTAACGACGTGTATAATGGGCATGAGCGTAGTGACGGTGATGTCAGGAACCGAATTGGTCAGTTTTGACTTGACCGCGGTACTTACTGCCAATACTGCTGACCGCAGATGGAACTAGAAACCGGTCAAACCCGAGACCAAACGAGCTAGTTGGGCTGTAGTGGGAAGACTGTATCCCCGTCATCATTACTGCTCAATTGTTTGTTTGTTACGTCTCATAGGATCCCGCTTTCTGGGATACCAAGATATTTTCGGACCAAGTTGCATCGTTCATTCAGGAGTGAGATGATTATGTAAATTCATTTGTCTGGGTCCTGAGGTACTCGGGCTTCTCATTTTTTTTTCTTCGGAATTTTCGGGATAATCGGCTTGCGTTAAAGCCGACGGGTCGGGACGGTTATGAAATTCCGCTCCATATTTTCAGTTAATCGTCTTGTATATGCCCTCGCGTGCAAATCGTCGATAGGGATAATTCCGCTATTTTCACAGTAGTCCGAATGAGTCAACGGTACGCGCCAGTAAATCTCGTGGGAAAGCCTTCTAAGCGACTTTAGGATTGACCGACATGGCCTTAACTCGAGGACACTGAAGGAAGTTATAGAAGACGAGGGGGGGGGGTGGTGGTGGTGGTGGTTAGAAGTAGAAGTACTTGCTTCCTATCTCGACTCGCTCGAAGGATATGCGGGTTAAGTGCGATCGGTTGGTGTACGTGCCAGAATGGTGACCGGCGACAAACGATCCTGCCAGATGGGCAGGGAAGGGAGGAGGCGGCCGGACGGGTTCAACTGGACCTGTCTAGAGCGCCCACTCACCTTTCTTGAGCAAGTCTCATTCTCGTAGCTTACAATTTTTAACAGAGTTCGCGCTGTAAAAATTTGGATTTTTCGCGATTTAACGGACAATAGCCTGATCGATGATCCTTACATTTTCACAAACATCGGTGGGAAACATTTTATAGAATTATAAAGGCATTCCAGATATTTGATCAAAAGCCGAATCTCTCCTAGTGACGGTCGTTTTTTCCTCCCGTCCTAGTTACAATCAATTGCCGGCGGGGGTTTTCGTAATCGCGCCTATTCCTACCTAAATTAATGACCGGAATGGGGAACCGCCTGTTAACCGGACACCACACCTGCCCTCTTAAAACGGCCTATTTTTTAAATTAGTCCGTTGTACATGTTTATGAAGTAAAGATATTAAACCTAGCCGGGAATTTATGCGCAAACCATTGAGATGTTAATCTCATGTTAAGTTTTATGCCTTCCTTGCTAGTTCATGTTCTCGTTCTAAACTTATTTTACCGAGATTTTTGCCGCCCTTTATTGTGTGACACTGAAATTGCCTTCCCTTTTTCTGTTACGGGACGAAGTCCTCTTTATAACCGAACCGGCGTTATTAAATGAGATTCTCATATCCCTCGGACCATAGGTATATATATAATTTTAACGTTCCGGTTTCTTCTTTGAGGGAATATTTCGTCGTTGAAATTGAAATCTTCATCAATTTTCTTGTTAAAATTATTTTAATCATTTATTAGCAACATTTACTTAGAATTTTTTTCTTCGGTGCTTACATAGCGCAATTTGATTGATTAGTTTGTAAGATTGTGATTACAATTGCTTCTTTTGATTAGTCAAGTAACAATTACATGTACCTGAAAGGTATGCAAACGCCCAGGTACGATTCTTGGAAGTGAAGAGTACGCAGGTACGGTTATTTAGTTCTTTTCATGACCAAAGAAAGGGTGATTTCACAATGAAATTTCACCGTTATGTTTACCTGGCTCCCGTACAATGAACTTCTTGTCTTATCTTTGCTGGGATATTTGAGTTTGTGGAAACTGAAATTCCAAGTATTATGTATATCTTGTTAGAATGTATTACTCATTGTTGTTATAGCAGATTTTATCCATTGTATAACAATATTTTAAATTGATGTAGTATGAGATAACTTAATATACCCAAAATTATTGGGAGGTACAGTTATTATTTGCTAGCTGTAATCGTCCACTGGGAGGTAAGATAGCATAAAGCGTATCATAGGTGTTAACAGATCTTTTATTACATTCCTGTACATACAATTCATATTTTATTCCTGTTATTATATGAAAAGTTTATTTAACTCAATAATGTATTGCTGCATTCCGGTAGTACTGTTTACTGTTCCCAGTTGTATAATTTGCGAATATAATTCGCCGTCCAGTGAAGCTCACAGACATTTGTCCTTGGGTCAGGAATCCAACAACCTCAACACGGTTGTCGTTTGTATTATAATAACTGAATATATTATACTATTTAAAAATAGTTTACTTAAGTGAGAAATTGTGCAGGATTGAAGATAATTTATTTAAAATTTTCGGGTTCGATGTTTGAATAAAAAGTATCTTTTTATGATATGTTGGCCGGTAGTATAGCAAGTTATTCAATTTATTTGCGAACAGAATATATATACACAATACAAAATTGCAGTTTGTGACTTAGTGCATTGATGGAATTATTCCTTATTTAATGAGAACTATGTCATGGCGACTGGTGGAGACATCCCCGGAGAGTTGTCCTTCTGGCCAATGCTTTTTGTCCGGCAGACAGTAGCAGCCACCTTTTTGTTGTTTCTTTGTTTTTTAAATTAAAATTCTCCACAGAACCCCGCCCATAACTGCCTTCCTTCATTGTTTGTAGATGTGATTTTATAAAGTGGGGGTTTTTGTACTGTTTAATCGACGCTGAGATGAAATGTGCTTTTCCTGTACTGTTGGCGCGGTTCGGAGCCTGTAAGGAATATAAATCTGGTCGCGGACGCAGGGATTGCCGGGGGGAAATGTGATTAGCAGAATTAGGTCAATATATATATATATATATATATATATATATATATATATATTTTTTAATTGAAACGCTCCCGGCCAGTCTATTACATGCGCTAGAATTGATACGGTTTATATAAAAAATGTTTTGGAGGAATTTATAAATCACAAAAAAATGGTACTGAGGAACCTGATCCTTTTGGAGAGATGTCCATGTCAGCCGACCGTTTAATTTGAACCTTCCCAACCAATTCTGCCGATATATTTTTCGATGAGTATTATTGAATTTCGAGTTTTTGTGCCCCCGCCCCTTCAACGCGCCGGGCGGACGGCAGTTTGTATCGGGCTCGAGATCTGTCCCGGGATTTTAATAAATGATTTTTTTGTGGCCCGCCTATCCTCTTTACTCGTTGAAACCTGGCACCGGTAGCCCGCCCTAACCCCAGGGGCAAAAACAACTGCCCCGGATGAGGAGTCGTCTCTATCCTTTTTTTTTCGGTTCGCTATCTCGGTTATTCACCGAGCATATTTTACGATTGCTGGCCTTAAACTTGGCGGGTTTCGGTAAAACTCAATTTTTCACGCATTTCTTGCGGGAGAACGCTATTATGCGTTCATACATTGCCCCAAATTCTCTGTTATCACACCTGAACGACATGGCAGCTCATATATTACACATATATTCTCTCAGTTGGCTATTTATACATAAATGCGGTACATAATTTTTGTTATATTAAATATAGAACCGTATAAAAAACAGAATATTTAAATTGATACTTTTGCACGCGCTATGTTCAAGGAAATAACATTTTAATATCAAATGCGCCCTAAAATTTGTCCGGTAATCTGGAACTTATCTAATTTTCTAATTCTCGCAGAATAATTTTGCCTCATAGCCACTGCTCTGATTACAAAGTAGGCGGACTCGTACAAAATTGAGTACGGAATGCTGTTAAATATTTAGTGTCCCGACGAGAGGGACATCCCCCCTTCCCCGGACCTTCTAGGATACGGAGGGCCCTGGGGTCGAGTTTACGCGTGTGTCTCTCGGTGTGCGCAGGACAATAGGCCCGGATGTCGGGCCCCACGTGTACGCGCGTACGGGATAGGGGCCCACTGATTTACATGCCCGCCGCCGCCACCGAGCTCGGGAATTCCTCCTCACTGACCAACTTATATGATAGCCCTTCCTCTTTTATTCACGCGGATCCACTCAGGCTCGTGACCCATTAGTTCACAGTTCGTTGATCTTAATGTCGCTCCGAACGTCTTGCCTGTATGGTTATTTTTCAAATGGTTACGAACGCCCGCGGACCTCCCCGTAAAAGCCTCACCCGTAAAAAAAAACTCTTGTCGGTTATTCAAGGTTGATGGATAACCGACAAGAGTTTTTTAAATCGCACGAGATATATTTTCCTCTGCGAAATGAAAAATTCGAATATTATTAATATTCCTTGCATTATGCGCTTTAATATTCGTATCGATTATTAGTATTAATATTTTACCTATCTTTTGAGAATTTTATTCTGTCACGAAGACGGAATTATATTAGAAGTAATCGAGGCAGCGTTCTAGTGGGCTTCAACCATCGATGTTTTATAAAATAACTTGCCTATAGGTTTTATCAGTACTTGAATCATTTTGCCCAGCATATATTACATAAGATACGTAATATGTGCACGTCAACTAACCATGAACGAACTCCGTAATGAAAAAGATATTTCATATGGGTATTAAACGGCAAAACATTTTAAGTTATTCCTTATTTCACAATCATACAAAATTCGATGCAAATACCCTGTGAGAAATAATTTAATACAATGTCAGTAATATTGTGTTGGTAGTGTGTCACTACACTGTTACTCTGGATGGCGGAATGTCTAATCCGGTTGAACTTAGGGCCAGTAGAGGAACTTGAAATCGCACGAGATTAGTATTCTTTTCTGATTTATAACAGCTCACCGGGCTGTTTTTATTTTAATCCAGAGGTTTTGGTAGAATGCCAGCTGGGCGATTGTCGGGCGGCCTTCCCGTTAAAGGCGGTATTTCCATATAATAAGGTCGTAGGAAGGAGGCCGGTGTGGGCGCCTTGTGTTGTGCTGTCGGGTTGGGAGCCGATGGCGCTCGCGGTATGCCGAGCCTGGGAAAGTGGAGATTATTTAGGTATGAAGTCGTCGCGGGGGTTTGGAATAGGCGCGGGCGACGGGAGGAATGCGGTAGCTGTCGAGGGCACGGGCCTTTCTGTCATCCCTTCTTACCGTAAGTACCGGCGGCCCATTACGCGGGGGCCCTGGGCCGCTGCATCCTCAGCATGCGTCCGGTCCCATTATACGTTACGATTAAGTCCACTTACTGTCCGCCCTGTACTGATTTACCAATTTTGTGAGGATTTATTAGAGGGCAATTGCACCGCTTTTTAGGGTAATTTTGGTTCAATGAATTATGTAACATTAAGTTGCCGGCTGCCGGTAAGAAGAGGCCGGTGGAATGCCTTATGCAGCCGTTGTGAAGTTAGGTGGTAACTTGGCCGCCATTTCTAGATAATCCGTACTGGAGATATTACCGTATTTACAGGCAGATTAATGTAATGCTAAGCAAACTGGACTTAGACATGTTTCTGGAACGATAAATATGACATTCTGTTTACTACTCTTTTACTACAGTTCGAAAAGTACCCTCTTTAATAATATACGATTACATTAAGTTAGGGCTACGACGTATTTTCATTTTAAACAGATTAGTGAATATAAATCTAATAATAATATAATATTGCGGCCATCTGTCCTTGAATCAGAAATTCGGCAAATAATGTTTCGAATATAGTAGACCATTGATGCACGTAAAAAGTTTTTATATTGACTCGAGAATATAGATAAACGGAAGAAAAATAAGTATAGGCAGTTGAAGTTTATCAGAATACTTCTGTAATGAAAATTGTTCACCAGTGGCGCACCAAGCGTAATAAAATAATCGTGGAAAGTGAAAATGTATATCCTTGCACATAATATCATGTGCGAACCTATCGGTGGTACAGAAAGTGTTAATTCTCGATGTTATCGGGTTATCCCCTACTTGAAAGCGAGCTTGGGGTGCTTTTCGTGTTTATATAAGAAAGAAATGTGGTAAATAACTTTAGGAAATGTGGTTATTTTATCTGGCCGCTGTGTTTGGATTGGAGAATGAGTCGAGAGATATATCGGAGAGTGACTTACATTATGGAGGGCATGTCCCCTTGTGTGTTGGCCATGTGTTCGTTCAACAGACGTGGGAATATCTAGCGGCGTCTCGGCGCCATTACCGTATCCGTCTGTTCTTCGTTCCTGCAGTTCTCCCGCCGTTCCTCAAGTGTAAATTGACACGGAACTTGCTTCCTGTTAAAGAATAAGAAGAATTATCGTTCGTTATGGCGGTCCCTCTCGGGTCAGCTTCGATTTCAAGTCGGCACACGTATTCCGCCGTTTAGATCTTCAGCGGATCGCAGCCGAGGCTTTTTTTCTTTCTGAATTCTCGCATATGTTTTTTCCTCGACGGCCGCGTGCAAAAGAGTACATGACAAATATGCTGGGGAAAAACTGACTTTCGGTTTGTAAATTAGCGTCTAAGTCTTGTAACCGTCCGCTTCACATCATTTTGGCAACATCAAATGTTGAGTTCGAGAAATGCTGCCTCATGAAAGTTTTTGCGATCTCATTATCACGAACAGGTTGATGTTCGCAAAGGATATCAATCAAATTTCGGATGCCGAAATTTTGAGCGAGAGTACTTCCAGAGCCCTTTTTCCGTACCGTTGTGCGGTTCGTTCGAGGACTGCTGTGTCGTGTGAGCGGGTCGATAGAACCGTGGACTCTGGACCACGTGTGGCGTTCACTCCGACTCCGGAGCCACATGTCGGTCCACACGTGTTCACGGAGCAGACCATCGCCACAGGTGGCCGTCCCTACGCCACCGACCCTCTTGCAGACCGCATTAATATTTTTCAAGACGTCTCCCCTCCCCCAACACCAACCCTCGGTTTTCTACCCTCGGCTAAATAGTCTGGAACGGTTTCCAGTCACGAGGTTGTCATAGACAGTCATACTTTTACGAAATGTTGGATTCAATTACTCCCATGACAGTTTAGAAACATTTTTAGGTACCTCGATAGGTAAGAGGCTTAGAAATTCTGATTTCGAGGGATTTTAACATTAGTATTATTTTTCATTTTTTACTCGTTTCTGTTTGACACAGGAGCTACAATCGCGTCTTGTTGACTTCGTTTGTTATGGTTCTCTTTTGGACAATATAAAGGGTTCCTAATGAGATCTGTTGTCATGCTTATTCTTTTTATCTCTTGTCCTAATACCTAGTACTTCTTGTCGGATCCCCGTTCGATACCATAGAGTTTTAAATACACGGTATAAGCAAAAATGTAAAAAATGCGGTATTATGAGTAGTATAATTGTTATTGTATGCCTTTCTAAGGCCTCGGAAAAGTCAGTGGAATATAAATTATGTTGCGGTCGCCTGTCTTCTGTGGCATTGTGTCTGGGACATAAGTCTCCACACAGGTGGGCTCACACCTCCGTCGGTTATTTTCTTTTCGTTAGGCGATTCTGACCTGGCTTCTCACCCCCGCCGAGCTATTCCACCTCACTAATCCCAATTCTTGAAATTCCTCCCCTTCTCTCGGGGCCGTTAGTCATACTTTCGGTCCGGACAAGGAATGAATTTAAGTTGGGTCCGTGGGCGATCCCTGGTTGACGTCAGTCATGAACCGCTAGGTGAAGCTCGCCTTCAAAGTGTAACTTTCCGTATATAAGAAATGTCAATTAAACGACCGCCCGATCTGCAATCCTCGAGGTATAAACTTTTCCCGCTTCGCCAATTCTGACCGGCCGCGCTACGCTCTCCTTATCTGGCATGTAGTTTAGTTTTGAAATTCATCGTGCTTCTTTGTTCTTTATTAAGAGACGTCGGAGTTTATATTCGGCCGAAATTAGGATGGCATTGGGAGGATCTTCCACGAATAAAAAATAGCTCTAAACGAGTGGCGGTTTTTAATGCGGTGACTAAATAAACATATGTTAGCCCGATGTAGTGTCGCGTGACGTCAGCCTCATCGTTTCGCCCGACAGTCGTCTTCGCAGTCGTTGCTTAACAAGAATGACACATGTTAATTCGGATTTCCGCATTAGCGTTAAGTGTTTTAATTGTTTAAGTTGCCCGCTAAATAATTTGCGTCATTTGTATCAATTTTTCGACAGTTCGTGCGGAGTTTTTTACGGCACTACGACTACGACCAGTTTATTCCGGATCTCATTGCGAATTTTAGTATTTTAGTCAACGGACTTTAATAAACTCGGTTTTAACTTATAAATGTCCTTGCACTTTGAAATTCCATAGGAGAAGTTGGATGTGAGGCACACTCTTGTTGTCTGTTGGGCGGCACTTCAGAAATACGGCCTCCTCGACCCGGCGTTTTTATTTTCCAACCCCGACCCAGGCACCGGTGTTATCCGAGACTTTCCATTTGGAGAATGTTTGCATAACTGACCCGCATTCGTGTTATTGTTTGTTGGACCGTCGGCTCCCATCGCGTCCAGACGCGGAGAAACAAACATGTCTCTTAATTATTAATGGACTTGGCCGCTGTTTATTTTCGGTTCCCCGTCTTGACGGTTATTGTTATTTATTTAGACTGGTGCTCTTTTTCTCCGAGCCGTCCCCTCTCGTATCACGTCTTCCCACAGTTCAATTAAACTAGATTGGATCGCTCTGTTAATTCTTCGCGGGAACGTCGTTTTTATACTCGCACTGAACCATGAAAAACCTTGCGATTGAATCCTCCAAATACTAAATACTAATACCCATTAAGGTTGCGCTTATTGAATTATATACGCTAGCTCTAATACTGACGGTATAGAATTTAACTGAATTGTTTTTATTTTATACTCATAATTTCCGTTATACAACTTATATTCGATTGTGAACTAAGATTGATTTAGATATAGACTTTGAGAAACAGCTTGAGCCTTTCTAACCTTTCTACTATGCGATAAATAAACGAATAAAATCAGGAAACCGCTGTGGGAACCAAAATTATTACAACACTTCTATGCTTCTGTGCGGTTGTATTTGCACACACTATATTACCCCACCAGAATATTCCTGTTATTAATTACTATTTTTGTTGTTCTGTTTCAGACTTGGTTTTTCACTGATTCGGACGACGAAGAACTTCAGCAGAAGACAAGTAAGTTCAAACCATTAGTATAATTTGCAATTTTTACATAGTGAAATTGGTGTCAAAAGTTAAATTAATGTTGTACGTTGTTACTGCGGTTAGAATAATTTTACAAAGGTATTGTTTTATTTACATTTTCGAATGGAGTAAGAATTTGGGGTAATTTTTATTTTATTCCTTAAATATAAATATTTAACAAGATTAATAGCTGAAATGAAACACATTCTGGTACGCAGACGTCTGTATACTAATTTGTTTCGGTATATACTGGTTAAGGTTGTGCCAACCAAATATAACTATTACCAATATTCGTTATCATTACCGTTTATCGTTGCGGGTACTTTGTCTTTGATATCGAGAAACTGGTCAGATCTACAATCTATTTAAATTTGTTCGTTAATATTTTTTCATTTAAACGAGTCGCGCGGTCTAAATGGTGGCTGAAAACGTTTTTCTTCTGAAGCTCGCAGGGCGGTCGACTGGAATGAAACCTCAGTAGAAGCGTGCACACTCTGGGGCCGGCTGCTACACGGTTTTTGAACCCGAGGCACCCCCAGTGGGAAAGCCAGCGCTCGTATCACGGTCTGCTAAGCGCACAGGTGGAGGATGCAAATAATGCCAGTGTTTATACACACGTACAGAGAGAGAGAGAGAGAGGGAGAGAAAGACAGAGAGTGATAGTGAGGGGAGGGAAAGAAAAAGCAAGATGGTCAAAGGAAGTTGTTGTCTTAACAATCGGTTCCCACGTCCCCGCTCCGCTCATTAGCCTGACGTCATTTTGGAGCACCTGTCCTCGCTTCCGGTTCGCCCGCCTCCGAAAAAGTGACTTTCGAATTGTAAAAATCTGGAACGTCATAATAGGTTTTAGAGAGTTCTGGTCGTGTCAAGTGAGAGCCGTTCAATGGATGATATTAAGGTTTAAAATATTTCTGGGAATATTTCTCGGCTATTGGGAAGATACGTTTGTTCTTTCATAGCTATAATATTTGCGCTCTTCTTTGTATTTTAAATCTAATAGATTTCTTGATTTATCATTCTTGACTGAGATGTCATATTAACATTCCACTTCGTGAGAGTGAAAAGTGGTAAAGTGATACACCTCGTGGAATACTTTTTCTCGTAAAACAGCGTTTGGTTTCATATCATTCAGTAAAATGATTGCCAACCTGTTGGTCGGACTAGATATTTTCCCACAGCTTACAGCTAATGGCGCCGATGACTAAAGTTACAATTTCCTCTATTAAGTCTGTAAAATAAGGTATTACTTCAGCCATTGCACAACTTCCTGCAATATTTGCATTAATTTCTTTAATCGCTCTGCCTTAGTAATTACGACGTAATAAATTGGCCTAATCGAATTTGGCATAGTTTCCTAATTGTCGCTAATGCTCGGAGGGAAGAGGTGACGCATCTTCGCTCGGCCCACTACCAATTATATAGTTTAGTCATCCTTTTATTTCTTACCAGTATCCGTAAGAGAGATCCCATTACTACTCTCTGGGAACTAGTTCAGTATACCCCAGAGAATATTAACTTTCCATTGGAAACCGACGTTTAGCTGGCAATTTATTCGTATAACGAGGTTCGTATAGGACTGGGCTACTCTGTGGTTTAAACCAGACGTGCCTCGTGTAACGAGATCTGGCGCACACCACTTTTTCAACAGTACTTTTGTGTGGGACCCTTCTACCTTAAAACGTAAGTTGGTGCTTTCAACTTTTTTCGGCCAATTATTTATATTTGAATATTTCTCGGTCGGTTGAGATGTAGCAAATTTCTCACAGTGAAGTTGATTGATTCTCTTGTCCTAGGTACTTTTGAGGCATCTAATAGATTATCTTAGTTTCGGGTATAGAAATGTAAGAATACTGAATGGAATTGCGGTAACGTATTAAATACTTTAATTAATCGCGTTTCCCCGCCTATTTTCAGGTGGATCGTACAAAATGCGCCTATTATATTTATTTATACCGTGCTCTCTCGGCGTGTATTGATAAAAAAAGAAAGACCGAACTGCAGAAATGTTTTCCAACGAAGCTTCGGAGGCAATTCCCGAGAATCGGCGGGCAGTAAATTGTGAAGAAACCATTAGCCGGTGGGAGGGCCCGGAGGGCGGTCGCATGTCGGCCGGCGAGATTACCTCTCGGGCGGGTGGCGGGAGGCGGGACCGCGCTGTCGGGGGCGGTAGTCCAAGATTTAGGATGGAAGAATGCCGTGAGCCGGTAGAGGAGCGGTAGAACACGTGTAATTGGGCGGGCTTCCTATCAAGCGGCTCTTCGGAGTCTGCCTAATAAGCGCTTCTGTGATTTACACCGCTGGCCGGCAGTCCGCCCACCGCCGCCGCCCTTTCGTACTTTACCTCTCTTTCAATATTTTGAAATCGCCATCTCAACCATTACAGTAAAACGGTTAAAGAATTCTGCTTTATCAGTGTCATCGCGATTGTCATATTCCTTAATTAACTTAAAACGATTCAATCTGTTTAATGAATACCAGGCTAGCTTTAACGCTCAGAAATGTTCGTGCCTTTCATGTGCTATTGTTCTGGTGGAGCCTTGCACTCAAATTCATGGAGCAGAAGTTTGCTGTTAAGAAGCAATTAAAAAGGTTTCGGTTCGCCGCTAGGATATAATAAAATTAGGGTCCGGCATAGCTTGGCGGTTAGAAGCATCTCAGCTAATCTGAATTACGTGATATTAGATTTAAAGTTCAAACTCCGCTGATGCCGGTTTACGTTTACCTTTGGTTATGTAAATGTGCGTTACGTGTTTTTAAAACTTTAAGCTCGGGTCCTGTGCCGCTATGTGGGCGGACCCCAAGTCTGGCGACTCGGGCCCTTCCCGGCAGCCGTGAAATTAACGGCAAGATGATTTACTTGCTTCGGTTAGCGTCTTTCCCTCTCCTCCCCTTCACCTTTTTCCCCTGTCCCCCATTTTTCTCCGGCAACGCTTCAGATTCCTACCCGTCCTCCCCGTAGTAATTTGAATTCAGCGGGTAACATTTTAAAGGTTTAATAAAGGACTTGCCGATAGCCATAATTATCGGGGAACACCTGCGCTGTTATTTATTTTTTTCTGTTGGCGAGCGGTGGGTGTAATAAACACGCGATTTCCCCAAGCGGTCGTCCCGGAGCTGGCAATTTCATACGTAAATTGCAGTCGAGAGCCTCCATTTTTTGTAACGAAGTTTTATTCTCGTTTGAAAGCGGTATTTAAATTTTTAGTTTGTTTGGATGCAATATTCGACTTTCGAACTAACGACTTGCGTTCGCTTTAATTTCGTTTTGCTGCGATCGTTTAATCGCCGTTCCTTTTTTACTTTTTCGGACTTTTTTCGGAGATTAGAATTGGTTCGATTTGGAGATATTTTACTTGGCGTCTGTTATTATTGGCATTCGTTTTTCGACCGACTTGTTTATTTGTATGAAATACGGCCACGAACGTTCCTCTTGTTCGAGCGATTGTAGGAGTAAGAAAGAGTTTCCTCATTATAAATGTCACGATTTATTCTCATCGAGCGTTTAATTTCTTCCTTTGTCTCAATGAAAGGACGCCCTGTTTGAAAACTCACGTAGGCGTAATGGTCCCCAATTCGTTGGTGGCGTGACTCGCTCCATTCAGCTTCTCTTTAGCCAAGAGTCATAGTTAGGCGGCCATAAGTCACTCCCGATTCAGAAAACATTGCGTGTCGTTCTGCTTTTCATGCTCTGAACTTAATTAATACATTTGGTTATGTATAAATATTTAACTGCTAGTTTATACTGTATATGTCTTTCATTGATGAATTACATGTTGGTTTCTTAAGCCTAGTCCTTCACTGAAATGTTTAAATTTTGTGTATATCAATTGCATAAAGTGTGTATGATTGCAAAAGAATTACTACTGAAAACTGAAAAAAACAATTACATTGGGGAATTAAGCGCGTAATTGAAAACCATTTGATAATAGCTTTAACGAAAATTCGTGTCACAGGTTTCACTGTAAACGTTAAATGGAATAAACATTAAACAACATAATTTTCAAAATTCCTTATGTTTAATTTATGTATGATAGCCTAATAAATTATGCTATCAGATAATTTCCGCCGATAATGCTTCAGAATTCATTTCTGAACATAAAACCTACATACTTTTAAGATGTAATTTCGTTCTCGCGTCGAGTTGTTTGGATTTACACATTACATCCGAACATAATTTACTCATTATTTTTTCTTCCCGCCTTGATTTTTGTCCCAGTTACCCAACCTCCTCAAGGATAAAACGGGACTAAATATTGATGGTCGCTGTGTGAGGTCGCCGAGAGAAAAAAAATTCCATAGTAAATGGGCTTCGCCAATGATATTCATAGGCTTTTCCACGGGGAAGATATTGGGTCCATGAATACATGAAACCTATAATCGAGAATTAGATTGGTCTCTGCAGGGTGCTTTCCCCTTTAGACAAACCAGCGGATTGCCCCCTGTTGAGGGGGTTCCAAGTCTGGAATTAACGAACCGTAGTGCCGCTCTGAAGGTAAAACCACCCTCAGCACTGATTAGTTCACTGCCTCACTTTCCTCTCTTACCTTTCTTTATTTATATATGTATGTATATATATATATATATATATATATATATATAGAATTTCTCGAATTTATATCTCTCGAATATGTTTCGAATATGAATTTCTTTTTTTTCCCGTGCTGAAATCATACTAGAATGTCTGCCGCTCAACTATCGCTACCCATTAACAATGATTCAGCTACAACCCGTACCGGTACCGCCTTTCGGTAATCCGAAACTGTACTTTCACTATTGCGCAGAATTGAGTTTCGCGGTCAAGAGACCATTTAACAGTCGCGGGGTAAAAAGGGGTCAAGGGATTGAGAGATAAAAAAGTATTGTCCGGGATTGGGATTGGAAGCAGCTCATGGCCTGGCTTAAAATGATCTGCAACATTTGTATGGCAGTTCAGAACAAAATTTCTAAAGTAATACGGATGGTAATATTCGGAATCTTTGGGAACCTCGCTAGAACTAATGTAACTTTATATGGTAAGGCTCAATTTTCCTGAAAGATTCCTTCCAGAAAGTAGGAATAATGGTGCCGAATAATTCTCACGAAAGGTACACGCGAGGACCTCGTAAGGTATTTTGTGTATAATAATGGCACGGTAATGCCGTAAGGATTGGCGCAGTCGGGTTTCAGGCCTGAAGCCTGAGATCTTATCCTCGATATTTCCATCGCCGAAAAACAGGGTCACACATCGAATATTTCATCGGCCGGAGTGGCTCCTAACGGTTAAACCGGTCGTCGGTTAGAGGGGCGGGGGCTGATTACACTGGTGTTAGTTAGGCGGCGGTGTTCGAACTGCGGGGTGCGGGGGCAAAAATGAATCTCGGGGTGGACGGGCGCACCGGCCGTGAGTCAAACACGCACGCAGGAGTGAGCGGGGCCGGGGGCGGGGGCGGAGGTAATTAAGGTGAGGCTATAGATCAGTGACTGCGCGGGGTACGCTACATAACTACCAGCCTCTCTATCCGGGCCGGCCACGGAGTCGTTATTATCACGACCCCACCCCCGCTTCCACTTGAGATTTATAATCTTTAATTACGTCGGGACAACCCAAATTAAAACTACAAGAAGGGGCCCCGACCGACGTGAAACACGATCGCATAAATATAATTCACGGTATTGCCTCGACGAAAAAAAATTGGCTAATTTAAAAAATTACCTTTTGTAATTCACGCTCGCTTTCTAACAACGTCGTATATTTTATAAACATAAAAGCGATTAAAATTTCGGAACTGCGCTAATACAAACAAGGATACACGTACGTTCTACCATTTTAGGACAACCAGTGAAAGCATATTTAGAAAAACGAAATTAATTACATATTAAGAAAAATTAAAAAACTATTTATAGCTCTGGGGATTGTAAGTGTTTTATATTGGTTATTCGACTAATCCCAGTATTGCTAATTTTACGTTCAACTGTGAGTAGGAAATTCGTTTATTGAGTGATGTATGTATCTTATATATTTTGGCGCTTAGTTGAAACATGAATAATGAAATAGAAGTTTAATAATCAATTTCTCTTTTCAGATGGGCACATGATAAACACCAACTGTTCGTCGTCGCACAACAGAAAAGCACTTTGTTGCAAGATGTCCGTTGAATTCGACACTTTTCTGGAGAGCGACAAAAAGTGAGTCAACCTATCTACTATTATGACTACAATTTTAGACAGTTGTACATGTAAATGTATAAAACCGGGATGGGATTTGCGTCTAAAAACCTGTACTCTATATGAATAAGGAGTCATTAATTAAGTTAAAATGTAAAATTAAGCTGTCAGTAATTCTTCGTCGTTAATTTTCTTCGGGTTTTATAATTATACGTATCTTCCTTAATGAAAATAATCAAGAATTTGATAGATCATATTGGTTATTAATTACCTTATTTTTTTATAAATTAAGTATATCGAATTAATGAATTTAGGAAATAATTGGTGCGTATTTTAATTTGAAGCTGTCTATAATATTTGGAAGCCAGGGGAAGTACGGTCTCCTCTCCCTGTCTACCGTTAAACTTCAGTTGGGCTACTGCCACCGGCAGGTGTTTCTCGAAACCAGTTCTGGCGGTTTCAAACCAGATTTAGAGTTCAAATTTAATGAAAACCAGCTTTGTCAAGGATTACCGCAAGGAATTTATCGGAACTGATTTCACCCCAAATTAACGCGGTCTCCGGAGGGAGATTATTATTTACAGCTACATATTTTACTAAATAACAATATTTAAATAATTTTTAAGGTCGCGTAGAACTTAGCCGTTTTATTTTTATTTCAGTGAAACTTTGTGGCGTCCGTTAGTTAAACTCCTATTTGCGAGCGATAGATTTTATTTGACGGGTCCCCTTTAGGAATTATTGATTTAAGTTAATTTTGTCTGCATTCAAAATACATATGCAGTTCATATAAATCATTGGACCCACGCACACATCATGTTGGGGCTTTATTGGACACAATGTTACGTATAGAGGAACTGTTTTTATACATATATCTCGAATTTCGGAATATGACAACAGAAGCGGTAACTATAATCGTAGTTCGTTGTATTTTATAATTTTATTACGGAAGCACTTTGTGCAGCTCAGACAATTCGCAGGAATGGTTATTTCCCAGCAGTGATGCACTATCTCTGGACAAGTGAATTAATGTTTTCTCTCCGCGAGGTTGCTCCCACCGTCAATAGAAAACGCGAACGCCTCAACGTGGTGGGATAGGGATTGGGTACTGAGGGCGATAGAAACCAACGGCAAGAATGAGCCAGCGATGAAGAAGAGTTAATTAGTTCAAAATTAAAGGTTATAGAACCAGTCGCCAGTCAGTGTCGAGAGAAAAACTTTCACCGATGCTTCAGAGAAAAGAGAAGGAACTAAAAAAAAAGTAGTTTATAACGATCCTGAAAAGGTTTAGCCGTTTATTCAATTTTCGGTCGAGAATTTTATTTACCCTACTTAAGTGGATGGTTCGGTTGAGAGGGTAGTAAGTAAATGCGAGGTCGAAAGTTGGTTGAAAAGGTTCGGTCGTGTAGAATAATCTGGCGGTCGAAGGGCAGGCGTGTCCGAAAACGACATGTGGCAAGCGGGGGTCTCCGTGCGGGCACAAAAAGCCCGTCCAGCGTCAGCCCCTCTCGCTCCCCGCTCGGGCTTCCGATTGCCCCATTGGCCAAATTAAACGTTGGGCCCCGAAGAGCTTTAGCCCAGGTAACACGCCAGCCCTGTCCCCTCGGGCCGCTCGATTATCCTCAAGCGGTTGTCGGAAAATATTTTAATTTCCGTCTCGTTTTCTGATGTCACGCCAGCCGGCTTTTTTCCATTTCGTGTGTTGATTCGGGCCTGCTTCTTAACCATCTTCGGCTCCGGTTGACTACCTTCAGATCGGATTAACTCGGTTAAATACTCTTATCTGGAATTTTCCTTATATCCCGCAGCGCTTAATGGGGATTTATTTGGTTGATTTGAATTTGACTGACCGATTCCCAAATGGGTTCACTTCGACTGGTGTTGAACCTATAGGAATCCCGAAGAAGCCCGCGGTATTCTCTGTTATTTTATCCATCGTGCCGAAAAATATAATTAATCAGTGTAACAGGAAATTCGGTTGTTATCGCCCCTGTGATTTTTTCGTATGGAAACAATTTTAATGCATTGCATAAATGTAAAGAAGAAATATTTCCTGCTCTGTGGTTTCCGGTGCAGAAGCAAGGGGCCAAATATAACTGTAATCCGCGTCTTTATGTACTTTAGAGTATAAGAGCTTTGTAAAAGTTTAGAATAAGAAAAGTTTAGTTTTCCGGTCATTAATTTCCTGTAGGTGCCATATAAGGAAGCATTTTATTGCATTCCATTTGAATGTGAGGTAAATTAAACCACCCGAATTCCCTTATTAAGTCGGTATATTTTTTTGAAATCTAGTCTCCTGTCGCTTATTACCGTTTTAAATAGGCATCAATTCTCGCATAAACGCTGTTTGAAGGGGGTCGGTATTACAGTGAATCGCGATTCGAGCGTCGAGTGGCTGCGACCAAATTACAAATGGGTCCTCGGGGGTCTTCTGCCAGGTAACAGGTTACCCTTCGGACCCCCACCACCACTACCCTTTCCTAATGATAATACTTTGGTCCTCTTTAAGTGGTTATCGGCGGTGCGTGAGTGGGGTACGCAATTTCTGCTGTAGCGAACGCTCCCTACAAAGGATCCCAAGGTCTATCAGCCAGCGGACCGGTTGTTGAAGACGTCCAGGTAACTGGAAACGTCGGCTCGAATTTTCGGCTAAACTCGGCCGTAACTGTATACGTTTTTTGGAAAAACTGTTCTTTCATAAATTTCAGGAAAAAAAGGAGCCTAATTTTTTGCGCTCTTCGCAAACTGTTTTGTAAAGTGTTGGGACATAAGGCGTAGAATTTGAGGTGGACTAGGCCAATTTAGTCTTTTAGCGCGATGCGAATATTGATGGCGCAGTCCACGTGCTCCCACTGGAACTAATTTCCTGGACACGAAGTGAATTCGATTTTTGACTGTGAATAGATGATTTAATTAATCGTTTGACTTTTATTTATTCTCTCTATGAGCATAGATGTGCTAAACCTTACAGTTTTAATTAAATTCGCAGCAGCCTGTTAACAATTCTGTCAACTATTAAGCTCTGAATGCTTAATTAGTTTGGTTTTATAGATATTATAGCACTCGCCTATTTTGTTTATTATTTTAGTCCAAATGCTATTCTAATGGTAGATCTACACAATCAGGTTTGCGGTTATTGTTTCATACAAATTTATTGGTTCCGGCAGAGTGGGAATTTTTTTTAATGACCCCTTGTTAATTATTTAAATGTCGGCCCGATCCGATTTGCAGTTGCATTTCCTTCTAATTTAAATTGGTCGCTTGTGTATTCAGTCTCCGTCGAAATTTTTACACGCGTCTCGTTCTCAGTGCGTATTATGCAGTCCACGTTCGGTATACACTCAATTACAGGGCGACCCACAGGAGTCGCCTAAACCCCTTTGCAGCGTCCCCATTAAATGTGCTTCTCTGTCCGTTCTTCGTTAACACCTCTATCGTTGGGATTGAGTCGAAATCTTTTCTTCACCTTGTGCGGAGTTCTCCATGCGGAGTCATCGAGTCTAAACGTTACATATGTTTACTACTCTTTTATAACCTTTGGTAATAAATGATCACGAACACCGTTTCTCATTATTAACTGCAGGCCATATTCTTTTGACAAGCAGGAAAAAATCGGATTTCACGTACGATTGGTAATTCGCATCGACCAGTCCCATACTGGGAAAATTCATTAGTGGAAGTTTACATCCCGTCGGTTGGTATTCCTTTCGGTAATTATCTTCGGGACGGATTAATGACTGGGCCGGGTTATTGAGCGGCCCCACCTGGCCTTCGGTCTTCGGTTCTTCATCGAGGACTAATTGACCGGTATTTGTCACTGGGACCGAAAAACCTGGCAATTACGGGTGACAGGGTGGCCCGCCCCCAGCCACGGCCACTCGATCAATTAGAGCCTCCGAATAAGCTTCTTCTCTCTGATAGATGACCGCTCGTATTTATTGGGAAACGGAAAGCGCCTATTTCTTTTCAGCCTGTTTCTTCTCGTTCACTGTTGGCCAGGACCCTGCCCCCCCCCCCCTGCGCGCTAATGTCTGCTCCGCCGACTATGCTATTGGGCGTGTTTAGTGTTTTTCCCTCCCGATGACGGACGGCCTTAGCGATGGCCATTAAAGATGACTATGGCTTTCACCTTTAAAATTTGAAAAATATTCTTCCAGGGAATGAATAGTTGCTTCCAGGATAAATGTAGGAGTCGAAAATGGGCGTCGCTATGAATGACTTGAGAACTGTTTTAGAAGTCATTACTTATGTTAAAATAACCGCGTTGAACAATGTATACTTCAAACTACTATGAAATACTATTATATTTTTGGGGACAGGAGGAGTTTAGGAGAAAATGTTTGATCAGGTAACTTTGGGTCGGTTACTGGCATAAAGGATGCAAGCTCTGTATTTAGTCTGTTTTTTCTGTATTTTTTACAGACCCGGCAAATTGATTGCTGCCGTCGGGCGGCCACATGCGGGCTCCTGGGTGGCTCTGTTAGTTTACCCTTAATTATTCTAATATTTAAATTATACCGCGTCTGGGTAAAAAAATAATGAAACCCCGGAAAGGGCGCTATTACAGTATTTTTGTGTACAGTGGCGCACGATTATAGCCGCTTTAATTTTTAATTCTTATTCATCGATAGTACGCCAGTAATCGTAACATCAGAATTTTTTTTTTAGTTCTAACCGTTGTTTATGTTGCCGCATTTAAGTAAATTTTGTCATAATTACGGCCCAGGTAAGGTTGTTTACACTGAGGGTGGGGTCTCCAACGGTTGACCCGGCCAAATAATTTCGGGTCGGATGCTACCGGATTGTGTAATTCAGGACCGAGCGTGTTGAAAATGGTACCCAGGCAATAGGGGCTTCACTTTACTTTAGGGTTAACATTTTCATTTCTTTACCCAGCCGCTCAATTAATTTGTTTCATACCCTTCGTCTTTTATTTTACAATATCTCGCCACTGATAAATTTATTTCTGCTAAAAAGCCTTCCATATTAGTAGGTGTGGACAGTGTCCCAAACTCGTCCCTGAGCTATGGGTTGACTAGTATCTTCAATTATTTGAGACTTACTCCAGATTACTTTAAACGATTTTGTTTATTATGGACCGATCGGCGGGATTTCAAATCAGTTTCGAAGAATTTCCTCAGTTGGGTTCGGGAACGTTGATTGCTGAGAGAGAGAGAGTCGAAAGTCGATCCCGAAGTTGAACCTGCGGCGACTTATAGTTTGATTAAAACAACCGGTGGTGGATAGAGCGAAGAGAGCAATATGGTCCCGGCAGTGGAGAGAGAGAGAGAGAGAAAGAGCAGAGCCCTCTTGATGATCAAGCCCCTCCAATCAAGTTTAACTACCGCGGTTGGCGGTGCCCACTCTTGTCCCGGCTCTCCCGCAACCTTAATTATTTTGCCCCTCTCTCCTTATTTAATTCCCCGTGCCCTTCTCCTACACGGTATCGCCTCCACCTTTACCGTGGCCTCTCCCTCTCCCTCTCTCTTTCTACCTCGCTGTAACCGTTGATTAGCAACGCCCGTAACGGTAAGACGTGGCCGGCTCGAGAGTTCCTCGGCCTTTATAATACTCGGGCACGCCTCTGCTCTCCGACGGACGAAATGAACTTCGTGGAGCGTTACCGCCGCTCTGCTATCTTTCCAATAATCTTTACGGAGTGCGATATTGCCATTGCGAGAAGCCCGAAGCTTAATTTTCAGTGAAAACGGTCTTTCGGTTTGTCTATAGCATTAATACCTCACATTGTTCATGTGCTAATACAATGTAGTGCTTAAGTACTCCATAAGTTTAAAAGAAAACTGCAGTTTTAAAAATTTCCTTGAAAATTTAAGTTTGCTACCCTACAGTGTCTAAATATTATGCGTATTCATTTTTCTTATACTTTTCTTCCACGCATTTTTTACCTACATTTATTCTCAAGAACGTACTTAGGTTGTGGTGCGGAGGCTGTGACTCGGGTGGTCTGGAGGCTGTTCACTCCACTTTGTATGCCAAGCAAATTAGCCTGTTTGACTAACTAATTCCCTCCTTCCAGAGGGGGAGCCTCGCTGGAGGTATTTAGGCCCTAGGCTATGTACCCTTCTCGGTGGGCTCCTGCCTCCTCTTCATTAATAATAATCATCGTAATTACAGCCGGTTGTTACATTAAGGACGTACGATTTTTCAGCGTTGAAATAACGAAGCGTTATTTGAGATTCCAGTCAGCGAACGGTCTATTTTGATTGACTGCGTAGGATTTGATATCGTATATGCGTTATGTTCCAATAATTCTTAGAAAGGAGGATAATTGATTAAGTGGATGCAACATTATCTACGCAGTATTACTCTGGCAATATGTTACTTGTTATCCGGGAATAAATTGGAAGAGTGAACGGGAAGAGAGGTGGAGGGAGTTGTATTGCATCTGACCGCAATCGTTTGAGACGGGCGTTGTCTGATTATTGAGGCGTGAGTTGGGCTGCATTTGACCTCCGGGGGGCTTGCAGTCCTCCCCGTGCCCAAATAGCACTTTGACTGTAAACAACCGTTTTTATTGTCCGTTTTCTATTCGAAACACGTGACCGCTACGGGCCGTTTAGTACCGAGTAATGGCGTAGTTTCGAGGAGGTATTTTGTAGTTTTAGATGGGTAATCTCCACTCTGTCCGCTCGTTTCGAACCGTTGCCGTAAAGCGGAGTGCATTTAGATTCGAGGAAAATATATACGAAAGTTATTCTTTAACCGTTTCCATCTGTTTCCTGTGATGATTAATATGTGCCGATAGCGATTTTTCTGAAAGTATTGACTGTTTATACTGCAATAACCTTTTCCCCGGAGGGCTGAGATTTAGCCCTATCCCGACTGGTGACTTCATGCTGAACCTAAAACATTTAGTCCGGTCTTTCGCATCGGCGAGAATAAAAAACGTGTGAGAATACGTTGCTTTATCCGGACCCACTCCAATTCCGTCTCAATCAAAGTTGCTTCTAGTGTTCGAGGGTGACAGGCGTTGTCACGTTGTTGAATTCAGGGTTGTCTTTTCCACCGCGCCCTTTCAACTAAGGGGACTAATCGACCCCGTTGTTTAGATAAACGGGACGGGGACGCACAATCGAGCGACAGTTAAGCTGTCAAGTACTGGCCGTGTCCGATTGTGGCCCGGGCGAAGGCCCGGTGGGTAATTGCGATGGTAAATCGAAGGGCTGACAAATCACCGCCGGCCGGAAGCTACTATTTAGTGCTCGGGACTTCATCGCCCGTCCGTCACCAGGGAAAGGTCAGAAACTCTTTTTATTCTCTTCTCACGGTGATAAATAGAGTGTGGGAGCGAAAAGGGGGAGGCGAAACTGAGGAAAACTGTGACAGGGCGGGGGATGTAAATGAGGCCGTCCCATAGGTAGTCAGGTGCCTACCTAGGTCATCCTCTACGATTGGGACCGCCACTGAAAATAGTTCTACACCCGTCTATTAACTCGGGCTCTTCGTGCCGAGAAAAACTATATAACGACTCCTCCATTCAATACGAATTCTGCAACTCCGCATATTTAATGATTGTTTCCGCTGGACGATAAAATCTATGTTCTTTTAGAGTACGCTCGTGCGTTTCTACTAACCCATCGAGAACTAAAATGATGGTAAAAACTAATGTGGTAAAAAATAAGTGAAATGCCGTGCATTTCGTTATGCATTTTTTAAAAAAAAATCGAGGTTAGTCAAGACACCGGTTAGTTAAGCTCGTGCTGTGGAGCGGCAATATTTTAAATCATTCCTTTGAACATTTATAATTGCAAAAGAGTCCAAAAATTGTAAACCCGAAGTCGTAAGTACACACAGAATTGTAAGTGCGAACAGAAACTGTAAGTTCACTGTCGAATAAACCGTTACATCCGTTCTTTTTCGGTTTTAAGCGCGCGTCCAGACGAAGTTTCGCGAGTGTGGAACGCGATTATGGGTTTCCCCCGACAGAATTTTAAGATGCATTCGCCGGGACTTCGCAGTCAGCCAAGAGGAGGGAGCTAAAAAAAGGGGGGGAGGGAGCTGGGGACTCAAATGCGGTGGGACGGCGCCACGTTTTGCCGCCGTACAATTCTGCTGACTGGCCAAAGCCCGACCGACGTCTGTCTCCTCTAACTTCTTATTGTCCGCTCTTAAACAGTTCACTGCAAAGCTATGCGTGTCCCACACGCAAATTTTATATTAGTAATTGTCATTTCATTATTTTCTCGGGCCGATAAAACCGGTCAATATAATTTTTAAATTCATTCAGCTAATTTCGTTACATTAACGACTACATCCGAAAAAATAAAAATATATCATACGTTCCAGATTTATCTGCAGGCGTTAATGCGACTGGCATTTATATAATAAATTGTACTTTCAACTCATTTTGTCATCAGACTAAGTGTGACGAATCTAATGTCAGCCGTTTTATGTTTCTGTGTGGAAAACGAGGCCCGTATTGAATTTTGGTTTTCTAACTCCAGATAAAAAATAAAATGGAGTAAAATTACGTAAACCGAGAATCGGGAGAGAGCAATTTTAATAAGAAGCTCCGCATTTTATGCTTTAAGACTACCGTTAATGATAGGGCCGGTTGGGCGGGGACGGAGCTAAATGGCCCCTCTACCCTCGGTGGTAATTGAGACGCGGCCCCCCTTGATGTATTTTCTTGTACCTTAATCGTATTCCGAACGTTTTACCGCGGCTCAGTTTGCGAGGAAAAAGTCGTCTCTTTAATTTGAACGTGTAATCTGAATAATAAATAGCGCTGTAAGACTAAACGTTCTAAACGCTGTAATTGGCTTCAAACCGGGAATGAGTGGTCACACCGAAGAGTTTAAACGTTTTTACGAGGCTTAATTTAAACCAATTTCCCCAGTGGCGTACTAGCCTGTATTTAGGATAATTTTCGCAATTATTGTGGAACGAAGGACGCCCCGAAATAAATTGTCCGGAAAAAACATTTATGGCGGGTGGTCATTGTTGCGGGAGGTGGCCGGCGGTCGTCCAATGATTAATCGAGTTTACAATTAACTGAACCGAAATAACCGACTCATGCCGTCGCCGTGTTGACTAACAAGTCAGTTCTACAGTAACGAAATTGGAATGTCGGCTTAATACTAGAGAAATCGATTTCGAGTTATTCATCAGATATTTCCTAATAGATTGTACTGTCAGAGATGATTTATTGTTGACTGACTGCCAGTTGATATGAGATAGTGGGTGTGGAACTTGGACGTTACGATTGAACCCTGTTTGTGCAAATAGAAGACGGAATGCGTCGGTACACTTTATTGGTTGACCGGCGTACAGAATAATTTAGCGTTTCGTGCGGTTATCTGCACATTCACTTTCATCTGTTGACATCTTCAGTTGTAGTGATGTGTACTTGAATTTTGAGTGGTGAATACAAGCGCTGGTCTGTTATGCGGGCGGCTAAGAATTCCAAGATTGACAGAGGGTGGTTGAAGAGGGGGCGGGTTTTCGGTATCCCAAGGTGCAGGTGAGCTGGCGGAACAAACAATGGCCCGACACAGGTGTGCACCTCCCGTATCACCCTCGGACTCGCTCCCTACCCAATGTCCAATTCTTTTCCTTTCGTTCTCGCCGCCTCACAATGCCCCCATCTCCACTCCCTCCATCCAGATTCTATGAAGTTATCTCTCATCTGACCGCCTGTGCTGTGAAGGATTCGCGAGGGGCCCTTTTCTATCTGCTCCTTAGCCATGCAACGCTCTAGTACTCGTTCGTCTGTCCCCCATATTCCCTTCTTTGAATATCGAGTTTTTAACGTGCTGTGACACACTCAGTCTGGATGGGCTCTTGTTGGAAAACCTGTTTCCACTTTTGCACCAGTTCAGAAACCCGTGTTTCTCGGCCATCGCACTATAGGTACATAGAAGAGGAAGAGTTTTGATTATGAAAGCAGTATAGTGTAACGGCAAGGAAGGACCCGTTGGGGGGGGGGAGGTCGTCTCTAATGCATGCGGGGGCACGCCACTGGTATAAAGTGAGACCCAACACCAGGAAGCGGCTAATCGCTGTCAAGTGGTCCCATCCTGCCTTCTAAACTAAGCTACTCTTTTTTTTATCCTCCTGTGCCTCAGGTTTCCATTATCGCCCTCTAAGATGCAGGACTTAGTATTAGCTATTGATAACGAATTTGAATTTGTATTCTCCCCTGTACTACCAGAAGAATCTTGAAGAATGGTTTGTGCACTTCCTCCAGCATCTTGAGATGAAAGCAGCTGAATCGTCGGAACGGATCAATCTGGACCTTTCATGCAAATTGTTACTGACGTACACAACTTATAACACATTATTTTGGCTTCGTTGTCCGTCCGCAAAAGGCGTTTTCTTCTTTGTTCACTAATACTAACTCATATTGTGAAAGGATCGCTTTAGGGTTTCGGCCGGCCGGATCTCGGTTGCAGATTGTCTTCACCGCTCACGACTTATCTGGAGGGTTGTAGCCCGCTCACGTGCTCTCAGATATTATTTCGGATCTCGATAACAACGCTCGGAAGTAATAAGGAGTGCCGAGGCAGGTCGTACCGAATTTTACTCGGATTATAAGTTGCGGAGTCGAAACACCGTGAACTTTCATTTCGGTACGTCCCTCCGTCTGTAATTCCGGCCTTTTTCGGTATCGGAGCGTCCTAAATTGTTACATAAGAAATTGTAATTGCGACGACTTATCTTGGAATCGGAATCAGTATACAACTATAATCAGGAGAGTTACTCCTTGTGTGCGCTACGGGCGGTCGGGATGGTTACTTCTAGAGTAATTACTGGTCACGAAGCTCTTCCTTTTGTCTGGTGGCGAAATATGGCATTATTTTACTCTTTTCTTTATAAAACATCGAGGAGTGTACTGTAATACGTACTTCTTTTTGAGGAACTGGTTACTCTCGAGATGACTTCAAGAGCTGGAGGCCATAAGTCTTAGCCCTTATGACTCATGAGACGCTCCCCGCCCGATGATGGGTAAAATAAAAAAAAGACCGTCCAATTAATATAGAAACTGATGAAAAACCCATCTGCGGTGTAGAGAGGGCGGTGGGTTTGGTAATTTCGTGGCCGGGCCTTATTGATCAGGTAGCTTTGTCTGATAATGGAGCCGACCCGTAGTATACCACCACAACACGTAGCTTATAACAAACGTGACCCCACGCTTACCTCCGCCGCATCCTGGTCCTCCGTACGGGGGCCCAGCTTTCATCAAGGCATCTTCGACCCTCTCTTAACCCCTTCCCAGAATGGACCGTCCGCTTTCCAACCTCTCGGCGGTGGTTTCCTCTCGAACTTGAAGGAAAATAAGACTCGGAGCCGTACCGCTGTAAAAGTCACCGAAATTTTCAAGCGATGACCGACGGCGTATAATTCATCGGCTAGGGAGTCGTTCGTTGGATTAGTATATAAAAAAGATGAGGCCTCCTCATGATTAAAAGAAACGAATGGAGTCGGGACCAATTTTTATTCATCCTAAACGGAATAAGACCGGAATAACTTAACGATTTATCTTCATACGAAAGGACATTAAACCTGCGCCGCGTTCGGTGGGTCCTAATTTATCCCACCCTCCTAATTTGAGTTTTGGCTACTGAATATTCTCCTCCCCTACATTAGAATATTTATGACTTCTGTACAGATATTAAGTATTCTTCGTCCGGATACAATTTATTTGTCTAGAAAAAATGAGTAACTTGAATTTTAATCGCGGAGCAATTATATTGGGAGTACGTTTCTATTAGAATGAAAATTCAGTTTCAAAAATCTAAATGTTAATGGAGTAAGGAAATATCGACTTCGAGTGTCCTCAAGAAGTGGTTGTTGAATAAAATATTTTTCGTTTTAAATTACGCTCGTTTGATATACAGATGTAGGAAATATTTTCTTCTTACTATCGGAACTGTTCTGAATAAATTTGTCTAGTAGTCCCGGAGGTGACGGGCGCCCGTATACATTAATACGCCATTAATCTCTAGTCTCCCATTTCCGCTCCTCCTATTTGGTTTCACAGTCTTGATTCGTAGGTGCTTCATATGAAACGTTAAAAATATGACCAGAAGATCATTGTATTCACGTACAAACCAGTCAAATCGGAAATTAATTGCATAGTGCAATTATTTACACAGTAGGGTCTGGAAATGGTAAACTGAAAAGCTTTTACACGCCCCAGTTTTTGATACGACGAATTACTTTTTATATAGTTGAAATAGTTACCAAGTATGTTTTATAAAAATGAAGTGTTATAAAAATCACATTAATTGTAAACGCTGACCTCAGAAGTGATATATTGTTGTTATTATTAGGCGCAATAGAAATAAGTTCATCAAGTTTATTTGGGGAAGGTCTGGGGGAATAATTTCTATTCTGCAGAAATTTTATTAGGGCGAACTAATCATAATCGGGATGAAAAAATAGTTTTCCTTCAATATAACGCCAACTATTACTTATATAACCAAAATTGTTTGGTGGTACCGATAAAGCCTTTACGTCCAATAGCGCATTTGAAGCCGATTTGATCAGCAGCGGCATTTAAACAGTATCGGCGTTACTTCCTTGAAAAGCGTCGGCTGTTAGGCAGTTCGTTTAAATTTCTTGTAGCGCGGACCTCGGTATAATTTACTTTCTACTCGGTCGGGTCACGCCTCAACCGAGCCGTGCTCAGGGTCCGATTGTACCTCGTGCCTGATATTTGACGACATGAATGCGCTTATTTTGTAACTTTGCACGCTGCCGCTTTTCCAGTATCCCCATTACGTGAATTACAAAAACCCGCGTTTTATTGCCCATTGTTCTGCCTGACCGTTGGAAAGTACCGAGGTCGTCGCTATCGGGATTTTTTTACTCCCAACCCCGCTTGAATTTCACATCGACCCCTCGTGTAAATAAGATAGAAATGTCAGCGCGATTGTAACTATCGTAGGCGTAGTCAGTTCTGTTTCTTCTTTAACCCTTACGCCCTACTCCAGGTGTAACAGGACAGAACTTGGTATTAGAAGTGAAGCTTTCTTCAATAATTGATAATAATTCTGAACAACAGAAGTGCGACCGTTTTATTTAATAATCACTGTATATAGACCGGTCTAAGAGTCCTCCAATGCTTTCACCCAACTGAATACTCCCATGTTGGATGGATATGTAGGCAGATATAATAATGAAATTTTTTACCTAATCACTAAAAATCATTACACAAACGGAATACTAAATCGACCTATTCCTTAATTATTCTTTAATTTTATCATTTATAGATTTCCAGGACTGTTGTTGCCAATGGGGAATTCCTAATTGCGCGTTCTTGCTGCTACAACACATATTCTTATCTAATTTACAGAGTTGAGTTTTAAGTTTTAATGTAATTACTTCCCAATTTTAGAACAGGTGCTTTGCAAGGATGATGCTCCGTCTTTACCCACGTATTAAAGAACCCCTTTAATATTCTCATCTTTTGTGTTTAAATATCAGTCCGTCGATCGATGTGTGCTTATACGAATTTAAAATTGAAAGGCTCTCTCCGGCGAGCGGAGTAGGTTCGCGTGTGAAGGGAGTGTTGGAGAAGCAGCAGGTGTAATGAGAAGGGGCCCCGGTGCGCTAGATCACTGTGCTCGATTAGAACCGTCCCTCGACTACTTCACTACCCTTGAAACTGCACGAGAATGCCCCTCAACCGCCCGGAGCATGATTCTAATGTTACTGTTTCCCCGGTCGGGTCCGTTTCAAGATCTTATCCGGGGGCGTCACTCCGCCGGCCCATCGACGTCCACCCAAGTCGGCAACCTTCTGAGGGTTGTCCCGGAATCGCCTTCTTTTTTCGCCGACTTTTTATATTATAGCTGATCTCATTGTAGCCTTTACTTGGGGAGGCACACCGATTCGGGCGAAGCTACGAGCTCCAACCATATCGCATAGGGCGTGCCGTTTTGCCAGCTGGTTCAAGTAAGCGCTCGAAATTCACCAAATTACATTGAACAATAGACACGAAAAGTGAGAATACAAGAATAGAATTGTTTTGAACAGAACAGTTTTGTTTTATTTGGCGTTCAAGGGACAATTATTCCTTGGCTTTACCACGGATGATTCCCGCACTGGGGCTATATTTTTGTCTTTTTAGGGTTTAACTTAAAGCTTGTATCTTAACGACAGCCAACTTTTAGTTGAAATTTCTGTTAGCGTCGGTAGCGTCAACAGTCGGCGTAGGAACTTTCCAGTTAATGTTTTGTCGCGACCATCATATTTCTTTCGACACCTAAGTAATTTCTTCGGAGCAAAAGTTATAACAGCGGTGTCATTTCCCCTCTGAACGGCGAATGGCCGAGTCACGACGGGAGGTCCGGAACGCTTTGTCTCCAACGGTGAAACAACATTAAGTGTTAATGCCTTGTCACGGCTACAACAAAAACAGAACATATTGTGCCCATAAAATATCGTCGAATGTGGGAGTAGTCATCTGCGGACTGTACGTTGGAGTCAGTTTCCAATTTAAATCACTGTCGTGAAGAAATAATAATGACATGGACAAACTACCAATGGCACTCACAGCGCTATAAATCTCATAAGCCGGAATGGTTTTTAGTTTACATTGATTCGTTTTGTTATGTACACTAATGACATTCATATTTTGGCATTCAGTGTTGCGTGAAGATCGTCGTAGTATTTATGATTAGTTTATTGAACTGTAATAGAATTATTAATAGTCTCGCATGACGTATGTCATTATAAACATGCCCGCAGAAAGTTATTTGATTAATTACATGACGCTTTATTCGCCCCATAGGAATCAGAGATTTTAACGGCCAACGAAAGTAGTCGTTTATTCAACGAGCGTTTCTTTACAAAATATGAGCACAATTTATGATCATTGTGTCTTTGTGTCGTAAGTACTGTTTTTTAAAAATATACATTATAAATAAATTTTCAGAAAAATGATACAAAAAACCTTACAGCTTCAAATCTATTTGTTGTGGCATCTTATGTTTTCGAAAATTTAAGCGTTTGCTGGCAATATATCTAATATTCCGAATTAGCCTAACATTTATTGTTGAAGTTGCGACAGTGATCGTAATTGAGTCAAAAAGACTCGAATACGCCCTCGAAGTTAGTTTAAAATTTAGTCCGGGAGCTAGACCATAACGCTAGAGCCGTAACCGTTCTGTGGTAGCGGTCACTTACACTAAACAGTACATAACAGTTCACATCACCTAATTGCGCTATATAAGAAACGAAGGATAGCTGGGAAAGGATAGAAAACGCGCAGTGTTTTTAGACGGAAACCCTGGAATTAAAAATTTCATAACAGCTTCTTGTTATTTCAAGCGCTACCGGATTTCTGTTATTCCTCGGAAGAAGTGAAGTTTAGAAAATACACGAGGCTGGGAGTTTCCATTGGTTTCACACCGAACGGATTGGAGTGTGTGAGAGGCTTGTTTATCTTATTAGACGGAGTGGACGGGTCCCAGGGGCCGCCGGCCGGACAAAAACCCGCTTGCGGTTCCTCCAACCGGCCCCGGTTTGGGCTACGTGATATCGTCGTTATATTGGGCTCGTTATTCAAACTGTTTTATTACACTTCCCCTTGTCAAGTGTACACATTCGCCAGGCTGAAGAAAGGACGGCAGGGGGACGTAATCTCGAATGTAATCTACTCAGCTTGTTTAATATGTACCTGGGTAGTTTTTACGGCCGTGTATATGTAACTTTCCATGTTGTATCGTCCGTTCTTTCTTAGGCCTTAGAAAACATTTTACGTTATGAGCGTATAGTTTACTCGACGTCTCCTGACAAATTCATTATCTTAGACCGTGGGAATAGTTTTTTCTTGTACAATACTGTGCCGGGTGTGAACATTGTATGTGTTCGTATTATATTAGGATATCGGGAATACTTTTCCGAGAGGTCAACTTTCTTAACTGTAGTTCCTCCCTACAATTATAGTGGTAGTCCGCGGGATGAGTCATTGTAATTACCGCTTCCTGTTGAATATAATACTTTGAGAATTAGGTACACTATTTTTCTCAGACCGAATCTGTTTTCAAGTTTAATTAACGACTTCCCGTATTAAATATTTATACGCTAGGCGAAATACGGGGGTGAGAAACATAATCAGCGATACCTTGTTATTATTTTATGTCGAGTTTAGAATCAAACCCCGAGTTCCTGTCTCCTCTCTGTCGTTTCGTCATAACTATAGGATTACTGTAATGTACCAAAGCATGTATGTTTGGTTCCCATGGAGCATCATCATAGGGTGAGTTTGCTAACGCAATACCACTAACGATAGCGGTAGGCCGAGACCGTTCTAGCGCAAGTAATATTTACTTTTTTCATTTGCCCAGTTGACGGAATCATAGTTTCGTAACCGCAGAGTGGGGCATTGAAAACCGTTGTCTCGCTCTGGCTGTGGTCTACCCGACGTCTTCTTTCTCGGCCCGTTTCGAACGGGTCCGTGAGAATATTCCCGGCGCTTTCTCCAAAAATAAAGAAATGATCTGGAGGGGCTGCCGCGATTATAAATGTGGCCGGTTCTGAGGAGACTGACCGCCCGTATTCAGGAATCGTTTCACGCCGCCGACTCGGGCCGTTCACCAATTAGGAAAGCGGCCGGGCCTCTCTTAGCCCCCTAATCGAAGGGGAGCCCGGTCGCTAGAGTTAATAATTATTCGGGAAGACGGTGGGATAGTCGAACGAGAGCGGTGGTATAAAAACTGGCGGCGTTGGTGATGGCCGGGCATTAGGCGGGGGGCGACCCGTGTCGTTACCCCCGGGGCTCTGGATTATCCTCATCCTTTCTTCCCTAATTACTATACCACTATACTCTGAAGCACGCACATCGGCTTCAGACCGCTCGTTATTTCTCCTATCGCTTGCCCCTCTTTCTTCTCCCGTCCGGCCACTCCGAGGATTACTACCGAAGAAGCGCTCTTTCACACTCTATTTCTGCTTCTCCTCTTTGAAATTCAAACTTTCTTGGGGGAAAAAATCGATTTGTCGTTAAGCTTTGAAATACAAAAATAGAAAATTAAATACAAATTAAAAGACGAATGCGTAATATTTTGTTATATAGAAGACTCGCGAAATAGGAATGGAGGTGGGTGCGGGTTAAGTGATTAAGTATAGAGCGGGTAGGGTAGAGGGGCGCGTGTTGGCCGGCCCCCGCCCGGGGCACCTCGCCCACCACTGTTATGATTGATGAAGCTCAGAGTACACAATCGCTTCACTGATTTGACACACTCGTGATGTATTGCTTATCAAATTTGTATTTGAAGCAATCCTGTTTCATTAGTACGGTCCTGCCCACTTCCCCGAGCCCGCTCGTCTATTTAACACAGTCAAAAGTATTGACGGAAAAATAAGCCAATTACTTAAAATTAAATGTTTTTCCGGCTCCTAGTTTTAATATTCGGTTTTGTAATTATGTCATTAAGTGGAGGTGCATTCTGAGTCCTTTGACATAAATATTGCGTTAAAAACTTTAGTAATACTAATCAACTAATGGATTATTCATTCCGCAATAAAGATACTAGAGAAAGCGTTTTCGAAACTGGAATTATAGTGTTGTCCAGATACCTGCATCCATATATGTTTAATAATAATGTGCAGGCAAACTTCAAAACTATTCCTTCGGGCGGTCGCGGTAATAAGACTGTCGATTGACCTTTTGAGTGTTTAATGACAGTCACCGTTGATTATTAGTGTGTCACTGCTGGCGCGTTTGGTAGGTACTGGCCGCTGTTAAGGACCGCGGAGGGAAAGTGGTAGCCATATTAAGGAAGTAGTGCAACACTAGGTGAAATGTACTATTACGGACAGTTCAAGGAGCCATTTCACTTAATTAGTATTGTCTGGAACCTAATGTGGACGCACGGTAGTGATCGGAAATTTATGTTGTCGTGGGTATAACAATTATTCGGCAGATGCTGCGCACATAATTCATAAGGAAAAACATCCCCCGGCCTGATATATGTATAAAGCGTGCTCGGTTTGACTAGTGATATAACGACTTTTTTGTCTAAAAACGGGACTTAGGAAGGCCAGTTTTTTCTTCAGAAGATGGAAAAAGTTATAAACCGAACGGACTATTCATTAAAGGTTTTTTGCTTTCTGCTCTCTACCTACGCTCATCAGTTAGTTTTTTAATCTCGAATACCTTTTGAATATCCCGTCAAAGACTTTAATTGGACTCGTGATTGTAGGTTGCGCGTTATTTATATTCATTTATTACACGTTTTTAACGCCTCAATACCCTAGTTAGGTAGTAGGTCCGGGTTATTAACTGTAGGTAATATGACTTATGAGAAGTTTATAAAACCGTAGGGAACGGCGCGATGCTTTTGCTAAAAGATTAAATAAAAAGAGTAATTGAAAATACTGCCAATCTATTGTCGCCAATAATTGCATCACTATGGAATTGAAAACTTCAAAGAACAATTTTGGCTGCATTATTTCTATTTAACCGGACATTGAAAGTATAAAATTTCGGTGCTATGTCAAATATACGTGTTTAATGTGTAAATATAATTCCATCTCTTCAAAACTATGTTTCTTGGGATTTTTCGTTGATTTCGTTACTACCGGAAAGTAGTTTGAATGCAAATACTCTATTGGCCCGCTTGCAAGGAGACCTAGATGCGGATTAAATGCATTTTTCTTCTGGTCAGTTAATGATGTATAAGTATGTAGGTCCCGAGAAACCAGAACAACGCGGCAACACCGGGAAAAAAAAACGTTACCCGATGTCGGTACTATACAATTTTTCAACCTCCATCCCGAACGCTTTCCTCCGGTTTTCTCATGTCCCAGTTAGCCGGCCGGTCGTAATTATCTCGCACAGCGGCCGACAATTACACGGCCGGCAGTCGGGGTCGGGATGAGAAGGGCTGTGTTTAAGCTGAAAAATCCCGAGCCGGTAATATGGGAGGCTAAACTGCGCTATTACCCTGATTTCCTCGCGGTGTAACTAATGCCGGGGGTGGAGGCCGCCCGCCGCGTACCATTATATCTTATCCGGTCATCTCCATTGTGGCGGGCCCCGGCTCTCGCTCCGCGCACGCTTTGAATATCAACCGAGTGCTGTGTCCGCGGCTATAAATTGGAAGGGAAAAAGAGACCGGGACGTCTTTACTAGTGCGCCCTGGAATTGCTCCAGTCACCGCCGCTCAACATCATGAGAAAAGCTCAGAGCAAGGCCCAAGACATTCCTCCTATACAATCGCCAGTCATTACGATATGAACGTATTCATAGTCTAACTACTTTCAGCCTATAACAAATTTCCAGTTCTAATATTAATTCAATAAAACTGTGGATTCGATAAACGCAAGCATGAAAGTGAATCTGAGATGTATATTTTTAAATATTATAATTTTAGAAGAGAAGATGTTGAAGAGACGATTCATTTGCGATATTTTATAATAACGCCTTGCGCTGACTTGAATCGAAATAGTGAAATTTACGACCTCGTATTTTGTACGGCTCGTTTAAATTATTATTGCACCTAATCTCCTCCCTACGTCTTTACTTTAAGCGCGTAATATTTTTAGAGTTTTACAATGAGAAGAAACTGATGCGACTAATACGTCTACCGGATCTATTAGGAGCCTTGCCAGGTTGTAAAATACCGGCGATTTATATTCTTTGGACCGTTGATGTCCTAACTAGGTGTAGTTTTGTTGCGTTAAATTCCCTCGCTCGTTTATTTTCACCGCTATATATCACCGTGCTTAAGCTTCGCCCGACGTACAAATTCCAGCTTTTTGCATGCCGAAGACGTTTACTCATGCTCTTCGGAAACAACGTTGTATTGCAGAAAGTGTGATCCGCGCTTTTTCAAACAGCAGTCTGCGGTATAGCCGATGTGAGCGGGGGGCACACCGGTATACGCGGTTTCAGTGGTTTTGCCACATCAACGGTCACGTTGACTAGTCGCCCTGTTGCCCTCCACTCTTCTACAACGGTAATCGGTCGTGAAACGCACTCATCGGTACCATTTACCGGGTGGCGTCGGTGGTTTAAACCATTGTTCTTGCGGTCTCCACCAACATAGGGCGATATTTTATTTTCTTTATTTGCTCAACGATTAATAAAAGTCAAAATATTCTTGTCAAAATATTATCTGGCCCGACCTTCCAAAATATGCATTTACCGACAACAAAAGATAACTGCTTCTTTGTTTCCCCAAGAAGAGAACTAAGCCGAAACCCGTAACCGGCCAAAATTAAAAAAATGTCCCATCTAAATAAGAATTTATTAGTAGTCGACCACGTATTTCGTATATGTATGATTCGTCTACCCTTTGTATGTTGGCTATTTGTAATATATTCGTTTACGATATTTACGCTTGTTCTCTCGGCATATTTAGAACAACGATGGTATAATGAAACCCGATCGGGTCCGGTGTGCGTGTGTGGTTTTAGCGGTCGGCCCGATTTCTTTGTTCTTTTTTTAATTCTCCGTTTCGTTAACCCTCCATCATGATTTCAGGTGGTTCTGCCATTTCGACGACGACAACTACGTGAACGTGGCCAGGCTGGTGAGGCTGCTGAACGAGTACAACCCCCAGGAGGACTGGTACTTGGGCAAGCCGAGCATCAGGGCACCGCTGGAGATACTCAACCGCGAACCTAAACCGCGCAACAAGGTGAGTGTTCTTAGCGCGGTCGCCGCTAACTATCCTCTTTCCACTCCTCCCCCTTCTTTTCTTCCCATTAGGGCAATTTTGCGGTCGGCCCATCGCCATCGGGCCGCGTAACGGATACCCCCGTTTGGACGGCGCTATTACACCGTCTCCCTGTAGATATTGCGGTCGCGCCGCCTCCTTAAACTATCGTCTAAGATTTAAATTATTTTTTCGCCCCACAACAGCCGGCGACTGTACAAGGTCGCTTCGGAAAGTCAAAAAACGCGTCGAATTATTTTGTATTCAGCGAGGTCGGGCATTAGAAATGTGCGGCGCGCGACCGAGACGTGTGCGCCCTGTTGACATACTAATTGATTTTAAACAATAAACCTCGGTTAGTTTTTTTTCTGGCGCATATGGCGCAATATAAACTGATTGGAAACTCGGCTGTGTTAATAAACCCGTGCCTGTTATAGGCTCTACGGCATTTTTGAATAATTTACCGTGCGCGTTCTAGAATCGACCGCTCCACGCGGGACTTCACGGTTCAGTATTTAAATTAGCGGTTTGAAAAACTGGCCACAGTCGGGTTTGAGAAATGTGGCGGTTTACATCTGGACGTCGCGTTGCGAAATGATCGGGCGGCCATGGGAACTCTCCAGCTTACTTCTGGACACGCTCCTATGTGTGCGCCGCTCTGTTTCTACATCTTTTATTTTCCGATGTAATTACTTCATATAACGGCGGAGTCACCGAACTGCGGCCTCTAAATTTTTCTTTAGAGACCAGAGAGCTATCAGTTTATCTTCGTCAGAAATTGTCAGTGTTATTCAGACAACAATATTTGTAGTATACCGCCCGTTACTCGATCGCTTTGTAATGACATTTCTCGAACACTAGTCGAACTGAGACTTAGTAATCAGTAATAATATTGGCTTGGCCAAATCTGTTCGCACGATCGGTGGGTTCTTCCGTCCGACCTACAGTAAATATGTGATTAGATAAATTCGTGAAGTCATGCGACGTTATCTGTACAAATACACCTCATCGAACTAGGGAACATGTTGGGGCGTGTCTATTTTTTTATGTTAGACAACGTTTAAAAACCGCTTAAGCTATGCACAGCCATGTGCTGTGATTTAAATGTTTTCCTAAGTTCGTATTTTAAAGTCGGTTAGAAAATATTTCAATGGAATTTGACATTTTTTCAGTAGCGTTAGAAGATCCTGTTTTAAATTATTATTTGAGAAATTTCAGATATTTATTCGAGTCCGTGAGGGTTTGAAGATGAGTAATTGCGATCTCTGGTTTGAATCCCGTACACATGTTTCGGCTTTTAGCGATCGTCACTATAATTCCGTCAGTAATATTACATACCACCTGGTGATAAAATCTCCTATTGGCCCAGTCATTAGGATTTCGAATCTCCCTACAGGAATAACAAACTTCTACTGCGCATGTTATTCTCGTGCAGGCTAAATGGAATTAAGTGTTGGATTAATAGCTGAAATATCGCTGTGTCACTGTAGTGAGGCACCTACGCAATTCGCATTCCGTTTCCGACGGAGCATCTTCTTTTCATAACAGACATAGCGGTACACTGACAGTGCAGACACGATGCTCAAACGACAGCCGACATTCGAGGGGGGATCTCAAGAAGTACGACGTATAATTATATCGTCAAATTTGTATTTTCATGAACCGTTATTATGACCGACCGTCGGGTGAAGAGTTAAAGACAAGTTTCGATGTATCGAAACGCTAATTTTTTTCGAATGTATTTTCCCAGAATTCCATAGTTTCCTTTCTCACTCGTACCTCATCAACCTCGGATATCTGTTAATATTTGTAACGGACACTCAATTCCCTCGTTGGGAAATTTTGGTTGAAGTCAGACTCTAGGACGGAGCCTCTGTAGGCGGCCTCTTAACCCTTCCTATCTGCGGGACGGGCCCGCACTCGCACAATCAGGCGAAGACTGCCGGCTTATTCGTTCGGGGGATAAGAGCTCCGCGTATTGCAATAAGTTCCCACGGTGTGTGTGTATGTGTGGGTTCCTTATCGCGTGCTCCTTGTGATGGGGAGCCGCCTCCGCCGGGCTTATTTGTAACGCGCTCGCGTAGTCCCCGGACTCCCGACACGCGCCGACGCCTCTCCCCGCCCCAACCTGCCTTCCACGGAAATCCACGGAGATCGGTGAATGGGGGATTTCCCGACTATTTCAGTTAGATTTGAATACAGTGAAACGCGGTAGCAATTCCCGAAAGGGAGGTTTTGGTTCTCCCTGGAAGGTTCGCCTTTATTTTTATGAAAGTAAACATGCGTCGATCTGTGCAAACGTCTCCACGTTCTCACAATAGGGAAGAGACCAACATATTGATGAACTATTCGTAGAAAACTATGGAACATTAACCCGAATCTATATTATTATCTAGGGTTATTATTTCCAATTCAGATATTCAGATAATATGCCATTTCATTTTTGTTTAGTGTTACTATTTCTAAGCCTATTTTTTATTAATGTCAAATTATGACAGTAGTATACGCATACATACGTGCTTCGATGAACTTAGTCGGCGCGCTGTTCCTTATTCTGGAAAATAAAGGACCGCTGCTTCGTTTTGGCGTGGTGGTGAATTCGCGCATGAAGGAAGCCTTTCCACCTTGTTGGCTGCACACTAGACGCCCTTGTAGTCTTATCTCCGGCTCTGCAATTTATTTTAAAGAAGTGAGCGGGGAAGCGAGGAGTGTGTCGGATGAAATAAGTTTGGTGTACTTGAGACAAGAGGAATTTATTTTTGAAAAACCCGTTTGTTTTTCTCTACGTTACTACGAATACAAATTGTTTGCATTGTCAGTTGTGATACGGTAATAATAATAACATCACGGGGGAATGCTTGTTTAAATATTCGAACCTTCGAAGATTCGAATTTCATCAATTTTTTTTTAATTTCTGGCATACATTTAATTAATGAAGCAAGCGTACGCTTATTTCTGCTGGTATTTGTTATTTTATAAGTGAATATCTTTCGAGCGGTTTAAATATTGCTGGTTTTCTCTGGTTTCACATGAACGCCGCATTCGACACGCTTCTTCGGAACACGGCCGCGTCTGTCCGCCGGAGACCGATTTCCAATTGAGTTTTCAGTGCATCGGCCTAGCCTATAAATATAGGGGCCCATTAAGTCGGGGTAATTGGTGCATTTGTTAACCCCTAAGTGGTCCAAAAACTCCGGTCCCGATCACCTTAATTGGCTCCTCCTTTTAATCTCATTATAGGGAGCTACGGGAACCCCGGCCGTAACGACTCGGTCGGTTCTCCTTTAATGATACCGCATTTTCAAAGTGGAAAAATCGTTCGGCTCCGTTCCCCTATAAATCGGGCCACGATCCGAAAGTTCAGTCTTACAAATTGATGGGGTCTCGTTAAAAACAATTTCCGAGCTAGCGTTTAATTGGCGCGAAAAGCTCCGTTTCGCCGTCAATAATATGAGAAATTCTCGGAGATAAGTCATGGGGGGGCGGAAATTGCGGATCTCGTTAAAGCCGCGCCGAGTCGCGTTTTGCGGGCCGCGTTTAATATCGGGGAGAATCGGAAGGGGCGCATTTTGTTTTACCCCCGCCGCCCGTAAAGGACCGATAATTGCTTCGAAAACGTCGGCAGTGAGGGAATTAATAACGGCGGGGTGAGAGGCGGCGTTGTCGCAGGGCGAATGCGTGTTAAGGGAGATAATCACCGGTCCGATAGGTCATGGAGCGGGGAGTGGGAGCATAAACTATATAAAGGGTAATTGGCATGTGGCAGCCGGCGGGTAACTCGGCGTTCGTCACCCTCCCCTCGTCCGATTCTTCTCTCCGCTTCCACGATTCAGAAGATCGGCCGTTTGTCGGTCGCTTAGACCGGCATAAATCGTGGGCCCGAGAACGCCGTAAATTGGGGCCGTTCGAGCGTCGGAAATATTTCAATTTTCACAATTTTTTTTCACCTCCGGCGCCGTTTTGTTTCAATATTTTCCGACAATTTGCGCCCACTCGGCCCGCCCGCTTCGAGAAATACCGGGGGAGGAATTAAAATTTCAAAATTACTGAGGAATTGAAACCTGAATAATTAGTGTTCGATAGTTCCTCTATCTAATATCTACATTCGTCCGTTCCTTTCTTTTTTTACTTGGAGCTATAACGGAATCGATGTTTTTGAAATTGTGTACTGCGCGGTAATCGAGGGATAATTAACCACTGGTCCGATTGTCAGAGAATGGGAACGCACATCCAAGACGTAACGGTTCCTCGTTAATTATATATAATGTCGGAAATCAAAATGTTGCCGTTAATATATGCCGACATGGAATAACTATAAAAAACCTTGACCGATTGTATTTAAATTGTAATTTTTGAACAACCAAGTGTCCCCACGATTTTTACTTGAAACTGTAAATTATTAACGATCGGTGAGCCATTTGTTCCCTTTTAAGTGTTGTATTTGTCGGCAAGTCGGTCTCTTTTCTGGGGCCTTCTATGGAATCGCGCGTGCAGTGCAAGGACACCCCGTCTTTACTGCAGTCACAAAAAATATTGAAAGGGTTGCCGGCCATCAAATCGACGATATTAGCAATTCCTGAACTCATTAGAACAGTTATTTAGTTGTGTCGTGAGAAAAGCGCGGTGTTCGTGAAAGATCCCGGTCTAGTTTCTTTTTTATTCGGTTTTAATTTTCGTCTTTGCCATAAATTATTCGAAACTTTACCTCTTTATTGTTGTTAATTAACGAGTAATAAAGAGAAAATGATTGTCCTTGTTATCCTACCGTCTTATCCGGGTGAATGTAGTCACCTTGATGTTTAGTCTGAAAAATTGCTATTTCTCGAATCTAGAAGAACTTCTTGTTTACCTTCAGTACGAACGAGCATTTAAAATAGTTCAAACTCAAGTAATATAAAATACTGTTTTTTCCAGCCGCTCAAGGACTTGATTTCCCGCCGTGTTATAAATTTCTATCTCCATACATTTCCATTTAACCCTCCGTTTTGCATGTTTAATATTATTATTTTTTCTTTGGCAAAGGATTTGAAGTGTATTTCAGAGTAATACGTCGGGAAGAAACATTTTCTATTTTATCAATTTGTTTCATCGATGGGTATAGACCAGTGGGGAGGTGGGGTAATCAGTTTTTACCATTCAATAACGAGAACGGATGTACTCGTTATCTCCAGATAGAGCCTAGCGGTGTGGACACAACCCTAATTAATTTCGGTCTTATCGACCAAAGCAAATGGCTGATATAAAGCGATCATCTACCTTAGCAAGATACAGACAGTTGAATTGATAGATTATAACATCTTGATTAAGTTCAATTATTAAATTGTAGGTATATAGCAGTCCGCGTGTAGCCCGTATGCAGGGAGGCTTGCGAACTCATTGACCTTTTATTTCACGCAATCATATATTGTAACAAGATATTCGCGTAGGGGACGATAGATACTGGTAGTCACTGGTTTGATTCCAACCGATTACAAAACACAGCGGCATGAATATCGTAAAGAATATAATGTTGAATATATAGCGTGGATCTTTGCTTTTGACACCGCAGCGTTAATAATTTCCTTCCAATTTTCCGGGTCGTTAAGTACAAGTGTTACACGGACGGATACGAACTTCTTGACCCCGTCGTGCATCGTTTATGAACTTCTCGGTATAAAGCCCTGTTATATTTCTTGCCGATCGTAAAACGAGAACTACGAGGCGCGCTGTTTATCGGGAGTGGAATTCATTGTTGGCGATGGAAGCGGCTTTTAATTTGATCCAGAGATAAGGTATAATGAAACCCCGTTCATAACCTCGTCCCTCCCCCCCTCTGGATGTAATTAAAGCGGAGTATGATAGGCTCGGTGGGCCTGTTCATGTCTCGAGTAGGAGAAGAGGCCGCCGAGCGTTAAGAAGTGGGGCCGGGGCCGTGACCGGAGGCGGAGAAGGATGTTTGCAAGAAAAGAGGCGCGCCGAGGAATGCCCCCGGGCAGGAGGGGCGTGGAAAACACATAGGCATTCTAATAAGGAGCCCCCATCGATCTTATTTGAGCTTCCACAGAGCCGATTTTGTTTTTATTTATCCTTTTTGTCCCCACCTAGGTGACGCCCTCTCCTTCTTCATTCTTGTCCGGGGTGACCGCATCCCGGCCGTTATTTGTCGGCCGGCCGGGACGTGAGCAATTGTTGGGGGCGAGCGGAGGGCAGTTTGAGGTCGCTCTAAGAAGAACTAACACATCGCCGTAACGAGATCACGAGATTCGTTTATAGTTTAGGATACTCGCCGCTTATTTGCACCGATCGGATAACGGTTTTACAATTGGATATCCGATATAAATTTGCATCTCCACTCGTGTTATATCGCAAATTGTAGGCCGACGTGTTTCATCCCCGTGTGAAATGTTTATAGCGCGGCCGTACCTTATTATGGGGTGTACTGGAATTGGAAAAGTAGCAACTTCTACCGGTTTCCACGGTTGGGATCCCTCACGCCCATCTACGGCACGGTATGCGCATTGTTTTATGACTGTAGCACCGACTAATGGAACCTTATTTTGGCAGACCGATGAACAATGTCCGAAATTGACTTATAATATAAATTTTCTTCAAATTATTATTCCTATTTAATCGTAATTTATTGCGGCGGTGACTACATATCACGATCATGTTAGGTAGGGAAAAGTATGGTCTCTTGTTTGCCCGCCTGCATTTTCGGTTAGTACACATTAATTTTTTCTAACTGCCAGGTCCAACCATTACTCCAATCCCGTATAATTTTAACCGGTTAGGCCGACTGAAAGTAGTCGGCGGGGACGGTGGTATCGCCTAAACGTTTTTCGAAAGTATTATGTTTGTGCAGGTCCCAGTGGTCGTCCCACGCCTAATTCGCTAGGCCCAAAAAGTCAACCGCGGTTTCTCGTTCTTGTTACATAAATTAAGGACGAGATTTCCATCCCGTGGCTCTGACCCCACCCCTAAAAATAACTCCGGTCCGCGGACAGGTTTCCAACAGCTGGAGCCACAACTAAGGTGTGCTAACGTTTAAACTAATTGCGAAGGGTATCCGTATCCCCCACATGATGCTATCTGACAAGCATTCAGTATTTAAATACTGCGAGCATTATGTGAAAAAAAGGACCTGTAGACAGGATCACTATCTGGAAAATATTCTTGAAAATAGATATGTAGATAAATATAATTAACATTTTCCGACTACTGATAATTATATTTAATTCGAAAAATGATTCATCGCTTAATTATACAAGAATAACAGAGTCACCTGATTTCCTGAGATAGGAACTATTCAACGTTTAAAAAATAATAGATATGAATTAGATGAATTAAAAGTACTATAATTTTTATACCTTCGGTCTCAAAGTCGGGACTCCAACCGGGACGTTAAGATTCACTGCCTTGTTTAGCGGTTAACCTAACCCTCTTACTTATCTTTGGATCTCGTTCTCTCTCTCTCTCACTGTCTTTCCCTCGAGATAAAATACAGTTTTAACAGGGCGATAAAACCTTCAGCTTATCTGAACCGTTTGAATTATAGCCGCTATAAAATTGACTGAGGGGTCCCCTGGCTGTGTTTAGTAGGGAGTACGAGTGTCTAAATTGAATTTTTAATTGCGGCGATGAAAATTGAGAATTTATTACAAATAATCTTTTAGGTATTTTGTTACTGATTAACATTATTTTTCACCAAGACTTGTGAATTCGATACGACTATTGACATATTTATCTGAAGACCCTGTGACCGTCTTTAATAGTCAATAAAATGTTAAATATCATAACTCTTTTGCGATTTTCTATCCCCACTGTCTTAAGATACGCTGATTCATCAGAATATTTTATTGGCAGCCAACTGGCGCAAATACCAACAAAAAATTCGCGTGAACCAACTTCTAAACACTAACTCCCAAAAATCACCTGAGTTTATATTGCCTATAATTTTGGTTAAATTCATATTCCGGTACTAAATAGAATCAGTTTCATTTAATTTACTCTGTCCAGTTATATTAATGTGTATATTTATTTTTTCAGAACATCTCATTTTGGTTCGCGACCGGAGGCGCCGGATTTTGCCTTAGCCGGGCCCTCGCGCTCAAGATGATGCCGCTGGCCAGGTCAGTACTTTTTTTCTTAAGCCCCAGTCACCTCTTTAATGCCGGTAAACCGGTTAATATTTCTTAAAGGCCGGCGTCGGAACGAATTTTTACATTTCATAAAACTCAGCGGATAACCCAGATAAGTTAAAAGGCGCCGATGGGGAAACCGCGTCAGGGGACGGCCTCAATTCCTCCTCGGGCGAAACTACCGGCCTCGATATATTTCAGATCACGGTGATCTTCGCTTATAAACTTGTAAGCAACATTATAACGTCTTCGTCGATTTTTTAAACTAATTTTTTCTAATACAATACTGATAATTTATTTATTTATTTTGTATAACGTTCCATTGCATTATGGTTAATATGCTGGCGTCGACAAGTCGTAGGTATCTCCTTATTGTCATTAGCAGTCAGTATAATAGGGTAAATAAGTCTAGAATATCCCGTTCTGTAATATAGACCAAACAAACGAGCAGAAGTAGGTAATTCCATAAGGATTGTTCCGAACTAGTATTTTACATCAGTATATAATATTTACCAATTATATGTTTTGACCTACAAATGGGTATAGTTCTTTTGTTTATATTAAAAACAAAATACGAACACAGAATACTGAATTACATTGTCCATTGTTCGTTAGGGGTGGAGCTAATTTTTTCTTTCAACGCTTCCTGTTCTGGTTGGTTGTTTACCGTTGCGCAAATATGGGTCGTATTGGATAGGTGTGAAGAAATGGTCTGGCCGGCTGCTTTATTTGGGCCCGCCCGCTCTGGTGATAAGTCGATGGCAGAAGAAGAGTGTCGCCTCGGTCGAGGTACGGAGCGTGGACTGGGGCGGCTCGTGGTCGTCTAGCCCACATAGTGGGGAGGGAGGGGGGGCATACATTATAACAAGAAGTCGACAAACCGGTCTCCAGCCCGGTGCTAATAGGAAAGATTTATCTATATTCATGAATAATAAAGTCGGAAATTCCAGATTACCGTAGTTGATAAATTTGATTAAAAAACAATTTTTTGTTGTCTCGGCCGCTTGTATTGTGACCCTCGGTTGAATAGGAAACTTATGTTTCGGCTGCTCCCCATCTTCAGTAGGGTAGGGGTTATTGAAACTCGGACGTACCGGTCGCGTGTTGGGTATCCTGTCACTGTGCTCTTACTGTCGCGTTTTCTTTCGTTGATAATTCTTGAGGGGCCCAATTAGTCATTTTTGGAATTTATCAGCGGATTACGGAATTTTGGAACTACTCGCGGATGTTACTGAAGGTGGCCAGCAGCTACCTTAGGAGATAGATCTCCTAGCTAAGTTTATCTATGATGTCGTCCTATGGTCCTATGGTTAAGTAATATGCCTGGAAATAATCTCGGGCCGTGTGTCGTAGAATGCGGTAATGCGTATTGCCCAGCCCCCTATGAAATGACTGTCTTCATTCGTCCTTTAGCGCGGCCAACCGCTGCCGGTTTCGATTATGGGCCTTTTACCGCTTTTAAAGACTATTAGAGGGGAGCGTCAGCGGGACTTGGTGGGGCAGGGCCCTTTTTTGTCCCGCCCGAGGGAGCGGTAATCTTGACAGTTCATTCGGATCTAATTAAAACTCGTCGGCCGGTTTAGGAATTCTTTTTAACGAGCGGTCGGTCGCCGGTCCCACCTGTCGGGGGATCGCCTATCGGATGGGACTCTCCTGTGCAGCGGCTTTAAAAATGCAGATGACGCGTTACATATTCATGCGGCGGGGGGACGTGTGCGGGTTTTGCGCCCCGGCCACCTATTCTGCCGGAGTTGGCTCTCGACCAACGCCACCCGTCTCCCCCCTCCCGTTATTTAATGGATTAACTTCAACCCGTTTAACCCCTTTTTATCTTTTGTCTCAGTTTAATGCCCCTTAGCTTTAGTGTGAGAGTAATTTTTAATTTTCTAAAGAGACGCTAGGTTATAATAATGAAAGACACGTAGCGGACACGGTATTCTCCTAGCCAAGTATATTTAGTACAGTGGGGACGAATGAAGAATACTAGAAAATAGCGGTTAGAAAATAGTTTTAGATGTAAAACTAAGGCCCTCGCCAATACTTTGGCTACGGTTCAATTACAGCTCACGTCCCGTACGCATAATCGGTATTTCGGGTGGATAAACGAAGGGAAGGAAGATGAGAATTCTCCCCAGTCTCCACCTCTCCCTGATTCAACTGCAAAACAACAATCATGACCTAAGATCATTAAGTCAGCCTTCATAATTTAGATTATTGAATCGGTAAATTTTGTCTTTGGGAAATTGTAAAAGAGAATTTTTAGAGCGTTGAAAATCGAACGTGTAGATGTTCGCGGAGGTCAGATCGAACCGCCTCCGCCCCTGAGTTGGCCATTACTTAGACCGGTTTCGGCAACCAGTACTAGAGCAACTCGACTCAGCGGGGGCGGACCTATGAAAGCTATATACTTTTTGTATATTGTGATTTTGATTTAGAGTTGTATTTCCTTCGATAAAAGAATATTACATTCTTAACGGGCTTAATGGAGAATACTAATTATTGGAATTAACTTTTGTTTCCGGAAATGTACGCGGGAAAGATTCTATTAATAAAATAAAAAAGCGGATTGGATATGTGGATGTGATAATAAAATTAATCCAATAATCTACACTAAAAATATATTATTGCAATCATGACTGTAAATGTTTGGAATGTATTTTTACTTTTCCCAATTCACTACATAAAAAATATTCTTCCTTTGTCGTCATGATCTGAATGGGAACGCCTCAAAACTCGGTGGTTTCGGAGGATTATTCTAGTATTTCATAGCGTCGCCATACCGGGCTTTCACCTGCTCCTTCTCGAGTTGCGCTGTCCCTTCAAACCCCCGCGTATTTTACCGTATTTCCTGCCTTCACTGTCCGGAACGGGAGTACGAGAAGCGAAATCTGAGCTTCGCATATTTACACTTAGGCCCGTCACAGTCTCGTTGAACCCGTTTTAAATTACTACGGTTTTGAGACATGGGAATGTCGCGGTGGTTCTTGCCGGTCGTGAATTGTCACGGAGTGCAACTATAAATATGTACTAGACTTTCTCTATAATTGGGCCTTGAGGACACTGCAACGGATAATTTATCCTGACCGCTCCTGATTGGCTCCGGCCGGAAAACGAGAGGTGGCGAACTCCCTCTGTTCGGACGTGGATAACTGGACGCGACCGGAATGGAAAATAAGGAGTAAATATTTATCCATACCGACTTTCGACAGTTTAATAACACCCTTATATTTGTTCTCAGGTATGTAAACTAGCCCGAGTGTACCGTATTGCCTCCGGGAGGCGGGCCCCCTTTCACTCGATTGTTTATAGGAATGGTCCTGCCCAAGGCGGAATAACAATAGTGCACCCGTTGCATTATACACTCCCCTCGTGCGTTGTTCCGATTGTGCTGTAAACTGAATATAGTTCATGTTCTCGATCGTGTTCCCTGCCTAACTCCTATCCTATATCTACTACAGATTACTTTATTTCGATTTCAAAATAACGCAAGTAATGTTAAATCCATTACATTGACTAACTATAATATGTATGTCACTACGCAGCATTTGCACGGGGAACAGTGCAAATTTGATTGTTATTGAACGTAGTCCCACTTATTGGTCTCCGGGCCCACAGTTGGCTCCTATTTATAATAGGAGATGGTATTTTGTAGCGTTATCGGTATTGCGAATTGTCGACTGAGCGCTCCGGAGAGAGACTGTCGAATTGCAATAGCGGACCGGCTCGTATTTCGCTGATCGGGATGTAGGGCAGATAAAGCGGCGGTGTGTACGATAGAGCCGTGCGTGTCCTTCCCCGGCATTGCATGTTCCAACGGCGCGCTCTTTTTTTCCCCCTTTTCCCCCGATAATCGGAGCTGTGACGGGCCTCCGATCATATCATTCGATAATGGAGGGGCCGGATATTCGCTCGGGAGGGCGCACGTGATTTTGGGACACGCGTATAATTCCGGCCCGAGGGGAGACCTTTGCGTTAATTTGGAAACTATCGGTTTCAAGACGCTCGCGAGTAAAAGAAGACCTATACGTGACGGTTTTATAATGATCGTTATTGACAGCCGCTGAGAGATCTGGAGCTCACAAAAAGGCAGATTTCTCTCTAATCTGAAAGGTCTATTTCCGTTTGAGTTAGGATTGACGATTGACTGAAGAATGTAATACCTCTGTTAATCCCCCGCGATTAAGTGTACCTACTTTCGATTACCGGTATCAATTTTGGTTTATATTATTGAGTAAAATTGTCAGCGGGTCGAGGAAATTCGATCGGTTTTTTTCGGTGTTCAGCGAGGAGTAATAAATTCATTTAACGGGCGTTGGGCTCGAGCGGACCTACCGCCTACGTTATCGAGGCAAAGGGCCGGTCCCCTCGGGGCATACGTGTGTTTGAACAGCTCAGTGTTATTGGATGAAATTACACGCACGTGCTTTGACCGCAGGCACGGTTCATTTGTCCGTACACCGGGAAGGAGAGCCGAGTGCACGAGTTTTAGGAGCGTAACAATCCCCCGCCCCAACCCTAACTGCGGTTCAAGGCTCTCTACGAGAGAGGAAACGACTATTCTCCGCCGGTCGATTTAATGGCGGCGTGATGGCTATCTCTGGGACTGTTTTTGTAATTTTCCGTACTTTTTCCCTACTTTATCACTCCATATCCGGTGTGTAAAGGGCCGGCGACGGGGGTCGATCAGCGCACAGGTGTTATTCCGGGCTAATTGAAATTTATGCCCGTTAGGTTCTGAATGGCCGCTGTTCGGCCATTGTTCGCCCTGGCGTTTGCTCCGAGTGCCGGAACTTCTGGTTTATAATGCGACAGTATTCCAGTTATCGACACTGGGATCAAGTTATCCGTGTAGATAAAATCTTGGCACCGCCGACACATAATCTTAAGCCTAACTCGCATCGATCCCTTCTACGGTGGTAGGTTTTGCGAAGGTGGTTGGTTGAAACAGTATCGATAAAGGAGATGGAAATGGGGAAAATATGAACATTATTTTAAACAAATACACGGAAATATGTCTTGCGTACCACAATACCAAAATACCGGCTCTACGGTAGTTTAATTATAATTACATACGTTATAGTCTTAACGGGTATTACTGTTTCGAATCGTGAGTCCAGATAAATGATGTGTGGGTTCATGGACGAGGTCGTAAGATCGTTTAGTCTTGATGGGAAGCAGTCTCATAAAAGCGAATGATTCTTTTTTTAATTCTCTCCGCGTAGCGTTCATATTATTTGGAATGGGGTTATTAGGAACTTTGAATATCCGGCGTAGTAACTTTTATTTGCGATAATTAATCCGTTTCATTTGATATTTATCTCCCTCGTGTTCAGCGTTTATTATTGGGGCAGTAATTTGAAGCCTCCTCAATGTGTCTATAGGCGACTGCGAAATCGAAATCCGTTCCGTTTTCTGGCTTAATTTATTTCATATACTGTGGGCACAAAGAAAAGAATATACGTTTTGCCGAATGAGTTTGCCTTTCAGTTTAAACCGGATTAGATTTTAAAACGTGGACCGGTAAAAGAGATAAAATGAAGTGATTGTAGGTCTTTGTGATGTTGAGGGTGGCCACACCCATTTCCATATTACTCCATTATAATCCTCCCACGCGGCGAGCAATTCCCCCCCTCTCCCTTCCCCGTCCACTTGTAATTTATATTACATTGCCCCGGGCTTTAAGCACAATCTCTTTCCCCCCCGTCTCGGGTTCGGCATAAGCTCGCTCTCGGCTGGCTTACACTCTTCTTTGTGCTCTACTGAAATATGCGTCGAGTTGTATTACTTCGAACATTTTTTTAATTATATTTTTCTTTATCAAACGACCTCAACGGTGTATTCATTAAGGATGTAATTAATAAGCGTGAAATAAACGAATACGAAATTTGACTAATTTGTCTACTGACACAAAAAATTTGCTTTAATTGAATCGCCTATGATTTATAATCAATTATATATCTTATCCTTTACTAAAATCCATTTAGTTGAATACATCCAGTATACGACTTTTGGTGCTTCGTGCCGTATATGCTTGTCTTACCACATTCGCGAACATCTTTACTCGCTTCGAAAATCTGACGTAGTTCGTAAATCAGTTTTCAAGAACTTTTACATATTCATGTTGAGAAAGTTGTTTAGGACGCTTAAAGGGGTCAGCCTTTCACGTAAGCCGCATTGCGGCCGCCGCCTTGCATTCGACCGCTAAGCGTTGCATTAAATAGCGCTGTACTTGTCTTTTCCGACATATTTTATGGCCCCCTAAGATTTTATGCTCTTGCAATCGTAAGGTTGAAATCTCTCCGGAGCGGTTGTACAATGGCCGTAATCCCGGTCGAAAATAACTTTCATATTCTTGTTATCTCCCCGCAATTTCTCGTACCTTTCATTTCCAGGGTTGGAGAGAAAAAAAAGTGAAATAGTCCATTATGTACAACGTCCGCCGGGAAATTGGTCGCTCCACCTTTTTATTTTCTCATTACGCAATTTTTCAGGGTGACCTTTTTGCGGGTGGCTTCGCAGACGGGCGGCGGCGCACGTTTCTCGGCGCTGGCGAGAGACCCGGAAAGGGCCGCAACATTACTTCCAATTGAAGGGCTCGCAAAACAACGAAAAAAATGTCCGACGAAATTATTAGGGCGGAGAGACGGTCGCCTGTTAGTCCCTACAAATTGCGGCCCACACTTGGGCCCTCTTACCTGTCGTTCAGTCGATTCGGTGCTTTACGCCAGAAATCACATCGCAAAAAAAACAGTACATACTCCGCCGAAAAGTTTGTAAGATACCATTGTATGGAAAAATAGTTGAAATTTACATGACGCGAATTGTCAACTGTTTAATTGACGCAACACGTTTGGCCCTTGCGGATATAATTAAAATAGTAAAGCAATCGGCTGAATGTTCGAGAGGGTGACTCATTTTTAGTGTGGGACGTTTGATGTATTTTTTTACGGACGCGGCGGGATTAAAATCGTTACTGGTCCTGTTCGTGGAACCCCGGGGGTCTCCCTTCATTAACCGGTTGAATTATCGGCGTTTAAAACAGCAAGAACTGCTTCATTAGCACCCCGTTGGGACGCCGATTCGTAGGAGTCGACGAGTGTACGGTGGCGTCTCGGGCGTTGATTTAAACCCGTGAAAAAAGGAAATATCTTACACGTTAATAGTCCCGGACTAATTTGAATATGGTAATCGCGCGAGGGGAAAGGGTGGTAATTAAAGGTCCCCCTAGTCCTGGTGGTGGGCTGGCCGGACCTTGCAACCTGAATCGTCCTGGCTCTTTGCGTGCTTCTATCGCCTGCTGGCATATTTATATGAAAACACCGGTCTTAACTTATGCTTCTATCCACCTTGAATAATACCCCCGACGCCCTCGGTAGAATTATTTGGGCGATTGAGGTATACTCTTCGGTGAGGGACTGAGGCCTGTTATGCAAGCCCTGTTCCTAACGTATATTAATTATTGTTGTCCGCCGTTTTCATTATAAGAACCCGTCTTCCTCGGCACAGCCAATTCCCAACCCCCCGCCACCTTCACCGGTTTATTGAAGCGGCGGCTTTTTATTTCAACGGCCGCAGCGAAGTAGAAAGCGGGGCCGGCTTATAACCCCCGGTCTCGAGATACCGTTGTATCCCCGTTTAACCTCCGCTATTATTTTATCCGACATCGCCTGCTTTTCGTTTTTAATATCCGATCTAATCTGAGCCCTAACGATGAAATACTGCGTGGAAAAAAACCCGCGAGACCGCTATCTACGTTCGCGAATAAATCCTTATTTGGGATCGGGTAGGGAAGAAATAAAAATTATCACCGGGCAACAATGCAAATTGCTGGCAGACAATGGCCTTTTCGTTCCTTGTAGGCTTCGTTACAATAGGAATCCTCAACGATATTGGGACACCGTTGTCCTCCCGTTCCCTTTTTTTTGTTTGTCACGTTTTCGGTTTGACTAGAAAGGAGCAATGCTTCTATGTTTGTCTTAAATCGCTTATTCATCAGTAGTCAACCTACTTGCATATCGAAGAAGTGCGTCGTACACGAACGTCCTCTGAATAGAAATTGCAAATGAGAATTAGTCTCATTAACCAGTTCGTTAAAATAACATTTTATTTTTTATATTTACCTTTCTTGTTGTCGATTCTTTATCATCGCGTTATATTAATCTAGGATGCTATTTTTTGTTTGAAATCGGTTAAGTTGGATGAAATTAAACACTATATTATCTGCAACTTTAGATGTAAACACAGTTTGGCAGTTTCCCGATTGCTAACTGAAAACTGAAGTTTTTGGGTTTTAAGTTATCTATACTGTGAGCGTTATCTATATTCCAGACACTACAGCCGAATGCTTGATTAGAATTGTGTTGATAGCCCTGTTACTGTAACAGCGTATCTACGCACAGAAATCTAGATTTGCATGCAGACTGGTTACCTACTCAGCATTCGGTCAATCGATTACGCTTTTCTGATTAGTTGTGCATTTATTTCAGAGGTCATAATTTTTCAGATGACATCTATTTCGATCCCATTCTATTGTCAACACAGACTGCCTAACTTTGTTGTCTTATAATTGTGCTGTTAACACTTGTTCAGCTTGTCTTACAACATTTGAAAGACTTGAGTAAAATGAAAACAAAAACATCCTGTTCCAACATAATAACAGTAATCACGATTCCTTATATGACTCAGGAGCCAAATGTTAAAACCTTTTAATGGCATGTGTGTAATTAGTCCTCTTCCTGTTCGATTCCAAGAGGAATGCGCATCAAATTGTGAATCACCTTTACCGGCACCGTTAATAATTAAAGGTGTATACCTTTTTCCGTAGTTCTCAGGTTGCAATCTCTCTTAGTTTGGAAATTCGTTTACTGAGATTTTATAATGAGCTTTTGATTTTTATAGCTCGGCGCGGCTTCTACGCCTTAACGGCCGGGCGTCTTATTAAACGCGAATTGAACGCTCCCCTCGACACGTTGGTTTAATTGCTTATAGTTGTTTGAAGTTAATGGATGGCGGTCTAATGGACTTTTCTTATATCTTAGAATACGATTTGCCCAATAATTACTTTAGAAACCGCGTGGCCGTAATATCCCTTTATAGCCTTTTTTAATCGAAATTTACTGCGCTACACTAGTTGGAATAAATTATTAGAAAAAAAGAAAAGGAGTAAACCACGTTATTGAATATGCTCTGTTAATTTTCAGTTTAGGTAATATTTTAAATTATATTGACGTACAACAATATTTTGTTCGTGCACAAAATAAATATGGAGTATTTTTAGAGTTTTGTCTTGTGACTGCCGACGTTTCTATTTGCTAGAAAATGGCGCCCCTAAAAATGCTGGAAAATTGATTGAGCAGGCGAGTTTTCATTTCAATTTTCACCACATTAAAATATATTCGTTATCCAACACTTGTTTTGACTAAATCTGTACTTGAAAGCATTTCTGAAAATGCGTCTCTCGGTCCTTGGAGTCGCGCAGTTTCTCACAAAACTGTTATCGCGACTGGGCTGAAGATAGGACGCCAGCGTGTTTGTTGTCCGGTCGAGATTCACACGGTGTCGGGCCCAGGAGGAGGCGACACTTGCGTGGAACGAGAAAAAATACAGTTGCCCGCCATCCGGGCGAACAGAATAGGCGAAAGATGGTGTATCCCAGGGCCGTGCTTAAATATAGCGGTCGCCGGTGGGAGAAGCGGACGCTAAACGTTCTGTCGGCGGGGAAATCACGTTTGACACTTTTTTCATCCACCTCTGTCGGGTGATTTTCTTTACTTTGTCATCACGCTCGTGATCGATTCTGCGGACGGCCGTTCTCGTGTTTTTAGCTTGGTTTTGAATAAGAGTATGAATTTCATCGACGCTCGGTCGCAAAAAATAAATAGATCCCGCAGAATTTGCCAGTCATGCGCCGAAAATGCTATTAAATCCTATTTCGAATCCTGGTTTGGTCTTTTGCTAGGTTAATCGGTACAAGTGGACTCAACGACTTTTAATTGAGTACATTTCCGCCCCACGCCCAGGGGGGCGCTAGTTTCTCAAAAATCAATTTTATACTTCAAATTTTGGTTGCTGTGAGACAATGGAGGATTTATTAAATTTCGAACTCGGTATTTGCATTTTCGCTTTGTAACGAATTAACAAATTGAAAGTAACGAATTTTGAGTAGTTGAATTCTGAAAACTGGGAATCGCTAGGGTTTATTTTCGGTTCCTGTCTAACGGAGTAGAGGGATTCGGCTTTATTCCGTCGGTCGTCAACAAACAATTTACATAAGACCGAGGTTTGGGGCCCAGTGGCTATGCGACTTTAAACTATCGGATTATGGGTGACAGGGCACCTCTCTTTGTACCTTTCTCGTCTTTGTAGCTATCGCAATCTAAATGGAAATTAACTCGTCGGGAGGGCTAACTGTTTTATCCGACGCCTCCGTTAGGCGGTTTGTAGCATAAAAACATTGCGGGGGGAACCCCTCACCCTTTCTTTTCCACCCGCCTATGAATATTCATTCGACGACCCTTTTCTCGCTTGGCCCCTGTTCCTGAAGTGTTACTGTCGGTCCGCGTTCTACAGGAATCTTGACATGACACCTTACTTAGTTCGAATTTAAATAAATTCTTTCAGTCTTATTAGTTAAAAGTTGAAAAGCGCGTGGCTTACATAGCGCACAATAAATTGTTTCTAGGGCTCTGTATATACGAATGTTTATTTCAGTTGCAGAAGCTCACTTTGCGCTATATTACCCATTACCAGTCCGTTTTTCGCGGCATTTCCGTTTTTTTTTTACTTCTAATTGCCATAAAACGTACAAGTAGAATAAACCTTTTGGCGTCCGTGGTTAGGTTCTCAAGACGTAATTTCAGATTTTCTTAAGAAAAATGTTTATTCTGGTATTTATCTATTCGTAATGTAGCTTTCTCGTAAGCGCGCCCGGCTTTCGATCCCCGAGTCGGTCTGAAGCCTTAAGCTAGGCGGAAGCCGCCAAAACGTCTAAGTGCGGAAGGACTTAAAGCTTTCTAATACTTCACTGTCACGACGCGTAAGTAAAAGTTCTTTTACAGTATAAGAAATCGCTTTCTACAGTTGAATAAAATATCCAGCCAGTAGCGTGGTATCCCGTGTGGGCTGTACAGTATCTGCTGACGCAATATAAGCGGGAAAGTAAACCCGGCCCGCTCGGCTATCTGTTTACCGTCCGTTCCTCCACCGCGTCGTAAATACCCCGACCGTCGGTTGGGGGTGGGGAAGGGCTTCGGGTCGGGTTCCGGTCACCGGTGCGGTCCACGCCCCCGGATAGGTGTAAAGTGTAAATATTTAGTGTGAAATTCGTCAGAATAAAAGGGGAACGTGTCTCCGGCCGGGTGTTGGCGCATTATCGACGGGGAGGGCCGCCGGCTGAAGAAAAGCGGGGACGCCGAGGCCCGCCCAACCGCCGGACAGCGGTCCGGTTTTTCATCGTGCGGCTCACCCGCATTAGATACGGGCTCCCAGTGTGAAATAGGATTATGTAAAAGAGTGATCAATTTTGGGGAAATTCATCAACTTTCGGAAGTTATATTCTCTTGAACTACACCGATTTCTAGTGAACATTTGATTTGACATTAGACATTAGATTTGATCGTTCTAAATATATTTTAAGTTAACTGCCTGGCACTATGTTAGCTTAGGTCATCCACCGCCCGAGTTTAACCGTCATTATTTTTTAATGGAGTCACACGTGGGTATTTGGGAATGATTGCAATTACTCGATGTTATTTGGCCAACGCGGTCGACAGAGGGCAATAAATAATGAGGAATAACTGATGACGGCTGTCTCCGTCCGGGCCCGGTATCCATTTCGGTTATGCGCTTCCCGATTCTTATCGGGCTCTATGCGGATCGGGTTACGCCCCTCGACCTCCATGAATTATGCAGCGTTCTCCGAGATAAGATCATATTTCTTTGTTCGACACGGCGCGAAACTGATTGTTCGATTCGTGTCAGAGCGTTCCGAGCTCTCTCGACTGTCATACTCGACCGAACCCTCGGATGATTGATGGCCTTAAATAATTTCGAATCACGGTTAAGGCCAGAGTTTCTCTCTAAATAATTTTCGCGTTCCGTACACCGAGCCATTTAGTACATTTAATTGTTATTTTAACCGACAGCACTGGGTCAAGGGTCAATTTCAGAAACTAGAGTAAAATGCAGATAACGGCTATCATAGGTTTGAAAGAATATTAGCAAAATTATTTGGTACTGTTGATATTTATTGATTCACTCTAGTCGGTTCGATTGAATAATTTCATTGATTACTGTGATTGTTATGTTAGAGATACAATAAGACTTTGTTTCGAATCAGTTTAAGGCACACAGTATGCGTGGATAAGCCGTGCGAATTAAATCCCAATTTGATTTGTAGCGAATGTTTTCATCGAATATGTTATGCCCTGCAGTATTAATAAATAAATCCTGTACCTGCCAGAAGAATGACGAGTTTAAGTATTCTTCATTTTGCTGGCGAATTGAAATATCGCTCTAGCCAATCGGACGATACTAACAGTGTTTCATACGCGCTTTAAGGATCGGTTCTTTCTTCTTACCTCTGGTCTGGTTCAATGAAAAATGAATACATTCCCTTTTCCCTCCGTCCCATTCCTCTCCGTGAACCGAAATAATGGTAAGAAACGTGATTTGTGTCCCACGTCTCCCGCTCGGTAATAGCCGTCCACTGTGTCGGGGTGTGTGGAACGGTTGGGAGCGGCGAACAACCGAAATTCTGCTCGGCGAAGTAGTACCGTTGGCGAGGTCCCATTTTATTCGGCCTAATGGCTCGCTCTTCTCCGCCGAGCATGATCGGAGGCCCTTTCGATTGGGGCCACCGGACAATGAGCCGGTTTTTGCTCCGATCTTTCCCCCACTCGGGCTTCCATTAGCGGCGATGAGGCCCCCGCCGCACTATTGTGTTATCCGCGTGCCCATCCGGTAGACTAATACAATGGGGAGCCCCGACGTTTACAGATTATCCACGCCGACGTTAATTTATAAAACCATTTACTCGCCGCGCCGGCAGGGCGGGGGATGGCAATTTGTCTGTAACCGAAATGCACCTCTTCAGATCCACTCCGGGCATCCTCTCTATATTCTTACCTACTTCGGTGCTCGAGTTACGAAGGACTAATTCGGCCGTTTGTTGGCTCGATTTTGAAGGCAAGTCAAATTTAAGTGCACTGTTCATCATTACATTATCCTACCGTTCCGTACCGGAAACACACTTTTCTATCGGTGGCAATTTAATGGTACTCCGTGGAATTGGAAACATGGCGCAGACTATCTATCGTGGAACAGAATTCTTCTGAAGAAGCGAAGGCATTTCGATTGGCCTTATTACCGAATACTTTAGCGTTTTAGGGCCGGTTCTAAAACTTGTGGGAGCCGATAAAAATGACAAAAAAAGGTAGGGCCTCTAAGTTCTCCGTGTTACCCGATTTTTGGGAGATAATTATAAAAATCGGAATGATTTCTTTTGCATTATATCTACCGAAACCAGCGATATGTTGCATTAGTTAGTAGCATTTCGAAATAATGTTTCCCAATTTGATATTGATGAAAATTGACTCCGGTGAGGGATCAGGGGTAATTGGAGAGTAAGACGAGGCGGGGCTTGATTCCTAGGGTGAATTCTGCCGGGTGTGGCCGGCGATACAGAATGGCGTGGTCGGGATGGGAGAATTCCCGGATTTAATTGACAGCCGAAAATGGTGGGCCCTAATTAGCGGCCGGACCCACAGATTTCTTCTGCTTCCACTTTATCTCCCGGCACGAAAATCGTATTGGACCGCCCGTCAATTAAAATAGTTCGACTTGATTTGTGCCCCCGGTCTTATCTGCCCGTCGGTCCTACCCGTTCGACGGCCGGGAACTTTCTGTGATCGTTTACGAAAACGGACATTTGTTCAGTACGAAAATGTATTGTACTGAGGTGATTACCTTCGCGTAGTGCCGGCTTTAGAGTCGATAATAAATAAATTGCGCCCTCTTAACTCTAATACTAATTCGACTGAAGATATTCGACTTGAGCTAATCTTGTTATTATCGTTTACAAACAGGATCGGGCGTGCACATGTGACTCCTGCTGACTTGTGTAAACCTAAGGATACAAGGCCGGGAGGATATCACTTCCGCGATAATTCTTATCGTGTGAACGTATGACTCTTCTCTTTACTGTAGGCGTGTCGTCACCAGACCGCGATTAGATTCCCAAAAGACGGGATTATTAATTTATCCTACCTTCCTATAAATATATCTATTCTATATGTCCGACTTGATTTCTCCAACATTCCTATTCAGTATTTGAGTACGAATTTCTAAATGGAGCGCCCGTGTTTTAGCTCTCGGTACGAACTGACCCCCGCGAGAGAAAATGGTCTGTCATATCGTGTGAAAGCGGCCGGTTTGTGGGTGAATTCACACGACAGGGGGGTATTTTGACTGAACTGGATCTCGGTCCGGGTCCACACAACTCTGTGTGTTGTAACCTGCGGGCGGATTAACCGCACTTGTGTAAGCCCCGCCTTGGGAAATGCTAACAGCTCTACTGCGCCACAAAACGCCAAGAGAAGCTTAGTCAGCGATAAATTTATTCCGAATTAGGGTCGGTTTTAGATAATTTAACCTGTAATTGTAAATTTGCTCGTACAGAGTGCGAAAACAGACTCAATCAGGTATAGTCTGAAGATTTTCCAAATGTTAAAAGTTATTTGTTTTATTGTCAATTTTAATTCGGTTCAACTATGAAATCTACAGTCCAGGATTTACACTAATATTACGCTCTTATTGACTTCACATCTGACTATTTAAAATTCTAAGTTGTACGTTTGTTTCATTGTCCGTACGTCTGTAGCATAACAATGCTCTCCGTTATTCAATCGGCCGACAGCGTGTTCCGAACCAATGGAGCTGTAAACACTAATGAAATTGTGTAATATTGTAATAGGAAGTATATTCATATATGTGTGTGTACAAACATTCACATACACTTACGAACTTCTACCACTACTAGGTTTTGTTAAACGAGTAAAATATCCAATTTTCCCATTCCGTAAGCGACGCTACCCATCTCCGGGCAGTTTTTACTGTTGACCGTTGGGGTGGTAAATCTTGGTTGAGCGACAAGAGGGAAAAGGGCCTTTTATTTGCGCCGGTAAGTCCGGCAGGTAGCCGGGCCCAGGGGGGGGGCGTCACCCGGCTGCCTGCGGACCCTCCCACGCTCCGCCACTCAACTTTTAATTTAGAGTTTAATTAAACATCCGTCAGTCGTTTTTTCTTATATCTCGCCTCGGAATTAGATGCCGCGCCTGCTTAACCGACCGTGGAAACTCTGGGAACGGCAAAGACAATAAAGCCCCCTGCCCCGTTACGTCTTCAGAGGAGCGAATCGTTTCTTATAACTACAATTTTATTCGCTTCATTATAAATAATAGCCGATTTTATTTTTCTTTGTTCAAAGAATAAGTATTAAATGCCATACACCGATGATTACAATGCTCCTACATCCAAAAGAATTAAATAACATAAAGTCATATAATACTAACAGTATTTAAATTGTCTTTAAGAAATCTAAGGAAGTATTGCTTATTTCTTTTAACTAAAGTAACGATTAGATATATTATTCTTGTCTATCAGTTAGCGTGATCGCTTTTATGTCTGAGGTTGTCGCTTTATCATCCCCCGCTCTGCACTTTTAATTATCATACCTTAGTGTAAAATAAACGTGTTGGACTTCTTTGGAAGTCCTAATGAGCTCATAGGCCTTGATGGGGTTTCGACGAATAAAGGAAAACGTCGATAATCGTTCGTGGGGAAACCCGAAGGCGGTCTTTCGGCAATCGAATTCCGATTCTCCCGGGGAATCGATCGGTTCGAATATCTTATTTTATTACCGTCGAGAAATGTAAAGATCTATCGACCGACATACCGTTTTGGGGTCCGGCGCTGTTTCGAAAAGCTTGAAAATCGTCGGGAGTCAGTTTTTATTTCCTTCCCCCCTCCGGCCGGTCCCCTAGATCGCCCCCGTCGCGTTTTACTTTACGCAACCTTCCCGTTCCGCCGTTCGATTTCATCGAAGCGTCGTTAATTCCAGAATGCCGGCCCCGGCTTTACGATCCCGGGTTTTTTATCATCGCGAAATATCAAACTCGAAAATCGATACATATAACAAAACCATTCCCTTTTCTCCGTGGGAATCCGATCGAGAAAATTCTCTGATCTGTGAACGAATACCGAAACGTGTCCGATGCCCAGATCGGATCGAAGAAGCCGGATCCAGCTTGAGACGGCCAGTCGTCAAAAGTTTTAACAATCCACCTTCCGAGGGGCCACGGCGCCCATTAAACCTTCGATCTATGCTACATTCACTCAGGAATGGTGAGGCTCTCATTTGAATTTCACGCCCGGTATTTCCCGCTATTGAACACTACTAATACGCTTCGAATAACATTTATCGAGTTCGGCTCAAAGATAATTTTGTAGTTTATTGAATTTCCACCGCCGCCATGATTTTATCCTACGATAATCGCGTCGAAAAATTCTTCTCGAATGTTTCTTTTCCATAGCTTTCAGAGATTTTAACATTTCTAGGTATTCATTGGACAAAGTCGGTTTGGATATTTTCAGGCCAAATCAGTTTAATCCATGTAATCGTTAATGTATATGCCACATTCGTGGTATAACAATATAGGGAAAATATAAATTTATGCTCATATCTTTTATTGATTACTCCTTCGTATAAATTCTATTCACTGCAGTTTTAACCGAATGAAAAAAATTTCATGAAGTTTATGAAAATGAAAAGCGTTTATGAAATATACCTTTATGATTACTGTTACTGAAATTAATGAAACGATTCTGTGTGATTGGAGACCTTTTTTTCTAATTGTTTATTTATAGTATATACTTTCTCATGGAGTTAGTCTAGGCGATAGCCGTGTGAACTGAATGTAAATGGTGTTCCGTGTACTGGTGGAGTGTGGACGAGGCAGGGGGACGCTTATCGGCGTCGGAATCGGAATTTATCTTGCCTCGCGTAATTGAATTGGATGCTCGCGACCCTACCGCTCAACTTTGCGGCCATTCGATGGTTTAACGCATTGGCATTGTTCGTCTGTTACAGTGGCGGAAAGTTTATGGGCATTGGAGAGAAGATACGACTGCCGGACGATGTCACCATGGGCTACATCATAGGTAAATATTCCGGAATCTCTGCTCTCATATAACCCTACTGCTCTTCAGTACAATCAGTTAGTCGCAATAAAGACAATTATGATGCAGTAATAAGTTAATTATGACGATATTTTTCTTCATATGCTGGATCAATGCTTTTATCAATGCTGAATCTTGGGTATAGATGCCATTAGAGGGACAACATTAAAGGATTTGAAACTGTTATCTGTCTGTTATGAATATAGAGTGGGTGTTTAATTTCATTTTAAATTCGTAAACGCAAAATTATTAAATTAATTTACCTTTTAACTAGGGTAATTTAGTGTCGATCTTTATAGAGAATCGCGGAGATTGAACGGAGTGATAAATTAAAGTACTGTACCATTTTTTTCATACAGCGTCGGTCATCATCCTTCATAATTCAGTCATTATAATGAACTGGATGGAACACAATAGATTGATATTGAATATAATGTAGAACGTGAATGGAAAGAATAGAAAGTCAGCTTTAAGTACCTCCCGATTATTCAATGTGACGTTAAATGCGACGAGGGCGGTTGAGTGCCTTTTAGGCCGTGTGTTATTAAATTTGTGTTTTCATTTCCTTTTTTGTTTCTTGGCGGGTTCATAATTATCATATTTTAATATTCAGTGACTGAATATATAATCATTATTTATGACCGATTATGTTCAAGTATCGCATCAAACGCTCGTGACAGAGCAGTCCGAGTTCAGTTTTTTTTTATTTGAGAATTATTATAAGGTTATGAGGTTATAGTATAAGGTTTATATACTGCATTGATCTAATCCATCATTTTTATAAGGAATTGTTGCTTAGAGAACATTCGAAAATGTGAGGATTACCTAGGTCTTCTTTGATGTTTCAGAGTACATGCTGAAAAAGCAACTTACTGTGATAGAACAATTCCATTCGCACTTAGAACCGATGAAGTTCCTCAGACACGATCAATTCCACGATCAGGTAAGATCGCCTTTACTATAATGGACAACGGCCACTTCTTTTAAACTATGTCTTGAGCTTATATTATTATGCTGTTATTAGCAATATTGTAATATTGTGGAAGGAATGAGTCTCTTATTTCTCCCTACTTTATTACAAGTACATTAAAATCCATAGCATTTGGGTAGATTCGAACTCGGGGCTCTATTGGGTAACGACAAATGCATCGACGACGAAACGGGACTGATGCCGGTGTTGGAAATAAGTTATAATTTAGCTTTCTGGCCTTAAGAGCGGAATTAATTAGGGTCCGAAAGCGGAAGACAGATAGAGAGAGAAAGGATTTAATTGGTACTGGTGGAGAACGCTCACTGAATAAAGCATCGCCGGCTGATTATAACCTGTGTCAATACCGGAGGAGAAACCGGGCGGACTGAGGAATTAATAATAATAATTAAACGGTAGAAACCAGTCTTTGGCCGAGATAGGGATCTGATTAATGCCTGGCTCCCTTGTCCACGTATCGGGGCATCATCGACGGCCTAACGAACCGAGAGGCCGAGGCCGGCGTTCGCGGAGGATTTCAAATTTATCGCACAATCTTCGGCTTTTTCGTTGATTCGGTGAGAAATTATATCAAGTAAGTTGATATTTCAACGAAGGGAGATCGTCTTCGGTCTCTAACCAATCATCTGAGATTGACCGTGTTTCAGAACTACATTTATGCTACAGTGTTCATTATAAAGTTTCGCTGATATCTCTCAGGCCCACCTCGCAAGGAATACCCAAAATTTACAGGATAAACAATAATAGGAATATTCTGAAACGATTTGAAATTTTATATCTCTTATAACGCATATATATGTATAAGTATAGATATAAATTTTTCTGGCTATCGCTGGAAGTCGCATGTTTCGCAGCGACGTTGTGTGTGATTCATGGCTCGCGATTGGATATTTATTGAATTCCAGCCCTGTCGAACGCCAAATATGTTCGAAGAATATTAACGAGCCTCGGATTTTACATTAATTCTGAACGCGACCCACCCCTTTTGTCGGTGTCCCTCCGACACAATAGATTGCATTATTCTCTCCCCCGCCTCTGCTAATTTTGTGGTTATCAACTTGCAACGACTGCGACTTCATTTCTGTGGCTCGGGCCTTGAAAATTACAAAGAAATTATCGTTTTGAGGATTTTTTTTAATTGATCCTCGATGAGGATCTATGAATGGTCGATGTTGATCGGTAAGTGCACCCGTGAAATCGTTTGGGAAATATTGAATGTCAATTTGTATAATCGGGCGGTTTGCGAGGCCGCAGCATATTTCCGATTCCTCCGGGGATTAATAAATCGTTCGCTCATTTAATTTTTTTCTATTCAGACCTGTAGAATCGGGTTTGTCGCCCGAGGCGGCCTCCGCTACTTAATTGGTCTGCTCCGCCCGTTTCCATTTTTGTGGCGTCCCGTAAATTATTGCCTGTATTCGACTCTTAATGTACATTTTTCGTGCCGAAATTCTGTGTAAATTTTTGATTAATGTCGACGTCGGTTATAATTTATGTTGCGATTGGAATCGAATTATTTTTTGTCCCTGGGTTGGTCAATTATTTTTTGCTTCGATCGGTGGACAGCACCTGAGCGGCGGATTCCTGACATCTCCGTGGGATTTTTCCACTGGAACTTCTAGTTTAGCTTATAATTTAAACAAATTATTTTAATTTAATATAATTTTAAAGGGGATACGACAGGTGCTGCTAAGTAGATGACTATTGAATGGAGATGTTTTAACCGGTTATTATTAGTTGTGATATTAATTGGAATATTAAATACTGAAATTTAAAATTCAATATAAATTTTATTATCCCCCACAAAACATAATTACCTTCCAAAAAAGATACACTAAATTATGAATCTTATTTACAGTTGAAATAATTCAGTATACATACACCACATCAGGTCCTAAGTGTGTCTACTTTTGATATTTCCTCAAATACCATTCAATTTAGACAGTTAAATAAATAATTAATATTTTCGTTTCAGATTACGTTCAGTTACTCAAGATACAGCAAAGATGAAATGAACGTGGTGAAAATTGATGGCTTCGATACAAGGAATGACCCCACAAGGTAACATTTAAATTATTTCAATGTTTAAATCATTATGAAAATTGGTGCATAATTAATAATTTTATTGAAGAAAGTTTGTTGCTACTATTGTAAATGAAAGTATAATATATTGTAATTACATTAATTTATTACCTTGGGCATATCATCTGAATGATTTTTTGAATCATTATTTTTATTTTATATATTAACATTATAATGTTTCTTCAATATTTTCTGCTAACTTTAATTTAGTATTCAAAATGCATATTTCGTGAAATAAATATTAATCGACATTGCACAAAATAATTTTTTGGATGTTTTCATCTTATAGAATAATAAAATTTGTTTTTCTAAATTAATATTGATATACATATTATAGATAATATTAATACAATATGTCTGTTTCAGGTTCTTGTCGCTTCACTGTTCCCTGTTCCCGTATTTCAAATTTTGTCCCAGATAACAACTACCATACAAGAAGGTTTTTCATTACTCAAGAAGACAGATTTCCCCCACTGCCAAGAAGATATATAAGTTACACCCAAAATGTAATCCGTGCCTTTACCATCTGAATGTTTTTCATATTTAATGTTTCAACATTTAGTGTAATGAACCTGAAAATGTAAGAATGAAAAACCTTCTTACGAGCAATGTCTGCTTTTATATTGTGTTGAATATCTTGGGGATATTTTAATCTAAGTTTACAGTTTAACGATTGCAGTACTTGATTTTATTGTGCAGTTTACTTTAACTTGTAAGAATGGATGCGGATCTTTTTTTTGTTCCTTGAATGCATCCAGAAAAATATTATTGTCTGTTTTTTATTTTTATGTGACAGGAGATAATTTTATTTAGTTAAGCTATTTTGGAATTTTGGCAGCTTGTTGACAATTTGAGAATTTTCCTTTTAACGTGTTGTACTGATATATTAAATTTTATATTTTAATTTCAGATATATATGGAAGTGTGTTTAGTTGGGAAAGTTTTAGTTTTTTGTAAATAACTTTTATATGTATTTACCTCAATTGAGGATACTGGCTGTGATCTTACTTTGTTACTATATTGTTTTATATAATTATTGTAATAAAGGTGCTGTTATATTGCTGGAATAAACATTTTTAGAGAACTTATTTTATTATTTCAACATATACATTATATTTTATTATTTAGTTTTAGTTTTAAAGAAATGAAATATTTTTAGAGTTTGAGACTTCATTTGAGTTTGTTTATTAAATTTTGAATAAAAATTATTTAGTTACTACTATTATAAAAAAAACAACAAATGTCATAAATTGGGCTATTCTACATCTGTAAATTAAAAATTACTTCATGTTATAGTTTATTTTAAAATTAACAATGCAAATATGAATTGCATTATTATTATTTATTAAATTAAATTATGCATTGTTAGGTAGAATTTTGGGAGATGAAAAAATGTAATTCATTAATAATGTAATTCAATTGCTTAATTTTATGATACAACCTTTATTGAGTATTAATGTTTTGAGGAGTAACACTATTTCTGCTTCCAGCTTTTAATTTTTCTTTCTTGAGAAATTATTATTGCAGTTGAATTATATACTTTCTTCCATCTTGTCTCTTTTAAGGTATTAAAGGAAATAAAAATAAATTAAGGTATGTAATGTTATTTCAATGAAGTCATTCTTTTATAAAAAACATAGTCATTGAAGGGTTTGGTATGTTCAAAGTATCTTAACATAGAATGGGTGTCTTGATATTGCAAGATTTGATTATCTGATACTCTGGATTTGTTCTAAAATACGAGACAAATTTTAAAATCTATGTTACCACATAGGAGCATATTCAGTATATAAAATAAATAAATAAATTATGGCCATACATATATATATATATATATATATATATATATATATATATATATATATATATATATACAATAGTTAGAGGTGGAGAAGTGATTTATTTGGATGTGAGCTTGTTAGGTTCTTCACCAACAAATTAAGTGGTGTTGTAACCCAACAGTTATGGATCAAAAATAAGTTATTACTAATTAACTAATATTTCATAATAATAACTCACAATAACTAATAATAATAATTAATTAAGTATTATTATTAATTAAATAAGAAGTAATTATTAACAATCTCTAACTAATAACTATAACTATAATTATATATAGTGGAAGAGATTTAAACTTACATAATATATAATGCAATACAATATTTAAAAAAATATTGGATTAAAACAAGCGCCCCTTTTGAGCGTAAGGAAACCAAAGCCTTCTTGATTTCGGCGATGCTTAGGCGTCCATTTAAGGGGGCTGTAGGGCTGTTGTACAGGGACTAATATTAACCTGATTCCAGATAAAAGACAGTGAGAGAGAAATGAGATTATAATTTATAGGATGTATTTTATATAAATACCGATATTTTTGTTTTCTTTGAAGACGATGTTTGAAGAAATAAATTGGAAATAATATTGAACCATCCGACCCGTTTGAGTGTGAAGAAACCAACGCCATCTTGATGTCGGCGACACTTAGGCACCATTTAAATGAACTCTGACAATGAAAAACATGTAAGTAATTTAATTGAAACATACGTCAAACATTAATTTTTATTTTATACATGTGTTTAAGTATATAAGTCCACCGTCTCGAAAGCAAGGAAAATAATCACTTCTTGTATTTTATACACTTCAATAGAGACCTAAGCGTCACCGACATCAGAAAGGCGTTGGTTCCTTCACGCTCAAACGGGACGGTTGGTTTAACTCAATATTTTTCTAAGTTATTTCAACAAATTTCGCCTTCAACAGGTCTCAATGAAATTATGACTATTATTAAAATGTTGTAAAGGAATTATGGGAAATAATTAATTATAAACACTGACGTGAACCAATAGACAAGGTTTCAAATTATGAGAAATTCCATCTGGATTGATGAATTGATAACTGCTAATAACTTTCATTCTCCTATGTCCTTATAATAATCAATTATAAACTATTTTTCATACTTTACTCAATATTGAAATTATATATACGATTCAGTTTTTTACTATAATCCTTTTCATTCTTTTGTATTATTTTTGGACTATGAACACCTACAGCATTTATTCTTAAATCTGAGACAGAAAATCCTGCCCCGATGCTGTCCATCATTTAGGAGAGAAGACAATCAAAGTTATGAAATTATGAAAGTATTGTTTAATCATGTTCTTAATAATTGTTAAAAATATTATTAAACATTATTCAATATTGGGACAATATTCAACATTATTTAATACAATATTTAAATATTGGATGTCAAATTAGGAATAGTGTTAAAAATTTCCTTTCACATTTCTCATTATTAATTCGTGACAATTCAAGTTTACAAGTAACTGCTTATCAGACCCTAAAATTACTGTAATTCTTTTGATATTTCAGTTATACGTGATAATATATATTCTATAATAGTTTTAAAATAAGAGATAATAATTAGGACATGATCAACAATTCAGGCGCTGTGTTTTCGGTAGAACGTTTACACGCTTTTTGGAAAGGGTCAAAAGGAAGGGGGGCCGGGTTCTGTGAAGTCAGAGTTGGTTGTTGTGGTGGGAGGAGCGTAAAAAGCGTTTGATTCGGGTCCCAAATGACTGTTCGGTCTCTGGATGGTTCCGTGAAATCCCAGGGGAGGGGTCGGCCGACCCGGATCGTTGAACCCCGCTCCCCGAAGGTTACACGGGCCTTATCTGCCCCATACGTTTTAAATCGTTTTCCGTACCAACCCTCGGTAACATTTTATGTGAGACGGCCGTTGGATTCAATTTTACAACCTTCTAGTAAAATCAATTTAATATGCCGCGGCCATCATCGAAATTACCAATTCGCCCAAGATATTTGTGATCGATCGGTGAAAGTTACTGGGAATTTGAATTTTCTATCCATACTCAGGTTTGGGCATAAACAGAACAACGGTTGTTGACGAAGCAGCCTGGCTGCACAATTACGGGCCGTAAACACTTCACTGTACTACCGACAGAATACAACAGTTGAAGGTGTTTTGTGGCAATGTAAATAGCTCCGGGAACTACCCCCGGACTGGGACCGGGCTGAAATTAGTTACGGGAAGAATGAGGAGCCCCGGCGGAAGGAAGTTACCGGAGCCGAAGAAACTCGCCTTAAACAAAGTTAAATAATTAACATAAATAACGGGAGCAGGGCTCCGCTTAGAAGCGGACCCGAAATCACTTCCCGAAAAACGAGGCCCCCTTTTCCCCAAGTGGTGATTCATCCGAGCCGAGTTTCAGTGGTTATCATTCGGTCAGCAGAAATTATTGCACTCTCCTGAAATTTTCGAAATAAAAATACAAATAATAAACGATTAAAATGTATAAGCAGATATATTTAGTCTCACTCCCAACGGCAGATTTTAGCGTAGTCCGCACACACACGTGCGTGCGTTCGCTATTCGGATAAACAATAGTTTTTGTTCTTAATTATACGCGGTTAGTTTATTCTTGAAATTTCAACAACCACAAGAAACGGGATGTTATTCCGAAGGTATTATTCAAGCGCGGTCGTACAAAGTTCGGGGGCCGACGCGGCAAACCAGCATTCCCTCCGGGTCTGGAGGGTTCAGTATCTCTAAACGCCGTCATTCATACCACCTATCTGAAATGTAGTTTGTTCCTTCCGGACCAGGAGCGTGTTTCCGGCATTAAATCACGGGATACGGAATTAAAATATGTTGTAACGTTATTATTAGTATGTTCCTTTGTGTTGCCACTAAAATATTTTTGTACAATAGCGTATTCCATTCGTGTCCAATGGATCCCTTACGGATCAAAACTATTACTTTCAGTCACCGTGACCTCTACGTACCGACAATCGACCGGGTCATAAAATCCCGATTGCACAAATTTCATCCCCGTCTTTTTCATCATCCCAATCCCTCGCTTGCGTTACCCCCTCGCTGTTTAAATATCGCTGACCCAGAGATCTTCTGTGCTAGTCCTAGCGGTAATAAAGAAGTAACGAAATAAAGAAAAAGGTATAAAAAAGTACTAACAATAGGTTTAATGAGGGTTGTAATGAAACATATTGGGAAATAATTAACCCGACTGGTGTCGGATGGTTGGCTGGGGGGGGCTGGGCTATTGACTTTCAAATCTCGGTCGGCCGATCAGGTAGGATTTGTCGCAGATTCTTTTTCGATACGGGGAGCGGGGAAGGAGAGGTCCCAACCGGGGGTCGGTTAGAGGTGGGGCTGAGGCATTAATATTTATGCCTCGAAGGTGTAGGTAGGCGGTGGGGGGGCTGTTGACTCCTCGCTACCGGGTGGGGGCGGCGGGGTAACGAAAAAATATGGCCACCCTCGGCCCGCAGGCCGTGGAGAAACGGGGAGCGGACGGTGTTGGGGTAGGGGGCGGTGAAGGGGTTGGAGAGCGGCAATGGGAGAGGAGGCCGGGTGGCCGGTGAAATATGAGTTTGAAACTGTTGGAGCGCTGTTGTACGGGACGACAGCCAGAGACAATCCAACAGATAGCAGCCACCAGCCCACACACACACACACACATATTACACCCCAAATATTTAACTCTCCTCCAACCTCAAATATGTATCCCACCTCGCCCCGTCTCTGCATTTTCCCTCGGATACGTTTTTACACACGGATATTCCGTAGGCTCGGCGCAATTTTATTTGTTTTTATCTCCCCCCGTTAACTCCATTTCATTTCTCGCATCTTTAAATATCCAAAATTCGCAATTAATCGCAAATGTTTAATAATGCCTATTGGTATTTTATGTGTTCACAGTGTTTAAGTCGGAAAAGTAATAGACATCTTTATTCCGGTACTGTGATTACAAAATATCGGTCCAAAACCCGGGATTCGAACCTCCAGGTTAGCGCGTGTATTAATGCCATTAATTGATTATTGCCTGGTCTCACACATTCGAATGAACTGTAAGATCTCTGGGCGTTTACAGAGGTGGAAAAACCGGTGAACAGAAAATCGTGGACGGAAGTGAATCGGGCGTGAACGAAGCCCAGTCCCCTACATTCTTGGCCGCCATTCCTCTCAATTTTCTTAAACCTCTCCTCTCATCTTATGAAGTCTTCTTAGGGGCTTCAAGAAGAAGTCCATTCTTCTTACTTATACTTCCTTTTCTTTGTTTTTTTTCTCCCCGGCCACCATTCTTTCTTCCCGTCGTGGCAATTTATTCTTTCTCGCTGTGTGAAAAAAACGGAAGGCGCAATCGCACTCCTCAATATCTCCACACGTACGTTCCAAGATTTGAAAATTCTGAAACACGCTAAACAGACCCGCAGCCGGCCCGAATCGTGCCTCGAAGGAATAAAACAAAAAGGGAATCTGGCGCTTCAATCTCCGCCAACGTGAACAAATCCTGAGAAACAAACTTAAATAGCGGTCTCCAAGGACGGCCACCTAAAACATGAAAGGGAGAGAGAGAGAGAGAGAGAGAGAGAGAGAGAGGGGGGGGGAAGATCGCGCTCAGGTAATAGCGCCGTTCTCATTGAGAATTCAGGAAAAGCTCGGCCCGACTTTTAAGTTTAAGAGCAATTATTACGGGACTCCTCCGATCGTAATTCTCGGGGGGGATGCCTTAATGGTCGGGGCGGACGCCCCTGCCAACGGTGCCCCGAAGGTCGCCCCCTCCAGCACCCTCGTGTGAACTGTTGCCAACGCCCTTGCCAAAAACTTTCATAAATATTTAGGCCTCGTATTTCATCCCCCGCGGCTCCCGCTTATGCCGCCTATTTAACCGTTCCCCAGTTCTCGGACTTCGCTCAACCCCACATCGCTGTTATTATCGACGTTCCTGTTTCTCCGTGTCCTAAGAAGAAAAGCCTTCTTACCTCCTTGCAGCGGGTTTTATTTTTATTTACCTCCACCCGCTCGGATATGCGAATATCAGATCGACGGAAATAGAATCTATATAGAACCTTCGAGAATACTTACGAGAGCAGTCCACAAACTTTCCTAATTTGAACCTAAACAATTTCAGAACTTGCGTAGAAGTGGGCAAGAGAACGTATGCCCGTTTATTTGGTTGTACTTGCCACGGAATGTCTGTTACGACATTAATTTAATCGGAAAATCTAACTTAAACTTGCAGATTATGAAGGGTTAACTCCCTTCAGGTGGGAGTGGGCTCACAATTACCCTTTTTCAGGTTTAATTTTGAGCAAGCGGGGCGTGGGGGGGGGTGTGGTTTTCAATTAAAGTTTTGAAATGGTGGGCGCCGTTAAACTGGCTGCCGAATATAACTTCGGGGAGGTATAGCAGTAATCGTCGGCATAATTATACTTTGCTCGGGGGTTTCAAACTGCCGTTATTGTTGTCGCGACCAGGCAATTACGACCGGCTTGCTTGGAACAGGTCTCGCCCCTGCCATGCCGCTCATCCCAGTACACTAAACCACCCCCATCCCAACCCATTTTCTTTCCCCTCGCCGTAAGTCCACGACACTATTGACCCATCGGCGCTAAAACCCTTTAATGAGGCTTTTCTTTTATCTCGGGAGGAGAGTTTGAATAGAGTGCGCGAATAATAGTAAAAATTATTATTGTATCCCAGTTTAAAATACCTGTTTTGTGGTCTGCGAGATGTTGGAATACCGTAGATTTAATGTGTGTATGTCCACTTTTGGCACTTTGGATTTGTTATTTGGATTTCGATTGAACTGAGAGGGATCGGTTAAAAATTAAAATTGTTAAAATTGAACAGTAAACTTAGCACTCATAGTCGGACTATAACAAAATAAAGGCGTGGAGTGATGCTAAACCCGTCATACGAGTTGGTCTTGCTGGTTTGCCGTATCGATACCCCGTATTACTTTATGGGAAACTACACTGGTTAATCGTTGCAAGTCCCAACGAATATTAGTTAAGTATATTTCCGCACCACACTGAGGGGGCGCTAGTTTATCGATGTGAATGCACCAAACGAACTTTAGTTAAGGACATTTCCGCACCACACTCAGGGGGTGCTATTTTCTCGATGTGAATGCACCAAACGAACTTTAGTTAAGGACATTTCCGCACCACACTCAGGGGGTGCTATTTTCTCGATGTGAATGCACCAAACGAACTTTAGTTAAGGACATTTCCGCACCACACTCAGGGGGTGCTATTTTCTCGATGTGAATGCACCAAACGAACTTTAGTTAAGTACATTTCCGCACCACACTCAGGGGGCGCTAGTTTATCGATGCGAATGCACCAAACGAACTTTAGTTAAGTACATTTCCGCACCACACTCAGGGGGTGCTATTTTCTCGATGTGAATGCACCAAACGAACTTTAGTTAAGTACATTTCCGCACCACACTCAGGGGGTGCTATTTTCTTGATGTGAATGCACCAAACGAACTTTAGTTAAGTACATTTCCGCACCACTCTCAGGGGGCGCTAGTTTATCGATGCGAATGCACCAAACGAACTTTAGTTAAGGACATTTCCGCACCACCCTCAGGGAGCGCTAGTTTATCGGTGTGAGTGTACCCAAGGAACTTTAGTTAAGTACATTTCCGCACCACACTGAGGGGGGCGTTAGTTTCACAAAAATCGTTCGTTGGGTGCACCGATGAACTAGCGTAGTTTTCCATAAAGTAATACGGCGTATCGATACGGCAACCCAGCAAGACCAACTCGTATGACGGGTTTAGCATCACTCCGCGCCTTTATTTTTGTTATAGTCCGACTATTAGTGCTAAGTTCACTGTATTAATTTTAACAATTTTTTTTAACCGAATCCCTCTCAGTTCAATCCAAGGCCAAAGTGCCAAAAGTGACTAACACCGCTACTGAAGATGGCGAGCAGCCGAAACGGGTCTAGCAAAAGACAACCAGCGAGAGGAGACAGAAATACACGAAAGCTACGTTATTTGATCCTGTTTATACAGTGTTATTTTTATCTTCAAGATAGTTATGAACTAATGCAGTGTATTTAAGATACCTGTTTCAGGTATCAGGTCAACAATTTAATACTTTGTAATAGGTGCTGTTGGGGGGGGGGCTGAGAAATCTGAAACTTTTCTACCTCGGGGCAAACGGGCGAGTAGAGGGAAGAAGATTTAATGCGTCCTAATTAATTGATGTGTAGAAAAGCGGCCGATTCGTTCCCGGGAAGAATATCTGGCTGCCGGGGGCAATCTGTCTTCTACGGGAGGCAGGTGGCACCCTCTGCGGCCACCAACACAATCCCGGGCTTAATCAAAGTACCGCAGGTTTTAATTAAAACGGACCGAATGTCGTATAAATGTAATCAACGTTGGACTGGAGAAATATTCAAGGGGTCGGTTTGTTGGGGGTAGTACCGCTTAGCGGGCTGTCATTGCCCGTTCACCTGTTCGCGCCCCCTACCCTTCTAGCGATTAATCGTAGCCGGAACGGGCCACTGGCTCAAGTTCATAACGGCCCCAAACGGCGGAGAGTAGAAACGCCGCGAGAAATTAAAGCTCAGCTGCCGCACATCATGATTTAAGTGGCGCCGAGACATTTTTGAATTTTGATTTATTTTATCCGTCAGAAAGTGAAAGACGTTGGTTAAGAATAACCGACAAAAATACTCCGAAGTTATTAGGATCCGTTTCCCCCTACTCGGCCGAGAGCTGGTGAATGGCAACGTCAATATATCCGCCGTTTCCTTAAAAAAGAGAACAGCCGTCTTAATGAAGCAATGGCGCCCCGATTGGGGAGCCCGGATAATTTATTCATTGGCTCTAAGTGGCCCAATATTTATCTTGAAGGCCTCTCCGACTAACTCCCAGCGGAGGCCCTTTTCATTCAGTCGCCGAAGCTTTTCACCTCTAAGCGACTGTTTCCCAAACAACTTTTCATTAACTCTCACCCCCTCTTTATAGCCCCGTTCTCACTCTACTGAGAACAGCCCCGATCCGTTCTTAGTTTCCCGAGACTAGGGTCGAGTGTTCATACCGAGTGTTTAAATTTCATTTTGGACACTAATCAGCATTTTCAGTAGCATATTTTCCAACTCAAACAATCCATTGTTTTTTTCAGACGTTGATTACCCTAAATGGCTGTACAATAGTATTTTTTTATTTACTCTTGGAGGTTCGTAATTCTCATTTCCGTACATTTCAACGACACAACTAAAGAAACAAATAACAGGGCGCGGTTGCCATCCTCTGGCGAAGACCCTTCTCAAGGAAGGAAACCTTGACGTGTGGCCGAAGGAATTTAATTCAACTGCTACAAGAATTTCTCTAGAAACAGAAATAGTAAAGATATAATAGTCTAGTCACTCAAGAGTTTCTTGTCTGCCAATTAAAGATAACATATATTTAAAAAACACTTATAATTGTACACTTTGGATAAAGATAAAACAATATAACAAGTATTTATATTTTAAATAAACGAAATGCGGAAACTTCTCGATCCTTTGTATAAATTCAACCCGTCGGTATATATAAACGACTAGATAAACCTCACATAAAAGAGAATAGACTCGATCTCGACATTGTATTCCGAGCGTCTACTTACTAAAAACACGTTTACTGAGAAGAAAACACATACATAATTTACAGAAACCGCACGAAAACCGACTCGGTTGTAAGAAGTGCCTTTATAAATAGAATCTAAAAGCATCGTTGTCCAACGTATAAACTCGGTTCGGTACACCATCACGACCCCGAATTCCCATTAGTAAAGAAAGTTATCCGAGCCCTATTCAGCCGTCCCTCGTACGCGGGAGGAGGATAGGCCAACTGAGCGTAGTAAGATCTGACCTTGTATTATTGGTATTACTGAATTATATTTGCTTTTTTTAGAAAACTGTTATCTCATGCATATATATATATATATATATATATATATATATTTGTGGTGACGACTTCCTCCGGTAATAACTGCCCCCGGATGAAACTGCCCCTGATGAAAGTTTCAATGCCTTAACTTGTGGTAGGGTCCCGACTATGCACTCCTCTCGTCTAAGCTCGGGAATGGGGGTAAACTCAATAAGCTCGGCCGAAGTCTCCCTTCCCGTTTATGAAACGAAACTTCGATATCGGATCTCCTCAACGATATCACCTCCGGCGCTCCTTATTAATTTTTGAACTCCCCCACCCCCTCCACGGGGGTACGCCAACTTTCCGGGTTGTTCGGGAGACGCTCGAGATTTGTTTCTTATTAGAACTGTTTGGACCGATTGATTCGAATACTTCTCCACTTCTGGAATAAATTCCTCAATGAGTTCAATTCGAATTTTTCGTGACTTGTTCAGCGAGCAAGTACGGAAGAGAATATTTCTATGATCGTGCGACGAAAAGTCATAAATTGATGAATACAAAAATTAATTAAAACAACTTGTGAGCACAATCATTCAAGTACGACCTTCAAGGCATAAGAAACTATAATAGAACGCAGTCGAGTGTAGCAGACCTAATGGAATCCTGCCTTTTTCTATTACAATTAAATGGTGGACGGCACATAAAGCCCGATCGGAATTCAAAAGTTTCCACACATTGTGAAACGTAATCTGATATATAATTATTATCAAAAGCGCGCTTAGAAGCGGGCAGCGTTGTCGATATAGTGCCGAATAATTCCAACTTCATTAGTTGGGAAAGACTTCTATAATTCAGGAAAACGGGCCGACGTTAATTGCACGATGGAAAACAGATGGCCGCTTGGGAAATTTCTCCCAGCCAGGGCCGGAACCCCCATGATCAAACACTCCCCATCAACCATCTGAGAGCTAATAAAATGGATTAGAGAGAAAATATTTCACAATCTCCAACCGCACATACAAATAACAATACTCGGTGATTCTAGGTTGGTTAAAATGTAAATAATTCTGAAACTAATTTTCGATGTAAAATTAATCTGGTTGAACGTTAGAATTAATTTTTAATGAGTACAAAAGGGAAGGATGTGGCATGACAATATCGCTAACTAAATTTTCGAAGGTTTCCGCGATCAGAATTTGAATTATCTCTAGCTTCCGATATGATCAATGAACACACCTGAGTTGTCAGGGGTTGATACCCTGCTATTCCGGGATTTTCCTGTTTTCGGAACATCCGAGAGGGCTTCAGAAGAAAACGGCGAAAATCGAAGTTAGTTAGTGGTAATATTCCATACTTTCATTTGCAGTCCCATATATTACTGTTCAGCACTTACAGCCGCGTCGAAACAACGCGCGGATCTATCACTCAAATTTCAGATAATTAAATAAAAAAGGCCCCCATTATTATGGGGGCACAACGGCCCCAATACCGGCGGCCATTATTCCCCCTTAACACTTGGCCCAAGGCGGCACTTAACCGGGGGGGGGGGGGGGTGTCATTAGCGGACCCATCCAATACACACCTTTCAAATCGGAAAACATGTACAGGACATAAAGCAGTAACTCTATTGTTACTCCATAGTAAATTCATACTATTAACCTATGAAGTAAAATAAAATTCGTTGAAATATTTCTCACAAACCGCGTACGAATTGAACATTACGGGGAATGCCGTGAACAGGATTTGTTTACTCGTAAATTCCAGCCATACGGCCAATTATAATATTCTTATTTCTATAAAAGTATACACTATTCGCACAAAACGTACCATATCATGCATCCAAATTGTAATTTAAGATAACTATAAGGTTTGAAATTTTCTTCCAACTAAATAAATAAATATGTGATGCTTTTTGGCCGAAATATCGTTTTTCAGGAAACGATGAACAATTTTACTCAGTATTTAAACTGAATAAATAAAGGTATAATTCGACGTGTAATTATTTTGATGTACATCACAATAAAATAATAAAATCGTTCTTTCGATTGTTTTTTCTGGGATTAAAACATTTGCCCAGTGCCCGAATGTCTATTTGAAAGAAACTGAATCGCTCCCCGTATTATATATACATGCCGGCAGATTGGTACCCTAAATTTTAAATTCCCGGCAACTTTCTAAGCGGGGAGGCGGTGACCTGAGGAAGTACACCTTTAATTATCTCAGCCCCGGAATCATCTTCTCGCTCAAAGCCAAGAGCCTTTGTCGAGCCCAAAGCATTTGCATTGCAAAGTCGCCCTCTGCATTTGTTACACTTAAACGGAAACATTGAAAAACTTTGCGGTGACTCACAAGTCGTTCGGTGTTGTGACCTCTAAGAAATGTGCTGCTCTCAAAAAAATAATAACTGAAAACGACGAAACGATAATTGGCCGGCCGTTTCAATTTAGTTTATGATCAGTTTTCTGAACGAGGCTTGGTAAACGCTAGATCGAAAACTGGCTGGAGAAAATGGAGGCATACGCACGTAAAAGAACAAAAGTGAGAAGCATTTGCATTGCATCTCAGATGTTTGGGGATGTAAAGGAAAGGAGGAATTGAAAACACGAAAGTACGAATTGGGGTTTCCCACTATTTTAGCAATATCGAATATAACCGAGGTTCTTCCGTTTTTTTTAATTGTTTGAAGTTATATCTATCGATTGTCAAGAAGTGTGATGTTGGGCCCCAATTAATGGTATTTCCTGTATAAAATCTGCTTCTCCTCCTGCAGCAAGAGCGGCGTTCAAGTTGCAATGAAGTATGAAAAAACTTTTTCGATTATCTCTTGGAATAATTGGCGGCGGAGCGGATGGAAATTAGAGCGGTGCGGGGTGCGGTGAGGGGGGGAGGGATTGATCCTGACCGGAGTCATTCATCGGATTTCCCGGCGAATCCTCGTTTTCAGATGAGGCGGGACCTCTTCCAGGAAGCCGCGGTGAATAAGACCGCGCGGCCCTAACTGCAATAAACAACCGGGCGATAAACATTTTTATTGCAGAATGAACGTAACGTCCCCCAATGTCGGCGGAATATTTTATGACCGCCCATATATAACGTCTACCCGTTTTCATTGTCGCCGGAAACATTTAAAATTGTCTGGTTACGAAAGGAGCTTTAATACCGTAGATTTCGTGTGTGTCTGTGTTAGTCACTTTAGCACTTTGGTTTTGGATTGAACTGAGAGGGAATCGGTTAAAAAAAAAAATGTTAAAATTAATACAGTGAACTTAGCACTCATAGTCGGACTATAACAAAAAAAATGGCGCGGAGTGATGCTAAACCCGTCATACGAGTTGGTCTTGCTGGTTTGCTGTATCGATACGCCGTATTACTTTATGAAAAAGTACGCTGGGTTATCGGTGCACCCAACGAACGATTTTTGTGAAACTAACGCCCCCCTGAATGTGGTGCGGAAATGTCCTTAACTAAAGTTCGTTTGGTGCATTCACATCGATAAACTAGCGCCCCCTGAGTGTGGTGCGGAAATGTACTTAACTAAAGTTCGTTGGGTGGATTTGGAACGATTAACCAGTGTAGCTTTCCATAAAGTAATACGGCAATCGAGCATATCGATACGGCAAACCAGCAAGACCAACTCGAATGTTAGATTTAGCATCACTCCGCGCAGTTATTTTTGTTACAGTCCGACTATGAGTGCTTAGTTCACTGTATTCATTTTAATAATTTTTTTTTAAGTGGAAAGCGTGGAAAGAAAATCACCAAGAGAGATGTTATTCTCCTCGGAAGGAATGCTTACCGACGTCCTAGAGAGATCTCATAGTAAACAGTTCTAGTAGGTTGATCCAGTTGAAACTCTACAAATACAATATTACTTTTCAAAAGGGGTTGAACTTCAATTGTGAAATACTCGGGTGTATCCAAGACAAATGGATTGACTTTCGAGAGGACAAATTCAATATTGTCGAATCGACCCATATAAGAGGCTTAACCCTTTTGAGTAAAATGGAGTTACCGGAGGGTGGGGTGGATGGTGGCAGAGGGAGTTAGGGCGAGAGAACTCTCTCTCTCCCTCTCTCTCTCTCTCTCTCTCTCTCTCTCTCTCTCCTCTCTCTCTCTCTCTCTCTCTCTCCCTCTCTCTCTCTCTCTCTGCGACTTTCGCTCGGTCCTCGGCCCCAGGCGTATAATTCGACTGTATCGGCCCGTTTAATGAGCGGCGGAAATGTGTTAAAAGTGTTATAAAACTAAACTGATTATCCCCGGTTACGGGGAGGTGGAGTTTCTGAAACGGCGCTGGGGCCATTACAAGGGGAGATTTTTGAGAGGAGAATTCAGAGGGTAGAGCTCCTTCCGATTGGGGACATTAATAGAGAAAAAAGTCTTCTTCTTTCCACCTGAACAAAAAGTTTCCTGACTAATTTATATAACTCCCTGGAAGGGACCATAGCCCTCCTTCCCCCGGGAGTGAGTCCTTTCTCTCTCTCTCTCTCTCCCCCCCAGCTTTCATTTAATAACCGGGAATTTTTAATTGCTCTCCCTCCGAAGAACTCCAAATGAACCGAGACGATACAGTCGTACTGATATCATTTGAATGGGCCCTGTCCCAAGTCGAAGATTAAAAACCCCCCTTTTTACCGTTTTTTCCTTCAAAATAATTGAAACCCATCCGATGTGCAATATATTTGCTCTAACGCGGAACAATTAAGTGCGCATACTTCGATCCGGTGTAGTCCATTGTGTTTCTGCAGAGGTATAATGTGTGCGGGGTACGGCGTCCCAACGGCCCCGGACCCGCATTAACTACACCCTACATTTACAATTGCAAACCATCTACCGCCTATAGTGTACGATATAGAGTCCATTATTGCCCAGAAAAACGCACTTTTTCTCGTAAAGAATAAAGAGATTTATTTATTTTTATATATACAATATTGCGGTAGTTAGAACTAAATTTAAAATAACATTAAAAACGAAATTGTTTATACTTAGTCGGGTGACTTTAATTTTGATTACACGTAGTAAACGTCATAAAAATCTCGAATGTACCTTGAAAAAGCTGCGATAAGCCACCAGTTAACTTAATTACTATTTAACAGACCATTTAAAGGAAAACAAAGTAATGGCTTCTATCCTAACTTTGCCACGGCGGTGGTCAAAAGCTATTTAGTAAAATTTGTAATAGATTTTGTTAATTTACGTCTAGCTAAAATAAGACGTGCGTTTATTTTCGCCGTACATTTATTTTGAATGTTTAATAAGACTGGACATAATTAGTGCAGGTCGCACACAATCTTTTGAGGCCAGTATAATTTACAGACGTTATATAGGCTGTACATACAAGTGCAAGGTGCGCAGGCTACATTTATTAGGGCTGTTACGAATTTTAACGAGGCAAGAAAAAGAAATGCCGTAAAATATTTAGCGGATGGCCTCGACCGGCCATGGTGTGGGGGCGTCATTAGGACCTGAATTAAGCTGAAGAGTACCAGACCGAAAACAAGTCTACTGCTCACCAATTAAACATTCCTTTGCCACTTTCACCAAAATATATTTCTGTCGCCATTTTATTCTATTCCGTATAAAAGTAACTTTCTCCTCGCTGTATTATATGCAATTGGGCATATATAAAAAGAATATGGTCATTTATGCTAGGCGGGTATTCTATTCTTAATGGGAACGATTATAAGATTATTATACCGTATGTTTTGAGCATCAAGTGAAAATAACGCAGGTTGAAAGCCTTGCTAATTTCAGGTGTAAAAACGTTGTGTTGAAAATTCTTAGATGCAACGAAGGTTGAGAAAATCCATTTAAAACAACACCCGTCAATAGGCTTCAAGAAAAGCTTCGTAAATTATATATAAATCTTAATAAATTGATTTTTAATGTGTGCGGACTTATTGTCTGAACGTCGGAAGAGAGTTAACAACGGCAATGTGAGGAATTGAGTGAAATTAATTAAATACCACCTTTTTTCTGGAACAAATAAAATTTCTTCGGTGGTTGAAAAAGGGGAAAATACCGTCTGTACCTTCGGCAGCCACCTGTGGCGGGAAGGGCACGTGTGTAGGTATTTATTTTATTTAAAAGTACCCCTTTAAAGCCTCACGTAGGGAGAAGAATGATGAAATTTTAAACATTTAACAGGTTCGGGATACCTACACTATTGCATTTTTCTGTCTCCAATCTCGCTCTTAAAAGGAACCGATAAAATTCTTATTTCAGTACTGATTACTTTCTATGTTGATATTCAGAAAAAGGGTAACATAATATTGGACCCTCATTATTGAGGGTGGAGACAAGATATCACATGACTGATGGTGCTGTAATTTGTATAGTACGGTATATGCGTACGTACGTAGAAAAATATATCGTAGAAACAAATAATAATCTTTGTCTGGAACATATATAAACAGCTATAGAACTCAGTTAAAAATCACAACGGAATTTACTATGGCTCAATGGAGTCCTTACGTGAATCTATTTCTCCAAGGGGGTGAAATATGGTTATATCTTATTCGGAGCGGGCACATTCGGTTAGCGACTAATGTTTAATTTCAGGGCGGTTTTTAGAAAATACTGATTGTTGTCAGCCGTATAACTTTGAAGAGGTTCGGAGGAGAGTATTCGCAGCATAAAATATTCAGGATTAACCCTGCTTCGGACAATATCCACAGATCTACCGAGGACAGGATATAGGAGAAATCTCATGTTCGCGTCAATTCTAGCCGGTGAGGGATGGCGTGTACGGCCCCTGGGAGAGCGTACATGTGACGCCGACCAGCGCCACTAATTGGTTAATTATGCAATTAATCTCTGTAATATAAACGGCAAATTTATCGCGCTCGCCAGCAGCCCTCGCCAATGCCGGTCAAGCCGTGAATGCATACATACAGTGGACGGGGGCGGCGAAACTGCAATAAATTAATAGATCTGTAAACGGTACAGATAAGACGGTTGGAGTATAGGCCCCCTCCTCCCCTTGCAAAATATAAAGCCGATTACAGAAACTATAGCTAATACCGCTAGGCCACCGCTGAAGAAGTACATAGTATTTTCAAAGGTCAACAAATTTGACATTCAAATGAAATCTGTAGTAAAATAAACAACGTATTCGTGGTATGAACTACGTATCAGTCCGGGTAACAGTAACCCCGTTGACGTGTATGAATATAACAATATTTTGCCCTTTCAAAGGATTAAATTCGACGATTGAAATTCCACTTAAATAAATCGCCGCTACCTCTTGTAGGGCGTACAGGACGCATATCCGAGCCGTCCGCGGGCCCGCATTAAATTGCCGCTTGTAAATTACGCGAGAAGAAATGGGCCCAATGCAAATTAGGGTTTGACAAGAGGACGGAATGAGAAACCGGGGTCTGAAGTTTCATGGAAGGAGTTGGAGACTCAATACTTGAGAGTGAGAGGGTAGTTCCACAACTTCCCCCCCCAACACCACACTCCTTGCCCGTCACACTCAACGACGTTAACCTCGGTAAACCCCCTACCCAACCCCTCGTGGTCCCTTGTTCAACGTCCCAATTTAAACTTTTTAAATGTTCATTCCTCCCTTCGGTTAAAGCCGGCTTTGATGGGATCGGAGGAAAGGTAGGCCCGCCGTAACGTCTACAGTAATTTACGGCCTAATTTTCGGAATCGACAGTGCAAATCGATTTTCAAGATCTGGAAGCCCAAGTTCAGTGATTCCTTTTCACAATATGGAAGATGTTCTTAGACGATAACCATCCAGGTATTATATAAACTCTTTCGAAACTTATTTTAGACTCAAGGCGACTGGATGTGTGTAAAAGTGAGGAGAAATGAAAAACATATAATATACATTTGTCTACTCCTGTTGAAATAGACTTGAATTGATGAGGTGAGAAGCTCGTGCATTGGGGTACACTCGAGTCTTCTTAACTCATAATAGATAATAACGTCATTTTTTTATTTAAATGCACGTTTGTCACGAGAACTGTCGCTGAATAGATTGACGTACTTAACTTAAAGTCACGACCCGAAAAGGTATTTCTGTTAGTATGAATGATACTAGGTACTACATTTTCACATGAAGTACAGAGAGGGCGGATTCGAATTGAATAACTGTATGGGGCCCGTTGAATTTTAATTGTATCGACTTGAGTTCTGTTCAGTCGGTGCTTGTCCGCCTCGGTCAAGTGGGCTTAAATCTATCGGGAGGGCGGGACATTTCAATTCCACTTTACCGCAAACGAGTTTCGGTTTAAACCACCGTCCCCGCCCGTCTCGCCGCCCGCTCGTTTAATTACGTTTACATCATTTAACATCAGTTGATTTCCCATGGCAGTGTTCCTTGGCATTCAAAATCCCACGCCGTAAACACACCCGTCGAATACTGGGGCTCGGCTGCGACGCAACCCCGTTTGTACAAATGAAAGGGGTCGCTTAGTCGGCACTGATAATTAGAACTGAAAAAGAATAAATACAAAACACAATAAACTTCGAGTGGATTTACCAGTCTCAATATGTCATCCCACATATGGACATATGGCTAGAATAATAAAATCTCTGTAACTCTTGGTGTCTCGAAGGGTGTAAGTTTGAGCTCATGCTTAGGCGAGTAGTAATAGTTTTAAATTTAAAATCTTTCTTATTCTGTTCTTGAATCCGACATCGGGGAGGTATTGTTGAGCCCGTTAATCATTCCTTTTGAGTAATATTATTTCGGGAGTCCGATATATATTCTGGCAACTAGTCATTGCGTCTTTTAAAACATTCGTGTACATCCTAGACTTGCTACTCTCGTCTAAAACTCACGGTACCAAAGCTTTTAGATTGCTTTTTCCGAATTTCTATTCGGCGCAGTTTTCGGGCGAAGCCGTGTGACGCGTCCTATTAAAAGTGGCCTAATCAGTAATTCGAGGTGGGTTTAAGAGACACGCCGAGCCCAACTTTGACAAGTATTGATGCCGGCCAATGTTTTATTATTAGGAGCGCCGCAGAGGGGTGGGCTAGAGGGGTTGGTGGCGGTACAGAGTGGAACTCCTTTCATGAACTTGCCAACTTGGAAAAGTTACAGGTTAACATTCGGGCCGGGAAAGGAGTTACTCCTCTCGCCCAGACAAACAGACGCCAAAACTTTCTTCTATGTGCACTTTTAAATAGTTTCCTTCCTCAAATAGAAGCCCTTACATTTTTGGATGGTCAAATTAAATACCAACTCTCTAGGTTTCTCCACGGAATTTCATATATTTTACAGGCCTTCGTACAGTTTATAAAAATGAATATAGACTAATATACTTGCATCAGTTATAATTTCGTAATTATTTAAGGCTACAATATCAATACACCCGGATGCAGGGCGTCGTTTCTACAATACATACAAACGAGGATGAGGCAAAAAATTTCCAAATTCTAAACACTTGCGCCAAACGGTACGACACGTGGAAATGTTCTATATATTATAGATTAATGATTTTCTAAAATTCTAACATTTTTTGTTGACTAGAAAGAGATTTTGCTAAAAAAAAGGAATCTGCAAGTTCTGTTTAGCCGTTTATTAAGGCGGTTTAATGAACAATATCCCGAATGCAAACACATTTCGTAATATATATATATATATATATATATATATATATATATATATATATATAAATTCTAAGAGGGAGAAGTTTTTTTTACTGGCGTTGATCCAACTGCGGGCATTTTCCCATCACTTAAGAGATTTGGGCCTTTTACTCTAATCCGATTCGGGTCGCGGCAGAGACAATCGTCAGTGAGAGTGGTATAAAATGGAAGTTAACCGGTTTAATTCAGTATTCCATTTTTAAAATACAGGTATATTTACTTGTCTGTATTGTTGGTGTTTTTAAAATTAGGTCCGCTTTACTTAATCTGTTGTAATGCTCATTAAAGAAATCGGGACGGTTATAAAGGGAAGGTATATAAAAATATTTGTCTGTCACATCGTACTTTCCAATATTTTTATATCGTGTTGCAATCCTGCTTTCCTGAAAATAAAATGTCAAACGCCTCAGTAATAGTAAATCTTCACTGTATTCGAAACCATTTCGTAAGTGGGTGTGCAACGTACTTCATAGTTATGAAGGAATGAAACATTTCATTTCACATTTAATATATCAAATAAATTCCATTTAATTAACGGATTGGGTTATTGTACGCTTTCCATGTCCCGTTCAGTAAAAAACGTTTGTTTAATTTGACTTTTCTCTTAATCTGGTTGCAACTAATGAGACAACTGTGAACACTGATAAAAAACACGTAAATTTTTTTACAGAATGTTTTTTATTTAATCGAGGCGGAAAGAATACTACGTGAACAATAGATTTTTTTTTATTAATTAACATCTCGAATATACATTTGTTAGAAAACAAAATCGTTAAACATCATTGGCTTGGGGATAATTACAGTTTAGGCATTATTACCGAATAATCTAGGGAATTTCTATTAACATTTCATCTTGTATATTTCACGGAGGAGTAGGCAAAATAAAGAGTTACTTGGGATATTTTCGCGCTTAACCTCTTAGGGCATTTGAGACAAATGGTATCTCCTCCATCGGTAGTAATTCAGTTGGGTTGACTTACTTTCTTTGCAGTAGAGTCTCGGTGCTCAGTGCGGCACTCTTTATATATTCTTTATTCCGGGTTTTGTATCGTCTAGAGAATGCTGTGTTAAGCGCTTTTGAGAGAACGGTCTAACCTTGTTTCCGTATTCTATGCCCCTTGAAGCGATCTCCTCGACTTCACATTTCGCGATATTCGATTTATTTCCACGTAATAGAGCGATATTCGCCTGTTTTGTCCAAGCGTTTTGTTCTCTTGATCAGGCGAATAAACTATATACAAACTGCCTGTAACGTCGATATTTCGGAAATTGAATTGATTTGTGAATAACTGACATGTTTGTCTTTTAATGTCAAACGTTATTAATTTCATTAATACCGTCTGTTTTAAATAGGTCATTTATTCGTGGAGACACGAATATCGGAAATTCTCGAGCTGTCGATAACAATAAACAATCACATTCAATAAACAATACTCTTCGGCCCCGAACTCCACTATATCTGAGAGTAAACTTTCTATACAGCTCCAAGAGCACATGTCGATTGTTATCTTCAGTTCTAATAATACATTCACATATATTCATTCTAATAATACATTATTACAAACTGAAGCATGGTGAACCTGGTTCGTTTATCGGAAAGCGTTGCTTTATATTTTACACGAAAAAGGTTGTGAAGTTCAATTGTTGAATTTATTAAACACGGGATAAATATATAACTGTCGGGACATTATTGTTTCAATTAACTTTATTCTCGAACAGAAAAGTTTTGTTGGGTGTGGAAAAACCATAAAAATATGAATTATTAAAGCAGGAATTATATTTAAAAAAGGAGTCAAATTAAGCGTTAGAATTGTCTTGGGATAATAAACCTGAGCAGCTAAGTTCTGGGGGTTAAACTATCTTTCATTGTAGTCGCAGGTGTGCGGAATGGAACATAAAAATTGTTTGCGTTATACAAAAGACTCAAAGGAGAACTATTTAAACTCCACTCATGAAGTGCATTCGTAATGAGTATAGGTTTCACTCGCAAAGTCCATTCTGCTCAAATTTAAATTTAAATGGTACGCGGAACATTTGCTAACAAGTTCATTCATCCGGGCAGTATTTCAAATAATAAGTATTTATTCAAATTATAAGTACAGTAATACAGTATAAGAAGTAATTGAAGCCTCTGTAATTGAAGTGTCGGGGGAGGGGAGGAATCCTATACAAAACAAGTATATTTAGTCCTAATATATATGTGTATACATGTAAAAAGGCCCGCGGTCCGGCATGAATGTATCAAACAACATTTGTATGTTATCTACAATATCGAAACGTAAAGTATTTGTAATTTGTAAAAAGGATTGTTTAGTAGCGGTGATGAAGCGAAAACTCCCTGCAGTTTGATTCTCCGGTTGCGGACCGAATTTTCCTTTAATTACAAATTTCAAGTGATTCACAGAGCGGAGAGCTAAGTATAGCTCCAGTATACTCATTAGGCCGTTTACAATTGAGGTCGGCCTTTAAATTCCGTGTGAAATTAAATCAAGGCATTACTGATAATTAATGGGCGGAAGAAATTGGAATAAATGGCACCAAATTGTAGTTGAAACCCGGCAGTTGCTATTCAGGTATCGTTTTATATTTCATTCACCCGTCTTCAATGTGTACAATTTCTGTCACTATAAACAGAGTGACATTCGTAAGTGCTTCGTTATATTGCTAGCAGAATACAGATACGAACGAAACACCGTTCATATTTCTTTTTCCACATGATTCGATTTGAAGAAGTGATTATAGCAATATTCATCATGGAAACTAACATCTTTCATAGATGCAAATGATGCATGCGAATTTTCGTCGTTGCGTAGTAGTAGTAAAGAATGATCCCTTTTGAGAACATGTTTCTATAATTTTATAATTATAAAATAAAAATAAAATATAAAATAAAATAATAAAAATAAAAATATTATAATTTAAAATACCTGTTTACGGTCTCCTAGGGGTTGGAATACCGTAGATTTCGAGTGTGTTTCTGTCTCCTCTCGCTGGTTTGGTCTTTTGCTAGACCGGTTTCGGCTGATCGCCATCTTCAGTAGCGGTGTTAGTCACTTTGGATGTTTTTTGGGCATCCTCACTGCACTGTCACTGTCACTTGTGTTGTCAGTGCGCGGTGATGCTCTCAACTAAAGTTCATTGGGTGCACGTGCACCGCGACGGTGACAGTGCAGTGAGGATGCTCAAAAAACATCCAAAGTGCCAAAAGTGATTAACACCGCTACTGAAGATGGCGAGCAGCCGAAACCGGTCCAGAAAAAGACCAAACCAGCGAGAGGAGACAGAAACACAAGAAATCTACGGTAAAATATTATAAAATCATTAGAACAATTACAACATAAGGTGGCAAACAATTAAAATTATGTTGCGGTCAGCAGTACGGAAAGAAAAAAAATATTGACGGAACAAACAGGCCAGGGTTGCCAACCGCATGACTCTCTGCGGTAACAGAAGTTATAGCGGCCTTCAAAAATGTGTAAACGGCGGCCAGTCGAGAATATCGGTGAATTTTGATTCGGGCAACGGGGCTAGTCCTAATTTTGCCCCGGGCGAGGGAGAATTTCTGTGCGCGGGGTAAATTCGCGGGCGTTGTGTTGGCAGCGGGGCGGTGCGGGGCGGGGCGGTGCGGGGATGGGCGGGGGGGGGCGGGCTTCTGCCAGTGTCCCGGCCGGCTCCACCAGCTCCGAGTCTCGCTTCGACCAGCCTCCACTCCCGCCCCACTCACTCAACCACCGCCAATATGTTCCTTTGATACAAGTTGAGTTCATTCGGTTACGCGTCACGTTGGTTTCGGTCGGTCTCGCTGGAGGCCCCGCACCCAATTCGGTGAGGCAGCAAGTCGCCCCGTCCCCGGCACGCCGCCACTCACGTGAGTCCAACATCGCTCCCGGTACGTACCCAATTCCTATTTGCGCCTGTAGAATTTTTACCGGCCGAACGATCACAGTGCTCGGTTACATTTTTTCTCAGTGAAAAACTCTTTTTTGCGGACTGAACGGAGTGCGGGAATGGAAGTCTTATAAAGTGGAATCTGTTACTCTTCACAGCGAAGCCAGTCTAACAATTATCATCTTATATTCAAAACTTTATCACGAACATTTAATCGTACTAGAACCTGAATTGAATTACAGACTAAGTTACAGTATAATGTCTAAGTTTTTACTTTCGTCTTTTTGACAAACCTTTAACACATTGTTAGCAGTCCGCAACGACATTTGTTATAGAAGGGAGTAAACATTTTGGTAACTACTGCATTAGATTATTTCTTATAATGTCCATAATGTCTTATAATTTGGTATCTTTATAAGCCCATGCAATACCTCCTGTGTTTTGCACCAATTCTAGAGTTTCAGATGAATGACATCTTACAGCATGTTAACGGGAGCAATGCATACTTGCAAAATGGATATTTTTTGGACATTTTTTCTTAAGATGAAGGTTACTTTATACGAAAAGTTCTTCGTAGGTACATCTACAGTCCCGCTTTTGTCAAATCCGAACTCCTGGCAGATTACCCGGTTTTGAGATTCGATTTTGTGCCTCAACAGATCTATTAAGTTCGGGCGAAATTCACCAGTAGCACAAGGACATGTCGTACATTAACCTAAATTGTTGACAAGGGAGTTCCGCTGTTAAAATCAATGTCGAGACACAGCAGGCATCGGAATTGGCGGGTCTAAATTAGCTAATTAATAGATTCATACTGGTCAATACACTAATTTATTATTAATGTACTCTCCTATGTGTAACACTTGCGTATCGATAATGCATGGAACCTAGTAGATATATTTAAATTGTATTATCCAGTCCAAACATAATTACTCGTAAATGGTTTTTTTACCGTTTGCTCAGATCCGTGTACCGCACGCTCGTCTCGTGGGGCACGTCGTTGAGAGCTAATTCGGTTTCTCCACGTTGCCAGTAGTATAAGACTTTTGTGTTTTTTTTTACTAATCTAAAATATATACTATATTCTTATTGCGGTACTTGTTACGATTCGTTATATGCCCGAACCCGGAATCAATGAACTTGAGAATTGTTCAAATACATATAGATTTTTTTAGGGTCGAAAGAACTACGACAAGTTGATTAGATATATCCATTTCGACGTTTATATGCCAGTAGATGTGGATATAAAAGCGGAAAGAACAAAAAAATTCCTTGTAGTCAATTATAGAACGATGATTGCTTGAAATTAGCTCGGGCTTCAGTGATGTTAATTTGATTTTATTAAATAAATTTTAACTCCTGAGTAGATAACTTCTTCGCATAATATTAACGATTTGTTCGAGCCAATTTCGAATGAAATTCATCTGCAGGGTTGTTTTAAATTTTGTTGTACTTCTAAGAATGAAAAATAATTTTACATTAAACCCACGCACAAGTTTATGATAAAACTAAATGACTATTATTATTTCCCTCGGGTAGGGTTTCCTCGGCCCTAAATTAGGACAGCGGATGCGGGCGGGCTGGGGAATTGTCGAGAAAATAAAACTGCGGGTAGAAAAGCTCTCCGTTACTATTCTTCTTTTATATGAAAATAGAATACGCAGGGATTTCCACCGCAGTGTAAATAAATGTTTGGCAAGGTTTCAGAAGCAACCCGAGTTGCCATTAGTTGATGGGGACGCGGCGGACAGCGGCAGATAATAATGCACGGCGTTTCCGCATTTCGTGTTATAAATTAAAATGCCTCTATTTTTCTTTTCCCATTCGATTTCGTTTAGTAGCCGTTTACGTGTCCCCCAGAGAAATAGATTTCTAGAAGAACAGAAGGCAAAATTTTTGAAGAATTACTCTCTTCAGTAGGTCATGGCATTTGACCTTTCTACTTGAAATAACTACATTTCATCATCACCTACATATTTCACGCTGGTTTAATCAAATGATAAACATTTATCATTTAAACATATACCATCATACACATATATCTGCTATTCATATGTTGATGACGTAGCTTATAAATGTCGAAGCGTTAAAATTATAAATATTTCTATTATTTTTGGGTTAATTTTTGAAATTAGATTTATAAGACAATCATAGAATAAAGAATGCGTATATACGACTACTATAAATATTGTAATATGCAATAACATACATTTGCTCTATTAACATACATTTTTAACTTTATTAGAAAAATACCGAATATTTCTGCTATATTTAATTAATTTCTCAAATCGAAGTGATTAATACAGCAAAGTACTACACGGCTAGGATTTTACTGTCGATCAGTGGAGACAATGTTCCGTCAAAATTAGCGTAAAGTGGACAAAATGGTAAAATTCGCGTGAACTATTTAAACGGATACAAAAATTCAATCCGCCCTGTTGAAATCATCAAGTTTAAGACCAATAAAAATTAGTTAAAACATTAGCGGTGTTATCATCGCCTGTATAATATTGAAACCGGTCTACCTTCAGACCAAATATGCGGTTGTGTGCGGAATATCAGTGAGAGAAATTAAAATATATCATAGTTTTTTTTTAATCCATACTCTGGTCACGGGGGCATGTGTGTGCGTTCAATAGCGCCTTGAAATCTGTCCAACAGGAGGAAAGCAAACGCGCACTGTCTTTAATAAGTAAACATAGGCTGTTGTGATAACCGTCCGTGTTTGTCTTAACGCCACTAAACGCCGACTATTGAATTTTCACTTACGTCCTAATGCCGTTTGACCTCAGAGACAGCGCGATTTGAATAAACTGCCGGGACGAGAAAAGGACGAGATGCTCCGACGGTTCTTTTCCTAATATACATAACAACTATTAATTGGATTCTCGGCCAGACAATCCCTACTGCCAACATTATGGGGTTAACCGTTCGTCAACCAACTCTAATCTGCCTTATTACCAGGGTAAGCCAAAAATAAACTACGGTCTCTCCAACTATCGGTAGGATTTTATTGGTAATCCGGTCGAAAATTTCCTTATACCGCTGCATTTATACATTTATAACCGCTCAACCCCTTGAAATTCAAGAGGAATTTCTCCCTCTATGTGCACCGATAGCAAGTACAGCATTCCGGCAGGAGGTCGAAAGATTTCATTTCAAATTATATAGAAAACAAACATTAGGAGTCAGAAACGACACTAAAAGAACAGTAACAGAAAAACGTATAAGAACGGAACAATCAAATACTCCCCAACAATAGTTATTAACAGTGCAGTGACACGGTTCTTAATGACACACACTTAATGGCACAATAAATAACGACGCATATTATTAGGACGGGAACAATCTTTTATAAGTAGTTTTCCATAAAGTAATACGGCGCATCGATACGGCAAACCAGCAAGACCATCTCGCATGACGGGTTTAGCATCACTCCGCGCCGTTACTTTTGTTATTGTCCGACTATGAGTGCAAAGTTCAGTGTATTCATTTTAACAATTTTTTTAGCCGAATCCAAATTCAACTATATCTATTCAACTGTATTTAACTCGGATATATTTCAAGTCTGTCATTGTCGATAGTCAGGGGGGAGATGTGCGATAGGGAGAACCTTATTGTAATATAATGTTTTTGGGCATTAATTTTTGAGGTAATACTTTGCCCGATCAATGTTACACAAGGCTATGTATAAATATACTTTTCTTAACGGTTATATAACGATTGAACGGTTATATAATGCGAACTATGGCAAGTAATCATGATGTATAAGGCGGTATAAGAACGAATGGGCGTGAAAACTCTCCGTCTGGAACGGCCAGTAATTTCCGCTTTCCCATTGCTCAGACGGCCCTTTACGCCGCTGGTGACTGCGATAGGGCGATACCGGTCCAAATAAGGAACAAATAAACCAGTAGAGACAGATTCGTCGCACGTGCCATGAACGGGAAGCCTAGATACCGCTCACGTCAGTTATGTAAAACCTCTAGACATAACGTGGAAAAGTGGACCAGCGAATTCGTCTCGTCCCTACTGTTTGATTTACCAATCTGGTAATCATCCAATAAGTGCTCTGCTGAAAATATCTAACATCCGTATGATCGAGCGGGATAGAGTTTGTAAATTTATTCATCAGAAATATTAATATAAGGAATTAACCGGAGTATTGAATGAAAAGAATATCTAACGATACACATCTTCAAACTGGAGCAATAGTTCAGCGGTTCCTCTCATCCTTATTTATGAATGAAAATTTAAATTTAAACACCCGAGTAGAGCGTGTTCACGGTGTGGCATGTATTGGAAGGGGACCAGAACATCTGGGCGAAAAGCAATGGTGATGAAACGAATCAGCAATTAATGATAAAGGCGTAGAAATATTTCGCCCTTCGAATTGGATTCGAACACTCTCGTCGTCCAACCATTATTGGAGAAAAGGACTCGGAATAGAGCATAAATAGGATAATTTAAATATATTTCAGTTTTTTCTTTCGATTTCCCGTCAACTCTCAACAGGTTCGGTATTTTGCCAGACGCGTTCCGGCTTTTCGCCATCTTCAGCAGCTCTTTCCACTTCACCTTCGGTCCACTATCTCGGGACAAGCGGACTGAGGTCTTTCTCGGGGACAGTGCTTTGTTCGGAAACGAGTAAAGTTTCCCCAGTGAAGATTCACGATAAAGAAGCGCAAATTAGTTCAGAATTTGAGGTTAAAGAACCAGGCGAAATTGAGAGCGAAACTTTCATAAATGTCTCCCAGAAAAGACAATGAGCTTTAAAAAGAAACTGTCGCTGCGTCTGTAAATGTATTTTCATGCTCGTCTCTTCGGGGAAAGTTTACTCGCACGTTTAATTCCATTCAGGACTGGGGGAAATCCTTTAAAGGGCAGTAGGGAAACTGTTGTTGGGGGGACGGCTGGTAGGTGTGGAACAGTGGACCGGTTAATTGGGGATAGAAACGCTGACTTCGCTGGCAATCGAATTGTGCCTTCGACACGGTACAGTTTATAAAACAGGGCCGCCCCCTAACGACCACTCTTAAAATGGCAACTCTCCTGTTTTAATTGCAGCCGCGCATTTGCCAACCCCCGCACCGCCACCCTCTCCCGCCCCATCGGTCTCGAATATTCAGAAATAAATAGTCGACACCAGCCTCCAATCACGTTCGGCTTTGTTTTGTTTCGGTTCCTGTCCTAGAGAAGAAAAAACGAATAGCTCAATTTATTTTCTCTCCCTTGTGACAATTTTTAGTCCGATATATATATTTTACGCTCGGTTGTTTTTATTTCTGGCTTTAGCCGGCCTACTAATGTTCCTCGTCAGTACCTGAATATATTACTGAAGTAATGCTGATGGCGATACGGGGGGCAGCGAAACAGTTCGAAACGAGACGAGAAATCGAATATATCGAGTGGTAAATAAACCTCCCGTCGGACAAATGAGAAAATGACATTCTAATTATACGGCGCGGTGACACTGAAGCTACAGCGAAGACGTGGGCCTAACACTACCACCAGTCAAATACGCCGAGCGATGTTTCAATAGGGGGAAAAAATGGCGCCATTTCCGCCCGATTTATTTTTGTCTCGGACTAGCGACACTGTGACCCGCTTTTGCGTCGGTCTAAAGCCGAAGAGCTTAGTTTCTATTTAATACAGTAGTTTAGTTAATGAAAATATGTCATAATAAGATGGGGCGATTTCACCGTTATGTCTGACTTTGGGACTAGAGGTTGAATCTCCTTGACACGTGGTCAACAAAATATTCTACGGTGATTGTCGTGTAATATTGAAAATTTTCAATCTGCTTCCAAATTCGCCTGTTTATTCCTCTCTAGCCATATTATTATTTTGTCTCTTTCATTTCTGATCTTCTACGAGCGGTCACTCGGTAATTTGATTTTCATACAAACGATGCCACGGTTTCTTTAAAAGGGCCTATTCTGTCAATGCGGATAAGAGAAAAATTAGTTCTGTCACGAATGTAAATTACACTACTTAAAATTTAATAGTAGTGTCACCTATAGTTGAAACGGCCTCCTTATTTATGCATTCTTTGCATGTTGATGCAGTTCTTATGCAAAGAATCACGAAGCTGATTAGACTGTAGCAGTAAATTTAATTTTGATTTCATTTCTATTTCTAATGTATTAAAATGCAATAGAAAGATACTTTTTGTACCGGTGAGCGGCCGTATGATGGCTGCCATTTCGGGCCCCCGCTTGTGGCAGAATGCCACGGAATGCGACAGAATGTGCACCGGGTGAGTTAAATAATATTAGATGGTAGTAGTTCATGGGGTAATATTATATATTGTAACTGCTGTAATATTCGTATTAAATTATTTAATTTTGTTGAACGTTAATAGACGGGAGCCAAATCCGGAGCATCTAATTGGTATACAGACACGTGTAATGTAGATTTTAGGTCATCGCTGTTTCTCTAGTTTCTATAAATTAATATTTGTGTAACATAATTATGCCCATCTAGGTAATTTAGATATTTCCACGGCCGGTATAAAACGAGGAAGAAAATTAGCTCAGGAAACTGTTGGTTTAGGCGAACTCTTCAGAATCGGAGTTTTTTTCAGCGGGGGTTGATACCGGCTTTATTTATACACTCGGGCCTAATTAACGTACTATTTCTGGGGTTGGGGGAGATTTAAAAATACATTGTCCGGCTAAATGCCGGCGGGGGGCGGCCGCCTATGTTCGACCTTCTTCAGAGTTTCACATTCCTCGAATAGTTTCACGAAACTGGGGCGTTACCTTCGGGAAATAAATGCTTGGAAGCATGTAAGCCGCCCGTGGACGGAGATTAATCGCGTCGGCCCCGGTCAATACAGTTATGCTGACGCCATAGAACCGGTCAATAATTACTGAAGGAATTTCCCGCGAAATATTTGGCCAAATATGTGAAGGAAGAGAGACACATTATATACACAATATTTAGAAATTTTAGAAATTCGTAATATTCAAAAATATATGTTATACATACGTGTACATTGTTTAAAGCTGGTTTTTGTCAAATTATTTTTAGCTGAAATAATTTCTCAATAGTTCAGAGTACCTGTTTAGTGGTCTCCGGGGGTTAGAATACCGTAGACACTGCTTACAGAACACCACAACCCCGACGGCTGACTTAAACCTCCTCCACCCGAAATTACAATACAGGATAGAGAAAGAGAAAAACGACCTAATTAATTTATTAGATGTTGACATAAAGAATTAAAAAGACATTACATTCGACGTTTTTAGAAAAGACACCACCACAGACCGACACAATCATCCACCAACAATCCAACCAAGCCCCGAAATACCTCACAGACAAATGATTTTCTTTGCCCCTCTCCAAAGAAAAATACGATAAGGAACACAGAACAATCCTCCAAATAACAAGGAATAACGGATATCGCACCAGTACAATAACCAAAATGATCAAAAAGAACAAGAAACCCACGACGAACAGGCAAGAAAGAAGAATATGGAGATTTTCAAGAACAAACAACGCAACATAATAAACGAAAAAATAAATTCCCAGAGTGATGCTATATTCGCCCCGCTGATACTACTAAATAACCCCCCCCCTTTTTGACCGATAATCCGACAAAGAATTAAGCCGATTAAAAAAATCCCGAAGACCTTGACTATCGACAATAACAGACTTGAAATGTAGACGAATTAAATACAGTTGAATAGATGTAGTTGAATTTGGACTAACTTGAGAGGGATTCAGTTTGTAAAAAAATTCTTAAATGAATACAGTGAACTGAGCACTCATAGCCGGACTGTAAAAAAAATAACGGCGCGGAGTGAAGCTAAACCCGTCATACGAGGTGGTCTTGCTGGTTTGCCGTATCCATACGCCGTATTCTTTATGCAAAATTGAGTTGATCGGTGCAAGTGTACCCAACGAACTTTAGTTAAGTACATTTCCGCACCACACTCAAGGGGGCGCTAGTTTATCGGTGCGCGTGTACCCAACGAACTTTAGTTAAGTACATTTCCGCACCACACTCAAGGGGCGCTAGTTTATCGGTGCGCGTGTACCCAACGAACTTTAGTTAAGTACATTTCCGCACCACACTCAAGGGGGCGCTAGTTTATCGGTGTGCGTGTACCCAACGAACTTTAGTTAAGTACATTTCCGCACCACACTCAAGGGGGCGCTAGTTTATCGGTGTGCGTGTACCCAACGAACTTTAGTTAAGTACATTTCCGCACCACACTCAAGGGGCGCTAGTTTATCGGTGTGCGTGTACCCAACGAACTTTAGTTAAGTACATTTCCGCACCACACTCAGGGGGCGCTAGTTTATCGGTATGAGTGTACCCAACGAACTTTAGTTAAGTACATTTCCGCACCACCATCAAGGGGGCGCTAGTTTATCGGTGTGAGTGTACCCAACGAACTTTAGTTAAGTACATTTCCGCACCACACTCAAGGGGGCGCTAGTTTCACAAAAGTCGTTCGTTGGGTGCACATGCAGCTATTACCCAGCGTAATTTTCCATAAAGTAATACGGCGTAACGATACGGCAAACCAGCAAGACCAACTCGTACGACGGGTTTAGCATCACTCCGCGCCGTTATTTTTGTTACAGTCCGGCTATGAGTGCTCAGTTCACTGTATTAATTTGAAAATTTTGTTTAACCGTATCCCTCTCAGTTCAATCCAAATCCAACTTATCTAATTCGGCTATATTTCAAGTCTGTTATTGTCGACAGTCTGGGTCTCCGAGATGTCGCGATAGGGAGAACCTTGTTCTAATTCTTCGATTATTTGTTATTTTCTTGAAAATGTCCGGATAGAGCCAACGTTTTTGAATTTGGCCGGACTGAAACCGGAATGGGGGCTCGTTATTTAGCCGGTGTTTATGTAGGGAGGGGTATATGGTGAAGGACTGTGAAATAAATAGGCGGCAAAGGGCTGGGCGGACCGGGCTCCTCCATCAGTGTCCGTTTCTATCCCACCCTCCACAATCCACTACAAATAGCCAACCCGGAACTTCCAATACTACCGACCGGGGCCTTCAAATTTCCGAACCGTTCCCCAATTCCGTAAATCCCTCTTTCCATTTACTCTCCGAAAATTTAAATTCCCACGGTATATATATATATATATATATATATATATATATATATATATATATATATATACTCATTTATACCACCAACAGTTTTGTATATAATTTTATTGGCTAGTTCGTATTTTTTTTGGTAAGTTTTTATTACGCTCCAAGACTGTTAATGACGCTGTTTTGAAATAAGAGTTAAGAGCTATTCTGCCTGTCCAATGCATGTTTCCTTTTGTTGGAATGTAAAGTATTGCATATAGTTCATTCTTATAATTATTCTTGGACACACTGCAAGATATACCGCGGCGAACCAACTATTTAGAAGCGTAAACATGGCTTGAGCTCAATATTAGTTTTTATTGTCTATCTCATACGCCGATTTTTTCTTGCTATTATTGTATCGTCGTGAAATTGGACGTGCAATATGAATTTCGCCGGGGATCGATAATGATTATTTCGTGTAAGCTTTATTTTAATCAATCCTAATCGAGGATTGTATAAAGTAAACGAGGGGCGTGTGAATTTTAAGAAGCCGTTACAAAATATCAAGAGGAATTCTCGAATGGGACACTGCACAAAAAACGATGGAAGAAGTCTCAAACCTGGAACAATACGAGCTTTATGAAGTAAAATAGTAAAGTGTAATTATTTATATATGTTTTTATTTAATTTAGGTTATATTAATGGAATTGAAAGAGTTCCCCTTCGTTCATCCGGGGCCACTTCACGCACGTTCAAATAATAGTGAAATAATACAGGTTCTAGTGGTGGGAAATGGAAGGCTGTGTAGCCGGCCTGCCACTGCAATGACCCGGGGCCCTCTAATACTCCATTTCCCTGTAATTAATTACAACCCAATTAATCTGTAACCACTTTACAACTGATTATGGGCGGCGGTGGACGGGTGGTATGCACCGGTGCGGAGCCGGCGGTTTCACAACGCTCATTAACCCCCAGATGTTATCCTTTAACTTCTTTGCCGCGTTAAATCTGTTTACAGTTCACTTATTAATTCCAGCCCCCTTTTGTATACAAACGACCGTATAACGTCAATTATTATATATATATATATGTATATGCACAGATTTTAAATGCAATCAATGAGTGAAGTGAGATGTAATTCTGGGTGCGTGTATTTGACTGTTCAATAATGATTGAGAATTGTAAAACGCTCAAATACATTAAAATAAAACAAGTGATTTGGTGGAAAATCCTATCGTTAGGGAATAAATTTAATCTTAAACGAGTTAGATTTAACTCCGTAGAGTTTATATCCATTCTATTCCACTTTTTATCTATACTTCCGTAATACGTTTGAAACAAGAAATGGTTGTAGGACGTACAAACATTTCCGGTGGTGAACTGATTTTTCATCAATCGCAAATTTTAACTCATAAAAAGGGTAGTAGTACTCGTTGGATTCTATTAAGTATCTAGTCTTTATGATTTCCAAGGCCCATTGATCTTTCCCTCGATCCGTGACTGAGTTTGCGAATGGCATCTCTCCAATGTGTGTGGTCGTAAAGGAATTGGTATTATCGGACCACTCGGTACGTGGCGGCGATGTCTGAAAAGGCGGAAGAAGTAGAAAATTGGAGATTCCGGAATATGGAAAAATGTAGCAGTCTTCGTTTGGTTCAATTACTCGTGAGCCGCCGAATGGGGTGTCACCTTCGCACGCCGACCTATTGACATGCTCGGGAGCCGGTGGATACAAACAAGATTCTGTTCGGATCGATAGCCCCGATCTCCGATTTCCCGTTCTTGTTTTCTGCCCCATTCGTTCAGTCGGCGGATTCTCGTTTCATCATACCGAGATCCGGAATTTTCCGACTTTTCCGCCCAATGTTTTGTCGCAGGCGTCGGGACGCCTGTTCCCAACGAAATAGGAAAAAAATTTCTCAGACGAGAAAGTTAACTATAAAACAGAAAAAAGATAATGAGAAGACAGAAGTTAAGTTAAAAATTCGCATAGAATTTTGTATTTCCTCGCATTTAAATATTTGATTTTAAATAAACGTTTACCGTTGCAGCACAATAAATAGTGAGGAATATTATTAGGATGGAAAAATATATTTTATGTATTGTAGTTTTGCCCAAAGTAATACGGCGCATCTATACGGCAAACCAGCAAGACTAACCCGTATGACCGGTTTAGCATCAGTTCGCGCCGTAATTGTTGTTATATTCTAACCGTGAGTGCGATATTAATTAAACTGCATCTTTCTTCCCATCCCTTAAAACCATTTATCCGAAGCAATGTCATTTGATCGTTTTATGATATTTCCTATTTAAAATTTAAGGTCCTCTAAACACATAACAACTGTCTAATTTAAAGTGTTTGTTATTATGTAATTATTATGTCTCGATCAGGGACTGGTAATGGCCCGGCCGAAATTACGGTTTTGCACATTTTGGAATTCTCAAAATGTCAAATGTTCTCAAATGTTTAATCCTTTTAACACCAAGAAAATGTGAGGAATGTGATAGAAAAATGTTTAATGAAATTTGGAGAAAAAAATATTTAAATATAACTCTTGAAAGAATCAATAAAATGTTTGCATTTTTTAATCTAATGTTTCCTCCGCTTTCAAATATTCACTCTATAATTGGTTTGGTTACCGAGCGGATCTCAGCAGTTACTCGGGTAATAGAGAAAAGCCTGTGTTCTTATTGTTGGGTAAATTAAAAATTCTGAAGTGAGAAAAGCCACCGCTGAAATGTGCCCTACTTCCCTTAGCAGATTTTATACGAAGGGAAATATCCGCCGCATTTAACTGACAGTTATTGCTTGGAATTAAAAACTGTGCCTGGGGGATTGGGCGAGTCTCCTCTTCGTGTCTTCCCGCAGCCGTCCATTAATAACTAATATCCGAGGAAATAAAAAATCTGGGAGGAAGTAAAAGCCGGTTAGGCGCGTTATAAGATGGCCACATACGGCAGCGTATAAATTCGTCTCCGCCGAATGAACGGCGTACCCTCGCCCGGATTAAATCAATTTACGCCTCTTATAAATCCCTCGCACATATTCCATAAATATGTCCGTCTCTGGGGTTCGGGTATTGGAATTAGTTGGGCCGGCCACCTTCCCACGGACCGAGCCCATAAATCCTGGTCCTGCAGCCATTCATTTGCAATATCGCTTACATCTCTTCTATTCAAATATCCATATTTTATGTATAAAATGTCTTATTTAAAATTCGTCGTATGAAATCCGTACAGTTGATTCACTGACATATGTCAACCGAGTGGGTGTGTTTGAAAGTGAGATCCTGGTTTGAGATCAATATTGGGATCACTTTAGTTGAAAAATAAATTCGTCACTTATAAAGGATTCCTTTCCTTTTCACCGGAAAAGTATGATTTTGGGACTAATCGGGAAGTGAAATTATCGATTATTTGAAATTTGCAACTAGAAAAAATGTAAAAATCGAATTTAAAATGTTTGCAAAAACCCCAGCTTATATATTATAAGCTATATAAGGAGGAGCTATATAAGGATTCAAGAGACTGAATGCTAATAATATTAATTATAATATTATACATATATATAAGAATATATTTTATTTTTAAAAATTTTCCAACTTCCGAATTCCTTTTATTCATTTGCATTCATCCCGCCTCGCCCGGGAAATTAATGACTCGCGCGGTTCTATTAATTCAACTCCTACCGTGATTTCCTCCGTCGAATCGCGGTCCGGATTTATTTAGGGCGGAGTGAATAGAATTAATATTCAATTAGGCCCACTCACCGGGATGTTTATCGCGGCGCGGGAATCCCGCCGGGTAATTGATGGACCCGAAAAAGTTTCAAAGTGCGTAGTAAATGCAGAGCCTGGAGGGCTCCAATCGGCTAGGAATTAAAAGCGGGCCCAATTTATGTTATCGTCGCGTTTGTTTAAACCGGCCCCGGGGCTCTTTAATTGTTGCCCGGATATATGCTCCTCTCCGTTCCATCGGTTCAATCGGTGAAGGAGTGAAAGCCTAACGAATGGGTCCCCGATGGTCCCGCACAGCGGTCGAGTTATATCTGGAAATTCGTTTAATAAATTAACTGACCCTGCCATAAATCCCAGTTGTTCGATCAACCTCGTTCAATGCCTTTGTAGCCGCAGGTCATTATTACCCTTTGTAATGTTTCATAAAAAAAATGTCATAAAGAAATTTCTCAGACGAGAAAGTTAACCATAAAATGGAAAAAAGGTAATGAGAAGACAGAAGTTAAGTTAAAAATTCGCATAGAATTTTGTATTTCTTCGTTATTAAATATTATTTGTTTTTAAATAAACGTTTAACATTGCAGCACAATAAATACTGAAGAATATTATTAGGATGGGAAGAATATATTTTATGTACTGTAGTTTTGCCCAAAGTAATACGGCGCATCGATACGGCAAACCAGCAAGACTAACCCGTATGACGGGTTTAGTATCAGTCCGCGCCGTAATTGTTATATGATGACTGTGAGTGCGATTGTCACGGTATTTATTTATTTTCAAACGTTACTTTGTGTCAAAATTTCTCACTTATGGAAATTATAGTCTATTTATTTTTATTAGGTAATAATTATGTCTCGATCAGGGACTGGTAATGCCCCGGCGGGGTTACTTAAACAGTTAATTATTTGTATTTGTGTTGTTTAGTTGTGAATAATGCAGTTAAATTTTAACTATAATTCATAAAATGGATGTCAAACGTGAATTTGAGTATAGTTGCAACCTATTTGGTTTATAACTTCGGTAGTTGTGCTATAGTACTCATTAATAAGAAGCATACAAATACAAATACCTACGAAAACATGAAAAAATATTTATGATACAGAAACATTTTAATTCTTCACTTATATGTTATCTAAAAGTTAAGGGTTTGGGAATGACCTGATGTAGTTGTTATGCCTGAATACCATACAGTAATAAAACATATTTAAAAAACAACTTTTAAAGGCCATTTCCTAAATTACGTCAGCACTAAATATAACTTCGTATTGGACGTTTGACCGGATTACGTCAAATAGCGTCACGACCGAATCGAATATGGAAATGGGGGTGGTGAAGTCGGCGTAGGGACGGCTAGCTTTCCTGGCTAATTTCAAAATTCTCGGATACCGTTTCGACTCAACCGAGCAATTTAAATCCCCCCTCTCGACGGTCCATTCACATTATCGGTTCAAAAATCCTTCAGTAGAGTCCGACAACGACACCGGATTGAGTCATAGTAAGGTTTATATAGTGCCGAATAAGTCAGTGGAGAAAGTTGGTAGATACGCAAATAAAAGCCAATTTTACTTCCGGTTGTACATTTCCAGGCGCAAGTTTCACAACTTCACCTGGTATAGGTTGTGAATGATGGCAAGGGCTAGGAAGTGAAACAGTGTTTTAGCTCCTCGGTTTAAATGTCAGTTTGGGGCCAGCAGCACGTCGGCGAGGATTATATTTATCCGCGGGCTACTTCACTGGGACCTATTCAGATGTCAGACTCCGGCGGAATGAAGTCGAATGTTGAAAGCGTTTTATACATCCCTTTGGTAGTGATGAAGAGAGAGCCGGTATGGTTGGGGGGAGTAGGAAGGGTACTCAGCCCCCACCCCCTCTTACTCTCACTTTCACTCTCTCTCTCTCCCCTCTCCCTTGCTCTCATTCTCTATTCCCTATCTCCGTTCCTCTCGTTCTCCGCCTACAGCCCTTGTCCGTCCCTTTCTCTTCCTCTTATTATTAGAGCTGTCAGGCTCCTTAAGAACTCGCCCTCTCTGTGTTCTTGACGTTTACTTCTGTAGATAGTTTTCCATTGTTAACCGGCGAAAAGAACCGGCATGGCCCCTAACACGAAAAATGGCGTAGGCTCCGGCCATGAGGCCTGAAGGAGGACCGTGTTAAAAAATCGGGGATTAATGTATTAATTCGAAGCGTAGAGAATAGAAGATTTTTCTAGAGATCATTTATGAACGAAGTTAAACTAGGACAAGGCGCATATTATAAAAAACGTTCATATAGTCGGTTTGAAATGAGAATTTTTCGATTATCCATCACGCCTACATACCTACGTCTACCAACTTCCCAAAGTGATTGGCGAAATTGCCCTTTAAACGTTTTCCTGTATATAGAACTAAATTTTACAAGTCCTTCCCATCGACCAAGGAAACACAGGTTGTTCGAAATACAATTTTTCGAATTTGATTGGAATAAGTCTTGACTTTTTGAATCCTTCAAACTATCCACCCGGGTAGTATTTAAATGGGCCTATCGGTTTAAAATTAACGGATTTTATTTTCGGATTGTAGCAATTTAATTAGCTAAAATATTCCTGGAGATATAATCTCGAAAGCTTGTAGCCGGGGGGACACTAAAATAGGAAAATTAGCGGATTAAAAGAGCAGAGTTGATTGACCCGTATAAAATAACCAGAGTTTGCCGAGAACTTTGGGCGGCCGTAGTTGGGAAATTTATCACTGCCGTTTACTCGGCTAAAGAGGGCCAGGGACCGTTTCTTTGAGCACTGGGGTTTTACTGTTATTTGTGGGGGGGGGGCCTCCTTTTTACGAGCTGTTCACTCGGCAGTTTTCCGGCTTATAATCGGGCGCTAACCCCCCTCGGGGGTGCCATCCTATATTGGAAGGGGGAGGGTGGAGTGAAGTAGGTCGATTTTGCGAGATGAAAGTCTGCCCGCCTTCTGGGCCGGCGACCGGCGGCGAGCCTTCCTAATTCTGAGCCTCGTCGGCTCCCAGACTGTGTACACTGGCGGCCAACCTCATTTCCCCGTTTAGCATAAAGTCGATTGCCGCCTTTATAAGAGAACCTTAACAGACTTTGCCACCCCTACTCGGCTCGACTTCACGATCGTTTTTCGTACAAGTCCTGTCGAATGGTCGAACCGTCTGCACGGTTCAAGGATATTGCGCCACAGAGCGCAATAATCTGAGAGTCCAACAATTTCATCTATTAATCAGGTAGAAATGTCTTAAAAAAAGTAAATTAGATATTCATAATTAATATGTTTTTATACTCATAAAAAAACATAAATTTTCTTCCTTTCTAGTACATACATTCTCGTCCTTATTTTCAGGGCCTAAACTAACTACCGTGCTGGAAAAGGTTCCAAATATGCCCTTGTACGACTTTCGAATATAGAAGATGAATCCATAAATCCGCACCTATTCTCATCAATAAACTGCGTCAGTTTCTGTTAAGCACGTTAAATTCCAATCAGAAATTCTTCTGCGTTCGGCTCGCCTACCGGCTCTATAGTGGCTCTCAAACCAGGGTATAATTGATATCGGGTTAGGGAATTCGGGGCCCGAAGGACAGCCCGGGGAATTCAGGCCTCTCCCCCTACTTCAAAAACATTCCTCCGATATAGGCCTATATCCCCTTCATTCCTCCCGGTTTAAGAGGGCGGCTTTCATTTTTTTTTTATTTATCGCCGTACGTCTTTAGCCGAGGTTTTTACCATAGTAATACGCGATGCGACCGGTAGTCAGTCTCTGATAATAAATAATTATCACAACTGTGATAATAAACAACAGATATTTGTTTACAATCGGAAGAAAGATTTTTTTACGCTCCAAGAAACTGAATAGATATCTTATTAAAAAAAATTATATTTCCTCATATCACGCAATAGACCCGGACCAATACACGCTTAAGATACGGGATATTATGAACCTTTGTAAGTATAACCTAAATAAGTTATGGCCTTATGTTGTTTATGTACATTTCCATCGTGCGCACCGAATGGACGACTTTAGGCTGACCCGACCGTGGACGTTATCGGAGGAGACTCGCTAAGTCGGGGAGAACCGGATCTCGATGTTAATTTCGCGGCGCCCGGAATGGAGGGGCCCCGCCTCAATATTGAACTCGGTAGTTCCAACAGTTGTTCACCTGCGGAAGATTCAAGTACCTCCAGGCCCCGCTCCTACCCCGAATAATCGCTTCAACTCCCCGGCTAATACTGCGGGCGATGAGCGGCGGCCTGTTATCCCATCCCCCTGTAATAACAAATCGATTTTACTCGGGTATCTTACTGTGCCTAAATTAAATTCGAATATGTTCCATCGCGCGAATATCCCTTGCGCGGTCGGCACTTTTATTGCAGCGTAACTGTCATATTCGCATTAATAGTCCAGTTTACCCAAACACAGTTCGATATACGAGGAAGCGGGTGATAAGAATTCATTCATATTGGCGTTTGGCTCTTCAAATGTTCAGGGCGAACTCTCTGAATCGTCCGTTGGGACACGATCGATTTCGCTTTTAATTATAGAAAACTCTTCGTGTCAGTCGTCAATTCTCTTATCGGTTCAATTACAGTGCCGGCACTTAACCGGTTGCACGGTCGGGGTAATATTTCGGACTCTTATTCCTATATTACAATATTATTCGATTCTACCTCTCTTCACGCTCCCTCGGCATCCTTTTGGCTGGGGGCTATTAGAGGCGGGGCCGGGGGTCGGGGGTCTTGTACGGGGCCCGAAATAACGGAATAAGCGAAAATTCCGTCGGTAGAAGCTATTTTCGATATTACGCGCTCCCCTTTGTAGTTAAGCCGGCCACCGTTTGAGTTACATGGGGGCCGACCGCAGAGGGCCCCCCCGGAGGGGGCCGAACGTCGAATATCCTCCAAGGCCCTATAAAATTGCATCGCCGTTAGTCGATTATAATATTTTTGCGGGATTATCCTTTGAATTGTGCGTTGACCGCACAACTGAAATAAAACTGAAGACAATTATAATAGCTTTCTATCGGCTGAGTCTGAGGGACGTAAAAAATTTCAGGATTTAGAATGTGACAGCCGATTAGGTGTAATAACACAACAATAAATTCTCGCATATATTTGAAATTAGATGCTCAGTGGGCATTTTGGGCTCCTGCACTATTTAATTATATAAATACTTTTACTTATACATGAACTACGCATTGTTTTCCTGTATTTGAACCATTCAAGAACTCCGTTATCTTAATAGCTAGTTTAGTTATTTTTGAAAATTTAAAATGACAATCTATCAATTCTTTGGTGGTGCACATTTAAACTTATTATTGTCAGAATCGGTAGGTCATGTCGCCAGATATAATTTGAACGCTTCTTCTTTATTCGTTTCATTAAAGTACTATTCCATTCATTGGAGCGATAAAAGGTTATTTACATTCCGACGACGACAGGATTAGAACGTCGCGGGCTACAAATTATTCCGAGACGCTAATAGACCCAGCGGTCTAGATTCGATTCATCGTCCCGATATTCTCTGTTTCTTTTTATTTTATTTTCGATATAAATAGATGGTTATAAATGAGGTCTCTGGTTGTAATTTCGTATCGCGGGAAAGAATTTAAGAGAGAGAGAGAGAGAGAGAGAGAGAGAGAGAGAGAGAGAGAGAGAGAGAGAGAGAGAGAGAGAGAGAGAGAGAGAGAGAGAGAGAGAGTGTGAGAAGGGGTTGGTGGGGCGCTGGGAGGCGAAATATGTTGGCAGTTATTATGGCTCTGATCAAATTTATCTTTACGACCGTACATTACATCAGTTCGGACACAAACAAAGAAAAATTATTTGAACCTACAGAATCATTATCAGTATCATTTCATTTACAGATTATAAATAATATCTCGATGTATAGTTGAAGAATATCAATGCAATAGTTGTTATGCAACGGGCTTTAATTGGCGTGGGATAAAAATAAATAAAATGCATTCTTTAAAAACCCAAACACGACTTTCAATCTATATTCACTTGTTTGAAATACACAGGATTTGGTTTTTCGTCACTCTCATTTATTTTGGCTCATTTGGCGTGACATATTCCCAAATAAAACTAACGATGATTGTTTTTTACCTATAAAAGGTAAAATCATCAATTGCCTCTACACTGCTATTATTATTATGATAATACTATGCACAAATATTGCTATCGAATGGGTAATACAGTTACGTACACAAAGTATAGGGTTAATATACTGATCGTGTCAATTTAATTGGGTATGAACCACCGAATATAACTTCATATACATATACGATGTTTTATCAATCGGCCTCATAATTTCATTCCATTCATTAATTTCATCTATCATATGTGGCGTAACGAGGCGTCTCGGGGTTATTAGTTGTTTTCCGCTGTACTGAATCCCCAAATGGGCGTTAAATCTTATTCCAATGCCCACCCCCTCCCATTATCGGCAGTGGACGGCCGCATGTGGGATACGCTCATTAACATCGCTAATGAGAACATCGGTTGCGTTATTGTTAATATCTGTGTACACATTAACAATATACGGGGTCAACAGGACACGGATATCGGCAGACGCTGATATGCCTCCAGTGCAATACAATGAAAACATAATGTGAAAAAGAATTTACTAAATATTCCTTAAATTCTAACGTTTTTTGAAATGCATCCACTGAATAATAACTGTTCTTACCTTAGATGTCGTGTGTTTCCATCCAAAAAACATCCAAAGTGCCAAAGTGAGTGGGTGCGGGGATGCAGTCAACTAATGTTCGTTGGGAGCACGAGCACCCCGACGCCAGCGCCCCACTGAAGGTGGCGCGGGGATGTACTCAACTAAAGTCCGTTGGGAGCACGAGTACCGCGACGCTAGCGCTCCCGAGGGTGGCGTGGGCATGCACTCGACTAAAGTCCGTTGGGTGCACGAGCACCGCGACGCTAGCGCTCTCCCGAGGGTGGCGTGGGCATGCACTCGACTAAAGTCCGTTGGGTGCACGAGCACCGCGACGCTAGCGCTCTCCTGAGGGTGGCGCGGGCATGCACTCAACTAAACTTCGTTGGGTGCACGAGTACCGCGACGCTAGCGCTCTCCCGAGGGTGGCGCGGGCATGCACTCAACTAAACTTCGTTGGGTGCACGAGTACCGCGACGCTAGCGCTCTCCTGAGGGTGGCGCGGGCATGCACTCGACTAAAGTTCGTTGGGTGCACGAGCACCGCGACGCTAGCGTCCCCCTGAGGGTGGCGCGGGGGACTTGCAGTGAGGATGCCCAAAAAACATCCAAAGTTCCAAAGTGACTTTGAATGTTTTTGAACGGCTTTGAAAGACCGCTACTGAAGATGGCGAGCAGCCGAAACCGGTCTAGTAAAAGATCAAACCAACGAGAGGAGACAGAAACACACGAAATCCCTCGCACACCACAAAACTCGTATTCTAAACAAATTACTGTTCTTATTTTAAAGTTAGAGTCTTAAGTAATAGGTTAATTGGTTTTAGATATATCGAAACAAAAAGTATAGCGTTTGTATGTTTGGGGAAGAGTGGGATGCATTACTCAGTCTTATCTTCCGTGACGACTATGGGGGCTGTGTTGATCGGTGTGTTTGTGTTTACAGGGGAAAACGTGCTCCACAACATAGGGCGATAGCTGACACGCGACTAAATTCTTAATGTTTCATTTAATCAAGGGCCCCTTTGTTTCGCCTCACGATTCCTGCCTAGCCCACATCTAAATTACCGCGATTTTCCCTCTTGCGAGTGTCAACGCAAGCGCCAGTGAAAATGCATCAAGTCACTGGAAAGAACTGAAAATTGATTATACGAATAGCCTATTTGTATGCCATGTGATTCATATGCCATATTAATATGCCAATCATATGCCATATGATTCATTTAAGAAATTGAATTCGACAGTAAATGTTTAAGGTATTATTTCTTGGATTCGAAACATTGTCGCCGGTACGATTTTCCATCCTCTCTCGGACATGATTAACAACTGTTTCTTTGTGGGTCTTCCCTGCGAATCTTCGTGAAGGTCTTTTTCCTCGCGAAATGGTTCGTCATAATTATTTATGTTATGCAATATTCACTAAAACTATTCACTATTATTATAATATTATTAATAATATAAATGGCAGCAATATGTTTCCTCAGCACAATGTAGTATTTTCATAAGGCATGAGCTCATGACATGTAGACTAAACAATGGGGAAATATACGATCAAGGATAGAGTAAGGTTGAAATCATGATTACAAGGAATGTAACCGTTTACAATTCCTTATACTTCTTAGACAAAGGAGCAGAGCTCCATTGCACTGGCGTGGGGGTACGGGGTCGCAAATCAACCAATGTATAATCAATATAATGCAGCCTGATATTATGGGGGATTATCCCTCAGACGCAGATATAAGTCATCGCCTAGGGGGGCGTAGTTCCTGAAATCCGGACAATGCCCGGGTTTAAAGCACAGTTAAGGAAGTGCCATTATGTGCTGTCAGCTCTGCATTCGGTAAACAGGGTCAACTGTTCCATTATCATTTGTTTGACAGAGAGGTCCAGGGCCGGAGTCGCGGGACTGCATAAACCCCTTGAGAAACGCACACAGCTGGTTTAGGCCGGAGGATTACCGCAGGGGAGCGGCGCCCACCAACGAAAACCGGCGATGCTTTCCGAATCCTTTGGGAGATTAACAGGAATTCAACCAGTAACAGCTTCGGTTTTACATGCGTTAGATTTCGTTCCCCAAAACAGTACGTGTAAATACTTTCTTCCCATTTTATGCACTGTTTCTATATACGATATGGATTGTAGGGCATAAATCTATAGCGGAGTGAATATGTAATAGAGATAACTATATGCACCCGTATATACTCCTTCAACCAGCAACTCATTTCTATGGAGCTAGTCCCAATCTCAGTCAAATTTATCATAAAGTTTGTTTCTTTGAAATACAACGGTCGCCGATAGTATAAACACCACACCACTGGTGTGTGCCTATCGACTTATGGAATCATTTCAGTGAATGCTTATTTAAGAAGAGACAGAATTAAGTCTCACGCTATCCCCTGGTCATTTTAAGTTATTTACACTTTGCCATATTGTTTGTAAATATTGGAAAATGACGTTTATTATCCTATTCCACTGAATTATCGTTGGAACCTTTTTGGTCGGCAACTAATTTATTGTATTATTTGCGTCCTGAAAGGGATCGGTTGAGAACACCAAATGTGTGCATAAACGTTAGGACGAAATTTGCTCAATACCCGTTGAATCGGTCCGGGCCCTCCCCAATTGTTATTCGAACGTTTTCGGTTTACTTAGGGGCCTTAACTCGGTGTTCAGTTAAGTGAATGGACAGGGCCGGTAAACTCGAGGTAATTGAAATAACAATAAAGTCCCCTCGATTCCACGAAAATTATCTAAACTCGCTCAGGAATCTGAGAGCCGGAGGGGAGGGTTGTTTCCCCTCAATCCTGTCCCTTTAACCATCAAGAGAGTTCCTTAAAAGTTTCAAACATCACTAAAGCTCATTAAAGAATATCTCGGCCCCTTAATCACATTATAAATGAAATTGTCTCTTATAATTATTATTTTTCGTTTATTATCATTTTTCGACTTATTTTTATAAATTCTCATTCGTTGTTACGAAACGTGTGGAAATATTCTAATGTTTAATTCTTAGAAAGGAAATTAAGTTAAAGGAATCAAAATAATTTTAATACTACTGTCGCCATATTCCGCCTGCAAATGTGTAATAACGCTACGGCAATGCCAAATTCGCTGATTATTATTTTTCGACATTTTTCTTTAAAAAATAACCTTCGGAATCGAGTTCCACTATTACTACAACTACTAGTATTATAGTAGGTGACCCCGAACGACCCCAAACATTTGACATAGCGGGGACACCGAGCAGGGGCCTATTGTCAAGACGGAAATTGAAAACCCCGCCGACGAAAGTAATCTCCGAAGAAGCAATATAGAGAGGTCCTAGGGTTTCGGTTGTGGGACCCGATGCTCGGTGGGGCTTAGCGTCGGTCCGTTTCTCATCGCTCGGTTCGAATCCTGGTCACGGCTCGGACAATGCGTGCCACGGCCCCGGCGCGCCTTAATTAAGGACTTAAGCTAATGCCCGGAGCCGGGGGGGAGGGGGGAGGCTTCTCCCCGGGGAGCGTTATCCGGACGGCACACGACCCTTGCGGGATTAGACCCGGCATAATCTTACCCTTGCCGCGCACACCCGTCCATTTCATTCTCGTATTTTCCCGGCCACTGAGCAATCGGCACAACGCTTAAGACACGGACCCAATCGCCTATTGGTCCCATATTTTGACTTCGAATTCCGTCGCAGAAATTACTTCTTGATTTATCGATAAAATTCATTCGTCATAAAATTCGCCAAAGTATTGTACCGGAGTCACTATGCCACTATTAAAAGCGATCGGTCCTAATCAATTTCGCCACATCCGAATGAACGAATACTCCGGTCAATCCTGATTGTCGGTACTTCTGTCAGGATTCTCGAGGACTCATTTGCATTTAATCAACACTTTTCTATGCAAATGAAGAAAATGTAAATCCGGCATTTACCTGGCCGGAATAAAACTGGCGGCGGGAGGATGTCGAAAGGATTTTTCGGTCTAAATAACAGGAATGGACGTAGGATTTTCTCTCATTAATCGGGGATTCGGTCGTCGACCGGTGAAAGAGTCTCGAGCAGGGCGAGGGCCGGGGTATCATTAAGACAAACGATTCTCGATTTTACCCGGCATTTAGACCAAACTCCTTCTACCGTAATCGGATTGAATCGCTTAATTTATAAAGGTTTCGACGACTTCTGCGGGTTCCTTCGAGTGGGCTTTCAAGTGGGCTGTACATTTACAGAAGTGAAACGCCCGAGTTAGTTACCATCCAGTTAGACGTTTTGTTTCAATAATTGTGGCCCCCTTCTCAGAACGTTCCCGGAATATCATCCGCCGGTAAAACCGAATAGGAATCATTCATTACCCGGCGGCAGAAAGAGCCGCCCTCTCCTCGATACATATTTGTTTAATTTACAAAACAGGTTCTACCGTCGTTTCTATAGTCGGTCCCGAGGATGAAACGCTTTTAATTAAATGAATCGGAGCGGGTGGAATGAATCCTGGCTACGTGATGCGAAACTATCATCCGCTCCGAACGAACTGGATAAAATTTCAATTGGCAATCTATCACTGGTGACGGGCGGTGGAGGGGGCCGACCTGCTACTCGAACACCGTGCTCAATTTAAATTAAGGCGAATGTCCAATTTTCCTTTCGATTTGTCTCCCATCCTGGTTTTAATTTTTCCAAGTTATCCGACACTCAATTGACAACTTTTAGGTACAAAAAGTTAAATGTAGACCGTTAGGTAGACCGTTAACAAAGTAGCCAGTGGTTTAGGTCGAGTTTTAATAAGCGAATACGAATAATGATAATATTTTAAACGTTTTACTCAATGCAAATGAGGTCGGATTGGGTATTCATGTTGGTGCCGGGCGGGCGTGTTAAATGGTGAAGGCGTGGCCGGGCTCGGTGTTAGACGCTCAGAATGCGGAATAGTTCTGGTTTAACGGTGGCCCCCCTCCAGCGGCTAACCGCCGACAGAATTCGGTTCCGCTTAGCCAATTATTTACCCTCACTGTAATAAGAATACGTCCGAGGGCGTTCTAACCGCCCCCAAGAGGCCCGCTCTCGTTCTCTGCTCCTCCCACGAAACAAGCAGGATTAGTTCCTAACCAATCGTACCGGACCAATAAATATCTGAACCCAAAAATGTCACTCCGCCAGCTCTTATAATACGCTATTACTACTCTGATGTTCACTAGAGTAAATACGTCAGATATTAAAAAAAAATGTATATCTTTTTTGAGGGGTGAGGTTTTTTCTTATATCCCTCGCGTCTCTATATAGAACAATCTAAGAAATATCTCTTGTATCACTACCGAAATTAAATCGACGATGGGGTAAGATGAACCGGTCTCAAGTACCATTTCAACAAAGAAAAATATTGCACCAGGGTTCTTGTAATCTGTCTTCGATTTTTTACTAAAGAATCTATTTTTTGGCATTTACTGCCATCCCTAATATGGTATAACGTAGACAGATGATACCAGAAACGATGGTGTGGTATTCCCAACATAATTATGCGCTTCGACATAATAGCTCCGGCACGTTATCCGCGAGCGCCATATATTTGGATATAGAGCAACAAGTTTACAATTTAATTATTCACAGCAATTAAAATACTTGCTGTACAAATTATCAAGTTTCGCATTGTATTTCCATTAACACATTAAATTGCGGCAAACACTTTGCATCTGGACGATGCTAACAATTAGTCCTTGGAACTTTGTTGCTAAATTAAGTTCTATCATTTGCATTTGTTCTCGTAGCTTTGGCATGTATTAATTTTAATGAGGCCAATATTAACATTTGCACGGTATAAGAGTTGCCGTAGGGAGACTCCAATTAGCAGTTTATTAATAATACAATAGTTGCGAATAATAAGGTTTCAAATAAATTCAATATAAAAAACGAAACAAAGTAATGAATGATACATAAACTATTTTCAAAATACGTAAAAGTTGACATTTTTTTAAACAAAAAATCAATTTTTCAGTCCAATTTTGATGAATAATTTTTATTGACTATGTAGAATATAAGAGAATTTCTTTAAATACTTGTTAGTCGACCGGTTGCAGTTCCCGATGTGTTGCTGACATAGGGGCATCGAGTGTGCTAATTTGGCAAGGCTAAGCGTGGCTATGTTGCCAAGCTTGGTGACACTGTCACACACGTGAATATATTATTTGCAGCTGCCACATTGGTAGTTCAGTCATCAGTCAGGGCGTTTTGTTCCGTGCAGCGATGGCTCTGAGTAAACAAAATTGTTGGTTGTGCATTCATTCTGCAGAGCGAGGCCTCACTGCGTCCCATCGGTATTCATTAGTTTTAAAACCCTATTGATTAGAAAAACATTGTTGGACGAGTCAGCAGAGGAAAACATTGTTATGCGACAAGCAAAGAGACTCTCTATACAAATTTAAATACACAGATTTTAGCTTTCTCTGTATAGGTTATTTGTAAATTGTAGGTGTTTAATTGATCATAAAGTGTCCTAATCAGTTTTACGTATAGAATAGCATTTAACATTTTTTACTCTTTGAATGTTAGAAGTAAGAATGCGACAACTTGATCTATTCTAGTACTTTTTCTACCTTGTTTATTAACTTAAAACGAATTTTCTTTTCAATAAACATATTTAACATAATAAATCTGGTGGACAAAATATTTTCAGTTTGGGACCTATCGAACGCTTCAATCGCTTCCATAAGAGCCCCAGCGGGTTAAATATCCGCCGATGGAAAGTCAGGGTTCGGACGCCGGTTCATATTTAATTGGACGATGCCGCTTTTGAAGCATGTAATCGTATACGATACTGTGCGTAGTGCGGGGGGGGGGCGAGCGATTACGAGAAATACGGCCCTTTTCCGACACAGGACACCGCCATTATCGCGTTAAACGGACAATTGACTGTATTATTTAGTCGATGGGATAGCCGACATTAGGCCGGCCCCAGTTTGTATAATGCCCCGGCCGGCTCAGCCTCCGCCAAGCCAAAGGGGGTTAATTAAACAATTCCTACAGCGATTACGACCAAATCCGCGAACACCTCTCATTAGCTACAGCAGGGCTGAACGTAGAACCGAGCTCCCGATGCAGACTCCTCTCTCAGGATTGACTGAATCGATGCCCCAAACAACGCCATATTATCTACCGGCTATATTATTCCATTAATTACATCCGCGTCTAAATGTAAATTTAGACGTTGGCGTTGCACAACCCTAGTTACACTCCTATCGGAAGGACAGGTGGAAACAGATGTGGTTTTGCTTCAATAAATCAAAAATTAATATATTGATATAAAATTGATACTGATCTTTGATAAGACCGGCCCTTATTAATGGTCATAACCTTGAGAAGAAAATTGAACAAAATAAATATTTTCAGCGACTTTCATTCGCCTATCATTCAACCTTGTATGTCCCAGCCGAACAAGTTATTGGGAATCGCCGATAAGCTTTTATTTTCTGGACTTTATTTTCTGCTGAAATGTGAAAGCCGAGAATGTAGGCGGGCGCTCGTTGATGTGTTCCACCAATCGGCCGTTCCGATTAACCGGGCGGTTCCTTCAGCTGGCGGCGGGACGTGTTCTCAAAGGGAACGGGCGGCGCTGGCGACTGTGTCTGACACCGAGAATAAATTGAGTTCCCTCCGGGGACCCCGAGCCCGAGGTGTAGCTTTCCTCCGAACCAATTGGCCGGCTTCTTTCTCGGCAGCTTCGTTTTCCTTTCCCCCTCGCCAACGAACATTTTCACAAAACCGATACGCGGTGACGGATAATTGGGTTAGCCCCGGTCGGGGAATAGAGGACGGCCGAATGGACCTCCTCTTCCTTGTTTTGGCTCTTCTCTCGGGCGTATACCCTTTGTACTCGCAGGTTCAAATCAGCTTTACCGGTTTCAACCGGGATTGGGAGTATTCAATTCCTATTCCCGTCTCAATTAAATTTCTTACCCAGAGCCGAAAATCCAATTCGTGGTCTCCCTAGGTTCGATCCAAATATTAGTTTTAATTGAGAATTTAAATAACATTTAGTTTAGAGTATATGTCAGGATTAGAATCATTTATTATCAGAATGTTTCTTATTATTAGAACTTCGGACCTTTAGTTAATCGATCGAGAGGTCGACTTTAACCTCGAGGATCCGAATTTGAAACAAACATTAAACCTTAATTGGAATGCCATTAATAATTTATTTTGGTCTCATCGGGGTTATGTTTAATAAAAGTAGATGTAGAGGATACCTTGTATGCGAAGGTACGCGGTAGACGGAGAGGTATGAGTAAAATAAAGCGTTTATACTCGAGTTGGATCACAATCGGAAAAGCTAGTAGCTGTAGAATGTAGCTACGAAATAGGAGAACTTGTACCATCAGCTGCGAGTAATTTTACGAACGCATCGTTAGGAACTTAGCAATAACCTGGGTCGAACGTTACAAAGAAAATTGTTGGATCCGATTAAATTATCTAAGGTTGAGAGCGGGAATAGGAAATTGGTCGATTAGTATAGGTAGGGGCCGGGCCTTTCTGGGGCCTTCATGGGGCTTTCCCATTCGATACTCGGGCTGGGGCGACTTGCCCTGAGACGACAAGCGTCACCGAGCGCGTCAATTACCGTAAATTGGACGTCAGGTGCAGCGTTCTCCTTGTTAGACACTAAACCTAGGGCCTCACTCCGGCACATCCACCGTTTCTCGGTTCTTCAGGCACATCATAGAACCTTCCCTTACAAAGGACCACCGAGGATCAATCCACTTCTGAAAGCCCACACTTAATGGTTACCGAAGCAGCGAAACCGACAGTCAAAAGGAATTAAAGAACACAGTTTAGTCCTCTTACGAACTGTATATGTATGCATAGTTAGTGGACCCACTGCCACTGACACTTGAGCACTATTTACAGGGAAATATCTAAATCTAAAAATATACCGATATAAATATTTACTATTTATACTTCAGCTTCGGCGATGAAAGAAACCGGCGTACTGATTCCGTAAAACCGGCCCCTAAGCTAAAAATGCACCACGAAAGCCTCCTTCAGCACAGTGTAGCCAACTGTACACTTGTCGTCCTAAATCGGAACCCCCACCAGGTAAAGCCGATCTGCCGAGTACTTAGGGACTTTACGCAGTCAGAAGACTTAGATGGGATCCGCACGTAAGTCCCAAAGGGAAAGAAGCTAGTAGACGCCTTTATGACAAGACAACTTCCATTACACGACAAGATTTTTGAATTGAGAGCCCAAACCGATTCGCTACATTAAGTAAGCATACAGAAATGTTCTCCCCCGACATTCTATTTTTCCTCATATTAATTAACTTATTGTCGTAATAAGTTCACGAGCACAGAGATGTTATTTCCAGTTTCCACGTTTGGTAGATATCTATGCAGTAATACGTGTAAATTTTAATTACCGTGAAGTCTGACCGAATGGTAACCTATCCAAATTGCTTCACTAGAGATGAAAACTAATGGGCACAAATTACGAATCCGAGAGAAGATAACTCGAGAAACTTTTGCCGAAAACAAAAAGCCTGACTAATTTAAAATCCAGCCTGAGGGAAAAAGAGTAGAAGAAGGAGGCGGGGGAAACCTTCAATCGAACGAACTCTTTGCCGGCTGTTTATTATTCTCAGGATCTGCAGACGTTTGGCCCAATTCCAATTTTTTGAGGTTATAATCGCTTAAGTGCAGAGGGAGATTTTTGAACGCCCCTAATTTTTCCACCAAGCCCGAGTTTATTTCATTCTCCCCTTTTGTACACTCACCTTTAATTAAAACGCTACGTTCTGCTCGGTGGTCCGATCATTATCAACTTGTATCGAGTAGAAATGCCGAAAATATGGCAGAAAAATAGAGGATGTTTTCTAATTTGCGTGCCGCATCCTAACCTAAAGTGTTCCTTGACGTGGGGCAAAGAAAACAACAGTAACGGACATAAAGGCCAGGACCGGGTTTTTTGATGGATTGAATTTAACAAATCAAACTTATTTGCCGGGACGAATCTCGGGCTGCGTTATTTTTGCCTACATTCCAATCACTATTCCCCGGCAATTTTAAAATAAATAAATCATAGCTTTGTTTTCAATCCGGGTTACAACTGACTCTGGGCATTAAACGATCCGCACCTTTATCCGGGCGGATTACTCGGGCGGCTGTTTCGGGCCTATTTGTTGTAAAGGATCGATAGTGGAGGCAAGCCATAAAGTCGGACTTATGCCGTTCTGTGTTCCGGCCTCGGGGCGGGGTCGAGTAAATAACAAACATTTTATCGTCGGTCCCGTAGCAGCCAGCAGCTCTCTGCACGGGCCCCAGTAGCCGGCCCTACCTACTACGGTTTATTCATAACAATCCCTGTTTATTCGAGCCAGGCAAGTAGCAGCCTACAAACGCAAATTCGGCGCCTTCGGAAAATATAAATATTATTACAAATTGTCCTCTATTGTTACGGAATTAACTCCCGCACTCCTCTGGTTAGCGAATCTTCTCCTCGAAGTTCGGGGGGGTGTTAAGTCAAAGGGGAAATATCTAATACCACTATCATGTAACAGCTTTCATAATCTTTTAATAGTCTGCTCTCGAATTAAAAGTTTCCATTTTCCGTACATACGTATATTTATGTTCAGTAATTTTCCATATATGAGTTATGAAAGACCTCGAAGAAGGGTTTAATCACTTCTAATTCGTTCGCTGACCCTCCCCAAAATGCCATAAAGGTTAATAGCTCAAATCCCTTTTCGTGTTTGTTGAATGACCTATCATTATCAAAAAGTATTTCCCAACGGCGACTTGCCGGTAATTCGGCACAATTGTGTTGAATTTGCCGCCGTGTAGCCGAATTTCATTAATTCTGTCCCAACGCGGGGGACTGCTTGGCGAAGCCCAATAAGTCGGTTGAGAGAGTGCGAGGGAACAATAACTTGGATCGCTTATCGGGTATCGATAAAGGGGGTGAGCGGGCGAAGGAGCTCGGTACTGACTGATAGGTACCAATTCCGAATCCCAATTCTTATTTTTGGACTGGTCCTACTCGCGTCTCCTGTCAGCGCTATTTCTACGAATACCCAACATTTCTTACAAAGTAACATAATAAACGAAAAAATAAATTCTCAAAGTGATGCTATATTCGCCCCGCTAATATTACTGAATAATTAAATATAATTTTCCTGCACGTAACGGCTACAAGCGCACAATTACCCTAAATAAATAAAGTTAAAAAATATAACTGTTCAATGTCAGACAGCACATCCTATTGCAAAATTACAATAAGACAGCACCGTTTTCATATCTGGAATTGTTAAATAATATAAACTGAGTTTTCATGGGTAAAGCGTTATGAATATGTATAAGGTTTAAAACTTGAACATTTTAAAACTCCCAAGCAGTTTAAAATTTAAATTTCGCTCCGCCCACTTCTTTCCATCGTCCTGCTACACTAGAGGAGTTTAAGTTTTCTTGCCATAATTATAGGCCCATTAACACCTTCCATTTATTATTCTTGGGCAGCGTATTCATTCAAAAATGGACTTTTGATGAATACAATTATTCAATCTCACGCATATATAATTTTGTGTGTTCGTTTCTTAATACTTAAATACAGGATAACGACACTTGTTTATGGTATAAACTTTTGATACAATGTGATGTAAATATTTTTTTTTGGTAAATCACATAAAGAATTTTCCAGCAGTTTTCGTTTCGCATATTGTAGTAACTCCCGGCTGAGAAAACAAAACAGCTATAGATGTGGGGACTCGGAGTTAAATATAACGTCCTAGAGTGTTCATGTTGTTGTTGACAGAGGGACGAAGAGAGAGATCTCTGCAAATAAATTCTCCTATTTGTACTGTTCGGTTCTGGCGGGTCGCAGCGATTCGTGTTCTTTTCCCCACCAGGTGGCAATTCTTACACGGTTTTATGCAATGATACTTTCCTGCATAGACAGTGTTTGGAATATCAACCACGTTTGCTATCTTCCGTCTCCTATGGCTTACTTGGTCCTATTCTAGATCAGTTTCGAGATTAGTACTATAAATACATATTGCTACTGACGATGGCGATAGCGACCGGTGTAGCATCGGATTAAACAAACGAGTAGTGGCAGACTATCACAAAGTGCTTATACGTAATTGTTATACTGGATCTTGTTGTTTAGTATACATTTCATCATTAGGTCTCAAGTTAGACAAGTGAAAATCACCCTCTAATAATCAGTATCATTCACGGTTTGATATAAAATATTGTAATCCGACGTATTCCGTTGGCCCCATCGTGAACAACAACGCAATCTAAAGTAACGACCAGGTGTTTCTTGCAATTTCGATGAGATTTAGACAGCCGAGTCAAATTGCTTCTGTCCTTTGTCGTACGCTTTTTTCCCCTCATGCCTTTCAAGGGAATGAATGTGTAGTTTTAATATCTCACCGCGAATTGCTGGGGTAAGCATAAACAGAGGGTATTCCAGCGAAATGTTCAAATCAAATATAAAATATGAAAATATGAAAGAACATTTTTTTGTCAGCTCTCATGTTTTTATTTTGTAGTTTGTTAATACTGAACGGAGAATTTAATTGACATTCGAACATTAGGGTAAACATTTCCCATGTATTTGTACGTATTTCATATGTAAATATGTATATGTACATAACGATCAACTATATTATGCACACAGGTTAACAGGGGGTCACTGAGCATCCGCACCTCATGTATATAATCTGTTGGGTATACATGCTGTTATCTCCATGCAGCCAACTTGGGCCAATCATCGCTTGGGAGGTAATCGGTAAAGTGTTACAATTTATGTTTCGGCCATTCCGAAATTGAATGCAGAAAATGTATTATCGTAGTTAAAGGTTAATAGCGGGAGCGGGGCGCTTTTGCTTGTACCATTGAGTTGCCTATATAAGGGTTGGCTGGTATTTGGTGTACGGGGCCGCCCTCCCTCTCTCTCTCACTCCCTCCCTCTCCCTCCATCTTCCATATTCATGCGCGCATAATCAGGATCGTTTCCGCACAGATGGCGGCCGAAGCGACACCCGGCTCTGGGAAATTCAGAAATTTCCCACCGGCGGCTCACGGTCGAAATATCAGAATAAATAGCTCAAAATGGCTCCGATGGTTAAAATACGGGAGAAAAAAATAATGTATTATATTTAGGGTGGTTAATGCCATTCCTAGATGAGCCGAACTAATTGAATTTTTGACTTGATGCATGAGAACATTTCAGTTGAATTTCATTCAACGGTATTGCCTTGATTCGAAGATTCGCTCCCCAGAAGCTAATGCCTCAAAGTGAAGTGTGTAATGTAACCACAATTTGATTTTTAATGCCACCTAATGTAGATTAAATACAAAATAACGTACTTTATTAAAGGAATATCTAAGAAACGTATATTATTAAGCAGTCTATGCATTATGCACGTTTCTCTTGAAAATCTCATCAAGAAATCGATTTCGATATGCTTATATGAAATTGAATACAATGATTGTCCTGATATTATTTTAAAATAACATAAATACGTATTCATTCCGGCCGCTCAATAAGCCAACGCTCGCTGGTGCAGCCAAGATTCCGAATCTCGGAGTGAAAGTTCCATAAATACAACAATCGGATATTTTACATCGGGGCGGAGGCACGTTTTTGGGAGAGCTGGCACGTTTCATCATGGCGGGTCATCAGGCTGTGGGTATCGCTTCATTGGAACGTGACGCTCTCCCATCCGCCCGCTCCCATCGCCGTTCCACCCCTCCCAACCACCCCCAAACCCCGACCAGTTAAGCCCCGGGACACCGCTTGACCATAAACACCGTCCAATATCATAGTGCCGTTACGATCCAAGATAAGTTTACCGTCTCCCGAAATATCTTCGATACATTAAAGTCTAGAACTTTTATTCGTACTTCAACATACTTTATACGATATCATGGGGGGGGGGGATAAAATACCGTGACTTTATTATCAAACGGGCCTTATTGAACATAGATGTTCACAGAGTGAATACAATTTCAATATTAAACTTTGTTCCTTGTCATAGAAAACATGTTTCATAATGAATCTCGATTAATATTGATAAACTATGGCTGCTTTGATTTGTAATTTAGTGCTAGCCGCTACCGTATGCCAGCGTTAGATTGTGTGTTACAATCACCAATAATATACTGTAAAATGTGCCACTATACAGTAATAATTTTTACAGTTAGTTAACCCGAGGCAAACTAAAATTGAAGGTGTAATTGGATAGAACCTCCCGTTTCTACTGCAAACGGCGTTAAATTTATACTGTACTATGTTTTATCGGGGCGGTTCGATCGTTTCGGCCTCGATTCAGGGGCCTGAAAACGTCGACAGGGCGGTTACAAAAGGTCAAATATTTGCGAATCCATTTAATGGCTGCAATTTGGGTTTCTGTGCAGGCCCAGCAGGATTGGGGGAGGATACCGGGGAAGGATGTTACTCTGCGGCTCTCCCCGTAACACTAACAGTTGACTCCACGCCTACATGCGCCTACATTAATGCCAGGCCTAACACAAAACGCATGTATGCCTCGTTATAATTAATGATCGTTACTTTTTGCATCGCCGTTCATTACCACCTGACGGCGACGGCCGGCGTTAATGTGAAATTGCACTCGGAGCGATTCAGAGTACACCCGACTAAGCCGGAATATAATAGTAACATTCCTTAATTAAGCGAGATTCATTATCAGCAGGAAGTTTTCGTTCGGAAACTAATTTAACGTTGTAAAATTGCGACATCAGAAACGATTGCACAAATCTGAAACAAATTGTATTACACTAATCCACTAGGAATCATTTGTTAAAGGCCATTGATTTTGTTTGGGCATCTGATCGTTTTCAGTAGCGTTCCGTCAGTAGATTTTAGTGAGGCATCAAGCCTTGTTTATCGCTGCACATTGGACCTGATGCCTCAAATTAAAATAATTCTATTTTTTATAACAATATTAACGGTGGAAAATCGGGGAAGGAGTTTAATCAGTCGGGCGTTTTTTAAATACAGAAAAAGAGTGGAATACATTTTTAATTAGCAGTTTAAAGATAATGTGGCGGTATCTATTTGCCTCAATTAACTGTTAGGTACACCGCCTTCGGGGTGTAATATTTAATTGGAGATCCAAGAGTATGGGGGACATGCTATTAGGCTATGTCGTAGGTCAGTGGTATGAGACAATGGTGGCATCTCCGCGCTGGTGGGGCCGGTAAAAAGGGGCGGCAATCAGTTAGGGGCGAGGCAGGGTCTAATGCGGCGATAAAGCGGGGGCGGGGGCGGTGGCGGGGGGCGGTGGCGGTGGCGGTGTCGTAAAGCGACCGTTTTAGTGGGACAGAGATATCGCCCCGCTCGGATGTCCCCCGGTCGGGAACAATGGCTCTGTCACACGCCCCCAAACCCCCGGGCACGAATACTCCAATTAATTCCTATTCTACCCCCTTAACGGTAAGTCGAACGCCGATTGATTAATGCCGCGCACCCCCCTCGATTGCCTGTACTTCTTAATTGAGTTCCCATTACCGAATTATGTGTGACCCATTTCCGGGTCAAATCTGGAATGTTTATTTAATGAATTCGATTAATGAAACATTAATCATTGGTATGACATTATATTTTCTCATGGGGGAATTAAAAGATAGAACTCTTAATTTAACTGACCGGTGGTAAGATCCCCGAGAGAAGAACTATCTTATACGCTGGAGTAACCTTTGACGAGATTCAAACGCTCGACTTTATTCAAGCACCGGTGACTTTATCGACCCGTTTCAGGCTAAGCCGTTTAAAAATATGAACGGTCCTATTCAAAAAAGGGGATAACCGATTAAATAGCCCGGTGTTATATATGGCTGTCGGAAGAATCGCTGCAGAATTTAAATCCGCTTGGGTCCCCGATTGAATTTCTTTCAGTGAAATCTAAATTTCCTCTTATTCGAAAGAATGAATCGGTTGCCGGATCAAACATTTATTATTCGGTCCAAATGGCGGAGGTCTCTCTGATGTTTCCTGATCGACTCCTATCTGAGGATTTAATTGAAAGATACCTTATGCGGTGGTCGTAGTCTCCCCAACTGAATACAAACTTTCATCTGCAGCTAATAATTTTAGTTTTCATAGGAACGACCGTATACTTAATTCATGACCTTTACTAACTTGTAGCCATTTTTGTTCCAAATACCATAGAAGAATAACAAATTTCATGCACTTAATTCAAAGGAGTGATTCGAAAAGATGAACTTTGCTTTCACTAGTTGTTAATTAAACATCTTGCAGTGTGAATTTCAAATAACCCTAAATCAGTACACTATCGTTACTGAATCGAAGAAGAACTATTTGGTTTAAACGACATCAAAAATACCGCCAGAGTAGGCCCAGGATCGAGCTCTGAAGGGCTGAACCTCGCTGATAGATTGAAATTACATTTGAACGCTGTTTACAGTCTCACAGAGATTATATCGAATGATTTTACGATAAAAGTTCTGCCATTCGTGTGTGTCTGTGTATGTGGAAACATTTTTCTGCTTTATTTCGTCTTACCTAATCGAGCATGAATTTGAAACTTTGTAGTTCAGTTTGAAGTTCAGAATCGGAATGGAAGGGGGTGGTTTGATGAGGGCTAGTGGGGGTGGTGGGGGTTGAATATTTCTGTAAAGGAACTGAAGGGTATAAAGCGTCTTTAAAAGAATTAATAATGTTAAGAGCATTACGAAGAAAGTTCAATCAGAAGTTTCCGCACAGGGAAGATTGGAGGGAAGAGAAGGAGAGGCGGGAAATGTGTATTTTTACTAGGAGTTAAGTTGTTTTATTGTGTTTCGTTCGACTGAGGCTCCGATTAAAATCTATTTAACTTTTTAAGCCCCTCTTAAAACTTTTCTTAGCTTTTGTCAGCGGATCGCCAATTTATGAAATGGAAATGTAAGAGACGACGAATCGAGATTGGAGGGCTTTCCTCAGTTGCCCCACCAAAGGGGGAAATTAATGGGGATATTTCGGCATTCGCGAGCTTCAAATAAACTGACTCCATTAGTTGTGACTGCCTTATTTTAATTGAAATTGGCATAAAATTATACAACCGAACTTGTACATGCTTCGTTAATTCTTTTCTTACCCTTCATTAATTTGTAAAATAATATATTATCTTGTTAATCTTAATAGATACGTTGTCGTGTAGGAGGAAGAAGGAGAGAATGTGAACATTTCGAATTTTAGATCTGTGGGACCCCAACCAGATTGGCATCAGTGGGGAAGGGAATGAACCATTCTACCGGAACTGACTCAAGTGTTGTCCAAAAACAGGAAGAATCTCGGACAGATAGGGGTCCAACACCGCCTACCCACCCTCTGAAAAAACACGAACGATTTATGTGAAACTAGCGCCCCCCTGAGTGTGGTACGGAAAAGAACTTAACTAAAGTTCGTTGGGTGCACTTGCACCAGATAAACTAGCGCCCCCTGAGGGTGGTGCGGAAATGTGTTTAAATAAAGTTCGTAGGTGGCGTTTGCATCGATAAACCTGCGCCCCCTGAGGGTGGTGCGGAAATGCGCTTAACTAAAGTTCGTTGGGGGCGCTTGCATCCATAAACCATCCTGAATACAACCATTTCACAACGAGAACGAATGCTAAGAAACGGGCATGGTTGAGGATATAAGATACATGCAACAAGAACAAAAGAATAGCATAATAAACAAGAAAATTAAATTCATTGAGCTTTTTACCACCAGCAACTACCCAATAATAAAAAAAGGGATAAACCACTTGACCCTAATGATCTAAAAAGAAGAATAGTATTCCCAAACACCGACTAGAAAACAAAGATAAACCCCTGTTGGATCCAACTACCGAATTTATTGAAGCAGATACTACGGCGCTCTAATGCAGACCCGCATAACAGAGTTGTCTTGACGGTCTAGTATCTATTGCTTAGACGGCGCCGACCGAACTAGCGCCCTCTGAGTGTGGTGCGGAAATGTACTTAACTAAAGATCGTTGGGTGCACTTGCACCGATAAACTAGGGCAGCCTGAGGGTGGTAGAAGTGACGGTGACAGTGCAGTGAGGATGCACAAAAAAATCCATGTGCCAAAGTCACTAACACCGCTACTGAAGATGGCGAGTAGTCGTAACTGGTCTGGCAAAAGGCCAAACCAGCGAGAGGAGACTCTCGCATTCCAACCCCTCACAGACCACAAAACAGGTATTGTAAAAGAAAGTTTTCTTGTTCTAATTTATAAAGTGGTCTAATTCTGAAGTTATACATATTTTTCAATATAATACAGGCATAATGAGCCCTCTAGTAACTAACAGTATTTACGCCATTGCTAATAGTTTACGTGTTGACATTTATGTGTAACTAAGCGTTTAAATTGATTTTGAAAGGTTCGATGACATCCAGTCCGATAATAATTTTGCTCTCATATGTTTGTTTTCAATCGGTCCAGACGTGATGGTAGTGACAGTCGCGCCTCACTACTGCATTGAGTCGCACGCCCGATTTAATTTCCGATTCGCCACCATCCGGTCGCACTTTATCAGCACGTGATAGAGGTCTCCACCGTGATATTTGCTCTGGTAACGGTCCGGTGTTTGTTGTAGTGGATTCGCGCGAAATGCGTTCCCGTAATAATATTTATAAAGCTATAAATAGAGGGCGTTGTTTGTACGCCCGAGACGGACACTTGATACAGTAATCCATGTTGGTTAGAGAGAGCCGGCGGAAATGCGCTGACAGCTTCAGAGTGATTTATTTACTAAGAGTTAGTTAATTTATACATCGCCTTTATGTACTGGGTCGGTGGTGTATTTCTTAGAATCGCTTTAACTTTACCTTTCATACAGAAAAATTACGAGCCAACATATAACACTAAACAACAGCCCTTACACAACAACAACTACTTAGGGTTACCGTCCACGTGAAGGGTTTTGCCCAGAGGGCGCAGCTTAAATTTTATAGATTTATAGTTTTCATTTCAGCCATGTTACAGCACTCCATCGCAATTGTTTCCCCCGTGGATGGCCCCCGAAAATTTATGCCCCTGCACTTACATTGTTAATGTAATTACTCGTTTGTAAGATAAGACCAGAAGGGATTTAGTTTCAGTTGCGGTTTCGGTTCGGGCTTTGAGCCCGAAGCCTAATTGGTTGTAACCGGCGGGCACTAATGGACTCTCACTTATGGGGCCCCTCCCACAGTCCCACTGACCCATTATCGGATTTTAATGCGAACACTGCGTCCTCCCAGAATATTCGGGCAAAAAATACACTCATTAACTTGTAACGCCGAGCTTCAGTGGATGTTCTAAATAGGTCACCATGGAATTTCACTATACCGCTATACACTATTCACTATACATATAATCGATATCGTTGAAATTTTCAACCGTTGTGAGCTTGTCAATTAAATTAAGTTCCGATTATAAAAAATTACGTTTTGTATTCATGAGCAATTAGAAGATGATAGCAGATATCTGTATCGAACAAACTCTTTTCGTAGTTTTCGAAGTGCCCTTAGGAAAAATTAGACTCGAATGTATCAGTGAAATTCCGCATAATTAGTTTTATTTAGTCCCTATACAATTGTGGGATTTGTGAGAATGTATTTCTCTTATGACTATCGGGGAAATGAATTTTGATTATGATTTCCTTGTTCTCTGTCTGAAATCATACTTACCAGCTCACTTTTCAATTGGTTGGACGAATCAGGAACTTCAGTGGGAACGCTTTTCCTCTTTTTCCGAGTAAAAGCATTCTGACCCTCATCCACCCAAATAATTTCAGGATATATAATTACAAGAGGAAAAACCGTTCTGACAGGTAATGACACTGAAAATTAATAAATAAATTGCAACATTGTTTGGATAATAAATTGACATTTATTTAGTAGGGCATTATCGTAAATACAAAATTAAATTATGAGACTCTCCGGAAAATAGTCGACCACGGACAATAGTATTTATTATTTACGTTTATTTAAGAATAAGCATAACTGGGGAAAACTTGACACGCATTTCTGTTTACTCGGCATATTGCTGTTATACAGTATGAGTATGCATTCGTGTATGTGGCTCAAGTGGCTCGTGCCACGTTATTGTCTTGCCGATGTTGTCTCTCGGTTCACTAATGATAACCAAACACATTAGTGAAGTAGCTTAGCCTGCTTTAGAATAAAAGGCCAAAGGTCCTACCGTGTGGAAGTTGTCTTCCTGCATCATCAACATAGCGGGACAATGCAAAAATAAAGTTTCTTCCTGCAAATATTCGATTTTTTTTTTCATTAAAAATTATTTGTCAGTTTATTGGAATAGAAAAAACAGATGAGCTGTGACCTTCATTAGCGGCGGTCAAAGTCGAATCGAGATTGAATATTAAAATAACCGAGTCGGTTAATTAACGCGAAAACGGATAGTAAACGAGTAGAGGAAATTACATCACTAATTGGGCGGTACAAATTTCTAGAGGGGTGCGGGTTACGGTAAAGCAGTTGGATTATTACCGCAAGTGATTGTACGGATCAGAATTTCAGGTTGATGTACTGGATTAATTAAGTGAATCTATTCAATTAACCCCGGTAAATCACCCAGTGCAATAGATATTTCAGCTTAATAATGAATATTACGTACTGAACGTGACTTTTCATTGACTTACCGTCTGCCTAATAGACAACATTTAATAATTTAAAATCAATGGAACGCGTTAATTTGGTTATCGAGTGTGTAATCCAAGGTAAAAATCACAATTCTAGCAAATAATGAAATATTCCTCAACTGACAGCGACAGTGCAGTGAGGATGCCCAAAAAACATCCAAAGTGCTACCACCCGCCCTTTTGACCGGCAATCCGACAAATACTTAAGCCGATTAACAAAAATCCCACCCCCACTCAACTCAAATAAGACCCCCAAAAACAAAATAACGAGACACGTAGATACACACCGACAAACAGACAACCACCACAGTACAAGTGGCAGTGACAGTGCAGTGAGGATGCCCAAATAACAACCAAAGTGCCAAAAGTGACTAGCACCGCTAATGAAGATGGCGAGCAGCCGAAACCGGTCTAGTAAAAGACCAAACCGGCGAGATGAGACAGAAACACACGAAATGTACGATATTATGTTATATTATTATGTATTATCTGTTACTAAGAGTAATGTTGTCTGGTTTGTTATTCTTGGGTAGTTTTGTAGTATTTTCAATATTCGTTCGATTCGTCAATTTGTTTTTTTCTACAGGAAACAAATGTTTGACCCCTTCGTGGCGCGGTCCCATCGTATTTGGGCCGATGAAGCTATTATATTAACGCGTGGGATACTGGACACAGTTATACCTCCGGTGGCTGTAGTGCCGAGTGGCTCCTCTAATTATGAAGGCGGGCGCCGCTAATTAGGCCGGCCCCCCTTTTTTTTATTGTTCGCCCCCCGTCATTGATTCGTAGCCCGGTCCCTACGGGCCGCTCTCCCGACCGGAAATCCCATTATCGACGGATGAGTTATCTCCTCGGACCACCCGTTCCGATTCCGGCAGTGCTTTCCTGCCCCGAGTTCAATACCATCGCTGGAACCGCAGTTGTACTATAAGCGTTAGTCCGGCAATTGTTACCTTACAATACCCCATACAAAAATTATTACTTCCTAATACCCACGTCCGGTACCATCCCCAGCGGGGATATATTGGGTTGACAACTAACAAGGGGAATTCACTAACAAGTGGCGTTGTACATATTTTTCAGTACGTCGACATCTTTGCACAGATAAGATTCTTTGCTACGTTATTATTTGGTCCTTTCTGAAACATTCAAAATTACGTTGACCAATTGAATTGTGTGTGTGTGTGTATAAACAGCTAAAACACGGTGAACCAAAGTGAGCATTTCCGTCACATTTTGCTTTTTTATTTTCGCAAAGGTGTTAATGCCTCACAGGCTCATAAAAAGTTGTACGCCGTGTACGGTGATGAAGCCTTAAAAGAACGGCAACCCAATATGTGTGTGTGTATGTATATAAAGCCTTCAAATACAGCAATCCGTACTGTATTTGCTCTAGCAATGTTATAATGAGGCGTCGTTAAGTCGCCGATGTCCCCTCTCTCGTGGGTTGGAAACCGCATTCTCGGATAAGGATTGGTGGCTACCCTAATTCAGTGAGGGGTGGTGGGGGGGGGGGTTGAGTATCGGTCGTTACTGGAAGATCTGTCGGAGACCTCCACCGCCGCTACCCCTCGCCATAATAACTCGGCAGTTAACCGGTCGATGTAGAGGACGCAGTCGAGTCAGCAGGCCCTTAACACGTCCCCTCGCTCTCCCACTCTCCTCTGTCTCGTTCCCTATCCCAACCCCCAACCAGCACCACCACATCACTAAACAACTACTGAGAGGACAGCGAGATACGTTGGAATCCTTTTCTTTCATTTTTCTCTTACGCTCTCCCTCCTCCCGTTCAGGCAGCCCTGAACTGTCCCGCGGTCGTACAGACCCTGGCTCCGTTTTCATATTATTGGCGGATAAATTTCTCCCTGTACCGTCTTACCAGCAAACTTAGATTGTTACTACCCGTCGACCTGTACTATAAATATTCGAAATTATAAATATCAATACTTACATTACTGTGGTATGCAAGATAGTAACATCTGAGCAATATATTATTAACTAAAGAAAGAAAAATGAGTTTCTAAATCATGCATTCATATCAAACTGATAACTTAAAAATATATGTATATAGTAGGGTGGACTTTGTTACATTGAAATTCCATGGTTTTTGTTTACACAATTATGCGTAATTAATATTCAATATAAAAGAGAAAAATTTATTCTAGAATGTCCAATATTGATATTGGGGAATAGGTATAGCTCGAAAAACACGAGTATGCGGAATTTGAGCCATGTATTTCGATATAACGATGTCAGTGAGGATTGAACCGAGTCAATTATTTAAATTAAATCCGCGGAAGCTTTTGTACTCAAGTTCCAGAATTCAATCTACCTTTCGGGCCGACCTTCTCCCCGGGCGTAGCCGTTATTAAGGTGCAGGAAAAAGTTACTTCTAGCTTTTTCATTGTTTAAGCAGTTAGTTTTTCTGTTTGATTAAAAGATTAATTTCCGATGAATCGAGGCATGGGAAAGTCGACGTTCGACCGCCGATTAATTGAAAATTAATTGAATTTTAACAGATGTTCAATCAATTCTTAATGGTTTTCACGCCGGGCCCTTTGGAGGGAAATTTCGAACGATTTTTTTTTACGCAGGCGACCCTCGGCGTTTTATATTTCCCCTCCGTCCTTAGCCGGCACATTCGTTCCGTTCTCCGATAATTGCTCGGGAAAACGTTCAGAATTTGTTTTTGGAAAACGCTCGCCCGTTATTACATTGCCTTGCGTTGAATTTTAATTTGAAATTCGGGACTGCCCTCCCGCAATATTGCGTTCCATTCCGTTTTACGTGTGCTAAGTTTTCTCCTATACTCAAACTATAGTTTAAGTTTTGTACTATAGTACGAAAAAAATGCTTTGTTGTATCTAATAATGTGCCTTAGATTTATTATATAACTGAAGAGTGTTGATGAGTTAGTTCCCTTCGTAGGCTCTTCGACAAGGTTATGGCCGAGTACTATAATTTAAATGTTAATGAAAGCTGAGCGAATACTGTAGGCGTATTAGGAAAACTAGATTTTCCACCGATGTTAAAGAACTGACTGTACCTTACTTTCGGTTTCCGGTCTTTCTGAAAATGTATTATTCTAATAATTCACATACATTGTATTGTGACAAAAGGGAGCTTGAAGCAATTGCACGGGGACGGAAAAATAAACGGTCGTTTGGAATGAACGGAGCGGGCGGGGACTTTGCCTTTCGCCGGGGCCCTTTTGCATCGGCTAATTACATTTTGCTAATTTAATTCCGCTCCGTCTCCTATTTTAATTAAAATGGAAATATCGCAGTTATAAAGTGGTGGGGGCTTCACCCCAGCCCCAAAACTCGGCTTGACCGACGGTCGTTGCCTTCAATACGCTGCTACCGACTATTGCGGTTTAATTAATATTTTTTTATTACCTACGGAGTTGATACGTTATGAAAAAAATAGAGAAGGACTACGATGTGGGTACAAGTATAAATGGAACAATAAAAAGTTCAGTCAAAGGGTCAAAAATGCAAGCGAGTAAGTTTTTTTCTGTTTTTTTGTCGGGGGATGGAATAACGAGAGCCAAACTGGTTCCGGTTAGAGAGTTACCATTGTCTGTCGATGAAGTATACTGACAGCACTGTTATAACAAGACGACACCTTTTTGTGGGGGTACGATCTTGATGTAACAGAAGGGAAAATTGATATCAATCAACATAAAGATTAAAGAAAAACAAAAAAAATTATCTTACTATTACTACTTCCAGTCATCTCGATTATTACGTGAGGAGTCATAAGCTAAGAAGTTCTCATATGGTTAGGAGGAGAGAAAGGATACAGAATGCTCGAATTTAATTAGCACAGGCCGTTTTAGGTTCTGGAAGTTTTAATTGACTCTAGAGCGGGTAAAACTTCTATTTTTTCCAGCCGACTTTTTCCCTCTATTTATCTGGCGGGGGAAATTAACTGGGCCCGCTTTCCCCGTGAGTACGTACCGTCGTCCGACCAACCCGCTCGCCGGAGGAAATATAGGCGAAAACTTTCCCTGGAAAGTAATAAAAAGAAAATTCCCGGGGGGGTAATGATCGTGCATTATTGTAGACCCGGTTATGTTCCTGGAAGACATTATATCTCTGAGTTATAATGCAAAAATGCCGAAAATTACGGTTATAAGTCAGTAGGTTAACAGTGTGAAATACAACGATGAGTGTACTATTTCCTTATTATTGCTACTATTTTCGCATTGGTCCTTGTGGCAGTGCGTCCCAAATGGTTACCCCCCAGTATCTCGATCCAATTCAGGACGGCCGTCTTCTAAAAATTTCCCTGTACGAAGCTTCTTTAAATTGAAGGACAGATGATAATCGTTGGGTGCGTGTCGGGGACTGCCGGGCGGGCGATCGAAGTTTCGCTGCACTACCACAATTCAGTGGGGGGAACTTCCAGTGAGAACTTCTTCCGATCCGGCTTAAGAGAACTTGTTCCAGGATATTACCAGATTATAAATCTAGATTATTTTCAAAAATTACGTTATGATTTGTGTTTCGGTGAAAACACTCGGTGTAACTACGTCCTTTGGCATTGGCATTCGCACGAAACACATAAATGTTACAACGTTCTGACGCAAAATTAACCATTTACTTAGGTAACAGCTAGTAAAATAGTATTCACTTGATTTTCTTCGTATTCACGGTATTATAGCTTGCATTGGGGAAAGGCGGAAGGTTCTTGCCCCAAAAATTTGGCAAATAGCTGATAGGGCTGCTTTCGACAGCTGCTCTTATCGTGCGGACTTGATTGGTCACAATACGAAAATTGGTTACACGATTTTCGGAAAGCGGAATTAGGATGCCAGTGTCATTGGGTCATGTCCCCGTTTGTCCACAACGTAAAAGCCCTGTCCGATAGCATCTCGATCGGGGAGATCTCCGTGGAAATTGAACTGCGTCCAGACATGAATAACGATCAATGTATTTGGTTCCGACGACCTTTCGTGACTAAAGTGTCCGGCCTGTAAATAATTTGTCGATATTATGAGGCGTTACCTCATCGCAAAACTAATGCCGGGTCGGTCAGACAATTGCGGCCGATACGACAGCAATCCAGTTCATATTTCGTGTAGAATTTTTTAGTTTCAAATACATTGGCATCATAACACACTAACAGTACAAGTTACAGAAGTGTTTTCTAGTGTTTTCCTATTTTCTGCCAGTTCGGTCAGAATCACCACATATAATTCTCTTTCGCATTTACATGTTCTATATTTATGCTGCAGCTGCAATGCTGTATGTTGTAATTGAATAACGCTAAATCGAAACTGGCCATTTCAACTGACCGGAATGAGAGCTCGATTATTTAACCGCTGAAGTGTAATTTCTTCCAATCAAAAGATAAAACCGTAAAATCTTAAATGAACATCTCGTGTCTGGGGACGTGGGCAAATGGAAATTTGGTTTGCAAACATTGGGGTTCATTAGTTAAAACGTTTAAATAAGGCTTATGGGCGGCCTGGCCGGCTGTAGGGCCAATTACTGCAAGTTTGCAGTGCAATTATCACGATTAGGCGTCCCTCCCCTAATTGGGCGGCGCAATATTAATCAGAATTTTTAATCAGGAATTCCACCCGCCGACGTCCAAATGTCAACCACCGACCGTAGCGGTCCCCTCCCAACGGCGGCGTCCTCATTTTCACCTCGGATATTACAACAAACCTGGCCTCTTGTTATTATACAGTACCCTAATAAAAACGCTTTATTATGTAAGAGGTAGTTCTTATTAACGGTTTCATAATAGTTTCCCCTATTTTATCCCTATATTCTAGATCTTCACTTTCCTCAGATGAGAAGATCAAGAAAACTACGGTATTCCAAACCATCGCGGACTAAACTAATTTTATATAAATTATTCCATAATTGAAACAATTTACCACTCATCAGAACACTGTATTAATTCATCGCAAAACCCATCCAACGTTCCCGATTGATCCAACTCCCTTCGTCTCAGGTCACCCGTTCCCGCCTATTCGGTCCATGTCCGAACTCCGGGATATTTCTTATCGATACGCTGTTCCTCAGCTATGGATTTTTCTTCGATGATGCTTTTCACGTCCGCCCCTTCCCCAATGGGATATAGGCCCATTGCCCGCTTATCGGTATCGCGTCCATACCGGTCGGTACCGTCCATTTCAGCCGTGAGCTAGCCCCATCTCTTTTTACCCCTCGGACTGAGAGAACCCGAGTTGAAATATTGCCTTAAAGGTCAATATGGCCTTGTCTCTTGAAGGGGATTTCACCAATTCAAGTATTCCATTCCTCTCTGAATTCGTTTCTATTATATAGCCCCATTTTAGCGGCAGGTTTATTTGTGGCACGGATAGAAAAAGACATTGGTTAACTTAAGAAAACCATTCAGAAAGTTGAAAACTAATAATTTTTAATATTTATTGTGGTTTATATATGCCGGCCGTTCGTGAAACATTTCAATATGTAAATTCTTATGAATTATCTAGCCGCGTTTGTACGTCTTATTCCATCTGTGCAGTTTGAGCACTTCTAACTCGCGTAGTACCGGAGATGATAAAGAATTCTCTTAACGGTCGGCCCGTTCGCTGTTATTGGGGTGCAGTCGAGAGAAGTTATTGTAGTCCGAGACCCATTTCAGGCGGGCCGAGGGGGTTTACGGGGGCATTAAAGCGGGCGTGCTCCGCGCGGTCCAGTTTCAGTGCGATAGAGGAGGAGCCCCCATGCACCTTTAAACTGGCCCGCTTTTAAACTATCCACATCCCAGACGTTTAAGAGTTGCACCGTCCCCATGCAACGCTAATGGGCCGTAAATTTGCGGCCGGGGCCCCGACAAAACGGGCGATGTATGCGGCTCTGCGCTTGAAACGGGCCCACACTTCACTGGGGCCCACGCTCTAATTGCCCGCATTATAAACTGTGGAGCCCGACCCCGGACCAGCCCCCTCCACTAATTACACGCGGCAACTATTTTGGCAATATCCGCCACCCTGGCCTGTACAAGGACCATCGAGTGACGAATTAACAGACAATTTAATTGGCCTCTATAGTCTCAGCAGCACTATTGATATAAAGCTCCGAAATGCTTCTGACGGGATGGATACTAGTTAGCCCACTAAAACTAAAAAAAATTGTCACTGTTAACACCGCCAACATTCTTCCACCATAGTTCTTAAACTGCATTGATATTTTTTTTTTTTAATTTATATTAAGGTAAAATAATTTTACCGATATTATATCGATTTTTACTGCAACATTTGAACCATTTTGAAATTTAACTGGTAAAATGAGGTTAGGTCGAGTATATTTGTTACAGTATGTTATATGTGGTAATAAAACAGGAAAAGAAGAAGAGAATTCAATTTACCAAAATTATTCGATTAAAACATAGACCTAGTTCTGGAGAGCCCCGGAATAACCCCAATATGATTGGCCGGCCCTCCGAATTGCGCTTGAACGGCCGAAAAGCAGCTTCGGTCAGGGGGCCGATAACCAATAACGCTAGGAATGGGGCTCTGCATGTAGAACTTCTACTTAACGAAAGGCCACCAAACCCACCCTTGGTTTTCAAATATTGGCTCTCTCTTGTACATATTTGATGGTGGAATATGAAATTCTTTGGTTACGTCGACCGACTTTCACCGAGAATACTTACGTATGACATTACGTTAATGTCAATGCCACTATCAAATTTTAATTTAGAAGCAATTTTCTTGAAATTGGTAGTAATAAATAACTAATATACCATCATTTCAGATATTAATGTGTAGTATAGAGACAATGAAATCTGTAATTTTACTGACGTATATTACTTTTATAATATCGCATACATCATAAAGTAACTCTGAAACTGAAAAGTTCCCTGACGGGTAAAATAGTATGAATACATATAAATCTATTATTCTTATTCGTTTAATCAATTATATATATTATCATAGTCATTTTGGAATTAACTGGACTGGGGTCATAAGACCTAATAGATTTCTGTTACTTCCTGTACACATTACCCACTGCCGCAACCTTCAGAAGAGGCGGGCGACCTTTTAGCGACAACTTTGGCGTGAGCGATTCTTGTGTGCCCGTATGCGGCGAGTTTTAAATTTCAATATTTTACATAATTGCTGCGTGACCAGAACCGTTATGTCAGAGGGCCAATATAAATGACTTTTCTGATCTCATTAAGATCCATGCTTTCGTCTGACATACGAACAAATTATTTCACCTTACTTCTAAAGGATTTCGTTTTGGGTATGAGTATACGGCGAAATTACTCCGTTTAGGGAGGTCCGAGTTAGAGTGATCCTACTTGAGGTAAGTCAATCAGAAAACGATTCTCTGGAGGAGGTCCAAATTTACCTTCAATTGAAAATTTCAACTATTATAAATTTCAATGCGTAATTAATTTTTCTTTTAGAAATTAATGAGTAGGGAAACAATTACCGGAAAAGGAGAAATTACTGAAGTAACGCATCATCATGGTGATCATTATGGTGAGAACATAGCCGCTGTTTCAATAACCATAAATTTTGAATTAAAAAGAGATGATCGAATCATTAATCTAATGTTTTTATTACGATTGTTCTTATGGTTATGTACGTCACTAATGTTTTCGCTTCATATTTATATTACTTATTTTAAACAATACCAAATACTGATTAAACATCTGCAAAGGATACGACATAATTAATTAAGCTTTTATTGCTGGTCGGTAACTGGCTTAAGCGTTGGCGCATTGTAGAGGCGCTGAATGGATTTTGCGAGTTGGCCAAGCGGAGGTAAAGCGGGTAACATGGGTAGAAGTCCCATCGAGATTAGGGTCCCCGGGTAATAAACCGCGGACGGAACATAAATTAAATTTATATCATAAGTCGTTAAATAAATTTATTTTGGAGGGAATAAAACGCATGCTCCCTATCGCGGACATACATTTAACTACTGTACGTATTTCTAACCGTAACAATTCGTGTCATTAGTAATTTATTCTGATGCGAGTTCCGGTCAGTCCTAAAACAAAATGTACTCTGCGCCATGATAATGGCCGTGTTCTGTGATTTAAAGTTCAGATTAACGAAACGTGATACCAGGGAGAGAACATTTATACGCTATTTACATAATGAAGTGAAAGAATTTTAATAAATATATGTAAATAAATCGGACGTCTATATCGTATAATATATAGATGTAAAAATAAAGTAAGGATGCACTAGGTGAGCGTAATGAATTTAAATTCATGTCATCTTTGAAATTGATATAAAAAGGACCAATCCCGTGAGAGGAGATAGACTTAAGATAGATTTAATAAATCCTGGTAGGCTCCAGTCCACCGGGATCAACTGGATATGCGAAAACCGAGGGGGTTTCTAACAGATTGCTTACTGGGCGTGGTGAGAATTCCGGACAGTCAGAGTTACTTATCTCATTAATAGTTTTAATAGTTAATAGTTTAATAGTATTAATAGCTAACGCCCCACCTCATGTTTCTAACCGAACGATTCATTCCGATTTGAAAGTTCGTGATTTTGGAGCTTTCGGATATAAATCCTTTCATTCAATATGTCCCATCCCTCCAATCCTTTAATATTTGAAGTAATACCCGAGTAAGACAACCGGCACAATATAGAACAAACGAATTCAACTACAGGGTTCGTTCTCGTTCTCTCCGGTTGAGAAACAATTGAATTAAGGCGGTAGTACCGATAACTTTGAATTCAATCCGGGTCCGACGAGGCGCCGTCGGTGGAAGGTGGGGGAGCTCGTTGTCGCAGGCAGTGGGAACCGGATACAGTGGAAGAGATAGGGGCGGTCGCTAATCTGGGACCAACTTTGGTGTCTTTATGATGGGGACAAAAGACAGGACTCCCTCCCATTCCCCGGCTTCTCACCACCAGTCAGATATATACCCCCACCCTATCTCACAACAGCCTCGGTTCATGTCAACTCCCGGCGACCGAATGTCTTCCAGATTCGCTTTCACTTCCGGTGGACTGACTCCGACTAACATTCACACTCTGATACTTTAATCCGATAGAACGCCAACATTTCCTGTTCACGAATCAGTTACGTTCGCCCGAGCGGGTTTGGTTAACGTCGAACACGAAAAAATCAGGAGAAGCCAAACTAGGCAAGTGGGGGACAAGTGCAATGATATTTCAAACCCCTGCAATATATAACTTAAATTAAAAAGAAACGGATGCACCGCTTATAGAGTTGAATACAAATAGCCGCATTACATTAGCGCGCAAATGGTCCGATGTTCTCGAATAAACCCTGTTTATTCGCCGGGAAAAGAAACTACTGCGAGGGCGGTCCGATCGTAATATGGAGCCCGTACTACTACTACTACTACTATGTCGTTGTCGATTTACATAATCGCCGGTTTAATATTCGCGAAAGGAGGATTATTCGCTTTAATCTCGAGACTTTGCCATAAAGCGGAATCGTTCTCCGGACGGCTTAGTTTGTTTTCAGTGTCATTTGGCACGGGAGCTTCCACTTTGAAACGGACGCTGGGCGAGGGCCCCGGTTAGTATTACATACTAATATGTAATCCGTTACATATTAGTAGTCGGCGTTATCGGCCCCCTCTAGCAAAGTTGTCTGTCTCAGTAAATCTTGAAGTACTCCCTCGATTATCCTGTTTAGAGAAAAAAAAATGTTTCCCCGGGAAATTTACGTTGTAATCCTCTAAATATGGCGGATCGCTGCACGAAATCACCGCTCGTTAGATCTATCCATGTCACTTCTGTTGGCCTTTATCGGTCAAATCCGAACAAACATCTTGAAAACATTGTTTTTCCATGTTTCTTGTGCCTTGTATCTTCCGTCTCTGCATGGTGGTTTAGTGTTTTGCTAGACCGTTTTCGACTGATACCATCGACAGTAGCTTTTTCATCAGTAAATTGGGGTGTTACTTTTGCCTGCGGGACATCTTGTATTGGGGGTTAAAAGACCAGTCAACAAACTTATAACATTTTTATTATTAGACATTTACGAACGATTATAATTGAGATGAAATTACTGTTCAAATGAATTATTTAAACGGCTTTGTAGGTTGGAATCAACCGAAACGTCGTGCAGTTCAAACAGATATTTCAAGCAATAAGCATTTTTGCTTTGTCAATAATTCTTATTCTTGAGATTTTGTTTTGACTTTTGTGACGCCGAAGCGTTTTAATCCTTTTAAAACTGCAGGTCAAAAAGTTTCAGGATCACCCGAGTTCCTTTCAGGCGGAATCGTATGATAGGAAACTCAATAGATAAATCAAGTTAGATCCCTCCACCCCTTTTAAAAGTTTCTCTCATGATGCGGAAACTTGTCGATCAGTGTTATAGCATTACTTCCGAAAAGATGCCCGAAGGAGATTTATAGAAATGATTTCGATTTATTAAAGCCATGAAAATTGTTGTTCACACTGTTTAGTTGTTGCAAGAACAGTTAAATATAAAAATAGTTAAGATAATTTTTATAACATGTACCTCGCATTGGAAAATTAAATGGTCACATTTTATAAGAGCGGAAGGTGTAGTCTCAAATCCATTGTTATTAAATTGATATCTCGGAGGACAATCCTCGAAATAATCATTCCCGTTTGGATTCATGAGTAGCTCTATTGGATTATGCATTATGCATTGCAGTTTAAGTGATTCTCCGTAACTTTCTCTTGCAAGAGTGGCCCAGCTTAAACCCCCTCTTCCCATTTCTCCTTTTTTTTGTTTTTCAATTTGCTATAATGAAATTTTATTCCATCATAATCTATTATGACCTTCATAAATATTTATTCACTCCACAGTTTCCCTCGTAAATGTTTTTCATCTCAATCAAAGAACAAAGTGGATTTTGTAAAATTGAGTCGTATTCTGTGAGGTTTATTTGGAAATGCATACACGCCCGATCGCAAATACTTCGTGTATCTCAAATAATGTTTGCTGCTTTTAATTAAAAAGTAGGAAAGGCGAAATATTCAATATGTTTATACATAAACAACATATTGTACCTATTTCTCATAAAATAAATAAATTTAACAATATTATATTGCAAGCACAAATTTCATGTTCTAGAAAAGTATGCTAGTGAACAATACTCCACAAGTTAAACGTATTCAGAAATCTAATTTTTTTAACGCAATACCTATTATCTTTACATTTATGATTCATATTTAAACGGCATTATTTCTTCAACCGCTTAAATTTAAGGCAGAGATTAAGGAACTTTAGTAGACATGCACTTACCTCAAGCAGATATTATGTCTTTTCTTACTAGTCATACTTATAGTTGCATCTGAAATCACGCTTTACATGACGTATATTAACAGAGAACAATTGAATTCCTAATCTGATGTATATATCTTTTTATATATATTTTACTTGGGGAAAGTAAATGTGAAAGTTGAGAGGACATACAAAACACTAAGACTAAGAGCGTTTTTTTTAATTTTGAGTAAATCCTAGGAGGTGGGGTTAGGGCCTTTGTTTTTCCTCCGAGTTTCAGACCCGCCTTATCTGTTTAATACGCTGCTTCGCAAATAACTCTCATCCCGGGACGCTGGACAGTTTAATTAAATATTCTCTTTTTAAACAAATGACAGTAATTCGTTTAAATCCGCAATGTTATTATTCTCGGCTTTATTATAGCAGGGTCTCATTTCCGAGGCCTGTTGGAAATTCTTGGAGATTTAATTTATTAATTCCATCTAGCGGTACAGTTTCAAATTTTGTAAATTCGCATTTGTGAAAAAGAGGATGAAATAATCATCCGTGATGGGCGCTGAAAAATGCATCCACTATGGGTTGAAGTGACTCATGAATATAGAAAGGAAAAGACAAGATAATTTTGTGTATATGACCCGAATTTAAGACAATTTGAAACTGTTCGAACTCTGATTCACCTGTTATTACTTGCGTACCTGACTAATTGGCACACTTTTATACACCCATATACACATTTACGTAAGTTTATATTTATCTTCTTATTAATTTTGTAATGGAGGCAGTAATTGTTTACTCCGAATGTCTATCATCATTTTTTCCAGTCAAACTTAATTTTATATAGAGTAAAAATGTTGAACTGAGAACAGAGACGAACGAAACAATGTATTATGATAATGCGTTGAAAAGACGCCATGCATAAAAAATCTATGCAAAATTCGAGTTTGAATATGGTAACTTACACTTACCGTATAATGCGAATGAATATTCTTCCTGATTAAATTCGCGAAATGTAAATTGCTTAAGTTAATTAATTAATATATTGTATAAACCAAATTTTAATAATGAGGATCTCATTAGTCTGTGCACAGTTAAGGGGGCCGGGCGGAATCTATTCGCCGTGAGTTGGCTAAGCGGTCGGTTACGTTTCAAAATATTTTCCCCTAATGATAATAGATTATTATTAATTATTGGGGTAATCATTCTCTATATCCTCAGGTTGCTATTATTTGGGGTTCCAATTATTCCTTTGGGGATGGGGGATGACGAGAGGGGGAGGGTGTTCGATTTGGGACACGTTCATTACCGAATTAGCTTGATTGCTGTGGGCAAAGGGTCACAATGAATATATTGCGTAAACAGTACTCCTGAATAAATTAGGCAGTAGAGATACCATCCGTGCAGTAATTAACTCTAAGGAAATTACACTTATTTCATGAATGTTATAATAATCGTTTCGCGTAGGCTCAACTAATACATGATTTTTACTATTTTCTTGGCCAGATACTATACCCGCAACGTAGATGTGCATAAACGGCCTACTATTAGACCCCTTCTTTAATTATATTTTAATTTATATATTAATTATATTTCAATTGTGTGAATAATCATTTAAGACATCATTTTCAGTTACAGATTAATGGTTCAATAGGTAAAGAAAATAAAACTGAAAATAAAGCCAAGTAATCTTCTTAAGTGTAATAATCTATTAACCTATTGGCATGATTTAAATATTGCCACTTTTTTATAAATGCTATATTTCTTCTATACTTCTGCGTGATGTTTCTGCTTGTATGTTTGTACGGAGGGCAAAAACGAAAACCATTTCGACGATTATAGAGAAAGGTTTTCATGAGTCATACATATAATACTTTCAATGGAGCATGTGTTCAAATGTGTGCATTATTTTTATCTTCTTGCCTTATTACTAGGCTTATAATTTGTTATATTAATCTTTAAAATATTAATATAATAATTAATATTAATCTTATATTAATGAACTGTATTTAATTAAGCTACTAAATTATTAATTAGAGTTTGAAATAACTAATTGATTAAATTATTGAAACAAGTTATTATATCAAATGTCTAAGAGTATACTAGTACCGATTGAACGCCAACGAACTGTCGAACGAAACACATTTCATACAATATTGGTCCGTTTTATTAAATCTAGAAATTTCAACTTTCGAATGGACGCCCGTTAGCTTTTTTTACCCCATTTATTCGGCGGCTCGTTCAATAGCGTTGACGGCCTATTGAATTCAAAAAGTGCGAGAGCGGCGCCAGTTACCCCGTTGGAAAATCCTCGCGCATTAACCGCTCGGGCTCTCTCGTTTTAAATTTTCTCCGCCTAAAAGGAGCCGGAAACGGCGTTGACGTTTTTATCGGGACCCGTTTGGCGCTCATTACCGGGGGACTTGGTAAGTAAGTTCAGCGGCAGAACGGTCACTCCTCCCCGAGCAGTCAAACCCCCACTTCGAGACTATCTACTAGACAGAATCTAAAATGTTATTTTATGTCATACGACGGCCTGCTTAGAGAAGTTTCCCTAACGAAGAAGGGGAGAAAATTAGTTCACAAGTTAAGTTTTAAAGACTGGTTAAGTCACCAGGCACAAAACTCTCACAAATGCCACACAGACAAGAGAATGAATAAACACCCTATTTCTATGTTTCATTAAATATTTTCAATTTTCAAATCCGGGAAAAATCGGAAGGGTACATCTATTTTGGGTTTTAGACGATAATTTCTGTCACGATTCACATTTTGAAATGAGTTTTTTCGCCGTGTAGCTCCTATTCACGGCGAAGGGCTCGTCGGCATTAATTAAGAAATTGGCGCAGTTGGGCGTCTACATTCAGCTGACAACTCCGATGATAATTATGTCCCAGTATTCTCATGCCACAATTTCGATAGTCACGCGTGTAAAAAAACCGTACCATGTCAGTCGGGCTTGGTTCGGTCATGGGATAATGGCCACTGAACATTAGCGCAATTAAATACAAATGCGTACGGTGTAAATCGCGCGACTGGAAATAACGTTTAGCGCTTACAACCGAAGTTTATTTATACGGCCGGACTTATTTCCAGCGCGATTTGAACACTGTTTGTTTTTGACAATCGGGGGAAAATTGGGAAATGGCAGGCGTAACCGAATAGGTGCATCCGATCCGGGCTAATATTAATCCCGGTTTAAAGGGGCCTCCGCTTTTTTCCAGAGGCCCAATGATGCACGGGGGCGGCCATGCCCAACTCCCGCAGGGCGCCCCACGCCCCCGCCCCAAAATGAGAGGACCGGAAAATTTATATATATCCCCGTGGGAGGGGGGCGGAGGCGGGGATGGTTTTAAACCCGGAACACAATGGCCGTTGTTGGGACGGGCCCCGGCCGCCGATACACGGCCCATTTCATTTTGTTCCGCGCAGAAAACAATGCGGGGCTTATCGATTGTTTCGGTCGTGAATTCGGTTCCAATATGCGCTGCGTCTGAAACCGGCTGAAACAATTAATTTGTCAGCGGTCGGACTCCATTGTTATTCTTCCACTTCTTGATCGGTCGTTTGAAATCATCGGAATGGGCTGGGTCGTGGCCCAATTATGTGTAGTTTATACCGAATCGTATAGTGCGACCACTTTATATACGCGCCCCCGAAGTAAAGAAACACAATTGACCAAACAATCCGGATGCGATCTTAGTAAAAACTAATTTTTCTAGCCTTTGATCACTTCGCCGTTGATTGACAGTCTGGCAAGATAAATGGAAAGTAGTTTCACGGCGCCGATACAAAAGCCGCAAGACAACATAGCTTTGCTGGACTAGTATCATAGCCACTACCTTCTGTACTGCTGTATTTTAATAATATAATATAATTAATAATATTATAATTATATAATAATATAATGCCGATTTATCGGTACTTTTAATTTTCAATATAATAAGAATTTAATAAAATGTGTGTAAAATTTCATATCGAAATAAATATAACGGTGAAACGGTTGTTTAGTTCCTCTGGGATTCGGTTTTGTCCGGATGGAGAAACAATTGTTCAGCCGAATGAAGCTCTCCGATTGTTTCGATTGTGAGCTGTTGGCGAATGGCTATCGGGGAGAAAAAAAAATCAATGCGCATCCGCCCGCCTCTGTTATTTCGGTTCTATAAACGAAATAGTGTGGAGCGAAAAACGTGAAAAGCAGTTTCCCCGTTGAACAAAAACATGTCGATTTATCAATTAATGTTTTGAACCGGTATTAATTTTTAAATTTCGGCTTCCCCAGATTCACGTAATTTATAAATCGCCTGTAGAAATGTGACGGCCTCCCGTCATCATCTGTCGGCGTTATAGCGGAGTAATTGAGTGTGACGATCTCCCAATAGAACGTCGATGCCCAATCACCCGTATTTTCGAACTCCCCGAGGCTTTCGACTACCCGAGAGGCTACTAATTATAAGATACCGTTCGGTCGGCGGTGAGTGTGTATCGGGCGTATGAAATCGAGGCCATTATTGAATAACGGACATCCGGTGAAATGGAGCCGTCGTAGCTACCGGCGGAGAAAACCGAATCCCGGAGGTCCATTTGCTCGGTCGGCCCCCAGGAATATATTGGATGGGGGTAATATATTATGAATCGGGGAAAATCTGTCCGGCATCTGCAATAAAGCGGAATCTGATGACCCGGCCCATTTCTCCCCGCGGGGCGTCTCTCTATAATCCTTTAAACGTCCGCCTCCTTAAAACTGCTCAGCCCTACCTCATTGAGATTTATCCAGAAATATTGGGGCGGTCTCGTGCTTCAGAATTCAGTTTTCTCGACGGTCTCGGCGTTCGAACGCATAGATTTGGCATTGGTTGGTAGGCGTTGGCATTATTAAAACGAAAAAAAAAACACCGAACTCACCATTGACGTTTGTCAGTATAAAGGGTCGGAATTCGTCACACATACTGTATACTATATTATTTGAAATTTGTAAATTTTAGTCCGCTACAGCAGATTCAATCTCCTGTTCCAGTGCTTCTACTCTGCTTTGGATCTAATAGCATCGAATAGCATTGAAAATTACAACTGATTAAATTGTTTGTTTACAATTAAAGCTCCCGAAGGAAGGTTGGCTGACGCGGGTAATTTCCGACCTCAGGCGAGCGAATCGAATTGTGGCCGAGAATCCAATTGTGGATCCATCCAATCTTCTTCATCTATATCCGTTTATTTCATCGTCACTCTCACGTTTTCTCGTCGGTACGCCGCCACCACCTCATTTTATTCGTGGGAATAAATTAGCAGGTTTATCGTGGGATGATTTCGAATATTATCAGTCGTCTTGTTACTTTCTCATCATAACAGACAGGACATAAATTCCGTACTATATTAGTGAACGAAGGCTACCGAAATTGGCCTAAAAGAGTCCTTCTCAAGATTAAATTAGCGAGAGTAGGCTAGAGAGTAAAAATATTTTCTTAGACAGGAAGATTGGTAAATTGGTAGAATCCTTGGATTGGAAAATTAATTGCGAATATTCATTTTTCTCATATTTGATCAGGTATTATTGAAAATTGAAACTGGAATTGGCTTTATATCCGACTAAAGAATAGTAAATGTGCTGTTTCAATACAGATTAAATAAATAATTGTTCATTAAGTTTAAAAAATAACAGCCTGATAAATAATTGTTTTCAACATTGTCAAACATACAATAATTGCTTAAATCATATTAAACTAAATAATAATGACTTGAATCAGCTTCTAATTGGTTTGAATGAAGGAACTATGTAAGACTCATTTGCGGACGCGGTTCTTCCTATTGGGACTTAACCACTGGGGAAAAGACTCGTCGAACTGCGGGGGTGACTAATAGTTGGGTCATTTGTAAGCGCGGGGTGACTTCATTTTCTTTCGAGGGGATGATATTTCGTTATACCACTTTCGGAGAAACCGACAGTGTGGACCGTTTAATGCTAATTAGCCAAATTGGGCTCTCTCCCGGCTGGCAAGACAAATGGTACTCCCTCTGCCTCTTTAACAGGCCTCGTTCGTAACTAATACCGATGCGTCATTCCTTATAGACGCCCATCTGTCTTGAAATTACAGTATAGCATCTATTAAATTATACCGGAAAAATATTTAATGATTAAAATGCAGGAAGATTCCGTCTCGATTGAGACGTTTGTGCTCTATGTAGTTTCACGGCGCTGATACTAAAACCGCAAGACAACATAGCTTTGCGGGTCTAGTATAGCCACTGCGCCGTCTGTACAACTATTTTATTTTAAAAATATTATAAGCCTTTTAATTTTCAAAAAGACAAGATTTTATTGAAAAATTTGTTGAATGGTAAATATTTTGGGTTTACAATAATGTTTAAAAAATTAGAATTATGATATTATTCAACAAACGAATTATATATCACTCTATCACTGGTAGTATATGTATTGTACAAACTTATTCTTCGATTACATTACTTTATTTATTACGGTACTATTAAATTTAAGACTGTCTTTATCGTAGGATAATAAAACTGGGCCCTACGTTTGGAATATTGTACAACCCAAGTGCATTAACCTACGTGGATATTGATTAGTATTGATTAAGGCTAGTTTCGATAAGTCGCCATCGTTTGGAGGACCATTATAATCGGTGGTCTTTGTAGGATGTTCAGGCGAGAACCTACAAACACATAACATACCAAGTAATACACCAACCCAAAACAATTGGATTATATCACACCTCTTGACCATATAAATAAATTTCTAAACTGTATGAGCGACAACAATTGGTTCTATTTCTAAAAATATCTTCAAACACCGCACAAAAGAAACGTGACTATGATCAATGGAAACGCCTGGATATTCAACTTATTACATCACTTAGTATTCGAAAAATCCTTTTCTTATCGTCCCCCTACTGCGATTAATTCACGATTTATGATGCAGACGCTTGCCGGTCCGTGTAAATCGTCCTGAATACATTTAATTAGGGCAAAATCCATTGAAACTAGCACTGGTGGGCATAGCGGCGGGGAGGGGGCCAACCCTAATGCGTTTGCTTCGGACCGAAGATTAATAGTTGGTCCCCTTTTCTGGGCTAGGACATCTATCGCCAGTTATAGGGGAGGCTGCGAATAGGAACGGGCAATATATTCTTTTCAAGGCGTCTCTAAACAAATGTTTGAACTCGGCCCTCGAAATACGACCCGGCCCCAGAGTTCGCACCTATTTGTCTTCTCTCAGACCAGGAAGTGGCCCGATTTTATGTGTTTTATGTGTCACCGTGGAAAGCGGCTCTCGGGCTGAAACTATGGCCCAAATATTGAATATTAACGGTGATTCTCGTATGCAAGTTTTTTCCGTATCATCTAACAACAGATCACACCAATTTTGAAACCTAACTGGATGTCAAAGTTGCGTTCGTTTGTGAACACTATGTAGGCAGATATAAATATATAAGAAATATCATTTAATTGATATTTTAATTCCCCGATGTATACATTTTTCCTCCTCTGAGTTTAGTCCTGAACACTTTCCACTGTGGAGGATCTAATTAACATTTAAACGTGATGAAATATACACCAGAAGAAACCGGCCCCCCGGGGGCGGGACATAAATCTAATGTTCCTAAGTTTTTAATCTTCTTAATGTTTATTTACGCTCATCAACTTTACAGCTTTGAATCCATTAGCACCCCCATTCTTCCAGGAAATGCACTTTTCATTTCGAGATCATTATAATGTATATTTTCTGCTTACCAGCGAAAATTCCATATCGCGTTATTAGCACTTGTTACTGGAATGTAATAACGTTTTGTAATAACAAAAATTACTAATGATACCTGTGTTTGTTATGAAGCTAAGAGTAATATTTATGGCGCACTTATACTTGACCCATTTTCAGGAATTTACAAATTAATTGTTGTACTATAACTCCTGTATAATCCAATAAAACCAGTACTACAAATATTTGTAGGCAACCCATTGTCAATAAATACAGTGCAGAGTTAGCAATTACAGTAATGATACGTTTTCATGGCACTTATGCGTTGCAGTTATCTTAAATACATAAGGAAAATGAAAAAAAATAGGACTAACAACCTCATTTAACTTGTATTCTTCATTTTTTACGTTGTATTTTTTGGGTTGGCCACCTCGCATATTGTAGTGCTACGTGAGAATGCATTAATGTTTCATCGGGTTAAATGAGAAAATAAATAAATAGAGTGTTCGTGTGTAATCTTTGAATTTTCATAGTCAATGTTTGGACTTGATGATACGCTGTAATCCCGCACTTCGTTAATGTAAATTCGTTGAGTTTAGAATAACTGTTTCGTGGTCTGCCAGGGGTTGGAATACCGTGGTTTCGTGTGTTTCTTTCTCCTCTCGCCGGTTTGGCACCGTTACTGTCACTCGTACAATAACTGTTATTTGTAGTTCAATAATCTGTGGTAATATCGTTGCTAGGAGCGGTTTTACGGGTTTCGGGATAAGAATAATATGCGTATACCTAGGGGCGTAGGGTACAATGGAGTATGTTTATCTGGTATTAGAAGAGATTCCGGACCAATGGTCCGCATTCGGATCCCGATTGACGGACTCCTCTGTCCGATTGTGGCCTCCACTAACCTGAGGAAATGGAAAAAGAAATCATTTCATGGACATTGCATATCTGCTCCAAGGAGGAGAAAAGCAGGTTTATTCTCGTGAGCGCGTTATTTCTCTCGCTCAGATGTTGCAAACGTTATACAACGTTTTGCACCGAATCCGGGGCAACAATGAACAGAAGAACAGTGCTCACATTGTTCTTCTCAACTTCAACATGTATTAGGTCATCGTAAAAATAATGCAGGAGTTTGAGCACTAGGTTTAAAATTTACCTTTATTTTAATTTTTAAATTTAATTTAAAGGCAACGTTATTAATCGATATATCGACCGGTGAATCGATACATTTTTACCAAAGAGAAACAAGTTTATTCATCACAATAGCATAAAATTCTGGGGTACTGAATGTGATGAAATCTTGGAATCGAAGCAGCTCTTTTGATTAATGAAGAGCTGTCCCTCCAAGAAGCTGTCGAGGCCTTTAAATAATTGAAGAAATGAACGGCTGTGCCTTTAATAAATACTCACCTATTTAACACCATAATTTATTCGTTTTTATAATTTAAAAAATTTAAAGATTTTTCAAAATCCCTTTCTGGGGTAAGTGTATCTCACGTAGGCAGAATATACACGTGTCAAACAATTTTTAAAATATGCTAATTCAATTAGCTGTCCCATGATAACTTTCAAACAGCAGAATTTCGGGATTGGGCGTACAGGTAACATGGCTGACGGTTCAAAACTGACTGGGAAAACTCGTCCGTAAATAAATTCAGATATCAGAAATCTTCTGATCTTACCAGAAATAATGGGGTAGGAATTCGAACGTGGCGGCGTGGGCGGAATTTTTCGCGAGTGGAAATTTTTGGGTAGTAATTTGGGGGAGTGGAGTGGGCCCAGCGCCAGAGGCTAAAAGGAATCGGCTTAATTAAAGCGCGCCTACGCTCTTTGCCACGGCCACGTGCGCGTCCGTGTGAAGCGAGCGAACACGTGTTCGCGTGAGCGTGTGACTGACACTTTCATCTGGAAATGTCATAACCACTCGTCAAATACTCGTCGGGGCCCTCGTTCGCCCCGTTTCCCTTTCCTTCGAAACTCTTACTTGGCGCCTCCGACTTCACTTTTTTTTTACATTTCGCAGGATATCGAGACAGTTTCGGCGTAGGTAGCGATCGTATTTCTCAAATAACATACTTTATTCAAAATTATTTTACGAATTTCTTTGAATAAAAAGTACAAAAAGTGCGTGCATAATCATTGAGAGCGGTATAGCACTCACGCACACATTCGATATCTAATTGGCGGACTTGTAAATTTCTATTTTACAAGTTTCGGTCCAAATCTGCTGCTTAGTAATGGGAAAAGTTTTAACGGTATTCCGATGAAAATATGAAAAATTGCGTTAACCAGATCTCTGAGGAGGTAATTGTTGATTTATTCATTCGGCATATAATTGAATATCAAGGGGAGTGGATATGAATATAAATGTACAATGTGCATTTTTGAAACCATTTACAGAGACTCATTTGTTCTCAATACTCCGAAATAATGGCTACGCCAGCACAATTCCGAATAAATCATCGGAAATTATGTAAATTATTGTCAATGACTAGTTAAAATACCGAATATTAATGTTCTATATGTACTTTCTTATGCTTATATTTAGTGTAATTGGGCTATTACTGAGTAGTGGAGTTAAAAGTTTATTTATTGTTTTAAATTCAATTTCGTAACCTTCCAGTCACTTAACTGGAATAAATAAAGGCCAGAGTGGGAGCGTCGTGGACCAGATGAATATGTGAAATTCACTAGCTGTCTATGGCTGTGACGGGCTGAAGGATCCACGAAGGGGTGAGCAAATATGAGGGTCGAGTCCTCCCTTACCCGAGTCATGTCTTGTTTCGGGCTCTGTTTGTTGTGAAACCAATATGCATCTCTGGTCTTGTCCATTTCTAGTGGGTACCCTTTATCCCTTTGATGCCGCCCTTCAACCCTCTTATCGGCAGCCCTTCCCCTTTCCGACGCTGCCCTATACATTCGTCATTACCACCACGTTGCCAATAAGAAATCACAATACTAATTCAATGTAAAGAACTTGTGTTAACTGGTCGTAGTCCGCACGCGTCATCCCTTACTTATTATACAGTCGACGAAATCATTCGTAATCTTAACCTTGTTTATATTCTGGAAAAAAGCACGGAGAATTGGAAAATTTAAATTTTCCGACAAAATGAAAATCAATAAACAAACGTGTGTATTGTAATGTAATATGAGTTAACACTTATTAAAAAGGCACAGTAATCTGAATAATCCAATTACAATGTTTATTTTATTTCCTATTGTAATTCTAGTATACCTGTAACGTTGATATAGATGATCGTAAAAAATTCTTGCTTATCAAATATTATTTTTTCATGTACGGTTATCCTATTGCAGAGAGACGTAAAATCATCAGTGAATGTTTATGCAGAAATGATACGATACTGTTGGTTAATACATGCCTCTACTAGCCTATTCGAATTCAAAGAATAGAATCCTAGAGTAATCACGGTCCGGGAACAGTTTGTCTCCTTTCAGAAGGTGTGTTCAGGGAGTTTAATCATTAGTTTTAACAACAGGGCGGGATTGAGATAGGGGGCCATTGTTTGTGTCTGCGCCCCTAAGGTTGCCCCCAATATCCGCTCCCACTTTGACCCAACCCTCCCTCCCTCCCAACACCCACATTCCTGCCCGCATCCCCCTCCCGTTTGGACCGGCAAAGAACTCCATTCCTCATTTTCAAGTATTCAGCAAATTATACAAATAACGTTTCATAGAATAATTCTCGACGCGTGTCATCCATCTATCGCCGTTTTGTTTAGTTATCAACTATTTTACCATCAACCAAATCAGTTGTGCATAATTACAGTTTCGTATATGACATTATGTGGATAGTAGACTAACCCATATATATTCGTGCCCGAGGGATTTACCCGAAATTTAGTGTTTATATAAACGGCTCGGAATAAACTAAATTAATGGGCAAACTTTGGATTTATTGGATTACCAAGGCGGTAACGTGGAAAACTAATAGGAATATAAAGTTCCTAAATATCGGTGTGTACATTTAACTTTTCAACTCAATAACCGAAGCGCGCTTCCGTCGGTACGCCTTCAGAACTTTAATGATGTCGGCGAAGTTGTTTGGAATATTATTAATTTATTTTTATCAAGCGCAGCTTACTTTGCAGTGACTTTATAGAATACAGTGCTTGAAATCACTGTGCGCGACATTCGCAAACGCTAGGCACAAGTTCAGAAATATAGGTGGCACAGTCTACGATTTCTGAAATACTGAAATGAATGAAGTAATTGAGTTTCGGAAATTCTAAAAAAATAAGCAAATTATGGTACGGGATAAAATCTTATGATATATTATTTGTGATTCAAAATTACGTTATAAAATACTACGAAGGATTTTAATTGACTTTATTGTTTCATACAGAGGGCAGTATGATTATTAATTTTCCACCACGATTTAGGTCTTTATACGTCAATTATTTCTTTATAGTTTTCGCTACCTGCTTGACGGTTCCCGAGAGTTGGTAATGTCACTGCTCCCAACTTCTGGCCCCAACTCGCCTATCCTGTCTTAAAGACCGGTTTCTGTTCCTTGTCAACGCCACAAACATCCTGTCAGTACTGTACTCAAGTTGGCTACTTGTTACTAGAAAGTAGTAGGGTGACAGCGATGCTTCATCCCCAGCCGGCATACTCAAGTCCACGGCCACTTTACTGACGGTATGCCACTGGCCGCGGTGAGAGAACAAAAGTTGTATTGCGTGGACCAAATAAACAAGTTATGAGTGATGTTCTGTCTAATTTATGTATCGTCCCGTTTATGTTAGTGATTTCACCTGGCTCTCTTCCTTAATGCACTACGTGAAATGAATATTTTATCGCAGATATAACAGTTTTGTGAAATTCTTAAAAGGAGCAATAGTACGGACACAATTAATCCTATAGGAAGAGTGGAGAGAGAGACAGTAAAAAATTTCAGTGCGAAGCATACGACTCATCAGATCGTCGAACGCAGATTAAAGTCGGGCCGGAATTAAGGGATGAATTATTCTGGTCAGACTTTGATCTGCGTTCTGCCTAACACAAAGGAAGAGGTTTAAATTTTGATGGCCTCGGTCCGACGTTCCGTCCCGGGGTTTTTTTTTTATTGGTCCCGAGCTGCGCAGTTGTTGCTCAATTCTCCGCTATTCTTTTCACCTCCGGGTGAAATTTTCAGGGAAAATTGAATTTTCCCCCCTGAAACGTTTACAACCGGCGCAACTGTAAAAATTGGTTTAACGAGCACTGGAGTGAGAGGAAGGGGGGGGTAAATTCGCACGTGTGCCAAACACTGTTCGCAAAACAGTTCCCGGCAGGACGGGAGACATTTTTGAAACCCGTGCTTCAAACTGTTTTAACAATTGAATTGCTGGAGTACGCCCGTAGAAAAATAATTACACTTGCGTCTATTCCGGGAATTGATTTGTCACAGTTTGGAATCGAGATTGAATACGATGTCGGTGCGAAACGTGCTGTTGATTTCGTTGTGTCGCTGATTAATCAATGGGTGCAGTGGTTTTTTGAATATTACATCGGACAAATCTCGGTGGACTGAGGATTTTCTATCGAAAACAGGAACAATTCCTAGGTAATTGACGAGTAATTATTCGGCATCGTTCGTTCGTGCTTGAAGAGTAAAATTTTCGAGTACAATTCCACGGAAATCCTTAGAAATATTGTTACTCTTACAAAACAGATCCATTTCTCTGGGGATCTGTTTGCAGCCACTGATGACTATTGGACTGGCCGGAGTCAAGGGAGAGTTTCGAAGAATAATTTACATTTAACCTGAACAGGAAGTTTTAACAAGTTTAAAGCGCTGGGCAAAATAACACTTAAATTTACAGCCCGTGAAAAGTCAGAATTAATTAATGTCGGAACGTCCTTTGAATGTGAAATATTAAATGAATTTACGGCATTATGAAATTAGTAGTCGGTTTAATTCGTTCCGTTGTCAAATTAGGTTTGGCTCAATTACAACTGAATTAATGTATTTTTTCTTTTATTTTTCAGATTGTCGAGATATAATTTGGACGATTATGAGTCGACTCTCAGGAAGCGATTACTTGTATCTGGACGTTTTTATTTTATTAGGTGAGTTATTGTAATTTAAATTGTTAATACGAGTTTCGTTGATCATCTGCTATTTTTGAAGTTGCTTTCCTTTCAGGAGGAGTCATTACTTTTATCGAAATATAAAGTGGACTTTCCATTGTTATTCTTTAGCGGGACATTCATCTTCATCAAACTTGGAGCTTGGGGTAAATCGCAGAAGGAAGATTAAGATAAAATGGCCGTATTAAATCCGTTTGAACCCCTACTGAGTGATTTAGCTGACATCAATTCTTTTACTAATATTTTCGATAGCGTGCGACCTATTTGCAGGTTTTTTAATTCTAAATTCAATGTTATAAACAACGATTTATTTTACTACATAACATAACATATATATAACATTTAATTATATATAACAAATATTATACAAAACTCCTTACGAGAAATTAATGACAAAATAATTAGAATAGAATTTTTCAGCGAGTAGTTAAATAACGCACGAATAATTAAATTTTTCTTTCGCTCACATACCTTCATAAAATTAAATTTTACATATGTTCCAGAACATACAAATATTTTCTCCGACACTGAGCCCCACTAGGTATATCCCTAAGATAAGGACTCGCCCTTGTCTTCGTGAACTTAATTCGAAGGCGACCGGGTAGTCTCATTTCCGGGGGGGGCTTCTCTTCATCCCTTCGGGGCTATTGGATTGAACCAATTTCAACAATTGCATTCCATAATTCGCCCCCACCCCCACAACTCCCGAGGCAAGTCCCTTGCCACTTATCGGAGGGGATGAACACTCGCCGTTCATTTTCAAACCGACCGGCTCGAGCGCAATATTGGAAGTTGGTTTTATTTTGGAGCATCGGTGGGCACGAAGGAAAAATTTATCGCGGTTACATGAAATCAGTTAGGCAAAGGTCCTATGAGCTGGATTAATATGTAAAGCCGACAATGTTTACACTGGGCGAACACTAAAATTCAAAACGTTTTTGTGCAAGACAGAATTAATTTTTCTACAATTTTTAATATCAGTAATGTACTTACTAGTTTAGAATACCTGTTTTGTGGTCTGCGAAGGGTTGGAATACCGTAGATTGCGTGTGTTTCTGTCTCCTATCCCAGGTTTGGTCTTTTGCTAGACCGGCTTGGGCTGCTCACCATCTTCAGTAGCGCTGTTAGTCACTTTTGAATGTTTTTTGGGCATCCTCACTGAACTATCACTGTCACTTGTACTGTAGTGATTGTCAGCTTGTGTGCACCACGCGCTGACGCTCCCCTGAGGGTGGCGCGGGGATGAACTCAAGTAATATTCGTTGGGTGCACGAGCACCGCGACGCTAGCGCCCCACTGAGGGTGGCGCGGGGATGAACTCAAGTAATATTCGTTGGGTGCACGAGCACCGCGACGCTAGCGCCCACTGAGGGTGGCGCGGGGATGAACTCAAGTAATATTCGTTGGGTGCACGAGCACCGCGACGCTAGCGCCCCACTGAGGGTGGCGCGGGGATGAACTCAAGTAATATTCGTTGGGTGCACGAGCACCGCGACGCTAGCGCCCCACTGAGGGTGGCGCGGGGATGAACTCAAGTAATATTCGTTGGGTGCACGAGCACCGCGACGCTAGCGCCCCACTGAGGGTGGCGCGGGGATGAACTCAAGTAATATTCGTTGGGTGCACGAGCACCGCGACGCTAGCGCCCCACTGAGGGTGGCGCGGGGATGAACTCAAGTAATATTCGTTGGGTGCACGAGCACCGCGACGCTAGCGCCCCACTGAGGGTGGCGCGGGATGAACTCAAGTAATATTCGTTGGGTGCACGAGCACCGCGACGCTAGCGCCCCACTGAGGGTGGCGCGGGGATGAACTCAAGTAATATTCGTTGGGTGCACGAGCACCGCGACGCTAGCGCCCCACTGAGGGTGGCGCGGGATGAACTCAAGTAATATTCGTTGGGTGCACGAGCACCGCGACGCTAGCGCCCCACTGAGGGTGGCGCGGGGATGAACTCAAGTAATATTCGTTGGGTGCACGAGCACCGCGACGCTAGCGCCCCACTGAGGGTGGCGCGGGGATGAACTCAAGTAATATTCGTTGGGTGCACGAGCACCGCGACGCTAGCGCCCCACTGAGGGTGGCGCGGGGATGAACTCAAGTAATATTCGTTGGGTGCACGAGCAACGCGACGCTAGCGCCCCACTGAGGGTGACGCGAGGATGCACTCAACTAACGTTCGTCGGGTGCACGCCAATGTTCTTTCATGCTCACTGTTCTATCATGTCCATCACGATATCGAACATGCTAGATCCCGGATGTTGCAAGGTTAGCCGTGTGACAACAGACAGTCGCAGCGTTCAACAACTGTTTCCTTTTTCCCGGCTTTAGCTTTAAGTAAGATTTTACGTAAGAAGGTAAATCGTGGTAAAAACCCGGCGTCGGCGGCCCGCTCAAATTCGGCATCCGTTGCCGACGCTTGTTAAAACAATATAACGGCATGAAAGAACAAACGGTGGAAATAATGATGCCGCCTGGGCGGGGCCTCGTTAGCGCTTCGCGGCACCGATTCCCACCGACTCAAACTCGAGCCAAAACGACGAATTCGTCCGATCCTTCAAGTAACGAGAATATACCTCGCGCATTACTTATAAAAATGTCTTCAAGCGGGGGTTTATTCGCCGCCAATCTAGTTATTCTGGTCTTATTTTTATGTAAAATGAATATGTAAAATAATGATGAATATACGACACAACGCTTGACGCAAATCAATGGTTTTATTATAATTGCGATGAGGTTTGTCATGTTTTCTTTTTTACTAAGGCAACTATACTACAATTTTGTTTACCATAGTATTGTCAGTGTACTGTTGATTATAATGAAAGGAACTTTTGAGAAAAAGACGCTAACCAGTGTGGTCTTGACTTCACTAGGGTAATAAGGTAAATTACGGCCATTTTCTGAACAAGATAGTGCTCGGGATTTTCTGGAAGGTGGTGCGACGAGAGCTATTGAACGCTGCTAATTCGTGAACAAACGGGAATTAATTATGAATTGTGTGGTTTAATTCATAAGGCGATTTTTCGTGAGTTTGTGAAGTATTATAGATTGTACAAGACATGCTGCAGTTGTTCCCCAGAGGTAGATAATCGAGACGAAAGATGTGTTGACAGAAGGAGAGGGGTCGACTGCGCGGCCTTTCAGATTTTCCGGGGGGTTCTGTATGATTTTCGGCCATTGCGGTAGGTGAACTCAGGGTGCGGTCACACGAATTTACGTGTGGCCTTTACTAGGCCCTTTGAGCCAGTTAATAGTGCTATATGGGGGAAACTCAAATAGCGCATTTTAATTTTTCTGAGGGCCTAAGTGGGACCGGGGACCGCAGGAATCTGAAGAGGCTCGCCACTTCAGCGGTAATTACATTGTTTGTTCAAGAGTTTAAACGGCTAAGCTGAGCCCATTAAGCTCGGGATAATTACATTTGCAGCGATTTAATTAATTTTCCCTGTATTTATAGGGAGCGAAATTGCCATAACGGAATGTTTCGAATGTTATTACTGTTGTATAAGAACAAAATTCACTCAGAGACATTTCGAGGAATAAATATATTTCAAAATTCGCATTCCGTTTTCAGTGAAGTGGATCTAGAGTTTCAGGTGTGTAGGGGAAAGCGTCAAATTGAAACGGACGATGAAGTACGAGGTTTCCCATTTCATAATTATGGAGTGGCCATTCAGCTCCCGTATTGGATTTGCTGTATCTTCCCGGTTTATTTTCAACCGTGTCGGTCAATTCGAAACTCTGTCTATAATACGTCACCCAATACGTCAACATCAATTCGATGACATCATATCGTACGCATTTTACTGATATATTATCGGGTATTTTAAGACTGTTTTATAAAGCAGGAATGCGATTTCTACGGTTTAGGCACCACGGCCTCGATTCTTGTCCCGTTTGTGAAATTTTCGGACCATAATTATAGAAGAATGGGCTGAGGTTTATGTTGGGGGAGAAGCATAAATAGGGGTCTCGAGTGTGAATGGGGAGGGGCTAGTAGGGCGGTAATTGGGGTGGCTGTGTCCCGCCCTTCACTTCGTCCTAATTATTAATTGGAGGCCTCACATCCCTGAGGCATAACCCCGGCCGGTCGGGACGTCATTCAAAATTACGTCCATTTCCTATGCACGCTTTAAACAATTTCCGCGACGCTATATTGGATATATGTCGTCATTTCAATGTATTTCATGTATTGAGCCAACCGGCTTTCTGGTGTCACTTGTGCTGCTATTCTCCAGAATACATTTTTAATCCGATTAAAAGGATCTTCAGTTATGCAAAATAGCACTCCTGATTAGTAACAATGCTGTGACTGTGTACGGTGAATGCGAATCGGACCAACCTTGGGGTAATCTAGGCGAGACATTCTCAGTAGCGATTGTCTTCATCGACAATGTTTTTCCGCTCCAGTTGATTAAAGTGTTCAATGCTTATGCTTTCTTCGGGCGCAATTTATGACTTCAAAGATGATTTATTTAGATCAACGCAAGAGTAATATTTAGACAAATATCTCATCTACATATTATTGGAATTATTCTTATCGAGCCTATCGCAGTATACTTCTAGTCGGCTGAGGATTATACTCGTTAGTTAAAGTTACCTAAACCGTAAATAAATCGGAAAATTTCATAACGTAAACCCGGAAACGTTTGAAACCGGGGCATGAAACTTGATGGCCTATTGTTATTTATGCAACGAAAGCCGGTCGACCGGAGCCAGGTAATAGAATACAAATGACAAACTTTCCGCTGCCCGGGGTCTGTGTTTTACGAGCGTGACCTCAACAACCGGCGAGAGAAATGCATCCGTCGGGGGCAATAATCGCGCCCAATGGATTTCGCGTTCGGAATTCTTATTTCAGTACCGATACCGATTGCTAAAGGCAAACGGGCAGTTATCATCCACAATAACACCCCCAGAGCCGAGGAACTGTGTCAGTAGCATGACGGCATACCACTAGGCCATTCTTTGGCTTTATGGATTACGTGTGTCCGATGAAATTTTAGTATCGCCTAAGGAATGTAACGTGTCTCCTCTGCCCGAACTCTGTCTTTAACGAAATGTCGATAGTTCTAAGGCCATATAAAAACCGGTCATTGATTCGGGTTAGCGAGGCCCAATATATTTCCTGCTGATCGTCAAGCTTCAGAATATCCAACCACGTGTATAACCTATTTTTAGGTTATACACGCATAATTATATGCGTCTAGGATCAGAGGAACCATATAATTAGTAATAATTTCAATCATATGTAGCTAAAATTTGCATACTTACTAATTTTTGTAAGTTTGCATAGAGGGTCACAACTTCCTGAACAATTGTTCAACAAGATGAACTGCCTTATCACAAAAGGAAGTAAACATAAGCATGACGGTTGTGAAACATTAGTGGGTAGATAAACATGAAATGTTTACTGGTAAAATGTTTTCCAAATCGGACAGTATGTCAGACCTATATTTTATATTATTATTACCGATATTAGTTGTTGTTTCGCAGTATAACGTCGAGATATAATATTGCTCTTTTACGATACCGCTCATACACTAGACCACAAAATTCATTTTCCAATATTAGATTAATTTCTTTCTTAATTATCCGCTCCCCCTCCTCAAAACCGTCCGTTTATAAATGGCGGTTCGATTTTGGTGGGGCCCCTCGGTTTAATGCCTAGGCCGGCCGCCCTTTACAAGGCCCAATATAAAGGTTGGTTAAATTTAGTGCCAATAAGATTGGGGCCCTCTTTTGTCGGGTCCGCCCCCCCCCCATGAGCACTCCTCGCATAATGGCTTGCCCCTCGCTCCCATCTAATGAACACTTTGTGCCGGTTCTGTCAGCTTTTAGTGGAAAGCCTTAAACACTGCTATTGTAATGGATTGGATACTTTTAATTTTCCATTCTGGCGGGCGAAACAGAACATGCCAAAAGAGGGAGACACGAATGGTATCGAATAATTTGTTTTCGGGTAACCGTTCGTAATATTGTTGAGCCCTCTCTGTCGGAGTCATTGAACCGATTCAGTACAGCATTCCATCAACAATTATTTCTGATTTCCTATGAATACATGATGGGAAAATAAACTGGTAGGGATATAATCCATCGTTTAGGTAATAAAATTGCATAAAACTATGCATCCGCTTCCTTCAGATTTAAACATATAATAGCGCTTCAACAGTCATTTACTACTGAAAAATGAGTCATTCGAAATGAGTCCTGATATGATACATGTACCTGATTATATTATTACTAACGATATCGAGAAAACGATACAGAATGTTGCTGTTTAATATTCTCATAATCTTCTTCGTAACTATGTTAATCAAGAGGAATATTTGATCTCATTTGGCCTCTGAATTAATTTATGAATTATCAAAATACTCGTGTGTACGTTTCTTTATTAGTTGGAGGCATGACGGCGGAAATTCGGTCACTGATGTCATGATATATTAAATCGTTGGAATACAGTTTATTACACTTTAATGGCCATATATAACGTTGCACCCCCAGTGTACATTTGTGTTTAAGTTATATTAAGTATCCATTAAATACTTGACGATATTATGAGCCTATTGATAACGTTGATGGAACTGAGTTGTTATAAATGACTGTTGTCCTGCTCACTCTATTGGATGGGCAGGGGCGACTAATTGGTCGTAAGCTCCCACACAGCAGACCAATTTCTTCTCCCGTCTCCTGTAATGGAGCTCGTTCCCTCTGAAATATCTTCCTCGCCCCTTCAGAGCCTCAGATCCGGACTTCGGGAACACAGTTTGGGGTAACACACTGCGCTATCAATTATTTTACATATTGTATTTTAACAGTATTTTACATTTTGTACTAAAATTTATATTGTACCTAATAGCGCTTTCCATTAAAATAACGCCTCTTTGACATATTTCAGAACTTTAGAGTTCTGTAAATACATATGCGAGTAAATAAAGCAGAAATGTGTTTTCGGCCGTTCTGCGGTTTTCAAATAAATCCAAATATTTTTCAGTATGGCAAATATCGACAAATAAAACGAAAAATATCATCCTTCATATTAAAATTGCAAATACAGAATAAAGAATCAACGAATTTTGTTTTTCACTTTATAATGTAATACTATCAATCCACAAATAATTTAAAAATGAGTATAATACCATATTTTTTGCAAACACAATGACAGTGCTGAAGAGGTGCTTCATCTCATGTCTGACATCCCTAATTATCTATGTCATTTACTAACGGAAAGATATTGACGATAGCGAAAAGCCGAATCATTTAATAGCATAGTATCTAATAAGCGAATGAGGAAATTCGGCTTTGAAATAATACTCTTTTCCTGGCTAAATCTAAATACTGAATTTTCTTAAAGAAAACAATAGTTTCTAACTATTTAATGGGGGGATTACAACGCTATTGTACGTGCCGGCTAGGGCTTTCAGTCGGAATGTCTTCGTTTCAAGAGTGTTTCGAGAAAAAAAGTTATCCGTAGATCGACATAGGGCCGCGAGTGGCACAAGAGGGCGGGTTTTCGAAGCCTTTCAGCGTGGATAATGCCGGCCAAATAACGGGCCCCGGGCTCCGGCCAGAAGTGGAAGATGGCGGGGGAGCCGGGTTTCGACCTCGATCGGCTCTGGGTTCAATACGGTTGAGGGGGGGCGGGGTGGAGGGCTGGAAGGAAAGTGGAGCCGAGCTAAATGCCGCTAAAGGTCCAACCCCTTCATTTTGAGTGGTCGGCATTAAATCAGAAATGCCGTGGGAAAGCCCGTTTGCGACTTTGGCTCTACGGACTTTAAATAGCAGCGAGGAAAGTGGAAACATCGGCGGTACTAGCCACTGCGGAGGTGCTAATAGTAATCTTAACTGAGTACTATCTAAATATTAGGCGTTACGGCTACTGTAGTTGATCGATGCGCTATAGGGAACCCCGTCCATCCCCGAGAAATGGACGTAAACGTCAGAAGAGAATGTATAGAAAAACCAGGAAGAAGGATGGCACCAGTTTACAGTACTGAGACATCCACTATCGCCCGGAACGTGGATAAGCTTTTCCAATACGTAGAGTTCAGAGCGGGCCTCGCAAATTTATCTTAAATAAATATAATTCGGATGTAAACGATTCAATTAACGCGCTATCGTTTTTAGATAGATATTGACAAATCTCTATGGATATCGAGCAAGACCAACGGTGTGGTACATAATTGAAATGCGATAATAACATTTGCGTCCCGTGTATTTAATTTTAATTTTAGAGGGAGCGTTAAAGGTGTCGGAGAAGGGGAGGGTGGAATTATGAACGTTTGGCGGGTTCTTTGAAGGAAGTGGGCGAGCTGGGAGCGGGGCCGGCGTATTATTAGGGGCGTCTGCAAGATGGCAGAGGAGGCTTCTTACGCGCCTCAATTTCTCTGACGTTGACTGACGACCCGAGAAGTTAATCTCGCCTCCGTGTTTCCAACGGGAACTGATGCCCTCCAAAAAGCATATTGGATAAAGATATTAACATATATATATATATATATATATATATATATATATATATATATATATATATATCAAATACTCGAGCATCCAATTTCTGAAGTGTCGGTCTTTTTACTTCTTGAAATTCGACCGATACGGTTTACGCCAAACAGTTTTCATCAGTATTTTGTCCCCTGCAACTATTCAGACCGCCTATTGAATTATTGATAAAAATATTCTCAGTTCAGTAATCGAAATTCTAATGTTTGTATTTCGGAAGAGTGGAGTAGAAAGTTAGAATGACGACGGGGAACAAACAGGGTGCCTGCATTATTCGAACAGTCTTCCAGGGTGAGATGACGTAACTTCGTTCCCAGGGAGAATATGATGAGAGGTGGAGACAAATATGATGTTATTGTAAAAGTTAAGTGACCGAACGATTTATATATTTATCGTATCTCTTAATACTTTTTTAATATAACATTAAAACAGTATCAGAAAATTAATAATATACATGGAACTATTAGAGCTGCAAGAAAATGATGTTTAGTGAGCAGCTATGTATGCGAGTTGGAAACTCTGAAAGGAAGTTGGCATCTTCGCCTATTACGCGTTCAGGAGGAGCACAGTATGCGCCCGAATGAAATGCATTTGTGTCGATCCCGTATCGAGGAAGACGGATACGGTATCATCTCGACGGTAATCGAATAGAAAACGCTACCCTAATAAACCAGTTAGCAGGCGGCAAAGTTAGGAATTCATGAATACGCTTTCCAATTTGCAATTCCGTCCTTTCGAAAGCCCGAAGTTGCTATTGCTCAATTCTCGCATATTATATTCAGCGTTTAAAGTGGGCGCGCGGCACAATAGCCCGGTTGATTCGCCGCCCGAGCTGTAGGGTGGAGCGGATTTCTGAAATTTATCTGTAAGCAGAGTTTATGATCAAATGAAAACGCCAACTTATTATGTAAACGTAATGCGATCGGAAATAAATATTTATATCAACGGCTGTACCAATAAAATACAACAAATTCCCTTATAAAAAGCGTACCTATTGTATTATTAAATTCTTCGTGAATAATAAAAAATGCGGCCAAATATTATTTTTCTTATAGAGCGTATAAATACAAACCGATGCATAATAGTATAATTTAAGGACTGTTAAAACCCTTTCCGTTACCGGTATTTCTCGTGCGCTCTCAAAAGAAAAATAAGGGGGAAGAAGTCTGGGTTCTGTGTCGGCTGGGAAATGTGGCGGGTGGAAGATCATTGAAAGAAGCCGTTATGATGGGAGCCCAGCTCCAATTTGCCCTACTCAACTGGGATTTCACAAAGCTCCTTTTTCAGTCAAAGAGGGAAACTGGTATTCGGGCACTCCAACCAATCTCTCCCATTTTTCATACCACTTGAATAAATCAGTTACCGTAGGATAGGAGACACGGCGCAGATGAATTTAAATGCAGTAACAATTTCGACTATTCTGATTAGGGTTAGTTAAAGAATTATGTATTATTACATTATTATTACACTAAGAATTGATTATTTGTGGAATCTACAAAGACCCAAATGGTCGGAGAAGATATAGTGGTGAATTTAATAATATTCTTAATTCAATTAAAATCTATTGAAAACATTTTCTTTCCGCGTTACCAAATTTATAGTAACGTATTACTAGATTTTAGTACCATTTCGTGTTTTTTTTATGAGGGGGTGGAGGAGGGTGTTTCAATTAAGAGTCGGCCCTCGCCCTTTCTCGTCTCCCCTTAGTTATCGTGGAGACTGTCTGCTAATTAGATCCCTTTTCTAGTCTCGATATTAATTTTTCTTTTGCACCCAATCGACGTCGAATCCATTCAGATGGGAATCAACGGGGCCCGAGGCGCCTCTCCAGCCGGAGGGGAACAGAGAGAAAGAGTTCTCCCTTTTTCTCGGCGTTGTTTTCAAAACGGCCGGCGAGAGGACCGGTTCCCTTTTAGAATTAATGCTGCGGCGGTTGTTCTGAGTGAAAAATTGCCGCCACGCTCCCCACAGACAGTTATAGGTCTGGAGGCACCGCCGCCCCCTCCCAGGCACCCTTTTTGTTTGCCCCTGATTACTCCGCTATACATCACAATTCAACCCTTCGGCAAATAAACAAGCCCAGCCCCGCTCCAGCGGGACTGTATAACAATCGACCCCGATATTCGAGAGAAATTACAGTCAGAGTTCAATTTAGCGGTGCCTGCACGGGAGGAGACGTCGCGGTCGCAAGTTTGCTGTTTTGGGCCGAATATGGACGGCTTTTCTCTTCCAGAAATTTTGAAACATCATTTGAGTTGGGAATACCAATCTAAAATATTATAGATCGCAGTAGTATTTTGGCACACCCTATAACTTAGGCATTCCCTCCTAAACGTACCTATAAAGGGCAAAATAGTTGAAACTAGGTGGGCCATGTTTGATCCTCTCGAGGACTAATTATAAATAATTAATTCGCTTCGTGCCGCTGTAAATTAATTTCAAGATCATAAATTACATTTCCGAATTAACGACTCGACGGCCGGTGAAATGATAAACGGGCGCTATAAAAATAAAATACCAGTCTTTAAATTTTAAACGGCCGTTAATATCGAAGCTCAAACCACTGTGAATATTTTCGTCAACCGATTATACGGGCCAATCAATAATTCTATCCATTTTGATGGTCCGGCGCAAATATAAAACGACAAACATAGTCCTAAATGAAAATTAAATCTACACTACGAGTGGAAATACTTTTTAAGTGTATGTTCCTGACTCCAATTATTTCTTCCTTGCTGACAGAGAAAAATGTGCCCCGAAACGTCTGTAGGGGATAAATGTCTAGTGCGCGGGTTTTCGGAGTTACATTGCAGGGCTGGAAATGAAAATCCAGAAGATTACGCATGTATATATATATATATATATATATATATATATATTCTGGATCTTCTGGATATATATATATATATATATATATATATATATATATATATATATATATATATATATGTTTATATGTATATAACATGTGAACTTCTATCTCCAGCACGGTAGCAATTCCGACACCAATCTGGCAAGTGAGAGTGAAGTGTTGCGGAAAATTTAATCCGGAACAAGTCGCTTCTAAAGGCCAGGAATCGCAACGCTTCAGATTCCCAGCGGCTTAAAGGTTCGCCTACCCTTCGCCTGGAGAGAGAGAGAGAGAGAGAGAGAGAGAGAGAGAGAGAGAGAGAGAGAGAGAGAGAGACGGTGAGATGGAGAGTGGTGTGGGAGAGGGAGAGAGGAGTGCTCATTTCCGGAGCTCTCGTCAAAAGCAAGAAATTGGGTTCCTTCAGTGACCATGCGTTTCTTAATGTTTAAAGATTATTCTCTACACTTTAAACACAACTTCGACTCGATCAGAATATTTCCTTTTGAATCAGGGAACCATAATTTTATACCTCCATTCTATAACACTGTGAATGTGAGTTGAAAATAACTAAATAATACAATGCATAATATTATCTAACCTGTGTACTTTTTTTAAAATAGATACTAATATCAACTGAATTATTTTGGATCTATGGTTCATTTCGCAGCAATTCAACGTTGACTAAATTTTCAAACCTATATCTTCATTATACCGATATTTATTTGAACTTGCAACTGCCCTATCTCAGGCTGGGCGGATTTCTGTTTCACTGCATTGTCAATAGTGCTCGGATTAGTTAGTAATGTGATTCACGTTTTACGTTGTGGGTGGCATTCTCGATTATGACCAGGATTGTGAACTAATTTTTGAGCCTTTATTGTTTCACGGCGCTGATACTAAGACCGCAATACAGGGCAGCTTCACAGGTCTAGTATCAGCGCCGTAATGCTCGTAAGTTTCCTTCCAATTTTGCTCTATGTTGTTTGTGAACTTATAAAAAATAATGTGGTAGAAAATCTGGTGGCAAAATGTTTTGTTTTATGCTGTCTACGGTAAATCTGTGGCCAGATTGGAGGAGCTTAAATTCGGAACCCTCAACTATAGAATAATTAATATAAGCTGGTACAGTTGGATACAGAAAACCAACAAATCTCAGGAGTATCAGTTTTTTCAGCCATTTCAAAGGGTGAAAAAAACATTTTTCCGACTAAGGTTCGGTTGTGACCGATTTACTCGTTGTGAACCTTCGGGGCCAGAGGTCTTCTCGATTTTACGAGGGGGTCCCATATGGCGGGGCATGGTCGCTTTAAGGGCTATTTAAATAGTCAACCACAGCCCAGATATTCGTTCCCCGAACAGCATCCCTGAATACTTCAGCTACCTTTTCTAAACCTTGACCTTTCCCTGAAAGCATCTGATAACTGACCGTCCCAAATGAATTTTTTCTGGCAATTAACAGTCTTATTCCAGCATATGAAAAACTAAAACGAATTTAGAGCGCGAATCCTAAAATATCGGGCTGTAAAATGTAAAGATAAACGGTGTCGAATTTTTACTAAATAATATATGGAATGGAAAAAATTCTGTCCGACGCCTGGCAGTATTTTACGCAGTATAGGAATTTCATTGGCCAATTTCCAAAATCCCCGCTGGGGCAAAAACAATGCTAAGAAATACCGAGGTTGTTTAGTAGGATTAGCGGTGCGAATATAGCGTCACTTTGGGAATTTATCTTTTCATGTATAATGTTGTTTTGTTTGTTCTTAAAAATCTGCATATTCTCTATTACATCCATCTCTTTCTTGCCTTTCTTGCCTGGGTGTATTAATTTTAAGGATTTTTTGATGCGTTGATACTCATTGTCTAGTGTATAAAGTCTTTGGCATAGTTGGATTCGATTTTATATTTTATCGCTTTTATGTGATCTTTGTATCTGTCTTCGGGCCGTTTTGGCAGATGTCTACTCCGTCGCACGATCCGCATGTTATTTTGTACACTCCGCTCTGTTTGTGTTTGTTTTTTTGTTGGGTGTTGAGGTATTTTTCTGGATTAGAAATATCCTAAAGTGCCAAGAGTGACACACCGCTACTGAAGATGGGGAGCAGCCGAAACCGGTGTTGCAAGAGACCAAACCAGCGAGAGGGGACAGAACACAAGAAATCTACGGTATTCCAACCCCTTGCAGACCACAAAGCAGGTATTTTAAAATGCCAAGAAATGTATCGCGTGCCAATTTCGAAACAGTGTTCCATTTGGAAATGAATTAGGGCACGATGATAGTTCAGGCGACGAATAGTTGTTTTTCCACCAAATCCCTAACCGGTTGGAGCTTTTAACATACTTTATGTACATGGTTTATATTTATATTGTTAATCATTTCATCGCGTTATTTGCATTTTATCAAAAAAAATACTGACTTTTGACGGATCATATTTTTCTTTTATGATACTTGTAATACATGTGTGACGTATATGTGATATAACTGATAATTTCCGATGAGTATGGTACTGTACTCTATTGTTATTAACGATTATCCCTAATATTCTCTTTGGATTGGCCCGCCCCTCTAAAGTTTCGAACGTCCTGGCGGTGGTTATCGGTTAGGCGCCCCTCGGTTTAACGCTTCCGGGGATTAGCAAAGACGTCCGTCCGTCGACCAAAGAGCTTTGATGCGGTCTAATTAAGCAATTTGCACGTCAAATGAGCTTAGTCTCAGACTTGGCCGAGCACTAGACGCTGTAATTTTATCAACCCCTTTGGAGTCCCGGCCTAATCCCATATAATTTAAGTATTTGATTACCAAGTCTGGGCTCTGGACCCCAGGGTGGCTCTACGGGGATAATAACGCCCCCTAAGGGCGACAAGTGTCACGATTGTCGACTTATTTGCATAAAATAATATGAAACGTACAGTCGGAATTAGAGCGAAGAAATTCCAATAAGTAAACTGTGTGGCAATCCGATCCAGTGCGGTAATATTTCCTGAAGTTTCCTTCGTATTGTAATAACCAGAAATAAATTTAGATTCCGAGTGTTTCTGTCTCCTCTCACTGGTTTGGTCTTTTGCCATGCCGGTTTCGGCTGCTCGCCATCCTCAGTAGCGGTGTTAGTCACTTTGGCATGTTTTCAAAGTGGTAGTTGGTCGTGTGGTAGTCTGCCGTATATGGGTCTTGTTATTGTGTTTTGGGGGGATGTTTGTCTTCTTTGGGTTGGGAGGGATTTTGTTAATCTGCTTAAGTTTTTCTCGGATTGTCGCTAAAAAAAGGGTGGGTGGGTGAGGTTATTTAGTAGCATTAGCGGATCGAATGCTTTGGGAATTTATTTTTTCTGTCATTATGTTGCTTTGTTTGTTCTTGAAAAAATCCATATTCTCTATTACATCCATTTCTTTCTTGCCTGGGTGTATTAATTTTAAAGATTCATTGATGCACAGTGCCTCATGTCCGGAGTATATAATATGGTTGGCGAAGTTGGATTCAGTTTTATATATTATTACTTTTATATATTTTTTGTATCTGTCCTCCTTCTGTCGTCCCTGTTTGGCCGATGTATACTCCGTCGAACGTCCCGTATGTTATTTTTTTACACTCAGCTCTGTTTGTGTTTGTTTTTTGGTGGGTGTTGAGATATTTATTATATTTATATAATATTATCATATGAGAAATTATGACATTATATTAAAATATGAGAAATTTATTGAAAAAAGCTTGTTTTCAGTAATCTAGTTTCTCGGTGCATGTGCACTCAACGAATGATTTTTGAGGAACAACGGTCCCCTGAGGGTGGTGCGGAAATGTACTTAACTAAAGTGCGTTGGGTGCACTTGAACCAATAAACTAGCGCCCCCTGAGGGTGGTACGGAAATGTACTTAACTAAAGTGCGTTGGGTGCACTTGAACCAATAAACTAGCGCCCCTGAGGGTGGTGCGGAAATGTACTTAACTAAAGTTGCGTTGGGTGCATGAACCAATAAAGTAGCGACCCCTGAGGGTGGTGCGGAAATGTACTTAACTAAAGTGCGTTGGGTGCACTTGAACCAATAAACTAGCGCCCCCTGAGGGTGGTGCGGAAATGTACTTAACTAAAGTGCGTTGGGTGCACTTGAACCAATAAACTAGCGCCCCCTGAGGGTGGTGCGGAAATGTACTTAACTAAAGTGCGTTGGGTGCACTTGAACCAATAAACTAGCGCCCCCTGAGGGTGGTGCGGAAATGTACTTAACTAAAGTGCGTTGGGTGCACTTGAACCAATAAACTAGCGCCCCTGAGGGTGGTGCGGAACATGTACTTAACTAAAGTCGTTGGGTGCACTTGAACCAATAAACTAGCGCCCCTGAGGGTGTGCGGAAATGTACTTAACTAAAGTGCGTTGGGTGCACTTGAACCAATAAACTAGCGCCCCCTGAGGGTGGTGCGGAAATGTACTTAACTAAAGTTCGTTGGGTGCACCTGAACCGATAAACTAGCGCACCCTGAGGGTGGTGCGGAAATGTACTTAACTAAAGATCGCAGACCACAAAACAGGTATTCTGAAATAACTTTATTAGGGATATTAATAAATGAGAAGCAGAATTATGTATATATTCTATATATTAGAGTATTGGAAAATATCTGAATTTTCTGAATGTATAAATTGAGCGTAATAACTCCTAATTCTTCTATCTATTCGTTTAACTTCTTCTTATCAAATTGTATCTATTCCGTGATATCTGAAATCGATGTAATTTCCTCAAAGGAATAGCCCAACATTCTGATGGCAATATTCCACCTGTAACTAATTATTTTTTTATTTCATCAAGTCTAGATCGATTCGTATTGAAATCTCGTTTCCGAAAGTTGACAGGAATTCATTCCTACTCTGTAGAGGTTTGGAATATTCCCAAGTGGTCCTCCACAGTTTTTCGAATGGAGACTTTTCAATCAGACTGATTGAAGTCGAGTAGTCATCCAACCCAGTACCGACCGACGACGACAACGTAAATTATTTCTAAAATATTACCAGTACCGTCGGCACGGGGCTTTCCCCGAGGAATTATAATTCAGGCGTGTCATGCATTTTACCTTTCGGCAGTTAGAGCTCATTAAAAGCGCATTAATCTCTTTCGGTCAAAATATTTCTGAACACAGCTTGGCTCTTGGCCGTGACCGTGCTTGTTTCAAACCCCAGCTATAGGGAAAATGTTTCTTATTTAAATTATTTCCCCTTATAACCGTATATAGTGTCCCGGTGGAGGAAAAATTTGTTAAACCCGGGAAGTGGGCTAATTCACAGAGGTTATTATTAATGTTCAATAAAACAATGTTATTGAAAAATAATTGACAAAAATTAACCGTATAGCAAAATTTAATTTTGAATTTCGTCTTTTTTCCTACTGTTACACCCAATCGTGGACTAGTACATTGTGCTTAAATTCTATCATTTTAATTAAAAATTAATTCATCGTCAATTTATTTTACTTTGGCCCAGGTAATATACTTGCAGTACATAGGAACGTGTCAAATTAGGATCTGAACACAGTTGTCCGTGTTTTAAAAAGGAAGAACCATTTCGGTGACGAGTTTTCTGGATTCCAAAAAAATTTACATTTCTGTAGGCGGAGGCTCTTCAGCCGTTCTGATAAAATGAAAGCGGCAAATAAGGCCCGGCCTTCCTGCCCGCTCAGTTAGCGGCCGCTAAATCGATCCCAAAGTTGAAACGATGGCTCCAAGATTTCCAATTTAAGTTATGCCTTTAACAACTGGGGGAGCATTTTTTTCCCTCCAATTGAAACCGAGGGGAGCCCCCTCGCCGCTAAGTACTCGGCGGTTTAATAACTGCGTAGTTAGAATAAACCTTTATTGCTTTACCACAGTGAATCGATCTATACTTACGAATTGAGTATATACAATGCGATAAGTTAGTTTATTTAATATATGATGTGAGATAATAAAGGTAACTCCAACGAGTAATTATTTCAAAGAGAAAGTACACATAATGCTGTAAACTTAAAGTTAAATAATGAAATATTTAGAAGACTAATAATGTTAAAGAAGAAGATAAATACGGCAGATTAAAACATTATTGTCTTTTAAATCAGTGAGAGGAAATCATTTGATTATTTTTCGTTGAGTCTCGTTTATCATGTCAAAGTTTGTACGCACAATTGACTAGTGTTTTCATCGCCCATTGAATGTTTTCAAATTATCTGTTCAGTGGTCCTATCGAAAATAAATTCCTTTCTGGTCTCACTGATTTGAAGCTGAAAAAGTAGAAATTTAAATAAATTTAGAGGCCTTTCCTCTGAGTCTGTAATGGGTTAGTCAAGCTGGATGGTAGCAATGACGCCGCAAAAGAGTAAGATGCAATCAGCTCCCGTTTTTTTCTTGTTGGGGCTCGGCGCCCTCGAAAATATAATTTGTAGTTTTCCAGCTTTTTTACAATCCCCACTCGCCCTCTTCGAATGGAAGTCAACTCCAATAGCCGACATAATATTTCTGGTCATAACCGCCCCCGATCCCCTCGCAAATTCACGGCTCTGTCTCATTCCATTTTCGTTTCCTTCCCGGCCCCCCCTTCCCAATCCTGTATTAGGGGTGTTATGCTATTACAATAATTTATAGCCCGCGGCAGTGTCGCTAGACGTTTTTCTCGCGCTCCCGATAGTATTTCAGCATAGGGAGCCGAATCGGTTCAAGTTTCCTTCGGGTTTAGCGAAAGATATCCCACCGAAATGGTGAGAAGTCAAAGTCGTAGATTGCGTAAATTATTGATTGCAGTAACTGATTGTACAATGCAGTTAACGGCTTAAACGTTAGGGGATAGCCAGGAGGTAATTTAATTTTTCAAAATTGTGATCACCAATCGATGTCGATAAATTCCAGGGGTCATTTTTTAATCTGGCTAAGACCTGTCTCATTTTATTCAAAATTCCGCTGGTTTTGTACTAGACCGATTATCGCCTTTCACCGTCGTCGGAAGCGGTACGACGGATCTGCAATGATCCTGACAGAGCATTCCATTAGACGGATTACATCTACGTTAATGGACGGTATATGGAATTAAATACGGATTAGCAATTTTGTGTCGTTTTGTTCGTGTCCATTTGTCAAAATACAATGCTTTGGACTGACAGGACATGCAACAAATAGATTAACATCATTTAACTTTTGAGTAATTATATTTCTCAATGTGTCGGGTAAACGTAGGATTAGAGCACGGCTAAAATCGAGATCCTATTAGCAATTCGATGTTATACTAGACAAACTTGATATGGGCTTTGAGGGAATTCGTTTTTTTTTCAATATTTACGATATTGTTTCTGATGTTTCGGATTTGCCAGTTGGCCGATAATAATCTGGAAATCTTGGTTCGGGTTGGGGCACGATCGTGGCCGGGAAGTCCATTAGGTAAACTTTGCTTATGTAATTTCGGAAATCTCGAGTTGAGATAAAGCACGCCTACGGTAAGCAAAGCTGGTGGTGACGCTAATATAACGAGGCAAGTCCCCTCTACCCCCCTCCCACCCAGTTGTGGTGTATTTAACTCCGCCTTACGTAGCCTCCCACCAATGTTGATTGTTCGGGTGGCTCTACTAGTCGCTTGAAGATTTCGACTACTAATGTGGCGTTACAGTTAAATTTAAGTTAAGCTTAGTAGTAAGCTTAGGTCGTTTTCCCTTATACTGTTTTCTCAGGACAGTAGGACAGTGTTCTCACTGACCTACAGATGGAATGTCACAGGCAATGGAGAAAAGTGAAAACCGACCTTTACCAATGGACAAAATCAGCGAGTTGGCACAGAAGCGGGTGCGAATTATAATAAGATATAATTATTAAACAGCTTATCGGACAATTCATATATCCAAAATTAATATGGGTCAACAAGGGGGTCGGCAAAGGTACGACTGCACGGTAAACAAATACTGCTAAAAAAATATGCACACGAATACGGGCACGAACGTTAAATGAAATCTGATAACGACATTTGGAAACGTCGAGGAATGGAACATCAAAGGGAGACGTTGAGAAATGGGCTCCCCGAAGGACATTTAAATATATCCGTCGGAGGGATATGGGATACGATTTCTGACGCAGATGTAAATCCCCAGAGAACGCATCAATATCGCAACGCGTGCGTAAGTAACAAGTAAGTTCGGAAACGTCGGCATGGGACCAATCCCGGCAGCGTTTCTGTTCGTAGAACTAATTAATTCTAAGACTAATTAATACCGCCAGCAAGCTCGGAACCCGCCGATAGATACACAGACAACGGATATTAATCTTTCATATCCGAACTGTTCACAGCGGCTCCTAAATGTTACTTTCCCCTGGTTTGCCGGCCTATTTCAAACGACGCGGTCTCGAACTGTGGGGACACAATCCTTGGGTAAATAATTCGTCGAATTATTCGGCCCCCCCCGTCCCATCCGTAATTCTGGTCATAATACTCTCTGTCCCTAACTACAATAGCCTTTGTCAGACAGTCATATATTTTAAAGTTTTCCCAACATTCTAATTCTCTAACCCTAATCCTAATCTCTAAAATATTTATATGTGCCTCCCAGATTACCCTCCTAAACCACGTTTATTTTGTTTTTTTATTTTCATACTCAAGAAGTTTTAGATTATCGGTTTATGCAATTCTTCTTCATATTAAACACCTTTCTATTTTAAAAACAAGTAAAGATTGTGAGATCTAACCTTAAACCATAATTCATTCATCATGCACTAAGTGGAAAATTTTACTAATTTTTAATTATTCGTTCTCGATATTTTAAAGAGCAATTATATGAGTCCACAGCAAGTAGTAAGTTCATATTATGTTAATTTTATTTCCGCTATACATCTCCTGTCTAGACAGTACTCAATTTTCCTTCGGACGTACAAGCAAAAATTAAATCTGAAAGTCATCACTGTACAGAGAATCGTCTAAAACTTCTGAGGAAGTTTGAAGCCGAAGAGATTGTATATGCAACTAACAAATGGAAATTGATTCGTCCCTCTATCTTGGTCACAGCATAAATTGACGGCGAGTTTTTTTGAGGAGAAACTCCGTTAATCTTTTTTCACGAATTCGTCTCCTTCAAAGTTTTTCCCTTCCTATCCCTTTTTTCGCCCTTCTTCTAATTTTGAAATAATTGCCCCGCTTGGAAGAAAAAAACTTCATGAATTCGGGGACTTAACAGTTCGAAATAACGAAGTTCGCTCTGGAACCGAATATTCACAGTGAATTTCTACTCCGTGACAATTGCTCTCAGAATTCCGGCGATCTGTTTATTTAGGAACAATTCGTTATTACATAAAATGTGCTACCGTCGATATATCGAAGCCGGTAAAATAACTGGCCAATTCATTACATCAGATTTTACGGTGATCTGTGAAGCGGGCGTTTGAAACGAGTAATAAACTTTAAACTCTCCCTGTTTTACGATTTGGCTCCCCGGCTCCTCATAATTTAACTCTCGTCGACAAAAGAAACGCGTATTATTAGATTGAGCGGTTTAGTATCGGGATTTTTACGATGAACTATCTAGCACAATGAGATCTGGTGAAGATTATATTTTACTCTGTATTATATTTACCTCGACAGATTGGTGGTATTGAAATATCGTCACCTTTCATTTCAGATTTCCGGTAAAGGCAATAAGGAAAACGAATTCGGTTAAAAACTTATAGCAATATATCAGTGTAGAATATTAGATTTTTAATGAAAACCGGACGATTTCTTTTAAGCTTCGTTATTTAATAATGTAACAAGCAGTATGCCTCTCATTTTTTGTCGTGTCAGTATTTTTTGAAGAAAATTAATGAGACGAGCTATCCACTGTCGGTAGCTCTCTCTGGAGGAGGTAGTTATTTTGTGTTTATGTTTTTATATACACGATTATTGCGTTGTTAACTGTTGCAAAATAAATAACGACTTTTCTATCTATCTATTTTATGATTCTAACGGTGTTTCCCTTATGAGACTCCAAAAGTATTTTAATACAAACGTTATCCCCGCGGTGTGCTAAACCGCAGGTGTATGCAAATGATGCCGCGATCGACTTTCTGACGCGCGTCATTACCAAAAGCTAAATACTCCGAGGTGGGGCGAAAATGAAGTTGGCCGTGGTCCGTGTTGGGCTAGCAATAGCCCCCAGCCAACAGGACCGGGGTATGGGCAAACACAGTGCCGCCGGCACTCCAGCCGGCAATCAATTCTGCCACCCTGACAAAAACACCGTCCCCTCCCATCCACCCTCCACTCCATGCGTTACACTTAATTGGCCTAATTGTATCCGCCGTGTCCTCCCCCCCCGGTCCTATTAGGACCAACGGCCGCTACGCCATTTCGGGGTGGTAGTGCCTGCTCTTTGTAACATATAGTGTCATTAATCAATTTCAGCAAAGGTACAATGCCCGGACCCTTGTCCGAATACCTCTTAGGTAATCCCTACTACCCCCCCCCCATGAGACGTAAAAGGCGACCGATTTGAATTTCAAAGACCCCCGTCTCGGGGCCTAATGCCGATATATACTGCAAATCGAGGGAAATGGTTTATTAGACAATCGCTATTTTACATTATTACTGTCTGTGTAGTGCGCGTTGCGTATACAAAAGCGTAATACGTGTATCCTTATTGGACAGCGTTCAGATGTTCCGATATCCGGCAGAATTTGTAGTCGGATTATCCTTGTTGTCTCTTGTATTAACGAGCATTAATTAAACATAGTATCCTGAACAGTACATACCAGAGTTTTGCGACTCTGAATCTTAACTAGGGACGTGTGACTTTTTAATCGATCTATCAAGCTCTGCGGTAATGTGCCCTGATTACCGGGACACAATGTGGACCATGCCTTTACCATTATCAATCTATATAATGATGTCTGCGACCTGCCAGTAACAAAATAAATAGAAGTAAATATGTAGATCATAAACTATTTGTTACTTGCTGCACGTATTTTCCAAAACATCGATGATCCGTCTTCTTCGTGATGCTGATCCTGGAAACAGGGAAAGACGAAGTTCTTATCCGAACTATGAACAATTTTTAGGTGGAGACCGACCTCTTTTCATCCTAGAAGGTTGTTTGCGCTGCCTGCGAATTAGGACATGAAACTATGAATTTCCTTTTCAATTTCCGCAGCTTGAACTTTATATCTTGCGGCCAATTCCTTCATGGCATTACTGCGAATGCCCCGATTTTTACGTCCCAGCGATGTAACAACCCATCAACACGAATGGGATTGAATATTCTCAATCAGTTTTATGGTCTTTTTAGTACTCAACAATGTACAACGTTCCGCCTTAGCAGTTTAAAATAAACTATGTTCCTTGACTTTCGAGACGTCCACACTAGCACTATTGCAAAATATTGTGTTGTTGTTTTCCATGTCGAGGGACAACAATCTGCTTCCGATACATTGCAACAATGTCCCATCCAGTGTGCTGGGCTGAAGAAGCTTAGAACTTTAATACTTCACGCACTTCAACCGGGGTCATAATTTCTGCTGCTCTGGATGATAGTGCAAAAGGGCCAATGACTCTCTCATCATTCACTTACTACAATCGTTCACTATATTGTCACTTCCCATTTGCGGAATGGAGCATAACATTATTTTTAGGCGTCATGATATTACAACCGAAATCATAAAACGAGAGGATGAAATTGAAATCGTTCCTGCTAGTCATTGTGGGCGGTAATGATTGTTTCGAAACAATCTCTTCCCAATTTCGTTACACCGTTGCGTCACAAAACTGAATCGCTCGAATAGCCACTTAGTCCAAAGTATTGCAGTACGCTATTTCGAGTCCATTAACTGTGGTCCAGTACTGTTCTTTTGCTGTGTGCCCAAACCGAAAACATTTGCGCCGCACTATTCGGTGACTGTACTGAACTTCGGTACAATACCGAATTTTCGATCGCGGTTTCAGAATCTCCGATCCTATTGGTCGGTCCCGGTCCGCTTCCGGGCAGTCAGACGGCGTTTTACAATTAAGGTAGGTGGCTTCAAATGTTCGGAAGTTTGAATAACGGCCGGGCTAGGGGTACAATGACTCGCAGTCCCTCTCTCATTTCAGCCAAGGGCAAATTCCCGAATAATGCCCCCAGCTTCAACCCCACCGGCGTGTTACCTAGGCGCATCGGGGGCGGGGTGGAAACCTAAAGCCAACTAACATTTGTCCAAGCCGAAGGCTGAGTTACTGGGGCCCAAAGTGAGAATTACAGTCCCGGTAATTAAAGGTTGTTTGTTTTTGCGGAGTCGGGGTAGATTTTGAGGGGGGAGGGTCCTTATCTCGAATTTTCTTCAGGGCCGCTTTCCCTCTCCGCGTTCCTTCCTCCTTAAAACTTTTTTTCCTTCCCAATCCTCGACCGCCGCCCCCTCCACAACCCGCCGCTCGCGACTCAACCCGCTCAAACTTTGTTCGGCATAATGATCCCTTTCTAGGATCTCGCGGGGGAATCGCGAAATTGGGGTTTTATACCCACCCCCCTCCCGCGTCGAACTTCGGTTCGCCGCCTGCTCAGGAGGACCGGGATTACTCCAATCGCTCTTTAATTAGTTCGTGCGATGTAAATTGGCAAATATATTTTTGCCCGGATTGTGTTTTCACAGGGTCGTTATTACGTTTCGATGAACACTGATCCGGATTTCAATATTTAATTGATAAATACTTAAAAATCGGGCGACGTGATACGTTAAATAAGGACCTAATTTTTATTGCAGATTTCGATGGCTATTAAAATTAAACTATAATGAAATAATAAAAGTCGCTAATATAATTTCTGTATCTTCGAGAAATAATTAAAATACCGATGGGCTTTAATATCCTATTATCCTACCTACATAAATCCCTCTGGCGACTGAATCATGACGATGCTTTCTGCATCTTCTCGTTTCCCCCCTGCGAATTTTTTATCAGTGACCCCTTTCCCTCGTATCCGTGTAAAAGCGGCCTCTCCACATAAAACAAGTGGAGCGGTCGTGGTACCGGCCAGCGTATGTGGTGGACGGCGCGGACATTTTCCATTGGGAAGGGCCGGGAGAGAGTTGGGCCGGCCCCGATTAGGGTCGGGGGTTACCGACGTCGGTTCTGCGAGATAAGATATGTAGCGGCGACGGGTTTATTGCGTTTCGCCGGAACCCGACGATAAGCCCAGCGACACCGCAAAGCCCCTATCTCTCCAAAACCTCCGCCCCGCCCCCTACTTCCGGCCCACTGTGCAACCCCAATAAATGCACGGATGCACTCTCCTTCCGGCGAAAACAAACGCTACGTTTGATATGCGTATGTGAATTTCATGTTTTAGATAAGCCGTTACCATTTGTATTGTAACGTCACTACACATATGTACTCTATTCAGAGCTTAGTTTTTCCCTGTAAGCGATTTCATTTACAGGTAAGGAAGGAACAATGTGACTACTCAACTATAAATTAGTTATAAATTATGCAATTTATAGATAAATTATTAAGATGTCGGTTAATGTTCAACGGGATTCGACAGTGAGTGGATTCGAATAAGAAAATAGAAAGCCGTTTTTGTTGGTGCTTGGATAATATCGCTAATGGATTTGTGAGCTAGTGCTGGATTATGATATAAAAATACCAGTATGTTTACGAGCATATGATACGAACGACTCTTGACAAAATTATGTTACCGCAGTGTACCGTTTGCAGTGAAAATTTGAGAATAACTTAAGAGTGCATTAAAGTTAGTCCTGCTTAAAAAATGGCCCCACCGGGAACAGCATAAGTACCACCCACCTTCGAGTAGGTCACCGATGTCTAGCGAAACATTTTAAAGCCAGGTACGCTTAATCCAACAGCGAACATTTGTGGGGGTTTTCATGTTTTATCACGTAATTCTAATTTATAGTATCACAAATTTCGCGTACGTATTCTAACATTTTTTGTACTGGAAACGAAATACAGGCAGCTTTTTAAATTAAAATTTATATCCGTTTGTATAATTAAATGAATGAATATCTTCGTTAGTATTGTGAGGTGGAATCTGTTAGAGCTACAACCTAGTTTATTCATTTATTATCATTCATACAGACGTACACAGTTCTGAATAGCAAGAAATGTTAACACAGGGATGTGAAAGGTGGATTTATGGAAGTCAATGGCGGTTAATGGAAATTTGTTGTAGTATTCAATTTTATATTAAGCCATGTAAAGTTTTGTTGAAATAAAATCATCCAGTTCTTATTGCACGCACCTGAATCTGAATATTTGTAAATGTCAATTTTGAAATAAGTTTGAAATGAGTTTTTACCCTTTAGAGTTTTATCTTGTCAAATCGTGCGGCGAACATTGCTTTGGTGACTTGTTTATCTGACGAGGGTTGAACTGTTGATAAGTCTGCTTCCCATTTCAGAGGCTATCAATTGAAAGATATTATGTTTGGAATTCATAATCGATGCTACTGGAAATAAATTGAGAGAGGTAGAGAGAAAGAGAGGAAGAGGGAGAGGGAGAGGGGGGGGAGAGAGAGGGAGGGAGAGAGAGAGAGAGAGAGAGAGAGAGAGAGAGAGAGAGAGAGAGAGAGAGAGAGAGAGAGAGAGAGAGAGAGAGAGAGAGAGAGAGAGAGAGAGAGAGAGAGAGAGAGAGAGAGAGAGAGAGAGAGAGAGAGAGAGAGAGAGAGAGAGAGAGAGAGAGAGAGAGAGGAGAGAGAGAGCAGCAGGAGAGAGGGAGGAGGACGGGCGGCAGAGGGCGAGAGGGAGGATGTGAGTTGTCGACGGGCAAGCGGTGGTCCGGGCGAAGGTTCGCACGGCCGGTGTTGTCGACGGGCAAGCGAAGGTTCGGGGCGGCACGGCGGGTAGGAGGGCAGAGGGAGGATGTGAGTTGTCGACGGGCAAGCGGTGGTCCGGGCGAAGGTTCGGGGCGGCACGGCGGGTAGGAGGGCAGAGGGAGGATGTGAGTTGTCGACGGGCAAGCGGTGGTCCGGGCGAAGGTTCGGGGCGGCACGGCAGGAGGCAGAGGAGGATGTGAGTTGTCGACGGGCAAGCGGTGGTCCGTGGCGAGGGTAGGAGGGCAGAGGGAGGATGTGAGTTGTCGACGGGCAAGCGGTGGTCCGGGCGAAGGTTCGGGGCGGCACGGCGGGTAGGAGGGCAGAGGGAGGATGTGAGTTGTCGACGGGCAAGCGGTGGTCCGGGCGAAGGTTCGGGGCGGCACGGCGGGCAGGAGGGCGGTTTGAGTTGTCGACGGGCAAGCGGTGGTGCGGGCGAAGGTTGGGGCGGCACGGCGGGAGGAGGAGCGAGGGAGGATGTGAGTTGTCGACGGGCAAGCGGTGGTCCGGGCGAAGGTTCGGGGCGGCACGGCGGGTAGGAGGGCAGAGGGAGGATGTGAGTTGTCGACGGGCAAGCGGTGGTCCGGGCGAAGGTTCGGGGCGGCACGGCGGGTAGGAGGCAGGAGGGAGGATGTGAGTTGTCGACGGGCAAGCGGTGGTCCGGGCGAAGGTTCGGGGCGGCACGGCGGGTAGGAGGGCAGAGGGAGGATGTGAGTTGTCGACGGGCAAGCGGTGGTCCGGGCGAAGGTTCGGGGCGGCACGGCCGGTAGGAGGGCGGAGGGAGGATGTGAGTTGTCGACGGGCAAGCGGTGGTCCGGGCGAAGGTTCGGGGCGGCACGGCGGGTAGGAGGGCAGAGGGAGGATGTGAGTTGTCGACGGGCAAGCGGTGGTCCGGGCGAAGGTTCGGGGCGGCACGGCGGGTAGGAGGGCAGAGGGAGGATGTGAGTTGTCGACGGGCAAGCGGTGGTCCGGGCGAAGGTTCGGGGCGGCACGGCGGGTAGGAGGGCAGAGGGAGGATGTGAGTTGTCGACGGGCAAGCGGTGGTCCGGGCGAAGGTTCGGGGCGGCACGGCGGGTAGGAGGGCAGAGGGAGGATGTGAGTTGTCGACGGGCAAGCGGTGGTCCGGGGGCAGGTTCTGGGGCACGGGTAGGAGGGCAGAGGGAGGATGTGAGTTGTCGACGGGCAAGCGGTGGTCCGGGCGAAGGTTCGGGGCGGCACGGCGGGTAGGAGGGCAGAGGGAGGATGTGAGTTGTCGACGGGCAAGCGGTGGTCCGGGCGAAGGTTCGGGGCGGCACGGCGGGTAGGAGGGCAGAGGGAGGATGTGAGTTGTCGACGGGCAAGCGGTGGTCGGGGCGGCACGGCGGGGAGGAGGGCAGAGGGAGGATGTGAGTTGTCGACGGGCAAGCGGTGGTCCGGGGGAAGGTTCGGGGCGGCACGGCGGGTAGGAGGGCAGAGGGAGGATGTTGAGTTGTCGACGGGCAAGCAGTGGTCCAGGGCGAAGGTTCGGGCAGCGGCAGGTGGTGAGGAGGGAGGATGAGTTGTCGACGGGCAAGCGGTGGTCCGGGCGAAGGTCAGGGCGGCACAGCGGGGCAGGGCAGAGGGAGGATGCTTAGTTGTCGACGGGCAAGCGGTGGTCCGGGCGAAGGTCTCGCGGCACGGCAGGTAGGAGGGCGGAGGAGGATGAGTTGTCGACGGGCAAGCGGTGGTCCGGGCGAAGGTTCGGGGCGGCACGGCGGGTAGGAGGGCAGAGGGAGGATGTGAGTTGTCGACGGGCAAGCGGTGGTCCGGGCGAAGGTTCGGGGCGGCACGGCGGGTAGGAGGGCAGAGGGAGGATGTGAGTTGTCGACGGGCAAGCGGTGGTCCGGGCGAAGGTTCGGGGCGGCACGGCGGGTAGGAGGGCAGAGGGAGGATGTGAGTTGTCGACGGGCAAGCGGTGGTCCGGGCGAAGGTTCGGGGCGGCACGGCGGGTAGGAGGGCAGAGGGAGGATGTGAGTTGTCGACGGGCAAGCGGTGGTCCGGGCGAAGGTTCGGGGCGGCACGGCGGGTAGGAGGGCAGAGGGAGGATGTGAGTTGTCGACGGGCAAGCGGTGGTCCGGGCGAAGGTTCGGGGCGGCACGGCGGGTAGGAGGGGCAGAGAGGAGGATGGACGACGGGCAAGACGGTGGTCCGGGCGAAGGCTGGTCAAGGCGGGTAGGAGGCAGAGGAGGATGTCGACGGGCCTCGAACAGGCAGGAGGGCAAGCAAGCAGTGGTCCGGGCGAAGGTCTGGGGCAGCACGGCGGGTAGGAGGGCAGAGGGAGGATGTGAGTTGTCGACAGGCAAGCAGTGGTCCGGGCGAAGGTCTGGGCAGCACAGCGGGTAGGAGGCAGAGGGAGGATGTGAGTTGTCGACGGGCAAGCGGTGGTCCGAGGCGAAGGGGCGGCACAGGCAGGCAGAGGGAGGATGAGCTGTCGACGGGCAAGCGGTGGTCCGGGCGAAGGTTCAGGGCGGCACAGGTAGGGGCAGAGGGAGGATGAGCTGTCGACGGGCAAGCGGTGGTCCGGGCGAAGGTCTGGGGCAGCACGGCGGGTGAGGGCAGAGGAGGATGTGAAGTTGTCGACGGCAAGCGGTGGTCCGAGGCGAAGGTCTCGGGCACGCACAGCAGGTAGGAGAGGCGAGAGGGAGGATGTGAGCTGTCGACGGGCAAGCGGTGGTCCGGGCGAAGGTTCGGGCGGCACGGCGGGTAGGAGGGCAGAGGAGGATGTGAGTTGTCGACGGGCAAGCGGTGGTCCGGGCGAAGGTCGGGCGGCACAGCGGGTCGGAGAGGCAGAGGGAGGATGGAGTTGTCGACAGGCAAGCGGTGGTCCGGGCGAAGGTTCGGGGCGGCACGGCGGTCGGAGGGCAGAGGGAGGATGAGCTGTCGACGGGCAAGCAGGTAGTCCGGGCGAAGGTCTGGGGCGGCACGGCGGGTAGGAGGCAGAGGGAGTGAGTTGTCGACGGGCAAAGCGAGTGGTCCGGGCGAAGGTTGGGCGCACGAGCGAGAGTCAGGGAGGCAGGGCAGAGGGAGGATGGAGTTGTCGACAAGGCAACAGCGGAGGGGTCCAAAGCGGTCAGGGCGGCAAGCACGGCGGGTAGGAGGATGGACATCGAGGCAAGGCGGTGTCGGCACGTGGCAGTGGTCGGAGCGTCGGAACGGCGGGTCAGGGGCGGCACGGCACGGCGGAGGGGCAGAGGAGGAGGATGAGTTGTCGACGGGCAAGCGGTGGTCCAGGCGAAGGTTCAGGGCGCAGGTAGGAGGAAGTTGTCGAGGCAAGAAGGTCGCGGCACGGCGGTAGGAGGGCAGAGGCATGGCAGGTAGGCAAGGAAGGTCTGGCGGTGGAGGATGAGTTGTCGACAGGCAAGCGGTGGTCGGGCGAAGGTTCAGGGCGGCACGAGTCCGGGTAGGAAGGCAGGAAGGAGGATGTAAGTTGTCGACGGGCAAGCGGTGGTCCAGGAAGGTTGGGCGATCCAAACGGTCTCGGAGGCGGCAAAGCACGGTGTTGTCGAGCAGGTAGGAGGGCAAGGAGAGGGAGGATGTGAAGTTCGACGGGCAAGCGTGTGGTCGGGCGAAGGTTCGGGCGGCACGGCGGGTGGAGGGCAGGAGGGGAGGATGGAGTTGTCGCGGGCAAGCATGGGGGTCTGGGCGGACGGGCAAGTTGTCAGGGCAAGCGGTGGTCCGGGCGAAGGTTCGGGCGGCACGGCGGTAGGAGGGCAGGAGGGAGGATGAGTTGTCGACGGGCAAGCGGTGGTCCGGGCGAAGGTTGGCGGCACAGCGGCGGGGCAGAGGGAGGATGTGAGTTGTCGACGGGCAAGCGGTGGTCCGGGCGAAGGTTCGGGGCGGCACGGCGGGTCAGGAGGCAGAGAGGGAGGATGTGGAGTTGTCGACGGGCAAGCGGTGGTCCGGGCGAAGGTTCGGCAGGGGGGCGGCGGCAGAGGCAGAGGGAGGATGTGAGATTGTCGACGGGCAAGCGGTGGTCCGGGCGCAAGGTCTGGAGGCGGCAGCGGGTAGGAGGCAGAGGAGGAGGGTCGACGGGCAAGCAGTGGTCCGGGCGAAGGTTCAGGGGCAGCACGGCAGGTCGGCAGAGAGGAGGATGTGAGTTGTCGACGGGCAAGCGGTGGTCCGGGCGAAGGTTCAGGGGCAACGGCGGGTAGGAGGGCAGAGGGAGGATGAGTTGTCGACGGCAAGCAGTGGTCCGGGCGAAGGCTGGGCGGCACAGGGTAGAGGCAGAGAGGAGTGATGTGAGTTGTCGACGGGCAAGCGGTGGTCCGGGCGAAGGTTCGGGGCGGCACGGCGGGTCGGAGGGCAGAGGGAGGATGTGAGTTGTCGACGGGCAAGCGGTGGTCCGGGCGAAGGTTCGGGGCGGCACGGCGGGTAGGAGGGCAGAGGGAGGATGTGAGTTGTCGACGGGCAAGCGGTGGTCCGGGCGAAGGTTCGGGGCGGCACGGCGGGTAGGAGGGCAGAGGGAGGATGTGAGTTGTCGACGGGCAAGCGGTTTGAACGGTATTGAGTCAGCCGTCTCAGCTTAATTGAAAACCGGCACTGACGGAATTCGAAAAGAAGGGTCGAACCTTTCGAGTTATGAAAGGGCTGATGGAATGCAAATTAGGCCGATGTAGGATATTAAGGAATTATTAACTTTTACGAAATAGCCACCGTAATTTCTAAGCTTACTACGCGTTCAAGTTTCGCATGAAACTTTAATTTCACACTGAGAATATTGGATGAATCTCGAAATATCCGATTTAATAATTAGGATTCAAAGGTTATAAAAACAATAATAAATGAAATTCTCAAAGGGTTTGTTGAACTATTTCAATAATAATTTTCATATTAATTTATTATATAATTGCGCAAAATGCACTATTTCTGGGATTGGATTCCCATGACAGAGGTTAAAAATTCTGTGCAATCCTGAAACGGCTTCGGAATTTTGTGACGTCTGTTCCACTCAGTCAGTAATACAACAGCAAAGTCTCTAGGTCCTTTAATAAAGAAGTGTTGAGATGAAAGAACTGAGTTGTCAAAACATATGCAAACTTGAGAAACATATTTTATTATTACCGGTTGAAATTTTTAATAAATTTGTTTAGTTTGCAGTCAATTTTTCTGCCGTCGGGTCTGTTACGACAATCGGGCAAGGTTGGATACAAATTGGAGGTTTGATCTAGGATTTTGACTGTAGAATAGCTGAGGGCGATGTTAGGCTGGGCGTAATGGGTGGATTATAATCGGTTAGTTAGGGGATGTTGGGGGCACTACTTGTGAAAGGGCCGATCACCAGGCCCCCACCCACGGATGTAACGGAATTACTCGGTGCGGTGGAGCCGAGGAGCAGGCCGAGAATCGATATTGTCACCGGTGTGCCCCCGGCCCCCGGCCCTAGTAGCTTAGATTCGCCCCACATTCAACCCCCCCTAGTACCGCCCTAGTTTCGGCACTGTCAGGCCCCCTCTAGGCTGGGATGCGACGGATTAGACGAGACATCTAAAATTCCCGAACGAGGTATTGACGGCGGTAACGCTCGATTAGGACGTCCGCGTTGACAAACAGCCTGTTATATTTGAACCATAGAACCTACTAATAATTAAGTAAGGCTTGGGAAGTTCAAAGCGCACAGGGACACAACTTCCGGTTTTGTCGCCAACTTTGGACGAAATTCATGTGTTATTAATTGCCCCACTTATCACGAACATGCGAAATTGGCGCTCAGAGGAAGTAACTCGATTAGTTTCGGTAGACTGGTGTAGTACAAGGCTTGAGGGTTGTAATAAGCAATGCCTTTTAGTTTATTTGCCTTTCTATTTATTTGGAAGAGATGTCTTTCAGTCCTGGGCCTTATACAGTAGCAGTTTATTTTACCAAGATTTTCTCCCTCCCGCGATTTTTCCTCATGTATTCCAAGTTAAGTTATTCTCTTCGTAGAAGGAACCATATTTGAGATACCGTAGATTTCGTGTGTTTCTGTCTCCTCTCGATGGTTTTGTCTTTCGCTAAACCGGTTTCGGCGGTAGCGGTGTTAGTCACTTTGGATGTTCCTTGGGCATCCTTACTGCACTAACACTGTCACTTGTACTGTCAGTACGCGGGGATGCACTCAACTAATGTTCGTTAAGTGCGCGAGCACCGCGACGCTAACGGCCCACTGAGGATGGCGCGGGGATGCAGCTCCACTAAAGTTCGTTGGGTGCACGAGCACCGCGATGCTAACGCCCCACTGAGGGTGGCGCGGGGATGCGCTCAACAAAGTTCGTTGGGTGCACGAGCACCGCGATGCTAGCGCCCCACTGAGGGTGGCGCGGGGATGCGCTCCACTAAAGTTCGTTGGGTGCACGTGCACCGCAAGTGGCGGTGACAGTGCAGTGAGGATGCCCAAAAACATCCAAAGTGCCAAAGCGACTAACACCGCTACTGAAGATGGTGAGCAGCCGAAACCGGTCTAGCAAAGGACTAAACCAGCGAGAGGAGACAGAAACACACGAAATCTACGGTATTCCAACCCCTCGCAGACCAAAAAACAGGTATTCTAAACTACATATTTCAGATACTTCTTACCCTCGCATTGTCCAGATATCCCATATCCTGGCGCAAATAAGGCGAATTCGGTGAACACTGTGAACACATACCTGACAAATCGACGTCCCCGAATGGGCCAACAAGACCGCGTTCCATCACCAGCCACACTATGCTTAAGCTCCCGAGTGATTCAACTCCTGATGGACTATACCTGAGGGGAGATCAGGACGAATTGTTGTGTACCCTTAATTTACCTCTCTGGTGAGAGACATGAACTTTAACGAGGTCTCCTCGCGTGTCCGCATCGCAATTATCGCTGAACATCTGTCGGCACAGGTGGGCGGTTGTAGCCGTGCACAGGGGATAGCTGCTTAACAGGGCAGCACGCACTTCATTAGCCTTAACTGATAAACGCCCAATTCAACCCTAGTGCGGGCAATTACCCGGCTAACAACTTTAAGTATATGGCGCAAATTCGAGTGAATTACGGCCCTCCCATCTAGGCGGCGCTTTTGATATTCATCGCTCTCCCTCTCTCTCTCCTTCTCCCTCCACCTCCCGGCCGCACTCTAACATCGTTTATTCCTAGACGCGAGTTCGCATAATTTAAACTTGAAGTGCATCCATTCTTCGTAGTGCCCGTAAGAGCACTCGCGTTATCATTTCAAAAGGATATACGGTCTCTCTCTCTCTCTCGGGCGATCTGCGGACTGAAGTTGCCGTAATATCCCCCCAGTATATAACTACCTCCTGGGTTGGATATTGCCCAACAACGAGTGCTATACCGCATGGATTGAATGCTCGTTACACCTGTAAATCCGATATTTATTTGACGCGACATAATATTGGCGTCGCGCGCAACCTGCACAATCTGTTTTATCTCCGCGCACTACTAGCGCCGGATCAGTGTCGATTAGATCAATTTCGTTTGCTGCGTGCACACTTTTCAATACGCATTGCAAGTGAAAGTAAGACGTCTAGTTGGGAAGAACAAATCAAACCGGAACATGGACAAAGATGCCCCATTGATAGAAAAATCATTCGACAAACCCTCATTAATGGATGCGGTAAAGAGCTGTGAAGAAATGATAAAGCAACGACAATCTGTCATCGATCTGCGTATAAATAAATGTTTTTAAATGATGAGCTTTATGTTATTTTTATAACTGTATTGAGTATCTTGCCGTTAGTCATGATTCTATTTAGACTACCTTTCCACAAACAATATTGGCTCCGTCCGTTCCGTGTTACGCGGATATTATGCGCGCCCCCACAGGGATATTACATTAGGCGGATACCGACAGGAGGCGTTGCGATTGGAGGACAAATTATTGCCGGGTAAAGGGTCTGGCCTTTTTGGGTTTTATTTCGACTAGGATAATGTAGGTCGGCCCGGCTACAAATTCGGACGGCGGTAATCGTAAAACTCCGTAAAAATTGGAAGCTTTTGTACTGGGAGGCCGTGGCTGGGAGGGCCACATTTTCCGCCGGGACAGATTTCACCGAAGGGCTAACAATAAATTGGGCGTTTTATTCGGGCGGCTTATTAACAACGGGTCTCTGTGTAAGGTAAACCGGGATTTCGCTAACGTTTTCACTTTTTAAATGGGGGCCTAGGCCGTTTCTGACACCTGGATCCCCTTAGTTCTCGGAATTAACTTGTTGCCTTCTTTAATTTGGACCCGACCGACGTCCTATTAACTTTCTGGTTTCAAGAAAAAGTACGGAATTTACAGTTCGTTCCTTCGGTTCGTTACAGTTTTAATATGCTATCGCGTGCAAAGTCACTTCTTTTAGAAAACTTTGTGACTTGGAGTAATATTTTTTAATATACCATATTATCTTCATTTTTCATTTCGATACTGCCCGGTGACTTTCTGCTTAGCTCATTTGACATATAAGTCAGGATTAATACTGCGATTATGTAATTCTTTTAATCCCCGCAATGCACACACTACATCTTATACAGGTCACAGCACTGGCTAAAGCCAGTACCTTTCTGCTCTCAGACCAAAGATCACTCCATGGAACGAGTGTATTAATATGAATATTAATGTCAATGTAGTGAATACACAGTGTGTATTGACAAGGAACGTTTTTTATTTCGATATTCACTAATAATAGAGCCGTCATTATGGAGGGGGCTTCCGCTATCGAAGGGCTTTACAGAGTGGCACTGGCATCGGGGGGAACGCGACCCGTCCGTTTAAAATATTTAGTGGTGCGGCCTCCATTGTGCCCGCATTGATGGATCACCCGCCGCCGCCGCCGATAGCCCTGGGCGGACTGCGGAAAGGTGATTTTTTTATGCCCATCCCGAGAGCGTTCACTCATCTCCACACTTTCTGGAATAAATAAGTTCCCCGAATCGACGACTGGAATTCGGCTGTCGCACACAGCAATAATTCAGCGCCGAATCTTCGCACTGCGCGTCCCTCAAGTCAAGCAGAAAGCCCAGCAAAATTCTGCCACCCGGTCTCGGTACAGACTTAGGCCTATACAAGGTGGGGATATTGAAACAGGGGTAAAGGTGAAACCCGACGGAGAAGATTTCTTAATTTGACCCACGATGGAGTTTAGAAGCATGCATGCGGAAGGTCCGATTCAGTTGAGCCTGGCGGCCTAGTCTGACGGAGAGAGAGAAATAGAAGGCGAAGCAGGCGATGTAGGCCCAAGGAGAAAGAGAGAGAGAGAAAGACAGACATCAAGGCTCTGAAATTGCGCCTGAGAAGCTCTTTTGAAAAGGATACGGGCCTTCTTTGATGGGCCCGTGGCGATGGGAACGTCTGCATAAATACATTCTCAATACATGAGCGAGGCTTTTTCGCGGAATAACGCGCGCCCCGAGCCAGCCTAATGCGTAGAGCCTCGAGAATTCTCTTATGTTTTTTTGTTCAAACGGATTTAAACCCGCAGTCGCCGAGTTTCATCTCTTTCCGCAAAATCTACGTCATCCGCAAATTTATACGACTTTCATTCCCTCACATTAAAATGGCTAATACACGAATTATTTACCCGTTATTATACCCATTAAACTTTGAACCCTACGGCAGTGTTCGGCTGAAAATTTTATCGTAACAGATAAGTTTTATTGCATGCAACTAAACGTTTGCTAAATTATGGACCGTATATTCATTAATGATGATGTAATTAAGATTTGATTCCATTATCAAATATCAATGTGTGGTAAAATATTATAACATGAAAAATATTATCGGCCAAATAAAATAACACATGCCGGAAAAACGACTTTTATGAAATAATTTTATCGAAGGAGAATTAGCTTAATAAAGTAATATGGGGCGCCCATTTGTTTCGGTTTCGTCTTCTGGAGAAGTGCAGTCTAAATCGAACATTATATACGCTCCCTCTGAAGGAACCGGAGAAAATATCGTGTTGCCATTTATGAAAATGTAATGGAACAGATACATTGACCTTTATAGTTGACAAGTAGGGCAGAGCAGACACCAGGAATGCGCTCCATGTGGAAAATGCCGTCTCGAGAGCTGCCCTTTTATGCGGTGCCAACCGGCAAATGTTAACTGCAGTATTGCGCCATACAAAGCGTGTCTTTGATTTTATTTTAGTTCCTCAGTCATATTTATGTTCCCTATACTTTCTAAAAATAAATTTAAAAAAAGAGAGAAATAATTATTCCTAAAATAATAACTTATTTTGACTCAATAAAATGTTGACTTATTTTCCCATATATGTTTACTGATCTATGATGTGACAACCATAAAACAAAACCTGCAACATAAAATGGAAGTACACATCCCTCCGGTAACACATATCGTTGGCTCTATCAATGCAAACATACAAGGAGAGTGGTATTTTTAGTAGATTTAATTTTCAGAACATTTAACGAGCCGACATATAAAGCATTCTTTGTATATGTATATATATATATATATATATATATATATATATATATATATATATATATATATATATATATTAACCTTATATCTATATTTTGTTTAGGCGTGTATACTTATTTGTGTAAAATAGCAAAATGTACGGCCTACGCCCCATTGCGAGACACGCCCTCCAGCTTAAAATATACTGGACCCATGTCAGGCGGGACAGGGAACGTATTTTGTTCCTGCGGGATGTGTTTTGTTCGTGTGTCGTGACTGTCCCCTCGCCCTCCCCAACCCGGCGATATCTCATCTCCCCGGCGGGCCTCCCAAATCGCGTTACGATTCGCCCGCGTCGGACGTCCCATTTCTCCTTGTCTCCAGAGATTGACGAGCCGGAAACACGTTTCTAAGGTCGGACTATCGGATAAACGCTACCCCCCGCCTTCCCACCCCGCCGCTCTCCCGGTAAGCCTCCACCCCGCCTGGGGGGCCTGCAACCCAACTCGAACTTACTGCAACCCGGCGTACAGAACAATTACACACTAAAAAATGCCTTCACTAGTACTTAAAAAACAGTATAGAAAAGAAATGTGTGAAAAGTCTTGCCAAGAAAGTGGCAGCAGAGCTGTTACATTTTCAGCGGAGAAAATGTAACAGAAAACAAACAAATCAGAACAAAACAGAAAAATTAAACAAATATCCCCGTAGATTCTCGTTGTTTAGTGTAGGGATGTTGTCGATGCACTAGTGGTATTCTATATCCGTTCGCTTAATTAGAGCTGCGTTATACCGTTTTCGGTTTCCAGTCGGTAAATTGGTGCTGCAATTACCCGCAGTCGGGAAAACGTTCAATATTGCGAACCGCCGCCGAGCCCCAGACAAATATCTCCAATTTACGATAATAATTACCGCATTGTGGTCCCCCGCAGCTTCTGTCTAATGCAAAAATTCGATAATGGCGTAAGTTTAAAAAAATTTTGCGGTTTCGTATTTCTATTTTTAACATCTGCTGGAATTTACCCAACTGGGCCAAATATCGACTACAACATTTAACGATTAAAATTTATACCGAATAAACTGAATAAGCTGGAGTATACGGTTAATCCGTTAAATTGTATTTTTAATAATCCCCTTATTGTATAAGGGACCCTTTACCGGTGTCGACCTCGGATGAGATCAATATATGCCGGTATTACCATCGGTGAGTGCAATACGATTGTATTTTCAGGATCACAATTGACTAGCGGCCCGCATCACTTTCATAATCGGTCCGGGATTCCACATCGGTTTTCGCGAAAGGGGGGAGATTAATTAAATTTCTCGAGCGCGGGACAAATCCGATAACGGCCGACGCCGGGTACAATTACGGCGTAGATTTTTTTCGGTCGGTGCCGGAATAGAGCCCCAAGCCCGGATTCGGTTATTAATCGTAAACTCGTTTCGAGGCGGCCGAACAAAACGGGAACGATTCGATTGTGGCCCGACTGGCGTTTCCGCCCCACCTCTCCCCGCCGCTAAATATTGGTGTTCGGAATTCCATTAGCCGGTGCCGCCCCCGCCATCAAGTAACTGCCGTTGCGGCTAGGGAATGGAGAATTCGAAATAGCCCCGGTACCGCGGTAACAGGGGCGGTATCATTCACGGGTTTATAATTGGCAAGACACCGAGAGATTGTATATTAGTCCTACTGTGTCGCAAAGAAGTATAATCAAAGGAAATATTTAACCTCGCGAACCAGTAAGCACGTTTTATTTTTATCAAACATTGACTAAGCAGTCGATGGCTGAGTAGAAGGTTGGGAGCGTACAAATATTCGGGACCTTCTTGATAGATCTAATTATTTGAGTAGTTCAACGTTAGTTCAGGTAGCGGATGGAGGGCCGGCCTGTGTCAACACTAAAAAACGTTCACTTTTTCGTCTCAGTTTAAACACGGATTCGCTTTGACCGCCGGATTGGAATGGAGGCGTCGCCTTCATCACGGACGGAACTTGCGCCGAGGGGGGTCAGATTTGTATTAGCGGAACAAGTTGTGACCGTACCACGTGTGCCCCTCTCTGTGATGCACAGAGGGAGGAGCTCAAGCTCTTCTGACGGCTGTTTGTCATTCGGGCTGCACTAGCTGGGGGCCAACCGACCTAGTTCACGGGACACTACATCAAACACCCCGAGCTCAAACATTCGGCTTAAACCGGTTTTAAACTAAGATTTCATTGCGCCGGAAGATGAATTTAAGATAAATGACGTGTGCCTATAAACGGGAATATCGAAGATAAATTTATGTTAATAAATACTGGCATTTCTTATTATACAGCAGCCTCCAACTAAAAGGACTGTAGCGATAATCTAGTTCGTATGCCCAGATTGGTTTCAGTATAGTATTTTATACTAACAATTTATTGTTTAAACGTAGTTTATATGTATATTTTCCAATAATCTAATTATTTTATAGGAATTAATTATCTCTCTTACGTGATATTTGCAACAATATTGCGCAAAGATTACTTAAGTATTGGTTTAAGGTAATAGGGGTTATTGCAATTATTGAACTTTCAAAGTCAAATATGAGGTCACACGGGGTAATAAATACAAAGAGTTATAATTATTAAGCGAAGGTTTTGAATAAAGAAAACAATTGAAAAAAAACAAACCGGGGACCCGCATTCGGGAACAATGAAATTGCATTTGGGGCCGTGGATTACCTCGGGTGGGAGTTCTCGTTTTGTCCCGAATTTCGCCCGGAAAGGTCGGAGTTTATTTTTCGATGTTGTTTGAAACAACTTCATACTTTCTGTACGGTCTCAGGCGTGTAATGGAGGTGGAAAAAAAGTTTCCGGCCTCGAAATGATTTCCCTTCTTGTCTCCAGTACCTTCCACTTTCGAAGCGGTTCTGTTATTTTTACCATATGCGCCCGGACGATATTTAAATTTTATTTTGAACTACCGGGACTTTGCCTGGGAATTCACAGTTTGAAATAAGGGACGGTATGACCAAATATTATTATTATATTATAATCGCTTAACGTAATTGTAATTAATAATGACAGTGAGGACATATCTGTGAAATTGGCGAAACAATACGATGTACACAATAGCCGCTTCAACAAAAGCGGTACCTTCTTTGTACCGGTGGCTCTTTATTGAAACTAAATACGGAGTTAAAAACGCTTTTAAAACTAGGGCTCGGAAATTTCCTGCCCTCGGTTTACAAATCCGTTCGAGACAATCGTGGCCGGTTTCCTCTTAATAATTCAGCCGGCGGTGCATTGTTAATTTTGTTTATCCACCGGCGGGAGAAACGGCCGCCCGTAGGTTTGGTTCCAGGCTAAACTGGTCCCATCAATGATGCAGTCTAAACCGAGCGATCGGCCGGGAACAGACCAACACCAATGGAAGGATCCGCATGAGTTAACGGGCCAACTGAGAGAACAAAAGCATAAGAGAAATGGCTCTTCCACTGACAAAATGCTCCTTTTAAAATTATATCTCAAATCTCATCACGTCTCAGATTCCCTCCGTTCGCATGAAAGGCCGAGATAATGAAAGATAATTTTGTGTAATCATTCGAAAATCTGCAATATATAAATATATCGCAAACCTTTTTAGTTGACGTTCCGCTTTGCCCAATCGGATTTTAAAACTGGTCGTCGTCCGGGTGACAGACTATATCTGCAATAGAGCAAATCTTTTAGTTGTCGCGGAAACCATTACACTTCATCCCGATATACGGCATCGTTACATTGTAACTGTTTAGAAATCTTTATAATATTGGGCAAGAACGAAATAGTATACTGACAATTGTCAGGATTGAGTCGATGGCCAATTTCTCATAGTCATTATTCGGTTCGTTATGGCAGTTGCATATAATATTTCACCACTAGATCGATAATATAATAATATAGTTAATATTTTATATTCAATAAGGCAGTTATAAAATGAAAATGAACGAATTTTCCGATTTCAATCTGAATAGTAGTGCATGTTTTAGATTGCCTCTTGGAATTATTCTGCACTCGAACACGATTAATCACCTGCAGCATTAAATAGCGGCTAAAATAGCGTTAAGTGGCGGATTTGGTGCTCGGCTTTTACGATACAGGATGAAACAGGTTAATGCCATCCGGGTTCAGTTTGATCCCTCGCACGTCACGTTGTTCGTTGGGGCGTACACTGAGCCTCCGGATTCAATAAGTCCCTGTACAACCACAGTTCAATAGTCCTGTCACTGCCACACTTGGGCGATTGTTATAGCCGTTCATTTTGCACCTTTTCTCGATCAGGAACTGAGCCTTCCAAATCTTCAGATCTTTCGACATCTATTCGTGCGCTGCGTTATTACAACACAAACAAATATTCTCCTTTACGTTTACAGTATTTTATGAAATTCCTTTCGATTAATTAGTTACGCTAAGAACTGTCACTGCGCTGTTTCTTTCAGCAATGACAGGATGGTAAAATGAGAAAGCACTAGAACATAGCCAGAAACTGAAACTGGTTTAGCTTGGACAAACAGTACCATTGCAATTTGCATATATTATTAAGGGAATACTACAGACCGATAGAAACCGTTCTAGGTTAAGACAGGAGAATGGAGGCAGAAGTTACCAAGAGTGATGATACTCTAAATCTTCTCAGATCCACAACATTTTATAATGCTATAAATTATTGAATCGGAATAGTTAAACTAGGAATTGATTGAACTGTATGCAATATATAGGTTATTCGTAACATTCCATTTATTAGCCTATTCTCTCATACATATCGACGATATTACAAAACAATTTAAACTCTACATTAAAACAATTGAAGCTAGTCTGTCTATGCGGGTTGTACGGTGTAAATGGAATGGAACGCCGGCCGAATTACCGGCTTCCAGTTTAATCGGTAAATCGGGCTCGTATGAGTAAGAGAGCGTATATCCGATACCGGTGGTATTAATTTACGTTGTTCGGCAGTTGGGCCGGAGTGGAAACTGCGAATATGGATGGACGCAACTCCCTCTACTGCAACAATTAGGAAGCAATCGGCACTACTCCGGTTACTTGTCACCGACCGAATTTCGAAACTCGATCGGAAACTCCGCCCGAATCCTCCGACAATTCCTGTCCGAGAACCCGGCGAAATTTTACCCGGGCTAAATTTCCAATTCGGTCCCTAACCAGAAGTAACATTAGGCAGTGTTAGATGGTTAACGGGAGTATACTTGAAAATTTAAGGGGAATTTGTGACATTATCACTAGTACAATTTATTCCAGCCAGGTTCCGGCAATCGTTAATGGCAACGGAATACCATATATTATATTGATTCTAATATCATAAGAAGTGATATAAATTTTAAATATGCAGTGGTATAGTACCTATTATCACCGCAGTCCAGTTAGATAATAGGGCTAAAGAAAATATGCAGTGGATATACTGTTCTATAAGATACTATCTTCTGGGAAAAACAAACGTATAATATTTCATATAAATATATTCACTTCTTCATCCTGCTAATACCGTTTGAAATCCGTTGGCACGGATTCTCGGTTCAACATCTGAATCACAATCGCATAATGTGCAGCGAGAAATCCATTTTATTTTAATTAATTTATATCTGGGCGGACATGATCCCGGCCTAGGCCATCATTCAACGCCGGGCCGGTATCGCCCCCCCAATCAATATTTTATCGAGGGATTTATAGGATACAAAAGCCCATTATTTATGACGCTATAGGTTCCCCCTCTAATGCATTTTCGTTCGACGCACTGCCGTCGCGACATGCCCTATACGGGGACAACCGTCCCTAATACAACGCGGATTGTCGTGAAACGAGTTTTCGACCGCTTTATATCGTTTACCCTAATTTTAGTTTACTGAATAACCTTTAAAATTTCGTTTTTCAAGAATAGAGAGTACATCGATCTTCTGGTTAAAATGCGGCAATGATTGTGGTACCCTCTTAAATTTGTAGTTACTCAATGGAATTTCTCGGACTGAAATACTTACATTTTTATGAAGGAATTAATCAACTGCTTTCGCAATGTTTGGGCTTCAACATGATAACAGCAGTTTCTCCTCCGAAGAAATTCACAAACTTTTTAAAACAACATCCGCTTTTCATAATGCTGTCAGCCTGCTCTTTTTAACCTTAGTAAAAATTATGGCTTCAGCCTTTCTTGCGTCTATTTTGATTTACCGTCAGTGTAATTATTTCTCAATATACAAACCCAGTTCTCAAGTCTACCTAAAAGTTTTTTGAGCTAGGTAGTTTACAATGTGAGAGCCACTTTAATTAGAGACTGGTCTCCTTATAACTGCAGTTTAAATGGGATGTACTCGTTACGCGAACAAACTTCTGAACTGAATCCTAATGAGCGTACAGGAGATTACGAGCTCTTGTCTCGATAAATTCCAGTACTAACTTTTATTGATCACGAGAGGAGTGGGTAAACTTCAGTATACTAATTAGACAATATATTTATCTATCGCGATCACTCGGTGTATATTATTCATTTACGGTTATACACTTTCAAACTCATTTAATATTATCTTAGAATGGCTATGATTTTCATTTCAACAACCGTGTGTTCAGGCTTAGACCGATAATTGACCCACGGCTTAATAAAACATAAAAATTAAGCTCGTTAAAAAGCTAAAGTGACGTTAATTCGTTGTTAGAGCCGTCGGCCGGAAAAGGGGCACGCATCGTGCGTACAATTAGGTCGGTTGAGCGATCAAAGGTCGGCGTATAAACATTTTCAGTTGCCCCTCATGTTGCCGAAAGAAACGCGCGCTCAGCGGTTGCCGCCATGAAAAAAAAATACTCGCAGTCAAAAACTACAGCGCCACGACGAATTAATGCGACCGGGGAATGAATAGGACGATGAACAATGAATGGGCGGAGTACCGACCGTAACGAATCTCCGTTGGGCCCATTCAAAAGGGTACGCGAAATTCGAATTTTGAATAAGACTCTCGAATGTATTTTCCGCTGTTCCAGGTTTCCGCCGGTATATTCAATGTGGCAACCTACGACGTGCCGTTTTCTCAAAGGAACGCGACCCACCGAGAAGGCTCTTCAATCGGATTTTCCGGAACAAGCATCGTTCGGTCTATGGATATCAATTGTTTCGAATAATACAAAACCGGAACCGAAGAGAATTCTAATTACCGATTTTAAATTATTAACTCGACCGATCATATACAGACAAGATTAATTTAATTAAACTAAACATTTCCGTGACTGAAGCTCATGAAAAAGACGTTGTGGGCATTTCTGTCCAGGTTGATGTTGAAAATTGGAAAACCGAGTCGAGCATTCTCCCCTTTGGCTCTGCGTACGGAGTATTAACTCCGGCGGTCAAATCCTATTGACACCGATATCCGGGTGTCTGTATAGTGTGGTGTCGGGGGCGCCGGGGGCATACACGGGCCGGGATTAGCCCCGGACGGTGGCCTAATTCACGCCGCCCCCCCGCAGGCGCCTCCCATTATTTCGTCGTTACAATTCAATTACACGGCTAGGCTGCCTCCTCCGGCTGAGACTGTCCACCCCCCGGGGGCCGAGCTCAGCCCCCGACATTAACTGCACCTGTAAGCGCCCCCACCCCACACCCATTTAGTTCTCCAAATGCTCCGCTGCGGTTCCCCCGTATTTGTTTACAACACACACATTGATTAACGATTAGATTCTAACCCTTGGAATTTCGCAACTCATTCATACCTGTAGTAAAACAATAATTAGTTTAGAATACCCGTTTTGTGGTCTTCGAGGGCTTGGAATACCGGTTTCGGCTGCTCGCCATCTTCAGTAGCGGTGTTATTCACTTTCGCACTTTGGATGCTTTTTGGACATCCTCACTACAATGTTACAGTCACTTGTACTGTTGTGGGTCTGTATATATATATATATATATATATATATATATATATATATATATATATAGAATAGTCTTCCCAAACACCGACTATAAAACAAACATAGACCCCTGTTGCATCACAGTAACGAATTTATTGTAGAAGATACTACGGCGCTCTAATGCAGACCCGCATAACAGAGTTGTCTTGACGGTCTAGTATCTATCGCTTAGACGGCGCCGACCGAACTGGTGCCCCACTGAGGGTGGCGCGTGGATGCACTCAACTAAAGTTCATTAGGCGCACGTGCACCGCGACGTGTACTGTCAATGAAAGTGGCAGTGACGGTGCATTGAGGATGCCCATAAAAACTTAGCAAACTAACACCACTACTGAAGATGGCAATCAGCCGAAACCGGTTTAGCAAAAGACCAAACCGGCGAGAGGAGACACACGAAATCTACGGTAAAACAATAATAATTTCGGATTACGTATCTATATGGTTGAAAGGTACAGACATACAATTGTTTTTGTATGCAGAGCCATTATCGCGGGTTAAAATAAATTCTAAAATTTAGCGAAACTTCCTCCTAACGAAACATCGTTCAATTTAAATACGAATAGTTTACTATAAATCGGTATACTAGGGGTTCAAATTGCATTATTATCGTCTTCGAACTTTTGTCCCCATCATTAACTGCGGTATTACCCGAGCCCTCCTGGATGATGGGGGCCCACTATTGAAGGGGCAGGATGGTTGGACAAGGGAACTCGGAATACACATTAATAACCGCAACGCCGAAGGAACCAAATAAATAAATAGCCAGTTAATACGGACGCGGCTGAAAAATGGCGCCGATGGGAAATTTATTTGCGGTAGGCCCAGGACGCGAAGAAAAACGTCAACCGGATCGGCCGATATGAGTTACAATGTTTGTCGAATCCGGGCGGGTCCCGCGGGGGGCACATATATCATTATTTAAATCGGTCGGGTTCGGGGGGACAGCTGGGGATGGCCGCTTCAAACTTGGGACGGGGCATTAGGGGCCGGCCACAAATCACAAGGCCCCCTCAACCCGCACCTACTCCACGCCTCTACTTAGCCGAGCAACTTCGCAACCGGGCAGTTACAAATTTTTCGGACAGGTCCCAGAAGAACTTTCGGATGGGTGGGGGTACTATTAGAAAAAAACGCCGACAAATTTGATCCGGAAACTCTTCCCTGGGGTCCAGTCGGACCCAGGTACGCCTTCTGGATGTCGGCACTTGTATCCTCCAGGTCGTCTATCGGACGCCATCTACTAACCGAATTGGTACAAGTATTAGTTATTCAGATATCGTCGTTTATTCAATTGTTCGAAGTATGTATGGATATATGGAATTTATCAATCGTAAGAAACACTAGTAAAATTATGCACACACACTGTACGGTCAGAACTTTCTGCAAAATTAAGTTAGTAGCTTGAAGTGCAACTCATAAATGCAACAGTATATTATATAATAGTATAGGTTACATAATAGCGCTAAGAAAAAAATAGTACTCGGGAAAAAAATAGTGCTCAACACATTAGTGCATAGTTATTTTTCATATAAGATGAAATATTTAAGGCTGTCAAACGTTTTTATATTTTGCAGTTTTAATGAAATATTCGTATCATGTTAAATCGACTATAGATACTATAACCGGAAAGGACCTTTATTCTAAATCACTCTTCAGTCTCCGCTCTCTGATTTGGTCTAATGCTAAACCAGTTTTCCCATCGTCAGCAACATGGAGTCAGATATTCACGTCTCAGTGGGACTTTCATTGTGTTACGTTTAATGACTCCATTCCGAATTTCTCGGCGATCACGAAATCTTAAATTGAAATTAATTCTATCTCAGAACCCTCGGATATGAGACAGTGAAAATGATTTGAGCTCGGAGACGCCGCTGTGTGCCCACTGATCCGCGATAGCAATTGTGCAAAAATGAGCATCTTCAATCGGCGTCTAATGAACATTCGAACCGCCCCTCTACCCCCCAACCCTATATATTCTTAATTGGCCCCCCTCGCCTAATTTAATCAAGTCCGACGCCCGTCATCATCCAATTAGCCCGGTTAACATTTATGCAGATAGCCCGTTTGTTCGAATTATCCCCCATCCCTCTGTTTAATAGGCGGAAGTGGATCCGGGGAGGTCTTCTTCGATCGGAGCGTCTCCCTCACCCCGACTTTCATTATATTTTGATTGCCTTTCTCAAAATCTAATTTATTCCTCATTCTCGGCCTAATTGTGATAGGAGGCAACAATTAATTACACGCGTCAATCGATCGCGTTTTTCTATTTGGAAGAGGATCTGAATTTATCAAGACGATCCTTTACCGATTAATAATAAGAAAAAAATATTACCTGGTCCCAATTAAATATTAAAGAGACTGTGTAAAGAAACACCTCTAGGGCATAGAGGTACACAGCTAAATATTTCTTGCTAATATTCGTATCATCTAAAATTTACGTTTTAGGCGTTTACGAGGCTTGATAACGGTTCTCCGCGACAGTAAATAAATTACTATTGAATTCCTGGGGTAGATTTTGCGTGTGATTTCAATCGATTTCAACATTGAACCGAAGCAACTGCGGAGGCGTTCCACGATTAAAGAATCTTCCGGCAGAAAGAACAAAGCCCGGTGTCGTCATCGGGAACTAAAATTAAAGATGAAAGGGAGACGCCGGTCGCTTTACCGACCGTTAAACGGCCAACGGCTCCGCTTCACGTGGCCCGCGTAAGCGAAAATCGCTGGGCCATAACTTTAATGAAATTTACTGAAATCCCCCGTCTCAGGCAGTGAACTTCGACTTGAAACTTTTCCCGCGGGGAGTCAGCCAAAAACTTACAACTGCCGTATAAATTGCCGCCTATTTCCCGAAACTTACCAGATATGCTCGAATTTGCGCGTCTAGTACGCTATCCCCTCGGTTGGAGCTTAATTGAGAATGTCCCAAATTGGGTAAGGCAAAGTCATGTCAGTTAGGGGTACATGGTTCAGGCGTCATGGCAGACAGATTAGTATGGAAGGGAATACATTTCAAAAATGTTTGTTTAATATATATATAGGTAATTCTAATAAATATATATAATTGAAATCAAATATATTTTCATGTTTTAAAATCCCTATCTCCGCCAATAAACATTGGGTTGATATATTCCTTTCTGAGTCAGCTAACATCTTACAGCAGTGTGTAAATTACTGCCTCCATCTTCTGGATCCGCGTGGCCCATCCCCATCTGTTGGGGGCGAAACTAAGAATTGTAAGCGGGTCGTGCCTCCGGTTTTCCGTTTTTCGCTTTGAATAATTTATCGGTTTCGAACCGGTTAGATTTGTTCCGTTTAGTCTTGGGACTTTACCGAAGAAAAAGAAAAATCCCTGGGGGACATAAATAATGATTTTGAAGGATCCGGCCCGCAATGCCCCTCCGAGATTCACTTCGCAGCATTCCCGGCGCGTTTATAACGTACCCCCTTTTATAATACATACGTTCGGAGAATGTCCCGAATCTAGACCACGTTTCCGATTTAAAACGATAGCGAAATTGGCTAACGGGCAGGTTCACTTCTTTGTTTGGATTCGATTTGCCTTCAGAACGATATTAATACCATTTTATTCCCGCCTCATACCATCAAAATATTTCAGAATTCAACATAATTCACAAAAATACGTACGGCTGCCTCATAGATTACAGACAACAGTAAGTACGACTATTATAATAATTGAACATTCCCAATCATGTCGAGAAACCGGAATCCAATTAGTGTAAAAGCTCAAGTTTAAATATAGGCTGCGTCTAGGCAAATACACACATATACACCGATAACGTGGCTAAAATTTCATTATTTAATGAATCCATTAACCCCCGTGTGATTTTAATTGTGTAAACCGATCGATTTATAATTTCTAAACGAATTGGGCAACATGTGGGCCTATTTGACATTGTCCTTTTAATTGTTCCATAAATGTTGTTGGCATTTGGGCGAGATTTCCTTTCAAGAATTTTTTCTTCGGAGACAATACAACAACGGAGTTACAGGAAAAATAAATATCTGCCCGTTATCTAATCCTTTGATTGGGTGTGTTCAACTTTAAAATGACCGTAGTTACAACTTGTTTAATATTTAAGAGTGTCCTTTTATTATCAGCCTAGTTTCTAAGCAGTGGAAATGCGTGGGCCACTAAAATGGGGACGTACTCGGATAACGCAAGGCGTAAATCGGTCCCGAGGTTGGACGGGGATGCGGTGAGGGGAACGGGTCGGATGGGGCGGCCGCCATATTTTAGGGGCCAGGAACCCCCGCCGTATTATTTATACGGCACTGAGCGTTTCCTTTTGCCGTCGGCCCAATTTGTTGGTGAGGCCGCGTCCGCATCCTTGTTTTACACTTCCACTTGAAACTTGGCCAAAACCAGCGCCCCCATTGGGCTCCCATCATAATCCGTCTTTCGTTAATTGGGGCGACCGCCGCAAATGGGGGTTTCGGAAAGGATGCGGTACGGAAAAACATTCGCGAGGTTAAAATCAGTGACTAAAACTTTAGAAACTAAATCAGTCAACATTATTTATCATGAAAATATTCGTGGAGCCTCGCTCAGCAGTTTCTATAATTTATTACTCTACTCGTATAATTTCTTGATAATATTAATACTTATTTTTCATAAACATAGACGAATTCTACTATTATGCAATTAAATTGATTTTTTCATTTAAGATGTAATTTGGGTGTCGTATCGACGTGATACGAGCGAGAATAGAAACCCTCGGTTTATGGGGTGACAAGGATGGTATATTTGCATGTACACATATTTGGGATCGAATTAAAAGAATTTTTCTTTGCAAAGATTAATTTTTAAAAAAATTATGAGGGTCCGTCCAAAGTTCTTTATAGAACGGAATAAATTAACAAGAATTATTAGTCATCAAGAATTCATGCGCGTTTGCGATTCGTGCGGTTAATTATGTCTAAGAAGAAAATGTTAAAAGTGTGCGTAATTCTATGCTAATTCCGCAGTCTCGGTTAAAGTGGTATTCAGGAACTTTATTGAGCCCCGACGTGGAATTTCCTCGAGTCGAATGTATTTATTCGGCCCGAAGTGTGTGGCCTCTTCAATTTTTCATCGGTCGTGAAACCGGAAGGGAACAACGCCCCGATCAAACTGAGTCACGGTCACGGCCGACCCCAATCGAATCAGCCCTTAACCTCCAATCCGGGGCATTGTCCACGCCCATCACGTGATCCCAGTCTTATTTTAAACTCGCTAATAAAGGGGCGGCCATTTGCGAAGCTTATCTTTCGTTTTCTTAAGTGAAATACGGGTTATATTTTTAGGATAATGAACACTATTGGTACCAATTTCTCAGCCGTCTTCAGCTATCTCTGGTGAACTTTACGTCAGAAGGAATAAATCTCAGAATCCCAGAGAGATGAAACGTGTAATTTTTTAGTTCCTAGTTTAGTTTAGGTGTCTATGATTCGAAAATACAATTCAGTGCGTTCAACTAAAGGCTAAACTATAGCAGTAGAAAATAATTACCATTTTTGATTTACATTAATTCCAACAGGAAACAATTTTGTTCCCGACTGCATTCATTGTTTTCGAAGCGGATTTATATTTGGGATAATCGAAAGTGGCGGTTGTGAACCGCCTGGACCTGAACCGTTGTTTTTAGGAATTCGGGAAATTGAACCAGCGGTGTTTCCATTGGTCGAACTCCAGTCATATCGCGATAATACAATAATGGCAATTCAAGCTATGAAATGACGCGGTACGAAATTCTGTACAATTCGTTTTAAACTCACACCAATTACGGTTACTTGCAATTACGGTTATAACAGAAAATAACAGTAAATATTTTCTTTCTGCGGGATCGTCTGGGGGGGTCCGGATTAAAACAACTAACTGTTAAATAAGATTGGATCGAGTTATGTTTCCTTACCGGATTCCTATTAAGAAGAGCAGGTACAAGGAGGTGAGTTTCAACTCATAATCTGTTTTTGCCAGCAAATATTATAGTCAAATTTAATTCATAATAATTCATGTTCCCGTAATATATAGAATATCGGTCGATTTGACGCTTTGTCTGGTCCACCCCTGGTTGAATGGTAGGAGAGCGTTACTGTATTCTGGAGACGGTATCGGATGGGTTTCAATTCTCGGGGGTTGCGACCCCCATCAAGGCTAATGGTAGGTACAGTCGGTTAGAATTAGAGTAGCCCCTTAGCGGCCTCCGGCACAATGTCCGGTACAAGGAGCCCTAATGCCCGCCCGGCCAATTTCTCACCGACGTCACCCCGAGGACGGCCCGCTTTAATTACCATTACAACGGAGGCCTCCACCAAGAGGAAACAACAAAGAAGTCAGAGGTCCTTATTTGAATACTTAATCGAGGTACGAATCGTCCGAGAATATCTCTCAGCAAACAGCCTAAAGTAAAATATACTTCAAAAGGTCAAAAGGTTTTTCAAACAATGTTAGCCGTCCACATTGTTTAAAGAGTCTATTTATAACTTGTTCAATAATCAGCAAAACATTCTGATTTCTTTATTTTACCATTTACTTTTATTATTCCATTGAAATTATCGACCTGCGATGAAAATCACGAATCCTTGACCCATCAATTACAACTTCCATATACTGATTACGGTTAATGGCCGAAATAGTTCAATTGTTTCAAAAGCATGTATCACCAAATGCTTCTTAGGACAGTAACATTATGAAATGTTAGTCTTTTAAAAGGCACTTTATCTATTTTTCTTAATTCGCATAAGAAGGATCCTGGATGACCAGGATGGACGAGTGTCATTCATTTGAAAAAAGTTGACTAATGTGACTAATGTTGCAATACAATAATTTCGCTAATTTTTCTATATTAAAGCGATATCTCAATATTGATTTTCACCAATATAATCGAACAAGAGTTGGAATTCTAAATAAAGATAAAACGGCGCTAATACTATCCCGCACTATTTGCCTGTTGTGCGCACATAGCATTCTGCAATCTAATTTGAGCCAATATTTTTCAATGTTTTTAAAAATTTCAGTATGTTTATTTAAACATTCTTATTTAGTAATAAGAGTTAATGTTCGGTATGCAATTGGAGAATAATCACAAATACCGTAAACCTCAAGCTTTTCACGTATACCAATGGTAATTTTTTAATTAAAGGAGTATCAATTAAATGAAATAAAGCACTGCTTGCACACTACGCTCGAACGTGACACATATCTGGAAGTGTAGTTTTGTAAAATTATTACACATTAAAGAACTTCGTGGCCCCTTGCATGCATACGTCAGAATGTTAATTTATTTGAAAAAATAGTTGAAAAAAACGAGAATTATCGCTTTGTGAGATATCTAAGATACACGAGCACTGAACGTTTTGAAATTTTCTTCTAGAAAGATTGCAATAGTGTAGCGTAGGTTCTGTTACATAAAACAAAAAGATCCAGATAAAGCGGGGACAAATATGGTATTGCATAACCCCTCGTATTCGGTTGAGTAGGTTGGGGTTCGCAGTCGGACTGGTACAGCCCCCGGGACGCGGAGCCGTGAAATGAGGATCGGGCCCCGGGTGGGCTCCGTGCCGGCCTCTCCTCCGACGTAATGGAGTCCGGACGAGGGTGACGAGGACAGGGGCCGGGGGGTGAAATGTGCCGACAATGGTGGGGGGTCCGCTCCGTCCGCCGGGGTATAAATCCGAACTGGGACCGGGTCGGTATTTGGGTCAAGGCGGTTGGTATTGATTGCCCGGGGGGCAGCCGCCCCCGCCCAACTCACGGAGCCGCCCCCGCAAACCCCCACGCCCCCTCCTAATACCGGCATTCCTAAGAACGGACAAAAAAAGGTACAATTCCGCAAAATTAGTTTCGGGGTCTATGGCCCGGCTTTGTTTTTGTGCCACTGCCCCGACTTTCTTCTCGCGGCCCGGAATGGCGGAGTTTATTTTCACTCGATTAAAAAAAGCCGGCCCCAATTCTGGGTGATCCGACGGATCGGTGAATATGTTAAACCGTGCAATTTGATGTTAGATAAAACGACGATAAGGAAACTGAAAATTACGAGATTTTATAACAACAAATTTCGTCTTTCTGAATAAGTTTTCCCATTCGCCTATTCTGTCCAGACCTGCTTCAGCCTCAGTACATCGTCACTTGCAATAAGTCAGTTATGTAAGTCTTAAAATCTCTCCAAGAATGTTCCAGATTGTGACAAATATGGCCTTTCAATTGGCATACAGTAAAATTCCTTTCAGACTTAATCTTATAGAACTTAGAGAATCTATTATTACTAATCTGTATATGATTCTTAAAGTTTCAAATTATATAGGCTACACATACATCCGTCAGTATTACAGTTTAATACCGTTGGTAGACGTTGGTATAAACGTATGGGTATGATAATTGCTACATTTAATAATAGAGTGTTGATTATTGAATAAAACAATAGGCGTAGGCTGTTTAATTTGTCGAAAGTTTCGTTTATCTCATCCTCAATTAATGACCGCTACGTGGGTAAAAAATCGAATCATATGACATTTTGTAATATTTTTTGGGTATGTTCGATTTGCTTTTGACATTTAATGGGGCATCCGTTTTTTGCTACGAGCATGTTCCTGTCAGTGGCGTTTATTAACCGGGGGAAATATTCCTAAAACACAGTATTCCATTTAATGTAAAATATATTTGTTCTAGATTTAACATTCATTTCATTTAATTGATTCTGGTTTCCCTTCATATATATTGGGAATATAATTAGTAATAGCTCTGCCGTATTGCGTATGCGAAATGAAGCACGCTTGGAAAAATAATAAAAGATCAATGTAAAAATGTATTCGTTCCCGGTCAAGTATTGTGCAAAGTCGTTTGTATTGTATTAATATTTCTAACAGGGTAAATAGTTTCAACCGCCAAAATTTCCAATTTATAAAGAAATTGGTAATGAAACTCCCCCAGGGCGTGCTTTTGCGGTTTTCATGTCGCGACCTCAGAGCGATATGCAAATCACACTGCGGAGTCTGACGCAAGCTGCGTGCATATGAAAACTCCCCTTTCGAAATTAATTTTCGCCACAATTTTCCCCGAACGGGAAAACGGCGCCCGTTCTGCGAGGGCGGCGGAAATGCGCGCTCGTCTCGCAAATTGAATTTTAGGGATGGGAACCGATTTGGCATCGGCAACCATACCTTTGGCGGAACAATGCTATTGGATAAGACGACGCCCATCGTCCTGCCCTTCGGTAGTTTGATTGTCTAGAAAGCGAATCGGCTTCGAACGCTGATTCTGCCGATTGTACATACTGACTTTAATATCGGAAAAGTTAAGATATGCAGGAATACGACATGGCGTATCGTCCTTAAAAGATAAAATAATTCGCTTGTTGAAAATCGTGTTAATGCTAGAAAATTTTTTACAATTATAACTGAATATCAGGAGCAACCGAAACCGTGTTCTGGCTAAACACCAAATCATGGGGTTGAGACAGAAGGTAGTAAGGAAAGAAAATTATTATCGATTTATTACAAAGTTTGAACATTGGCTATAGAGCCAAATTTTATGTAACACTCCAATATCTTTTAAAATAAGGGGTGCAAATGAATTTTCCCTTCCGTTGCGTAATTAGCTAATTTGGTCATTCCGTTTATTACATATCTTAAAAGATTACGTCAATAAGTGTAACCTTGTCTCCTTCAGAATTGCACCAAGTGATTATGGTTTTAAGTCTAACTATTCGAAAAGATGTTTCTATTCGAGTAGATGTTTATTGAACAGAATAAGTTTTGCTGCATTGTTTGCTCTCCTTCTTTGTTTTAATTTTCTTGTACGCTCCATTTGCGTAATGAAGTAAGCCTGGTCATTGTGAGCAGAACTCTCGCATATGCCAACCAGAGTGGAGAATCAAATAAAAAAATTTATATTAAGTATTGGGCTAGGGAGAGATAATTACAATGCTTAAAGCCCTAGAAGTTAATTTACACTTTCCTGATTCGGGCAAACACTGAACCTTAATACTGTATTTAGACCTTTTAGAACTAGCATTTCTGGTATCACCGGTTTAAAAAGAGGTGAGGTCCTTCATTAAAATATTTATGGAATATCAATCTGTTATTTGGTCCTGTATTGTGGTGTGTAATATGAATACCGTAATTTTATCGATCCTCTGCCTCCTCTTGCTTGTTATCTATGCTCTTTCCTTTTATCGGTGTTTGGGAATGTCCTTAATTTTTAGATCGGTAGGGGTTTTTTTTTGTGCAGGCAGGACGCCCATATTGACTCATGACGCCCATGAGTGCAGACTCACTACCATATTGACAGATAAATAAAAATAAATTTAGAGAAGTACGGAATATCAATATGTGTGTGTATATGGGTCGCGGATCATTTTACGTAATGATAGTATCAAATAATTGATTTAAAACAATTGTTTGCCTACCGCTGCGGCTGCGTCCTATTACCTCCCGGTGTTGTTCACCGTTTGTCGGATTGGAAGTAATTTAAATACCGGAAAAAAAATGAATAAAAATACGCCCACTCCAGCCCAGTGGGCCTTTGTTGCCTATCGGGGCGGAGGAGATAAAGCGCCGAACGTGCCCCGAAAACAACACGCTTTTCGAAATGAATACGTTCGGTTGTCTGAGCGGTGAGGGGTGAAGGGTGAGAGGGAGGGGGAGTATATCATCAATTGGTTAGGGCGGGAACGCACCGACAATGTGGGGCGTCGCGGCCACGAATTTATGGCGGCCTAAACAATCCGCATGCCGGAAGAATTTAAATTAGCTCCAACTCTTTGTGCCCAGAAGTACGCCGTTCTTTAAAATCAGTCCAAAGCCGTTTCTGTTGTTTTTTTTGTACCATTTCCGGATTCTCCTTCTTGGTTCGGGTATTTCGGCTTAATTACCGTTTCGCGTTTTATCAAGGAAGTAAATAAACAAGTTGAGTTGAGGACAAAACGAGGAAACCTCGACCGGTCTATAATCGAACAAATTTATGATTTTGACACCTCTTATTTCTGGAATGAAGTTATAGCAAAATTTAGGTAATATATTAATATTCATTTCTTATAGATTATCTATAAAGCTGATTTAATTCAGTCATATTTGCATTTCTGGCAGCAGACATTTCGTCCCCCCGTTTCTTGTTAGACTTACTTGCCCAATGAAAGTCATTGCTCGTTTAATAACGCCCATTAATATATAGCCCTCGTGTCCTTTCCGGGGTTATTCGTGTCCGTTGTTCGGTCGGTATAAATATTTAGATTCCACTCTATTATTGGAATAGGCGGAATGGATAATTAATTCAATTACCCCGCCGAAACACACGACGTAGTTGCCGGTGGCGGCGGCACAGTGCCCGCTTGGTCAGCGGTCGCTTTTAACTCTGATTGCGAATTTCAATTAAGTACAGGGTGAATTCAAAAGTAATTCTAGAACACCGACGAGTTTATAAAAAGGCTATTGTCAATCTTAATACGCTGGAATAACGATAAAACGGAGAGGTTTTACCGTAATACGCATAAACATGTAAACGTACAAAAACAGAAGTTCAATTAATAAAAGATTATAGAAAATAGTAAGTACATTCCTGTACTTGAGATATTCACTAACACTATTTTTATTAGATGTACTTAATTAATTTATTTGCTATCTTGAAAAAATTCTTCAACTTGAATTTTTCACTAACAAAACAGCCTTGTTTATCCAGGCGAATAACAAAAAACGAATTAACCCGCTTATTTTAAGACTAATTGAATTAATAAAAGTAACCTATAAGAGCGTGTAAATTATTGTCTGGAAACAGATAATGTAAAACTAAAAGCACGGCACGGCTGCTCGGCTTCATTATATTATTTCTACTCGGAAATTCGGAGTTTCGGCTCCTTATTAAGCCCCTCTCCTCTCCCCTATATGTAAAATCCCTGTAATGTAGCGAAACAATTCATTACACTATACGACCAAAGGGATAAAAGGGGGTTCTTTTTTGCGTGGGGCGCGCATATGGTACGAATATTAAGCTGCAGATACTTCGAATTTCAAAGGGTCTCCTAATAACAGCGTTATAAATTAGAGACATTTTTATATCTTAAGTTCTGTAAGCAAATCATGTTGGGACCTTTTGAAAAGGACTTACATCATATTTGCACCTTAGTTAAACCTGATACTGATTTATCGGGTTTGATGTTATAATTAATGTATTCATTTCATTATGATCATATTTATAGCCAGTTCATTTTTAGATGAATGTCGATGTATATCCAATAGGTATTGTCTTCAAATGAAAATTTTTCAGTATCGTCAATTATTAATCTTGTTTTTCCTTAGTCAATTTTTCACTAAATAATGGACTATTTATTGGATAAACTTGATTTTATCGCAATTAAAAGGAGGAGATGTTCCACTTATCTCGACCCACCGTGCAAGCCGGTATTCGATTTCCAAGGGCCTTTTAACGATCCCCTAATAATTTCGCCCCCTGATTAATAGTCTTTGATTAACATTGCACGCTTCTTGAATATTAAAGAACAAGCCGAGAGGAAAGAACAAAGCCGAGTTTACCCTTTAGTCCCCCATGTGGTAATTTAATAGTGCAACCTTATTAGCCCTCCGCCCATACATTATTCCCATTCATCGGGCGGGCGCCTACCCGTCCTCCCATTTAGATTCGCTTCATTCGGTCCAATTTAGGATGTAATTCATTTTAATTAACTATCGATGTATTTTTGTCTTTGAGTATCACCGAAAATATCACTACGGCAGGTATTACGCACATTTATTTAGAATGGAATATTGTATAGAGTTCGTATTTATAAATAAATAGTAGATAAAAAGTATCAAATTCTTATTTATCGAATAAAAAAATGTGTAATTTCTTTAAAAGATCATATTTAGACATATTTAAATCAGTAATTGAATATTATACAAAGATTCCATCTCTCCCTCTAGCGACTAATCCTTTCTCGGTCGTAACTGACTGCCAATGAGATACATTTTTTCTGTATCGCTCATTCTTCGGACCGGAAAAAATATCCGACGGATTAGTACCTGTTGGTCCTCAGCAGGAACCTCAGGGATTCGTTTCCTCTTTTCCGAGGAAAACAAGCTACCTAATCCTGTCCGGCGATGCGGAAATCTGCGCGTTGTCCGCGGTCGGAGGGAGAAGCCTCGCGGGGGGAAAAACCTTAATCCACTTGTCCGCAGATAGTGGATCGCTGGGGGAGAAACCTCTTGCCGCGGAAGGCGGTCGGGGTTACCCTTGCACACGCGTTCAGGGCCCTAAAAAGGCTAACGAACGTTATTTCGCCGGTTTAGAGGAGTGGGCCCAGTCCGCTGAATAAGGGCATAATACGGCCGGCCGAATCAAGGGGGGCGCTCGGAGGCGGCACCTTCTGACGGGTTAATCAAGGCTGCCCCCTTTCAATTTACCCTCTATTTATGCGACCCCGTAGCCGCCGCCGCCACAATTTCAAATGTACGCAATCCCGGCGCTGGGGCCCAGCCTGAGCAAAAACTAGATTCTATCTCACCTCGCCCGGCTCCCTCCATTCTAAAGGGGGTCGTTAACGCCCGACAATCCCCGAAAACGGTTCTCCGAATGGAATCGGCTCGGATTTCCGGATAAAATGTGGAATTAAAGAAAAAAGGCGGATTTTTACACTCGAAAAAACGACTCTCCGACGAACGGAACTATATTGGGGACCTGAACAAATAGAATTCTGAACCTTCACGTTAAGCCTGTCCGCTGAATTTATAAATTAAAGAAAGTAGCAATTACATTCACGAAAGATCTGCCCATAACACATAAGTAATAGAGAACAAAAAATTAGACACTTTCATCATACGAGCTCTCAACCTCGTTCTATTATGTCCTTAACATGCTTCTGCATAAACTGCGAGCTTATTATCCATTGTGGATTTCTGTAGTCCTCTCTTTTACTATTGCGCTTACAGTTTCGCCTGACTACGTCCTATAATAATTTAATAAACACGGAGCATATATTAAAATATTTTTCATCGGGAGTATTCTGCGATGTTCATATATGAATGAAACTCTTAGTTGATACGTTTTGAATGACTGTGTGCGTCCTCTTACGTCACTAATAATCGTAACTGGTTGTGGTCTTCATAAATGGAAAAAATCATAAAATCCAGGAAGGGGCAGAAACTACTAGTCCTCGATTGATGTCAAGAAAATGAAATGTGATCCTATTATTCTATCTGATATGCTATCGAAGTATTTTTATTTCGAATAAAATTTGAATATCTATCTTTATGTTCTACCGTTGGAGAATATTCCGTGTATAAACTTGTAGAAACAATTCCGATTGGAAATAAACTTTCGCGAATCGCTTCGAATGATAGTGAGTGGCTCAGGATTTATTTAAAGAAGGCATTCCGGATCGTAGTTTCAAACTTACCTTTCTTGTTAAAGTGACTTAAGAGCCTTAGCTCTCCCCTCGAGGAGTAGTACCGACGGTGTTCCCCGTTGTTGATTCTCGTAAATGAAAGTGAAATTTCAGCAGAGTTAATTTAGAGTGCATTAAGGAACAAAAACTGTGGATCGCCGATACTTGAAGAAACTCTTCAAAACCCATTAATTAAGAAAGTTCGCTGAATTTACCAACCGGAAGGCCTAAATTAATGTAAGAAAGCATAAGAAACTCGTGGAGTTCTTTTAGTTTTATAATATTTTAAGTACGTAATTTACGCGTAAAAAAATATTTATTTGTAATATATCTACTTATAATTTACATTAATCTTCAACTTCAGCGCCTTAAAAAGGTGCTCAGAGAACCAGGGACCATTTTGCTGGGAGTAGGATGCAATTTTCTTCCCAATTTAATTCTTAAAAACTATATTCTTCTCCAGTTAGAAAAGAGGGACGGAAATTCAGAGCGATCAAGCGTGACGCCCTCAGCCACACTCCTGGCAATTGCCTAAGAATGTCTCCTCAGGCTCAGAAATGGTTGAAATAAAAAACCACTTAACCAGAGCTCGCGAGGAATTGGGGTACGCCGGTTCCCTTCAGTCGGTGAAAAGAATATCTGAAAACACCCAATGTCGATTTCTCACATTTCATACGCCCTTTAGTATCGCATTAATTGCGGGTTACGGAGGGGGGGAGGCTTTCGGGCGACCCGCCCAGATTGTTCGGCCTAGTTTAATCAACATTTGAATAGTTTCAGAACTAATTGCATCCCCCTCGCACAACAAATCTCAAGTTCGAATTGATAACGTACTCACCGTGTTAAGTCATCAGATGTAATTCGGGTTCACCAGTTTCAGTTGTTTGCAGTAATTCGGTTCCGTTAATATAATTATCAATTTTCTTCGATATTTTTCTTGTAGGCAGTTAGATAATTATCTTTCATATTGCAGTATGAATGCTTATAATTATATAAGGTCTACTTTTATTTATTTTAAGATCACTATTCCAAACGTCTACAATTGGAATAGGACATTTGAATTGGAATTTTTAATCCTATCATAAAATTCGAATCGAAGTCTCAAAATATAGACCGTGTAGGAATCTGAGACCACACTATGGCAGTTTAATTTCGGGACGGAAACATTCAAATAAAACATGGCTTGTTACTTCGTTAGTATTACTTATAAAATTAGGATTAATTAGTGTAGAGTGTAATATCTTTAATACTAATTTATGGAATGCATTTAATTTATACTGAATTAAATATTTTGGCCGATAATAATTAATGAATCAGAGGTACGAAAGATTTGTGGGTCAAGGATATTAATGATGTGGATGGAATGATTGACGACGTTTCGGATGATATAAATCGGCATTTGTCAATTTATTCCAGTCCCGGAATCAATGTGCAATAATGAATGCTATTCAAAGGAAATAAATGACGGGAATTCCTTAATGCGTATTGATTAAATTTAGGGAATGAAACCTACACCGGAATGCAAAATTCGACTTCCATCCGAAAGGCTTTTCGGAAAATATCAATTAAAATTGAAGCACTCGTACTATTTTATTCAAGTTCTTGTTCCTATTAAACCGTGCATTATTTTCACCTGTTCTTCTTCTCACAGCGTTTAAATTAAAAATTAAAATTAAAATTAAAAATAAATTTAAATTAAAAATCTTATAAATGAAATATATACCTTGAATAAAATTAATATCGTACGTGTTTGCATGACAGTGTGTGATGCATCTCCAAGGAAGACATTTTCCACCGGTATTCCATGCGAACGATCAGCTAAGACATACCTTGCAGTATTTACAGCCCTTTTAGAATGGGGCCGATGCATCATTTAATGCAATATTTCCCTATTGGTGGTGCTTGGCGAATGTAATAGATGTCAGTGGGTTGAAAGTGTTATAAAAGGGAAATGTTCGACGGGCCGACTTTTATTTCCGCCTCTAGTAAAGCAGAGGAAGGGGGCGTTGTCGTTCCTTCATTCTTGGCACTAGTATTCTATTTATACATCTAAAATGTTATGTATTCTACAGGAATTCATAATTTAGTTGCACTGTACTTCAAATTCCTAATGTTCGCATTTACATTTTGGTTCCATACGGAAAATCGAAATGACTAAAAATAAATAACATCGTGTACGGTGGCTGATATTGAAATTTTGAAACCCTTTATTGTTGGCTGAGTTACTAAGAGGTTCAGTGAGCGAGCCAAATGGCCGTTTGGAGTAAACTCCAATTTCCAGTTGGATTTCTCGTTCCCTCTACAGTTTTATTTTTAAACGGGTCTTCTAGACTAGTCCAAAGGGAGACGAAAACCCGTTTTGGGTTATGAAAAATTTCCTGGATTGAATGGGCGCGGAGTTTCCCTACTGTTCCCTCACTGTCCCTAGAGGAACTTTTGCTTCTGTTCCTAGTCGTTTGTTACTGTTATTTAAATTTTAATACGTTTAATTAAACTTTCATTACGGTACTTTGCGAACGAGGTACTCAGTTCTGATGCCTCTATACGGCAAAAATGTTTATGAATTCATGTTACTTAGTCCCGATGCTATAAGATCGTACATTTATGTCATTGATGTAATCACACATGATTAACTCAGACAGTTATTCAATAAACAAAAAAGTTTATTTTTATATTTTATAACGAACCAAATTTCGCCCACAAAATCCTAGGTATTGCTGGGTTGCTCCCTTCCATTCCTTGTATTGGGCAAATAGAACCCCAAATAATTTATACGAAGCCATTAGAAAGTTGTAGCCTGGACATTTTTAAACCGGAGCCACTTTGCATTTAGGTTTACTGACAGAAGAATAACCAGATTAGCGTGACTAGTTAATCTTGACATTCATTAGGTGGCATTAAATAGGCCTGTGCGCTGAATAATGGAGGAAATGCGAGGATTACCTCTCTGGGCCCTATCAATCAGAATAATTCTCTAAGGAAACAGTGTCAGTCGCGTGTATAGTAGAAATTTTATCTTTTCCCTTAATATTTTTAACCTTATTACTTACTGTACAATCAACTTTTACCGGCCATTAATATTATCCATATTTAGTATCAATCCAAAGACAAATTCCTTCACCCCGCATGCATCCGTTGACGTCTAATAACTGATCTATAAATATATTTTACTGTTACATATTATTCCATTTTTGTTATTTCCTGCTACTTTTGACACTCGTTCAAGTAATTAAATTGAAATTACAGCCTAATAAAAATCTAAACCGTACCGCAAATATTTCATACGTGTAATTATTATTATATTTCCTCCGAATAAAAGTATACCGCTGTTATTTGATTGTCCGTGACTATCATTTTGGGCGAGTCATCTCCTGAAGGAAAATAATCTCATAAATCGAGTTAGCGGAGGGGGTTCTGAAGGCGGTGGCCGGGGCCGGTCTCGTGATTGAGGGGAGTCGCCGACTTTGATAGGGCACGAACTGTGTGAAGTGAATTCCGCTAGGAGGTGGAGGAGGAGGAGGAGGAGGAGGTGGAGGAGGGCCCGCGATTGTGATTTGATGGTTCAGGGCGAACCCCGCCCCGGCGCCAGTTCCGCCCTTCCACCGAGAGACGTTTTAATATTCGGAGTGCCCCGGGGCATTTATTCACCGATTGCTGTACGGCCCAGATACGCGGCCCGGCGCTAGCCACTCGACGGTTTCTTTCGAAACTCCCTACTTAGCCGATGTGCAGAAAGGTTCTGAAGGAATCACAAGGAACGTGCGGGACTGTTTTTTCGCCCCGGGTCCATTCCGATTTACGATTTCGATTAAGGCTTTTCCACTAGCGAAGGCCTTTCCTCCTTGCGAGCGCTTAATTTCCGGGGAGATAACCAGTGTATGACGTCAGGGATATGCAAAATTATTGTCCATAATTAAGTTACAATACATAATGTGACATATACATATAATTATTTCTCTAATATACCAATTATTATTGTGTTAGTTACATATGAACATTATAATATATTTAAAAAGAGAAAGAGATTACACTTAAAAAAAACAAATAAAATTTAGTTTAGAATACCTGTTTTGGGGTCTGCGAGGGGTCGGAATACCGTAGATTTCGTGTGTTTCTGTCTCCTCTCACTGGTTTGGTCTTTTGCTAGACATTTGCTAACATTCACAGATTTTTTCATATACTTGTTTATATTTTGATATTTAATTTTTTTATATTAATTGCTTGTATATTCGTGAGCTGTCCAATGTACACATTTTGTACGCTCTCCGCTCGTCGTACGGAATTATAACAATGAGTTGTCAATGAGGGGCTGGGAAATTAAATGTATGCAGAAAATTAATAGCTGGTGAGCCAATATTGAGTAGCTGGAGAGTGTGTGTAGGTGATGGTTTGTTAATGTGCAGGGTGTGTGGCAGCGGGCTGCCTGGGCGTAGTGAGCACTAGGCCGCCCCCGCCGGCCTCCGGGGCCGCCCCCACCGCCTCCGCTTGCCCCATCTCACATTTCGCCTGCACGAACGCCAGATGCGTACCTCTCAACAAGTATTGCGACGGCATCAACAACTGCGGCGACATGTCCGACGAGCCCAAACACTGCACACGTGCGTATAACTCTAATTTATATATATACATTTAACGCCTCGTATCGGTAATAATTTAAAGTTGTAGTGGGGGGGGGGTGCTAAACGTTTGCACTTGTATAAAAAAGGATGACTAATTTGGGGAAAGGCATTTGAGCGTAGTTGTATTGTATTACGTAATTGTACTAAAAGTGCTACGAATTAGCGGGTACTCCAATGCCAATGACAACCAGTTCAATGAGGAATATCCTTTCCGAACTTACAATGACGCCTTACCAGAATGGATAAAACAGTCAAAAGAGATATCCCGGTGTGTTTTATCTACGCCTCATTTAATTATATCGGTTCTTCCCTTCAAAATATCATTTATAACTCAGGAAATAAGTACACATATTGTCCGTCTTAGACCCACTCATTGTAAGCTACGATATTGTTATAATTGTTATAGTGGACAACCGAATCGGTGTCCATTTGAAATTTAGACCCATTTAACAGTCCAGGTCAACATTCAATCGTGGATCGTGAGCCACTACCCGTAGCGTATTTACAACCCATCATTTATTCGCGCCCGAGGCGACATCGTTTATTAAACTCCAGACGTAAACCGGACAGAATATTGGGTCGGTTCGATCATTCGGCAGTTCCAAAGTGGCTAATCCACCGGTAATCCGACATTCTATCAGTCGTTTTATGGGACGGCTTAAAACTCTTAATATAAACATGTCCATTAAACTAGTACATCACTCTGTTTATTCCCGCCGTCCGTCGACAAAGCTGATACTAAATCCCTTGTGTGCCATGGACAATTCATTTTCCCCTTTTACGTTATGTCTTATATCCTACACGGTAGTAAATTTATATGTTACAAGATTTCTGTCGTTTCTTTACCGGAGCCTGCTTCGGATCATACTGTTGCCGTTTTTTTATTAATTCATTCCGAGCGCTTATTTCCGTTGATTAAAACACATCGGGCGTTAAATTAATTTCGGCCATAAGCCAAGCATATTTTGTTATCACGGGTCAAAAATGAAATTCTTGACGACTTAAGTGGTATTATGTTTTAGAGATGGTTCTTGTTTTAATTTTCCAGTATCTAAGTATTCTTAAATCTTACGGCCCCCAAATCTTATAAATTACAATTTTCATCAATCTTCCTCTTAAACAAGTTATATTTACGTACAAAGATAAATCCCTCCGATTAAATAGAGTGTGTTTAGAAAGCAAATTTGAAGAGATAAGAGGCCCAAGGGATAAAAACTCAGGTGGAACAATGGAAGCGTGTTACCTCACATTTTATTGCGGGTGGATGTCATAACGTAATTTAAACACGATTTGTATTCATGGGATGGATTGCGGGCGGTGCGTCGCTGGCGGAGAATTTTCCAAGAGCATAACACCGCAATAATAACCCGGCGTTCGCCGCGGAAAATTTAAAAATGAATTTCTAAATAACCCCCACGCTACATGTTTAGTCGACTATACTTTTAAATGCGGGGATATGTTCATTTGCCGGAGGAAGTATTCTTTAATCCTCGTCCGGCTGTTATTCCCCGTCGAATGTTTTTCCCTCTCTAGGGCCCAATGTCAGAGATGACCCCGATCACAGCCCGGTCCTGCCGAACCTTCAGTTCGAGTTTCTCCAAAAACGGTACGCACCCGCGGCGCCCATCATACATATTCAGTCCAATATGAATATTCCCTTTGTCCGAGATTTAGCGCTCTCCGCCCGCACTCCATCTTCCACTCCAACCTTTTCTCTGAACAAAAGCTTCTCGCGGAACGTCAATTTTTTTTCCCCCATCCCCGCCCCCGGAACATTTCCCGGCTCTTCCCAAATGCCGGTCCGCCGGGCTTAACACTATAAAAACAATAGTATACATTCTGCGACTAGAACGTCGAATGCAGAAGTTACAGAGTTAAAACTCCTGCAATATTCTGTATCACCTCGCTTCGGTTTGGCATCGGACGTTATACTATTACCGAAATTCGCATCTTAATCTCGCCGTCGGTTTAGAAGCCACATATTGCAAATAGGCAAGCTCAAGTGCCTGACGGCCCTGTTGTCCGTGAGGGTTTGGAATACCGTAGTTTTCTCGGTCTTCTGTCTCCTCCGGCTGGTTTGGTAAGAGTGGCTCACCGCCGTACTGACTGAAAATGGCGAGCAGCCGAAACCGGTCTAGAGAAAAATCGAACCGACGGGGCGAGACATCAACATAGAGAAAAAGTACATAGAGCACGATAGAGAATCATTACCCCGGGATGCAGTCTTTAAACACGAGGTGAAGCGCCCGATTATTAGCACCTCAAGGTATCCGTGCTTCTCCCACAGCAATCGTCGTGCTAAACTGTAGGCATCCTCGAGTAATTGGCGGGGGCGGTGTCGAATCGAGATAAGAGCGACCAGGGGTCGAACAGCGTTATTAATCACCGGTCCAATACAATAAGGGTGATGAATGGGTCGGGTAGGGGGAGGGACCTTCTCGTTTAACGCCAATGATGTACCTTCACAGCCGTAAATAATTTTGTGTCACCGTTGTTTACTCTCTAGGGGCCAGATAAATCGACCCAGTTCATGCTAGGGCGGGGATCGGGTTAGCCGGAGAGAAAAAAATTCCGATATTCAATACCGTTCTATTTTTTTCGTCCAAAGTATCTTGTCTCGAATCTATACGAAGGCTTAATCAATGAATATAGACTACAGAAATGTATTAATTATTTCCTTATCCGACCTCTCGGGACATGCTCTAATCAGGGTATGATGGCCTGTTTTCCGGCCAATATTATAACAAATATTTTTATATATATTAAATTTCTGTGAACAAACAATGACCATGTGAGTAATCAAAACTGAACATAATCAAAAATTCCGTCATGATTCATTATACGCCATTTGTAAACCTGCGAAATTATTTACATCAATAATTTACCGGATTCATTATCAAAACACACGGTACAATAACCCGCCTCCCCGCGTAGTAGATTCCTAATTCTATTCCCTTCTGGTTCGCTCCAGTCCAACCGCATTGTGATGTATGAAAAGTCTATGAGGCGGCGGGAATAATTTAAAAGCGGCAGAAATTATTTTGGCGGCCCCCATGAATATTGGACGAGTTTCGACGCCGGGGCCGGGCCTCGAAGTTCTTCGGGCGCTGAATATTCGACCCGGGGGCTCCTCCTGTCCCGTAACAAACTCAGGGCAGGTGAATAATGTCTGGCGCGCTATTCGATTATTAGAAGAGCCCGTTGTTTGTTCAAATGCTTTGGGGTCCGGGGGGCCCTGGATTAGGGGGTTCACAAATTACGGGAGCACAAACATTGTTAACGGCTGTCTGCTGGGAGGTGTTTTACCTGAGATAAGAAGGTAGGTGGCAACGCACAAACTGAATTAGACCCCCACCAATCAACTCTATTACTGCCACATAGGTCCGTTTCCTATCCCTGGATCCTAATACCATCAGACCCGATATCAAATACAACGATGGTGCCGCTTTGATCCTGTACATTCATAGCAGGCTAAAACAGGTATTCCAACCAGATCGGGGGACTTTCCACATTTATATTTGTAACACGTTGAATATTAATAATTTTTAAAAATAATTTTTTCCCGGGAATAACCCTGACTGCGGAGCCTTACATAAAATCGCTTATCAATGTTCATATCATTTCTCAGAATACAATCGTATGGTTTGTTAGGTCGCCTTGAATTATTCTCAGACCACTCTATTAGGAGTTGAATAAAAACGTGGCGGACTATTGAACAATATATTGCAATAAGCAGTAAGGGGCTGATGGGCAGTTTCTTCACGCACTGCAACACGGAGGAAGAGGAAAAAAGCACTCATTTTGGTGGCGGCGGCGGCGGCGACGGCGGCGGTGGGGGAGCGCTTTGTCATCCGCGAAATGTAATCCGGAAAATATATAGCGTTCCATTAGGAGGGCGGCCCCGGGACAAATGGAGTCCTCCCTAACAAATGCCCGGGCATAATCTAATAGCCCGATACCGAGGCCATCAACCATTCACCTCGGCTTCGATCCGAGGAGAGCTCTCTTCTGACGGCTCGGAATTTTTCACGATTTTTAACGTCGCAAGAATGGATATTTATAAAGTAGTCGCAATTAATAAAGATTCCGACGACGAACTATAATAGTTCACGAATTACCCCTTAGCAGTATGAGATATAGATTTTACACCGGCAAGCGAGCGAGCGAGGTTCCAAATATCGATATCTCGCCAGACATTCTGTCTCCAATTTATTTGGTCCTAATAATTCCAGCTATTAGCTCATCGAAACTGTCAGTAGCATTAAAATACAGCGAGTTTCTTCAATTAACAAACCAGACAAACACGATAAATTAAAATAACAGTAAATGCTTTGCGTTAGGTGAAGAAATAAGAGGCATGTGGCGACATGAGATCTCGCAGAATCAATCCCTGCTCTCGTTGGTTGGATAAGACCATATAGTACGAAAAACCCTTCATCGTGAACTATTGTCACTTGCATATCAGTATATCACCGCGATTTAATTTTAAGGAGGCAGAAATACAGTCATTCAGGGTTAGGGTCTGAATTACGCAAGAGGCGGGTGCCGAAGAAAATAACAAAATTAATTAAGAAATAATTTTCCACCTAGAAAATAATTGGCAGAGTTGAAACATGCACGATATACCGGAAAGGCAACTGCCTGTGGCGTAACTGGCGTTGAATTTGAGCAGTAAAATATGCCAACACCGCCCGTTTCTGCGGCTAAATCCGGTCGGCTCCACCGATGCGTGCGCGCCCAATTTTCGATTGTTTGAAAAAAGGTCGGTTCATTGAACTTGAGCGTAATATTGTATAGCGGCAGAATTTTCTTGTTTGGCCTTTCTTTTTTTTTGTTTTTTTGAAAGGGCGCACTGTAAACAGGGGAAGGCCAACTGACGGGGCTGACTTAAAACGGCTGGGGGATGAAAGCGTAGCGTGCCGGCGGTGTTGACGGACATGACCGTCGGGGATGGAGTTGAATAATCGATGCCATAAAAGCGGGGGTTGGGACGGGAGCGTGGGCGGGGGGCGGGGGCGGGGAGGGTTCTGCTTCTCCATTCCACCTAATTTAATGCTTACGCCAGTCCTTCGATGCTACCTAAAAATCCACTAAATCTCGCATTTTCACAGCTAACCGGTACTTAGGCGACACACTGCCTGAAATAAAGTCAAATTTTGGTAGTGACTATAACTGAATTTATTCTTTCATTATATTCTGATTTAATAGTGCCTTATTAAAGAAATATATTGAGACGTCTATCTATTGGTACGAGTATGGAGATCATTATTCGCTTAAAATTTTAAAATAATTATACCCTGAATGAAATTGTAGAATAAATACATGTATGTACAATGCTCAAACCTGTTAAATATTTTGAAGAAAAACAACCACCTGCTTTCATTAACACTAATAAAAATGCCAGCATTTTGGCCTTTGTTATCACATCCATGTTTGTATTCTAGAATCAAACGTTTAATAATATTTTCAACAACATTAATCTCTCACAATTGAACCTGACAACATAATAAAGACTTAATGGAAACAAAACGGAATTAGTGTGGGATATTATCTGGATGGGATGTAATATTGGTTATACATTACCGCATTGTTTTCGCCTGACAAATTGTGTTTTCATAAATATAACGGCGCTAATTTCTCATTAAATTATGATATCTAATAGTTTTGTTTCTGATATCTATATTTAAATATATATTTCGTTTCATATAATTTCATTTGCGGATCTAAATGTCTTAAGAACTGTCCTGCCAAGTTCCGTTTTGGAAGAAATGAAAACTGTTTTAAAGAATTGATATTATTTAACGCTGAAAAAAAGGCTGTCGTATATCGGGTACGAGTCAGTCCTCTTTCTGGCAGCAATCCGGACTGCGGAGGGAGGTGGGTTCGTTCTAAGTTCTTAAAAACTTGTAGGGGGTGAGGGACTATTTAAATACGCCCTTTGCCGTTCCTTAAAACAGACTTGGACCTGTACCAACTGCCGATCCTCCTCCCTTCAGTGTTCGGCATTGAATTCATTTTTTATGCCGCCAAACGGACATAAATCCGAACGCAGGGAGACCCATTTTCGAAATTTCATTTTTCCCCGAGAATTACGATCGCTAGTTCGATAGGCCAGAAATATTTTCTACCGCAGCACGCGAATTCAGAAAACGAATTCCCAACACACCGGTTTTAAAATCCAGACGGGATAGCTCATCCATTCGAGTTCTAGCCAAGGAAGCCTTGCAGATATGACATACATGAATAATACATAATTTATTTTGGTGGGCTATTTCTCAGCCCCTACTAACTCATATTCAAATCTTACGAACGAGTGATAACTCTATTAATTTTACATTTAACGAACACCTGTAGATCATGAAAATCATTAAAAAATCTTTACAATAATTTCATTCATTACTCATCGCAGTTGAATTATCCCAGACCTCGCTTTGAGCCGTTCTCAGGGCTATGAATTGAAATCAATCGGCATTGTAAAAGTTATTTCATTGTCTCCCCCTACTATAGGATTACTGTAGAATAGAATTTGGTGACAAACCTCAAGCTATTACAGAATTTAGAACATACGATGATTTCGGAATAGGTCTTGTTGAGCACAGTATTTATATCAGCCACATAGGAAATGCGTGGTTTTTCGAAGGAGAAGAACCATCTAATCTTGGAATATAAAATTACTGTCATTTATTTCAGATAAATATTTTATTTGCTAATTATGCAAAAATCATTGGTTTATCGCAGTTACGCAACTGCCTTTTCTTTCGTTATTTTTTTAAGGAAGCGCAGAATATTGGTTTTGGTGTAACCGATGAGATGTTTTCCAACAATGTAAGTCCGACTCAAAGCCAGATCTGGGTCTACGTTTCAGTGGCATAATTTAACATGTTGTTTAATTTTAAACTATACTTTGATATAGGCCTAATAAACTGGTGTATAATTTTCCTGATGATTTTCTGTAAATTCATACCATAAATGTTCTTCTGAATGCTTTCCAGGGCAGTTAGAGGACTGTACGTTCGACGGTATGTTCAAATGTATATATATATATTTTATCATTTCGCTTGACTGGCACGTTCCCACCAATCGATCATTACCGTTCACACAAACCAGTCATCAGAGTTATAACTTGCATTTGCTTGTTTCTGAGCTTCGCTATTGGTTATACAAGGAGGAGCTTGTGCCGAACTCAATCCGGACTGAATTTTATATGAGACAAACTCTGACTGATACGTTCTTGGCTACTAAATTATTCGAGTACGGACGCATATGCAATCAAGTCTCCTGTCCTGACCTTCGTTTCTGCTCTGATTTTTATTATATTTTTTACTATTTCTATTTTATTTTGTTAACGGCAATCAGAAATCATTTACTCGGTGTTGAATTTTTCTTATTTTTGCTTTGAAATCGGTTTTTATGCTAAAATTTGGAAGAGATAATGAAGTTATGTGATTCAGTGATATGTTTTTTAATCCTTGAAATACAGTTGTAATTCTCATTAATGCGTATTACACTCATATTAGCGTGAAATATTGTGTTTTCTATCTACGATAAGAATTTGTAAAAATTGTTATTTACAGAAGTTGCGTTACTCAAATGAAGAATGTAAACTATCTTCAGGAATGAAGTACGAAACGCAAGCTTTCCCTTATAACTGGTTTAATGGATGAATGTGAATGCCGCTTTATGTGGAATCCCAGAAATCTCACTGTTTAAATTTTTCATAAATTTCATGAATGCTCTCTCCCCATACTTTCATCATCTCTGCGTGTTTTCCTTCTCATGTCTGTGCATCGCAAGATTCAATACGTATTGTTACTGCATACCGATGTACCTTTTTTAAGTGGTTTGTCTGTTGTCATGCCTTGTTCTAGAGACGAGCGGAGAATTCTGCCATCTCCCAGCGACGATACTTTTGTTTAATCGAAATTCCCAAAAGAGGGCTCATTTTTCTTCGTTTTCGCATCACACACGAACAAGTTTCTCTGCACGCCCACCGATACGAATTTCACAGCGAACCGTTTTACGAAAAACTCATTCACTACTGATTTTGCAGTCGAGCGCAATTGAATTATTTGTTGGATTATTTTGGTCCATTAAGCGCACCCTGTTACCCTCGTTTTATTTCAGGTTTCCAATTAACTGCGGGCGACAGAGAGTCGCCGAAACACGCAAACACTAAATCATGTAGTCAATCGTTTAATTTAATAATCCCTCTCTATTTTGGCCAGGGGTTAATTAAGGTTGTATTACTCAAAACAGGACCGGGCGAATGAAAGGCACAATTAATGTGTGGGCGGCCTCGATTGTAAAACGATGTCGGTGTGTTGGGGGCCACAATGGGAACGCTTCCCATTATCGACTAACGAAAGATCCCAATTACGACTCTCGGAGACAATCTAATATTGCGCACTGGTTGACATTCGGGACGGATTATAATGCCGGTGGGAACTCATTCGCAGCAAAATTACGATCCATAATTACGGAAATCCTTAAGTCCGTATTATAGATCATGATAAGCCAAACAAATATAAGTTCAGTTTCACTCAGTTCGGTTTCAATCATCCAGTCTGAAGCGAGCTAGCTGAGAACTGTACATTCTTCAGATTGGTACACCGGTGCGGTTAACCATGGGTTAAATTTACATTTAAAATAATTGAACAAATACGAACATAGCGTAATGGCTACATTGGAGTTAGTGCGCTTGTCCCTTTTAATCAATTAAAATTTGCAGTTGAAGAAAAACCATCTGTCAGTCATCGGAGAATCGAGCTCCGGCGCTTTTAAGCCGTGGCTCGGATCTCTACCACTAGCGCCTTTCTCCGATTGATTAAATGAGACGGTCTAATTAACTCCGTTACTCATTTGACTTCTGCACTGCGTTAAATACTAGTGTCGCCCCAACCGTATATATTATTGAGAGTAGGTTCGTGAAAAGGAGTGACTCGAGAGAGTGCAAAATTTATTGAAAAAAGTTTATTTTTAGTAATCTAGTTAATCGCTGCAAGTGCACCCACCGAACTTTAGTTGTGTACATTTCCGCACCACCCTCAGGGGGCGCTAGTTTATCGGTGTAAGAGGACCCAACGAACTTTAGTTAAGTACATTTCCGCACCATTTCCGCACCACCCTCAGGGGGCGCTAGGTTATCGGTGTAAGAGGACCAAACGAACTTTAGTTAAGTACATTTCCGCACCATCCTCAGGGGGCGCTAGTTTATCGGTGTCAGAGGACCAAACGAACTTTAGTTAAGTACATTTCCGCACCACCCTCAGGGGGCGCTAGGTTATCGGTGTAAGAGGACCAAACGAACTTTAGTTAAGTACATTTCCGCACCATCCTCAGGGGGCGCTAGTTTATCGGTGTAAGAGGACCAAACGAACTTTAGTTAAGTACATTTCCGCACCACCCTCAGGGGCCCTAGTTCAGTCGGCGCCGTCTAAAGAAATAGATACTAGACCGTCAAGCCAACTCTGTTATGCGGGTCTGCATTATAGCGCCGTAGTATCTTCTTCTTGAGTCAAGCTATTGACTCAATAAATGAATTTACTTATGGTGTATCTTTTTTAATATAACACTTTACTGAGAAACATGCCTATTAAGCCGAACTATGAATGCGCCGAATGGGGTGGAGTTGTCCGACTGGAGGGGCACGGATTCGAGATGCGCCCGAAATTCGTAATAACGCGCTAATTGAAACGGGGGCGCGCAATGCCCCCGGGGGTGGGCTGGACCGGGCTAACGGGCAAAATCCACCCCCGCTTTATAGACGATAAGCGGTAAATTACCATATTTGTGCGCTTCTGGGGGCTGAGTGAGAGGGAGGGAGAGAGAGAGAGAGAGAGAGAGAGAGAGAGAGAGAGAGAGAGAGAGAGAGAGAGAGGGTGAGAGAGCGCCGGGGGCCGATTCGGACGGGCCCGGGACCAATTTTCTGATAATCCGAAATGCCCGGGCCCAGCGTACAATGTCCTCCCGAGCCAAACGATTCCAGTCGGATACTGTTTAATTTGGACCAAACATGATTTACAGATCTAGAGCGTGAAATTATTTGGCGTTGAATTGCGGTGGCAGTGGTCTGCGGTTGGCGGGGGAGAGGGGTATAGATTCAGTCGCCAAGTGCACTGACCGGACGTGGCATTTTTAGCGCGCCCACGGTTTGTAATAATTCAAATCGAACACTAAACCGCGATTTCGGACCAAAGAAATTGAATCACCCGGGATAATTTCAGTTTCATTTGCACGGCAGTTTTCAGGAGTGCAAAAAACGTTGATTTATAGTTGCCACAATATTCCTTTGAATATCAGGAGCTTCATACACCTGAAATAAAAAAGCTTGTACTGACGAACTTTCGTTAAGTACATTTCTGCACCACCCTCAGGGGGCGCTAGTTCTGTCAGCTTCGTCTAAGCAATAGATACTAGACCGTCAAGACAACTCTGTTTTGCGGGTCTGCATTGGAGCGCCATCTTCTTCAATAAATTCGGTAGTTGGAAGCAACAGGGGTCTATCTTTGTTTTCTAGTCGTTGTTTGGGAATACTATTATTCTTTTAGATCATTACAATTATATCAGTAAAAGTGACAGTGACAGTGCAGTGAGGATGCCAAAAAACATCCAAAGTGCCAAAAGTGACTAACACCGCTACTGAAGATGGCGAGCAGCCGAAACCGGTTTAGCAAAAACCGAACCAGCGAGAGGTGACAGAAGCACACGAAATCTACGGTATTTTTACAATGTCCTCAACGACCATTAGAATTTGATCCTAACTTCGCGTGTTCTAGATAATTCGTGCCATATTGAGGTAATGCGGCCAGCATATAATATCCTTTCTGGGCTGTCGTCAACTGTTACCTTGTACCTAATAGGCAGTAACCCCAATCAAGCAGCGGTCTCGCGTGTTTCTCGCCAGCCGTCGCCAAAATATTGCAATATCCACTATTGAGTGGATAGAGCTGGATATTTATTAAGGGGACAATTATCTACCTATAACTCTTAAGAAGGTATTATAAACCAATTTATAATAGTTTAAACCGGACTCGAAGTAATTGGGGAGGCGAGTGACGACGCCAACTAATCAAATCGAGCGTGAAGATCCCCCAGCCTTTTTTCTCGGACAATAATGCCGAGAGTCTTGGGGCGGGTGATTTAAAGGGGCTGCGACCCCGAATTTATGAGGGCGGCCTCCTCTCTGATTTACTTTTATTGGTCCTAAAGGAGTTTTACCGGGCTTGAGTTGTGCCCACGGGCCCCTTACGGTTGGTTATCTCGACCGGCCGAGGTGTCTTCGCAATCAACCCAATAACGCATAGCCCCAGCCAATATTGCCCCCGTCCCGTCCCTTTCCTTATTGCCAACACGGAAATACAGATATCCGTATCCAGCTCAAGATTTAAATCAAATTTCCGGCCAGTCACATCTGAAATATCACCCCTTTGCGTTTTTCTCTCTCCTTATTTTTTGGTCTTAAGCCAAGCTTGTTTCGGTTTTTCACCATTTTGCCGATGAAGTCACTATGCGATCGATACAAATTCCGCACTCTGTCATATTTAGATTAATCACTATTGACTATAGATTATAAGGATTTCATTTATTTACATTCTGTTGGAATGAGTGAAGAGAATCCCCGTACTACTGTCAGTCGTCATACACTTATGAGATGTGAAGAGTGTGTGTGAAGAATACAGATCACAATAACATAATCTTCACTCATATAATTCAATTGGTTTCAAACACGTACTTTTTTCTCAAAGCGGTTTGCTTAGAATATGCCTATTTGCCTATCTTCATATACTCGATGACATGCTGAAACATTAGATCCGGGTTTGAGTTTTAATTTAATATTCAAAACGCTATACCAAATTGGTGCTACAGAGTACTCGAAGTTAGATTTAACCGAGACATCCACAAAGCCAAACCGTTTTATATTTTTATATTCCGCCAGTTGAACTTGGACGCTTGAACGAAAGTTTGATCGGAGACGGCTCGGAGTTTGTTCGGCCTTTAAGAAGTGTTCAGTAAGAAGTCTGTGTGTTCCTCTCTAATATTTAACCGGAGGGGGGCTGAAAATAGAACCGGGTACCCCCCTCCTCTCATCTCGATTTTCCACGTCAGAACATGCCCGCAAGTTCGCCGGGGTTGCGGCTAGGCTCAACACCGAACTTTCTCCTCCAACTTTCTACTACTTGATTTACTTTTCCATTATCGTCTATTTTACAGGTATTTTAAAGGGGGCGTGGTACAACATGTACTTTTTATATTAACTGTGGAAACCCTCCCCAGAGTTCACCGGCATATATGGAAAGAGAATACATAGACTGTTTGATCTGTTAGTATAGTTCATGTAGCTTTAGTCAAACAACGGATAAAATACATAATACAATTTTGCTCATTACCCCTTAAGAAATAATTGTTTACTGTGCATTTGTGACATAAGGAATTAACTTTTATCCTGTGTTGGGGAAAGACCTTTCTTCTCGTATAAAAGAAAGTACCGAATACTGTGGAAGACTAGTAGGGACACATTTGGAGGGGCTACAGCCTCCGGTCTGTAGTATGTGACCGGGTTGCCTAAACCGACCGAGCGACCGACGGGTTGATACTATCTAAACTGACCTCGGCTCACGGGGATCAACACTGTCCGGCCACTAATGCCCCAAACACGTGACCAAACCCGCCGACGGGATTTGCTCTTGTACCCGGTGAACCCACTCTTCCCTTTCAATATTCCTCAACAAGAAGTGAAGATAAAAACAATCGGAGTGGTTCGGAAATAATTTTAGACTGACTCGATTTCATATTAAAATTATGAATAGGAATAAAATGTGTCCACGGTCGGATTAGAACCGACGGCCTTTCGGCGAAAATGTGAATAATAAATTCAACTGTGAAGTTATCGTCTCTTTTTACGAGTTCGATTATCCTAACAGACAACGTGTAGCCTCGTTGCCCTTAGGTAGGAAAGCGCTTAGAATAAATATGGTAGCAGTATAATGCTATGAAACACAGGCCATATTTATTTTAACTCGGTAGGCATGGAGTGTTCACACTTTAGCTCCCAGATAAACTTACGTGAGCTCTCATTTTCGAAGTTTCAAACTTCTCTCGGGCTCAGAATTATTAAAATGTGGCTTTAGAGTATTCTACATTGAGAACATATTTTAAGCGGTAAAGGTATTACGACCGTCTCATACGGTCAACGTTTTGTATTAATATATTATTCCAATTCTGTTTCAACTGAAGCCTATTTCGGCGTGGGCACAGTTAAAACCGGCCTATTCAGAGTCTTCAAACGGGGAGAACGGTTATTTTAACAGCACCCTGAAATGAATCGGAGGTTAACTGAAGGGGGATTTATCTGGGGCTAATCTCCTGTGGCGGTTCGGCGGGTGGAATCCCTCCTCCTCCAGCTGGTGGAGGGCGAGGCGGGGGTGGGCGAAATCGGCGGGTCATTAAGGGGGCGGCTGAAGGCCCCAGGATTACCCGGGCGAATACCTCGGCGCTAAAACTTTAATGGCGCTACCTCCGGACTCCGGACGGGCCGCCACTGTCGACGGGACATTAAAGCGGCATCTCGCCGAATTCAATTACGTCCAACGTGGAAACTTATACGAAGCGGAAGAAAGTTTACGGCCGCCCGTTTATTCGGTACGTCGTTCCGAACCGGTCCCCTCTTTAACCAGTACGGGACAAGAGCGTTATTAATGGTGTTATCGAAGAATGAAATTCTTGTTGCGAATCTGTTCTGCGATTCGACAATAACTAAGCACGTCCGAAAAACGCCGAACCTCCTGTAGAAGTCACAAACGGAAAAATATATACAAAAGTGTCCAGGGTCGCATTCAAGTTTGGTAACATAATGCGAAATTCCACACATAATATTATACGATACAGTTTACATACGGTGATAACGTGCGCAATGCAGGTCCCGCAATAAAATAACAATAACGTTAATAAATAAAACTATTATAAATGGCCCAGTATTGAATCTACCTCGTGAAGATCAAGCACCAATCACTCGATATAAACACACTATAGGTACTTATTTGACTAATACTTAATGCCCGACAAAACGTCGCAATATTAATGTTACCGACAAAGCCGAAGGGTGATATATGGACAACCGGGGCCGGAGTTTCGGTAGTGAAATAAATACATTCCGCTTCTGGCAATGACTTCGTAATACGCTTTTCATCCTTGTTATTTCTCAGGATAACACGGGGATGTTAGGACGTACAGAAAAGTGGAAGGAAAACACGCCGGTCTAGAAAAGGCCGACGGGCGGTGCAATTTATAGGCGAATGATTGAAAGGAGACATCTCTAGGATGGTGAAATAAAAACGGCACTTCAGTTGTGGCGGGTGGATGGGGGGAGGGGTTGATCCCGCGCGGCCGCCTCATCGCGTATCGTTATTTGAACGGTGGAGCTCGGGCCCAACCTTCTATTGATGAATAGGGTCCCGCGGGACCGCCATCCGCCGAGGGCCACACATCAAAGCCCATATTTCATCGCATCACCAAGAAAAACATGATGAAGAACATCGCTCCGGGCGAAAATACGCCTTCTTTTGTTGCACGTCACGTCAAAGGGAACCTCCTCCCCGCTCTATGTCGTCCAGCAATATCCATTTATTCGCTCTAAATAATAAAAAATATAACAATGCACACTTAGGCGTCATTTCCCCGGTGTTTCCCGTCAACGGGCGAAGTTAAAGGCGCGGAATTAATTAATCCGAAAACTCGGCGGGAAGTAAAATAAACGTCCGGGCTTTTCGACGACGCCGCATTATTTAGGGAACAAATGTTATTGCATAATTTAAATTCTTGTTTTGGCTCTTTCTTTGAGAAAAAGCCTCGCCCCAGAAGCACTGTCTGTAATAAATCCGTGTTATATTTATAGTAAAGCAAAACTCGACAATAAGTCGACAGGATCCGATAATATTACTGACTCAATATTATTGACGGAAAGAAGCCGAAACCGGTCTAACTTAAGTATAAGGACAAGAGTGATGGATGAAATACTCCAAAATAAATCTTTGTAATTGCACTAGGTATTTTAACTTTATTTTTTGTTCGAACGTAACAATCAGTGCTCTCTGAGACATCGTACCGTGTGTGCTACCAACTTTCAATTCAAAAGAATCGACGTAAACCTAAAAATTCGGAGTATTAAGGGGATTACTAAAACGGCCATCAAAATTTACCTTTGCCAACAAGTTCAAGATATACAAAGCTAAATTAAAACCTTACGTCGTAGAACTAAAGGGTTCCACTAAGAGATCCAACATCGCTCGCATCCGGAGACCCCAATCAAAAGTCCTTCGAACCAACCTCAATGCTCCCTGGTATATTTCAAATCGCACCATTTACCACGAGCTCAACATACCGTCAGTTGATGAACTAATAAAATCCCAGTTTCTAAAGTTCAATTACCGCCTCACTCCTCATCCTATTTCACTCGTTGAAATGTTACTGTTTGTTTATCGTACAATAAATAAAAGAAAGTAACAATGTAGCGACAGAATTATTTATAAAATGTGATAATAATCCTTATGATTTAATATGATTTGACAATATGTACGATGTTATTATTAATTCTAGTAGGAACCACCATACTCAGAATGTATTCAGTTAGAATGGGATGAGCGTATTACACGGAGTGATGAATGGGATACTTAGTTGTCACCTTGATTAAGTACCTAGGACGTCAATTATTGGCTCAAGTATAGATTTGATCGTGTCCCACTGTTGGAATTCACCCGCCTAGATAGTTGAAAAAGCGTTGTAGAAACTATTGAAATGAGATTCGGGAACACTTTTTCACCTCCCCGTAGTGCATACATGAAAGTTATAGTGTTAATGTTTGTCCATATTTATAAGGCAAAAAGGTGAAAATAAATTGTTCAATTATATCTTTTGACGTGACAAGTCAAAAATTAAAACTCTCTTGCCCTTCAGGTCATATCCGTTAAAATAATTTATTCGCTAATTTTTTATTTTTTTCTCAATCGTTAACACCATTAGTTCCATTAGTTCAGTAACAATCGTGAATGGAATATCAGTCATGAATCATCAATCACGCTCTTTGAGATTTAATCAAACAATCTTTCATCACAGGTTTTATCGATCCGCTGTGATACTTATAACTGTCGGGAACTAGACATCAAGTAAATTAGGTGACTGTGAAACTTTAATTTCACGATATTTCGATTATGGAGTGTTTCTCTTGCCGCGCATTCTTTTCGCGCTATACAAATTAAAACTTAGCTATCCATCATTATTTTCACTTTAATCATCAATCAGTATATACTGATTTTATTTATAATGATGAATCGTAGTAATGGTTGACGGACGCCCAACTATTGCTTCCACCCGGGGGGTAATGTATTTATGGACAAAAAAATAGAATGAACGATAATACAATCGAGCATGATGAAAGTGGTATTTTAACTAGTCCCATAAAGGATTGAAGGACTTCTGTATTGAAGGAAGAATATCTGTCTCCAGATTTCTCCCAATTTTCTGCTCAATATCCTTTATCTCTTAGTCCTTATTAATTGAATACGTACAAATCGGTAATTATTTTCTGTTGTATTTTGATGATTGCAGCCTGCAACAGGACATACTACGGTGAGGTTGGCAAGACTTACGAGCTGGAGCTGCACAGACCGAGGGAGAACAGCGTCCCATATTACTGCCTCATCAACCTCACAGCCGCCGGAGGTCACTATGGCGACATCGTCCAGGTAATTTAATATCAATCTATATTAAGTATGTATTCTTCAATATATGTGTAAATTGCAAACGAGGCAGATTATTTACAGTGTTGATTATTTACAATATGAGATAAATTTATCTCAGTAAATTACTTGATGGTAGGTACAATGTGCTCATTCTCCGATTTGAAACATATATAAGCGTTATATATTTTTAAAGCTAGTTAACGAATAATAATTCTATAAGGAAAGAAGGAAGTTATAAAGAAAGTATTTACAATTAAATATTGTAAGACATTGAAAAGATAAACCTATGCAAATTTTCATTTTTTTAATGGAAATAGTACGAATGATTTGTTGCAATTTATTAAACCAATGTTTAGGTATTAATTCTAAAAAGGCTACTTTAATAAAATACCCTTCGAAGTCACTAAAACGAAATATACTGTTGAACATTTTTTTAATACCTTTAGAGGCGGGTAGGAAAAAAACAACTACAGCGATACAGCGTCTCTAGTTTCTCTGTTGAAGAGTAAAAAGGGATCGTTAAAACAACCCTCTATTTAACAATAATGATAGGGCCCAGAATTACATTGTTCCTCGGGGCAGCTTAGAAATTCTAATAAGAATATAAAAATCATGAGGGTTCCGAGTTTATTATCGCAATTACGACTCTGGAGGTCTCAGGAAAATGTAATTATTCGAGGACTGACGGAATGGCGGATTACGGCCCCGTCCGACTACCCCTGTCTCGTGTCTTGTATTTTTTATCACGGAAAAACCAAGCGACTAAACGTGAAATGACAATGTAAAATTAATTTGTCATACAACTAATTTACCTCCAATTGGAAATTTTTAAGTAATTAAGGACTAATTTATTTTGCCAAATTTGATTGAATAAAAATGGTCGGTTACCTCGGCAGAGAGTGTTGGTCGAGAACTGCATTATCTTTATGTAACATCAATCGGTACTCGGTCGCTTAGGTGGTTGCTAAATTATATAGTTATAGGACATTTTACCAGTAATGTATATAAATACATTAGTTATTATTTTATTAAAACTGCTTCCCTCTCTTGGCTTGTTCAGTTTAGGTCGACCACCACCCCTCCAATTCTAGAATTGTATTTCCATCGCCATAATTTTATAGGAATTTTATGATATGATTTGGTAGTATTCAGTGCGTGGTTGTGCGAGAGATAAACCATGGGGACTCCGGAAGCCCTAATTTTGGGCCTTATTCAATCTGCCCTTTTACAGCTAAAGGTCAACCCTAGAATGACTGAATAATTTACAATCTGATTCCTAAAGGTCTTACTTACTAATTCAACAGCTCTTTTCTACTGTTTTTTTTAACTATTTCATTATTCTTTATTCCCCTTATTGGTCTTACCGAAAATGGCTCCGAATTTAAACCAGAATTTTTATCTAGGTTTTATTATTTCGTTCAAGTATAATTGAAACCAAAGCCTTATACCAGTTTCAACTCTCATAATTTGCACTTTATTATTGTATTAAAAAATCTATAATTGAATTGTGGAAACTAAAAAAATATCGCCTAATCATGTTTCATTTGTTCGTTCATAGCGTGCAATTTATTTTTTCATACATTTGCAAAGGTGTAAATCGCGAGAAGAGTTTTCACAAAAGGTTTTCTTTTGGTACGCGTCTAGACCGGTTAAAACAGATCTGGCCTAATATCTTTCTTACCTTCGGTTTAGTGTCCGACAGTAAAGTAAGACGTCTACAGAGTTACGGTTAATTTCCGCTAAATCTTTTTCTTGTATTGGTGGAAAGGGAAGAGGGAAAGAGATAGAGAGTTTAAATCTAAATTTTACTCTTTTTACCGATCTAATTCTAAGCCGATATTTTAGATAATAACATCTGGGTTGGTATGTATTTAAAAATACAGTAATTTTTTTATCTTCAGGGCTGCTACACGATTTTTTTCACGGCCTTATACTCCGTTGTATTATCCGGAAAATATGAGCCCGTTATGCGTTGGTCATACGCAAATAATAACTCCGACGAATAAACGTAATAAACTAAAACGTAGTATCGTGCGCTAGACAAATATTTGTCGAATGTTTGACAGTGGAAAGCCAATGGGTAATGGAAATAGAGAACCATTTTCATACTTCAAGCGAAGCTTGTTTAATGAATGTGGCCGAATATATTTAATATGTGTGTTGGGCGGAGTAATATTCGGGTGCTTGGCTGAACGAAAATGTTGAATTATTATAAACGTTATAAAAAATAATTGAGGGACGAAGATAATTTGATTCTCTACAAATATAGAGCTAGTTTAGAATACCTGTTTTGTGGTCTGCGAGGGGTTGGAATACTGTAGATTTCGTGTTTCTGTCTCCTCCCGCTAGTTTGGTGTTTTGCTAAACCGGTTTCGGCTGTTAGTCATGTTAGTCACTTAGGCACTTTGGATGTTTTTTGGGTATCCTCACAACACTGTCACGGTCCCTTGTAATGTGGTGGTTGTCTGTTTGTTGTATATTTATATATATATATATATATATATATATATATATATATATATATACTGCTCTATATACATATCTAGAATAGTATTCCCAAATACCGACTAGAAAACAAAGATAGACCCCTGCCATCCAACTACCAACTACCGAATTTATTGAAGAAGGTACTACGGCGCTCTAATGCAAACCCGCATAACAGTTGTCTTAACGGTCTAGTATCTATTTATAGACGGCGCCGACCGAACTAGCGCTCCCTGAGGGTGGTGCGGAAATGTACTTCGTTGGGTGCACTGACAATACACGCGCACAGTTGCGGTGTATCTGCATCCAGCGAACTTTAGTTGGAACGAACTAGAAAAAAAATTTAAGCAGTCTAGGTGTGCAAATACCCCTTCTGCGAACTAGAGATCAGACTAGATATTGGGTGAATAAAAACAGTTCCTCACAATTCCTCCAGTTGGGCCGCACCTAAGTGAATCGTGAATTTGACTCATTTTCAGTTTTTGAATTCTATACCGCTGCCGCGATGATTTCGCAGGTGTAAATTGGGCTTGCGGGAAAGGGTGGCGGCATACGGGGACCCGAAATTGAACGAAGGGTCCCAACTCCCTCCTTTACCTTGTTGAAAGGGATCGTTAGAAACAGGAAATTAAATGGGGACCGGGGAGCAGACTCCAGACTTGCCGCGGCGGTGAGCTATTGCCGCTGATAAGCGGGAAAAGGAAGCTTAAAATATTCTCCCGGGGAATACAATTGGGCTTCTGATTGGGAGTTGTGTTGTGGGTGGGGCGGGGCTGTTATGACCGCGACCCCTAACCTTTGCCGACAAAATTTCATTATATTCCGAGCAGGGCAGTCGGGCGCTAGTTTCAAGGCCGGCGAGCGCATAATGACATTCGGGCTCTTTCAATGGCCGTTTTCAGTAAAGTTGCCTCTGAACCCTCCGAAAGCCATTACTGAAATTATTTATTCAAAGTCTTAAAATATTGGTCGCGGACAAATATAGCCGTCTTGTTTATTAACGGGGAACCAGTCACAGTTCCACATCGTTGAAGCCTATCACCTGTTTTTTGCCTCAGCAGGACTTAACGCTGTTTTCCAATAATTGGTGTATACTATTCAGTATTGGATTATTTATGTATATTATGAAAGACCTCGAAGAAGGGTTTCTGAATAATAACACAGAAATACGCTTCGGAGCAACCAGGGTGAATTCGACTGTCTACTCCCTCAGTTCGACAACCTTTTGTATATTATAATAAAATAGGTAGAAAGTATAAATTTACACAACAGGGAAAAATCGATTTAATAGACGGCGTTGCGCAGTATTATGGCGCTTGCCGAGAATATTTCTCGTGTGGATTGAATCAACCCCGGGCTAATTCCGAGTCGGTTTTCTGAAGCTACAAATGAATGGACAACTAGTATCTGGAATTCGTCCATGGGACGAGGTCAGAGCTCCAGACTTGTCTAACCTGTTTCCTGCGAGTTGCTCCTCGTCTCTTGTCCTCGTATCGCGAAACGCGAGTAGATAACATTTCTCTGGCGCAACTGTGTTATTTTACCTAATGAAATTCGTTGGGTTTATTAAACGTTTTTAAACGTTTAATAGCCTATTTCGTTACATAAACACGCATTATATCCTGATTGTAGAATAAAAATTGGTATTTTTTCGCCGAAAGAATTATTTCATTACAGTGACCGGGGGAATATTCCACGTGTTTATTGCGGCAAGAATGAGTTCACTGATTCCATAAAATTCGACGCCGAGATCTGTGAATTTCCTTATCTCGTGTTTGGTACAATTATTTATTTAACGAGCGGGAATACGAGCGGAGGGTCACAGGACTGAATGTCGGGAAAAATGTAAAAATGAAAAAAAAAATGAGTAACATTGGCAAATTTTTGACGAGCAACGATACATAAGGTCGCGGGGCCAGATTCATTTCCGCGGTGATAAAACTCAGAAGGTAACAGAGCCCGTTATACGGCCTCCGTAATAATAATAAAAAAGTGTCCTCGCAGGTAGCTAGAAGAACTGCAAATTAATGCGTACTGTGGTCAATGAGTAACCTGCGAACATGCTGCAGTGTAAACCTGCGACAGGTCGTATAATTCTGATACGTCTCAAGTGAAAGTATCGAATAAATTGCACCGACAATTGTGCAAATTAACCTCGTACTTTTAGATTAGTATTGTACGATTAGAAGGTAAAATTTGAAGGTTGTTTTAACAAGTATCCTACCGACATTTAAAGAATCAGAAAATCAGAAATGTTTTTGTTGTAATTATGGAATGTTTGAGAGAACCTCCCCCGTCGGTGCCAGGTGGCCCTGTCGATATTTCGAAAAATACAGATCCCCTACTAACCGCCGTCTTTTGGGCCCGCATAATAACGCGTGACTACTCCCCCGCTTATATACTGGACAGGTGAAACGAGTCAAAATGACAGCCGTATCGGACTCACGATTGATAAATGGACTTCGCCTCGACATTTACAAAACGCAATATCGAAATCTTAATGGAGTATTCTTATTTATTGAAATAATACAGTCGGTATAAAAGTGATAATAACGACTAAATGTCATATTCCGTATATTTACAAATGTATGACCTAGTAGTCCAAAAGTGTTTTTATTAATACATTTTTAATATTTTTTTATTTATTAACGCTCATACTGCGATGTCCTTACACAGAGTATATAGACGTTTATAATGTACTAACTGAAAGGAACTGTGGCTGTGGAAGGTAAGTTTGAAAAGCGGATAAGCCCGGTTGGCGGGTGGGCGGACTTATTTACGACGCGGTCGGTCCTGTCCCCAAAAAGCCTCACTCGGCGACCACACGTTAACCCATCGGCCTCAACCCCCTTAAAGGTGAACGTATAAACCCCTCGGGGAGGTGACCCAACCAAATCATGACCGTCTTGTTTACGATTCTGTTATGTCCACCCAATTTTTTTTCCAACGGGGACGGAACGCTTCTGAAGAAGAAATTACAAATAGTGCGTCTTCAAATAAAAAATTTTTTAAAATTCAAATTCCATTTAATTACGAATGAACGGAGTCAAGATAATAACCATTGTGCACAGAATATATAAATAATTTTAAGTTATGTGATTAAAGATCCGTGAGGTTTTATTTCGGGTTTTATTCCTAAGGTAGTTTCGGTTTTTTCGCCGCGTACTTTACGCACTGTCTGTATTATTGGGGGCAGTTCTACCGACAATAGCGATATGCTTATTTTTGTTTAGTGTCTGGGGCCCGTCGTGACGTGCGTGGAAAGAAGAAACGGGGTTTATACCGAATAATAAGAAGTGGGGGTCGGATGTGAATAGAAAGGGGTGGCAGTAGATAGGGGCAGGGCCTGAGGGTTATGGCGGAAAGATAAGGTTCGCCGCCTCGAGGACACTGGGCCCTCCTTTTAAATACGGTCGAATCCATTTGGGACAATGGGCCCCTCCCCCCGCCCTTACCAATATACAGTACAGTGTCTCTTAAAAGTGAAACCGGCCGACGACAGCCAACTCCACCGAGTGGCTTGCCAATGACGGTTCTCACTTCCAAACGGACCTCCATTTTTTATTTATAAACGGGAAAAGCCATTCACCCACCGTAATTCTGACACCAACCCCTTGTCGGATTCTACCCGCCGGTCGGCCTACATGTTATTTGGGAAACTAAAATTTCCAGTAAATGTTGACGAAGAATTCAAAGTGAATTTCGAAATTATGATGGTTCCATTATTAAACTGATTACTCGCGGAACATTTTCTTTTTCTCATTGTTTCATTGTAAAATACCATAAGTGACAATCGTGTTTTAGTAGCAATAGTAACAAGTAGTGATCTGTGAATTATGTTAATATTCGTTGAACCCCGCAATTCAAGTCCGTATAGTGCTGTACATCGACAATTTATTGTTTAAACCTAGTTTCGATCTATTGCCGAGCAATTATGAAAAGATTTAATTTAATTTTCGCGCGCTAAATTATATCGTAATTTTTCCCAGCGTTTTGTAGCTCGGTCGTTCCAACTGTTGTTCCCTCAACAATCCGACGGGGCAAGAATTTTCCTGAAAGCGTCAGACGGCGCGCAACTTTGTTGCCGCAATCGTAAAAGTCCACGGGCCCGGGGTGGAATGGGGGCGGGGGAATGTTGTTTTCGACGGCGCTACCAACTTTTAGTACCCGCCGATTGATGTGGTTCCGGCCGGGAAAGGCTTCCCAATTAAAGATGTTTATGTTTTCGACTCATAACTTCATTTCCGAACCCGCAGCGGCCTGCCGCAGAAAGTTGGCGAATAGCCGCCCCCTCCCCCCGTCCCCTCCACAACCCCTTTATTACCCAACTGCTATGTACCAACACCAGTGGAACGTCCAAACTATACGGGAATTAGTTAATCCAATTTTGATTTTAAATGTAGGCATGCCACTGTTTTCTACTCGTCAATCCTGACTACTATATTCAGTCACGCCTTTTATACTGCTGTGACCTACAATAAAATCGAACTGAAGTTGTTATTGTCCTACGTGATAACGGCTATGGCCCCGAATTCATCGCCAGTAGCATCCCGATAGCAATAAAAAGAGATAAATACGAGTATTTTAAATATCTGCTACTGCCTCTACAATCATGCGAGGGGATTTTCGAAATCATAACCCGTTTTTCGTAATTTTTCGAAGGTTTCAAGCACGAACTGTAGCTGTATCCCTCAATGAGGGGCCCCTCTCCTGCCGGTTCCATCCAGAGGTATAGTACTGATGTCGCTCTGGGTTAAGAGGATTAAGCGAAAAAAAATGGAAAAAACTCGGTAGAAGTTAGACCGGAACAATTCTTAACTTGACGAAAGTCAGAAGAGGGGACTCGTTTCGAAATTTATTTTTGCTGCTTGATCCGGTCAGATCTTTCTAGTTTGACCTCGTCGAGAAATTTAACGCTGCCTTCTTTAAAATAAATGAGTTCTACATTTACGGAGGACTGAGTGTGAAAAATTATTAATATTTATCACGTAAACGCGCGTGTGGCTACTGCGATGTAACCCCCTTAATTCGAGGGGGTAATTGAAATGATTTTTGGAGAACATATGTAAAGCCAAATATGACTGAATTAAAATAACATACACAGTATTTAACTACAAATAAGATTATATACGTATATATGAACAAATCAACGAAACTTTGACAAAGAATGGAAATGAACAGGAAAATATTAATGTAATTTTTCTATACCAGGCTAGGTGCTCTCCATATGAAAATCTACAGCTTTGGTTTTACAAAGCCCTAATATGAACTCAGAATGGAGAGCTAACGAGAAAAAATTTGGCTTTAAAGCATCTTATTATTTTTAAATTATTTTTATTATGATGCCAGCTTATAAAATAATCGTGCAGTATGTGTTAGTGCTTTAATTTATGGAATTATTTCTATAATGTTATAAATTGAATAGTTGATGATACTCATTTCTTTTTTTGTAGTATTCTAAGAAAATACTGTGAGGAACAAAGGTAGAGAAAGTGTTCCTATCGCGTTACAGATGGTTCTTAAACTGCTTATTTCCTTCACGTATACCGCCGAATACCCGGGGAATCTAAACTGGCACAGGCACTCGGGCCTTAGCGACCCTTTCCCCCAATTCTATAGGGACCGACCGTCCGAGTATTGGGTTACCCCGGAACGAAACGAATGTTCCCGTGTGTTCGGCGACATGGGATGACGCCATTCATCATCCGACTAGTTGTTTCGGGCGTCCTTTTGGGTGGTAACCCGGCGCCAATAAAACGTCAAATTCCGTCGGACGTTCGATGTCTGCGCTAAAACTGGGGGAATTTCAATATGGGTGCGGTGAAGCGGAGGCGGTATTTTTTTTCGCACTTAAGAAATGCAGGAAATCCGGAATTGGAATACCGGTCATAACCGGCGCCGGCGAGGGTTCGCATATTGCGCGGCTCGAAACATATTTCCCAGTGGGGCAGGTCGCGCTCTGAGCAACGAATATTAATTTCCGCGCAATTGTACGAACATCGGCTCCTTCCTGTTCCGAGAGGTTTGATTCCTGGAATTCCGAAGGAATGCGGATAAATTCATAACTCCCTTTCGGGCGGATTGGACGTCTTACCTACCGTCATACTGTTACCCTTCAAGATTGGCTTACGGATCTTCAGTAGCCCGGAAGTGCCATCTCGTGGGGGATTTTTTATCGGGAGGAACAACTAACACAAAAAGCTTTCCACAATCGTACTTATAGCTATAATGTTGATTACAATAAATACAAAAATAACTCTCGTAGATTCCTGTCGCAGACCTTCGGCACCTTTATGTATTAGGTGCAACTATGTTAACAACGAAGCATGTATATTTAGGGTAATAAAATGGCGAAATATTGCGTCCATCCAATTTGGGGGTGGAGTGGGATGTGTGGAGAAGGGTTACGGCGAATGCTCTCGGCCGTATATATTACTGGATATCACGTTGTGCCCTGGTTTTTGTCGCAGAAAACCCTTGTCTCGCCGTTGAGTTCACAGAACGGATTTTATCCTCCCACACAACAGGGTGGGCAGGAACCGGCAGATATGTCGGGAATTGGAAACGTGCGACGATAATAATAATATTATTATTTGTGCCGGACTAAGCCTTCCGACTGAAAACGCCCGCGAGCATAATTGAAGCCCGAGCCCGGCCTCTCTGCTCGGCCTCTGTCGAGCAATTCTGGTTTATTGTGGTATCCCGCCCGACAAATAATTGAAGCGCGACCCGTTTTATAATTAACGGGTATTCCTCTCCTGCCGGCGATGAAATCGGCGGATGACCCCGTCCTCGGGCGGGACTCCATTACATGAACTGCCTAATACTGTTATGCCCCTTTAAAATACCTTCTCCCGAAATGAGAGGTTACACTCTCGCCCGTGCCTCAATAGGAAATCAGCAATGAGCGGCGGAATTTTGTATATTACCTATAATTTCAGGTTTTTGAAGAATAGTTTCTCATTGATACATCTGTTTGTACGAAATACACCGAGCCTTTTACACATAATTATTCCTCATTGTGATAAAGTGTAAACGTGCATATCGTACTTTTCTGATTTACCTAATAACTCCAATATATAATCTTACTCGCGCTTTCTAATGACAACATATTTAATTACTTAAAGAATGAATTTATTGACGTTCTTATCCTTGTTGTTATTGCCAAAAATTGAAAATAGTTTTATAGCATAATATAACGTAAATATGTATGACTTTAATATGTATAATCTTTTAAACACCCAGTTTTCATGAGCACTAAATTATTTTAGAGCGAAGCTCCGTTTGTCCCTACCGATTGAAAGGTTTCAAAACATAACTTGATATTCTTTATATCGATTGCGAAATCCAGAAGGAGGAAGGGTGACTTCGCAAAATTGGTTTCCGCGATATTAGCCGTGAAATCTTATCGTTTTTCTTGTCGTAATTGTTTTTACTGCAGAGTGTTTGCCGTTTATCGCATTCTCCTTTATCGCTGCAGACACGATTTTTAATGACTTCCCCTTACTCCCCTTCCGACTGCCGCTAATTGAGGGCGAACAATTCGCCTGATGTACTCGCGATTGAGGTTCCAGAGTATCACTTACGCCATCTATTGCTTACTCATTAAAAATAATTACGGTATTAGCAAACACGCCTCATCAAAAGCCAGACAAAAGAGAGTGAATAATATTGATCCCTCGTAAGTAAAACTGTCACATTTTTCAGTCCATAGTTGTAATTCATTTGAAAGATCTATTAATTATGGTCTAAATACTCTCCCAGCTTTTACGCAAATCATACATTCATTAGAAAAAAACTCATTCTGAATATTTCGACTTTCTTATTATAGCGATGAACGTGTGATTTTAATACAACTATTCTGTGTATGGACATTTGCCTCCGCAGCCTCAAACTCCGGTCCATTTATTCAAAAAGTTTATTTTTAGTAATCTAGTTAATCTGTGCAAGTGCACCCAACGAACTTTAGTTAAGTACATTTCCGCACCACCATCAGGGGGCGCTAGTTTATCGGTGTAGGTGCGCCCAACGAACTTTAGTTAAGTACATTTCCGCACCACCCTCAGGGGGCGCTAATTTATCGGTGTAGGTGCGCCCAACGAACTTTAGTTAAGTACATTTCCGCACCACCCTCAGGGACCGCTAGTTTATCGGTGTAGGTGCACCGAACGAACTTTAGTTAAGTACATTTCCGCACCACCCTCAAGGGGCGCTAGTTTATCGGTGTAAGTGGACCCAACGAACTTTAGTTAAGTACATTTCCGCACCACCCTCAAGGGGCGCTAGTTTATCGGTGTAAGTGGACCCAACGAACTTTAGTTAAGTACATTTCCGCACCACCCTCAAGGGGCGCTAGTTTATCGGTGTAAGTGGACCCAACGAACTTTAGTTAAGTACATTTCCGCACCATCCTCAGGGGGCGCTAGTTTATCGGTGTAAGAGGACCAAACGAACTTTAGTTAAGTACATTTCCGCACCACCCTCAGGGACCGCTAGTTTATCGGTGTAGGTGCACCGAACGAACTTTAGTTAAGTACATTTCCGCACCACCCTCAAGGGGCGCTAGTTTATCGGTGTAAGTGGACCCAACGAACTTTAGTTAAGTACATTTCCGCACCACCCTCAAGGGGCGCTAGTTTGTTCGGCGCCGTCTAAGCAATGGATGCTAGACCGTCAAGACAACTCTGTTATGCGGGTCTGCATTAGAGCGCCGTAGTATATTCTTCAATAAATTCGGTAGTTGGATCAACAGGGGTCTATCATTGTTTTCTCATCGGTGTTTGGGAATGCTATATATATATATATATATATATATATATATATATATATATATACGACAACAGACAACCACCACAGTACAAGTGACAGTGGTGCAGTGAGGATGCCCAAAAAACCATCCTAAGTGGTAAAGTGACTAACACCGCTACTGAAGATGGCGAGCAGCCGAAACCGGTCTAGCAAAAGATGAAACCAGCGAGAGGTGACAGAAACACACGAAATCTACGGTATTCCAACCCCTCGCAGACCAGGTACTCACAACAGGTACTCTAAAAGTCAGGCAAGGTACGGAGTTAGTTCAAGTACAAAGAACGGACATTGTCCTAATTATCAAATTTGCGCCGGCCAATGGAGGGCACAGTGCTCCATTGCATGTGGCCTAATACAAATCCATTGGAAGGTCGGTGTCACCGCCAAAATGTGTACGAACTAATGCCACGACAGAGGACAACGGAACCGGTGTTACCGGGAGAGACAATAGTTTGCATTTAATTATAACGTAGGGGGCGAACACCCTCCGTCTGTTTGGTATTCAGGCCTCTCTGCCGCCCCGGCCGGTATAAGCCTCCCACCCTTCAGTTTAGCCTAATTCGAACCGATTGATTGAGGAAAGGAGAGATGAATTAATTTTCCTAAAACGCCGAATACACCTTCTGGGCCTTTCTGTGTTTGTACACGTACATATTGGGCCGTACGGATCGGTTAAATCGGGATGAACGAGAACAAACTAAATTTCAAGTACGAAATCATTTGGTCCTTTAGGGCGACCTTACCGTCTATAAATAGGAATGGAGTTATCGAATTTTCCGGTTCAAAAAAATTTTTTATTTGGGCGACATGAAATGAATCCGGCCTTCGCCTCGCCAGCACTGCTCCGTGAATTAGTAAAAAGCCAAGTATGGTCTGTTTAATAATAGAAGAGAAAGAGAGAGAGATCCTATCCTGGAAGGTGCTATCGCCAGGACGATTTTTCCTCCCGGGAATCTCATTTCGCGGAATTAGGTCTGCGCCAATATCCGAAAATATGACTTTTACACCGCCTTCCGTTTGAAGCCCCGATTGTTTTTTATTAATTGATTTTTTTATTACCTTCTAATGTAGCCGCCTTTAGTTAGTTTCGCCTATTCTAGGCTTTCCCGTCTCTCTGACATCATGAGATCAATTTATTAGTTATTCTGGGTACGGTAATTGGAGGACGTAATCCTGAGGTGGACAACAGTCCTGAATAGATTATAAAATATATTCGTATCATTGAATGGTTGGACCTGGTGTTCCGGGAATGACCCGTGCAGGTGGAGTTTCCATTTCTATCAGGTATCGGCTACCTATTCTATTCTATCGGCTGCCGGGATGTTAGAATAACGGCAAGAGATCGCCGTTAAGATTCGAAAGAATGAAGAATATTCATAGAAAGAAACAATTCGTTTAAGCTGCCTATTGTGCAGAACTAACGGACTTAGGCATATATTGTCTTCTTATCTCTACCTGGTTCTAAACAATGGTGGTCGCACTACGTGCGGGACCTCGGAAAAACCTAACTCTGATTTTAGTAATGGTCAAAAACATTTGGCGACTTGGAGCAAAAAATGTTTAACATTGTAAGAAATTAAAGCACGGTTTAGATTTTTAATCCCAATTCCTTAATTTAAAATGCAATTAATGAACTTCGTATCTATTCTTTGACACTTTATTATTGATGGTCCCTTTTTATTAATTAAAAAAATCGATACATATTTTAGAGACGGCTTTGTGACGTCTCCCCTCAATTCCATGAATCAACAAAATCTATTTTAATGTTGGAAATTCAATGAATGCCTAATTACCTTGCCTTATTAATGTGCTCATTACATTTACACAGTGTGATAATCATTTCCGGGCGCTAATTCTGCTTCATTCATGATAAAAATAATACCCTCATCTGCAAGCACTTAAAATGAATAGTTTCCCTGATATTCGGGCAAACGTTCACCTTTCTACTTACTATTGGTCGATTTACTATTTTAATGTCAATTTTATTCGTATTACTCAATTAAAAATGAACGGATTTCTTTTTCTTAGTGTTACCTATACATTTATGTATGCATATATATCCTGTCCAGGGATATATTTTCATCTTAATAATTTCTTAATTGGCGGTATATTATCGAATTGTGACTGGGTAAAATGGAAGCAGTCATCAAACCGAATATTTCCAACGACTGCTCGATTCAACAACTTCAAAGGTAGGACTCCTGGGGCGCTTGGGGTCACTTGGAATTACTTCGTGATTTATAACAAGCAAATCAAGACAGATATTGATCTGTCTTGGAGAAACCTTTAAGAAGTTAATTTTCGGCCATGTGGCCGTTTCCAAGAACGTTATACTTATACTATATAACTGGATCTGCGTTTCTCCATTTCGAAACAAAGACCAGGTAGTTTCCTAAAGCGGGCTACTTGAATATTCCTCAGGTACGTATAAATGGCCTTTTGATCTCAAAAAAACGGGCTGTAATTATCCAATATTTTTCGGGACATTCATATTTAAACCAAAAACCAGTATATAATCATATCCGGTTTAGCAAAAGACCAAACCAGCGACAGGAGAGAGAAGATCGCAAAAAGTATAAGAAATTTAATACTACCAACCAATTAGTCATGTATTCATCCCGTTTAATTTCCTTATCTAAACTACTATGGAGATCGGCTACGCTTAAGCGGATACATTTTGTAATTGCAGCCACCGATTAATATGGGAATGCAAATTTCCACACCAATATTACACGAAATAGTGATGAAAACGAGCGCATTATGGAAATAAGTCCCGGCGCCGTAGGGCACTAATAAATTAACAGATACGAAATGCTAAACAAGTCAAATTGGTTATCTGCCGAGAGAAAGCCATGTTCAAGTGGGGAACTCGATTTTCGCCCTCGAGTAATTTGGATTTCTGGAGGGAAACCATATTAAGAATATCCAAATTTCCGTTGAAGTATATACAGGAAACTTTTTACATTAAACACATGTTTGTCATATACCGGTAAAAGAAATACAAAATTAAATTAAATAGTCGGGAAAATAATAACAGTAATCGAAAGCGCGCAGGTTCGCGACAACCTGTATTTAATATTAATACTACTAATTTCTTATAAGAATAAGGATTCATATCCACATGAATAGTTCTACGTCACCGATGATAGGGTCCGGCCTAAAAAATTGTGTTAGCAGGATCCTCAAAAATTCAAATTTTAATTCGTATCAGTTCTTTGGGTTCTATTATTTTACGGCGTAAATATTTTGAAAGTGTGTAATTAATACGTGTTGCAGTTGACGTTGGAAAGGTTCACGCTCGGGCGGTTCAACTCGTTTCTGTCGGAGGGCTGTCCTGACGGGTACATGGCGCTTCAGGAGAAGTCGAGATCGACGGTGGGCGGTCTCTGGTGCGGCACCTCCTGGGGCCCGGTACTCTACTTCTCGGAGACGACCAGCCTCACCCTCTCGCTCACCCTACTCAAACTATCCTCAAACCAGAACGGCTACAACTTCGACTTCAAAATATCCTACAAGATGTTGCCCAAGTCCGAGGCCGTCGTCAGGTTCGGCGGTTTCAAGTATAGAGGTAAATCCGGCCAATCTCGCACAAAGAATAAGTTAGATTCCGAGAATGTATATAGCAAAATTGAAGTGTACAATCGGGTTTGAAAACATTTATTTTTGTTGGGAAAATTGTTGTGAAAAAATTTGTCAATAGATGAAATTTCATATATAACATTATTTTATTACTGTCTCAACACTACACGCGAGTTAAATTTCCTCAGTACATACTTTCATATGTAAGGGGTTATTGCCATAATTATACAATACGAACAGCGACATTGATGTTTAAGTAGCATTAACATCAAATAGAGCATTAATACGTGAGCAAAAATTTATTTTATTTTTCTCTTTTTTTCTGTTATGCTAAGTCACATGGCCATGAAAGGAACGTTACCGGGGAGTTGGACCGCGTGTAATACGGGAGCGGAATTAGTTGGATTTTTATAATACAATTCAGTTGTTGAATTGCAGAAACGGTGAACAAATTAGACGACGATACGAACAGCGTAGAGTTGGCGTTGGTGAACGCCACGAAGCAGGAACACTACCTGGGCAACAGGATAGGGACGACCTACTGTTCGCGGATGTTCAGCGACTGCGACCGGAAGCCGTGCCGGCTGCAGAGCCCCAACTTCCCCGGTGTCTACCCGAGGAACCTGACCTGCTACTACGCGGTGAGGCAGCAGAGCGTGCCCCAGGGTAAGCACGCCCTCATATCGGTCTCCCAGCCCGAGGGACAACTCGTCAATATCAGGAGCCAGGCCGCACTTTACGCTAGGCCCACACAGGCCACCACCGCCCCATTGACCACTCTCAAGGTAACGCTCCGTGTAATTTTAAATAGTTATACGGAATATATAACCCCTAAGAATATGTCGAATGTTGGGAACAATATCAGTTGCTGTGAATATGCTGATATCATAAAGCTTTATCAGTTTTCCGATCATCTATGAATATGAACGATACTTATCGACATTCTCGACAGCCGACATGCGTAAGTACGTCCGTTGCATTATTAACAGAGCGCTTCTGACTGTATGACGTAGGATGAAGAGTGGACAAATCGAGCCGTTTACAATATTGCAAGCCCGTCTATAAATCGTCTTATTGGCACCCTAAGAGTATGTTGAATGAGGAGAACAACATCAGTTGGTGTGAATATGCTGCTATCATAAAGCGTTATCAGTTTTCCGATCATCTATGAATATGAACGATACATACTTGAATGATATTCATCCAGAATGACCTGAAAATTGCTTCCCCTAAATGTAATCAATAGACCTATTAATGAACTATCCGACATGTTATGAGACGACGGCATAAACTGTAGATATTCGTAACGAGGTTGAAGATGCCAACATGTTGGAGAATCGAATTTATCGCTCTCAGCCGAGGATAAAAATAAATAGCGCTAAATTTTGCAAATAAACGATATTTTAAATTAAACGGAAATTTGCTGATCCTTCCACTTCGCAGTTTGTTAAATCTCTCATAAAAAACCTTTAACTCTGAACACTACAGTTAAAATCGTATAGATACCGTTTCGCGTCTTTGAAATATCAACATAAGAGGCGTAGAGAAATATACGGTGGCGTTATTTTTCATGGTTGTTACCAAAGGTAGCTTGCCTTATCGACATTCTCGACAGCCGACATGCGTAAGTACGTCCGTTGCATTATTAACAGAGTGCTTCTGACTGTATGACGTAGGATGAAGTGAAGAGTGGACAAATCGAGCCGTTTACAATATTGCAAGCCCGTCTATAAATCGTCTTATTGGCATTTTAAAATTGAACGCGATATATCGACCGAACACCTCAATAATGCCGGCTCTTCCTCTTTTATAAAATTGCTGCGTAAGAAATATGCCGAGAACTAGGGAACAGTTTAAATAGTGCGGAAGTAATGCGGCACAAAGTCGGATAATAGGGGCTGAGATTTTGTTTCTCCAGAAATCGGTAAGGCAAAGCAAAGTTTGTTTTTGTTTAATGGCTGTCGTTACAGGTGTGGAAAGATTGCGACGAAGTTCAGGACTACGTTACGGTTTACGACGGTTATACGACGAGGGACCCCGTTCTGTTGAAGTTCTGCGGTGGGGGTTCGCCAGTGCCTAAAGCAGTGTCCAGCGGCCCCGAACTCCTAGTCGAATTCTCCACGTCCCCTTTTGGTACATTCCTCTATCCAGCCCCACCTCAGGCACTGCATGGCTTCCAGCTCAAAGTCGATGTAATACAAAATTATAATTTAATCGATGAAAAATAGCGAATATTAAAAAACATATTACGCGTACACTCGATTTTGTACACTACTAAGTTTAATTTAGGACCAGTGGCGTAACTGCAAGATGCGGATGGCGCTAATCATACCGTCCCTCGGTTAATGCAGAAAAACAATAAAATAACATTTCAGAAAACTGCGAACTGTCAGCAAAAATCCCGCAGCTTATCGTTACGGCATTGCCTAATACCTTAGTGAATCGATCGAAGTTTGTCCCTACTTATTGAGTGTTGCACACTTTCGTTTTCTGACCGCCTGCTTTCGAATTCGAGTGTGGTTTTAATTTTCGTTCAGGTCGAATTCGTTGATCGGGAAGAGCCCGTGTACACTAGAAACAAAAGATGCGAATTCTGGGTGAGCGGCACCGGTCACGGGGTGTTGGAAAGCCCTCACAACTCGATACCGCCGAATACGACCTGCTTGTACCATTTGTGGGGTTCAGAGCCCGGGGCGACGCCTCTTCCTAGGCCTCAACCGCGGCCTTCCAGGTAACTTTAATTTAGTGAATTAAGTTTAACTATTTAACGAAATAAACTGTTATTTTTTATAAGCCAAAAATATTGACGTTACATTTTTTTACAGTCGTCGTTGCAATCTTTTTACAGATATAAAGTTTGGCTGTCGATACTCAAATATCATGTCGATTCGTCCCTTTACCCGTCACTTACGGAAGAGACCAATTGTATGACCAGCCTAAAAATATGGGACGGAACAATAAAATCGACATCCTTGTGCACTCACGATCGCTGGTAAATAATGCATTCGATATCTGTACAATCACACTTCATTTGATAGGGCGCGGTAATTCAAACGTGTGCCCTTTACAGCGAGGACAATATCCACCACACTGTCATAAGGCCGAACGTGGCCCAACTGGGGAAATACTGCAAGGAGGAAGTTCCCCGGTCGTGCGATCACTATTTACTGAGGAATGTCTCCCGACCCTGCATGTTGGCCGAAAGTTTCCTCTCCACCGGCGATTCGCTCACTCTCGAACTGTCGTTGACGGAAGCGACTTCGTTAAGGTTAGAGAGTTGACTTTGAAACGGGCAGAAGCTAAAGTATCGGCAGGCAAAGTTTAAAATATATATTTCTCAAATGATTATGCATCGATCGTAAAGGAACTATAATTCCAGACCAGTGTCGTTCCGAGCCCTGTACGAATTCGTGGACCTACACCAAGACGGCGAGCCCCTGGGTCGAGGTCCCTGTTCTCGATTATTTACATCTCGTCATCAGCTCCCTTCTCATCAGCATCCGCCCCAAAATTTCGCATCCCCCAAGAATATTTTCTTATACGGTAGAGGGGCGCCAGAAATATCAGGTAACTAGGAATTCCCATATTACGTGTATCGGATAATAGCCACGGTGTCCAGGTATTTTCCCGTTAATACGAACACTATTCCCTTTTTTACAGTTGTGTACACCGATTCGAAGGCCAGAAAGGAGAAAGGGTTCGTTTGACAATCAATAATTTACGAACCGGAAACAGAACCGATTGTTCGACGTTGAACAAAGGAGGCTGGGGTCGCCTCCACTGCGCCGGCGATCCTACCGCTTTCATTCATTTTTGGGAAATTCCGTTTCCGAAATCGACTCTGAGTCTTCCGAAAGACTGTCTGTGCACGACATCGGAAGTCGATATGCCCTTCGTGTACTCCTCCAACAGCCACATCCTGGAACTTCACTTCGACGTGTTCAATATGGACGCTACCGACGATTACAGAAAACTGGGATTTGAAGGTACATGGGAGTTCACACGAAAGCCCGTCTGTACGCGCGACCAGAAGGTTAAAGGGCCCAGCGGAGAAATAACGTTTTCCGCACCTAGTAAAACTGCAGAAGAGGTGTTAATAACAATTGTTTTGTAGGAAAAAACCTTGCAAATTAAAGCTAATTTAATCGAAGATACCGAATTCGTGAGGAGAATTGGACTTGGTTTGGTTTTCCAGGTGAACTGCGAGAGCCAACCGTGGGTTATCGAACCCTCCGATTCTCATTACCTCTACGTGAAAACGACGGGGTTCATCGTAGGAGGGACCGGTAAAAGCGGAATCAAAAGTGATAGACACTGCAAAACGTCCAATAGGATAGAAATACACGCCGGAGACACGCATATTATCGTATGTCCCACCCCTTCGACGGCGCATCAGATCCACACGGTAGGTTATCGGCCGTAATGCGCCTTATCTATAACGTTAAAACGAAGACGTTATTAATAACATTTTCCAGGTGGAATTATTCTCCGAGGGATGGGTAACGAAAGGAGATAGCACGGTCGAACGTCTTCCTCCCGAATGGTCGAGATTCGATAACAAAGAATCTCGGAATGTCGTCGTCGAGTTTGTATCGAGGGAACAAGGATCGTATTCAGTGTCCTGGCTGGAACTGACGCGGAGGTAAGCCTTTCGAGTATTGTTCGTCGGTCGTTTGGAGTAGGTGTCGATCTATAGAGCTGAGTTGTAAGTTTGGTTTCAGGCGGAGCGACGTGGCCGGCATAGGCCAGCTGGGAGATTGCACTCACAGGTGCCCGGAGCTGGACGCCTGTATCAATTCCTCGCTGTGGTGTGACGGCATCGACCACTGCCCCTCGGGGTTCGATGAATCGGCTTCCCACTGCCTCCCCTTGCCCCCTATACAGCTGGCGCTACTCGCCATCATCGTCATATCGGCCGTATCCCTCGTCATTACCCTCCTCTGCCGTCTCAGAAAACCGAGACGCCACTTGAAATCTCTGCCTTCGGACACAGATACAATCATGTCGTCCAGCGCAGGAAAAGAGGTGATTTGCTGACAAAGCACTGACAGTTCTGAGCGTTACATTGAAGTTGACAGGGTAACCACTGTGTGACATTGTACATTTCTTTACTGAATGAGCCACTGTTTCTTCATACAATCGTATATACTGCCGTGAAAGACATCCCGGGTATTTCCATTTCTTTTGCGGAATTCTTTATACAATTAGTTATCGGAGCGAGATGTACTAGTATAACGTGCCCGTTTAATTTAAAAAGGGACCATAATTTTTATCGGAGTACATTTTGATTTTAACAGTTTGTTTTATTTACCTGTTTAAATATTTTGAACTTAATATATTTGAGTTATAAACTAATATATCTATGAACTGCCTTGTAAATATGAAATATAAAGTTAATAAGAAAAAATACTTTATTAGGCCAGTTTTTCGTGAGGGTGACAGTGGCTTTAATTGTGTGGAAGAAATGAATCATCGGTGCCTTGCCTTCAGGCGTATAGAACTGTCAGTAAACTATAACATTGTAAATATGTACTATACATTCAGCACTGCATAGCATTTTGTTTTTATTACTGGTTACAGCTATAAATTGTACTATTGTACAATGTCCTACTACGCTGAATTACGTGAAATGAGTATTTTTACCCCAGTTATAAGTACAGCAATTCGGTAGACAAGGAAGACAGGAAGTCTGTAATTGATAATGTGCTCCAAATACAGGCCACAATCCTAGATATTGAGTTTTATAAATATTTTGTGTTCGATTGGAGGGAGGGGTTGCATAACCAATGTTCATAAAAATGAAAACATAACATTCACGTCTTTCATAAAAGTGGACAATAGACATGGTTTGTAATCTGTCCTACTACGGAGAATAGTAGGTGTTCCTGAAAATTTGGTCATTAAATAATACCAGATTCAGACCCAGCAATTTGTGGTTACAGTTTTCATGCCTGTTTTCATTACTAATTATATAATACTACACAAATATAAACCAAGTAAAATAACATTGTCAAAACAAGTAATAAAATGACCAGTTAAATTGCACAACACAATTCTAATCCACAAACATAAAAATGTATCAAATATTTATATTAATATTTCATTTATTATTATTTACGTTTTTTATTACATTTATTAATATATCATTATTTAAAATTGAATTTTGTGTATACATTACACAGATAAAAATATAATGTATATTACAATTTTATACAATGCGTATAATCTCCCATTCCTTATGGGAAAATTTAGAAACAATATAATGAATGAAAATAACTTTACCCCACTTGTTTTCTGATTACTTTTGAAAAACAGGCAATCAATTGCCTTTGTGGTAAACCACTAAAAGTATCTGATAATTAAATTATGTTCAGAATAAAACAAGTCAACCTACTGAATATAATAGAGTTACACTCGATTATTACATAAAATATATATCAATTTAAACATTTAGATTATTAAAATTGCATATTACACAAATGACTCTTGATAAGTCAAACATTTTAATAAGATCATTTGCTACACAAATTTGAGAACTGTGGCATGAATAAATTCACATAATATGAAACTGAAACTATGAATAATGATCTGATTAATGTAAAATAACATATCATCATTCCAATTTGGTCCATCATATAATGTTATATACAATTCAAGTCACCATTATGTTAAAGGCTAGTGATGCATCCAAAAACCTTGATTAAAAAAAAATTTATACTAAATGAATATTTAGAAAAAAAGTGCCATTAATTATAACTATATTACTCTATGTTTCAACAATATCTTGAACTTCATGATCGTCTACCGATGCAGTGTATCTATAAAACCAAATACTGTTTTATGTGATTTCGGTGTTTGAATTCCTAATTTCAATATTAAAACAAAATTAGAAACCTTAAAATAGAAATATTAAAGATAATAAGCTTATGTAAATAGTTTGCATTGGAGCTTAAAGTATTTAGAGTATAGGTAGGAAGATAAAAACTTGTTGTAACCATAAAACAATTAAAATATTTCTAATGTCTATTACTGTTGTTAAATTTTATGTTATATATGCCCCAAAATTCAAAATTTGTTAATGTACAACATTTGAGAATGTTGATATTATTATCAGGAGCAAATTACATCTAATCTACCTACAAATTCACAAAAAGTAAAGGGAAACATGCATAAAAGTTTTCAGTGATAACAAAATAATGATAATTTGAGTAAATAGGAAGTGATCATTTTATTTCATTTTATTTTAAACTATATGTACCTACATGATTATGAAAAATGATACTGTGTTATTTTTTTAAGTTTTCAGTATAAGCCTATGAGGTTCTAAAATATAATTAGATATAATAAATTTTATGACATAACTGTGGAAGAAATTCATGATTACTGCCAATTTGTATAAGTTAGCCTGTATATAATAAAACACTTAAAGGTCATTCAGTGCTTCCTAAGCATAGTCCTAGCAGAGAGTAACTGCAAATATATCGACTATAAATTATGATCTTCAGAATGTATGAATTATATTACATGTTGTTTTTTGGTGTGTAACATTTGTTTCCTATGGCTTAAACGACTTATTCTTTATGAAATAAAATTTGTATAATATTCAAATAAGTGATCAAATAATGTGTTCAACTAATCATGTAATTGTCCATCATTGTAGGGAAGGTGTTTGTAGTTTCTGGAACAATATTGTACATTAATTTTATTATTTCAGAAATGGGAAGAAAATGGATGAAATATGTTTTGGAACAGCATTCACATCACAATAAGTAGTCTTTCATATCAGAGATAGGCAGTTACAATTAAGATTTGACATAGGCCAGATTGCAGATATTGAGTAGTGCCTGAACAATATGAATGATCCCATCAATCATAAATATATTTTGTTAATATAGAATTGTATATTGGAAGTTATAACACTGAAATGTTATTAAAAACAACTATGAACAAATTGTACTTTTAACTAATTGTTATGAATATTTTTTAGTTTAATTAAAACTTGTAAATACTATACTTAATTTTGTTGTTTGTTCATTTACCTTTACTTCATCATTAAAACTGTATAAAAAGGAAGTTGCATTACAATCTTGTTAATTAAGTATAGAGGTTATGTAGACAATAATATGAAATCATAAATCAGGCAAACTGAAAATGGAATAGATACTTTAAAATGTGATCAAATTGAGGAAAAACTACCATGTTAATGATTAGGTCCAGGTTTTAATAATGTATTAAAATAATAGTACCATAGGGGTCATATCATTAAGGACATTTGTGCTCCCTTATTTGTGTACATTTTTTATTTTTTCTTTGAAATGTACATAACAACTTTGAAATATATTTCAAACAAATCAAATTATATAGGTTTTCATGAAACAGTTGGTTAAAAATTTGTGGACTAAAGTGCAATTAATGCAATATTTACTCCAAATCTTTTCTAAAAACAGAACACAAAAATGTAATCATTCACAAATTAGAAAGAAATTAAAAACATTCGACACTTTTAGTTTCATTTATTCATTCATAGAATGACATATAAAATATATTACTTTGGTTTAAAATTATAATCTCATTATCAAATTAATCTTTGATTCAGATTATATAAGTTGACTATTTTAATGTTTCATTTAATGTACAGTTTAAAAGAATCCACTAACAATGAAAATGTTTTAAGACTCTGTTCCATATCCAGATTTTGGCCTGGTTTAAAAATCATTAGCAGTAAATATTTTCTGAACAAAATTTTCTATTCCATTTAAATGTATTCTACATTTAAATTCTGTACTGTATATTACTGTAGTAGTAAATATCATTAAAGATGGTTACATATTTCAGACAAATTTTGTACCATCTATGTAATTAAAATAAATTAGATATATTATTCTGTAGGAAGGGACTAAGAATAAGAATTTTAATAGTGTGTAAATAATTATATATAAATATATATACATAAATATATAATTATATATAAATATAATATAAATTATTAATGAGTCAAAATTATATAAGATGTTAGAAAACTAATAAATTTTCGTTTATAAAAATAAAATGGTAAAATTATTTGAATAGTAATCCTTGTGTTTCATCCATTTGCTACATTTTTTGGTACAAATAAAGAATAATGTATCTGACTTTTTTAGTCTACTAACATCTGAGAAGAAAGTACACACAAGTGCAGGTATTTTCAGTGTCTTTAAATAAATGACAAACGCAATGAAAATATTTATATTATGGTAAAACATATTCAAACAGTATAATCATAAGTGACATTTGGAATCCTTATGAAGAACAGTAAACAATTAGCACGAAAAAATTAGTCACTTTTGTATAATAACACTTCATAACTGTGCATCAACCATAATTTATTTATAATTCACTGACTTCATTTCAAGTACTATATTTCATTAAGTTAAAAATTTAAAAAAAATGGTAATCAAGTTAAAACTGAAATTACTAAATTTATAAGAAATTGAATGAACGTTATATCTCATATATAGCATATAAAATGCTTTGTGGTAAAATTTTTATTTAATACTTTTTAGAATAAACTAAATTTTTTTAGTTCCCTTTATTTCAATGCTTTAATGTCAATCTGATTTTGGATGATTAGAAAAATACTTTCCCGAATTTCCCATCCATATTTATTAAAAATACAGTTTCAAGAGTAATTTATATTGTGAAATAAATGATTATATACTCTCATATACATTTGAAGTGTAACAGACCTTTTAATTCAAAAATATACAAGCCTCAAGTTTCTTTATATTATATTTAAAATACAATATTAAGTAAGTGTAACCTTCGCTTTATAATTAAATACAATATATTAATTCGAATGACCTTACTATTGTTTATAAGATCATTTCGTTCAATCATTTGAAATTTGTAATTGAAGGAAAATGTTCCCTCCCCCCTTCCAGTCGATGCCTTAACACCGCACTACTTTATAGCTACCTCTGAAAATCAATTTTTATCCTTCCAATAAAAATGTCCAAGACCTATTTACTTAGAAATCAGTATTTTTTTTTAAATGAAAAATCTCAATAGTCTAATTTTAACTTTGCCAAAATCATAGTTTTAGCCGATATGTTGTCAGGATGAAACATGCGTATCTGCGGCGGCCAAGGTTTCCAGGAAAAATCGAAAGGGTGTTTTCCTCATTCCCCCACCCGCCGGTATATTTTCCCCTCCCTCCCACCACATGTGCAACTACCGTTATAGTTCCGGTTTAATATTAATTATTTGCATTGTTCTTCCACGCAAAATACTCTGAAAAAACGAAAAATTAGCAATTTTTTCGAATCGCTTTCAGTAATTAAAATTCTCAGTAATAAAATCTAAGAATAAGTAAAAGAAAAAAAAAGGTTGTAAGGCTTAGGTTACCGGTTTTGACGCTAGGCTGGGCTGGCGGAAGGCGTCATTTCGAGTGCGCACTCTAGGTTACGTGTAGTTTTCTTAGAAAACGTCTCAGTCCAACGAGGATAAAGATCGCAAGTGCTTTCCGTCTCTCTCTTTCCCGATTTCTCGTTTTCTCTTTAACGAAAGTTTTTTCGGCTTAGAGTATTAGCCAAACCGTCAGTCGCAAACGTGCCCACTCGTGTTTTCATATAGGCGTGTCCGCGTAATTTCACATATCGAGCGGAAACAATGAGTTACCCCGGTTATCCAGGTTACCCGCAGGTAATTTAAGTTTATTTATATTTATAAATCGGACAGATCGATTCGAGTTGGCTCCGTGGTTATTTCGTTAAGGTATAAGGAAAGAAACGTTAGCGTCGGTCGTGTAGTTTAGCGCGGCTAGGTTAATTCTACCACGAAAGATTTTATCAATTAGCCAACATTTACAGAATTTTAGCGACCTCCGATTTTTAATTATATTTAAAACGACTCACTCTCATCAGCTATAAATATAATCTAGACTAACGTTCTAACATTAACGCGAATAATTTTCGCGAAATTAAAAAATATTTGTTCTATCCTCGCACTATATTAAAGATAAAGAAATTGAATCTCGTTTATTGAATATAGATAAATTAATTCCACGCATTTATTTTTCTTTGCTTGAAGGCCCCTGGACAGCAGCCCAATCAGCCGGTTCCACCTGCATACCAAGCAACAACTCCTTTGAGTTATCCAGTCTATCCCGGCACCGCCGCTCCTCAACCGTATCCGTACGGGGGCAATCCCTACGTGTCCGGCTACCCGGCTCCGGCTCCTTATCCTTCGCCGTCGTATCCCTCATATCCGGGAGTGGGCACTGTACAGCCTAGCCCCTATCCGAGTACGATGCCCTCTCCCTACCCGTCACAGCAACAGTCGATGTACCCCGGCGGTAGCCAGCAGCAGAAACCCAGTCCGTATCCCCACCGCCCAACTATTCTTCCCGAGCTACCCGTCCGCCTCGTCAGAGCCGTCCCACCCCACCGGCCAGGCCGCTTATCCGCACGTTGCATATCCTAGTGCGCAGGGTTCGCATGCCCCCTACCCGGGAGCAGTGCCCGTTTTCCAATCTTCATCTGCAACTGGAGCTAATTCTGCTCACACTGTACAAAGTTCACACCCATATAGTAACAAGGTGAGGTCCTGGCTATAGTATATTTTTTTCGGTTTAGGTTCTTCTTTATTTTAATATTACTTTCTAACACTTCCTTCATCTTTGTATTAATTTTTTTTGTTTTATTAATCGGTAGTCATTTATTTTAGTTTATTTCTTTTCTTCCTTAATTTCTTTTATTTAAATAATTAATTTAACGTCCTATCATTAATATAATCAAAGCATGAATGAATGTTTTATTTCTTCTACTTTTCTTTAATTATATTGCATGAAATTTAATTTTAGTGGTAGTTTGTTTATCTAGTACTTAATTTATTTTAAACTATTGTATAGTAATTTATTGAATGGTGATATTTCATTACCCGCGGTATAAATATTTTTCCCTTAATTTATCTTTGTTTTTTCCTTGTAATTGTACTTTTTTATTTATTATTTTGTGGATTTTTAGGCATTTTGTAGGCATTTGCTAGGTACTTCGGTTTTAAATAAATACTATTTAAATAACCTTTGTTATGCAGTATTTTTAGGTCTAATCCACATTATGAAACTCTGCGAATTAGCAAAGTTTACAGATGAGGTTTTCTAGTTTGAAATAAATAGACCTGAAAGTTCTATGTAATATAAATTATTTAAATAAAATTTATTGAAAACTGCCACATTTGCAGGAAATTTATACCTAAACTTTTGTTGTTGTTTTCTACTTGTAGGGAATTTATTGTCAATTTAAATTTCAAAATCCAATACCTATCAAGCTGAATCAATAAGTAATGTATCCATATTACATACAATTATTATTAAAAACGTATTAAATCTTTGTAAATGTTGGCTTTTTGTCTTATTTATTAGAATTGGATAGGATTGCATGTGTAGTAGTTTCTGCCACATTTATTTATATTGGGACAATGTTATCTCTACCTATATATAACTCACTTCTGGATTGTATTCGTTTCATTTTCTACTTTTTTTATAATTGCTAAATTGTTTATAATTCGATTACCATATCAGGTTCTATTCTGTCTTACTGGGTTGGTATTGACTACTGGTTTTATTTTATTATTGTTAAAGTGAAGTGTTTATACGGACAAATATTAAGATATATTAACTCTTTGTAAAGTCAGGGATATAGTTAATTAGGTTTTGCTGTGAACAAGTTTATCTTTTATATTTCTTCACTCTATTGAGATGTGCAATATCGTGTAATGTCATATTTTCTGCCCATGCTCTTAAATGCTTGTACTTCTTTTGATTGCATGTAGTTCTCCCAATGAAGGTTCTGATGAAGAAGATCTTTTCTGATGCAGTTTGTTTTTGTCATTTGTGTAGTATGATTTGAATAAAATTTGGTGTACAGAACATTCAGCCAAAAAGTTTGATTTTGAATGTGTGTGATTCTGTACACATTTTTTCAAATTATTTTTTAGTAGCATTATAACCTTAGATTATGAATTTCATATTTGGCTATTAGGCAGTATTTTAGTGGAGAAAAGGTGTTTAATTTGTCAATTGTAATTGATTGTTTTGTTTTTCGGAGTCATTATCTATGTGAAAATACATGTTCCAGAAGTAAGGCCTAATTGGTCCTTCAGATGAGAGCCTTGGCTCTCCCAGTTGCAAGGATAGAACCTACGTTGGCAAAAGTTTTCATCTACTGTGAAAGCAGTAGAGTTAAATATCATCACCTCCAGAAGTGGCAACTATAAATAATGTTTAGAATTAAAATATTTTTATACAAATATTTTTGTTTGTGTTAATAGTTTCATCTTATCATTATACTTTTTTATTTCTAATTTTTTTCTTTGGAATATTGATAGAATATTCTTTGGAAATATAAGTAGGATTCCTTTTGGTGTACTATTTTTTGGTATTTCCTTAATTTTTTTGTTATTCTCTGAGGAGCTCAGTACCAATGTAACAATCTTAACCACACCCTTCAACATTTCCTTGTAAAATTTAAAATGGGTTGTTCGACAAATTAAGTGAAAAAGAATATATGTTCCTATTTCTTTTAAAACATATACTGTTACTGTTTCTGTAATAGTTGTGAAAATATTTGTATAATTTGTTGGTAATAGTTATTTTAGCTGAATTGTTACTGGTAATGATGCTCTTAAAAATAAAAGTAACTGGTAAATAATTTTCTTTCTAACAATATAATTTATAAATTAAATTTGTGTTTATAGAATGGTACACTAAAATGGACCAAACTATAACCTGCTGACTATTTCGAATTGTGTTTCGAAACATTAGTTAAATACACTATGTAAGCTAATTTATAATCTTTATTGTAACATTTTTATGAGAATTATATAATTACACATCATTTTTAGGAAAAATACTTTTGAGTTTCTTTGTTCATTACCCTACATTTTCATTTAATTTGGCTGTCATTTTTATTTGGTTCTCATATTTCTTTTTGTGGGACTTACTAATTTAAATTACAAATGGTGGTCATTTATACATTGGTTAATTTTAATTTATTTCAAAAAGTATTAATACAATGAGTGGAAAAAGTTCTTGATTTTCTATTACAATCTGTTTACACTTTCGCCTCTATATAATTTGAAATAAATCACCGAACATATTTATATTTTTATTGTACAAGTTTTGCACATTTGTTATGATAAGGTATTATTATACCTAGGGCCAGCCAACTCTTGTTCCTGCCCAACCATTTGATCCGCGTTCTGATGCAGAGGTGCTTCGTAAAGCAATGAAAGGCTTTGGCACAGATGAAAAGGCCATAATTCAGGTATTGACTAAAAGGAGTAACACTCAGCGGCAAGAAATTGCTCATCAATTCAAGACACTTTATGGGAAGGTATTAATGATCATTTCAGATTAAATTTACGTTAATTAAAATTAACCTTAACCAGATTGACATTATAATAAAGTGCATTATGCATCATTGCAACATATATCATTTTCTTTCTGAGATAAAGCTATTACTGAATTATGAGATTAGAATTGGGATATTTGTAGACTAAATATTAGTATAAAGACATTATGAAACCATTCAGTAGAATAAGTAAACACTTCAGCATGTATCAATAAGGGGCACAAGAGCAAATACTGAAACAACAAATATTAAGAGTGTAAACCACATGTGAGGACTGAAACACATCTTAATATTTATTTATTGTGATGCAATATTCTGAAGTGACTAAAGAAATAAGTTTTTTGTATTTGGAGTGGAAATGAAAACCCCCACAAAACAATCAATAAATAAATCAAATTATTCCTGTAGGAATTAAATTTAATTTTAACATCCTTCCAAAAATGAATGGGTAACTATTAATCAAGTCTGTTAAGGCCACTTTATTATCATCATAATGACATTAGATTAATTCAATTCTTAGATTTAAATAACATGTTACCTCCCCATTTCTTGAGATTTTAATATATTGCAGAACATGTTAGAATGATTTCTAAAGAACATTGAATAAAGTTAGAAGTAACAATATTAATTGAGTGGTATTAAATTCAGGAAAAAAGCAGGGCATAAAAAAATAATTAAAATAAAAAAAACATCAAATAAAATATTACAAATAACAAACATTAAGTGGATAATTGAATCTTGAATAGCATTATTGTGGGTAGCACCAAGGTACATATTTTTCATTTATGTATGCATAACTATCTTTTTATTCAGTATTAACATTAATTTTTAATAAATAGAAATTTTCATATAGAAATTTATTTTTATGTAACATTTTGATCATTCCATTTTAGGATTTGATATCTGATTTGAAGAGTGAATTGAGTGGTAAATTTGAGGATTTGGTAGTAGCACTTATGACTCCAATTCCTGAGTTCTTAGCTAAAGAATTGCACCATGCCATGAGTGGTTTAGGAACCAATGAAGATACATTGATTGAAATTTTGTGTACAGCAACTAATCATGACATCAGATGTATAAACATGGCTTATCAGAAGTGTAAGTAATTATGCCTACCTATATTAATTAGTATTTGTTTTATGAAAAAGTAACTGTTGTTTGGTTAAGTACATTTATTAACAAGCTATAGTAATTTTTCAAGGTTTGATAATTTTTTTTATTATAAATCAAAACAATTTCAATTCCATCTTTTGCATGTTATAAATATAGGAACAATAATGTAAGCTCCATTTTGTTGTTTTAGTCTAAAATGATAGTGCCTATATACGTTATTTTTTTGCACTATAGAAAAAAATAAAAATAAATAATATCTCTAACATCATGTGTATATTTCATTGAGCTACTTAAAAGCTGTGTATTCTTAAATTCTTTTAAGGTAATGTTGGTATGATAACATTTTCCAATTATTTTGTACAGGATTTTGTACACAATAACAAACTCTTTAGTATGGAACCTTGTCTTCTATGTACATTAAATGCATCACCATTGCATAAATCATTTTATTTATGAAAATAAAAGTGACCGACTTTAGACATATCACTTGAAATTCCGTGATCCATATGTTACTATTTTTGCCTTTATTGTTTATTATAGGCGGATTAATTTAAGTGTATTAGGTATATTGTAGTTATTAATTGAATAGTAAAATGAACATTTAAGAGAGAGGCATTTAATGAGAGCAGTTAGGCAAAAGTAAAATGTATAAGAGATTATTAAATGTAAAACAACACATTACCAAATAAGGTAATGTTAAAAGCAACAAATGCTTTGATTCATAAATACCTTTTTCTAATTTTTTTATAGTATATGGAACTTCATTGGAAAAAGATCTTGTTAGTGAAACTTCTGGAAATTTCAGGCGTCTCTTAGTTTCCCTTTGCCAGGTATGTTTTTGAGAAGTAAATGTTACTTTTTAAGTTAATGATCATTCTTTTAATTTGCTTTATGCATTCAGTTATTTGAGTGTTGTTATATTTTATTTTGTAAGTGTTATGTATGGATATATAGTTTTATAATTGTACATTCTTTTATGCTTAATTTAATCAATTTGTATAATTGGGAATTTTAAATATTATTAGGGAAGGCGAAGTGAGGATTACACAGTTGACTATTCTGCAGCAATGCAAGATGCGCAAGCATTACTAAATGCTGGTGGGTTATATTAATTATATAAATTGTATTAACTAATAATTTAAAAATATAAATATATCTTGATATATCAAAATAAGTTTATATTCCAGAAGTATAAAATGTATAAACATTTAAATTTTGTATTTAAATTCATTAATCCCACCTGGTTTATAAATAAGTTTTGAATGTTTTTTAGGTGAACTGAAGTTGGGCACTGATGAATCCACATTTAATGCTATACTGTGCTCTCGTAGTTATCCACAGTTGGCTCAGGTATTTATTGAGTATCAAAAAATTTCTGGACACGATTTTGAGAGGACAATTAAAAGTGAATTTTCTGGGGACATAGAGAGCGGCCTCCTTTCAATTGGTAAGCCTTCTGCAACTCAGAATTTTTAAATTTTAATTAAATTATTAATATTTGCATTTTGATTGTATTGTAAATTTGATTTCAGTACGATCTGTTCGGGATAAGAGCGCATTTTATGCCCATCAGCTTCACTCCAGTATGGCTGGAATGGGTACTAAGGACAGAGCTCTGATTAGAGTTATTTCCACTCGCTGTGAAATAGACATGGTCGATATTAAACGTGCTTTCCAGGCCATATATGGAAAAACTCTTGAATCATTTATTTCTGTAGGCATAAATTATTTCTTTTTCAAGTTATTAATAATAATTTATTAAAATAACATTTTTTGATCTGTTATAAATATTCATTTATGCTAACTTGATTTTTTTTTTCAGGGTGATGCCTCTGGTGACTACAAAAAAGCCTTGCTTTCTCTGATTTGTTAGTCAGTGAACCATGCATTTTTTATTAATCTTTGTTTGCTTTATATTCAGATGTTGAATGCCTAGTATCAATGTAGGTGTACTTAATGTTTCAAATGTGCCCCTTGAAATAATTTCAGCTTAAATTGGAACATTGCAAAAATTATATATACATATTTTTATGTTTGTTATTCTTTGAGATCTTCTTTATATTTTAACATTTATTTCGTAATGTAGTTTTTTGCTTTATATTCAGATGTTGAATGCCAAGTAACAATGTAGGTGTACTTAATGTTTCAAACGTGTCCCTTGAAATAATTTCAGCTTAAATTGGAACATAGGCAAAATTATATATATGCTTTTATGTTTGTTATTCTTGGAGGTCTTGATATTTTAACATTTATTCCTTAATGTAGTTTTGCACTCAATCAAACATTAAATAGTCTTAAATATTGATTTTGTAATGTGATTCTTAAAAATTGTGATTTTTCTAAAAGAACCTAAATTTTACTTAATTACTGTTGGCTCAACAGTTAAAGTATTTGTTGATTAGTTTTTAGGCTAATAAATTTGTTGTTAACCAAATTTTATTTTTATCTGTTCACAATTATTTGAAATTAGGCATGTTTTAACTTTCTTTTGGTTTGAGGATGTTTCTTACTAACATGCATTATAAACATTTCACAATTTATACAGCCATAAGGTAACATGAATATCAGTTTGGATTTCTTTTGGCTATTCATAATATATATCACTCTCATTCAACTGTATGATTATTCTCTAACTGTAGTCTTGTTATTCCTTCCAACTCAGGGTTGTCATAGGTTAGACAATTTCATTTTAAATAATTTGCTTGTGAATGTGAAATACATCACTATTGTAAAAACAAAGTGTTTGTTAAATATTATAAAGTTTAATTACATTAAAGTGGCCTTAAATAATACGCTGTCTGCGAAAGATTGAATTTGTGCCAATGCAAGAAATTAAATGTTTATGAAGTTATGCTTCCAGATATACAAGGACTATTTTATCATTATTACAATTCGAATATTTGTATTGGTGGAAGTAATGTTTATATGATTCATAAGGAATCTAGATCTTCTTATTGTGTGTATGCTTAACATGTATATTCTTATATCATTGAAATATATTCTTTTATTTGTCATCTTTATTTATTGTTATTATTGCCGAGGACAAGCGTTGAATTTATGCCCCATGGTGCTTCCTTCATTAGACTCCTTATGAAAACAAGGACACAGTATTGGATGTTCTACTTAATAAACAAAAATAAGTGTTAGCTCTATGTATATGATACAATCCAAAACAGCTAATTGGGCTATAAAATTGCAGTTAAAAAATAATACAATTGACAACTATAAGGTTCTTACCTTAAAAACTAAAAAAAAATTATATCATTCAAAATAAATTTACAGGTAAAAGTAATCATATTCAAGATAACGATACATTTAACACATCACACAAAACCCTCATGGAGTTGAATTTAAATTCAAAACTTTCTACACAGATGCGTACCTAAAAAATAGGTGCCACAAGCATTTTTTTATTAGTGATTGAATACTCACCACAATAGCTGGTTTACCTTATGAACTGTACAGGAAAAACAATATAACAATAACGTGTGATTATAACTTTAATCTTAGGCTCTTCTTAAGTGACAATGTATAATTGTTGGGTCAGCCTCATATCATAAAAATTTAATAAGCCTAGAGCTACATTTTGGTGTGTAAATTTGTTTTTCACTTTCTCTGACACATTAGCATATCTATTTATTATTTAACTACGCTAGATATTTTTAATAAATATGTCGGTGAATAAAAATTGTAATGGCACATTGGTACAGCAAAAGAACAGATAGAAATTTTCCTGATCTTTATACATTATTTAGATACATGATGGCATAAAAATTGCACTTTCAGACAGGAAATACTTGTCTCTTTAGTAGTATACACAGTCAGGAGATGGAGTTCTAATTCTTTCGCAATGCAATGCCACAATATTATACTAGGTTTGATTTGTATTGATATGTTATTGCAATGACCTTAATCATTCAAGGCTGACTTCATTTTTTCAATTCCTCCGTGGCCCCTTCTGTGAGATTTATTTCCTAGGTTTATTTATCTTCTCGAGTTGTACCATTTCTCCATTCTTCATTGTTTTTTTCCCATTCCCAGATGTAATATCTCTTTGCTGAGAAATGACAGAAGAAATTGTGGCATTGCCTTGAAAAACAATAAAAATACCTTAAGGTAAAATTTCTCACAACGAGCTCAAAGTTTTTTATTAGTTAAATCTAAACATTTAGTAACTTAAATTGGATGAATAAGGACCCTTAATCAACAGCTTGGAATGAGTCCACCTAAACTAGGGGACAAGGACTTACCAGCTACCTGTTAGAAATAACCAATTTCCTCCTTCCCATGTTCTTTGCCAATTTTTCAGGGTATAATTCCTTTTTTTCGCGCCAATTCGCTATTAATGATTGCGATTAGCTTGGACCTAGTTCTGTTCGCTGTTCCCATCAATCAACTCCCCCCCCCTTTCCCCGATTGATATTTCGCTTGAAAAGAAGGCACCTTTTCTTTGTTCATATTTCGCCTAGTATTCGACGGCTTACATTAAATTTTATTTCATTTAATTAGGACACTTTTTAATCGCCTGATCCAACTTAACTGGGTAAAGAATAATGTTCGGAATAATGCACGACCTCGGGTGAAAATTACAGTCCCGCTATTCTTCTCTTTCTTCTCCGCACTCATCTCTATTATTACGTAAACGTCTTCATAATAAGATATCCTCAGCCCGTCCATAACCTGTTTTAGAAGAATGTTTTCTTTTTTACTTTTTTCTTTCATTTGTGATAACACAGGGCTGTCATTTTTTAAAAATGCATTTCTTGAGGCTCTTCGTGCTGGAACGTCGAAATGGCTCTTGCCGAACACCGGCGGTAGAAACCAGCGATGATGAACCTAGTTACCTCATTTCTCGATGATGGTAACACTGATATATACTACCTTTGGAGTTGTTTTTAGAGATGAATACATTGCGCTTCTCTCGGACAGAACGATGCCTTACTTCGGCCACAAGTTTGACGCTTCTGTGCCATCAAATCCCAACTGGTTGTAGCTCGAGGAAAACAATGATTCCGATTGTTATTTCATTCGAATTACGGGATTTTGGGATCGCGCCGTTTTCAGTGGAAGTTCGTTTTAATCAATACAAAATATATAAGTAAATAAATTCGATATCAATACCGATTTTAACTGTGGAAAGAATGTGATGGCGGACCGCCGGGGTTTGGTGGTGAGGGGGTCGGTTGCCTGGTAGCCGACGCCGGGTATACAAACGCTCGAGGTCCAAACAATGACAGATGTCGCCTAGCCGCTCCCGCAGAATAAATCCCTCGTCCGATTATTGAAGGAGATAATCTGCCCCGATTACCGCCCCCGCCAACATGGTCGCCATGTACAGTTTCTGTTTCTACTTCTCGGTCAGACTCGGATCCATACTCGTCGGCCTATTTTCTTTGGTAAGTGATCTAATGTGTGAAACCGATTTGTTTTTAGAAGGTATCATTTTGAATCTAATTTCGGTGCTACCTACCGATGTAAAGCCAGTCTAAGTTTTACGTTAAGTAGCTCATTCCTGCTTCCTCCTATATTTCCTACTTCACGATATTGGGGTTAATCCCAATTACGGTTTCTTCAGTTATTTATTTCTTGCCATATTTATGATCGCAATATTAATAACGAAAACGCGGCATAATATTATGTATCTTTCATAGGAATAAGAATGTATTCTACACAAGATGGCGCCTTCAATACCAGCTTTATTAGAGATGTTTATATATTTCCAATTTTCCAATTTATTTCGAAACAACTGCGTATTAAACTGGGGATATATTTCCTATATACTTTATGCGTATATGCGAAATGTTGTTGTATTTTGATGCAGGTTTTAGAAACGGGAAAAAATGAACACGGGCGTTATATCGTTGGGTTCGATTGGGTAGCATTGTACTTTGACCTTGATGTAGCCTCGCGTGGCCAACCTTCGTTGAACAGTCGTTCGTCTGTATCGGTTCAGCGGTATCAATAGCTTTGTTTCTGACTCGATACCGGAAATGGACATCGGGAACATTTTTTCTTCATTCAGCAACTTTTTCCCCTCCCGCGAATTTCCGTATTATCTTTTAGAAAAAATAACGTTCAGAAGAATTACTATTCGTGCGATTATTTCGAAAAGAAAATGATGGAGTCAGTGTTTCAAAGGCAAATTGCCTACGTTAAACCGAAATAGCCTTGGCCTCTTTTCCAATGGAAGGACGGCATTTAAAAGTTTTTAAAATCGCGTGTTTAATTCGAAATATATGTTGAGTGGACGACGAGGGTTGGAAATCTTCAACAACCTTCTCAACAATCTCTCTGCTGATGCTATACCCCGTTTTGTGTTTTCGCCACCTTCAGTATCATTCCGACAGTAAATTAGTGACATATTTTCTCGTACTCGGTTGGACTAATTGGAACCGAAGAACAACATGAAATATAAAATGTAACATCTTCAATAAGTCGAGAGGTTGTTGCTTAAGACGTCAACTCAGGAAGTAGTCGCCGCGAAGGGAGCGGGCCCTTAGACGAAAAAAACGATAACTGATGCCTCTACTTCACAGTGAAGTAATCAAGCTTAAAATAACAGGAGGGCTTTGAGAGGAAGGTTTATTAGGGGCGCAGTGAGGGTCGTGGGGAGGGGCTGGTGAGACGTACGCGTTCATTAGGGTGGGCACTGTGTGCCGAAATGGAATTAGCCGATTGTCTCTTTGATGAGCTGCGGTAATGCTCGCCTACGGCTCCGCGCTGTAATTAGGAGGAAGGTTCCGGTTAATTTTGTTTAATTCCGCATAAACCGGTTACGCCTTAGTTATGTAACCACGCGGGGAGCTTCTCTCTCACACACACACTCACCCCCTCTCTCTCTCTGTATCGTGTTAGCGTATACCCCGTAGATATAAATATATATGTATATGGAACGAGTCACGTGTATGTCACTTTTTGTTCCTACCACCGTTCTGTTCACTCCTCAGACGTTCGCTTCGGAACAAAGAGAATTAGCTTAAACCAAACCGTCGATCGTTGCTCTTGAGGCAAGCCTTGTATATAAGTGACAGTAAATATGCATATTTTGGAACCGGGACGAGTTCCGAAACGTCGGAAACAGACAACAACCGTAGCAATAAAGATTGATGTTTAGACGAAAGGTACAGAATTTGTTCGGTGGAAATATTTATTTAAAATTTACACACCTGATAGTCGAATCAACTACAATCTCTTATAATAACGCGGTGTTGTGTGATGTTGTTAGCGACAAATCCCTCTAAACAACGTCAATTAGCGTTAATGCTTTGTTTAAATTATCGATTTGTTAAGTTAAATATACAAAATCCGATTTATAATTACGATCAAAATTGTTTAAATATCTAATGCTCGTCGTGAAAAGATTAAAAAGTGTATTTCACTAAAATTATGACCCGTTCTCAACAAACGGGCTCACAATATCAGTATTGATTGTATTAATATTTAATTTAAATTGCCCGCTTTATTAATATGTTTTGATTTAATTTAAGCTTTTTCAAAGCCCGTTATATTTCAAGGTGATTATAAACGTAAGTTTTTTTACTGCACGGATATCGAGTTACGGATGAACGGACTAAAGGGGCTTGTAAACGCGAAGGTTCAATGAGTCAGAATTGGTAATTCTCCACTGTATTGTTGGCCGACAAGAGATGTTATTTTACATCTCACTGAACCATACTGCTTTGATATTGTGCTTTGGTTGTCGGCGTAAATTAGGTCTTTTAAAATACTAAACGCGCGGGACGGTTTTACCTGAAATGATGCGTGAGTAACTGTACTACGAAATCTCCTTGATATGGCTCTATAAAACCGAATAGGTTAGTGATTATGTGTTCGAATACTTTGAACTAGCTTTTATTCTTTATATATTACAAGAGTTAATAAACTACTTAATGGGGAACTGAATATATTTTATACTTATAGCAAGATTCCTGCTTTTTGAAACCTTGTACTAAAATAGAGCCGCCTTCTCAAGAGATGACAAAAAGTCATCCTCTCTTCTTGTCCTTTGGGCTTAACTTGAAGCGGTAAAAGAATGATCTGCTGTTCGATTAATCTGTTGAGTATCATCCGGATTGTTGATTATCCTGCTGAACTGCCTTCTGTGTTTCCAGATTCAGTCGGTGGTGCTTTTCTTCTACATGTTACCTGTACTGCAGACCGACTCCAGAGAGTTGAGGAATCGTATCAACGCGTACAAGGACAACAACAACGTCCTTTTCATCACCGACTACCTCGAGACACTTGCTCAATGTGAGTTCGATCGTGAAAAATAAGCCGATTTTATTTTTCATTTACATTTTCTATTGTTTACTGCTAGAAGTTTTGTACTCGCGGCATTCTGTAAAATCCATATTTCGGTAACACACCTCTAGTTCTAATTAAATTATTTCTTTAACGGTTTAATAAATCTTTAAACTTTCAGTCAGACTTGTTTTTTCTACGTGATACGTATCGATCATAAAATTGTCTACAAGAGGCAGATAGTAGGATAAGAGGAACAAAAAATGTTTCTGTTTTAACATAAATAGATTTACAAAGCTGGTCTAATAATTTAACTCTAATCCAAGTAGTAAGCACAAGTATTAGGGGAAGTATTATTTTCCCTATTTATGTGTGCTCTGGGCTTAATGTAATATAATATGAATGAAGAGATTCCTTAAGAATTATCGTTAATTATATAATTTTCATTTTCATCCAATAGATCCGAAATTGTTCGTCTGGTTGGTGGCATCGTTGGTTTTAATTCACATCCTCTCTTGCATTCTTCTAATCGTGGGAGCTTACAAGGTAAGGCCGTAAGAATGTTAACGTCAGCATGAACTCACTGAAATACCGCTATTGTAAACATAGTGATGAATGAATAACCGTGAAATACAAAACGAATACTTGAATATTTTGCCGATTCAGTCAATTACCTCAATTAACTAATCTCTTTCAGCGACACATTTATTTGCGAAATTCGCCGTCTCTAACCACATTTCAGTTATTGGTGTAAAAGGATCGTCGCTATTTTGATGTAAAATAAAAATGCCCTTAATACGAAACCGAGTCCGCTCTGGAGTAAATTTGCAAATAATTTTTGCTTCGCCGAGAGAAATTGTGTTTCCTGTAAATTAATTTCCGTTTACGGACAGTAATTAATTGATGTTTTGTTTGAATTTGGCCGCCGCCAATGTCGGTGAAGTGGGCTGGCCGTTGGGGGCTTTCAACGCTTCTGCTTATGCCAATAGCCGCTCTCAATAAAATAGGTTTGTTGTATCTACAATTTTCTAATTCACTTCTATCCCGTGAAGTAGACAGCGTCACTATTTACTATTTACCGTATTCCTTCGGGGCAGTTATAAAGATTGTTCTAATTTGCAAAAGAGTTTTTCATCTTTTATGCAGTAGCGACATAAAGATTTCTTGGGAAAAGATTCGATCGCCGCCGGGAGGATTTGGTAAGACGAAGACGTTAACGATTTCTGTTAGGGGCAGGGAATTGGAAAAGTGTGTTTTACAATGCAAACTTCTCTTATCTCACGCTACACTCGAAAGATCAAAATTCAGATTTCTTTGTATCCTTTTTTTTTTCTTTTTGAGATCGTAATTCCCGTTTGGAAATCATGAAATGTGGCAACGCCACGCGTAATAAATATAGGCCGCTGAATTATAAGCGGTTCAGTAGTCGTAATTGTAGCAATTTTTATTTTCCCAGGTATTCCCATAGCTCACTAGGTAACTGAATACTTCAATTTTTGCCTCACCACCTTTGAGAGACAATTATCGGGGGGAGTAGTATCAAGTATCCCTTGAGATTTGATTAAGGCCGGGTCATAGTGCCGGAATAAGACGGCACTCGGTATCATATTAGGCGATAAGGCGAAGAGGAGGAGGAGGAGGGGCTGGTTTAAATTTGTTTTTCATTCCGTGTTCATTAAATGAGTTTTCCTTGAATCCAGGTTTTAACATTAAAAAGCCTCCGCTTATTTGGTTCCGAGGCTTCGTTCTTGTTAGCTTTTCCGATCATCTTATGTATAGAAGTAAATAGGCTCCACTAAAATAAATAATTTTCCATTTTTTATTGAAAAATACAACTATAATCGACAATGAAATAATAGTACAACTAAAACGTTTTTGCCAATTTCTACCTAATAATGGCTCCCAAGCATTTATTCAACTCTTTTGTACATTTTAATTTGTACGGGATGCCAAACATTCTGTATCTGCTCCATATTTGCTGATTGACCTGGCCAAAGAAAAATGCTTAAACTTCTAATCAAATTCAGAGTTTTTCGACCTGCGTACATGTTTAATAATCCGAATTTATTAGTTTAACACGTTCGGCGCCCAACGTGATTCGGTTGAGTTTCTCGTCGGGGCCCCCCAAATCCGACTGTCGGAGGTATTTGGTAAAAAAAAAATGGAGATAAGAAAATTCCGCGAAGTTTTAGTCACAGATTGGTTGTCCTTAGAAAATACTGTGCGCCCGACACTAATAGACACAGAAGGAGGATAGTGTCCCACCACCACTTGGAGGTTCGCAAGAATGTACAGGAAGGACAAACCTGTAAGAAGGATGTGCGTCATATCCTGTGTTACCGAAAGAAGAGGAAACTGTCGACGCCGACAAGCGAGGAAAAACGTTAAAAAACGACAACGTATTGTTTGAATTGCCCAAAATTGCCACAGATGTGCTGGACTGTGTCAATAATATCATCCGACGTAGATAATGCAATATTTTATCCTACATATAAATTAATAATAAAAAGTAGAGTATTATATGTATACTTTTGATATTTTTATCCTGCATATTCTATATTTATACTTCAGTGCTTGTTCTATTAAATTTCTTTTAAAAATGCAACTGAAAATCTTATTTAACTTCAACAAGAAAAGCGTCACCCATATATGGGTGACGGGGCCCCCACGGAAGCATACCCGTCACCCAAATATGGGTGACGCGGCGCCGAACGTGTTAATATTTATAGGTATTAATTTAAAACAAACGGTGTAAATAAAACGGGTATCTATTTACTCCTATGCAAATACTGGTGCATCAATGTTATTTAATGTATTACAATAGTCTGTTATTTGGCCCGAAGGAATTACGGAAAATCAAATATTTCATTATTCAGAGATATTGGACACGCATGAGCAGATAAATACGATATTCGGTGTGGGTTAAAATGAACTGGCCACCATCCAACGCGTGGGATTTTCAGGTCGAATGGGCCATGGTGGTGTGGGAGGGAGGGAAGGGGTTGGGCTATTATACGGGGACGTTAGCGTCGCGGGTGACGTGCGGCTGTGGAGCTTTCACGAACAACTGTCGGGTGGAAGCGCCAGATAAGGAGCCCTATTAGCGGCCAAATCATCGCGCTGGTTGACATACTGTTGCTCTTAATTTTACCGCCGAACGACGGTTCGGCCAGTCCTTTACAAAGCCACTTCAGTTTGGCAGTAAACACTATTTTAATATACCTGTTAGGGAGCCCGTGAAGTATCGCCAAGTCTCGCGATCTTCTATGCTAGGCCGGTTTCGATGATATAATCTGCCACTATAGATCCCTAATTAACTAATACCATCCTTCAGGCTGGGGTGATGAGCTGGGATGACTAGGATATTACATATTTAATAGATAATTATTGCAGAGATATTTTTCATCAGAAATGGTGTTCATGCATTGATACGTCCACTCTGTTTGGAAACGGCCAAATATATTTATACGTATGAGAATTGAAAATATTTTCAGGCATGTAAGTTTGAACTAATTATAAATAATTTGGTAGCGGGCGTGTAACAGTTAGGGAAAAAAGAAGTCACAAACAGATAAGTGTAGAAAAAATAATAAAATTACGTAACATCGAGTTTATATTTGAACCGGCCTCGTGTACGCGATTGAATCCGTTAAATTTAGTTAAATAATCTATTTATTTGCGCAGTGCATGCCCCACCTGCTGACGCCGTACCTGATAGTTGAGATGCCGCGTCTGATTTTCCTCACTTTCACTCACGTCACCGGCATGATGATCTTCAAGGAGAACGTCCTCGACCTCGGCCTTCTCATCTGCCTAACCCTCCTCGGATCGTTCACGCTCCGTCAGTATTCTATTTTATTCTCTCATCTTCTCCAAAGACAGTTTCTCAGTCTCAAAATTCTACAGTTTGACAATTGCGTAAAATCAGTTTGTTAACCAAAAAAATTGTGGAGGTTTTAGTTAGTTCGTTGGCCACATGAGAGAAAAGAATTTATATTAACAAAAAAATTATATAGTACAATTGTATATATAGTATATATTAGCAATAATAGTTCTTCTGTAATCATAATTTCAAAAGGTACATAATATTTCACAACACAATAGTTCCTCACTCTTGCCATTTTCTGTTCATTTACACTGGATAGTAGCATTGCGTAAATAATATTATACTATTTTCTTATATAGATATTTTCGTCGATCGACGTATTTCCGAAGGATTTCGTCTCCTATCGGATTTTGATGATAGTGATTGTAAACGGGTACGAAATGAGGTTCTGGTCCGGCTTTCTATTTACCTTGTGGGGAGGGGGGTAATTTGGTGTCTCCCGCCCTTTCCTCCCCTGCACGCTTTGATCTATTCCTAGTTCCTGTATCAGATAGGATGGTATTTCCGCACCGTTATAATCAAGTCCTTGCGGCGGCATTGTATCTATGAGTCCCCCCCCCCCCGGGTGGAGGGGGGTGGTTAGAGAAGCGCCACAACCGCGTGTATTATCAAGGGGATTTATATCTTTTGCGGATTTTCGAAAGAAATACGAGTCACGTTATTACATTGTCCGCGGTAGATCCATAAGCAATGCGGTCTCATTTAATTAATCAGAGTTTCTTATTTTTAGTCGAAAATATTTTAAATTAATGGCGTCGATTTATATTTAAATTTCCTCACTGCGAAATAATCTATTGTGTGTAACCGTCACGAAAGAAAAATTATTTTTTATCAGTTAAAAATCATAACTATTCCTTCTACTATAATTAAAATTTTTATGAATTAATAAAGGATTAACGAAATTTGAATGTAAGAAAGTTTCAGCGCTACTGAATTTAGTTTTGCGGGTCTAGTATCAACGCCTTTCCAACGTTGTGAAATCTGGCGATAGTCACAATTCCCGAGCCATGGACTGTTTGTTAGAGGTTGTTAGGGGCGTGAAGAAAGCACAAACAGAAAAAGAATGAAAAAAACCCAATGCCATTTGTGCGTGCGAAGGGACAACACACCATAACGGTGTACAACAAACAAGAATATTGACGCGGCGTCAGAAAATAACGGCTATTGTATTCATTGTCGGGGGAGAGCCTTCCCTCTGTCGAATAACCAGAACTGCTAGTTACGGGCTTAAAGGGAAGACATATCCGATTTTTTTTCTCCCTAACGCGGCCGAACAATCCCATAACAACGATTGGCATACATATCGTCCCCATTGAACGAAAGAACTGTTTTCACCGATCAATTTACATTGACGGTTTTATTTAATGATTGAAATTGGTGGTTGAGAATGTTATGTTATATTTTGAGCTATGGAACGAATATAAAAAATTGCGTAAATAAGTCGGAGCAAGCTTACGTGTGGCGAACTTAGCAAACTGCGGCAATGGTGTAACAGATATATTTTATTTCCCGATGAGCTCTATAAGTTTTAAGAGTAACCCTTATAAGCTATGAAACCCTCGACAGATTTATGTTTTAAAATTGCAGTCACCTACTTTTTCCCTATTTCGAATTTAAACTTATAACTCAACCGGAACTGGAATAAACGAGCAGTCGTTACTGTTGTCGAGAACTCGAGGAAATAAATGTAGTTTAAAATATACCCATTTAACTTTGGAGAAACCGGCCGGAGAAACGCAAACCGAATAATGCACTTCCGCTATTTTTCTGAGTTGCAGCCTTTGAAACTTCTCCCCTTCAGTTCTTTATTCCCCGGATATTAAGTTTTAAGAAAGGGAAAAAAATGTCAAGGAACCCGCGCGGGCACTTCGCGTGCCGACCGATAAGTAATACATATCACCTGCCTCATTGCACCAGTTGCAGTTAAAGAATTGCCCAAGCTACTCAGGCTCACCCGCCTTCTTTCATTTATAACCGTTTCTGTTCGAGCAATCGACGGAAGTAGTAATTCCTGTATGCCCACTTAGTTTTCCCTTTAATTTACTCTAGAAATTTCAAATAGTCTGATGATAATTGAATTTCATGATCTCCCGGTAAATCGGCCCTCTAATGGGGAGTGCTGCAGGAAGTGCATTGCAGTCGCTGAGAATTAAATGGGGACGACGATTCCAATATTTTTCATGTTTATTGTGCTTTCACTTGTGTTCTACAATAGTCGTTTAGATCGAGGTTAACGTGCGCTGTGTGTCATGAAATCCATTTGCTATTTCGAGACCTGTTTTGCGTTGAGTGGGTCCTGCTACTGCCCACTTCCTGAAGGAGGTCAGGTGGCGCTTTGATTTTATTTTCGTTTTTCCCGCTGTGAATTTTTTAAACTTCCGTCATAATATAATTAATTAATCATAAAATAATACGATTGCGTTTTTCGCTGCCGGCGGCCAATTAGAGGAAGTCGAGTAGGCGAGCTTGGGAGCGCAATTACGGTCCTGTAATTTGCCGGCCCGCAATAATTAGCAACCGGCGATACTCGAGTTTATTCGATATTTGCCGTGAAAAACAACTTGGGAAGGGGATCGTTAGCGGTGTAATTTCATGATATTTCATGACCAAACTGAACTTCCACCAGAGACGTCCATTATTTCCGAAGAGTTGTCCAATTAATATTAAAATATCACATGATAGAGGAAATGTTAGAAAGATGCGTACTAATCCAAAAAAGAGATAAACCACTTGGCCCTAATGATCTAAAAAGAAGACTAGTATTCCCAAACACCAAGTAGAAAACAAAGATAGACCCCTGTTCCATCCAACTACGGAATTTATTGATGAAGATACTACGGCGCTCTAATGCAGACCCGCATAACAGAGTTGTCTTGACGGTCTAGTATCTATTGCTTAGACGGCGCCAACCGAATTAACGCCCCCCTGAGGGTGGTGCGGAAATGTACTTAACTAAAGTTCGTTTGGCCTACTTGCACCGATAAACTAGCGCCCCCTGAGGGTGGTGCGGAAATGTACTTAACTAAAGTTCGTTGAGTGCACTGGCACAGATAAACTAGCGCCCCTTGAGGGTGGTGCGGGAATGTACTTAACTAAAGTTCGTTTGGCCTACTTGCACCGATAAACTAGCGCCCCCTGAGGGTGGTGCGGAAATGTACTTAACTAAAGTTCGTTGAGTGCACTTGCACCGATAAACTAGCGCCCCCTGAGGGTGGTGCGGAAATGTACTTAACTAAAGTTCGTTGTGCACTTGCACCGATAAACTAGCGCCCCTGAGGGTGGTGCGGAAATGTACTTAACTAAAGTTCGTTGAGTGCACTTGCACCGATAAACTAGCGCCCCCTGAGGGTGGTGCGGAAATGTACTTAACTAAAGTTCGTTGAGTGCACTTGCACCGATAAACTAGCGCCCCCTGAGGGTGGTGCGGAAATGTACTTAACTAAAGTTCGTTGAGTGCACTTGCACCGATAAACTAGCGCCCCCTGAGGGTGGTGCGGAAATGTACTTAACTAAAGTTCGTTGAGTGCACTTGCACCGATAAACTAGCGCCCCCTGAGGGTGGTGCGGAAATGCACTTAACTGAAGTTCGTTGGGCCTACTTGCCCATATCTTCCTTAATTCAGTATTTCGTTTTGTCCCGTTATTTTCTTGACGGAATGTGATGTGCTTGGATAAAATCATTTTTAAATTTATATAAACATATATTTGTCCAAAATTGAAATCGGCGCAGTATTCTAAATGAGAACAAACTCCACCGCCACCACAGTGCTGTGTTTAATGGCGTAAAGTAATTTAGTTATAATTCGGAAGAGGATTTGCCACCTTTATAAAATAACAGTGATTAAGGAGCACTGTGCGGTCCCTAATATCTCAAGAGCCAAGCCTGAGAGGCCTCAGGTCCAATAAAGTCAAGCAACGTTCTACTGATAAATAAAAATTATATCGTAAAGCTTACCGCAGTTATTGTTACACTTATTCCGTCTTATCAGAAAATAAGTATTAATTAAGGTATAGATAAAATAGAATTAGTGGTATTTAGTAATTAAAAATGCAGGTTAATAATTGAAGTAATATATAAACATAATTCAGATTTATTATATTAGAGAGCCAATGCGTTTTGGAGACGTTCTAACCTGGGTATGATATATCCAGGATGTATATATATGAGATACATGGTACATCAATGTAAATATTCGATTAAAAATTAGCACGTTTTGAATTCTGGTTTGGAGACTGAGGATCATAAGAATCGCGATATTACAAACCCTCCCAAACCAGCAAGCAGGTATCTACCTATGTGACAATTTCATCAGATTTTACGTTAAATACGAACTAATTAGCGGGCTAACGTTACCGTTCAACCTTTTTGCAAAGTCAGTCTCGTTGGCCTCTGTGGCTAATACTGCAACCCATTCACTTCCTCGCCCATTTTGTGCACAAATATTTGTAGAACCTCCCGTTATAATTGTTCACCGACTCGTACTCGTACTGTGCTCGTCATGGATCCTGGCGAAGCCTTTCCTAGCCCGAGGAGCGTACTCCGGTCCCGTTTGTAAGTGGCAACTTATTTAGAAGCGAGGTCTCGGCGGGAGCCGTTGAAGAATTTTTTTAGTATTTTTATTTCTCGGTTTGGTACGTCGCGGCGTCTGAGACGTGCGCGTCAAAGTGTTGCGCCGGGGCTAAAAATATTTTTCGGTTAGCTTTTAAGAAACCGAATTAAAAAGCCATTCGCCGACAAAGTCGGCGGTTGTTCCGCCCCCGCGCCCTCTTATTAGGACATTGGATCGACGAAACCGCCCCGAGGTAACACAATAATTCGGGTTTTCGTATCGAGTCCGAGTGCCCAAAGGGGGGGGGGGCGTGAGCGTGCTTGAAAATCGAACATAATTACAACGGGGTGGGAATAATAATTAGCGTACCCCCGGCCCGAATGGGGGTTCGGAAACGGCGATTATTAGGCTCGCCGACGAAATATTCCGGGTCGCCCGCAAGCGGCACCGTTGAGATATGAAGTTGAACTCGTTAGTCCGCAATTAATCCCCGATTTTAGTCCGAAACACTAAAGTTGAAAAACTTCCGGAGCGCCCCGAGCTAGATAGTTAATAAACTACAAGAATTCCGGAATTGTTTCGAGATCACCGTCTTCTGGTTAATAAATACTAATTAAATGCCCGATTCCAGCGCCTTAAACTCCGCCTATTTATTTCAATTAATTTTCCGGTACGTACTACTCGGAAGGACAGAAATACCTGCGTACATCAAGTACACTCGGAAATGTAATAAATGTTCAAGTTTTGTCGAACAATAACTCTTTGTTTTTTCATTTTCATACCTGTAAGGTAGGGCGAACCGTGTTTTTTTCGGTCGAGTACCGCGTGTGTCGCACAGTAAAATTTCGTACATTAAGGTTAGGCCCAGGGTTCGATTTTGTGCAACGTCTTGTTGTGGCTAGCAGGACAATAAAGGCTTTCGTTTCGAAATAGACACTAGGGAATCGTTCGGGAGAGAGTAGACCGACTTGCTAGGCTCCTGGAAGTTTATGGCTTCTAGATTATACAATATTTTTAATCAAATCGAACATTCCCAGAATTAGGTCCTACGTAATATACTACACAATATATATATTGTGAATATACTTTATTTCTAACGCGTATTTAGTTTTCCTACAATAGTAACTACTGGTTACTGTTGGTGGTGTCTTCAAACCACGTACCAGACAAAAATAAATTTTTCAATAATTATTTTTTTAACAGTTTTTATATACTTATAGCAAGGGAAAATATACGTTTATATGATTAAATATGTATTATGTCCTGATTTGAAAATGACAATGAAAATGACCTCTAAACCTATTACAGCTTATTTAAACGGCATAACATAGGGTTATTCCCTAAAAAGAATTACATTATTCATTCGTCTATTCCCATAATGGCTTAGTTTGTGTTTCTGTGTTGACAGTTTACCTGTTTTACACTTGGTTCTGCGTGCTGAGCCTGAGGGAGATCCTGCTGAAGTTCTTCGTCGGTGGCGGGAATGCTCGGAGGGAGCCGTTCATGGTGCGCCCGTTCCCCGGTTTGGCGCCCAAACTGGCCCCCTTCCCCCACCAACAGTTCGCCCCCCGCCAACCCCGATTCACCTACAACGACCTCGCACGACCGGCATACTGACATCCCCCTAATCGGAGTGTCCATGCAGACAGCTTCGTTTTACGCTAGTTTCATCGTCTTGAATTATGCCGTTTAAATCAATATCCGACAGTCACCGATCTGACATTAACGGATGTCAGTAGCGGACTAATTTGCTTCCGGAATGCTACTGACGACGTGGAGAGAATGACACCGGTATACTTCAAGATCACAAAGCGAGCGAATGGAAGACGAAAAACTGAATCCAGTTAAAATACGACGTAAAATATATAAAGCGATTTATAAAGATTTTTATTATATATTTTTAAAAAATATACTTTCTTGTTACTATATCGATATAATTTATTTAACGCCTCGAAATATTTGCGTAGTAATTTGCTCGATATAAGAAAAAAGACAAGACGAAATATTAATCCATTTATTCGTTTCATGTCTTCCTGAATATAGTCCAAGTTACAGGCATTCGGACCTGTGTTCACGGACCGAAGAAACGTCGCGTTTTACAATCTGAGCCTGATATTCAAGTAATATTAGAATTCGATTCGTTCCCGCTAATTTTAAGTCGATAATTTAAAAAAGTGTTTCGGAAGGGGCTGCGGACTGTTTGATCCCTTGCCGGGACTGCCACCCACCGCCAGTCTGTTTACACTGGGCGTTGAGGACGTGGTGTCGGAACAAATTTAGTGCATCTAATTGAGGAAGCGTGCAGGTGTAGGACATAAAGAAAACACAGAGTTTTGGGTTAGATGGAAAGGTAGGCGAGGCGGACGAGGAGGAGGAGGAGGAGGTAATGGGTAGCTGAGGATGGCAGCCAGCCAGTAGAGGCCACCAGATTTATTGGTCCCACCCACCACCTGAGGGACACAAGTATACATAGGTATATTTCCAACACTGGCAAAAGGGGTTTTTTACAGAATTTCTTCCGCCACGGGGAATTTTGATTATTTTTCATATAGTTTTTTATTCACTACGAACCATTCTACACGACCGTGTTCAAACTCGCGGGGCTTATCTGAACAAAGCACTCACCTGGGATTCCTGCAATGACCGCACCTCAAATTTCTTGTCCTGTGAAAAACAAATACTTTCCGTATACACCATACATATTTCGGATACCCTACGGTTTATTAACGGCCAATGCCTGAATAGGCGGCCCTATTAAATTGATTAGTTTTTCAGAACCCAAAATCTGTAATGAATTTACAGAATGCTGACATTCACTTCTGACTTCTTTGGCCTTTTGTCTGCCATATTTCTCCGAGTGATACAATATCTACTGTATGATTTATAACGTGTCTGCACGATTGAGATTACTCTATTTGCTGTCCGGACAAATATTTAAATATCCGGGTGCGATATTCTATCGTTTTAATCAAGACATAAATGGAAATCCTCGGGTGACGCGTTAATTCCCCCGGTCTCGGCTTTTATAACTCGTTTGTAAATTTAAAGAGCCTTCTCCCTCCCCCCGGTACCCATATTAGAGTGGGGTCCGCATTTAAATAAATAGGACGAGCGGAGGTGGGGGTGGGTTACAGTGAAATATAACGGCGGGGACGAGTTTGCCCTCCTTTAAATAAATGCACCGCCACGGCGCTGGTTAGTCGGGCGCTGAAAACCCGCCGTGACCACGCCGCCCCCATCACGGGGACGGCAAAAAAGTAATGGGGTTAATCTCGCGAAGGATATTAAATTAATTAAGCGGCCCTGTGTGGGCCCGCACGGCCACTTCAGACCTCCCTTAACTCTTCCGCCCGAGTCGGATACAAAGAGAGACTGTCGATCGTCCGTTCACGGGAGAATATAATTGACAAAACAATAGTAGAGTCAGTTGTTAGTTGTCGGTACTTAATTTTTAAAGAAAAATTGGCCGGGCAGTTTGAGACGAAAGCTTTCACTAATGCCGGCCCGACGGGAGAACGAACAAAAAAGAACTAATTACACCATAAATTCGTTAGCATCAATTTACTGCCCGGCGTTCGGGCCTTGAATTGTTTCTTGGCGGGAGAACCGGGCCTCTTCTAATCCATTTATGGCCTCTATCAGACCTCTTTTGCCGGGGGCCCCTCAACGAGCCACGGGACTGAGTTTAGAAACAACGATAAAACTGGTCGAGCGAGTCGATAGGTGTAGTTGTAGGAGATTACGTTGTAAAACATATTACACAAACACTAAATATTAATAAACAATATTAAAGCATTAAATAGCCTGGTATTATCTAGAAGCTAATTCTTATTTCTCGTCTCCGACTTAGATTTCATCCGGAAAAATATTTCTTGGCCTTTAATAACAGGGGAACTGGGACTTCCGGTCTCGTCTTCGCGTTACATGACGCTGGTGGAGGGGAGCTCCGAAGGGCCCAAATTAATTTATACCGGGCAGGGCTAGAGCCGCGGGCCGATAGTGGCGCGCTCCGCTTCCCTCTGATTGCCGTCCGAACAGGAAATTAATCCGCATAAATACATAAGGCGGGGGCGGAGGAGCGGCGACTTTTTTCCTGGGGTTGGGGGGTGGCCCGGACTTCCTGGATTAAGGGCAGGCGAGGCGGGTATATTTATTAGCGCATTTATCACGGGCCGCCCCCGGCCACCCCTCCACGGGCCTTCACTAATTCAAGGCGCCGCCGCCGCTCAGGAAACCGGATTTAAAAATTTACTAGGCCCCCGGCCCGTACTCCCGGCCAGCACGGCCCACTAGGCCAGTCATCGGCCCCACCGTTTATCGGTACCTTAACTACCGGCTGGCGGTGGTGGTGGGCTCTTAACGAGGAGCGGGGCCCTATTAAGAACGTCCGATAATTGCTACCGGCACCTTTCTTTGCGCCGTTCCGTTCTTAAGGCCGAACAAATAACCCAGCGCTAACTGTCTCGCTGAACCTGCAATCTTAAATGTCTTAAATAGGATCGACACAAGCTTCTGTCCACGGACTAATGTTATATTATGTTGGGAGTTTGACTTGAGGTAAAACTAGACAAAAAAGAAACTCGAAGCGTTTGACGCCTCTTTCTATTTGTGACTCATCTACCGATTCATGTAGTCATCAGCCAGGATCCCGTACACCCTTTGACACATTAAATGGTTATACGGCAAAGAAAGACAAATTTTCAACCTTAAAAGTTTCGGGATCGGAAAGTAGAACTTCGAGTATCAGCCACTGTCCAGGGAACACCATTAAAAATGAAGACAATGATGTAAATTGCAACATATTTATCGGAAGTACTCTCGGGACTATGGGCTATCATATTGGCTGTTCCTTACTATGGACCTTACTGTAAGCAATAGGCCGGTACGAACGGCGCTGATACTAGGCCCGCAACACCGCCTTGTGTTACGGGCTTGCATTAGCGCCCGGTACTTCCTTTGGCTCTGACTTTAAGGCCAACCCCACAATTCGATTTATGACATTGGAGTGAAAAGTTTATATGCAAGATCCATTAAATTGGAACCTGGGTGGCGAAGAAATATTGCTTCCTCAGTATTTGTTATTTTATTGTACTTGTGAATGATACAGCAGAGGTAATGTTAAATGTGAGACCAGTGGTGGTGTGGCTACAAATTAATTTGAGGGTGAGTAACAAGGCGGAAATTTAGTTTAAAAAAAAACTGTTACCATTAGAGAAAACCACTAGAGTTAATGAACTAAAAAAAAAACCTGCAAAAAATGAATATGACCAGTACGCCGGCGGTCAATTTTGAATCATCCACATAGGTTTTCAAATTATATTCCTCACTAGTCATTATATGAATATTCACAGGGGGCGGAAAAAATGTTTCGCCAAAATAATATTTCACCGACTGATAAAATGTGACGGTTCGAAAATAGTCCTAGTTTTAACGAGTTGTTTTTTTTCCCCTGCCCCGAAGGAGGAGGAGGGGGAGGAGGCCCTCTTTACTGGGCCATTCAATCAAATTCACTATTGAGCGGACACCGAGCGCCGCCCCACCACCCCATTTCTCCCTCCAATTTGCATCCAGAGATATAATTTACTCACTCCAACTGGGCCGCCAACCAAGAAGTGCTCCCTTAATGACAGACCTTTCATGACAAAAATCCAGTTACCCCATCGCCACCCGGGCAGGCCCTAAACTATTTCCCTTACCCCCACCCCTTTAATTAACTCTCTCTCCCCTCCACTTCTCTGTTTATACTCGGAACCTCTCTCAAATGTTAATTAACGGTGGTATTTTTCTTGAAAAAATGTTCTTTTTGATATCGGTCATTTTTTTAATTCAACCATTTGGGAAATTTAATTTTTTAAATAATCGTTCAATTTATTTCAAAATCGGAACAGAAGAAGAGATTAATAATTGAATTTTTTCTGCTTTAATATTCTATAGGAAACACTAATATAACCTTCAGCTCTAAACGACCAAAATCAAATTTTTGGGACTAATTACGGGAATAGAAATCAAACTGACAGTCCGTAACCAAACTCTAAATTTGGTGATAGCTTCTGTGCATTAGTATAAACAATGGACTGCTTGTACTAATTCACATCCAAAAATATTGTTTAGTAATATTAGATCGAAATTGGGATATAAATCATAGGTATAGCACATGTACGGGATGGCTCGACTAGATACGTGTCCCTGTATCTAATTTTGTATAATTTCTGTATCTTTTATCAAACATTCAGCTGATAACGGCCACTTTGAGGCCTAAATCGGGCTGTTCGCATTTTTGAGACGGAGGAAATCGGTCTGCACGAAATCGGTTTTCTAGCCCGGAGGCCATGGGGGGCGGCGGCCGGGTGGGGGCGGGGGCGTAGGGAATTTCGGTCAACACGAAACGTTTGGCCCAAAATGAATACCGACAGTGAACAGAGGGAGGGTCCGATAATGCGAAAAAGCACGGCCGAGGGGGGCCAAAAAACATTTTAGGCCCGGGTATAAAAATTTACATAAATCCTTCTGAACAACACGAGAAAGGGGCCATTCGGCTCTAATAGGCCCGAGGTCGTAAAACGGAGCCGTCATAAAATAATTTCCGTCCTTCCCCAAACTTTCATGGCCTCGGTTATCCTTGAACGTTTGATGTCCCCAACTTCTTCACAAGTTGTCATTCGTTAATTTCATCCCCCTATACTTTAATAAAAGTAACATTTTTTTCTGCCGGAACCATTACTTATTTACTTAGAGTTAATTTGAAACCAATGTTCTAATAAGACAGGAAATGTTAAAAGGAAACGTGACTGTCAGATTAGTAGTCTGGTATTTACGTCTCGTTTCGTTCAGTTTATTCTTATCATACTAAATAAAGTGATGAACTGTATATGAAGTATATTTTGAACAAAAAGACTGTAAATATTATCAATATGATCTTTTACTGACCATTGAATTAATTAGAACTGTGCTGATTAATGTAGGTTACTCAGTTTTTACGGGTAGTAGTATCATCCTGGGTAAGCCAGAGGACGCTTTCCACGGTGCTAATACTAGACCAGCAACACAGCTTTGTGTTTCGGGCTTGCATTAGCGCCGTTCACTATTTGTTATTATTTTTTGTAATCTACATTGTAACTGTAACTGTAATTCATTACTTTACTGCACGGAAATGTTACGAAAATTGCGTTACATAAATTCACACGATATAATTAATATAATTACATATATATATAACCGTGAGTAGCTATTCCGGATTAGTTCTCGTTTCGGTCGCTTTAATAACCCCGGAATATTGCAATATTGGAGTAATGGAATATTGCATTGATATCAGCCCAATTATAACCGATAGTTCGTACCATACTTCGTCCGGGTATTTAGTTACATTAAAGTCGGTCTGACAGGCGACGTAGATTGCATGTTAAAACGACCGTCCCGAATTTTTTTGCCTCCGCCTCTTCCAATTAACCGGACGCGTCGGGAGAGTTAAAATCCCCATTACAGGGATATTAACAGTGAAGCGGTTCGTCGGGGGCTAGAGGTCGCGGGAACTGCTGGTGTTCGGGCGGCCAACACAACTTTCCGCACAAATAGGACACAATATCAATGCCGGCCGCATATTCCGAGGGAGGTGGGTATACGGGGGTAGGTAGGGGGAGGGAGGTGAGGGCTGGTCTCTGTCCTCCGACGCAGACACATCGCTCCCGGTTTCCCGCACAGTTGTAATTCACCTATTGCCGGCTCTTACTCGATTCTCTGGCCCCGCCCTCTGTTTATCTTTAACAATAACACCCACACCCCACCGCCAAATCCATTGTTCATTTATAAACGGCGGAGCACCCCCTATATTGACCCCCGTCCCTTCTGAGCCTAGGTTATTTATTCATTTCCCTAAGGGTGACCCGAGAGGGCGGCCTCCCACCCACTTGCGCTCACCTAATGAGAATGGTCCTCGGATCGAAACAAATCCGATATTGTTTGCGGTAGGCCCACTCTAATCGGGGCTAAAAGTAATTTAGCGGTAATTGTGGCACCTGACCAATAACTTCGCTTACCGTGTGATAAACTGGTGTTAGGCTCCTTTATTCCTATTCCAATAAAAATTTTCCAGCTTTGTGAATCATCATCTTGCAATCTTTGGCATCTTAAAAACTCCCTTCGAAGATCCGAACAACTGATAATGACGCGGTTCCGGATTCAGACATTTCGCCCGGAGCAACAATGATGTCCAACAATTCGTCTGCCCTTTATGAAAATCCGAAATTACCCAGATAATAGGTTCGGAAGGCCAGTGTTCTTTGGTGGAACCGAATTGCGGTCCTCTAGTGGAGGAAAGAATGCAAAGCGACCAATGGGCACTGAAGAAAAGCACTCGGGGTTCTTTTCTTTTTTTTAAAAAAAAATCTGTTAGAATTTGAAATGCTTAGAGCGATTGAGTGCAGCTCAAAAAAGGAGGGCCGAAAAAAGAATAATGGCTCCCTTTCGTCTTAACAATGAGCCGGCCGAGTCAGTGGCCCGTGCTGGAACCGTCGGTAAAGGGCCCACCTCGGTAACGACCCAAATACTTAGCGTTCACAAGTTGATGACTTGTTGCCTAAGTCAAAAAATAAAATGTGCACATTGGCCTCGCGTTTTCCTCACCTTGTTTTGACGGAAGGAACCATACTCACAAAATATAATTTCAATTACGATAGCAGTGTATCTAAGATAAATGTTATCTAAGATAAATATAAATCTAGCATGGATTGTGGTAATAAGGAATTATGTCATTATTTGTTCCGAGCTGGCAGACATCAGCATTCTTATTGATCCAACTGGGGAATATCTCCCATAAATATATATCGGACGCATAAAAACCTAACCGAGAATGATTGAATCAGCGTAGTGAGAAGATGAACACAGAGGGTACTCGAATACTGAAGACCCTCCGGTCACGGCAAGTTAATAACCCGAAGATAACCTATCCGATGTCATTATTGTATTAGTCGCGTGACGAATCGGCGTGCGCCCAACGGCTGGGAATGGGCGAGGTCCAATCTCTCCGGGTCACAGCCGAACCGAGGGGGCAGTTTGCAAATGATTAAGCAAATTGGCCTACGATCGGAGGTAAAGCGAAACTCCAATTCTAAAAGGTTTGTTTTGAGGAGGGAGGGCGTGTGTGGTGTCAAGCTATAGACCAAGGTTTATAGATAATTTCCTAATTATGTTATTCTGCAAATTTTGCTCCCTTCGTTCTAGGCTTCGTGAAATAATTTAGCCCAATGTGAAAAGGCTATTCAATTTACGAGCAGAACTGAATGACAGAAAATTACGTTAGGATTAGTTTAGGAATGTGTATTTTTTTGGTAATCGATAGTTAAGTTATAGTGTTATTGTCCTAACCTCTTCATAGTTTCACATTTAGGTATCATTTCAATAATTATAACATTCTTTAAACATTAAGTAGTGGCAATCGTTATTAAATTATTTGAAAATCACTGTTTAAGATTGTTAAAGATAACAATATAATTAACGATCGTGAATGATATAGAAATTTCACTAGAATACTTTGCACGATTGGATTATCTCATTGTAGCGTATGACAAACACGATTGTTACGAAGTGCTTGATTCGAACTTCGGACATCCGCGCGAATACAAGCCATAGAACAACCTTCGAAATGAGAAGCTAATGATGTTGAATGGGCCACGGGGGCGGTCTTCTGTGTGTACGTAAGCGTTTGTGGGCGGGATCGTGAATAAATACTGAATAGAGAATAGAGTAGGAAACTAGCTGCCCCGGTTCGACTGTTACAAACATGAACACGTTGCTGGTGGGGGCGATCCTTGCCTGCGGAGTTTGGCTTCAGTGAAAATATCCGGCCAACAGCGGCTTCCGCCGCCAACGCTGCCTCTATAATAGTTCCACTGAAACAATAACCGTTTGAATATATCCCAAAGGCGGTTTAATATAATGTGCAACACAATTAAGTGGAGTTTACACAGCTGCATAGTCGGGTGGGGGTCAGTTGAATAAGGACCGCCGATTCTCCATTATTGCCTGTTGTTGGCGGACGTCTAATTTTCACTCGTTGCGATAATATTAACTCGTTTCGGGATACGAGCCCAATCGAGGCGGGCAAAAGAAAGGGAATTAAAGTTTGGAGTACCTGTTTTGGGGGCACAGTGAAGACGGCAAAAGGCCAAACCAGTGCGAGGAGACAGAAAATCGACCTCACTAAAGAATTAAAGTTTATTTTAGACATAATTGAGGATGGGATATTATTTCATAAACTGAAACTCCACGCCTTGGCTTATTGACCAGAGTGCTTATTGCAGATGCAAAGTCCCTTAACGTTTTTTGCGCGTTTTCTAACATCAACCCCTTTCGAAGTTTCATGTCCGACACGTCGGAAATTCGACCGGATCAGGACAAAAACAACACGGCTTAATGAGATTTTGTATTCCCTAATAGAACCCGAGCACTTTTTAAGCGTTAAAAATTCACTTCGGTCGAGTGACGGTGGATGGCCGGGGGATGGGGGGGCAGAACGAATGGGCAATTTTGGCGATTTTATTCCGCCCCGTGCACCCTGTTCTTAGAAGCAATTTTTATCGCGTGTCTCATATCGTGTGATTTGAATTTAAAACGATAATTTAAATTTCAAAGGGAATATATCTTTCGGGATCCTTAATTCAGAACATTTTGTTCCGCGTTTCGGAGTGGAGGATAGGTTTTGCGCGTCGTAGCACGCTTTCGTATATGTGTCTGTGTTCGGTATAAATGTTAGTAATTCAGAGATCCGCGTACGATTGTAGTCCCAATATGAATTTAGACCTATGCATTTATTTACCAATTACATTTATAATTTTCCAATTATTTTATTAAACCAAAATATTCTACATTGAGCGTAATTAATGTTTTGATTTTGGCTTAAAACGGAAATATTCGGGTGCAGGAATTGAAGGCGAGTGTGGGTTTTTCGACTCGAAAGTAGACCATTGATGTAATTAGAACAATTAGAAATATTATAACGGTATTATTCCGATTTAACAATCTTAAGTAATATTTAAATAATATTAGGATATCATTAATATATTCTACACAGTTTTTCTCTCGGTTCCAAGTAATAGTCCGTCCACACCTGACGGAGAGCTTTGAACGGACAACAATGAACTCGCCCCGCTATTTATGTTCCAACTGTCTGGATTTTCGCAGAACGCCGTCTTCGTTTGTATTCCCGGAGCGCGTCAAAATACGCCCAGGGAACGTGTCCCGTTTTCCGGTTTACTCCACAGCAGCCAGGATTAATGGGTTACGCGAGACTGAGTATTTCGCTGGTGCGGCAAGAAGGTGGCGGTGGAGGGCCGCGGAGGCCGAGACGACTCGCCGTTCGATGACAAGAACGCCACCGGCTCAAGTTTCCGACAGGGCTGGGAGAAAAAATCCAAACTTTGTCCATTCCGCGAGTTCAGTTCTCGGGCCGATAGGATTCACCGCCGGTTGGACTTAGCGGGCGTAAATTAGCCCCGGATCGTCAACGCGGGGGCGGGCCCCATTTCCTCGGTGTCACCGCGGCCCGCTCTGATTTATGAATCCGAAGAGGGCCCCCGAGAGCCCTGTCATTTCCTGAGGTCTACCGCCATTAGAGCCCCCGCATCGCAGACACCCAACGCCGATCCCCGCTCCTTTTCAAACTCATGAATTATGGCCGGGATTTTACGCCCTAAATGCGGCTGCAACTGCAGCGATCGCTTATCTCTTGCAGACGTTATCGCCGCATTCGGAAAGAATACAGATCTTTCGATTTATTTCCCACGTTCCGTGCACTCCTTCGCCATTGATACCCAGTTTTTTGTTATTGATACACCAATTACTATAATAGTATTTTCGTTGACATATATGTAAATTAAGTATACAAAAAATAACCGGAACATTTTTGTTAAATTCAATGTTTTTTCATACGATTTTTCGAGCTAAAGGCTACATAGTGTTAATACCCGAGAAAAGTAAAGGAGGAAATTAAATTAGAAACATCTCTTGATGTTTCACGCCGAAGGAAGAGAAACTACAAAACCTGTAACAAAATAATGGTAATTATTCGTAAATATTTATTCGATAGGCTGCGTATAGAATCAGTTCCTATTGTCCTAACACGATTGGGTGGAGAGAGAATGCCAACAGGGTAAAGTTGAAATGCGGTACTGATTCTCCTCACTCATCGACATCGCAATAAGAGTGGATGTATTCCCTATTTCCTAGTGACCATTCGAGTGCGGGGCAACAAATTTATTGTTATTTTTTGCATAAAGTAATACCTCAGGTGCCTTTTCCAAGGAATAATTATCGCTTTATGTTTTAAATACGTGTGTGGTATATACCGAATTCTTGAATTCCAATTCACAATACTAACTACCAATACTAACTGCCATAATTTATAACTTCTCTGGTGGTTTTCGTTCCAAACTGTCAGTTGTGAATTGAAAATTAACGCCGTACATCAGTTTAGGTACAACAGCATTTGCATAACAAACACATTTGAACATAATTGAACACTCACACATTAAAAAAATCTTCAAAATTGGCTAAAATACAAAATGACTGCACGCTCGAATAAATTATTTTATTCCAGCACCATATATGGGGATAGTGATAGGTTGGACGACAAAGGCAGAAAGAGCAGCTAATTACTCTGCCCGCGTAACCGTGATGAATATTGCCGCAGCCATCCCCACCCGCCCCCTCACACAAAATCACTGCGTGCATCGGCATTTCACCCGACTGTTTCTTCTATCGGTTCATTGAACTATCCATTGAACGCGGGACGTGGTTCATTGGATACACGATTCTCTCCTTTTCCATCGTTGGTTTAGCCCGGGGACTGCAATTAGTGTAGTGCCGCAACGCCTCCCTTCGATAAATGCGATATATTATTGGCCCGCCCCAAATCGATACCCGCGCCTCGAATCATATTACGGTCGCCAAACAGACAGCCCTCGTTTAAATCAGGCAATCGAGATTTCGCGTTCTTCTGTCTCCTCTCGCCGGTTCGGTCTTTAGCTAGACCTGTGTCTACTGTGTGGATGCCCCACAGGCATCCTACCTGCCAGAGTTCCTACCTGGCACTACTGCTGAGGCGAGCGGTGTTAGTCACTTTGGATGTTTTTTGGCCATCCTCGCAGAACTGCCACTGTCACTTGTACTGACAGTGCCAAAATGACTAACACCGCTACTGAAGATTACCGTACCCGAAACCGGTCTAGCGAAAGGCCAAACCGGCGAGAGGAGACAGAAGAATGCGGAATCTACTTTATTCCAACCTCTCGCAGACCACAAAACAGGTATTTCGAACTAACAGTGAATTAAATCTCAAATCGAGATATCTATCCACCTTCCGGGGGAAACCTTTTTCAGGGACAGTAACACTAAGTCCGTCGACTTTCAATGCTTCAGCACTTGTGAGATGTGTTGTTTGGCGTTATATTTCGGTGTGTTGTTCTCTATCTGGAGTGTTGGGATATTCTGAGATTGCAGGGTGGGGGCTGTACACAGTTCGAAAACTCGAGCGCGAGCTGTTGTCACGAATTTCTACGGGTGCGCTCAAATTACATAATCAATAAAAAACGACTTACAGTCGGGTAGGTGAGCAGTGTGTAATCACAGGAGAAGGGCGGAAGCCCCCCTTTAATTCGATTCCGGCGGTCGGGGGTTTCATTTCGGTTTAGGGGGGCCACCCACCCCTGAAAAGGGTCTTATCTGATGCGGAGGGTCGGCTCGCAGTTCCGCTGGGGCTTTACCGGGGTGCACCGACAGCACCGGTAAAAGTCGGAGTTCTGACTTATTAAAAGAGCCGAGGCCCCATTATCGGTGGGCCGCGCGTATAATTGCCGCCACACAGATGGGGGAAATGAAATGGCATCTGAAATGAAATGGCGTCCGACGGTCCATTTTCCAGCATCCGATTGATAGATTAATAGATTCGTCGAGTCATTGTCCTCTAAGGCCGTGACTTAATTTTTTACATTTATTTAAGAATTTATCTTACAATAATATAATTCACAGAACTTTATACAAGTATTAAACTGCATTTAATGGATTTATTCGTAGTTCGCGCATATCTACGCTATTTAAATAGGGAGTAACCATTATTTATTACTATTAATAAGCCCAAAATTATTACTTATTTCAACTTAATGTTTTCCTAGATTTACTCATATTTTATTTATTTTAAAAATAACGGTTTGTCCGAATAATCAATAATAAATACTAGTTCTGATTTAAATCCAATTTTCAACACCTCCCAGAAACCGGACATTCCTCAAGCGGCCGGATACGATTTGTCGCAATGATCCCGACATAAATTGACTAATTTCCATATTATTAACCCTTGTCCCGTACAGCTCGGACTATATGAACTTTCCGAATGAATGCAGTTCTGAATTGCGGAATCGGCCGTTTCGAACTATAACTAGTTAATGCTGTCGGCACTAGAGGTGCGCGCCCCACGAGTACCATCCCTCCACTCATATCAGTAGGCCATAATGCATGCATGAATCCGTGCTACGGAAATAGTATTTGAAAGGTATGACGGTGTTTGATAAGAGCTATATTATTACCGGAAAAATCATAAAACGACGAATAAATGTACACGTATAAAAAAATAATCCTTTTATAACACAACCGATTCAATTTATAATCATTTTACAGTTATTTAGCGTGAAAAAATACTAAAAATATGTGGACGCAACAGGTAAGTATAAATCATGTATTCGGGAAATAGCGAGATGTATTCTGTAAGCCACATTCTATTTTATGTTGGTAAAAGAATAAATAAGTACCCCGATGAAGTCGCTGAATGTTGAAAATTATTTCATTAGAATTACAATTACAATTTTCAATACAATAAGTGCGAGGTATTTCTCAAGTATGTGAACATGTATTAATTTATGACAATATTATACAACTTGTCGTTTTTTATTTTATTACCTACTATTTACTGTAATTGTTCATAGTGAACGGGACGATTCAGTTGTGTCAGAACGTACCCGGCGGGTATTTTTCTAGAATTCATTTGAAGGTTAAGAGACTAATTCTGGGAGTTGAACTGTGGCCGCAACCTCTGGGGGGGGGGGGGTCAACAAAGGTGTAAGGTCGACATCGACCCAACACCAACGCCTGCTTTCTCGCCTTTTGTCTTCCCTTTTCTTGACAAAGATGAAGATTGAGCTTCCCCCCGCCAGATAACCGCTCGGGATGGCCTTTTTCCGTTGCCAGAAAATTTTCCCCCGGCCCTAATTTATAGAGCAGATTGTGCATTTAAATGCGGCCGTCGCGAGACTGGACCCAGATCCGATAGAAAATCCAGTTAGTCTGATCCCTTTTTCAATTTTTGGAATCGATAGGAACATCCAGTGTAGTCTCATATCCTCACTTTTCATTCAGAATTGTTCTTTCCTACCATTATTCGCTTTGACTATCGCGTCATGTCCTATAAATGTTACTGTGTTCTTCATGGCAATGGTGGCGCTTTTTATTTGTTGGTGGAGTGAAAAAGCCACTGTCGCATTCAGACTTCTTTATCTGTCCTTAAATCGTGGGCTATTGCGGGAAAAGCCCCATCCCTCGTTTCTATGAGACTCTCTGAGCTCAGAGGCGGTTTTTATATCTAAAGGGCAGAGAAAAACCTCCGATTCACGCAGAGCTTCGTTGTGGAACTTCGTAAGGACCATGTGCAATTCAATTATGAGATGACGGGATCTGAAATTCAATTCAACAAAATAATAGTCGGATTATATTTATTATGTTACCTAGTCAAGGGTAAATACAAGGGATAAATACATTACGCGAGCATTTATATTTATATAATAAGTTAATCATAGCATGCGGAGTAACTAGTACTAACGGCATATATGGAATAATAATAATAGCCCCGAAAATTCGCATTTTTGCCCCAAAAATGCCATTTTAAGGCCTAAAAAATGTGATTTTTTGCCTCGAAAATGAGATATTTAGCCCCAAAAATGTGATTTTTAGCCAGATTTAATTTCAGAGAGAGATAAATACCAAAAAAAAAATTAAAAAATTAAATCGAAAAAACCATTCAAATTGCGGATTATAACCTGTTCATAGAATTTACAAATGTAAATAGTTGTTCAATATTCAAACTGGTTCGGTTCACCGCACAGTTTTTATACGGATCGCGGGCGAATTAGGAATTAATAAAATTAAATTTCTGAGAACCTATTTGCACGGACAATAAAGGAGATGCACTTCGAATTCAATACAGGACCAACTTCATTAATCTAAATTCAAAGTTTCCGATGAAAATGCAGTTTGCCCCCGTTTATTCCAGTAATTAATGTTATCTGTTTCATGTAGTGTCCCGCCAACGTAATCATGATTCTGGAACCGGCGGCTGGAGCTCTGTGTTCACAGTTGGCTATAACCAAAATATTTGTTTTATTGGCGAGAGCAAACAGAACACAGTTTATTTGCCGACGTGTTATTGCCCATCAGAGTGTAATCAAATGAATCCAAACCAAACACATTAACACGGGGGGGGGGGGATTGAGGAAGTGCATAAATTTTAGTTCCCGCTTTGAACCTTCCGGATACAATACGTTATCATTAGATTTTCAATTTGAAACTAATCCGCTTACCATTCCAATTTTTCTACTTTAAAATATACTAATACAATTTTATGTATTTCATTATGGAACATCAAATAGGAAAACACCAGATTAAAAGTATAACATACCTGTTTTGTGGTCTGCGAGGGGTTGGAATACCATAGATTTCGTGTGTTTGTGTCTTCTCTCGCTGGTTTGGTGTTTTGCTAGACCGGTTGCGGCTGCTCAACATTTTCAGTAGCGGTGTTAGTCAATTCTGGTACTTTGGATGTTTTTTGAGCATCCATACTGTACTGCCAGTGTCACTTGTACTGTGGGGGTTGTCTGTTTGTCGTGTGTGTATATATCCAGGGGAGCTAGTTTATCGGTGCAAGTGCACCCAACGAACTTTAGTTAAGGTTATTTTTGCGCAACACCCTCAGGGGGCGCTAGTTTATCGGTGCAAGTAGGCCAGACGAACTTTAGTTAAGTACATTTCCGCACCACCCTCAGGGGGCGCTAGTTTATCTGTGCAAGTCCACCCAACGAACTTTAGTTAAGTACATTTCCGCACCACCCTCAGGGGGCGCTAGTTTATCTGTGCAAGTCCACCCAACGAACTTTAGTTAAGTACATTTCCGCACCACCCTCAGGGGGCGCTAGTTTATCGGTGCAAGTAGGCCAAACGAACTTTAGTTAAGTACATTTCCGCACCACCCTCAGGGGCGCACAACGAACTTTAGTTAAGTACATTTCCGCACCACCCTCAGGGGGCGCTAGTTTATCGGTGCAAGTAGGCCAAACGAACTTTAGTTAAGTACATTTCCGCACCACCCTCAGGGGGCGCTAGTTTATCGGTGCAAGTAGGCCAAACGAACTTTAGTTAAGTACATTTCCGCACCACCCTCAGGGGGCGCTAGTTTATCTGTGCAAGTGCACTCAACGAATTTTAGTTAAGTACATTTCCGCACCACCCTCAGGGCGCGTTAGTTCGGTTGGCGCCGTCTATCCAATAGATACTAAACCGTCAAGACAACTCTGTTTTGCGGGTCTGCATTAGAGCGCCGTAGTATCTTCATCAATAAATTCCGTAGTTGAATGCAACAGGGGTCTATGTTTGTTTTCTACTTGGTGTTTGGCAATACTAGTCTTCTTTTTAGATCATTAGGGCCAAGTGGTTTATCTCTTTTTTGGATTATTGGGTGGTTGCAGGTAGTACCAAGCTTAATTTATTTACTTTTCTCGTTTATTATGCTATTGTTTTGGTTCTTATTGCATGTATCCTATATCCTCAACCATGCCCGTTTAGGCATGGTATTCCTTTTCATTGTATTCCTTTTCAATGTGGAATGGACGTATTCTGTATTCAATCGAAACAGGGCCGCATTTCTCGCAAATCGCGGCTCCTCGTAATTGCTCGGCGGGTCTATATCGATTCCGCGGTGTGTGAAATACAAGTGACAGTGACAGTGCAGTGAGGATGCCCAAGAAATATGCAAAGTGCTAAAAGTGACTAACGCTGCTATTGAAGATGGCCAAAGCCGGTCTAGCAAAAGACCAAACCAGCGAGAGGAGACAGAAACACACGAAATCTACCAGATTAAAAATTTATCTATATGACACAACTACATGGTTAAATTATAAACTGTTTATGATTAATTGTTTGTGTACATTCTCCATAAACTATGGTGCAAGTGATAGAGTTGTTTAAACAATAATAGATTGAACACTGGTTTATCTCAGAATCCGAGAAAATCGGTACCGAAAACTCGCGGACCTCTCCGTTAATAATTTAAACTATTTAACAATGCAATATTAATTCAATATGATATAACTTCACTTTTAACTGATACCGATTTGTAGTCGGTATGTCTCACGTGGGCATATAAAGGAGGAAATCTAGATTGAAACTGCCTCTAGACTTCTATCCCGGCGAAGACGTCGGTTACGTTAAAGTCGGTATCGGATTCAGAGACACAAGTCCGGCTCCGGAACACGGTAAGTTTCCGGGGCGAAACGCCTTTATTCGTAAACTTGACATGTTCAAAGCGGGTCTTCGAAGCGCAACTTCGCTTAGCTGGCCAACAGGCGTCCTGTTCCTTCAAACGGTCTCTCTTTAAAAGGAGGTTCAGTGGGAATGTACTTTCGTGTAACTTCTATTTATTATGGTTTAATTTAGAATTACCAATATTTGTAACACTGGAAACGCCTCGTTTAAATTGAGGTATATATATTTTTGAAAATGAAGAGAATTTTTTTTCACATTAGCGTGTCCATGCTTGACTAGTAAATTGATTTATGGAATTTCGGCATATTAAACGTCGAGTTCGATGCCTATTGAGGAAACATATATTAATTCAATTTCAAATGTGAAATTGAAGTAATAATTGAATTCGGTCTTGGTTGATGAGGACTACGGAGTCAGTTTTAACGCGTGCGTTGATTAGTTGTGTGCCCTGTTGAGTCATTTGGGCGAAGGGTGATCTCGGCCGGCGGCCGCCCGCCTGATTATCAACTTGATTATTGGTTCGGTTCAGGGAGACCCGCCCAGTTTTAACACGTTAAGGGCCCGTGTAATGAGGGACCGGCACGCCACACCATATCCTGATTTGCATTCCGCCTCGCTCCCGGGGCTATCCCACTCTTCACTGCCCCCCTCACCACCCCCCATCACCCCGCTCCACTCCCTAAGACAATATTTATTTGTAGCTCGGCTTCCCATTCTAAATAAACATTCCTCTGTTTATAATTACCTCCGACCGCAGCACCGTCGCTGCCACCGGGGCGATGTATCGTCACGGAATTTCGGAGTGAAACGTAAATTAAACTATCGACCCAAAATTATATAATAGTTCCAGTTTAATTAATGTATCACCCCGATTGTTAAGATTGGGTCCTCGGCCAATTTAATCGCGAGCAGTTGTAACCGCGGACTAGAAACAGGCCAATCATAATTATATTCTCACTCACGCAAAATTATGGAAGAGTGTTGAAACAATATCCAGGTGGAAACTCATTATAATTATAAAAATATGAACTGTAATACTAGAAATCTGAATTTCAAGCTCATTCGAATGTTACGAATTGTGCTGATCTATAATTTTCAGCTAGAATTCTAGGGCCAATTGCAGGACGATTATGAAACTTATAAGATTATTGCCGCACAAAACTGAAACTGTTTTAATACAGCTAATGGCGGAGGAACGTTTCCCGTTCGAGCGAATATACGCTTCGATAATTGGCGGATAATAGACGTTGTTTGTCCCCGGAATTTTCATGGACCGTCCGCAATTACTCGTTTCCATTTTGTCCCCCTTTAGTTAGAGCTGTTAAAAAAAATGTATTCGGGAACAAGCCAGGCCTTTCTTATGGGACCAGCGCAAACATTTAGTACTGGAGGCGTTTACAGGCGCCTGACAGCCTCCAACTCGGCTTCTGTTCGTTGGCGCAATCCATCTTCCCCGCTTAGCCTCAAATGTCAGCTACTTATCGCTTATTACTTACACTCGAAGGCTTTCGATGTACTCCAAAGTAGACATTATTTTCACGGACTAGAATTTTCGGAGTAATTTTTTAACGTTACGTAACAATGCCGAATTTTACCATTTGTCATTTCACAAAATGTTATTGTCGACATCAACTCCTAAATATTCTTATCTTTGCAAAAGAAAATATGAAGAAAATTAATATAAACTGGGGTAAGGAGAATCCCTGTGTTATTTATTAACTAGTAGATTACATTCACATTAGGGAAAAGCAATTACATCTAAAAATAACGTATAAATTTGTTTCCTCTCGTCCGATTTCGGCTTCAACGAGTTCTACAGAAAAATATTGTGTTATAAATGTCGCTGATTCTGGATTAATATTGATGATATTCGCCACGCTTCTTTTTCCAAAATAGCCGGGATGAAGTATGCTGTTGTGGGGTCCCCTTTTCGTATTATTTTTTCTTGTCGCTCGTTGCGCAAGAAACGCGTCGGCCGGCGATAGGACAAAGGGAGAAAACAGGGTTTTTAGGCCAGCCGCTAACGCAAAACCCGTTGGGCGGAGAACGAGTGTTGCCAATAAATTTCCCGATTTATACTTCTCTTGGAACGGGCCACTGTTTTAGGATTTTTCCCCGACCTCTTTTTTCCAGTAAATCTTGTGATGGGCGGAACGAGGGGGTCAGGAGCATCGCTCCCCTAAAAGGATTAATACAGAAAAAAAGGAACCTCCTTATGGCCGTATGGAGGTCCCTTGTCGCTTTTCCAGTTGGAATATAATATTAATGAACTACGAAAGTATTGATGCTATTGATATAACATTCGTATATAGTAAGCTCTGTTTTGCGGCATAATAATAAGAGTAGTTCGTATTTAATAAATGAAGACGATTTAAAGAGTACTGAAGTACATGTGTTCAGTTCAGAGTCACACGAATGTTATTACCGCGCTGACCGTCGTAGGTGATGGAGGTTCCCTGTAACTATTAATGAGACACTAATCGAACATTACTGGACATGGCCAAACGACAGATGTTAACCACTTATCGCTTGGTTATCGATCTGTTTCTATATATACACTTTGCTATTGAATGCACACAAAACGTCAGTTATAATCTAAATGTCTCATTATCGGCTCAATTAGTAGTAATTTAATGCTAAACGGTACAAACCTACCTAGGTAGTTAAAAACAGAACAATTATGTGAGATGGTTAAATAAATACTAATATAACTACTATAACACTTTTGCGATCTTTCGCCTCCACACTAAATTGCACCCGAATTTCGCCGAACGGGGACTCAAATAAAGAAATTATTAGAGTATATTTACAGACCGAAATGTTCAGAATTTATACAATATTGGGGAAAACAACATATATCAAAATTCATCGCCATGTATTTCGTTCGTAATTTTGTGTAATAGAACGTTTGGGGGGCCCGAATTGCGGACTAAAGGCTTGTTATATAAACAGATACTCTAAAATAGGACCCCAGCGGCTGAAGTACTGCGAACCGCACACCGCGCGGTGTTCTAACAGGTTTGCGGCTTCGGAGAACCAACAAAGCCGGGTAAATATTAGAGTAATATTTAGATCCTTTGAAGAGACACTATAAAGTACATCGGTTTCAGTGCAAACATTTGCACTCGGTCCTATCCAACCGGTTGGGCCTCGCAATTGTTTTTTTTTTTGGTTTCGAACCGTTTGTTTTGTTCTTTATTACGCCGTGACGACGTTATTCACGCAGGAAACTACTCAGCTGGAAATTGCTCAATAAGAAACCTCGACCATGACATTACTGGGTTTCTGATCTGTAGTAAAAAGTGTTTTTTTAATTTGTATTGGGCCCATTCAGTTGCTTTCCTAAAAATTGATATAATTAACCGGCCTTATCACTGAGCTTACGAACAATATTTATACCCTCTATTGCGTTCTTTGTGGTTAGAATTTTACTATGATTCTTGAAAATGTTTAGTTGAAACTAATCGAACCCATTAAAAACGTTGATTACTGTTTATCGAGACAACTTGGAGTAATATATTTAACCCGGAGAGGATAATTCAAATTCGGAGTGCGCTATCAGTGACACAATAAGAATCTAAATTTGGAGAAATTAGGAAAAGGGTTTTCGTTTTTTGTATTTCGTCTACAATTCATGTTTCTATTAATGATAAAAATCGTATTATCGGTGGGGGAGGGGGGGGTAATTCTAAATTTAAATAATACAAGTTGGACACGGGAGGGGCATTGAAAGCCGTGTCGGAATCGGTGGTTGGGCCGGGCCCCTAAATCGTCGGGGAATGGCGGCTGTGATAAACACAATCGGTCGGTCCGGTTATAAAAGGGGAGAGGCCGGCGTCGGCGGCGTTATTTTTGTTATTTTAGACCGGTTACGTGTGTTACGTGTCCGTGCTGGCTATTAGCCAGATTAGGCTCTCATTACCATATTAGAAGGGTGAGAGGGGGCGGGTTTCCTGACCGCCTTTAAACCGCAACGTTTTAGGGCCCACACACACCCCCTCCGCTAACCCACTCGTCGTCGACTACACTAATCCCATTGATTTCTGTTTGCGGTGAATTAGGAACTTTATCCGTGAATTGACCGACGCGATGATTTTACGACTGAGAGCACGCGTATCGTATAATGAAAACTATAAATAAAATGAAAATTATAATTAAATTTGAATATCCTAACTCGATTTCCTACAATTGAAGTCTACTGGTTTGTAGTGAGAGTTAGCGCCGGGAATACTCGGAGGGCTATAGAGAGAAACTGACCACTAACAAAGCTTCTAGACGCATGTTATTGTAAACAGGTAATCCAAGTCAGTTTTTCAGGAAGACCATAAAGAGGATGGCGAGACCCCGAAACGTGTAGCGCACAACAATAATCTAAACAAGAATTCCCAATTTGAACTCGATTCAGGAACGACAATCAGAAGAATTATCTTCTCTCATTTTAAATACTTACAGAATTATATTAATATAAAAATACATTTAAGCGGATAATACATCTTCTGACCTGTAATAACTAGCTACGTGTATTTCAACTTTTATCATGTAATGAACATGTCTAAATATGGTATACATACAAATTTTAAGTCTTTTTTCGGGTCTTCGTTCAGTCGATAGTATATTATTATATAACATGCGGCTGATTTTAATGAATTTCGCGTTATTCGGTGTCGGGAAATTACCCGGGGGATGTTAAAGGACGCTAATAGTTGGGCGTAGGATTAGAACGAACAAAATTTCGAATAACGCGTTCGGAAACAATATAAATATTACATTAATCAATTTTGGATCTGGTAAGCTGACGACTAGATAGTTCATGTAGTCCAACAGTCCTAATAGATTATGTTTATAAATAATCAATTATTGTTGGTTAACTTAAGTTCGGACGGTAGTTAAATTGTCGATGTAATTTTGCAAAAATGTTGAAAAAAAATTTAGAAAGGGTGTGTTTGTTGGTGAGACAACGGAACAAAATTCCCGGTGTGGGGTTTGTTCAGCAGAGCACTCGTTCGCTCGGTTGGTTACGGTAGAGGGGTGAGGGGGGGGGCATCGTGTCGAGGCTCGAAAGTGGAGTGTGAGCTGTTGAATTTCGAAACTGAAGTGGAGGGGGCTGATTGAATTAGCCCGGCGAGCATTTATACCCCGATTTCCTGGTCATAACTGCCGGCATTCCATCTCCACCCCCCCAAACTCCACGCCCCTTACGCTGGGCCTCTGCCCAATTTTACCTTTTCAAATTCATTCGCCAAAGTGAAAAGGCCGCCAGTCGATCCGTATCCGTTTCCCCACCCCTTCCGGCTCCGCCTCTCTTTGTTTTCGTTCATCCCTAACTTAATATTAACACGTTACAGAAGGGGGGGGGTCATGATTCCTAGCACGATATAGTAGATGCCATCGGTTGTTTGATTTCTCACTAGACCGGTTACAGCCATAGACTCTATAAACATAGCAGTGTGTGTCCATTATTTTTCAGCACGAATCTGCTATTTATAATAAGGCGCAAAGTTCGGCTACACTATTACTTAGTCAAAGTTTAAGATATTCTCTGCTAAATTCGGATAAATACTTAACAAGAACAGGTCTGTTTTCTTATCAATTTAGCCCCCCCGCTATATTTTGCTTAAACCATTAATTTCTAAAATATAGTTTTAAAATCATACACATTTAAAACTGAATTTTAAACTTCAATTGCAAACATAATTTATGCCGTTTACTGATCTGGTTTTAAAATTTACTACACGAACTTTATTATAACCTGGCAGACTTTCGTGACATCAGGTAATATTTTGTTACTGTATTATCGGGATAAATAACAAAATTAAAACCAAATCGAGGCAAATCAAGTTCCGTACTTATTATATTTAAGTTACTAAGTATTTTGAAAATTGTTAAAGCATTAATAGTGTAACGGTGATTCGATATATCCAGTGAGAAAAACAGTAAAACATATGCTATAAAATTCCTCTTGTCCCTAATCATTTTATTTTACCTTATAAATGGGTTTATATTGTGTTTCGTTCAGTGTAATGGAGCAAATTCATTTGGACGTTAAGTTGTTAAAAGTAGGGGTGCAATAAACTCCAAACTTCCCCCGTAGTTGCCGAGGAGCCGTTTACTCCGAAAAATTTATGAGCCGGAAAACGTTGACAATTTTCACAGAAAAGCTCGATATAAAGTCATGTGTTTCGGACGGCGGTATATGATTCATTAGGTGTAGACCGAAAAATAAAGACAGGAAAGGATTCGAATCGGACGTTTATGGGATAGAAGAACTAATGCCCAGCTTGGTCTAAATAAATACATTTTTTTTCAATTTTTTTTTCATGCCACGCCCGGTCAAAGGCTTGTGCATTGTCCAGGAAGGCAGCTGAACAGTATTACTTTTTTCAAAAGTAATCGCGATGGTGTCTACTAATGCATTGTACTCCTTACGCCCAGTAGCGTTCTGTTATACTCCGGTATGGTAATATCTACCCAGAACGCCCTTAAACGTAAACGTCCCCCCCGGTACTATAAATGGTCTAACTTTAATTAACAGCGTGCAGTTACTAATAGTTTACAAAAAAAGAGCGTTTTACTCTTATTATAAGCGTGTACCAACACTATTACAAGAATTGAACATAAAGATTAAGTTGATTAAATGTTTGCTTTCTTGAATTCAAATAGTTGCATTAGCAGCAAGGATTTAAGATGAATGTAGTTTAATTTATATAAAAACAAGAATGGTGTTTGCTTAGTTCTTTTGTCATCTTATCCTTCATGTTTGTTTTTTCCTATTTGTAAGCACTCTAGTATCTAATTTAGCGTAATTACATTACATAATATATATGAGCGATCACGCAGTTCTACAATTTAGTGGATAATTCATAACGATTTTTATACATTCGTTCTCAAATATTTTTTAACTTATCGTTCGACCCTGTTTAAAATTTTAGTGGACGGCGGTGGGAGCATTCGAGACAATTTCTAACATTTTATAACGTTCGGGACGAAATGTGGCCCGGGCAACAGGACGGAAGAAATGTATAATTTTCAGCTTCACTTCTTCGCTAATGCATTTTTTTCCCACTTTACTGTTGTAATGAGGGCGGCCAAAAATTTCGCATCTTTCTCGTCGGCGGTGTTTAATGCCCGCTGAATGGTGGGTGGGTGGCGGGCTCCTTAATGCGTTCGGCAATCATCCCCCTACCGGCTGGAATCGGCGCCGCGGGTTTGCGCAAAGCAAACCCCTCTAATCGAACCCTCCAGCATCCAGGGCTTTGGTCTAATGTCCGGTGCCGAACTGAAACTGTGACTAATCGCGCCAGGAGCGAGGTGCGTGGATTTACACTAGACTGTTCGGTGGCGGCAGGGGGGGGGGTGAGCGCACGCCACAAAGGCTTTAGATTGGGAAAACGGACAGGGGGAACTGCCCTTATCGGTGACTTCATTTCCTGGCTCCTTTTTCTGTTTTGAACACGATTTTGCATAATTTTATATGATATATGAGCTCGGATTTAATCCACGGGGATTTCAAAACTCGTTTCCCTCGGCGAGACGAACGTTTAATGTTTTAAACTATGACGTATTTGAGTTAGGGTTTAAATTCGTGAAAATAAATTAGACTAAGATTAATTAATGTATAATTTTATACCGTAGATTTCGTGTGTTTCTGTCTCCTCTCGCCGGTTTTGTCTTTTGCTAGACCGGTTTCGGCTGCTCACCATCTTCAGTAGCGGTATTAGTTACTTTGGATATTTTTTGGGCATCTTCACTGCACTGTCACTGTCACTTGGACTGTGGTTGTTGTCTGTTTGTCGTCTGTGTATACATGTGTCTTGTTATTGTGTTTTTGGGGGATGTTCTTTGTTTTATTTTGGTTTGGAGGGATTTTGTTAACCGGCTTAAGTTTTTGTCGGATTATCGGTCAAATATGTATATTTGACTACCGCCCCCTGAGGGTGGTGCGGAGATGTATTTAACTTAAGTTCGGTTGGTGCACTTGCACTGACTAACTAGATTACTGAAAATAAACGTTTTTCAATAAATTTTGGATCAAAAGTAAAACGGTTAAGATCGTAAATACACAATACCAGATAGGTTTCCTGTTATATATTTGGAAGTCAGAACCTAATAGATGTGATCAGTTGTCTGATGAAATATATATTTTACCGATATTATACTTAAAACACATTTTAAATTTGCAGTTTTAACTTTGACTTTACCAGTAATGTTACAAATGTTTTAAAACAACAAGTTTTGGCTCTACTTAGTTGCAAACTCGCATTCTATCGATTGCCGTAAAGAACATGTCGATGGAACGGGTAAATAACATAATTATTAGCTAGAAGGAACCAAAACCAAATGGCTTTTGTAACTAACTTACCGGACAATTTTTATTTTTTGTACGTACAATCGAAACAACAGCTGACGGATTGAGTGTCGAAGCCAATTTACGTTACTCTGTCTTTGTACGCTTCACAATGCTACTCAACGTTATAAGAACGTGACGCTAAATGGACTTGTCGTTTGGCTAACATGTGCCTGAAGAAGACAGTCGGATTGCCCGTCGAAACTTTTTGTTCTCTGTGTGTTTTATGCGATTTATATAAAGTATATTAAAGGTCATAAGAAAATATGTCCAAAAACCGATTCTAATATATGTTTGAAATATAACAAAAAACGATTATTAACGTACCAATAACGAGCGATCTGAAAGAACTTAAGTGCAACACATTAAATTCTACGGTCAGTGCACCGGTACGGGTCTACTTCCGATCTACCCGTTACTACTCAAGTACGAACAAAGGTTCACTAACGCTAAAAGTGGTGTAAGTCGCTTGTCTCGCAAGAAAATAACTCCGGCCAACCGACAAAAAATTATCCTTCGAGATGGAAACGGAACACAAAGAAGAGTCGTTAGCGGGGGACTTCTTAGGTCGGAGCGAGGAGGTTTACGGCCCACGCGGTTAAGGGCTAATGAAAAAAGAGGGCGGAAGGGAGATTGGGGCGGAGGGAGGGAGGGAGGGAGGGAGGGAGGGTGGGCGACCGAGTCGGCGATTTTATATAGACCGAGGGGAAGCGGCGGCCCCGATTTATTCGGTCGGCTAGCCACTTAACGTCGACGCCTGTCCCCCAGGGATATCTCGGCCTAAGCCCCGTGTACAAACAACAGTGAAAAACAGAGAGGGATGGGGGTATGAACTGCCCACGCCCGCCACCGCTATCAATTATAATTTCGCTCCCCTCGTCAGACGTGACCGGGCTGTGTGACGACAGACCGCCTACTATCGGCTTTATACAGTCCCAACACACATCCCCAAGTGCGATTAATGAACCGTCATTAGTATTTCAAGTATTATTAAAGCCGTCACTATCGAACATAGCGCTCCCCGAATTCCTTACATTACTTGATTTATTGGATAGACGAAAATATATTACGAAAAAAATTAAGTTCTCGGTAGAATAACAAACAATTCTTCTGTACACTTGCAATTCTGTTCCTTTGCCGTTGCGTTCTAATATCGTAATTATAATATTTAAGATATTCGGATTGGAGAGTTCCGTCAGCAGATTAGTGTGGTGGTTTAAGAATGCCTGTGGCCTGTACCCTCTGGCTCTGGCCCTAGTTACCGAAGATGGCGAGAACCCGAAACCGGGCTAGATAGAAGATAGCTAGAATAATCTATTACGAAACAAGTATCTTAAAATATAATCATCGGTGCATATTTTTCGCCTGCTGCCGTGTTGAACAATTTTAAAAATAAATGTACGGTCGGATCTTATTTACACATTTGATTCGTCTCAAAGGAAAGACAGTAGAAGAATCTCGCGGATATCCCCGGCATTAAATATAATATATTTTATACCGTGGGTCTTAGGCATTGGACCGTTCTATATCGGTTTGTTTGGCTGAGCCTCAGATTTACTATACAATTCCATCTCCCGTATCTTAGTCTTCCAATCGCGGGTTCCATTCGAAGGGGCGAATATTCGAAAGACAAGGCCGATTTACAGGAAGGGGAACGGGGATTCGGCCAGGATTTTCGGATCATAATTGGGAGGCCGGAAAAGCGGATTATGTGCCGGCGCCTTCCATTCGGCGACGAAGGGGATTTCCCGCCCTAATGTCGGACGGGAGGCGTGAAAACTCGAAGGGCGGTGGCTGCGGGACGGGTTACTACGGTGGAGGTTTACGAGGGCAGTAAAGCCCCGCGTGCCGGACGACAGTCCGCAACACACGGGCTACTAAAAGGACTAATTTACTAATAATGGGACTTGCACCCCTACCCAGAGGTCACGCCACTCCCTCTCTCGATAGACTCCGCCACTCTACAATTATTGGTTCAGTTCTAACCGGATGAAACAGACACGGATTTCCCCCCCAGCTGAAAAATCTTATATCCTCCCTTAACAATATTGCTTCCGCTCCCTACGCGTCATATTTTTATCTTGGTTTACTTTATCGAGGATGCGTTTCAAATGTAGACACACTTGGAACTTTCTATCTTCTCTTCTCTATTACACCAACTACAAGTACAATTTTCGTTGCTGTTATATTTCGATATTATTTTTGATTTCTGATCATGACGACGGATTTGATTACACAATTATTGTGAATACTCTCCCTCGTTTCCCGTCAAAGCATCCTATCCCTGACCCTCCACACAATCTGGAGATAATAAATCGCTGGGAAGAATCATGAATACATAAATGTATAAAGCTAGGGAAATATCCGCTATAAAAAGACTCTTATTAGAATAAATAGAATTCAGTTTTTCGTATATACGTTCGACACAATAATTTTTCGGTGCCTGCGATTTATGGTTATCCGTCCTATTGCTGTCGTCAGTAGTAGAAGAATTTTAAGGTACGAAATTACGGAATCATTTTGATGTTAGAATAAGTCAGTAATATTAATTACGAGATATATAGAGTAAGGGTGGTAGTTCCTGATCTATATAGAAGAATGTTGACCGATGATTGACAGGTTGGCGTGGCGGATGGGGCAGGGCCGATAAGGAGGGCCGGCCCATACAAGCCCTGGCCGCCCGCCAGGGTTAATAAAGCCGTGAAATTTCGTTTCACCAGTGGAAGGCTTTACCCGATTTTCATAACACGCGAACTGGAGGCCGCTCGTGCTCGAGTACCGGCCATAAACGGGGCGATAAAACACGGGACACGAGTCGTTTCCAGGGACAGCGGTATGGCAACTACACCCCCGCCCCTCCAAGACTCTAAATTAACGGAGTGCAATAATTTTGGTTTTATGGGCGTTGGGGCTTCCTACCCTCCAAGCCCACCTCCCACGGGCAAACCGGGCCTTCGCTATTCGCAGATTTTTAACTGTAGTTTCTTATGCATTCCTTAGTCGACATATACAGAATTATTGCAGTTGCCGTGGTTAGATACCGGGTTTTATTGGGTATAATTGGTTTTAACAGGCTGATTTTCAGTAATAAAGGGAAGGTATAGACAATTCTATATTAGCTCTTTAATAGAACATGTTTAAAAATTAACGAACTGAAATCTTTCTTTTTCTACTGGAAAATTGAGGCTCGGTTCCTCCAGTTTCCGCAATATCAGTATTTCTTTTGGATCACCTTTTTGCCGAAGAATGTAGTCGCTACTAAAATACAATGTAACTTTTCTGGGCGTACAGCGCTCGTGGAAATTGTAAATGATCGCGATAAATGGAATTACTTGAATTATGTTTGCGTAGTATAAAAATGCATTCTTGACCTAAAGCCACAAAAATAATACTATAACAATTTAATGATAAATTGGTGGTTTTTAATTTTTCCCATAGACATATATGACTGTATATGTTTGGGGAATGAAAAGCCGATCACGAACTCTTTTAGCTTTTCAACTCTCAGAAACGTACCGGCGCGTTTAAATTGAAATGCGTTTACAAACAATTTCAACTTTCCCATTTAAACCCTTTCAGCATTTATTTCAGAGTAAAGGAGAGCTGGGATTTGAAATATATTTATTTCATTGTTCCTAGGAGTGGGAGCTATATTCCCGATAGGCAGGAGCCGAGGGGGCGGGGGCGATCTCAATTCTCCCGGGACTTCTCCTCCGCCCGCCTTTCCCTTCTTTTAGTGGAAGTTTTTCTTAGAATGTTTTTCTCCGGGAGTTCAAAAGTTTGTCACCTTTGTTAAAGTTTCGTATGAAACACGAGAATAAAGACCTGCAGGCTAGTTTTAAGTATCTGAGGATTCTTGCCGGAGATCTCCCTACCCCACATGATTTTCTATTCTCAAACCGTATCGCTAAATTAGTTTTTATTATCGCTGTTATCTGCGAAGTTTTCCCCTCAGGGGACGCTTGTATCCCTCCTTTTGTTCTTCTTAAACTAGACCGGTTTCTCCCCATCGCTCTTAGCAGTACGCTAGTACAATAGGGATCATGTTATGTAGCCGAAACATTAAGGCCAAACTGATTTCTTTTATTCTCCTGTTTCGGAACCATTTAATATATGTCGGAAAGACTATGTCCCAATAGTATATCAAGGGGAGTTACATTTTTACGTAAAATATTTTGCAAATAAAAATCCATCGGCGATTTTAAAAAATTGAGGAGAATTGGATGTGGAACACACTTATTCACAGTTCGACTAACAGTCCACGATTTTTCAATGCAGGAATAGAAAAATTAAACGTAATTTAAGTTTTTTCAAGTCAGATATTTCACGTCGACAATTGTTTACGCCCATTTGGCGAAGCTACCATAGACATTAAGGAGGCGGCACCGTGGAGTGTTGTAAAAGCGCGGCCATCAATTCTGATTTAGAGGGTCCGCTTTAAATAAAACGGAGGTTTAACTGTCGTCGAGTAAAATGGGGTAGGGGCGATGAGAGCGATTCGGGCGTACCCCAGTGTGCCGGCGGGGCGGGGAGGGATGTCCACGCCCTACGGGGAGACTAATTCGCCAATCAATTGGGAACAGGCCCAACATATATTTAGAAAGTTCGCTACGCACCGGCTCCGAAAATCCAGTCCGGCACCAGTTCGTAATTTGGGCCGCGGGGGGTTTAACAATTCTGACCTCACTTTCGGCCATGTCATCCTTCAATGGCCAGTTGAATACAGCCCTGAATACGGTGAGCGTATTATTCCCACGACCAGAATCGCCGCTGATGAACTTTTTTAAATAATGCGCATAATTTTCTGAAGTGAATGGTGAAAGGAATTAGGACCCATTGATATTTTATTTGGATATTTTATATAGAAATATATTTTTCCCCTCGGGAATTATATTTCCTCCACTTACATATTTGACATAAGATTGACTAGCATCCGATTATGTCTTGCAAAAGAAGGAACGTAGGCGTCAGTAAATATTTCTTACAATGTATATATCTATACACTGTACCCGTACCATTACATTGTTAGTACTTTTGGCACTTGAAATCTGTTAATAAGTATATTCTCCCTTCGATCATGAATTAACGCATCGAAATTGTAAAAGTCGATCTATAATAATGCTTGTCTGGTTATAACTACCGGGTAATTTTCTTATCAGTCTTATCAAATCTGAAAATAATGCTGAAAGCAGTTTGAACTTTTCAAACGCGAAGGCGGTAATTTGGGAAGGCGAGTCTCGTTAAGCCAAATCTGGAATAATACGCCGTCCGGTCAATTCGGAGAATTACCGCCCCGTAAGTGGGAAGAAAATCTGCTAGAAAATATAAATAACGTCACAATATACGACCACGCATAGGTAGCTATAAAAGAAACTATTGCCGCAATTAGCCGGTCGTTTATTTTCAGCGGAATGGCTCCTGCCCGTGGGGGGGGGGTTAAACGCATTTAGGCAGATAAATTTCCCTTTCGAAATACTTTATCGGCCCGCCATTATGTTGTGCATAATTCCGATTTGCCGACAAGAGCAGACTTTTCGGACGACCTTTATATATATATACGGGCCGGAGGAGAACTACCCCCTCCCTCACACCAACGACCGACCAATATGTCAACGGTAATAAAGGTCACAGCCGACAACAAGACGGAGAGAAGAAAAAAGAGAGAAAATATATATATATATATATATATAGGGAAAGGACGGCGGTCTTTATTTTTGTTTTTTAAAAAATAGGACTTTTGGGAAGGGCCTGTACATGAGTAATGCGGTCGTTTGCCAGAGCTCCACCGGTTGAAAGATTCGGCAGTGGGTAAGGGAAGCCCGAAGAGGAAAAATCGAGCCCCACAGATTCCCAAGAGCAATGGCTATCTGTTGCGAAAGGGGCGTGTATTATTTTCCCGTGTACACAAAAATGAGTGAGCATTTCATCCCCTACGTTTCCCGCTGCGACCAATATGTTTTCACTGCGTCCCGTCCTACATACAACTTATCGCCCGCTATTTCTTCAATCGCCAAAAACCGTTACAAATTGCCACCCATTTTTATCGATAGTCAGACGGACGTGGACATTTAAAAGAATCATTAAAAAAATACATTTTTATCACTACTGAATAGGCACCTTCGGAATAGGATATACCAAAGGATATGATGGTTTCTTCATTTTAACCTCAAAGGAGAGCCTAAAAAAAATAGATGCGGACCCGCAGTGAGTGAGAGCTTGTATCAGGTGATTGTCCATTGCGCATGAAAGGGGGATCAGAACTGATCCCAGGAGGCGAGGTGCGAGATATCCTCGGATCCATTTATTCGAGAAGGAAGAGAACATTCAAGCAAGCGCTTTTCTAAATTTTCCCCGAGATTTTGAATGGCCTGACTAATCGAACGTGCAGGCATTATTTTTTCCATCCCCGTGCAAGTATCCAACCACCATATGCCTAGAGATACTGGGGCCCGTATCGAAACAAGATATACTGTTAAACAGGTAAAAATATAACGGCATGTATATAGTTGTGAGGGGGTTAGTAATAATGTTTCTAGAGAAGACATTGAATGCCTAGGCCGAGCTATACAGTAATATATAATATAAATACAAACTAGTTTGCGATTTATAAAAACATTAACATATAAAACGGATTGAATGGTTAGAATGTTGCGAGCCATTCAAAGAAGGGTTATTCTCGCCTTGGCAGAGAGTGCGGGGCAGTAAAAATACAATCGAATGGAGGGAGCCCGAACAAGATTTATTGGCCGTTACTTTATCTACTTTCTGTCGTGTCCTCCGGCACAACGGTTATGTCGCCCTGTTTATTTATATGCCCCGGCCGGTGTACGTCCAGCGGTCCCATTCTTTTTTCATTGTCTTCCGGATTCTTTTTCTGACATTTTTTCCCCATTTTATTATTGTTTTCATTACTTCCCTCGAATCCGGCCGGCGTAAGTTATGTGGGACGGCGCCCCGGGAAGCCATTCCACAGCTCGGACTTTTACAAATTACGTCCGACCTGATTCGGAACGATCGCCGAATTACCCCGGGATAAATATTTGACGTGGCTGTAAAAGAAAAAACTGGTCGTATTTTAATTCCTCCGATAGGAATGTCCGGGAATAAAAGTGGGATATAAATATTGAAGAACAACGATAAAGAATAAGAAAAATCGCCCAATGATAAATTCTATTGATAACATTGATAATAACGCTAGTGCCTTATCAAAAAACATTTTGGTTAATATTAATAGGAAAGGGAGTATAAAGATGACAAAAATTTAATATAAACAGTCATACTTTATGATTAATGATTTCTAGTAGCAGATTTTCAGTCGTATCAGAATTCAGTTTCTTACGAGCCGTGTACAAGCAACGGTCGATTGTGCAATTTCCATCTAATCTCTCTCAGATTTTTCAAATTCAAGTTCCAATTGTGCAAACAGAATTACTCTGAAAATTGAGCAGGCCGAGCTACATTGAAAAACAAAATACAATTCGAGGCGGCCGTGTTTTTCGTTCGAATAGCAGTGAATTGCAAGCGTCGGAAGGACGGCTGGCCGTAAGGCAGCCGGGGCGGCCGGCTCTCAAATTACTGTTCCGAATTTTTTCACGTCGCCCCCTTTAATTTTATGCTGTAATCAGTTTACTGGTCTCCCTTTCTCGTCCTTTCGTCGCCAGCTGAAACTGTCGACGAAGGTTTCCACCATTAGAGAACTTTCATTCTTTTCGATTTTGTATCTCCTCCTCTTTGTTTCTGTTGTCCGGCGTGTTAACCTCTAAATTTGAACAAATACAACGACGCTATAAAACTATAGAGTATAATTTATCAGTTTCTTTCGATCTTCTGACTCCTCTCGCCGGCACGGTCTTTTGCTAGACCTGTTTCGGATGATCGAAATTTTTAGTAGCTCTTTCGTCGGTAGGGAGGTGAGGGTTAATTTCACCTCGATGTTGTTACTATTCACCGATATTATTTTGCAACGAGGCATAAAATGTGCAATTCTGAGAGTCGGGTCCCCCGTATCCTAATTTATCTATAATTGAATCGATGCCTCAAATTTGACGACGTAGCTACTCCGGCGTTTACTGAACGACAGACTAGCATTTCATTTATTGTTGTGCGGGGTTGGGAAAACTCGGTAGGGTCAACAGTGTTGGGGGGTGGATGGGGGCGAGGGCCGGGGCCAACTCGGAGATATTCATCTGCTGCCCCATTGTGCTCAATCATTATCCCCAAAGTCCCATTATGTCGGTGATGGCGGCGAGGGGGTGCTATTTGCCCGTCTGCCAATCGGCCGCCACCGGACCCCTCCCGATTAATTTGAGATAATCTCTGTACGCCTATTTGAACATAATTTATATGGAGAAAGAGTCCCGGTTAGGCGGCGATATTAGATAACACGGAGCGCCATCGATCAGCCTGTCACAAATCGGCACATAAATCAGGCCCCCCACCACCCCACACCACTCGTCCACCTACACAATCTAATTCAGCCCCACTGTACAGCTAATATCCGCGATTCGATTCCTCCTCGCCCACAACATCCCCGGGCACCCCCTCACCATTTTCACTAACGGACAACACCGGTCTTTGTCCCGAATCGTGCTCGCCCGTACCTCCGTGTTAGCTCCGGCTCTACCATAACACGTCTTTACCTCTTCTAATCGCTCCGGCTTTAAAATACCGGCACAATCGGTTAACAGGAGAAAAAAAGAGTTATTACAAACTGTGCAAGGGGAAAAGCGGATAGACGAGTAGAAGAGGGTCCTAGTTTGGGGCCAACACTCAACAGCATTTACGAACTGCATGACATCAAACAACACATTGTCAACAGCATGACAAATTCATAAATTTGATATGAAACTAAAGGTTTCACTTTTTATTTAGTTAAAGCGGCGGCGCTGGTCACGAAATCCGTACTTAAATACCATTAACGTTATATACCTTACCTCATTCCCCCACAGGGAACAACTGAGTTGTACTAGTGATCCAGCAAGCTTAGTCTCGAGCTCACATTAACTGCAACGTACATACAGAACAATTGCACCCCGGTGTATAACAATAAACAACGCACTCGCAAGTACTAAGGCATTAGGAGCGCACACCTCGGTCTTACCGCCATTTCTGGTCTTGTCGCACAGACAATCCTTCCTCTATGATACATTGTTATTGGGGTGAGTTTGTAATCGCGTCACTCCTCAAATCATCTGTATCCACTCGCTTATCTGGTCCTAGTACTGACTGATCCTACTTATATTGAGTGTTATAAATTATATTCATAAGCTCAAAGCCAGCCACTAGATTCATATTCAGTCGAGTGGCGCTGTCCGTTTGTCGTGAAAGGCGACCTAATTTAAAAAGGGGCGGTAGAAAAAAAGGTGTGTGGGACCTGGATGGGTGGAAGTGGTGGCCTCGTGGATGTTCGAGGTGGGCGTGGAAATCAACTGTTGCAGCCTCAGGGAACAGGAGGTTGGAGGTGGGGCCTTCGGCTGAATTGTGTAGGGGACGCGGTACACGGCGGGTTGTCCGCGCCCGCCCCCATCCCTCACCCCCGCTGTCCACCGCCCTCCTACCCAATTTAGAGCAGCAACCAACTGCCCAGAAGTTGTTCTCAAATGAATATCACCAATTACTACCGAGGGACTATATAAGTAATTGATTAACTCACTCTGTCGAGTGGAAATCGGAAACTAATGTAAATAAAACAAGGCGAACTTCTCAAGTACTACACCAGCGAGAATTCTCAACTCTTACCGCCTTAGGTCAATAAAATAAAATAAATTTAAATTGATTAAAATAAATAGAACGACAGGTTTTTAACTTATATTCTGTTCTGTCTTTTGAATTATCGATTGCAAACGAATCATCGTGCCCATTCTAAATCGAGAAAGCCTTATGAATGCGCCATAGTGGAATTTGAGATTCCAACAAAGGGGCCCACTGAAGAACCTATAATTTTTAAAAACCGAAAAATGGAGTTGTTCCGGGTTTTCAACGCTGTAATTCTTCCGGGTTTATAATTGTAATTATATTTCGGTTATTTAGGGCTCTGTGTATGGGAGCCATTTTTAAATTCGATCTATATTTCACTCGCAATTTATTGGACACGGACGGAGTCAATTGACCTTTGTGTTCTTTGTGTGTAATGGTCCTTAGAGACTATTTTTGCTTTCATGGAATGTCGGAAGGCCGACCCCTCGCCCTCGTGCTTCCGACTATCCTGTTTATCCGTATTTCGGAAAAGAGCGCAGGAGGGGTCGCGCGTTAAGTACAATATATGTTGTTGTGGGGGGTGGGGTTGGCCGGCGCCTCTAATAAACACCACGGATATATTTCTCCGGCTTTGAAGTGGTCCCTGAAATATTTTCTCTGTATCCGGGCCAACACGTACAATAAGTAAAGCGGATAAAGTAATAGAAAGGCCCGGGGAGGCCGGTCACGAACCGCTGTCCGTTCCTTCGCCGGCGGCCGGGACGTGCCCGTTTTGTCTTTCTTTAAAACTGCCCCGGACAGCTTATAATCAGTGCCACCGACCGTTGTCCCTGAATTGCAAATGCCCCGATGCTTATACTACAACCCTTGAGACCCTCCCGGGTAATTACCGGGCGTGGCCCCGTCTGAATTTTCAAATTTTCTCGACTCTGACGGCCGTTCGTTTATGTTTATATGTTTCCCCACAAAATATTTTCTACGTTCTGCATAAGTAGGACAAGTTATTTAGAAGAAGTCATATTATCAAAATAACCCCCAGAGAATTCGATATTATTCTTCAGAACGATATGGGAGTTTAATTAGTAACCCATTTATTTTTAAACATAGTCCTAAATACGTAGTTCTGAGGTATGCCACCGTTTCGATTAAGTCTCTGCCGCTTTTAATATATACATCTTATATGTCGCTAAGGAATTGGCCACAATGATTAAACAGGGAATTAGGAATAAAAAAATGGCATACGGGTATTCGTGTCTGGCCTGTTGAAATAGGAGGGGCGAAAAACAAGAATAGTTCATCATACTTCTAAAGACGAGCTTTTTTTTCCGAAAAAGGCGAGTGCATTTCTTTCCCCGGCTCCGGGAGTTTGTTCGGACTTAGAGCTCTAAAATACTTTGCGTCCGCACTTCGGGCTAAAAAAAAATTACTTTACAACCGGAACGTCGAGAAAACAGCGCCTTTCCTCTCATTTGCCTCTTGCCGAAAGCTTTCCCGTAATTCGTTACCGGGATATTTCCGGGAATGGCCCCGCCGAAATTCGGCCTCGAAGTTGAAGACAATGGCGCACCACTTTCTAAAAAAGTTCGTATTCATTTCAATGCAGAAAGAAAATTGTTAGCGGCGTGATGACGTGAAAATAAAAATTTTGAAATTATTCATAATTGAAGCGCTCCCATAATACCCCCACCCGAAAAGAAAAATGAACAGGCGCCCTTTTGTAGGTAGTATTAGAAGTTGAGGGGGACATATTTCGATAAACTAAAAACTTCAAAGGACACCATTTCTATTATTCTTTTCAATTTAAAGGTCGCAGAATGGAATAATCTGGGCTATTACAGAATTGAAGTTTGGAGGTACAATCATGGGTTCCTGCAAAAGTACTGGAATATCAGACCCTAAGCAATTATATTTTATCCAAGATATAATTATAATATATATGTAATTATAATTAAGTCACCAGAAATATAACATAATATGATAATTTCAGATTACGTTCACAAGTCCAAAATTAAATCTATACAATGTGAATCCTAATTACATAATATTTTGCAAATGTTTGCTACTTTACCATTATTATTATAAAACAGTCCATGCAACCTATATTGTTCAGAGAATTTTTTCCAAGTTATCTTATCAACCCTGAAGGGAATATTGAGACTATGAAATTTAAACAAAAAAGTACGGAAAGAAGATCCAAAGGGACTTTTTTAAAATGGCAAAAGGTATTAAAACTCAATACAGCTTTTGTGCCGTTGACGGAAAGAGATATATAGAGGAAACGCCAGGATAGTTGGCAACTTCAAAGAATCGATTATACACCAAATCTGATAATGGGGAACGCGCGGCACAAGTGCTGTTTTTCTTTGGAGTACGACTTCACAAGAACGCTCGAGTACTTTTCTCGGATAACCGTCCTTTTAAAAATCACTTCTTTTTTCATTAAAGTAGCAAAATTGTTGCTTTGGATTCCACCCTTTTTCCCACTGAAAACAAATCGACTCCAGGCACCGAGTGGTTCTGACGTCCTTTAGATTTAAATTGATTATTGAATGTGCTGAAAATAAATGGTTGTATCCATTTCGATTGCATGTTGTCATGCGGTCTATATTTTTCCCAATGTCGACGTCCAAAATGTTTACCGGTTATTGTTTCTATTTCTCTAGCAAATCTCGGCTCGGTTTCATTCATATATTAGGAGGATTAACCAGGAAAGTAGATAGTAACGTGTCCATTTCTGTTCGTGGAAACCTTCACTCCATTAACCTGATTGTAGTTTCGCGAAAGTCAGCTCCCGCTCTTATCTCCGCGCTTTGGGCTCAGCGCTAGGGCAGTGAACCGGCGCTCTGAATAAGCCGTATGTAGGTCTAATATCCCTAATGAATAATATAACTTTCGAAGAAAAGGTCGTGAGCGGCGCGGGGCAGATAAGCGGCGGTGGAAGTCCCTGAACTTGAAGCTGTTTAATCAAACTGTTAGGAGGGCGGTTGGGGGAGGAGGAGGGTTATTGCGGGGCCAGTAACCTTCTAATAAGCCCGGATATTCTACAGGATTGCAGAACCTGCAAGTTCCACAACTTGAATCAGAGGCTTGTGAATCGTGACATCTTTTGAGGCTTTCTTAGGCTTCACTCTGTATTTGTACGAAACCATTTGACGATATTTAAATATTTATTTTTTCTTCTCCCGTATTGTCGGAATTGGCGAATGTTGCCTTCCGACTCGCTCTGCTCATGAACTGTCAAACAATTTTAACTATCAACAAAACTTATCAGTTAAAATAACGAACTCCAAAAGAAATAATTTCCCTACAACCAATCATTTACCATTTTAATTAATACAGCGAAAAAAGGTACGCGAGAACAATAGGACCCGAAATAAAATATAGAGGTTTAATTATCAGCGGATATCGACAACTGGGGCCGAGAGAGTAAGATATATTGGCCACCGAAGCGGTTCATTAAGGGAGTGGCACGATGGTGGGGGGTGTGGGGGAAGGGGGGAAATTCACTCCCAATTGCGGTAGGCCCGGTGCTATCGGGATGCCTTCTGACTGCGGGGGGCGGCAGATTGGCCAGTTTGTAACGATAATGGGACAAAGTTTAGAGAAACTTGTGAAATCGAAGCCAGGGCCGGGCCCCCAATAGCTCCCCAACTTGCCGGCTAATCAGAGGCCCCCGTAATGGTACGCGACCTGAACGCCTTCGAGCACATCAAAGGGCCCCCCCCCTCCTTTCAAGTCCTACCAATCGCTAAATGCGCCCCCCTCACCGGGGAAGAAAATCCCCTGAATTATGAGTAGAGACGATTGCTTCCGACTCTGAATTGGCCCGTGTTGGCGACTTAAGTGTTTTTCTTGCCTCGCTTTCATTCTCGCTTTTTTTTCTACATTACGGGTTTTCCAAACTAAAATTCTGTTGTAACGGGCGAGTTACACTTGTCAAAATATATTAAATACTATTCCGGCTAGACCAGCAAAGTAAGAGTAAATTTCTCTACTTACTCTCTTTAGTATTCGGCCCTCTTAGGTATCTTCCTTCTTGAATGCTTCCCTATACCCTAGTATCCACGAGAAATTTGACAACAATTTTGAAATCGGGCCAGATAATACCACAACGAAAACCGTAAGGTCGAGGGATCACTAGTGAACCAAAATACTTTGTTGATACATAACTACATTTTAATTATTTTACTTTGGTGGAATGGTTAATTAAGGGCTGTAATAGTATCCTTTTATTAATTGGCAAAAAAACTTTTTGTTTAAAGTGATTCTACTTGAAATCTGAATTTGTTTTCATACAGAGAATTTCATTCTTTTCATTCCATTCTGTATCTCATATCCTTGTCTACCAGTTATAATTAATATTTTAAACTCGGCTTTTTAACAAACTGGATGTTTTGGTTTCTCTGTAAAATTATAACTACGATGTCAACTTCATACGTAGGTACAAAAATTCTTCGCGTTTAAATAATTTTCGAAAATATGAGATGTACAGTAACAATGGAGATGGGGGATTAATTTTGCGTATATATTTTTTATATTAATTACTCACCTTGGTACCTGCGGTTCTTAAAGGTAGATATATGACATCGACGTTTGGGTACAAAAATTGAATATAAAGAAATTCATTAGTTATAATAGAAGCCGGCAACATTTCATAATTAAGGGGCTTGGAAGGTAACACAAAAAAGTGAAATAAAACATAATAACGGTAATAAAAGGGTTGGACAGACAGTCGTGTAATGAAGATATGTTTTAATTTTTCTCGTCTGGTTAATTTTTTTCTAGCCGCCGGCTCTTATGCGGAATATGATATTTCACGACAGATAAATATGATTTATATTGGAGGGGGTCACCCAACCGGAGTGTAACCGGGAACATTAACGCCCCGCCGTTACCTGTTGCCAGTTGCTCGGCTAACAACGGGACGCTCAGGGAAACAAAAAAAAAAAACAAAACAAAAAAGGATTTCATTTAACAGATTCAAATTACAAGTAACTGTCACCTCCGTATCAGTTACTATTAACGATTTTATAGTAACGTGAACTATTTATTTCCAAAGTATATAGTATTTCAGGTCCTGAAGGACGGTTTGGAATTACAGTGGTCGTCGTTTATTTATTTCATTTCGTCAGAAAATGCCCCTTCAATAAACGTATTATTAATAATACGAATGGGATTTTCTATCGCGGGCAAATTTCTAAACTGGAATAGAGGCACTTCAACGATATTAAAACGCAAAGTAATCGGTTCATACCGGTATTACGACGATTCCAGAACACTCCAAAAATTAATATAGGAGTAGGGCTTGGAAAATGCAATTTAACACAATCGGTAAATAAATGATATATTATTGACGTCTGACGGTATGTGTTATGTGATTGACTCTAGAGGATATTATTGGCGATATGCTAATGACAACGATGAAAATTCAGAACCGATTTAGCACAGGGCCGAACCAGCGAGTGACGATGTACGATTCGGCAGTCGGAGTTCCGAATAATTTATCGAGTAAAGCAGTATATATCTACTAAACTTCGCTAACGGCTATTATGTTTATACTGTTTATATTATGGTTATGAGTGATATTACAAACACTCGGGCCTACTGACAGGTGGTTCGAACTTAATACATTATTTATACCGGATAATAGACGGCAGTAACCTGTCTGTTATAGAAGACCGAGGCCGCATCATACGATTAACGTCCCCGTCGTCTGGAGCGTTCCAAATTGAATTCATAATGGCGACTTTAGGGACGGGATCATTTGGCCGAAATAAAAAGTCGGAGTAATTATGCTCAAGGTTAAAACGACGAAACTTTAGAGTATGTTCATTAGCCGCCTCCCGAAAAAAAAAGGAAGAAGAGGGTCTCGTTTTTCAGGGAGCCGGCGGGTTGCGGGCCCGGGGCCGTTACAGTTTTGAGTGTCTGGGCGGCCCCATTGTCGCGCGCGGGGCCGGGGGCGGGGGCCGGGACAGTTTTTCCGCGCCACTTCCCTAATGGACAGCGGGATTCCTTGGGCAAACACTCGAGAATCGCCCCCGGAGAACAACACACGCCGTTCAGCGGGGGGCCCCGACACAAAGGGGGGACGCATTAAATAGGATTCCATGTGACTGGGGAGGAGTCGCATTGTACTTTTGTTTCATTTCCATTAGGGGCGGCACCAGTGGAGTAGTCGTCGTCGTCGTTGTCGTCGGGGCGGCCGGCACACGGTTGTCGGGCTAATGAGAGAGCCCGGCGCCCGCCCCCGCCCCCAGAAAGAAGACGGGGGCCCACAAAAGCCGGCCCATTGTTCCTCCCGGCCCCCTCCAGCCACGGCCGTGACTTCCCTCCGATGTGGTGAAGCGAGTTACTTACACGCACACTAATCCCGACTGCCGACCATCGGCGCCGGTTTTTAACTATCGGATAACACCGAGACAATGGCCGCTCCCTATTCCGACCTTTAGGGCCGCAATTAGGGCTACATTACACTTCGGTTGAGGAAATTGAACTTCCGATTTAATTAATGCTATTATCGGGTCTACCGCCGGAGGGAATTTGTCGATATTTATCTTATATATTTAGCTTATAATTATAGAAATATAAGCGTTAATTGCTGCATTAAAATTGTAAAGGAAAATCTGAAGTCCGGATCGGGATGGAATGGGTACTAACGAAACACTACTGAGGATAATGTGAACCTAAAACCATTTCGGTGTAAGAGGCATCGAGTGAGAAGAAAACAATCGAACATGTCTTTCTTTTCCCCACTAAACTGTTTGATCTACGGCTTGACCAGATTCGGCTTCTTGACATAGAACCGTACTTACGCTTGTCGGTAGCCTAAACAATATGTTATTACCACCGTCACATCAATGTTACTTTAGTTGTATCTCGACTATTTTTAAATATGTAATTGCATATTAAAATCATAATAATTAATTGCTTTAGAATTTTTAAAATTATTTGGGGCGGGGGTTTGGTTACGTTTTTATTTATGATTATAAATTAACCAGTTTTAAGATTAAATAGTCCTGGAAAAACGTTGGAGGCAAATATACTACAATAATATCATATAAAAACATTGTAAAGAAATATTTGTTCATACATTCGTAGTCAATTTTTTCCTCTTTTATTTTAATAATTTAATATACTTTTATAATACGTAGATTACTGAAAGATGATGAATTTGTTGCCACATCAAGACTACTGACGGATATATGCTCCAATGAAGGGAAATTACAAGACAAATATTTTAAAGTAATACTCTACCGTAACGTCTCAATGACGCTGTATTCAATACGGCGCTCTTTGATACTACGTGCAACACCAGTGTATTACCGGTTTGCCGACTTGTAGCGCCGTGTAGACCGACAGCCATTATGGTATACTTGTTCATGTTATTCTCAATAATTCACTCGTGGATTTCATTAATTCTATAATGGGATAGAAACATACAATAACCATAATTTTCTGTAATACGTACGATTTGACATTTGGTATATATAGAACAGTTTTAGAGGAATTATTTACATTACTTATATTTCGATTTCTTTGTTGCGTATGCTACAAAGGAATCCATTTGTCAGGAAAACAATAATGCAATATAAAATGTTTGTAACTAATTTCATTAAGAAAATTCAACCGGAAGGGTCCCGAGTTGTACTCTTCTCCGGTTTCTGGGTGATCCTATTTAAACTTCCACCGCGTTCCACTTCGCTAATCCCGATTTGGAAAACCGCTTCATCTTCCGGCCTCAACCCCGAATTAAATCCTGGTAAAATATCTATTTTGGGCCCGGCTGTCATTTCGCAACTTACCGCTAAATAATTTATCGCGTAATCGGAATGCCGCTCACCGGCCTCAACCTCCGATCAAATTACGAATACAACTCTAATACTCGGACAGTGATTGATGCCGGCTCCATAATTTGGCATTAAATTAATTTTACTAACCGTTATCAAATACTTTTGCGCCCACTTCGTATTTAAATAAATGTCGAATACGATATAAATTAAAGAACAGGACGGAGCGAACCTTAATGTTTTTCTGTAAGCCTTGTCCTTGCTGTGTACTCTGGGCCCTAGTGTTGTTTCTCGGCAAGATTAGAGAAGGGAGGCAGGGCCTTCATCCGTTTGGACCGCGAACGGTTCGGACCGAATTATTAGGCCGAGTTTATTTGAGCGTCCGAGGAACAATTGACCCTCGGCGCGGACGGCCGTAGATTTCCGCTGGGAAATGAGACGCTAAACTAAACAGAGGAACGGCCCCGGCAGCGATACTCCAATACCCGGGGGACAGCCGCTCCGCTCAACCCAATCCACCGGACGCCCAGTGGGAACATTCTCTTATAACTTCAATTGGAAATACCTCCGCGGGGAATTTATTAGGCGCCCAGAATGAGAAAACAAGGAGAGTAAACAGAAATATTTCTAAGCACGATAAATCAATTACAGTCGGTTTTGCTAACTGCACTTAATTTGGCGGTTTTCTTATTCAATTAATCGCTATTGAGTGTTTACACAGTGGGCAATAGAATAATCTGGCACCTGTAAGGTACCTCATTTGCTTCTGAGCAAAAAGATACAAGAAGAATAAACACGAGGTAAAAGATTTGACTTATTTTTTATGAAAAGGCTTTTACGCCTAGTTCTAGAATAAGAATTATTGACTTTAATGCTTAGTTAGCAGGGTTGGATTTTTTATCTCGACATAAGTATTGAAAAAATAAATGCGTGAGATATCACATCGATTCCCCCCAATAACTCTTATTGCTCCCCATATCTTATGAAATCCTGTCATTCGATCAGTAAACGTTATAGTGCGTGACATAAACCTTCGCCCTATCCGGTATCGTACTCGTTCATTTTTCAATAGCGTCAAACATAATCTCGATCGACGTCGTTTAAGACGTCCGCGTACCAAACACGAGGGATCCGACCCCCGCCCGCCTTCCATCAAAAAAGGTAGAAAGCTTTGTGGATGGAGAATTCCCTCGCGGGCACATAGCCTCTCGTGTTCTCGTGAAAGCGGCCTCCTTTTAATTGCTCCCCCCCCCCCATATATCGCAATTTATTTACGGGGGGGAAGGGGCTCAGAATCAAAAAGTCCCTTCGGACTTTTCATTTACGATATTTCATGGCAACACCCGTTGTGTGGCGGCGGTGGGGGGCTAGGAAGATGCTATCTAGATGGCCGCGGCGAGGACAGACAACAGTGTATATCACGCGAGGGCCGCAAAAGGAAGGCGGTCCGAGATTGTATCGAGGCCCCCGCCCTTCCTAATTCCGCTTTGAAAGGGGCTCGGGAGAGACGCGCGGTAAGCCGCCACAACGAGTATCCGAAAAAGGACAAAAGCCGACACTCGGCTAACGGCGATTATCCACTATTTCCCTAATAAACATTAGGTATTATAGATAAATATAAAGAAATGACATCTGTCATTAATCATGATTGGATTGGGTTTTAAGTATTTTTATCTGTCTTCTGAATTTCTTCTTAATCCTGCAATCTAGTATCTCACTCCTATATTTCATTTATATCACAGATTTCGTTTATACAAGAACAATTAGTATTATATATTTTTCATGGATTTATACCGGATTTTATAATATCATTAGTATAATTAAAATTAAGGCTACGTTTTATAAAATGAAATTGATTTCATTCCGACGAAAGTATGAACCTGTGTATAATACTGCAGTGTCAAAAAAAAATTCGTAACGAGACCTCCTTTTCGTCACCTACCCGACGGAAACAAAATTTCAGGCGTCAATTTTTTAATTAAATGATGTAATAAGAGGGATGAAAGAGGGATTCTGAAATTTAATTGGAATAGAGTGCTGCCTAGGATATTAAATATTTTTAAAAATCTTATTCCGTCGACAGGAGGATGTTGGCTGGGTCCACGTTTGGTAGTTTTTTCAAATATTAACGGTACATGCAGCCGGCCAGTGTCGGCTTTTGGCCGCGGAACTGAAATGTTAAGTCTAATTGAAATGCCCTACGGTTTTAATGTAAAACAAAATATTTTTTTGAATCACGGCCATAATGTTGTTGAACCAATAAATCGTCACAGTCGTCCGAGACGAATTAGATAAAATAATCAATTCGGCTTAATATTGAAATAGAAACGAATGAGTTTCGTTCTTTGCCTTAGGACAGACCGGTTTCAGACTAGAGAAACAGCGGAGACAAGTAATGTCCCTTCCACACAAAATGGCGAGAAGGAGAAATAATTCCAGCGTTCGAATGCCGGAACAATGAAAATGGAAGATCGTACGAGTGACGGTGGTTCAAACAATTATTTTATTGTCACCCGACAATCTGAGTTAAACTTAACTAAGCCGGGGGAGATATGATTGGTTAAGACAAAAGGTCTCTGAAAGCTACGTAAATAAAATTCACCGCCGAAACTATGGGCCCAATGCCCTGATGGGGGTTGTTTCGCCGTTGGGTCGAACGATTCCAACCGAATGCCGGTGGTCGATAATTCATGACGGTGGGGCCCCCGAAGCTCGGGCTTCCAGCCAGAAAATAGTCTCATTAGGAAAATTACAAAATATATCCATTACTGGGGCGAGAGTGCGCTTTTTGCCCCACTTGTTATTGCGGGGGACTCTTTGTTAGGGTTACTAGAGGGGGGGTGGGAGGGTAGATATTTCGCGCGGTCATTTATCAAATAGCCGGGCCCTGAAATTCGCACCGTCCGTACACTGGCGTTTTAAAACGATTGGCATTTTTAAATCAGTTTCTGCACGACAGAATAAAGTGTTATTTTTTCGATGATAATTTCGGAAAATTCCTCATTTCCCTTTGAGTCTAATAACTATGTAAAAATACTTATGCTAGATTTTATGTACTAGCCCTAGATTTTTAACTCCCATTCTTGTTCTTGCCAATCGTTCGATTGAAGGTCATTGTATTATAAGGCCCTGTGGGGGGATATTGCAAAGTTTACGATTTATTCAATCGAGCGACAATCCCGCAAAACCGCCCCAACAAATATTACACATCGTTATAAACTTCTGAACGTTGCGAAGTCTAATCTGGCTTAAGGGTCGGCGACGCCGCCGAATAATAAATACGCGCGAGGGTTAGTGCCGGCCACTCTGAGCCCGACATTTGGCTAATGTCAGGCCCGCATTAAAACCCGAACAGCAAATGACAAAAGCGTCACTCTCACTCTCAAATTTTATTCCGCTCCCGGCGCTGTTCATTTCTACCGGCCCGAGAATGCCGAGCGTATCACTCCGTTAATAAGATTACACTGAATAATCCGCTTATTTTACTATACGTTAGTACACTCCAATTCAAGTCCGCGTTTGGTTGCCGCATCTTGCTTGTTGAGGAGAGATTAAACATATTCTATACATATATAAAATTTGATTATTATTATTATTATAACAGCAAAGTTATGGCTGTTAAAAAAGTACATTAAAGTATTCAGGGGGAAAACTGAAGATAGGATGCTTCCTATCCGGCTCCAGACATGTACGAACATTTTTAATTGGAATTTCAGGCCGAATCAGCGATGGGAAACAATATCAAAATGCGAAATAATAAAACGCATCAGATTTGTACTGTGAAATCTATGTTCAATTATCGGTTTTATACTACAATAGACAGTAAATTATTTAGTATTTCTTGAAAAGAATTGTGACCTTTCCAATAGAATCAGAAAGATATATTGGTTTGCTGTAGCATGTAAAACAACACGTAAATTTTGCGAAGGAAAATTCCTATTTATTTAATAATTTTTACTCACCTCTTTCACATTGTAGGCGAACATTTCTTTTACAGATATCTTCCGCAAGGCTGGAGACCAGGGGTAGTCCCTAAAGACATTAGGGATATTCCAGTTTGCTGGCTTTTCCTCTGAGAGCTAGAGAAGTGTGTGTGTGTGTGTGTGGGTTCGTGTATGTATTTACGTACACGCATATGCGTACACATTGAAAGAGAAAGAGAAGGGGGGCGAGAGGGGCAGTGTTTCGTAATCCTGTTATGGGCCGTAGCCAGAGCGAACGCGCCGCCGAAAAGGCCCAAACTTGAAGAGAGCATTTTAAAGACCGCATCCCTTTCTGCGGACGGACTCCAGGATTGGGGGCCTTATTAAGAATACCCGCCCCGATAAGATGGACGCCAAATTGGGAGGTTCGTATCGTACCCAACATGAATGGGGAGAATTCTGCAAAGAAAATAGTAATTGAGAGTGCAGTGATAAAATAGTTACCTTCTTTGGTTTGTTAGGGGTTTCAACATTCGGCTGTATACCTATTAAATATGTGTCGTTTAAATTGTAGTTATCAAACCAAAACATTTGCTATTTTTACACCAAATAATTAACTGTCATATGTAAATAGATATTAAGCATAAATATTCAGTTGATATAAGATGTTAAAACGTTTTTTATGTAGGCTATGTTAAGGTACAATGTACAAGTCTAATTTTTCAGCTGTAAAGGTAATGATTACCAACTATTACTATATCTGTATTTGTTTAATCCCAAAAATATTGTTTAATAATGCGAATATATTGATATAAAATATAGCCTACATTTGTCTCACCAATGTAGTCAATAAATGAATTACGGTTATTAGTCGTTTAGGCTATAGGTTGAAAGTTGAGCGCGGTGATCCGACTCCGCCAAATGACGAGCTCCGTTTCTCATCTTATTATCTCCGTTCATGAATAAATATGAGCGGCCTAACGACAACCCTTGTACAGAGACGGTTTAAAAGGTGGAGGAAGGGTTCTACGGCCGTTGTAATAAAAGCCAACGATAAGGGTATAAAACTGAGAGCGACGACAACTGTAAAATCTTGCGGACAACCCGAATCAAACAGTTTTCCTGTACAACTGCTCCCGCTTGCTGGTCAACGATTTATGGAGATTTTTTCGCGGTAGCACTCAATATAAGTTCTGATTTGATTAAGTAATTCTGATTCGGTTTCAATTCCAGTCGAATTCATATGCTATATTCCGTGCGACGCTTACATAAAGCGCGATCTCTTCGTTTGTTCAGGAAGAAACCAACCACGGGCGCAAAATCACCCAAAAAATGGGGTTTTTAGGCGAAAAATCGGCTCAAAAATGCGGTTTTTAGGCCCAAAAATGGGGTTTTTAGGCCCAAAATCGGCCACAAAAACAGGTTTTTAGGGGAAAAATCAGACCAAAAATGGGGTTTTTAAGCCAAAAATCGGCTCAAAAAAGTGGGGTATTTAGGCGCAAAATAGGTCCAAAAATGTGATTTTTAAGAACAAAATCGGCCCGAAATGCGGTTCTAAGGGTCACAAAATAGGGTATTTAGGCGTAAAATCGGTCCAAAAATGCTGTTTTTAGAGGCAAAATCGGCTCAAAAAAGAGGTTCTTAGGCCAAAGAATAGAAAATCCGGTGATTAGGCCTAAAAATTCGGTTTTTATGCCCACAACATGGGGTTTTTAGGTGCAAAATCCGTCAAAACATGCGGTTTTTAGGCCCGAAAATGGGGTTTTTAGGCGGAAAATCGGCCCAAGTGGGGTTCTTAGGCGAAAAATTGACTCAAAAATACGATTTTTAGGCCAAAAAGTTTGGGTTTATTGGGCCGATTTACCACCTAAAAACCCCATTTTCGATCCTATATACCGTATTTTAACGCCGATTTTTTGCCCGAAAACCCCACTCGGGCCGATTTTCCGCCTAAAAACCCCATTTTTCGGCCTAAAAACGGCATTTTAAAAATGCGCGAAAATCGGCCCAAAAATGGTGTTTTTAGGGGAATAATCCGAAAGGGGAATACAAATCAGTTCTGGTCGAACCCAAGTGTTGAGGAGTATAATTTCCTTGACGGTGTTACGGGGATGTAGTTCGCGTTACGCTGTGAGGCGGGGCGGGGCCTCGTTCTGAAGTTTTCTTCAGGGGGTGTCGTTCAGGGCTCCCCCGAGTTGGTGTTCGTTAAAATAAACTCGGCCTAACAGGAGAGGGCCGGCAGGTGGCAGTCAGCAAACTGTAATAGACTGCCGCCATCCATCCCCTCCCAATCGACACCGGGACGATTTTTAGATCTCGCGCAAACTGCCCCAGTTTTTACCGGTGTCAAATCTCAGATCCACTTCCAGGAGTTTGTAAAGTTTTCTTAATTGTCCTCTTTCAAAAACATGCACGGGAACTGACGAATTGGTGTAAAACCGTTATTATTTAATAACGCATAAATAAAAAGTACATAGCTTCGGCAATATTGGCCAAAATATTACTCAAAAGAATGTTTTTATAAAGGAGTAATTCGAATTTAAATAGTAATTGATTTGGCTTTAAATAGTTTAAATTTAGGTTTACCCCTAAACTTTAACTCTGTCCAATACAAATTTTATTCATTGGCAGGTTACGTTCATGAAAACGTAATAAATTAAAATATACGAGAGACTTTCATGGAATTATCACGAATACACACACACATACTGAAAGGACTCTTTTGATGGTTTATTCATCGGTCCTACTACAAAAGAACACATTATGGTTGTCATCGTTCATTAAAACTTATAGAGGTGGAGTATTTAATTGACTGATTTAACCAAAATCGTGGTTAAGCGAATAACCATAAAAATATTTGTCTCGGTCTATAACACGCTTCGTCTGATATCGCGTTCAGCCGTCGGAAGGCCCTGGGCCCTTGAATTGGGGACTTTATCGGATTCTCGTTTGCCGCGAGAACACTATGTCATTACTGATAATTGGGGCAGGCACGTTATGGACATACGTGTCGTTGTCCTGAGAACGTATCATTATTCAGATTACTGTTCAATCCCAGTTTTATAGGCTCCACTTGTGTGACCGGAGTGTTGGCCAGGGGGAATAATGGCCCTAATGCTTGTTCCCGAATGCCGTCCAGGGGTCTTACTAATGTCCCAATTGGGTGTCCACTCCGTACTTGAAACGTGTCCTAACCCACAATAGTATGACTTCTGAAACGTAATAATTTTTGTGGGGAACTCATAGCTCTGATGGGAAATCATTGTTAAATGAAATCGATGAATAAATTAATTTAATTTATTGGAAATAAGGGTAAGGATTTCTGCAGCGAAATTTAAAAATATGATCATATTATCGCGGGTATGATTCATATAGAATTATATTATAGGATGTTTTATAATTTTTATAATGTTTTTCGAATTGTATAGCTATCGTCTTGAATCGCAGAACCTGAAAGTTTACCGTTCTCAGGATTTTAGTATGTAATAATCTTAATTTATTTTATATAATGTTTTCATTAACATTTTTACTGAAACGTAAAGTGAAAATCAGCAGTCAATATCTTTCAGCATTACTACAATTCTGGAACTTTATAGTATTATAGGAATATAAACGTAGTCCTCTTCGATTACTTTCCGCACAGGAATATCTGTCCTTTATAATTTGATTGTAGTTTATATCGGTTGGGACCTATCGGGAATTTGGTGAAATCCAGAACTAGATCAAATATTCGACCGAATGGAAAATATTTGCCGTGGGGATCGGCCAGAATCCATGCAAATAGCATTTTAAGGAGGCGGTAACGATATCGTTGGGAGGGAATAAGGTATATGAGGATATAGGTGGCAGGAACCATCCTTCTTTCTCCTGTCGGTTCGGGGTAAGCCGAATCCTGTGGGGGATTTCGTTTCCTATTCGGACGGCTTACAGTGGAACGCAATACTGCTTTTCTTTGATATCCACCGAAGAAAACAACATCCTCTTCAGATTCCGGCCTCTGAAAATTATATTTGGCTCCGGTTCGTATACGGCTTTTCAATTTCGCCAAAAAATTGACACCTGGAAACAAAATAAATAATCGAATTATCAAATATATTCCTAGGTCTGTTTCGCCGTATCGCAATCGTCGATATATAAATATTAAATAACTCCTTTTACATTAATATTCTCAAAATTGCCCCCAATGTTTGGGGCTCGGAATGCAGAAATTATAAAAAATTATTCGGCTGCACGTGCGGCATGAAATCCATCGGGCTCTTTTGTTTTTGTCCATAGAAAATTGAAGCTAATGCGTCAAACACGAGTGTTTCAATTTTGTTCGTTCCCTTTCGGTTTCTGCCGTTAAGAATCTAATTATGCCTACGACATGAAAGCGCGCGATCGCTATCGTAACCAGTTTTAATAATAAGCCCGGACCCGTTATTGCGCGCTCTCATTATTTTTCAGCTCTCTCTCTGTACAAGATATAGCGACGATTAAGCATTTATGCAAATTTCTTTTTTTTTGTAAAGAGTCACGATAGTCCTTTACACGTATTTAAGACTCGAATCATCGATCTAACTCTGATTATTTCTTAGAGATAAATGTAATAATAACGGATTAGTGACGAAAAAGAGAATACTGTGTAGAAATAATGTACGCGTGCCCTCTTCGATAAAATTTGTGCAGTACTACTTAGGAAGGCATTCAATGATCATTATACGATCGTTGAATTATTTATTATTCCTTGCATTTAAATTATATCGACCGCTGAATAATTCTTCAATAAATTTCACTAGTAAGAATACGGTTATAGCTGCACCTTGTGAAATAATTTCATTAATTATTGCTACTGTGTTGTCGCAAGCGGAGATTTTAAATCGTTAGATATACAAATCTGATGCTATAATGTGTGCAATATTGTTGGTAACTAATTGTAAATTTCTTAATTCCTCGGTAGTTAATAACCTGTTTATTTTCCAGTTAAATAACAAGGGGCCCCGCAATCCTGGGGCGCTCTGAGCACTGGTAAAGCCGGTGGCCCCGAACTGAGCCTCAGTCGTCCCACCGGGGATATATATGTTTATTAGCACAATTTCACGCGCCGCTACTTAACCGTTCCGAAGGTAATTAAATGGTATGTGGGACGGGCCGGCGGACCCTGTAATTTCTACAGTTTTTCATAATTAAGAAATTTAATTCAAGACGCCATTAATATTAATTCAGTTCCAAAATGAACAGTAACCCTGGGCTGAATCCTAACGAAATTTCTCTCTTGGCGGTTTATAAAGATGGCGGCCGGCTCTCTAATCTCTAAAATATAAAATACGAAATTTTTACCTCTTTAATAGGAATAACGATTTTATTATTATTTATTAAGACATTATACTTTGGCGTTTCTAGGTGCTAAGTAGTCCGAATAATTAAGCCGGTAGATTTGTGATAATGAAACCTTATAGCATAATTATAAACTTCATTTCTTTGGAAAATGGTTCGATATATAAATATTTAACGATTAAACTTGTATTTTATACAGTGATAAAAAATGTATGTCAAATTTTCGTAGAATATCCAAGGCTCGCCAGTTTTTAATTACTATGAAAAATTTAAACGTTAAAAATATTCTTAAATTCTTATTTCGCAAATGAAGAATTGTGCCAACATGTTAGACATTAATATGTTTCGATTAAAAATGATGTATCAAATAGATCAAGTATTAAAACTTGAGACTGGACAAAGCATATCATTTAAAGATTAATAAATATCGCAAATGCGTATTAAATCTTTTAAAACGCAGCTTTTTTGTAACCGGGAACAAAGAAGAATGTCATCGCCGTGCTCGAACCTCGAGCAAACGTGTACCTCTGTGTACTTTCTGAGTGTCTACTGCCAGTAGAGCCCGCCCCAAAGAGCTTGAGCGAGTTCCAGTCCTCGTTCTACCTCCTCCGGGAGAAAATAGGAAGCAGGTATATGGCGCAGGTGTCGTAACGCTGTCACGAACATTTTTAAATGAACCAACCGTTAATAGACGAACAATGTAAACCGTCCGCTCCGTATTAGGAGGGCCTATATAAAGATTTCTTAATAATTAAATCAATTTATTCACCCTCGCTCGAAGTTATAAATCTACGAGGACAAGGGCCCGGGCGGTAATCGAGAGTCGGGCTTTTATAAATTTGCAGACGCGGTCACACCGCTTTTATAAATAGGAAGGGGACCGTTTGACATATCGGTGGGGAGGGTAGAGAGAAAGAGAATGGGAGCGGGGGTGGAGCGAGACTGAGAAATAGAGAGGGAGCGGGGCCTCTCTCTTCTGGGCCAACTATTAATTGCGGTGTTCATTAATCTAAGGGTTGCGCGGGTCTAATCTGGCCGGCGTTGACCCACTGCCCGGACCGAGAATAATAAATAACTGTTGAGGGCTCGGCCGGCGGCCCGGTCTCAATTAATCTCGAGGCCGGCTCGGAGGACGGCCTGGCGTGATACACCTGTGTCCTCCATCACTATCACTATCACTAGAACTATCACTATCAGGATCAGTATCGCTATCGCCCCGTCGGCGGCCCGTTCATTACTCAGTTGGGCACCGACCGCCGACACCTGCCCGCGCATTAATTATTCCTCGAGGATGGTGCGGCGGCACTGTCTTCATTCCGACTGTGCCGTCCATTCGGATCTCGGACTGCGTCCCCGCCTCCTCCAATCACGATGCCGATAATTGTCCTAAACGGCAACTGTGAACCGGAAAGAGGACTAGTCTCTGGAGTAGAGATGAAACGATCCCCGACCATGGATTTCTCAGAAGCTGATAAGCGGAGGAATTGGAGCACGTTTATCACCTAACGTATTAACCGGGTGAGGACTAATGTTCAGTGCGATCATGTGGTCTATAGTCTATGCGGTCGCGAAGACAAGAAATAAGTGTAGCATTGTACTTAAGTAAAATACTGCTTTCGTTATTAATTACTTTTCATTAAATTGTATTTATAACATTCTAAATACATTTTACTTATTTGACTCCGGCTGGTAAGACAGGAAAAAATCAAAGTGTTTCATACACATTACAAGATTAGGATTTAGAACGCTATTTATTTCATTCGTAAACCACATGAAAATCCTCTAGGCGGCTGGAAAACAGTAAAGCACGTTACTATTTATCAACTATTCGGTTCGCTTTAAGAAACAATAAATTATTTGAAAAAAGAAAGAGAGACATGTGGTGAGCGCAATTACAAGCAATGCACCATTAGATTTAAACTTGTGTCGCCCGCCCCCTTCCTTTTCTTCTCCCCGCTAAGGGGATAAAACTTGGCTCGAATATTCTTTAAGACGCCAAGATCCCGGCCTCAGAATACCAGGCTCGGGTTAGTCGCTTTCTGATATTTTTACCCGTGAAACGAAATTTTCACGCAGCCTTCGAGAACACTCATTAGCGGAATGGCTTTCCCGTGTAATGTGTAGCATGATACTCGTTATATTACACAAATAAATTTCCGTTACGAACTTAATCATAAACATTTAATTAAGAGTTTATAAGAAAATTAAAACCGGCGATTAAATATTATACACTACCGGCCGTTAATAACTTCCTCTTTTTATCTCAACGATTACAGCCTGGAAAATATTTGAGTAACTGCCAGAGTTTATTTACTCGATCCGCTACAGATATAGCGAGTCCCACCTTTCAGAAATGGAACATTTGATGTTCTAAGGGCGGACGAATTCTTACAGAAAGACCGACACCCCTTCCGACTTCAGTTTTCCCAGTGCTCTGTAGCAAACATATTATTTGTAAGATCGAGAACTACGGCCTATGAATAGGGGCGGGTGAAGTTAGGGGTCCTCCGACCCTAACTTGGCAGTTTGCCCCATTGACCGCCGCCAACGGCATATTTTTCCCTTATTTTTCCGCCCGGTCGAACAGCGGAGCTAAGCTTCAATGTGTTTTTTCGTTCTTTCTTCCCAATGTACAGGTTTATATATATATATATATATATATATATATATATATATATATATATATTTGTGTCTGTGTGTGTATATATATACATATACTGGAGTAATCAGGCGGAAGGCCCTCTTTAATTTTTGGGAACTTCCCACCCATATCCCATGCTGTATGTTCCGTCCTAGATTTCTTGGCTGCGAGGCGCTGTATTCTGGTGTTTGGAAGTCCCAATTCTTAATGCGTACTGACTGCCGAATGCGGCATAGTTTCATATGGTCTTCAATGCTGCGTAATCACGCGTTGAATTCATTAAATGAATTACATCTGCCAGTAGATCAAATTCGTACGCCACTTAGAAAATAGATATTTCTATTTACTAGTTACCTCGGTACCCTTATTAGCTTCAATTAATTTCTCAAATAGTAGCCAAGAATTTCATACAGAACAAATATCAACATAATACGAATAATTTTAATATGTACTACAAACAAGATATTACCCCCTCATTAAGATAAATGAGTAATAAGTATTAATCAATATTTTGATTTCACACATAATCTAGATCTTATCACGACCGGTAACAATTTAATCTATCAATCGTCCTTAATGGTAAGTGTGAAGTTCTATTATAGCCGTTCGGCGTTTTAGAGTATAGTAGTTTGGTCCAACGGCAGGATAGTTAAGATGATTGGTATTCCAGATGTGGAATGGGACAATATTGAGAGAGGTGAATCATCGAGGGGCGTGTTCCACACCGACCCCACCGTGACTCGGTTCCAATATCCCTCCTCAATTCGCATCCGTCCCGATAAAAAAGGTCACCTAGTTTGTATAAATTCCTAGTCAGCTGAAAATGAAATTCGCAAGATTAAAGTCGCAGTATATAATTCAATCAATATCCCCCGCCGTCGGAGAAGCGCGAGGTAGAATTCTTCCGAAAACGGGGTTAATTCCAACGTGAATGATCTCTGCCAGGAATATATTGGAATTAAAATTTATATATATAAATTATCTTACTTCCATATCCCCATATCTTACTGCAACGTAATCCGGGACCTCAACATTAATTTAATTATATGTAGGTAAGACAGAAGGGTTTTTCACACCTTGCCATTTTTAAGAATATAATTTTTTCCTGAAATTTCCAAGCTACTAGTTTTAAATTGTTGTTACAACAGGAATCGAAGTTAGTTATGAGGAAAGATTCGCAGAATATTTAAATACTCAATTATACTATGAGCGGTAGAGCGTGAATAAAGGAGTATTAGGATCAACATGCGTGCCGTAAATACACACCCACATTTTATATTTCTGTACGCTCAAATGCACACGCCCACACTATTTAAAAATTTATTCCTCATTTATAGTAAAATCGAGAATTCCGATGAATATCAATAGAATATGGATTTAGTAACCGAGGGAAGACGATTTGTATAAAAAACGATATTTCGATACTGAATTTTTTCCGAATTGAAATTTTGGTGGCCTACCAAGCGGTAGGTATACGACGTTCTGAGCGGTCCGGAAACAAAAATCTCATCAATAATTTTCACTTCAACTTGGAGGACGATCCGTAGTGTCCGAATCAATTAGGGGTGGGCTCTGGGACGGGGGCAAAATTGCTCGTATAAATCATGCAGAAATATTATCCCTTGTTTTATACCCCCGGCCGAGATGTCATAACAGCCCCCCTGGAATCGATTGCCCGCTTTACGAGTGGCCGTTAATATCGGTTATTAATCTTTGGATCCAATTACATATTTCCGCAGACCGCCCCTCGGAGCGGCCCCCAACTCGCCCTAAATTTTTATGGGACGTGTTTGCCGTGTTTCTCGCTCCGGATCTCAATTAAAACATCAAAAGCTTTTCCACTCGCGATAAAAAAAGGAAATTTCACCCTACGGGCTTGGATCTAATGAACCTGCGTTGGGTAAAACGAGAGGTTTTAACATTTAATTTAATGCGAGAATTATTAAATCATTCGCAAACATTTGTCGACCCGTCGCACCGGCTTCCTTTACAATTAGCACTCACAAATCGAATAATGTTTAATGCTAGATCTACAAACTTTGAATTATTGTTTTTCGTTTCTAAACAATGATACATCACATTTTTTATAACTACAGTAACAATATCATCCCTGTGTTTCATTTCAATTCTTTCGAGTCTTCAATAGCGATTAACTCCAACTGTACTAGTAAACTTTAATCGGTGAATAACACCGTCTACTTGATGACTTACTTATACTATAATATAGAAAATCAATGCAGTTGTCATTCATAAAAGTAGAATTTAAGCTTCGAATCGGGGCTAACCCCGTATGTTGTTAAGCTTCCTTTTTTCTCTGAAATTCATTCGGGCGTAACGGCCCCAGTTGCGGCGTATACTTTCAACCTAATGCGTTACAAATTTACCGGTTATGTCCGCCGGTCGGGACCGTTAAAGGTAACCGACGCCGTATATAACCCCATATATAATAGAACCTAATGGATCCAATGCAATATTCGTGATATCTATGAAGCGTGTCTTCCTGTAGTTATCGGGGTAGTGACTTTTCCATACTGGAACACAACACATAGAAACTGGCAGACACACTGCCGGAAAGGGACCGCCCGATAAGGGGCTCTATTCAATTCAATCTTTTCGGAGGGACGTCAAATAAACACTTTTCGTAATTACCAATGTCTGTCAGCTTTAAGATGTAGACGCGTCTTTTGATCGTTGAAAGTATTTCTGAAATTCGGTCTCAAGAAGATGAAAAACCTACGAGAAAGCCGAACTTAATGTAACTATATAACAGAAAGACAATAATATATTCCCTGTTGCTATTGTACATGAAAAACACTCATTCCTTCAGAACTCTCGCGAATATTTGTTTATATTACTTTATTAGTGCGACTAAAATAGCGTTGACACTGGGGCCGTTTAATATGTTGTAAAAGTAGTACAAAAGTTGTGCTTAATGAAAAAGGGCCTTCTAAGCTGCTTTGAGGGCATCTGGCTTGATAATCACCCCGGGGGTTGGAGTGTTTTACTACCTTGTTGAACGCTTTACTGTGTACAGACCTTATCACATTTTTACAGGGGCTGTTCGCCAGATAACGCGGCCCCCGGATTGGCCGACGTACAAGGCGGCGGCAACAAACACAATTGTTCGTGGACATGCCACGATGCTCGTTTCAAGCTATCCTTTTATTCGTTTGTCGGGAGCAAATTATAAAATTAAAAACACCAACCGGCCGAGTCCTCCATTATCATATCGGTCTTACTAGCATTTGCATTCTGATAGTACCACGAAACTACCCCCATCACCCTGAAATTAGATTTATTTAAGCGAATTAAATTTCTATTATCCGAGTACGTTTAATAATTGCCATCAATCCGACTGCATTTGCATTAAACCAAATTCAAATTTGCAAGTTCCGCTATGTAGCCGGGAATTGGAAGTCAAAATATGGCTAAAACAAAGCAAAAATAAACTAGAAACTAAATTCCGTATTATATTAAAAATGACTTTCTGTTCCATTGGATTATTGATTTCAGAATCGTACTCATCTTCTATAGCGACGCGTAAAAAATGAGCGGATGTGTGTCTATTGAATGATTAGTGCCTTTGGGGGCCCCAATTCAAATGAAAGTGGAAACAAGCGTCAGTTTTAATTATTAAATTGTAGCATTTAACGCTGTGGCGCAACAGCCTCAATTGACCCTAAAAGGGATGAAATCGGTTGCATCATGAAGTGGGTATGGAAGGGGTGTTGGTGGGGAGCGTTTTGCACAAAAGGTTTGCTCTTCGTTAATGACGTCCGCGCCTCCTTCCCTCTCTATCTCTCTCTCTCTCTCTCCCTCTCCCTCTGTTTGCTCCGGGCGTCTTCAGTGGAATTAGGCGAGCCTAATTCTATTTGAACTGCCGCATCGGCCGACATTTTAACGATCCGCCGGCTCCCCCACGTGGCGCACAGCCCGCGTCAACCTTACACACAGCCGGCCTCCCAATCCGAATCGACACGGAGCCCCATAAATAATTCATCGTTTAAATGTGGGGAGACCTTTAGAATTGTACGCCCAACAGTAAACTCCAACAGTAAATTCTTTAGCGACGGACCGCCCCGTCGAGATGATCTCCGCGAGATAAAATTCTTTTCATGAAGTAGTAGCTTATAGGTTTACTAATGAGTTCTTGAATATGATGAAGCAAAATTAGAATGGCCCATCGAGGTTCTCTAAATATTACAATATATATTTAAATCTTTTATAAAGTGTCCGCAGCAAATTTCAAACCGCGAGAATGCCTCGGTAATTTGTTTAATTTTTTCAAAATTTTGAGAATTCTCTCAAGATCTGTGCAATTTCTTTTCCGGGGGACATAAAAATATTGGAGTCGGTGTATGTGCAGAGAGCGCGGGTGCTTTTAACATTGGCCATGGCTGCCCTTGGAAAGGGCGTTTGACAATGAAGAATTTATAGTTGGGCAAGCGGGTAGAAAGGGCTTTGAAAATAACGTTGGCCCAGTATCATTTTTGGCAATGTTTATCTCACCAAAGACGGCTCCGCTTCCGTAATATATCAACTGTGAATGATGTATATATACCGGCTATTTATATACATCCAGTCTGACCGGAGGGATCGTGAGGGCTTCCCATATTTGAGTGTTTCATTGAACAATTACAGTTACAATTCACACCATTTTTAAAATAATACATTACCCGACTTTTTAGCCTCGTAAATTTTGCTTAAAATTATTCAACGGTATATTTCTGAAGATAAAACTATTAATTCAAAACTATTTAGCGACTGATATTATTGATGGAATATAATTTGTCAGGACAACTATTCATTTAATCGGGTGGTGAGATTTATTTTGATTTTTACATCAATCCTAAATTTTTTATTTATATGTTTGTATTTTTAGCTTTTAATAGGATGAAAAGCAATTATTTCATTATTCTTTCAATTTTTCTTTCAATATCCACTTGCCTATTTTGCCTTAATTAAATATCGAAGATGTATTGTCGTTTAAATTATTTTTTTGGGAAAGCAATTTATTAGACATCTGTTAGACAGCACTAAATGTCAGTACAGCAGCACGTATTTAGTTCCATTTATTAAAGCCCGCTATTCCTGAACTTATTTCCGACTGCGTCAAAGTTTAAAGTTTATATAAATTCGAGCCTTTAGGGAAGAGGAATCTGTCAACGCCTTCCCCCGACCCGGCCGCCCCGCAACATTCCCTGAGGACGGTTAACGCGTTATCGTAATGAAAATTCGGCCCGGATTAAATACGGCGCTGGAGCTCCCGCTCCGCTAGGCCTAAAATATTATGTACTTTAATATATGCCCGGTCCCGTACACAGCGCGGGGATTATATTTTAATTGCAAACAATTAACTCCAAGTATTCGTTAAACAAAATTGACAACCATTCGTGATTCGTGACGATTCGTGATTGCGTGTTGGGACACGAATTGTGTGCCGATCGCCGATAACTGCGTGAATGTAAAAATTGTCTAAATCAAACCGAAACTTCTCGAGTCAGTTAATTGGATGATTTCTCCGAGCAATTACGGGCCGCTCCCGTGTTTAAAAATAAAGCTCTGTTTATAAATAATATATCAATCTTCGTACTATTCCTTCTCGCTTTTAATATCGACCCAATGAGCTTTGCGAACCCAAAGTGCGAAGACATTCGCCATAACCGAGTCCACGCACGTTCCGGACGAACCATGCTCGTATACTAATTTATATCTTAATTTTATACCGCTTTACAGTCACAGGGAATGTCAGATGTTCTTTTGCGGGCGTCGTTTTGGGGGCGAGGATTTACTCTCGTGGGAGGGGGAAAGGGGAGCCCATTAAGGATATTCAACCCTCGGTCTGGCGTTGGGGTTGGGGGAGGCCCACTCCTCCTGCGGCCACGACACACGACGGCTATAGCAACGTCCGTTATTAGGTTACCGACAGGGGAAACAAAGGGAGTCGGCGCTTCCACCCCCGTCCCACCAGTCCCCGGGATGAATAATTCATAAGAAGGCGGCTTTCTGTCGGGCTTTGGCGTCGCCTCGACCCCGGCCGGACGGAACGTCGGACCCGGAGAATTAGCCCGAATCTGGGTCCATCCCGCGCCTCCCTGATTTCCTAGGGGATCCACTCCGTCCTGGACGTCGTCTCCGCCGGTCCGAGCCCCGTCCCCTAAATTATTGTCCGACCCGACCGCCGTTTCTTCCGCTTCCTTCCCCGCCGTGAAATTATTAAAGCCGCCCCCGCATCTGAGTCCCCAACCTCAACGCATTTTTTTATCGGGGATATAAGTCTGACCGGCCACGATCTTCTTAACTCTATCGACTGGAATTTATTCACATCTTTCCCGCTTTTATAAATCCGCTTTTACTTATAACCATTCCGCTTGAACTGTAAAGGTAAGACCGAATATTCCAAATATTTTGGAATCGATACAGGAGGGGGATAGTGCCACCTAAACCATGATTAGTTTAACTTATTCCACGGAAGACGTTAATACCTCGCATCATTACGAGGCCTGCGAAATGTTCTAATTAGTTAAAACTTGGCATTATTGCGCGTCCTTCCATATGAAACTTATTACGCGATAACATTTAGCGTAAATTCTCGGCTTTTTATTTTCCTTCCTTTTTTCTTCTTCCTTCCTTTTTTTTAATAAGCAGTGTCGTAGGGACATCATTAGAGTCACACCTTTATCTTCCGTGAAATTATTTGGTCTTGGCTGCACTTTGCCTGCTGGCTTAGAGCATGCTTTCAGCATAAATTTGTCGCCTAGTGCCTTTCCACAGCTAATTGGCGCCTGAGCCGAGCCAGAAGGGGCGGGGGAGGGCCTTCTAGAGCGAGCTTCCATTATTTAAAGAATAAATTTCGGATTCATTATCTTAATAAGTAGCGATAAACAGAATGTCATTAATATAATTGAATACATTATATTAAAGGGCCTAGAACAGTTTTAAGTGAACCTTATTAATATTATTGCGTTTGATTACTAACCCCTGTAATATTGATAAATTGCGTAGCTCACTCGAAAATATTACGGATGTAAATTTTACTTCGGGATATAGGATGGGCTCAATAAAATCGAATTAGTTTTTGATTATGCACACACCATTTCGATTAAATTTGAGGAGTGTTTTAGGCTTTTTTTTATTGCTGTGGACACCGAGTATGGCTTATCTGTCTAGTCTGTCTGTTTGAAATTTGTGCGCTCGAAATCAATAAAGTGAAAGCCCTCTCAGTAACGGATTTAATTGTATTACTAGGCTGCGTTTATCGTCAGCGCTACTAAATCGCGGCCCCCAATATGACGGTATTAATCATTCGGGAGACTCGGCCATCGGTCCTGTTCATTTATCCTTCATTATTGATGCTGACGGATAGGCCGATTCCTAATACACGCGGTGGGGGCGCCGAATATTATTCGTCGAATTTAAGGCCCACCGAATGCTCGTGTATCCGGTTTAGTCTATTTCTATATTATCATTCTCCGTGAGTGTTCGAATAAAAATACGGAGAATATTGACGCCTTCGGGAGGGAAATTGAATTTGATCTGTCGCGGCCAATAAGTCGGAGGGGCCGCCGACTAAAACGTATGGGCCCCCGCCCCAACACTTCCCCACTCGGGGGAAACTGAGTCCGGCAGATCGATACCACCTCTTCGTAATTCCTCATTTGTTGTGCTGGTGGGCACACGCCAACCCCAAGAATTACCGTCCAAGGTCGGTCTGTTTTATAGGAAAGTTCGCATTAAATAAAGTGTAACTCCGTTCAGCTATTATTTTCTTCCTGCAATTACATATTTATCACTGCCGGTTATTATTTTTCAAGGTATTGGAAAAATACGGTCACTGCGGGACTAGTCACGGTATCATTTTATCGGTCTCCTAGTTTATTACAACTGTATCTTATACAACTGTATGTTTTATTACTAATACCGATAACACGGAAGAAATGCTAATAGCCAGATATATAACAATGAGTTTCATTGCAGAGAAAAGAAACAGAATTATTGATTATATTCTAAATGCTCGTGGACGGTCTCATAAAAAAACAAATGTACAGGTTAGAGTAAAAAACATTAAAGCATGTCAGGTTAGAAAAAATTAAGTAAGCAATTCAGTATGTCCGGAAAAAGTTGCCAAGGTTGGAACTTGGTGTTTAAAAATTCTTCGTGACTCAATTTACTTGAGGAGCTCGTCCGATTCTGCGACTGGACATTTGAGCGCTCAAATTTAAATCCGCGATGATAAATTCGTAATAAATTGACAGATTGACGATTGGCACTTTAGGGGGAGATTTTGGCCGCAATAAGAGACGAATTAATCAGACTTTAGAGCTACCGCTACGGTTCGGAATTCCTCTCGTCGGGGTTGGTGGGGTGGGGAAAAACAAGATCGGCGGTAAAAATACAGGGGCCGGCCGTCCTTCACCTCCCGGCCGCCGCTCGGGGTCCGAAATAAAACAACCCCCGCCACCCCAATCTACCTTTCCCGGCGACAGACCGCAGACAACACAGCGACGACTTGACTTTTCACCGGTCCAAAGCCGCAGGGAGAGGCCCCGGGTTCTTTTTTATATTCCGCCTCATCCTTGATATTTGTCACAGGATAACGTAGTTAACCAACGCGCGCGGAGATAGGGGGAAACCTTTCTCACGCCATTCTTGCAGTGATCTCCCGTATTTATTTCATATTAGTATTCGTTAACTTTCAGTGCATTTCCTCACATTTCTGTTCAAAATATATATTAAACTGGTAAACCATTATTTTGGTTTTAATCATTCTAACCTGACCCTTGGGCACTACAGTTGCGCGCTTTTTGCTAGAAAGAATTTTAACTATTCTCCTATTGAGACTATTCCCCTGTCGAGAATTGACGAAGTCTCATTGTTTTACTGTATATACTGAACCGCAGTTTTTTTGTCTCATCTGAGTGACTTTGTATTTCGCTAGACCGGTTTCGACCGCTCTTCTGGTTTCGCGCTGACTGGTGATCAGTCAGCTTTTCTGCTTGCTTTAAAATGTCCACAGTTTAAGACGGATTATAAAATTCTATATATTTTCCTAGTCTGAACATTGTGAACACCTTTAAAGTTACTCATATCCATTTATATTAGCATTAAAATAATATATTGCAAACAGCGCATTTTTATTTTTGAATACGTTATTACATACTTCATTAAGAATTTTAGTACATAAGAAAATAAAAGAACAGAATTCGGTGAAATAGAGTACTGGTTATTGCGGAGCGAAAATTATAATTCAGACGGCAATAATTGATCTTATAATTTTCCACAACGTTTCTCTTATCGGTACACTACTGGTGAAATTATTCCAGTGAATTATTCCTACATTTATATTGCATGAACAGACAACCGTTTTGTGCACGAGCGGAAGTGACGGGCGAGAACCTGGAACTGGTTTAATTCCGGAATTTAAATTATCCATCGGCTCTTACATGTATGGATGTTATTAGAGAACAAGGCTCCGTTGCAAAACTCGCTTCCCGCGTCGAACAATGGCTTAATATATAACACTATTGGAATACCAAAAACTAATACAGGAGATGTGGTATATTAGACACAGAGATAAAGTTATATATACGGCTTAAAATACTATTCCCGTCTAGATACAGTCAGTGCATTGCAGTTCGCTGCACTGTAAATGTGGGTTTCTTCGTTTATAACTTAAAACGGCTTATCACTAATCAAGTTAATTGAAATTAATTAATAAATAAGTTCAACTAACGTAAAAATAATTGGTAGGTCTATTTGGCAGGATGACGCGGTGATGAATGATAGAATGGTAGGACCTGTTTTAATTCATACTACAAAATTTGTGAAAGAAATATTAAAACAGTAATATATCCTTGGCGCAGAGAGATTAGAAACGTGTACGAGTGAAGCGTCCCGATGCGGGACAACGGCTCGTACCGGGCACAGAATGGAGGTTCTTAAACGGCAGAAGGCGACCTAATGAATGATCCAGACGAATGTATATGATAAAGCGTTTTACTAGTAATAGCGGTGAACTCAGGGCCGGACGGAGATATGATTCGTCTAGAAGAAGAAGGGGAGCATTTTAAGCTGAGCCCAAGGACGAGGCGAGGATAGTTGGCAGACTGCAACCGACCAGTCCACGCGCCTAATCGAGTACGCTCATCTCTCATTCTATCGTGACCCAGTTTTTCTCATTCTCAGTTCAATCGCCCACCAGAGACACCGCCGACGGGAATAACTCTAGTTCTATCGAAGATACAGGTAAACCAGTGACTATTAACAATCAATGTAACAATTACGGCTGTAGGTGATATTAGCCAAAGTATTTTGAACCGACCCCTATACCCTTATTCTATTTCGGCTGATCCGTCGACCCCCGTCTCGAGAACATTGTAGAACTATTTGCGCTAACTGATGCGGCGATTAGCCATGTTGCGGGCGTGACTACTCCTTTCAGCGAAATAAAAGAAAGGGCCGGAAAACAAAGGGGCCCTCCGGCCTTAAGGGGGAGGGGGCTGTTTTTTCCGCCTAACGACCTCTTAGGAAAGGGGCGACAGAGAGAAGGGAGGATGTGGCAGGGGGTGGAAATCGGCGGGACAATGGGACGAGTACCGGCACCGGGGGCCCACCCACTGCCCAGGAATTAACCCTGTCACCGACCGGCACGTTTTTACCTTCTTCATATAAGTGGAGGGGAACTATTGTGATGGAGCCCAATTTTTTATTCCCTTTTTCTGACCCTCTCGCCCCCCCCCACCTAACTCTCTGAAAGGGCCCTAAAATAAAAATCTTAACGTGTGTATGGTCCACGGTATGTCTAATCTTTTTATTTCTAAACGGATAAGTAAATCTGAATATTCCACCGCTGGAATTTTTAGCCTCCCGGGAAGAAACCGGAGCCCATCCAACGCTGACTTCCGTCTATGAGGTATTTACTTCATCAAATATTTGAAGGAATTTCGTCCATGACTTTTGGAATTTAGCTTCGCTAACTTACTGACAGCGATTTGGAAACAGACCATTTAACGATAACACACGTTGGCTCCCAAAATAGGCTCCAAAAATTAATTAAATTTTAAATATATTTCCATTGAATAGACAAATACATTCGCTAATGAAGAAACACTTCAGCAATAACACGATTAATTAGTAGATAAAAAGGGTTACGGCCACCACACAATGCGCTCCGAATCTTATTGCCTCGACATCTCAAATAATACAAACCCTGTTCCCACAAATATTATTCCAAAGCATCTCACGAAGTTTGACTCATTACCTCTGCGATGACATTTTGTACACAACTGTCAAAATGACACAATAATATGATTTATTATGATTATATTAAGCCCCACTAACAGGAATGTCTTACCAACATCCGCATTGTAGCTTCGACATCCTTAAACGCCCTTAAGGATTCAAGTTCCTTTTGTTCGGAGGACGAGTGTCATCGTTCTGGAGCGTTTCTGCGCCGGGTCGCATAGTGAGCAATTAACCGGTGAGTTTGGAACTGGGATAAGTGGAAAGGTGTGTCCACCTCTAGACCCTAGTTCGGCCCCGAGGACTCGAGAGTGTTTGCCCCCGAAGGGCTAAAGTAGCCCCAGTTACTGCCCGCTTGTGAACCCTCTCGAACTTCGACGAACCCACCGTTCGAAAAAATGTAGGCCGGAGGTGTCCTGAAACAAAGCCTTTAGCATTAGATGTTAGGTTTGTAATTGACATGACAGAGAAGCCAATTGTATTCATAATATAATGATTACTAATATGTATACGATATACGATAATATAATACATAACTAACGAGAAACTGAAACTTATATATGTATAGGGCATATAAATTTTATCAGTATATTCGTGACATATAAAAAAATAATTCATTCTTCGCATTCAGAGTGCATATTGATAATTCAGACCCTCCGCGGCCCTTCACAGACCTGTCGAAACGTCTAGTGAAAAGGTTTGGGCTTAGACAAAAATTTGACATTATTTTTGTTTCAAATGACATAAAGTTTCAAAGGCTCTCCATAGTGGAGGGCTTTAATCAGCCGGCTCTACTTCCAGTCACACAGTGGATGCGGCCCAAGACGACAGAGGCCACATTAGCCAGCACCCACGCGCCCCCCCCACACGCACACACGTGCGCAAACAAACTCGCCCCCTGCCTCACCCCCCCGTCCCATCGCACATCCTTATCATCTTCGGGCTGGTCTATACGCGCGGCTGGGGTTCAAACAGACTGATGACGTCGTAGGTGTAACCTGTAGCTCTCCGCCCCGCTAACTTCTGTGATAAACTCCTCCATGCCTCCGCCACATTCAACCTACATTTCCCACGATTACCCCTTCTCTCTCTCTCTCTTTCTCCTGTAATTCTCTTGTCCTACCTCCGGTGTCGCAGTTGTAATAAGCAGGGACAATAAAAGCGGCACTTTGAGGCGTTATTGTCGTCCACAAAATTAAATGAGAGTATCCGAAAAATTGCCTAGATATTTATTTTCATTACTGGACGAATATATAGGGCTATACTCTCTTGATTAATATCGGAACTTGATATTCCAATGCTGCCTCACTTCACTTACAAATTAAAAATAAATGCCATAACTATTGCACTATTCCAACATAAATACCAATAAATAACAGTTATTTAAGTCAGAATCATTAAATTGTAGAATACTGGATATAATTATTGGAAAAATTAACACGGATTCACTACTCTAAATCAAATTGAAGTACTCGATATTAGTGCCGAATTAGGTAAATATGTATCGCGATACAAAAGATTGTTATTCAATAACGATAATTTCCTTCAAAGTGAAACGTATAATATCAGTTTTTCCTTTCCCCATCACACGTACTTAATAATTAAGCGCTGAATACTGTGAGCACCTAACGTGATCTTCATCATACATTACTGAATATATTGCATGTTAATAGCATAGTGGCCATTGGCGTAAATCGACAGCTGTAGAGTTGTTTGGACAGTGTGAATTGTCGACAATGAGAAAATGAAAAAAGTTCGATTGAATTGGAGGTCTGGGTTTCAAAGCCTGATTTGAAACGTCCGGTTCATTATTCGACTGCCGTCGTAGGTTTTCGTAGTTCGAAAATACCAGGTTATAAATTCGTGATGAGGGGGACGAACATGAATCAACCTACATTGTGCGTTCCCTGTGCCCTTGGGGCAGAAAAAATCTGAACGAATACTAACATTTAAAATACGGTACTGGGTGTATTGAAAATGTTTCTCAATTTATACCCGCGGTGTTACGCAAACGGTCTTCTCAATGGTGCTAAAATACGGAAAAATAATTAAAGGACTCGTGCGAAGCCATAATTTTATGGTCCCACCCAAGGCGATCTTAAATAAAATGAACGATGTTGTTAACATCCCATAATAAATAATTCGGAATTTCGAATAGTTCGTGGGAATGTATTATAGCTATTTGTTAAATAAGTACTATACGGACAACACAGATTTAACGCGATGTTAGATTTTCTGATGAAAAACATTTCGACGCTCCAAAATTTCGAGACTCTAATTGTCCATCTTGGCTAAAGATAATGAAGATGGGGCAATCTGGCGGTGGCCCCTAATGCAATCTGGTGTAAGCGAATTTCATCTCACGTCGCTTACCCAAGGGGTCGCACGCGGCTTAGGTGTAAAAGTGTTTCATCAGGTGGTGTTCACTTAAACATTGGATTAAAGCCGGGAGAGATTTAATATCTTCTTCATGGGCCCATAAATTCGGACGGGGGCCCGCCTCGTATTTTCGTCGGTGCCGCACCGCACCGCCGTGGTTAAATTGGTGGGTTCACTGCTGAATTTTGAAGCTTGTATTATTCGCCCTCGGCATTCATTCTCGGCTCTAACTTTTCACAATTCAACAGCACGGGCCCCAAATTCAAATTCCACGGATTCAATATCCTGTAACACCCGATACTATTAGTAATTATTAGGATTGTTTTAAGGGGCTTGTGTACCTGTTTGAAATTGATATAATAGTATCGAATATAAACGAATGTAATCACAGGCCACTGGTCTTAATCCAGTGTGGAGTAAGACGATGTAAACAAAGCAGCTCTGTATTTGTTGGTGTGTGGAATTGTGTCCAATAGAAGGAAAATCCATTTTCACCGTCGCGGGTGGCGGAAACTGTGTAATAAGTAGCCGAGTTGTATTGTGGCGAGATGACTATTTGGTAGGTCGCCTCTCGTCGCCAATCAGTCGATGTGTCGGGCGAGTGACACCGAAGATGGAAATTAATTCTTGTTAATGGGCCTAGTTGTGGTGGGGCTCGGCATTAGTATCAGATAATCCATTAGAGGCCGACGAGAGCCGACAGCCGTCCCGGCCCGCAACTACCAAAATTATGACGGCGCCTAACCGACACCGACAACAACCTCCGGTATTTGTCAATACCGGCCTAGTTCTAAAATTTCATTCCTAACCACTTCTCGTTTACACGTATAACGCCGGTTATAATGTAATAACTTGCGGCGTGCGGTGTAAAATATCAATGGCCGCTCGCCATCTTCAATATTTCTTTTTGTCAATCGAGTGGTGAGACTGAAAAATCAATTTATGTATTTATCATTTTTCGCACTGAAATGGTCAGTGGCCATAATTAATAGGTATATGATCTGTTTAGCTTAAGACAAAAAGCGAGACAAAATAGATTTTTGTTTTGTTTAATTGTTTTCCAGTTATCTCGTGAAATAGAAGTTTAATCTTGAAGATATCGAAATTGCGACACTCCTTTGATTAGAAAAAAAATGCCTTGTTCACGTGTGTGAGTTTTCAATTAAGAGCGAGAAATTGGTTCCCTTTCATTTTTCAAAATAGGAAACTGCGATAGACTTTGTAATTTAAGTCGGCCCGACGGTTTTGAATAAAATTGTCGGTCATACTGTAATTGGTTATTGGGCCGCACAAAGGGTCAAAGCGTCTGAGTTAATCAATGCCGACTCTTCGTTTTCATTACTCAAAGACCACCACCCACCCTTTCCCATTCCACACCCCCTCCTATTGCACCGATCGGTTGTTGGAAAGCGTCTCGAAGATTAGACACTCCGCTGTTTCTTAATAATTATTTCTTCGCCACGCTTGAGCGATCGAATATAATACTATTAAATAAATAATATGTCCGCTAATTATTTCAATACTTCTATAATTTATTAGGGCTCACAAATTAACTTCGATGAGATTACAGTTTCATCGCTATTCCCCCGGAGATTATTCGCAGCGAATATTAGAGAGCGGGTAACTCTCACACGCTGTTTAACTCAATGTTTCCTGGTGAGGACGATAGAAAATGTCTGGTCGGTTGAAAACCATTTCCCGTATTGGCTGACCGACGCAGTGCGATGATCGTCTCCGGGGGGTCGTTGGATGAGGTGGGGGGTCGTTGGATGAGGTGGGGGGTCGTTGGATGGGGGTCCGAGTTATCTGCCGCTACAGGAGATAGAAAAGACGTGAGGATTTTACACAAGAAAGTACCGACGTATAACTGCGGATTTGTCGTCGAAACTTAAAAACACGCGTTTCTCGTATTTCGCACACTATAATTGCGATCCTCCGCCCATGAACGATCGCCTTTATGGACCATTTTATTATATTGAATGATATCGTTTTGGAAATATAATTCCGCAATAATCTACGTTTACGAATTTATCTGCGGTTAATTGTCTTAATACCCGACTCAAAAGAATCGATTTCAATCGTAAATTAGGATTCACAATTCACCACGATCTCAAAGATACAGTTGACGAATTAATAAAATCCCGATTCCCAAAGTTTACTCCTCATCCTAATTCACTCGTTAAATCCCTCTCCTCCGTTCCCCATCCATTACCTCCCCCAAGACGGTTTAAACGCCGCTGGCCTAGTGGTATTCTGTAGCCCGGATACACGTAAGATACAAAAAAGTTGATTTTACAATAAATAAAAAGAAAAATACATTTATTTATCCCGAATTATTAAATGATAAAATTTGGAACGCGGAAATTTATAGAGTAAATGGAATAAATTTAATTGACATCGGTGCAAAACCGGTATAGAATACTTTCAAAACACTTTTGTAAAAATAATCTGCCCGTAGATGTAAGTTATCTAAGTGTGAAATATGCAGGCGAGGCGGTAGGGACCTAATGGTTTGTGGAAGGGGAGGGAGGGAGTTAGGTCGGGGTGGTGGCGAGCCAACCTCGGGCGGGTGCCTTTAGCCGAACGCAAAGATGTATTCAATGAGCGGGCACAGATTGCGGGCAAAATATTATTGGGTCTTTGGCCCCGGGCCAAGAGGTTGGATCGTTCGCCGCCTCCGCCTACGCCCCCGCCTCCGCCTCCGCCTCCGCCACCGCCCCCGCCCCACGACCACAACCCCCGGCGTAGTTGGCCGCATATTTCTCCCCAAACGGAGTATTGCCTGTTCGCCGGCGCTAAGTGAGGCAACCGGAAAAATAAATTTCTCCTGCTCGTGTTATAATTATTTTCGAATGGTAAAATTCGACGGTATTTATCCCGGGCCTTTCTCACTGTTCGTGTTATTGTCGCTACCGCCCGACAATATCCCTCATAGCTGTTCATGAACTTGGCATTAGTTAGATTTCGTTGAAAAGTTACGTGCACTCGCTATTATTAATGGTATTACATTTTACTTTATTAACTTAATTAATTAATTTAATTATCCTTTCGAAATATTTTCTCTGAGGCCCGCTGGCGCGTTTATTATACACTTTACGCCAGACGGACGTAAAAAGAGAACGAATAAGTAAACTTTATCAAGTTCAAAACTGCGAGACGCTGAACAGGCAAACTCTGTTTAAATCGAACGTGAAACGTTATTAAAGAAGCGGGAAGAAAGTGCGGGAACAGTCGGTCTCTCCGAATTTCGAGCATATAATTTCGTGATGGCTGTTGGGCCGGCGTGATTGCCTCTTATTTCTGTTATTTCTGGAAAAGGCCTTATATTGTTGAGGGCTCCGTCCCCATCCAGCCGCCGGGGGGAAAAAGCTTAATTCTGTCAGCAACACCGGCCCATAAAACTATTCTGTTATGACTCGGGTCGGGAATGAAAAATCTGGCTCTCTCGACCACTGTAAATGGATCCAGGGGTTGGTGCCCGATTGCTGCTTCTCCATTCTATATACGCCCCGGTCAATTTGTTGTTCGTAAAATCTATACCCCCCTCCCCCCTACGTCCCTATTTTAAATCCCTGTCACGTCCAGGCCCGACGGAAATTGTCTTATCTCAGATTTTAGATGGCTCCATTTCAGTTCATTATAATTGTTACTATAAATCAACACCGCTATTTATAATTGTTATTATGTAAAAGATCTTGGATTGGCGTAATAAAAGCATTTTTATATAATTGGTGCTCCATTCCACCCGACTTTTTAATTGTTCCTAAGAAGAATACATATTCCCAGCGCGTATAAATTATTTATTTGTAATTAATTTACATGTACAGTTTTATTATATGTCAAAATATGTAATTCATACTTAAATTTAACAGAAACATTCAACATTTTATTAGTGCTAGCAATGATAGTTATTCCCCGATACATTGTTAAAACAATTTTCTCATTCATCCGTCATCTCCACTAGGCTAATTTGGTCCTACGCCGGGCTCAACATTGCGTTAACGGGGAACGAACGCCGAAAATTAAAAACGGAATATTATGATCCGGCCAGATGATATTTAATTTCCGGTTAGTTCGGGGGTCTCGGTGTGAGACGTGTCAATCCCCGTACTTTCCCAGTTCTCCTTTCTGGGGCGCAAAGGTGGATTCCCCCTCACCTCACCATCTGTGTGCGGCCACAAAGTCCGGTCACGCTATATACTCCCCCTCTCGGAGCCCGAAGAAGCCAAAAGAAAAAGAGACAGTGAAAATAGGGCGGCGGCATGAAAGGGAGAAACAGAGAGAAGGGGGGCGGGAGTAACAGGGAGAATCGCCAACGACGACTTGTGAGCAGATTGAGAAACAGAAGGGAAAACTATATGGTGTGCCCTCAACACTATCAGCCTTTCTTTATATTGGTCCCCACACTATACATTGAACATTGAAAAAATGGACCTAACATTTTAAAATTATTTTGCCAATGATGATCCTAATACTTGGTCTTGGATCCAAGGAACTTGTCGCTAGGGGAAGGTTTTTCTATATGTGCACGCTTTCATTGATCTCGTCATTATTTTGGAATACTTTCACTTCTAAAATAATTCCTTCAGAGGTTTAAACAGTTTGACAGTGTCAAGACACTGAATGTGGATGATATAATATTTTTTTCAATTTAATTCTTCGAACTATCCCCTTCTGAATGTACGGATGTTATTATCTATTTCCCTCGTTGATTATCCTAGCAGGAGACCAAAAGTGCGGTGTCAGTCCAAGACTATTTTATTATGTTGTAGATTATATATTTACATAAATACGTACGTACATAAAGTAGACATGGATAGATGACTTAAGGTGCGGCTATATATGGAAATCACCCTGCTACAATCAATAGGAACGTAGCAATGGTTTTTTTCCCCGGCTACAGATGTGTAGGCCCAGCCTTTGGTGTCGGTCGGGGCGGCGGACAATCGGCCGAGGGCCTTTTTTGACCGCGCCCAGCCCCCAATAGACAAATTGCTGCTTTCAGTTGAACGGCTCTTTGATCCGGCATCATACGCTCGGCAGAGAACCCACTTCTCTGTGACGGACTCATTTCTCCGATGTAGACTCCCGAACATTTGGGTTTTCAGGAACAGCCGGCTCAGTCTGGGTCAAAGCCATCCCCAAATTGTTACCGAGGACTTTCGATTATTAATGGACAGTGTGTTGTGATCGTGCTGTCGGAATAGTTAGGATAAAAATAAATATTTAAGAATCCATAAACTAGTCTGATGGCTTGAAAAAAACTATCGGTAATTTAGAACATTATCACGCATTTTAAAATAACACACATTCAGCCCTTATTCAGATTTGGGTTATAATGCGCGATGCGGGACGCCGTAATCTGGAATGTTAAAATTCTGAAAAATCAAAAAGGGAATAAATAAAGCTAAAATTAAATCCAAAAATATCTCTAAAATCCCAATTATGAAAGAAGAAAATTCAAATTTGTCATAATAAATAGTTAATTATGAACAATGCGAGACGATTCCACTCACTCCGAGCCTTTGGTACTGAGGAATTGCTTTTGTTTTATCAATTTTAACCAACGGTTAATTCTGTATTCGCCTGGGGATTTTCCGAAAAATATTTATTGCTGTATTTTTAAGGATTTTAGCTACTGTATTCCTTCATTTATATGCGCGACATGAGAGTAGCGCCGGGGAGAATGCTAATCCGACTAAAAACGTATTTCTATCCGAACTGTCCTTGGCCGCTCACAGTGTACAACCGGCTCTCTCTCTTACCCCAGTTGGTCTTTTTTTTTTGGTTCCTCTCAGTTTTCCATTATCATATCGACTGACTGTTTCGGTTACATTAAAATATAGTTCACTCGGGGTGATTCACGGCGGTAATTAGTAGCGCAAAGTCGCAATTTATTTAGATGTGTTTCTGATTACCACAATGAAATTATAGAACAATAAGTGGACTTTATCGACTTTAATGGCTTCATCGTCGCTAGTATCATATCTCAAGCTAGACCGGTTGCGGTTTCTCACTATCTTCACTACTATTCCATAAATAACCACTATCGTTAAATATCAGAAAAGGTAAGAGCCGTAAGTAAGAATCTAATTTGAGAAATGAGATTAGACAGAAAATCACGACAACGTTAGTTGAAACAGTTTCTTGGTGCAAATAGAGGTTGTTCCCAGTAGAATTATTTGAATCTATTACAAACAATATTAAGTTGAATTTTAATATTCAGTTAGAGTGAAATATTCAGCTTAAATAAAAGGGAGCGAGTGAATTTTATTTTGGTATTCTAAACGAACGGCGACCCTCTCCAGAGTGTAGTTTGAAGGGAACTCCTTCAGAAAGTTGTGCGCTTCCCCTTTCGTGTAAGGACGTGTTCTTGTAAATTAGGAGTAAACTAATGTAAAGTAAGCTGCAGCGTGGGCCCAGCCTTGCTCTTGTATGTGAGAGGGCGGGTGAGTGTGTGTGTGTGTGTGTGTGTGTGTGTGTGTGTGTGTGTGTGTGTGTGTGTGTGTGTGTGTATGAAAGAGGGCGAGCTAGAGGGAGTGTCAGGGAGCCCCGGTTGGTCACAGTATGATATCAATCGGGGCGGCCCCCGATTTTGCCACTTAAGGTAATTGGATTTCCGATTTCTATTAGCGGACAAATGAAAAGCGATCGGTGTGTAATATAAGCACCAATTAATTGGGACACGATTTTCTGAACGGGGATTGCCTCCAATCGGCAAGGAATGGAAAAAAAAGCGAGAGGACAGGAATATAGAGGACAAGGGCGGGATTCAACTTTTTATGGGCCGATATATATTATCTCCAACGTTGTACTGCAGTTCGTGTTGTACAGTTTAAAACGGGCCGAGTTTTTACGCAGTTAAATTTCCCTTTTAGGTCAATTATTTTCGATTCAAAAAGGGAGATAGAGAGAGAGATAGGTCAGATTGAACATTCTGAGTGAACTGTATTTAATTTATCCGATATATTTTCTGTTCAAGTAGCAATGATAATAATTCGTTTAGTTAGCACTATATTTGATAACAACTGTTCTTACAATAAATATAAGCAGAAAAATTCATAATCATTCAAATGTAGGGTAATACTAGTAGAACTTGAAGGATGCAAAATGCTACCGCTGTTGTAAGAGTGGAATTGGGGAAAAAAGAAATGAAACACAGGAAATGTAGATAAAGGAAAGGAATGTCTTCGGTACATAAAAATATAGTTAAAACCATTGTCATGATTTTGAAAAGGACTCGTCGTTTTAATATATCAACATTCAAACATTCATTCTTTTATTTTAATTATGACGTGATTAATAATTCAGATTGGTGATAATTACACGGAAATTAACCAAATTCCACTCATTTTAATTATAGTTAAAACGCTCTGGATACAGAAACAAATGCGGAAAATTGGAATGTGGATACAAATATTGGGAATAATTATTAGATTAGATGGATGTGGGATTATATATGGGCGTCGAATGGGATCAAGATCACTAATGGTGAAATTCTGTTCGACGGGCTGGTTCGGCGATTTGGCTTATCTGAAATTTTAATGAACGTCACATTCTCGACCGTGACGTCTCTACCTCTTCCCGTCCCATTAGCCCGCCCCACCCGCGAGTACCGACCGACCTCCTCCTATAACTCTCAGACGTCGGGCCTCCAACAGTTTCAATCCATCTTCCGCTAACCTATCCACTATCCGAGATATCGAGACCGGTTTTTTCCTACACCGTTTTCGCGAGGGCCACGAACACATATAAGAAGATTAGTGCCGATATAAAAGTCGGTCAAGTCGGAAAGCATTCCCGGCAGGACGTATAGAGGACCAGACGGTGTTTAGATTAATGTTCAATGCAACAACAATCTGCGAGCTGATTGGAAAAGTTAATCTGGCGTAAATTAAAATCACATCATAAGAATAATTATTTTATATAAGATACATTTTGGTTTAAAAATCATATATATTTTTAATACAAAGCTTTTTAATTTAATGAAATGAATTCGGTGCAAATGAATTTACTCTACCGGCATGTGACACCAGAGATGAACAGGTGTGTGGCAACCGGGTCACATTAACTGCGCCCTGCCAACACAGATCAATTACACGCCTTCGTATAAAACGTGACACTACCTCTCGCAGGTTCTAAGCCATTTACAGTGTACACTTCAGGGCTTTCTTCCCACAGATGGTTCTTGGCCGGATGGTGGAAGCCCATCCAGCCGTGTGACACTGAAAATTTGCGAGCGGAGTACAAGACCAGAACAGAACGGGTTCAATGAAAGCAATATTTCTCCACCGCACCGATAAGGAACAAATAGCGTGGTGTAATAACTGCAATAACGACTGTCCGTTCCCCTCTGTAATGAATTCGGCTGAATATCCGATAAAAAATAAGGCATATTTCTTTTTTTTAGATGAATGAGTAAAAATTCGATGGGAAAACATTGAATTTGGGCTGGGGCCCAATTGGTTTCGTCACAATGTGGGGGACGAAGATTAAACGTAAAGGAAAGTAGGGAAAAGTTTTCCCCAAAAGAGAAACGATGCCTTACAGGGCGGACTCATTAATCTGGGTCCCGGTTTTAATGACTGCTACCTTCGACAGTAGCGCCTACGGCTGAAAAGCGGCCTACCTTCGGCTTTATTCATTATACGTTAGTCTTAATAGAACTCAACCTGTTAAATAAATATTATAAATTTAGTGGATGCAAATAATCTCCAATTTGAATTTTTCAAATTGTTTGTATATTGGGTATATAATTGGATGTTTCAGCTTAATAAATAGTTAGTAAGATTATTGTCGTGATTAATTCGCTTTCATTCTAGAGGGACTCATAAAATACTATAGTGACCGGTCTAGTGTTGAATGAATAAACAGGAAGATCGCACTGTTTATTACATAATTTTAGTCGGACTCTTTCGGGATTCATTAGGCGATGTCACAAGCGATGTTTGTTGTTGATATAGAACTAATTGCGGCTGGAGTATACGACGGGCTGTTTCTCAACCCACGGTTTGAACGGGGGTATTTTCCGCTCCTGGAACTATCTTCAAGTGATATTTAAGTTTATGTCCTACTGCGGACAGGGTCATTAAATTAAACAAAATTTCCCCGAAGCGCGCCCTCTGAAAGTAACTGCGAGTTCTGTCTTCTCGGAACTTGCCGATTCGGTCGCCGTCAGACTAATTGATACTCGTACCCCCGAGTTCTAATGGGCGTTCTGAAAATGGGCTCGAGCGGGGAGTGGCGACAATAAACGTTTAATTTTCACCGGGAATCACCAATTAATTCGTCCACCAGACAATGGGCAATATCGGTGAAGCCGCCGGCCGGGGCGGAGGACTGCGCCGTCATCAATCACAGAGAGGACTCGTTCTCTATCGATTATCGATCTGCCCAACAAACCGCATTTGCGCAGGTAATTGCCAAGCGGTTCCGGCAGATTTTTTCAATTCTTTTTTTCGTTCATTTCATTTCATTTCATTTCCGAACGAGACCGCTCATTCCGTCACCGGCGGATGCCCCCGATGGGCATTCATTCGATATCGAGATCACCGGCGAACGGTTCAGTGAGCGGCCGCCGGCCGACACACTTTGCTGGCCACAAGATACCGTATTCGGGATTTCGTCGGCGGAATAATTTAATGTCCGCTCCGGATCAGAGGGCGAATATTCAAATTTAGAGATTTGGGGACGAGAAATGCCGGTCGCCAAAGTAAATTCTGTAACCCAATATTCTGTTTCGAATTCGACACCATCCGTTGGATCCCCAACTCTTTACTAAAGGCAACTTTTTAATCTTAAACATTGCAGAATGCAGTCCTAATTTTGGGCACGGCACTTCAAAATGCAGTTCCTATGTTTGAAATGTGGGTTGTACCGTTTTAACGTTTACTCAAATTTTGCATAGTAATCTATGCACTATTATATATACTCAATATTTTAATATGCGCTCGTGTCAAACGGCAATAAAATTGTGAGAATTTTTTACTTTAACGAATTATTTCCGAATGCTATTTTATCGCTAGTCTATCTAATTATTTGTCGATGGAACATTTGGAGGTGATTATTTCAGAGGGGTTATTTTAAATTAAGCCGGAATCAACTCGGTATGCTTCTCGACGAGGGCTCGGATCATCTGTCCTCACGCGACCGTGGCTATAGGAACCTAGGTAATTTTTAAGACTAGGACTGTTTCGCCAGTAGCCTTGCTCTTCGAGTCATTTCTTAAAGTCGTCACAGTCTCTTTTCATTCATCGCGATTCGTAACCGGTGGTGGGCGGGTCGCCGATGACGGAGGACTATTGGCTGGGTAGGGTCTGGCTAATTAGCTGGGCCAAGAGATGGCCGGGCGGTGGTGCGTGCGAGGGGTTATAGTGATTTGATTAGGGGCGGCTAGGGGGGCCGGGAGGAGGTGGAAGAGGAGAAGGGGTAGCTGGCGGGGGTGGGTGGCGGCTGGCGGGGGGTGCGTGAGGCCCCTCGGGCTCAGTCGCCTCCTGGCCGCCCCCCGAAACGGCTGTGGCTGTCCCCGTTCTTCACTCGGCCATTCGAAACGTTTGACCGCAACTCGATCAAATTAACAACGGTCGGCCGTCCGTCGCGTACATATCCGCCCGCGGCCCGCCTCTCCCACGGCCCGGACCTGCCATCGAATTCCCACCCGTAAGTACCACAGTTCCTCTCCGAATAAATATTTTTCGGAATAAAAATATACATATACGGATTTTATTCTAGAATAAAATGGTCTTCCGTCGGACTTCCATGAGTGATAAAAAGTACAAACTGTCATACAGTACTGACCGGTTCCTTAAGATACAATTGTACAAAGATAAAATCCGCAATTCGAGAAACAGTGTGTATCTTCGTATTCGATTCCACCTTAACTTTCACATTATAGAAATATGACATTCAGAAGTATTATCACTCATTCTATTCGTTATGTAATACATTCGAAACAAATAATTCAGCTTCAACAGCCAGCGTTAGATATTGTTCCAAATTCTTCTATATTGCTTTACAAATGTACGTAGATTAATTAAAATTTATTATATTACTAATCTACAATATCAATCGTGTTATTTTGCACAGCGAACCGTGGGAAAGAACGGAGAAAAGTGAATAACAACGCAATACATAATTGTCGCATGCGACACCGGCCAGCCTGTTCCCTAAAATATAATAACACGGTCTGATTTTTAGGACTCCGTATCGCGCTACAATTTATCGAATTAAAAAATATCCCACAGTGTTTTAACGCAAGTTGAAAACAAATTCGGAACATAAAACTCTTAAGACGTTTAATTAATTGTATAAGGAGACTCGCTAAGATTGAGAACAGCATACAACGGCTTATTTATTAGTATCACTGCAGTGTTCCGGCAGAATCGCGAGTTATTCCGATTTTTCTATATTACGAACACGGGTTAAGGTTTATTTAATTACCAAATGAACTACGGTCCACTTTCATATTTCGAATGCAGAGCGGTGTGATAAATAATTCATTTTTCTGGGAATTGAATCCGTCGAATATATACCCGGTCTACGGTAGGTTTCAAGACAGCCTGTATTTTAATTGGATAACATTTTCAGTAGGCCTATTTCTGGAAATTTAATTCTACGCGCCAACTATATTCGCACTAGTTTGTGCAGTCGTTTTTATAGTTGTATAGTTCACAATTGCTTCATGCCCCCCCCCCCCCACGGGCCTATGCGGCATTTCATTTGGGCACGGGTTGGCTCACCCCGTCATGTGTAAATTGAACATTACAAGTGGGCGAATAGGTTGGACGATTGTGTCGTGGAGGAGAGAATGTTTAGAGACAAATAATCGGTGAAAATGATATATATGGCTCTGATTCATAAGACTTTAACGACCGGACGACCGTGTTTCCACTTCAATATCAAAGAATCGTTTCCATCGGCCTTGTCAAAAGTTTTGATGTCGTCGTTCCTCTCGTCGTCCACCGATTGAACTCCACCTCCCCAAACAACGAGGTCATCTCCCCACCGTTTATATTTCACCCCGCATAACCCTTGTCGTACATTGGGGCCCGGAGCACTGCCATTGATTTAGGAAATTCCATTAAAAGGTTGAGTGGATTAATTCGCCCGCCGGCATGAATTGTCCCAATTATAAATTTTCCCGGAACATCCGCACCGAATTAATTTCCCTTTGTTTTCTTGGCAATTTTATTCACTGGCTTTTTTTCCTGTGCCTCGCTCCGACCCCGAGCCGGATCGGTTTCACATTTCTCGCCAACACCAATAACACGCTGTTCATTTATACATTGTTGTTACTAAACTACCCTGCTACCAATTATTGAGATAGGCACGATGGACGACATAAGAAATGAATGGACAGAGGCAAAATGAGTTATATACAAAATAGTCGATGAACTATGAGAAACAATCTCGTAATAAAATTTAAAAGCGTATATTCGTTTGAAACTGTTCACCATTTTTAGCATCCTGTACATAACTAGATCGACAATGTCAATTAATTGGTTTAATACATGAAAAATGAGAAAATCTAAAATCGCAGGAGTAAGTTGGAATATTTCGAACCTTGATGATGTCTGTACTTTTTTTATATACGGGTAATTAACTGAAATACCTTTGCGATACTCGAAAACGGAATACTGATAGCACACATTGAATGAAAATTTCGTTTGATATTAACATTCTAAAAACATTCGGTATAATATTCAACCGACGAGAAGTACACGTTAAGGACCATCCAGAACATCATACCGAACTTCATACATAATTCAACTCCCCTCTGCCCCTCCTCCCAAGGCCTAAGTATTCCTACATTGATTTCAACCAAAGTAGCCAGAAAGCGTCCTTAAGATTCGCCCACGAGCTATACCAGTTGGTTGCATCCTTATCATGATCACGAATGTAAAATACTCTTATCGGGGAGAATTTTGTTTGAGTCGTGAAATAATATTTTCTTCTTGTTCCCGTTTCCGCTCAGATTATTCAAAACCCGGTGAAAGGCTATGGAGGAAAAAATAATCCTCCGCAAAATATTTCGAAACCGACCTTGGTTGAATATTTCAATTGCTCGGGGGAACTTTGATCGAGGCTAATTCCGCGATAGCGTGCTGTATTAATGCAATTTTCAAGAGGCTACATTCTCATACGGACGGCGCCTTTGATACTAGACCGGCAACAGTGCACGGTCGTGCATGCGGCCGGTAGCGCCCTGGGCACTTATTTTTTCGATATATCGAGAAACCAATAGAACTATATTTGGTTTAAAAATTCAAGTGTGAAGAATCTATAACTTTCGGATATATAAAACGAAGAATTGAACGATTACTTGTGGATAGAACCAAAAATCCTTAATAATCGTCACTTGATATTTAGCTGGCAGTTGAGGATGTACAGGTGGGAAGAAGTGATTTGATTTCGGCTCCGTTGACACCAATAAGTGCAAAAGGGAAATAAAACTGGGCAGGAATATATGCTTTCACAAGGAAATCGGGTTGGTCAATATCTAACTGAAAATTTCGACTAACGAAACTGCGACCTTTCAGATTATAATCCGATGTAAGGGCAGTAAGCTTGTGTACTTCCTGTTTTATTACCAAGGCCCGAAACGGCTGAAAACGGCAATTTGCATTTAGAGCCTCACAAAGAGTGATGTTCATGAATATGCAGGAATACGAATAATTATCATTCATTTTTATCGTCGAACATAAAACGATTCACGTAAGTAATATGTAAGTGTTTGCACAAATTTATGAATTTCAAATGTTTTCATTTTATACAGTAACGTTGGGGGGGGGGGCAGTGACTGGTCTGGGCTTAATTGGGTCAAACACTCGGGGGCTCTCCTTGAGCCCACCGCAGAAGATAGACTAGGCGGCGATCGCGTTATCCGGCCCTCTCCTGTATATTTGATGAGTGCAATTTATAAATTCGGCTCTATACCTGTCTGTAAAAGCACTTGGTGGTGTGCGGTAGTGGTGCGGGGGATTTTGTTTATCGAACACTTTCCTCCACACTTGCATGATGCATGATTTTTCGACACACCACCGTTCCTCGAGAAAGGTCGAAGGTTATACGGGCGAGATTTTAGCGGGGCTTCTATTATTTCCAAAATTATAAATAATCATCGTTATTATTCCCGTCCGTGGGATAGGCGTTTGCTTGATATTCAAAAGAAGATAATGATCAAATGAAGGGTTCTTCAAAATATTATTCGTTACATTTATATACACGCAGAATCAAGTATGGAGTTTTTCTTGTAGAGAAAACATTTGAAAAACATTAAAAAGTCATCTATTTATTGACTAATTTCACCTGGGCAACCATTTCTGATATGCTTTAACCGAAGCATTGTGTTGGGAGTTGCAGCCGACACACTATCATGTTTTGCGGTATATTTCCCACAGTTACCGGATAATAATCTGTAATACCACACAGGCATACGTCTTATTGCAGTAGTGACTCGAAATACTGAAGTGGTACTAGACATGTGCAGCTACAATAAGCTGACAATTTTCTAATATAAAAAAGAAGGCGTGTAGTATGTGATTTAAATCTCATTTAAATCATAAACACCTATGTATTTCCATAGAAGAAAACAAGACGTATATATATATAGCTCGCGAGAAGTTACAAAATAATAAAAAAGAAGAAAGGGAAAAATTTTAGAGTAAAATGAAGGAGAAAGAAGAGATAAAGGTCGGAAGGGTGGGCGGGGGAGACATTAAATGTCGGGCCGCGGGGGTTGAAACCCCGGGGGCGGAAGCAGAGTTCTGCAGTTATTCAAAAAGCTCAGATTTTTAACTGCGAGTCTTCCCGCTCCCTATTCGCGAGTTTCGCCCTGACAAACTGTCCTCGAGGTGATGAATGCAGGCTGATACCTTCATTGTAATGGGGACAGATGAATAATTAGGAAGGCCCCACAACGACATTAGACTCAAGGACGGACGCCGAACGCAAAGGGCAAAACGAAGGAGCACACTTCAAGGCACTCGAAGAAATAAACTCAACCAACTATTTAAACCCGATAGTTTATGATATTTTATCAAACCGGATAGTTACGCTTACTCTACGAACGATGGGATACTTCGTGGTATCATTATGGAACCAAAGAAATTATTTAAAAAAAGGAATTAAAATTAATTTGACAGTCCGCCTTTCTTCAGTCTTATTGTACATGCCGTTGCAGAAATGATATACTTTTTTAGCTATAGCAGTATAAAACATTTGAAAATTGGATAACGGCAGAGTAATGGTATCGGTAGTATAGCGCGATTGGATATTTATCGAACCAACACCCAATCCCCAGTTGGACGGGTAATGCACGCCGTTAATAGTTAACGAACGTAGTTCAGAGGGCTCCTGCGGAGGGAGTTATAACTCCTATCCCCTATTACGGGATGTCACTTCCAGGAGGCGGCCTGTCTAGAGCGCTAGAGGTGTACGTGCGCATGTGAACTTGCACTATGTTGGCCCGAGCCGGGAAATAATTTGTTTGACCAAAACAGCCAGTCGAATAGGGGCTGAGTCATAGAAATACGGTTGGGTGGAAAATATTCCGGAATGAAATTACAAATTTAATTGATTTATTTAAAAAAAAAATTGACATTCGTGGACTGCACTAAAGTAAGAAACGCCGCCCATAAAATACTCATTAGCTATAAATATCTCATAACTGATCAATAGTGTTATAATAGTGTGATAATTTTACCACTCGTCCGATTTTCTGCTTCCAATCAGTCAAGGGTTAGTAAATATTATGGCTTTCCATCCGTTATTGATGATACGTTCGCATGGTGCAAGTGAAACATCCTGTCAGAGTGCCAGAAGATGAAAGTCTTTCTGTAAGGTAATTCCTAAATGTTTCACAGAAAAAAAGTCAGCACTTAGAATTATATCAGCACTCGATTATATCTGTCTCCCCTCGGCTGATGGTCTAACCTACTTAGGCATTTCACCTAGAAATGAAAACTCTTGTCGTCATGGTTACTGCCCTGTTAGTGTCTCATTGCGAATAAGTATTGATTGCGGTAGTTAAATTACAGTTAGGGAAGGCAAAAGTGATGCGCTACTGAGAAGGGCAATTGTATTCCACTTGCATGGGAATCCCCTCCCCCCTCTCTCTCTCTCTCTCTCTTGTGGTTTTATACAGCCTCGAATGGGTAGGCCCGAGAAGATATATGTATGTGCAGTGGCGCTCGTTACGAATCACTGTAAAATGGGTAAAGCTTGTGATTGCAATTATATCGAGGAGGTTTCCTCTCGGCTGCCGTGCGAGGTTGTGGGCCGACATTAAATTACAGTCGGAGCCAGCCGAGCGCAGAGTTATTGCCGCGGCACACTCGGAAAAATCCAGACATTCCTTATCGCCGCCCTTCTAATTCATGAATCGCTCCGGATAATATATATATCGGCATCGGACCGCCAACCGGTTTGTTAAACCACGTGAACACGCGTTGCATTGACATGGCAAAATACCGATTGTTGTAGTCATTAGTGATGCAAAACAATTAATACTTTTTAATATAAGATAAATTAACAGTTACATTTCAATGCCGTAATAATAATTCAACTATGCGGAATAATAATTGTATTATTTTAGTATCAAAGGTAATCATTACAGGGTAATTAATGAAGTCTTTTGAAGGGGGAAAACAGGAAAATCCTTCTGAGCTAAACGTGCTACATATTATTAATTAATTTACGAATTATACCTGAATTGATTAATATTATCACTCAGGGGATTTTTGGAAGTAAATGCATGTTGGCTGCTAATGAAGCGTCATATATCCGATGTTAATTTTTCGGCGATTTTGTTTGTTTATGATTTCATCAGGTTTTGTTCTTTCACGGTTTTATATTCGTAAACGACTCAGCAATTAACGGAATGCTACTGGCAGTCATCTCTCTTCTGGGCGGCATGCGTGACAGTTTTGCTGGCGACTGTTTCATTAACATTAACTTCGGAACTAATTTATTCCTCTCCACGGTCGTAAACAAACGACTGTGGACAGGAGATATTATTAATAGGATACGAGCACACTAAGTTGCATTGAACATCTACCTAATCGAGAGGAGCCGTAGTCTTGACGGAGCCGAGTTCTGTTCCTTTCATTTATTAACCGGTGCAAATTAAACGGCGGAAGTTAAAGCGATTATTTTATTTGCGAGGGTAGCCCGAAATCGGGGTTGGCCTCATTGATTTGCCGGCGGAAAGAACTCTCTGGTCTCGTTCTTTTCAGCGTTAAACCTGGGCCGGTGGGCTGCGGGCCGCGCGCGGAATGCCTGATCAGTTTCCCGACTCTCGGAAGAGAACGGGCCCTGTTTAACAATCAATTTGCACTAAACCTCCCGCCCCCCACCCAACCCCCGACCATCAACCCCCTCCGTCCGAATTAACGGTCCGTACCCCCGATTCATCGGCACAAGTCATACCCCCGCCATACCGCCAGCAAGCTCTCCCGTACATAATTAACCCGCCCGTCCACCTTTCGTAAATCGGCCAGTAAAAAGTCAACATGGAGTTATCGAATAATCTGCTTCGTATAGCTTTTCTAAAATTCCAAGACATTAATTCAGTTCGATTATCCGTACCCCCCGAATTCTATCCGTCCATAATAATATCCCATAATACACTTTCTTCAAACTTAATTTGAGCTTAGGGCGCGGTTAAAATAGACTGGTTGAACTGAATTGTTGTCGAATGACCTTGTTTAGAATAGATCAGTTTTCCAATGGGTAAAAATTTTAAACTCTAGCCCGACTGGAATTAACGTATTTAATTTAAGAAGCTCATTTCGAAGCTATGATAGTTTTACCCGTCGTTTAATCACTACAGAATGGTCGTGAATGGTAAACTAATAATGAGCCCCTGTACAGATCTGTTGGGACAATTATTGCGGGAAAATCGTCGAAATATTAGAGAACAAATTGAATTATTATTCGAATCAACAGAGGGGTCGTTTCAGGTTGAAATGCCAGTTTATATTCATAATAGGTAGAGGGGGGGGTCGGTTTTCCGGCAGAGTGGTGACTTACGGGCGGAGAATTGAGTAGAGCGTGGGGCCATTAAATTTTCAGCCCTGATTGGTGTAATTAAGCTCCCTCGTCGCGACCGCCACCGTTCAATTATTGGTCGACCCCTGGGTAGACCGGTCCCGGTGTCCATTATCGGTTGATGAACGAGGCATTTCAGTCACCACCGATTGCGCCAGTTTGTTCCTGGCAACTCCTTTTGCGTTGGGGGGGGGCAACTCTGCAGGCCCGCACTCGGACTACCGCATACTTACCATCGTCAATAGCCAGATCCCGGAAATGGAATTATTAATTTATAACCATGTTCTTCTTCGTAATCCCAACACCTTATTTATTCCTTCTAAACCCTTCGTGGAAACGGTAGTCCTATTGCTATTGATTCAAAGGTACATGGGGGCTCATCCACAACTAGCTTGGTAAATATTTTCCAATAAAATTTCAAATTAAAAAATCATCGCGGGTATATATGGATACAAATTTCCTTTGTGGTAAAACTTTCGTTCAGCCGATGTAAATATACTGGTTCAGTCTCCCCGTCGGTTTGAGATTGAGTAACGGCGGTATTCCAAAAAGTATACAGTACCGTGGTGTTGTAATCGGTCGTGTTGGGCTCTGCTTAATTGAGCCCTGTCCTGGCCTATGTTCTCTCGGCTCTCTCTCTCCAATTACTGGGGCGTCTAATCGCGCCAACTTCTTTTCTCGGCCGGCCGTTCTTGTCGCGGTGTCAGTCGAACATCGATTTCAACCCTTGGTCGATTCGCTTCCACGCCGGTCCCGACACGGCTTAATTCTCTGTCACGGAGCCCGAACTATACATCATTATTTGGCGTCGAGTTCCTTTTAAAATAGTATTTTGTGCACTCGTCTATTAGTAATGGATACGTCTTATTTCTGCTAACGCTCGCTAATCGCTCAATCATTTTGTAATGGCGTCCAGTGAGAGTGCTTAAATATTACCCTAATTTACTTCATCGGGGGTATCCGTCAAAATAAATTTTAGAATTTGCTTCTAAAACCACGCCACGAATGTCCAACAAGTTGACGAACGTGTAATCTCAACGTGTGATTAAGTTAAAAAAATCTAAACCTCGAACTGCAGTCTGTTGTGAAATACAGTAAGCCAATAGATTGAGAAATCGTAATTTAAAATGAATAAATATTAGTGAATGTTTCACAAATGATTTATACATTAATAATACGATTTTGAACGTTTATCGGAACAAATATTGCAAGACGGTGAGCCCACGAAAATTATCCATTCCTATATTACCCATAAAAGGATCGGCTCGTTCAATTTATTATTGTTCGGAGTCCCGCGCTGAACAAAGTTTATTGGGATTCCTGTAATTTATAGCGTATTTACATTTGGAGAAAGGTTACCGCAGAGCCATACACATTTTCCAGGTGAAAGTAAACATCCATTAGGATACAATAATGAAATGGTCAATGTTCAGCGGGTCCGCTCCTCGTTTCGCGGACATTTTCCACCTCGCCTCGAGCCGAAAAATCCCCGGACCTAAAGATAACAACATTTTCAAATGATAATTCTGGGAATCGATTCTGGCCATTAATTAACTGGGCGCCAGGCATCAAATAACGCGGTAGGGAAATTGATATAACCAATAGCAGTATTTAACATGTAAAATTGTACACCAGCGTACATGTATATTATAATTGCTCCACCTTTGGTCGTATAACGAAATTCCACCGGATAGAAAATGAAGGTCGGTACACTAACTTAAACGGTTTTAAAAAAAGCGTGGAGGAATTTATACATTTAGAAACGAATATCACAGAATACTCTGGATGTCGGTAACACCAAAAAATAATAATTGCGTAAATATCATAAATTCATCACGGCCGAAACCGTGATGTGATTTCTTTGAGAAATTAGCATTTCCCACAAATTGGTGTTTCTGGAATTTGACATATGTACAATTTAATGCCGCGTAAATATAAATACATAAATATATACATAAATAAATTTTCGAAAGTTTCAGTCAAATACAGTATACACAGCATGTAAAATTATCTCACCAGAGGGCGTACCATTCGAGGTGGGTCCTGATTTTATGTATTTCGAGGTAGTAAAGTTTCGAACTTTAAATAAAAACATAAATCATTCCCTGTAAATAATGTTGAAATAAACTTGAAAGTTTTTAAAATGAAAACCAAGTGAATTCTGAGGATTAAACGACGAAATCTATTGATATTTAAATGATAGGGCTGCATCCATATCGCGGGCCGGTCGTTGGTAGATTTTGACGGGCGGGTGGTCCCTTCTCATCGGGCATTCCCTTTCACCGGCGATCCGGAAACGGCAGAGCCGACCGCTTTTAATTGCCCTCCGGCTATTTTTTCGTCCGCAATTCCGGCCATTAATCTCGCTCCTAATTGATTCCGGGTCCCCGGGGCAGCGGCGCCCATTATTTATCGCCGCCGTAAAATGTTAATTTTCGTTACCGGGGACGCATCGATTGGCGGGCTCTCGGGCCGCGTTCAACAAGTAGAGAGAGCGGAGCCGGCCGGACCAACTGGGGGCGGAAGCGTTTTACGTTTCATAAATTCATAACCGCCATTATATCGAGCGTCTCAAATTAGACCGTAAAATTGCCGATACCGTCGGCCTAAATAAATCAGCGGGCAGAACATCGCATACGGGGCGCCCTGAGCTATTTCTTTTGCCCGGAGAATACTTTATATTATTCGTGAATTAGGTGTTTAAATTTTTCTCTAAAACTCGGCCCGAAAATTAAGCGGACGGGGCAATGGCCAAAGGGGGCGACATTTATAAATGATCGAAACAGGTTGTAATTGCATCGTCGATACTTGCGAAATTGTCGCGGTTGAGTGGCCCCGATAGACATTTTTACTGCCTGACTTCGTTCGGAGTCTCTTACCGAAACCGTTTCCGATATTACCAGAAATGAAATCCTGCGATACGTTCTCTCTTAGGTTGTATAAATGCATTAAAAATCGAGAAAGTATAAAATAGAGATAGGTTCGGTGGGGTTGGAACACGATCGTTTGTAATACTGTCATATACACAGTCAACCATATTAAATTACTACATTACATATGTATTTCATCACTGGTTAACTGGTTTTTATTATTATATAACATTTTATAATATATATTTATTTGTTAAATTATTCCGGTTTATGATAATTATGTAGGAAGAACAATTAAAACCAATATTGCACTACACTTACATAAAGTAGTGAGTTATAAATTGATGCATGCCTCTCATTAATGGAAATTGGAGCATATTACGTGTTATCGTTATATAAAGTCGCATTTTTATAATGAGTAATATTGCTTTCCTCACGCGACACACATTTGATACTGAAGGAGAATTATGGATTTATTAAGTGTATTTCTTTTGAAATTTCACGTTACATCTAATTATTCAAAGTCCTCTCCTTTGTACAGAATTGTGTACTATATTTGCAAATTTTCCACGCATTTCATTGTTACCAACCACTAGATCAGAATTAATTTTAATAATGCAATAAACAATATGCAGGGGAATAAATTTTTTCGACCCTGTCGTGACTCATTCATTGCTCATTTAGTCGTGAATACAAATTCCGAACGAAGAATTCAAGTAAAACAATTAGAATTCTACAAACCCTCTCTATAAATCGGGTCGGGTCTCCTATAAAAAATAGGCCCGCTTCGTTTTATATTGTTGGCTTTAAAATTCTGGAATTTCTTCCAGAATTCTGGAATTTTGGAGAAATTTCTGCACTATTATTTCGATTTGTTTTACGGGGTTATTTAAGAATTCTGGTTATAATTTTTGTTACGGTTGTTGCGGTTTTGTATAATCCGATCCGGAAACATCAATGAAGTTTCGTCGATGATTTTGAGAGTAAACATGACGCGGAAGAATTTTCTTTTACTTTACACTCGGTTCTATAAATAAGTCAAATTCTCTACAAATCCATCTAACATTTCCAATAAATATATATCTTCGACTATGTTGACTGTGCTTGATTTCGGCAACCCGTCCCTGAAATGGAGTTACATTTCAGAGTGTTAAATAATTAATGCGAATACTGTGCAGTACAAATATGCATTATACAGTAACAGTTGTCGGAGTTACAAAATAAAAATTCCTTTCTTTTTAACACGGAAACTCGACTTTTAAAAATTACAAAATGTATCTCATTACAAGGTGCCTCGTGCAAGGAGTTAACACGAACTGGTGGATTCAAGGCGGTTTTTCAACCGATATACCAGCGAATTAATATTAATTTCAGTTCGGACACTATAAACTCTGAAAAATAATGCAGTCCCTCGCTTGTATTAGCATTTCTGCTGCGGAAATAAGAAGAAAATAAGCCTTACGCGTCTCGGCCGTTTTATAAGACGAAAGGGGTGAAATCGGGACCTAATACATTTCTGTATTTTTTTCTTCCCTTCTTCTTCTTCTTCTTCTGGTGCCGGGAGCGTGACCTGAGGCCGGCCGTTCGTGACCTGGGGCGGCTCACGCACTAGACCATTCGCTTCGTCTTTTCCCACGAATTTTAATGTAATTGTACTCCGAGCGTGTTGCCGCCACGGGGTTCAGGCGATACCCAGATTGTCCAACCGCTTGGGCAATATACGGAAAGCCGTATTACCAATAAGTAACAGATATGAGACGCAGGCCACGTCTACAACTCGCTCCTAACGGCACAAGAAACTACATTATAAAAATTGATCTAAACTGGTTGATCGGATTTATTACTATTATACTTAAATAATATTTATTATCACCTTTCACTCGATCATATAGCTACAATATTATGTTACTATCTAAATCATTCCTCGACGCGTCTTGGCTGACGTGATAAGTAGGCCCACGTTAAGAAGCGCCTGATTTATGAGGAAAACAACGCTGCGAGAAAACGCCGCCGACAGTAAATTTAATCGGGCAGTTCGTGCCACGACGTTGAACATTTTAACCTGTTTTACCTCAATTGTATATGTGCAACACCTCGCTTAACATTCGTTTGGTGAATTGTCAAACGTCAATCTGGAAAAGATTGAAAATAACCTGTAATTTAAAAAAAAATACTACAGATATCCATCCAGTAACAGAACAATTTTTAAGAGGTACAAATTTATGACTGAATTAAAGACCCCCTTTTATATCCTTACAATTCCAAATACCACTATATATCACTTATGCAACGTTGATAATTTTTGTATTCAATCAGTTGATACGATTGATTGAAACAAAAAGTAAAACAAAATAAATGTTAGTTTCGATAATTCGTAATATAATTAATATAGAATACTGGCTCTTTAAAGACTGATACGGTCATATTGTGATAGAAAAAGCTAAATAATTAATAGCGTTGCTCAACTGTATTATAACAAAACCAGAGAATACTTCCTCATGCAATAAATATTACTTGAATTTAACACGAATAAATTGCTTACAGCCAGCGATTAACAAAAACTTGAAATACTCCAATAAGCGGTATTTTCAGGACGGGTAAACTCATAACTGAAGAATTACAATGTCCTTCTAAATGAAAAAAACACTATTCATTGAAACTGTGAATGCACAAAATCCAATATCAAATTAACAGTAAGCGATCGTGTAATTTTAATTTAAAACTGAAAAAAAGTTGGCCGATACCTTTTGACCTTAGTCTCTCTCTCACTCACGCTCTAAATCACTCTCTTGCTCTTTGATGGTGGTGAGTCAGTGAGTCGGTAGCTCCTTAATGAAACCTAAATAACTAGTCTCTTAAATGGGCTGAATATTGAAGGGAGATGGGCGGGGGAAGTTGGGAAAAACTAATTCAAAAACCTATTTTAAATTCAAATTGAAATAGATTCGTATTGCGATTCATCAGTGATGCTGATTCAATTTTCTGGTCGTATAATATTTATTTTGAAAAACTACAAGCTTACGCCGACAATTTACAATTGAGTTATACACGGGGAGATACAATCAGTGTTGAGAGGAGAATGAGAAAAGGGGGCCGAAATTTCCGCAATATAAACATGCAATAAAGCCCGTACTGGAAAGGGCGGTCAGGAAAGTGACTCGCCCGATTCTTATGAGATAGCCCTTTCAAGTACAATATAAAATAATGTTGCAATATTCACAATTTTGTACCAGGAAAAACATTTCTTAGTTTATGATTTAACAGAATTTCATACCACGGAGTATGTTCAATAAACTTCAAACGATTTATACTCAGAAATAGGTACTTGAAAGTTACTAAAGAAAATCTTCAACAATATCGAATATTGTGGCTAGTGTTTGGTGTACAGAAGACATAGACACTTCATTCTGTAAAAATAACATACACAATGTCGCGTAATTTATCACAGAACAACAAAAACGATTCACTCCACCAAATATTAGTTCCGTTTATCGAAATAAAACTTATAAAAATCTATTCGTTGTCCTATTTATGTTAACACGAATATATATTGAAACAATGGAATAGAGCTGTTCTAAATTTATCAATTATTAGTCTATCAATCTGGGAATATGAAAAGACCAGGATCTTTTTAATGGTACCGGGAATTAAATACGACCTTGCTCGAGAGTTTTTTTCTTTCTAATTAACCACGGAGCTTTATTAGGTCGATCCAAAAAGGCCCCGGCGGTCGGACGCAGCCGTCTGCTTTTCGTACGGACATTCATCGGAAATTCGAAAGGTTATCAGAATAAATTAGCCGGCGAACAAAGCGGTTGGAGAGAAAGAAAGAACTAATCAACTGCGAAGAATAAAAACCGAATATGGGAGTTGAAGTGGGAGTCCGAGGGAGCGGGCATTCCGATTGTTGGGTGGAGCGGCAAGGGGGAGGAGGGCGGCGTTGGAGAACTTGGGACCGCCCAGAGAGGATTCCGGCTCAACTTGGGAACAACGGCAACAAAAGGCGTTTTTATTTTCCCATCCGCTCGATACATTCATTCCGGGATTGGATTCAGCGTCCGGTTACCCCTTGTCGGGCTTTTCACCGGGGGAAAAAATCGCGTTACAAAATCGAACGATTGCCCTCCCTCCCTGTACGTTGGGGGGTAATTTTTTGTTTTATTATCGGTTTTATTGTCGACAAATACGAAAATTTCAGTTCCCCAACGGAATTTGACTGTTCAACGTTTCATTCCATTCTAACTAATATAAATAGATATTACGCGTGTCGAGACAAAGTCGGAGGAATAAAATGCTGAAATGAATTTGCTATCGGCTGTTTGCGTTGTGTCTCTGAGTGCGGCGAATTATGGAACAGTGCGTGGGGGTATCGTCCATTTTGACTTGTACGCCCGCGGTGGCTTTCGTTCCGTTTATTGACAAACGGTTAACAGATACTAACGGAATGTTAACAGATCGGCGCTGGCATTCTGTCGGTATGCGTCAGTGAGGAATTAAAGGACGCCGTTTCTGTCAGTGAAACGTCCTTTCCGCGCTGTCGCAGCACTAGTTTTCGACCTCTCAGTGAAATGATACAACGGCTGAACACACTGCTGTGACAAGCCGAAACCGGTGTAGCACAGGACCAATACATAAATTTACGGAATAGTGGTTATTATAACTTTAATGTAACTTGGCGTAATGGACCGGAGGAAAGGTTACTTACTATTTTATATTCAGGGGCGGCGAAGGGCCCGTACGAAACTTTATTTGTCAGTTCGGCTTAGCCTGTCCGATTCTGGTACGAAAAATGAGGAAGTCTCAGATCCGTCCCTACTCTCGTCATCGATTTTTCAGGAGGAGCCCGGGAGTGTCCCGTGACAAAAAACAATGTCCACTGCGGACTCGGCTAATTATGAGACGATGGGGAGACCCAACAATTTTTCCGCCTGTATAATTGACACGTACCGGACCCTATCTCCCCTCCTGTCGCTTTTTTATGCCACCCCCACCACCGCCGTCTTAACGAGAGGATTCCACTTCCTTCTCTTCCTCCGCTCCGGATAATTGTCAATTAATCGCATTTCTGCTAACGTCGAATAAGATTCGACGAGGGTAAAAAAAAGGCCTCACCGTTCCCCTCCACACAATAGGCTTTTTTGCTCCACCTGTCGCGACCGCTCAAATACATTTCTTTCCGGGCGATAGCTCGACAAAATATTTTTTAATAAATTTCTCGACTACTGTGTAATTTTTTACTAGCAATATTTTCTTGCAGAATTAGTTGATTTGTGTATAATCGTATCATCGAATAGAGTTATCAGTGCTATTGAGAATATATTAGGATAATCGCATTGTCACATTGAAATGAAATTTACTGAAATAGTAAAGTTCTGTACTCGCGGTTCAGAATATTTTGTCTCTTTTAGTTGTGATTATTGATGATTGAAAAAATTGTTGAGCACTATGAAATGATAAGAATGTGGTCTTCCTTCACTATTAGAACTAATTTCAAGTCGCGGGGTGAGATAACAATAGTCTCCTGATATTGATAAATATATTGAAAGATAAAACTGTACACACGAATAAATAAGCAAACAGAGAAAAACGAAACCAATATCTGCATATATATATTAGAAGAGTGTTAGACTCCCCGAAGGGCTCCCTGTGCTCAGTCCAATAATATTTTTAGGGGGCGTGAATGGCCCTTTGGGTTTTAGACAGGGTCCTCACCCCCCCCTCCCGCCGCCATCATCTCTTAACCACCAGAATGGTTTACTGGGGAAAAATTGGTAGAGTCTTTGGGGCGCCTATATAAAGCCTATATAAACACGTTACATAAAATGAAACTTCCGAATAAAGAAGCGTTCCCTTGTTAGCGTTAGAGAGGGCGGGCCGGAGGAGAAGGGTCACCCCATCCCACGTTCAAGACTCGTGTCAATAATACTTTTCCATTCCTTCCGCCTCCCGCCACTGCTCGGGCCGGCTCCGGGGAAAACAGGAAGCGCGGGGAGGGCATTTTGAAATACACCTCCGACGGAAGAATATATAACTCTTCTTCAACTTCCATGAATATTTGACACAAATTTTTTATTGAATTTTCCCAGCCGGAGCCGATAAAAGTTTGCAGGAGAGGAAAGGAATATTATTTTCTCGGCGGCCTCTCATTTTCGTATCACGCTCCTGTCTTTTATTTATAAAGTGATACTTAGCTCTCGATTCGAATGAACTTATCGGATAGTGGTCCGATTCAATATTTACCTGCTGACGGTTTTGATGGGCGGGGAAGACCTCCCCCATCAGGATTGAAGGTTCTGTTTGCCGATTGAAGAGCCCACCGATGAATCATTCACCGCTATTCCGTGTTCATCCACCTTGGACCGTCTGAAATACTGAGAACCGTAATCTCAATCACACACAAATTATAAATATTATATATAAATTCAATGACATATTAATCTATTCAATCAGGTTAAACCCCTTTACAATAGGGATCACATTTTACACTCTTTAAATAGTTACTGAAGTAAATTAATAACCAGAATGTTGACAATCATTACTTTGATGATCTCACAAAATCCTCGACGGCTCCCATTGACTTATAAAACAAATTTTTAAATAATATTATTAAAATAATTAATTCGATAAACCGAAGATATATTTTAAGGAATTCATTCATTTGACACTGATTATGGCCTAAAATTTTGATATAACGCAAAGTAAACTAAAACATTTGAAACACGGTAGGTAGGTATATAACCTGTAGCCTAGCCACAAGTTTGAATATTGCGAGGAAGGCGACCGAGAGCTATTCCGAAATGAGAACTGTAAGCTCGGGCATTGGAATATCCCCAAATGGCTAAATGGCTCCGACTTCAAGTGTCACACCTGCGGCCAAATAACGAGTGCCTCGTATAATGGGCTCGTTCGCCCCGTTAATTACGGCCCACGGTATCGCTCAATTTAATCTTCTGTAATTCTCAAACTGCCACTCTCCTTATACATCTATTGCACTGCACCGTCACGAACGCCGGCCTTCAAGGACACTGAGCCAACCCATTGGAGGCAAATTGTCGTCTCAAAATCTCCTCACGATTGTCGAAAAATGTTCACCCTTTATGTACAAAATATTTATTTATGTATATAAAAATATATAACAGAAATTTAGTTATTTTTTTCGGTTAACGGAGAACACTAATGAAATGTGATTATTCATACCGTATATAAAAATTGGTGCGTCACTGGTATTGGAATTATTTAATTTGTCGATTCAAGGCCCGTCCACGACAGACCGGCGTTTATATTAGAATATTTTACGTTACTACTGTAATTCATTTTTCGAGTGTTATAAAAATAAAATATCGAGCAATAAAAGACAAATTAAAATTTGATATACCTGTTTTGTGGTCTGCGAGGGGTTGGAATACTGTAGGTTCGTGATGTTTCTGTCTCCTCTCGCTGGTTAGGTCTTTTGCTAGACCGGTTTCGGCTGCTCGCCATCTTCAGTAGCGGTGTTAGTCACTGTTAGCACTTTGGATGTTTTTTGGGCATCCTCACTGCACTGTCACTTTCACATGTAGTGTCCACACTACTGAAGATGGCGAGCAGCCGAAACCGGTCTAGCAAAAGACCTAACCAGCGAGAGGAGACAGAAACATCACGAACCTACACAAATTAAAATATTCCAACTGCATTTATTCAATTCGAAGAGGACAATATATTCGGATTAACAGGAAAAACAAATAAGTCATTATAAGATAAAAAGAAAAGTGTCAAAAAAAATTATGTGCAGATAAGAGAAGAGTTGGTCGGCCTCAATAATTGGGCGTTATTCTGAGTAAGCGTCATTTAATGGTGTCCTCCAGCCTCCAGTCGAGGGGGAATAGCTCGGTCCGATGATCATCGGGCACCATCTGGCTCGGTCAGAGCGGCGGTCTCGGCGGCTCACAGAGTCAATTTAATCTGTTCAATTTGTTTCAGGGAATTCCCATTAATGGGACTGCCGGGCGGACCCCATCTCAGCTCTGTCCTCGGCGCCCTCAGCCTCCCTCTAATTACAAATGAACTAAAAGAGGTTTTGCCGTCATTTAAGTGAAATAACCCCTTTCACTTAAGAGGGAGAGAGTGAATTAAGTAGAATGCCGAGAAAAGAAATACCCCACCGAGCTCTACTCGTTCCGCTCCTCTTGGCAATCTTCCTCATGTCACTGGGTGAGTTGTTAATTGCGTTTCATTGTTTCCGTTTTCATAAACCCGAGTAAATTGCTTCAACTTATATTTTACACGGAATGAAAATTCGAGCTAACGGTCTAGCATACTGGTATGCTGTTCTACATCCGCCCAATGCGGTACGGATGCTTACCATGAATAAGATCCAAAAACTATTGATCGCTGTGCGTAAAACCCCAACCGAGGTTGCTCACAAAATATATATAAAAGGCCTGCAAGCTGGAATACGTACAACAATTATATTTATAAAATAATGTTACTGCTGGATATCGGTATTTAGGATAAGACTGGTTAAGGCTATTTTTCCTAATGCACTTCGCCGCGGCTCGTTAATCCCTGGGGAGAAAAAATAAACGTACACATATAATCAAATTGTTCGGTTACAAGAACCGTAAAAGTGTCGTACATACGGGGGCTATATAAATATAGCGTAGTGATTTTGGCCAGTTACTAGAACATCGTTCAAGTTATCGCCCATTACGGGTTTATGACTATTTGTGAAAAATGAATCGCTATATAGTAGAACTTTATGGGGACTTGAAATGGGTTTCCCGGGCTCAATAAAATTATAAGAGTGCTTGAGAGTCGCCTATTAATTATAGCTTAAGAGCAAACTGTGTACTAAGTAATTTGCGGAATACCAATTCTTTTCCTTCGCTAGATACACCGGCAATAAATTCTTATCTAAATGTTCCACGCTTTTTATAATAATAAAAATTGTTTTTCAACAGATAATTGGGAAAATGACAGCGTTTTTTGACAGGATAAATTTGTTTATTAAGTTATCAAGTACTACCGCAAACTATACTTTACTGTGAGTTATGAAAACATATGCTCGTTAATATTGAGGATATCTTGAACTGATATTTGACTGACGTTCCGTATTCACAAACGCTCGTTGCTGTCGCTCAGAGGTATATTATTGGTTGTTCAAAAGACGCTCTGAAATATCGCTGAGTCTTTAAAAACGGCCCCCTCGGGTCGCGGAACGAGTTCCATTTGGCTGAAATGTGTCCCACGTCTCGACTGGTCACATGTCGATGGGGAGCACGTCTGTCATCGTTCCGCTCGTTGTTATGAACTCAGTCAAAAGTACGGTATCGCCCTCCATTCCATATCGGGGATTCGGTTGATTGATGCGGACTGCTGGAAAATTGTGCATTAAAAATAATTTAACCCTGCAATTAATTACATATTTATATTTTTATAAATCACAATATTATTAGGCGGCCATTGAGGTCAATATTATTTTTGTCGCTGATTTGGGCTTTTGTTAAATCGGTATCGGCTTTTCTCAATCTTCAGTAGCGTACTTTCCAACTACAAAAAATGCAAAGAAGTACCTAATTACTAATTACTGAATAAAACAAATCTGAATCGGACCAAGACAGCTTTTTTAGATTCTATAAGTGGGTATTAATAACATTCGCATACTATCTACATATTGGCCGCGGTATAATTCCTCTTTTATTTATAAAGTTATTTATACAAGTTGTTTACAGTCTATATTTTTATAACTCAGTTCAACAGGCGGACAGTAAGTTACGGCAACAGATTTTATGTTTTATAGTTGAACATTTTATAAAGAACAGTGTCATACGCCAGTTCTTTCTATCCCTAACATGAGCGCGTCTGGTTATGAATGGGGTATTTACTTTTGAATGAAAGTATGAATTTAAACTGACTCAGACAATCCCGGGCTACGTTTACGCCGGCATCCTAGAAGCCTATTTCCGTTCCCACTGCCGTCTCGTTAGAAATTCTGGTTCCTCACAGAAATTTCAACATCCTAACTATTTATAACTAGGAACGAAGTGCGGAGTACTCAGTTTATTACGAGTAAAAGTTGCTATAGAGACAATGGACCATTTGAAGACGATTGGACTAGCAATAATTCATACAGACTAATTTTATAACATTTACGATACTTTCGTTATTTCCTATTGTCGCTCAGACAGCTTTAATTTGTCATGAATGTTTATCTTTAGAAATTGTTCAGGAACATGGTAGGTTGCCGTTTACACGGATACTCAAAACGATGTTTGGGATAAGCAGGAGGTTCAGAGCAGGATTTATTTCGCTACATAAATGTCCTACACAAGAGGATTACAGAATCAGGAGGAAAGGTTGCTCACCTGTGGTGCACTCGGAGCGCTTGTGCTATCCAAATAAGGGTTATATGCCATTTCCTGGGGCTGAATAATTCCTCTTGTGTTTGCTTTCAGTAGATCTTAATTAAAAAGAGTAATAAGTTATAAACAAAAATGTTTTAGCAATCAGGTTTAAAATTAGAAATAATACATCATGGCATAAATATGATTCGATACGGATGGTGAAATTCCGAAATCAGTTGAACATAATATTATAAACCTCCGCGAATATAATACGTCCGTGTTAAATTTGATATAACCGGTTTCCACTTCCCTGTATAAATAGTTTCACCTCACTGCCCGACCGCGAAACAATTTCCTGCCCCCTTTTTTTGTTGGTTTCCACCGTTGGGAGTCGAATGCGAGTGGGAGACAGGACAAATCTTGTTAGGTGGGGCGCGAGGGCGGGCTGCCCGTCTGCCGGGGGTTATTTATTAGAGCGGCGGGAGGGCGTGAGATACGGCCCGACCCGGGGATTGATATAATACACGCCGAACGAGTTAGCGGAAAAAGGGACCCGGGGAAAGGGCGGAGGGCGAAGGGGGCGGCCCTAGAGCCGGCCCTGTCACATTTCACAAGAGAGAGAGAAAGAGAGAGTGTGTGTGCGTGTGTGCGTGTGAGAGAGAGAGAGAGAGAGAGAGAGAGAGAGAGAGAGAGAGAGAGAGAGTGACTGAGAGAGAGAATTTGAGGGAGGGAGGAAGGGATACGCCGCGCACTTTGGAAGGCCCCGGTGCGAATATATCAGGGATATATTGGGGTTCTCAGGAGCCAGATATCAGTTTCTAGTTCTTCTATCTGCTTATGCATACTTGGCTTCTGTCGCGTGCTCCCCTTCAGCCCCTCTCGTCCTCTAACCAGCCCGATATTCTGGCCCGCTGTCGCCCCCCGCTGCACGACGACGGATCGCATAATGCCTTCGATCGAATTTCTCTACGGTAGAATTTTCTGGAAAATGTCAAACGAAATATTTCTACCCACCGCCGGCAACTGAATCCCGAGGTTCCCTTCATTAAAAGTACAGGCAACTGAAAGGGAAACGGATCAGCGGTATTCAGTATCCATTACCCGCTACAATCATCAATTGTATTGTCAGCCCCCTTTGGCCTGTTTGGCACTAAGCTGAACATAAAATTCTAGTGTGATCAGAAATTGGTACAAGAGATTTATATAAAACCGATAAAGGACGAAAAAATCTCGGTAATATTTATAAAAATATTCGCCATAAGAAAAAAGGAATCGCTAGTAGACATTTTATACAGTGTATGGAAACAATGAACCGATCAAATAAACAACTGCGATATTAGAAAGTCTAGTAGCCACGCATATTTGCGAAATGAACCACTGTATGAATATATTAATTCATGAATTGAATAAATTTACATTGCTATCCACGATGCCGGAATATTCATTCACGTAAAAATGGACCTCAAACGTTTGAGGTGAGTATGATGAATATTCCCTTAAGGCAGAGAAAAAGCCCGGTTCGGTATATTATAACCGGATCATCGGTATTAGGCTGTGTCTAACGACCGCGGCTACAACTCAAGTACACGAATACACATACCATGTCGATAACGCAGTTTAGTTATTTATCTTTTCAGGTAAATGTACATCATTTTTCCCGATTAGGAAGAGAATTTAGTAATCATTTTCGAAGCCGCCGTAATTTTATGAAAAGGGTTTAAAATCAGAAATTTATTTCTTAAGGAAACGGTATTTCGTGGCCGGTAGAGAGTAAGGATAATAAAGGATCTCAGTTTATTGCCACGACCAGAGAAATCGAGAGCCATGCGACTTCAATTTTACATAGGGTCAAATAAAATTTCCTCAGAGAGCGCCAAACTCAGGAGGGAATGCAGGATTTCAACAATCGGAGAATATTGCGAATGCGGTTAAATTTTTACCGCGTCCATTTCGCCTCCCGGCGCACGCTTAATTCGATGCTAATTCATGCAAAGCCAAGTTAACGTCGGATTCATTTACATTTTCCTGTGTTTTTCTTGGCAACCAACCGCCGGTTAATGCGCTCCTGAGTAGCTCAAACCGATTCCTCCGAGAGCGAGGTGTATAACAAGGTATACTTTTACTTACGGCCGCAGCCCCGAAGAAGCTGAATTTATTACTGAAATTACCGTTTGATAAGTGCGAAGCTCTTTACCCCCTTTATCCAGTACTGCGAATGAAAGATATGTCGCTCGTCGGATGTTGACGCATTAAAACCTGAAGGCTGGAACAACAACATATTTTGTGACAAGAGATCGAAAATATAACCGGAACAAATATTTTATGTGGAATATGGTAAATATATTAAACTTGGGTGGGTATTTGTATGGGGGCCCACGAGGGTTTGCAATAGTATCATGTTTCATCAGCTGGTTCTAAGCAGGGCCGATTTATGTTTTCCGCCATCTACTAATAGCATTTAATTTCACAATTGAATACAATAAAAAAACAAATCTACACGACACATGCTACTACTTGGGTTTATTGAATAGTGTGCTCGTTAAAAGAATGTCCAGTATTCAGAACATCGATTTGCTGCCTCAATCCACAGAGGACTGTGGTAAACTCCGCTGCTGGAACAGTGATCATCCAATTTTATGACACGATGAACATTTACACAGGGCCTAGTGAGGACCCCGTGTAAAGATTTTCAGAAATAGAGCAAAATGTGACAGTGCTAGTTTGTACACAGCTGTTCGAAGAGATAAAATAAAAGCTTGTCTACTTTATATTTTTGTTGCCATTAATATTTCCGTGGCGTTTTTTTTGTGTCCCTTTCATCATTGGCGTTTATTCCCGAAGTTGGTACACGATAATAAAATGGCAGTGACAAAAAAGTGCACGATAAACGGTGCAGCGGCGAGCGTCCCGACTAGTCAGTTTTCACACACGTCGAGGGGGAGATAAATTTAATTATGTTCCTCGGGGGTCCTTCCGAACGGTCTGTAAACGTGTAGCTACCCCCTCCCGCCCTACACGGATTCGATACTCCCCCCGGCTTTCTCCGGGGCCGCACTTTATCTCGGAGCCCGACTCGAGGCACAACATAATTTAATATCCATTAAGAAAATTGGAGTAAAACGTGGAGGGTGGGAGCGGGCGGGAGGTAGGGGAAAAAAAAGAAGGAGGGAAATAGCAATTTTAAAGGTCGTAGCAATATCGGTCGCGATACAGGAGCCCGGGAGCGGTTTTTATGATGGAAAATGACAGACTTAGGGATGCGTGACCGTAAGGGATTTACTTTATCGGCGGACATTTTTTGTCGGTCATTCCTCGGCGGGTCGCAATTTTTCGCTCCATTTTTCTTTTACTTTCCCCGCGCCGCCCCACAATTTCTTCGGGACGCCGTCGAACCGAGCAAATTCCCAAGTTTCCACGCCCGATTCCCTCCACTTATCACGGGTTAGAGCAACGCGCCGAATAATTTTCCATAGGCGTTTATTCCATTAAGCTCGCAATTTATTTATTATACCCCCGCTGCACGCTGTCTCTTCGTTTGTAAAGGTTAAAAAGTAGAAACCAATAATAATTTTTAGAACGACCGTTTGCCGAGTGTCTTGGACCTTATAATTTTTGTACAGTACTTGGTAAATTCTATACCCCTGCCCTTCTGACTTCGATCCTTTAGACATTGGTGGTAGGGAGATGGATAATCCATTTTGATACAATCGTCTGTTGTACTATAAATCGTGGACCGCAGGGAAAAACCTTTGCTGCCGACTCGACGAGTATTCCCACGTGGTGGAGCCTGTCGCTTGTGCCCTTGTAAATGGCGACGTTCGTTATCTATTGGCAGGGACTACAGGTGTGTGGAAGCCATTCACTCTCCCCTATCTGTCAGTCCCTGAAATCTGTACCGGCAGGAAAAAATCCCTTTCTCCTTATTCTCCGCGTGATTGTTACTCACACTTATGAAATAATCCATTCTCGTCCATTTGAACATCGGGTTCGAATAGGCCCCCGCTGGCACTTCGCACCCAGCTTCTTGATAGAGAACACGGCCCACAGGGCTAAGTCCCGACGATATTCATCCTCTCAACCGGAGCTCTCTCTTAAGAGTTTCATCTGAGCGGGCGATAAGGAGGGGCGTAATACCTGGGTAATTATGTATAATACGCACTTTTCTGCCTGCGCTCCGAGTCGCGTTAAACGGCCGCATTTAAGTCGCTGAAGCACACGGGCCTGGGGGGGGAGAGGAACTTTCTAATTAAAAAAAGATTTTCAGATAGCGCCGAGTCAAACAAAATATTACTTCCGTTACGACTTTTAGAACTGTATTATGTCGTTTTTTTTCTCTTCGTTTCGGTTAAAATATTATGGGCGTACCTTACCGGTGAGGAAAATTGGTGGTTCGAGCCTCGAGCGGAATGATGAGATGTTCAAACGTTTACTGGATTAGGGATAAATTAAAAATAAATACCGATCCTTTAATCCTGAAACGCCGGAGTAGAAAATTAAGAGACCGACTATTTTTACGAACTACTCAGCCCTCCCCCCCCACGTCATAATAACTATTCACTGGCCTTCCCGTCTACAACGGGAAATAAATAATTGCCGAGAAATGAAGTTGTTATATTAGGCGGGACGTAGAACAAATATTTCTTTAGTTGATGAGAGAATTGATCCACGCCCCTTCACAACAATGCAAACACCGGGCATTATACCTATTAGCTTTATTGGACGTAGCCTAAAATTAGGTACATATTTTTTTCTAAAGCTGCAGTTTTGAAATATTTCGGCAATAATATTTTGCTCGATTGATATTTTACCGTCAGTGCAAGTCACAGTGACAGTGCAAACCGGATGCCACAAAAGACTAACTCCACTATTGAAGATGGCAACCAGCAGATACCGGCCTAGCAAAAGACCAAACCAGCGAGAGGAGACTCAATCGGTTATAGTACACGGGAACATTGTTGTTATTAGTAGCTTCGAAATATGCTTATATTATATAAAACCGATGGAAAAACTTACAAAACAAGAGAGGGTAACCCACAGTAATAATTCTGCAAAAGGGGTGGCAGCCTATTTCCGGTTAGGCGGGGGTGGGGTTGGTCATGGTCGACCGGTCCTCCTCGACCATGAGTTATGGGGAAGAGGAAAAATCTTTAATGGGAGGATCGAAAAAAAAAATACTGAGCTCTCCCCGCAGGCAGAGCAAATCCTTTCTGATAGCGGGAGGCCTGTACACAGTGGACCTAATGCGTTTAGCCCGCCGCTCCGGGAAAAGGGACTAACGTAAAAGGACCCCCGTCTCCAATGAATAAGTCCGCCACTCTGCATTCACCGAGAAGGTAGGCCCGGCCCTTTTCGAAGTCTAGGAGTCTATCTACGAGTCGGTAGGACAACTTATTTTTCCTGTAAGCCGACGCAGGAGCCGAAATTATGTTAGATCTATAAGTATAAATAAATGTATTCACTGGAAAGGCGGCCAGTGCTCGTGATAACATATCACGTCATTTCTTTGTATCCTATTATATTTTTATGGTTTTACTGTAGACTTTACTCTAGACAGTATGAAACGGAGTTTAATTTATTTTTATTAATTCAGAATTAATCCAAACGAATACAAAACAACTTAATTTCATCACTTCTGCTATCATTGCTATCGTACTATCAGAGTATGTATGTATGTACATGACTTTATTACCCGAGTGTACGCAGAATATCGAATCAGAAGAAGAGGCAGATACAACAGTCTCGCGTCAATTGGAATATTACAAAGCCCAGTGTTGCAGTTGACCGCCCCTCTACGACGAGCTCCTCTATAATTCAGAAGGCATCTCTCTTTCTCTCTCGCTCGACCGTAAAGCCACAATCAACGGCAATTCTGTCTATCTCTCCCTCTCTCTCTCTCTCTCTCTCTCTCCTCTCTCCACCCCCCTTTCTCTCTCTCGCCCATCGGTCGTGAATTGCCTCACAGCCCGATAGGATTCTGCGGGACAATTTCAGGCATCTCACTCTTCTCGATTGATCCCAACACACTGCCTGGTGTTAGAAAATGGGAAGAAAATTCTTCACATTACGGGTGTATAACTATTGATGCCCTTGTTTCTTTTTAGAATCATATGTTTAGGCCCCCAGTTGTGGAAAATTTGTAAACTTATATTTTTAAAACTATCAATTTAATTCTAATTACGCGGCTTACCATTACTGGACAGTAATCTCACGTCACTTCGGAATCACGGTGGCGGACCGAAATTTCATTGAATTAATAATGCGAATGAACTAAATTATAGAGTTTTCTTGAAATCCTCGGTTTTCAACGAGTCTTTCGTCTATAAATATGGCTACCTATCTAAATTTAATAATAGATAGATTCATTTTCGCTAACATCATGGGAGCAGACTAAGACGGTAACGCTTTCCCGACTAGAAGAATTCAAATCGTGTCACTGGAATCATTCCGCTGTGTTAAGTTGGCTCTCAGATAATAAGAATGTTAGGGCTGGGCCATAAATCGCGGGTCCAAGTTTTCTAAACAATTCCGGTCAATTTAACTCTGTTAGGGCCCTCTCCTTTTTAACGGCTGGTTTCATTGGGCCCACCCCAGCCGAGGCCTAGATTGCGCAGAGGCAAGTTTCTCATCTCGTGGATCAGACTGGTCCAACAGCCGAAACTCTCTAATACAACTTAAGCCGACGGGTTATAGAGTTAGACAAAGCCAGGGAATTTTTTTTTCGCTCAGCCTTTCCAAGTATTCCGAGCCGATTTTATATTACACTTGGCTGCCTTCCAGCGGAGTGCCGGCATTGATTTTGCCTAAACCCTAATACAAAGCCTGTTGTTGAAGTTAATTTCGGATGACTGATAATTAGAACTTTATGTGACACTACATTGTTGAAAGAAATATTCTATGAATCAGTTCCATTAATATAAGAGATATTCCCTAATTGTAACTGTGAACATGACCGAGTAAGGAGTTATACGTCTTGTTTGAAGGAAGTAGACTATAGAAAAAAATTGTATCAATAAATTTCAAATGAGATGAGGTCGGACGTTCCCTGAAACATATCACCGGTGTGAAGGACAAAAACCACAAAATAACTCCATTTTTTAGCCTATTCACATTCGGATTTCTCATCGCAGTCAAAATCCCGAAATATTAAATCAAGAGACCGCGAATGTATTTTAATTTATGCATCGTTATACGCCCGAAACTCGGTTCGATACCCGCCTAAATTGTTCCGATCCGGTTGATCCATAATACATACGGCCCCTATGGATCCTGCAGGGGTTGGAGGGTGAGCTTAGCTTCCCCTCCCTCACTCCTAGCCATGCTTTAGGACGACCTCGTTAGTCTGAAGAAATACATAATGAAAGGCCCCTTGTGGCGAGGGCTGTAGTACAAACCTTTACCGATCGCTTTGGTAACGATTGAAGAGGTGAAAGGAGGGGAAGGGGTAGTGGCTTTCATTATCTGTTTCGACTGCTGTCTTGCGCGGAATACGCGACATTATTCTGTCATTAAATCACCTGAAAAGGAAGTTTCAAAGGAAACAGAGTCAGGAGGATTAAAATTTTTCGGAAACCGATAATTGAATTTGGAAGTGTAGGTAGCCCAATAATAGAACTTAGTTACGAAGTTTGAATGTAAGCATATTTCAGTTGTTCTTGTTCACTTTTTATAACGTAAGTTGAAGCAAGCATATCGAAAGGCAAATTTTGAGATGGCTCTACTCATCAACATAAGATTTTGTCTTTATAATTTTCATTGATAATGATGCCATCATATTTGAATGGCTTCAATGAATGGTTATCGTTGTTTCCCTTTGTAGATTTGAGACATACATTTTTCAAATTATTGTAATCTAATGATAAACATTTCATATTACACCTGGGAAGGAAGTATCGAATTAGGATGATAAATAAAGAATAACTGATGATCCGGAATCTTCAGTTCCAACTGGTATAACCTTTCCGACGTTGTTATTTCTACCGGGTACCGGAGAAGTAGTTTTCCATCTCCTTGACGGTGTTGGTGGGGGGGGGGGATGGGACGCTGCCGGGGTCCCAGCTCGTCCATCTTCTCTCTCTCCTGCGCCCGAAAAAAGGGAGACGTGTAGAAATTAAACGAGATAGGCCGTTCGGAAGCAAAGGGCATTGTGTCCACTCTCATGGTCCGTTCGAAATTCAGCCCTCGGTCTTCCCTCTACAACAGTAGTCGCTATTTTGCCGCACCCGGTCACAGTTTAGGCTGAGGTGCACATTTAATTTACCCTGGCCTAGATTCCGGCACTGTCGTTAGAGAACATGAACAATCTACTATTAAGATATATTCAATCCGAACGTTGTCACAGTAGAAAATCTGGCACTATTTCCTCCACAAGATGTGAAAAAGAAATTATAGTTGCAAGCCAAACGTATAAAATATAATAATATACAAGCCCATTTTTTCCTGAAGCCTAATTCGGCGAGATGGATGCGGACTATTTTAAATAATAAATTATATCATAATTTTATTTACCATACTTACTACAGAAGTTCTTTGTATATATAAACCACATTGCAGTCATGCTGTATCACAGTAAATTGCGTTATGAAAAATCTTCGTAAGTATACTTACGAAAATGTGATAGAATTTCGTCTAAAGCATCACTGCGAGAAATATAAAAGCATTTGGGGCAAAACATTATAATGCCCTCTAAGGAAGAATGGACATTATGTATTCATGTACAGAGGGAGAAAAGGTCGGAGAGTCAGTGGCCCTTATTTAACTTTTTCATCGGATTAAACAAGTTTTACTTCTCCAATTTACTTTGTGAAGGAGGGCGAGTGCAGTTTGCGATCGCAAAAAGGGAAAAGCAAATGAACGGGCTGGGGAAAAGTCTGAATTTTCGCACCGGAGCAACAACGGTCACGAATTCGAGTTCTTTTTTTATTCGGTCCCGACCAATTAACTGGGAATGATTGATTGGACGTCGTTTGAACACTGGGAATTCTTCACTCCAACAATCGACCCGCATCAAAGTGGCGTTTTCTTGGGCCAAATCCACCGATTATTCATTAGAAACTGGACAAAAGACGATTCATAATAATCGCGGCCGGTAGATAAGGTCGGCTGATCTTTTATTTTAACCTGTTACAAGTCCGGTAAATACTATTTTCTTTTCCCAGAAGAATTTACTGTTCGGTCAATCGTAAATTAATTCAAATGGACCGACTTGTATATTACTGAATTTCAATTTACTGTATAATAAACAAGAAACGATTGATTAATGTACAGTCATTGTAATCAAATTTAATAATATTTAATTCCGATTGTGTTCTAAGAGTGGATTATTGAGAATATTATTAGTATTACAAGGATTTTCTTGTGAATGTAATATTATATGAATTTTTTCTTCTGAGTTGTTCAGAGCTCCATATTTTTACCTTTTCAACGACCATTTGTTACGCTATATAATCTTCCAATAATGCTAAGGGACTATAAGTCTATACAGTTTTAAAAATCACTTTTTTTATATTTTATTGTCTTATATTTATATTTACTTCTTTTTAAATTTCTTTTTATTAAAACGCATCTTATGTTAGATATGTACTCTTGAAAAATGTATTCGTAATTATAAGAAAAACTATATATTCTGTTAATATACTTGGGCATTGCAGTAGGGTATAATAGTAAAAAGTGTTTGAGAAGAATTTCAGTTGTTTTATCCAAATTAAGATCCAAGAACGTTTGTTTTCCCCCCGACTGGCCTAGAATGATCTAGGGGCACGCACAAGGCGTAAATATGCGCTAAATAAAATATTACACCCAGGCATAAATATAACTCTTCCTGCAGTCCAATAAATTGCATCCCTGACCTCTTGATACAGAGCTCGGCGCTCACGGACCCCGACAAGAACAACGGACCCGTCTCTGACTTTTTTCCGTGCACCGACCTGTGAGAAATCTCCTTGGAGCGAGTGGACTCAAGCAGAAGTTCAAGCGTTCTAGAGTTATACGAGATTCACTCCTGGCAATTTAAATATCTGAAAAGTGTCCCGGAATCGAACCGGTATACCTGCTCTTCCACTAACTAGGCACGACGCCTCACGTTTGAGATAGGAGGAGTAACGAGGGGCTTTACACGACATTGCTAATTAGAACAAGCCCTATATATCAGGACTTGATCCTAAGCCAATTTCTGAGAACTCACTTTTCTGTTCTTACTAAAGTATTCGGGTTTCGGCAGGAAATCGGGATAATTTTTCAAACGATGATTTACATGGCGAATTATACAGGAAATAAAAAGTATCACAATAGCGGGAATCTCAAAGGGAAACAAACTCCTGGGTAAAAACTTAGGGCCGCCAGGAACATAAAGCGGGGCCAGATTCGGTGGGGCCGTTTGGCCTAGTGGGTGGCTGGGGGCGGAGGAATCGTCGACTGCAGTCCGTGATCCGGAACCCTTCAGCCGGCGCTTTATCGCCTCTCGGCAACGAATTTATTCGCCCTGCGTGTGAGTGCGAGCGTTTACGTGTCCCGGGCGTCACGTGATCCAATCCGAGGAAGCAGGCGGAGGTCCCACCACATCTTACCCCTCCACAAATCGTCAGGAATCACCCCTCGATCTTACAATACTTTTCTTTTAAATAAATATTTATAGCATGTATTCTGACAACTTTGATTGGAGCCTACACTGGATATCAGCCCTTACTGCATGTAGGAAATTAAAACTGAAAACTTTTCTTATAGGAGGAGGTATTTTGGAATAACCACAATAAGAAAAGTCGTTAAACCAATGCATTGGATAGGATGGAGAGAACATGATAGAATCATTGGGTATTAATCACTCTCCTGTTGGAACTCATATTAAAAACCGCGTAAACTTTGAAATTGAGCTCGATTTCTATTGGAAGTAGTTGGATGGAGTTGATTTTCTAGTAGAACTGATCGCTGAGCCATAGATTTGCGTCGTATACGACTAGAACTCTCCGCAGATTGTTGCAGCGAGCTCAATTATCTTACCGTCTCTTAGTTAAGGTTTATCTTCTTACTTTGTCCCTAAGGCGATCGAGAGCGGCAGCTACTCTGAAATCGAGTTTCATTTAATTCATAATGAAGCAAAACTTTTAGCTCTCGGTGGTTTTCCCGACAATAGCGGCAACACTGTTCGTCGATTCAACAAAGGGGAGCATTGTTTGACCGCACTTAGAAACACGCGCCTCAGAATATTAAATATATAGATTTCCTGATCATTACCTCCCTAATTAGTGTGGGAAACTGAATATACACTCAAATATAAATACCCAAACACACAAATATATAAACTGTAGCCTATTTCGCTCAACCTATTGCAAAAAGGATTTGAATATCGGTTCAGTAGTTCTTGAGATATTATAGCAAAAACAAACCCGTCATTTTATAAATGGTATAGATATACATGAATACACCTGCGACGAAATGAATCAGTTTCGTTGATCGATGCAAATGATTGAAATAAATGTTTTGGCTAAACACTCGAACAATATTCTTGATCACTATAAATTTATATGAGAATAATTCCATCAACCGGATTGTTTATCAATCCGCTCACTGATAGTAAAAAAAATCCGTGAGTCTGAGTAAGAGGTGAAAAAGAATCATTTGACCGTTATTAAGCGGGAGTAGTTACTGACTTTTGCAATCGAGCGCTGGCAGCGTTACAACGGTAATTAGCGATAGGCGGATAAGGCCGGAGCCACTTAGTCTCACTCCATCCAACCCAAACCCCCCCCCTCGGAGCTCTCGAAAAAACGGCAATAGCGGCATCGATTGCCCTAATGCCGGCCCGGACCGTCCCTAATGCCGGTTAACACGTTTTTCACGCCGGGCCCAGTTCAACGACGCCGCAGAAAAAAAAGCGAACCGAATTTCGTCCAACACCCGAAACGTTAACCGGGGCCGGGATAAGGCACGGCCGTGGTCCTGGAATTTGCGTATCCCCATTATTGAGCCCCCGCCGTTGAGCATGAGCAAAGCCGGCTGACACTGAACAGCGAAAGCGATGCCCGTTCCCATCGCCCTCTCCGATGGTTTACGGTAGAAACCACTCGGCCGGAGAAACGTCCGATTAGTTACGCCGCATACGTACCAACTAAAAGTGTGATTAATATCATTCCACGAGTATTGGACTACCTTATCTATTTCATCACTTTTAATTACTAGTAACAGAGAAATGTCAATATTTGTTGACGTAGAACTATGTTGATTACAAATTGTGGACAGTAGGGGGCCACTTTTGGCCGACCGCCTGTTACCGTCACAAGATCTTTTGGCAAAATCTATTCGAATGTAAAAAAAATATATATATATATATATATATATATATATATATATATATATATATGAAATGTTTAAAAAATCAGTTCTAAAAAAATCACTGAACAGTAACAAATCACCAGGGCCAAAATCGTGTTATTAAAATGGATGATCCAATTAGGTTAATGACAGCATAGCTTGAATGTGCGAACACCGGAGACATTCTCATAATGAACTTGTACTCGGAGCGAGCGCCTCTCTATTGCTCACGAATACCTTTAATAAACCCGCCGGTTTCGTGCCACTGGAGGGACGAAGTGAACGTTCCGGGAATAAAAATGACAGAAATCTTATCCACAGAAAAGGTGCTCTAGGATCAAATACAAGAATTGAAAAACCGACCTTTATTACACAAAACTTTAATAACTAACAGTGAATATGTAAGTTAAAAGCCAAAAATACTAGGATCAGTATCAGCGTAATAATACACTTACAGATAAGACATGTAACGACTACAGTCCATGAAAACCGGTTGCTTTAGTCATATCAGCGACTAGTTTAAAACAGCGTGACGGAGACAAACTTGGAGACGGCCTTTCGTAATCAAATTTCAATTTGGCTCCAAATTATCCATCAACAATCCGAGTGGGCTGGACTGGTTCGAGAAAGACATGATTTTCAGACAAAAAATTAATAATAATAAATTTTTTATTTACACAGGCTATGTTTTGGAAAATATATTTTATATCGGACCCGGGGACTGCTTAGGATAAATCCGGTCCGTGCCTTAGCCAAATGTAGAAGATTAATGGCCTCTGGGAATGAAGTATATATGAGGTCGTTCTTGTCCCGTCTATTCCATTCGTATTAACCGGCCCTAATATCGGTCGCTCTCAGGAGGCGGGCGATGTTTAAAGCTGGCATTCAGTGGATGGAGCCCGGGCCGGGGGGCCCGACTATCATAGTGAATTATGAATGGTCGGAATCGGTGTGGGCGGTGGCGGGTGGAGGGCGTGCTAATGTGACGGGTGTGCTGCCCGACGTGACGGGCATCCCTACAGGCCCCGATTACCCTCGCCGCCCCCCCGCACCGCCCCACCCGCCCCCGATTTGCAAACGAAATCCCGGATGAAAAAAAATAATAGTAACGTTTTCCTCCGTTTAGTTGGAGCGACGGCGGCCTCCGCCCCATTCTCCGTGCATATTAGCGTCTCCGGTCTTGGCCCCGCCAACAGATAATGGCATGCATTATTCACCTCATGGGCTCGTGCACATGCACCCCTTATAAATTAGCCCGTGCATTCGGAACAAGTTCCCCAAATGACGACAACACCGGTCTTGCCCGGGCGGCTCCATCAAATATTCATACCGGGCTACAAACAAAAACTTGAACCCCACCCAGGACCCGGGTTTAATTTGTTCCGTAGAAAAGAAAAAAAAAGCGGCGGTGAAACGTGATATAGCCGGCCCGGCGGGAGCCAGCGACGCCCGGTATAATAAAACAATTTGACCAGAATTATAACCTAACGGAACCGGCACAGCGGTTTCATTTCGGATTTATTTACACCCCCCACGGCCGTACCGCGGTTTTTTATTCTTGGAGGTTCGCGACTATTTGTCGGCCTAAAACATTTTCCTGAATTCCTTCGGTAAATTGAAAAATGAAGTAGTCCCGTGAAGGATTTCCATTGTTTAATTACGTCGGCGGGCGTTTCCCTGTCGAAACCGACTGTACCGCAAAGCGGCGGCTGTCCGTTGGGCCGAACTTTGTGTGTTCTGGAGATCAAGGCTCCGACGTCGAATCGCCTACTCAAAGGGGCCGACACTCGTCTCTGTCTTCCGGCCGGGGCCGCGCTCCCGCTATAATCCGAATTAATTGCGTCAATATTATCCTCGGTCGGAACTCAACATTTGCCCCTGTACCGATTGTGTACACAATGCGTGGCGTGGGATCGCAGTGAGATACACAGCGCCTATACCGGGTCGAATTATATTTAGCAATCATTGTTCGGGGGAACAATCGGATGTAGAAACGCATTTTAGGGATATTATAAATAGTGTGGAGAATTTAAAGCGTGTTTGGCGTTATTAGCATAAAAGCGGGAGTGATAGGCCATATAATTCTAGCGAATTAATTTAAAATATTGGATTTGGAACAGACGCATTCTACTCATTTTGCTTTTTTAGAAATAAATTAACCAATATCAGCGCAACGAACATATCTGGCAATTTAGCCAAGTGTCTCGAACATGGATCTTATCCGGGACGCACGCTGAGTGTATAAACTGCATTTTATTCATTCCGGAGCCCGGTTCTAGGTCCCGGGAGCAAATTTATAGTTACAGAATTTAATTTGTCGCGTGCGGGAGGGCCGGCCGGACAGGAGGGCAATTTTGTGGGAGCGGGCGAGTAAATTCGGGGCGCGAGTGGCACATATTGGGTAGTGGAGGAGTGGGCTCAAGGAGTCTCTGTCCTCTGCCGGCATTCATTTGTAATGCCTAATTGGAATTTATTTGGGGCGCCCTCATCCGGCCCACACCCCCAAGTCTTCCCTCACCGTTAAAACATTCGATTCTCCTCCGGGCGATAAATTTAGAGGGGAATTGAAATAAACCCCACCGGAAAGCTGGGCCCCCTTCCGGAAAGGACGCCGAATTTTTTCGTTGTATTTATTTCATCCCGATCGAGAATTCGCCCTTCGATCGACGAGGTAGCGGAATATATATTTTATTCCTTGCGGCATAAATGTGTTTCAACTTCGGTTTGATTAAATTAATTGGAACCTATGTATTGATTGTACTCAATAATAGTAATTGAACTCGGATAAGCAGAGAGTAATAAGAAATATGATGCATAATTAATCGCAGAACGTAAATTCAATTCGTCGCCGGTATTCGAACCCGGTTGACTACATTAAAAAAATTGGACAGCTCTATTCAACATTCCCAACACGATCATACACGGCTTATATTCCCTTCATTAATACACTCGTATAGATTAATGTACTATGTAATGTGGGAAATTGCTATATTCGTGAATAAGCCTGTTAGTTACCATTCGCTACTTGGCACAAATTGAGGGAGGTTTCAATTTAACGAACATTTTCAAAGGCAATTGAGATATCCGTACGGTCTCGGGTCTGGACTGCTATTTCAAGAACTCTTTGATTAATGGAAAGCAAAGGAAATTACAGGCGGCCCTCCCCAACTATATTTGGAGTAACGCTCGTTTATCGTTTAGTTATATAATATAGTTATTAACTAAGTTAATGTAAATAGGGAGGGAATAAATGGGGCCTGTGGGAGAAGCGATCTGGGTGGAGGCCGGGGCCCAGTCACCCCCCCCGGGGAACGCGAGCTCAAATATTATTCCCGGCGTATATCACACGGCCTCCTCCTCGCCCGGCTTCAAGAAACTCTTGAACGTGATAAAACTGTTAATTCCAGTTGCGTTTTATGGATAAATCGAACGCGGTGGGCTTTTGCAGCTAAAGAAAAATAAGTCAGTTTAAGATATCTGTTTTGTGGTCTGTGAGGGGTTGGAATACAAGGTCAAGTGGTACAAGGAAAACGAGGAATTCTACAGATACGTACCGAAGTCGAATCCACCCCAGCAGTCCTACAAAGTAGAGGGCATCAAAGTTGACGTGAGTATCAATTCCCAGTTGAAGGGCATAAGAATCATGTTATTTTAACTTACCAGTTTTGTGGCCTGTGAGGGGTTGGAATACCGTACATTTCGTGCGTTTCTGTCTCCTCTCGATGGTTTGGTCTTTTTCTAGACAGGTTTCGGCTGCTCGCCATCTTCAGTAGCGGTGTTAGTCACTTTTGGCACTTTGGGGATGTTTTTTGGGCATCCTCACTGCACTGTCACTATCGCTTGTACTGTGGTGGTTGTCTGTTTGTCGCGTGTCTATATACATATATATATACATATACATATATATATATATATATATATATATATATATATATATATATATATATATACTATTCTATATAAATATATAGAATAGTATTCCCAAACACCGACAAAAAACAAAGAAAGACCCCTGTTGCATCCAACTACCGAATTTATTGAAGAAGATACTACGGCGCTCTACTGCGTCACATAACAGAGTTGTCTTGACGGTCTAGTATCTATAGCTTAGACGGCCCAGACCGAACTAGCGACCCCTGTGGGTGGTGCGGAAATGTACTAAACTAAATTTTGTTGGGTGGACTTGCACCGATTAACTAGAATTTAATTATTCTAAGTTAGAAAAAATGATGTTTTACAACGGCCCTTGTGTGCGAAATATCATTACCCGAATATCAATCGTGGGTATATTTACTTGGCGTATTAATGTACTTCGTATAAATCATCAGCATATCAACGTAATATTGTATACACAAAAACTATAAATTATATTGTTACAATAAAGAAATCGTGGAATTTAATATTTAATTCCCATTTCCTACACAGGATATCTTTTATCTGGGGGGCTATAATTGAAAGGAGGCAATACAATTTCAGGAATGCCCAAAGCATTGGGGGCTGTTCGCCGGGCCCATTGTAGTACGTAGGAGGGCTTCTGTAGGTTTCTGGCCGTATTTATATACCCCCCTTTTGCCAAGGAGTCGACAGGCCGCGTCGGTGACACCTTTGGTCGGCGCGTTTCCGTAAAGCGCTCTCGCTAACATTCGTTTTATTCCTCGACATTCACCGTCGGCCGAGGTTTACGATCGGTGAAAAGGTCTCCTCCCGGCCTGAAAAGTAACGCCCCTTTTCCGGCCGCCCTAACGGACAACCGGAGGCAATGAAACTCCTGTTTGTTATATTTCCTTGTTCTTCCTTTAGCGCCCAACCCACCCCCGCTCACAGGCTCCTCCTTCCATTTAAATTTTCATTACCCTCCTACGACACTAAAGGGCTCGTACAACTGTCCGAGTGGGTAGCTTCTTTGCCTCACGTCCAAAACATTTTATTTTATTTTTTTTTAAACTGTACTTTTCCATTTACCTTGTATTCCATAATAGAGAAGCAAATCCGTTATCATCATGAGTGAAACATTTTTACGGTCCGAGTGTCGTCCATGAAAGGAATGGTGAATGACACGCCCCCTGAATTAATTAATTAGTCTTTAAAATTAATTCCCATTATGATCGTGACCGTAAAATTAAATTTAAGTACTGAAAATTCAGCATTTTGTTAAAGTGAATTGTCGTGGCATGACGATTTGAATGATGACTTATGACTTCAGGAATCATCTAGTCTAGTTTCTCACTAGAGTCAATAACAGGCAGAAACTGCAGTAATCACATACACGTATCTTCATTCTAGCTCATTTGTTTTTAAGTAGAACGGGGTACGATGTTTCTCCATCGTCAGGATGTTTAATGATCTCATTTAAAACAGCCAGGATCTTAATAATTCCAGTATGATGCAAGCGGGTGGTTGCTTTAATTTTTTTCATTTGTTCATTTAATTTTGTTATTCTTATCTGTTTTGTTGAAAAAATTAGGTACATTTTTCGTTGCATTAGTGTACGACAATAAAACGGGCGTGAAAAAAGTAATATTTTTCTTTATTAGACAGGGGCCTAATAATTTTTTTCTTCTGGGTCCAGGCACTGTCCGGAGTATGAATTTTAGATTTGCCTCGGGCCCGAATTGCGAGACACGATTCGGAACTCAGCCGAGCCCGACTGCCCGTTAATAATAAAAATTTCTCGTTAATAATAAACCGGGACCAGCCACCGCCCTGCCTACCCCGACAGTCGGTTAGGCTCTACAAACAGAACCCTTCCCATTGCACTTCCGATGGCTGAGAACGCACAAATAAGATTGTCTAAGAATTGGATTCCGGATTCGGCAAGGAAATTTGAAGAAAAACAAACGATTTTCTACTGCTAGTCGTCCTAATTTCCTTGCAAATAAGTTTGTCTCGCGATGACAGAAATATTACTTGACAATCATTGCGATTCATCTACCTGTTTTACCTACCTTTTCTCAGATAATAACTCTCAAGGAAGCTTCAATTATTAATTAACTACGTTTTAATTTCCTTTTCAGTTTAAATTCAAACTTAATTTGATTTCACCGAAAATGACGTGGGATCAAACTCTGCAAGCGATTGGAATACTAATTATATTATTTCCGCTTACGTTTTGATTTCGGGATTTGATAATTTTTAAGACGAAGTGTTATATACGAATTCAACAATTTAATTAGATTAACCCATATATTTTACAACTCTTATATTTAACATTACTCGAACATTCAATTTGCAATATCTCGAAGCCCATTTTCACGCACGACTCATTCCGATGGAAGGAGATAGCCCGGGAGGATGTTCATTTAAATAAGAACCGGGACGAAACAATTGCTTTCGGTGGTGGTACATTGGAGCGGCGTTGGGAAAAAAATATGCGCCTCTCGGTGTAACTTAATCTAAACAATTTATCGGTTTTATTCAGATGCAAACGTTCTTCTCCGGGCTAAGGTTTAATTGCCGCCGACGGAGGGAAGGCGGCGGCCTCCCTCCCCCACCCTCCCATCCACGGAATCGCGTAATTCTCTTATTGATTGTCTTATATACCCGGGTTGTGGAAACCGGGCGATAAAACCGGCCGCCCGCCCCATTTAAAAAGGGTTTTAAATCACAATGTTAAGTGCCCTAAAGGGGATGAAAAACTGGGGCTGACTCTTAGCGGCGACCCCGGGACTAGATCTTGTCGATGGCTGAGCTAATCCATTCTTATTAGGCCCCGGTTCGGACCCGGTTCCGGATAATCCCCATTTGTTAGCAATAGGGTGGGTGGGGGTAGGGAGTCCACCTCTTTCCTAATGGTTGTCCTTAAGACGCTATCCTCTGCTCAGTCTACAAGCCACTCTTTGATCCCTCTTAAATTAAATAATACTAAAATTTTAAACGACTTCACTCCTGGACGTAACAGTCTTTAGATACAGTTGTTAGATTGTGAAAGCCTTCTTACACGAATTGTCCTTTAACGACTTATCAGGGATTCCATCAATTACTATCTGATCTGTTAACATTTTCTTAAAAAGAAGAAATATATTTTGAATTAGGAAGCGGAAAGTGTGGAGTGAAATTGACTAGAGACTAATTTATATTAGAAGCTTATTCCGGGTAATCCCTGTTTGTTAGCTACGTTCTGCCGGCGGATGACCACCTAGGTTGGGCTAATGGAAGTCGTTAAGAAGCGATCCGGTGTGGCCGGTCACCTGGCAAAACCTCCCGATAGCGGCCTCATCCCTCCTTGGCGGCGGTCCTCCCTGTTATCTGGGCGGCTCCTCCTAAACCCGGGGCTAACTCATATCTTAATGACCGGGTGCGGCCACTAATAGTCGCCGCCGCTTGGCACTTGTCCCCGGGCTCGAGCCCCTTGCCCCAAACTCGACTCGGTTATCTCTCTCCCTCTCACTCTCTCTCTCTCTCTCTCAGTGTTCCGAGGGGCCGCGGGCTCCGAAGTGCAAAGTGGAGGCGGGTCTATCCCGGGGATGTCGCGCGGCTTGATTTATGCTGATTATTACTTGTTGGGGGCCGCGCGCTATAATTCAGTTGACTCCCCAGGCTAGTTTCAACTTATTCCGAAGTAAGAACGGGAAGTCGCCCCAGCTCCGAAAGACCGGAAATGGAGTTCAATCGCCGCTTGAATTTTCGTCGAAGATACTTGATTGAGATTATGAATTAGGTAAAGACTAGGTTCAGATAATAAACCCTTTCAGTTTAAGGTTAATACTACATTTTAAAGGGATATACCTGTATATGCGAGTACACAGAACTTAAGCACGTTATTATTACCAACAAAAATTAATAGATTTCTATTAAACTACGGAATATATTATAACTATCTGGGCCTAGTTATCTGAATCAGGAACGCTGAACATTGTTGCATGAAATACGACGTATTGTGTTAAATAAATATCGAAGATAAAATAACTTCCGCCCGGGTTTATCTCCGGTCCCAAGAAGACCGCGCTTTGAGAGGGAACAACTTATACGGCTCGGTATATAACATTCATTATAATTTAAGATTCAGGCTCGGGTCCCACAAGTCTGTATAAAATGAAGCAATCAAGGCGCACTTCCCTTCCATCAACCCACAGCCCCCCCCCCCTTTATAGCCCACGTTTTCAAGATTCACACATCCAGGCCTCGAAATTTAATTGAGGAGTGATATCCCCGCCTGGATATATTGAGAGGTCCGTCATATATTACATATGTTTTAATACAGTATAATTCGCGCTATAATTTTTTAAAATTTATCTAAAAATAGCTTAAATGAAATGCAAAAATCATAGTTACATCGTGCGTTAATAAGTATTACAACAATTGCTAGACTAATGTAATGAAGGGTTTATCACTTATTCGGCTGAATGGAGGGTTTCTTTATTTTATTTCCACCTATGACTGGTTCAAATGAATGGGCATCAAAGCTTGGCACCAATCCAGAGCGTGTTTCATTACGACGTTCTTTGAAAGTCAATTTTAATGGTGGACATCGTCCTATTATATGGACCAAATGCATACCTTGTTGTGCTCTTTTATATGTCGTGATATTAGCATAAGGTACATCTGGATATAGCGTACTTTTAATACGAACGCCTATCATTTTAAAGGTTAATTAATTACTTCTATTCCTAATTCCGAATTAAGCTAAAATATAATTAATAAAACGTAATTAAGATATTACCAAAGAGAAACTTAATAGCAAAACCCCATTACAAATGATTTTTTATTCAGGTTAATGATTTACAACAACAAGTTTAGTTTATTAGTGATTTAGTCCCAAACTTAGTCACATTCTCCTTACACTGTAAAGTGGTCATAAACGTTACAAACCTATGATAATTCATTTTTGAGATGTTTTATTTTGGGAATGAAAAGTTTTGTATTAAGACTGCTGGGAAAATTTCTTTAATTTTTCGAGTTGTACTACTAAGCAAAGCTAATTCTTTAACTTATAATATATATAGCTATTTTGTCCTATTTTAAAAATTGTCCAATTTCACAGCTAAAAATAAGTATAAACCATGGTTTTATATTGTGGATTGAACCGATGAGATATTTCAATATTATAATGTTTTATTAGAGTAAATGAGTTTATTTTTCACCAAATCACGACTAAAATACCAACGAGAAATAGTTGGGAAGTGCGTGTTTCGTTGTGAAAACGGAAACTCGAGACAGAGCTTGGTGTTTTATAGTGTATCGAATGTGAAAGAAAGGAAAGGAGAGGGAGGGAAAAGGGTTAAGTTAGAGGGAGCAGTTCGTGATTTGTCGCACTGATTGAGTTTTATACGGGTAGGACGAGGACCCCGCCTTGGTGCCGGGTTTATGGTACTATCCCAAGACACACTTCCTTAACTCCAGGGATCCCCAGATTCCTTTTTACTGGTGGCCGATCTGTTTAATTCTTTCCGAAAAGCGCCTCCACTCCTTCTCCAATGAACGAAACTAAGTTCATGAATAAAATTGAACCCCAACACCAAATTGGCTAATGTAATATAAACATTGAACTTTCCTGGCTCTAGAATACTACTTACCAATTAATTCACTCGAGGTCTAATATACTTTACATATCAAGTGAGGATACTATCAATTCTAAACAATATATATCAACTAATTAAAATAATTAATTACCAAAATATCAATTCCAATTTCTTGAGTGTAGTTTCTTTTTGATTATATTCATCAATTCGACACTTTTACTGCTTTCAATGAAGACTGAACAATACCCGTAATTATCTTACGCTTATATGATATGAGGTAATTGAGAAGGTCTTGAGAAGCTTTAAGCTTTCTGCAAATTCAATGCTTACTGCAACATTATTGCAGAAGAGTTTCTCGCTTTATTTCATGTATTTTCATTGGAAAGTACCTATATTTTAATATTCAGTTTGATTTCATTCATAAACATATTGATTTCATTCGTAGAGGTACTATTAATTGTACGAATAAGTAAATAGATATCGAAAATAATAATATGACTGGCATTTACAATAGATACTGTTTACTGTGTGCGAAAGTTACGTATACAGAAATTATTAAGTTTTAGTACTAAAATTGGAACTGTATCGGATATTGGTCTGGTTTTAATCAACAGCTAGGTGTCGAGCAAAGTAGTGCTTGGGATACGCCGCCCATCCAGTTCTCGCCTTTTTTTGCTGAGACCCGAGGGTCTCTCTCTCTCTCTCTCTCTCTCTCTCTCTCTCTCTCTCCAACTCGACACTCCTTAACTCCTCCCAGCTCTCTCACCTTCTCTCAATCTCACACTCTCTCCCACCATGATCTCTCTCTCTCCCACACAGTCTGAAGATCGTTAAATGCCGTTTCGAATCCGGATCGGCTCAGTTTCTTTTTCTACCCTATTGCCGTATTCCTACCGATCACACGAAGTAATCCGTTCATCGCCCCGATATTATCTCATTGTTTCTTTTTTGGCCGGAATTTCTATCGCCAAGTCAGCCCCAAGTGCCTATTTGTTTAGCCTGTCTGATAATTTGATTGGACCTAGGAATGTATGGAATTTAGTAGTGCCAGTACATTTAAACTAAAGAAATCTGAAGTACAATGAGTCAAAATATGAATTACGCCTTCCGTGACAACGGTTAATTGGGTGATTAAAATTACGAATTTAAGGACAATTTGGAAACCCCGAAAGGGTTTAGAATATTCCTTTCTATGGTCTCCTAAATTATACCGGTATCTTTTTGTCCACTGTAAAAGCCTACCTCTAAAATAGTGCAGTTATTTTAAAACGAAAAAATATATTACAATTACGAAATGATGTATGATATACATGTTCATTTTAATCTGTAAGTGTTAAAATAGCGTTTGGTTGAGGTAGTCTGTTTAGATATGTTCTGAGGATTTTGTAAAAACCTATTACCCAGGGATATAGCAACTTGTCAATATTAATAGTAAGAGGGCTCGTCTAAAACATGCTCCATCAATCTTTCAATTTGTTAATTATTTAAACTTGTACTATTATTCGAATATGAAAACATGGAAATGCATCATGTTTTAAAATATGGTAAATAATATCGGCCTCTGGCTGGCCACTTTTAATCAGAAATTCTCCGGGGATTCTCTAGTCGGGAAAAGTTTTTCTGTAAGGATCAACATAACTGAAACTAAACTAATTACAATGAAGAATTCAGGTCGATGAAAACCTCCAGTCGGCTATTCACTGCGCTCATTCTCCGAGGGCTCTTCAGGATCTCTCGGCGCCCAGTAGAAGGAAAATCCGGGTCACCTTGGGAAAACTTGGGGAAGCGGATTGAAACGCCCGAAGATTTTCTAGGAGAAAATTTAAATTTCCGCAGAGCTAATGACAATTCAAACCGGGAGAAATTTAAAACGCAGGGAAAAATGTTAAAAAGTTTGAGAAGAATTACTCAATTATCTGCGTCGATTGAATCGCTTCCTTGTGAATGGGTATTATTAGTTTGGTCTAAATAACTTTGAAGGACATTGCCACCTTGATCCAATGTAGAACTTTTCTCCGGGAACTAAAATCCGGAATATGGAACAGAAAATTTTGTTTCCTAACCTGTTGAATTTACGATCTCCTAATATGTATATAATTGGTTTAAACCAATGCAATTACTGGGGCATCTGTTTATTGCCGGATGTGTTCCAATAAAATAGTTTCACATTCCATCCTGGGGAGCAATCAGAAATTAATTTAACGATGTTTGAATTATTTATTAGAGTTGAAGAAGTAATTATCTAATCACATCAGAAAACTGACTGCCTCTCATGAATTACTCGCCATACTATTTGATGATCGAATATCAGTTCATGCCTTGGTGGAAACGGTGTGTATAAGTCCAGTACACTGTATTTATATTTATACAATAAAGTGTATTAGGCTCAACGATTCTACCGTTTCATTATATGTCAATCCGATCTATATAAATCTAGAAAATTTGAGATTCAGAGTGCAGATAGTATATTTTTTATAAATCTTTCTCCTGTTGACAAAAAAGCCGTGAGGCTATCATGAAAATTAGATTCGTATATTATGCCATAATGGAATGTTGCAATTAAATTTATAAGAACCGTACATTTATAAAGTAAAATGTATTTTAGCAATGTTAGAAGAAAACTAAACATCGGATAGAATCAAATCCTCAGCGTGTCGTCGCTAACGTTTCTTTCTGAATGGAACAATTCTCCAACCATTTCTGGATTTCGTGTTCGGCTGATGCCAACAATGCAAAAAATTTATCTGGCACTTGTCAAGCGTATTTTATTCACTCCAGTCTCATTTCCTCGTGTTCTGGCCGAACATAGAGTGCAGGGGGCCACTCTCCTGGGCGATGAAGCGTCCGTGAATTTCATATAAACAAGGGGCCGATTCGTTTTAGGGGCGTGAGCGGGGCAGTGAAGCTAATGGTTGTTTGAATCCGAAAATGGCCGGCGGAGTTTCGAGTGCCCTCGGATCCGAAAGTTGCTCCGGAGTTCCCTCATGAATCTGCCTTTATACCTAACAATAAATTTTGTAGTTTAACCCCCCTTTCCCCCAATCCCACCTCTATGACCTGAACCGTGTTATCACCAAACATATTCGCATAACATTTTTGGTATCTCGAACTATTTACTAATGCAACTATAATTCACCAATTTATATTCGACTACCGAAATCTGTAATCTCTATCGAAGTTGACCAATCCAACTTGCAATATTAAACGAAACGTGTGATATAATCCTACAACCGTAGTTATTTAATCTTATATGGTGTGAAATTTAAAACGTACTTGTTTTCAAAAATGTGATCGGTATAAATTGAAGTTTTCGTTCCAAGAATGCTCGATTCAAATATTCCAGAATACAAACCAGTCGCGATATTTTAATATCCGACTCGTTTGGAGGAGTAGGCTCGTCCTACCCCGTTCACAAATCCGCGCCTGCTCTAATCCGCTTTTCGGTCTCGTTTTGCAGGAGTGGGCTGCCTGAAGGTGAAGGTGGCGGTGCCGCAGTACAAGCTGAGGGGCGAGCTCGCCGTGCTGGAGTGTCACTACGAGCTCGAGGGGGACTCCCTCTACTCGGTCAAGTGGTACAAGGAAAACGAGGAATTCTACAGATACGTACCCAAGTCGAATCCACCCCAGCAGTCCTACAAAGTAGAGGGCATCAAAGTTGACGTGAGTATCAATTCCCAGTTGAAGGGCATAAGAATCATGTTATTTTAACTTACCAGTTTTGTGGCCTGCCAGGGGTTGGAATACGGTAAATTTCGTGTGTTTCTGTCTCCTCTCGCTGGTTTGGTCTTTTTCTAGACCGGTTACGGCTGCTCGCCTTCTTCAGTAGTGGTGATAGTCACTGTAGGAACTTTGGACGTTTTTTGGGCATCCTCACTGCACTATCACTGTCATTTGTATTACACACACCGCAGAATCGATATAGACCCGTCGAACAATTACGAGGGGCCGCTATTTGCGAGCCCTGTGCCGATTGAATCCTGAATACGTCGATTTCACAACGAGAACGAATGCTAAGAAACGGGCATGGTTGAGGATATAAGATACATGCAATAAGAACATAAAGAATAGCATAATAAACGAGAAAATTAACTAAATTAAGATTGGTACCACTTGCAACCAACCAATAATCCAAAAAAGAGATAAACCACTTGACCCTAATAATCTAAACAGAAGAATAGTATTCCTAAACACCGACTAGAAAACAAAGATAGACCCCTGTTGCATCCAACTACCGAATTTAGTGAAGAAAATACTACGGCGCTCTAATGCAGACCCGCATAACAGAGTTGTCTTGACGGTCTAGTATCTATTGCTTAGACGGCGCCGACCGAACTGGCGCCCACTGAGGGTGATGCGGAAATGTACTTAACTAAAGTTCGTTGGGTGCACTTGCACCGATAAACTAGCGCCCCCTGAGGGTGGTGCGGAAATGTACTTAACTAAAGTTCGTTGGGTGCACTTGCACCGATAAACTAGCGCCCCTGAGGGTGGTGCGGAAATGTACTTAACTAAAGTTCGTTGGGTGCACTTGCACCGATAAACTAGCGCTCCCTGAGGGTGGTGCGGAAATGTACTTAACTAAAGTTCGTTGGGTGCACTTGCACCGATAAACTAGCGCCCCCTGAGGGTGATGCGGAAATGTACTTAACTAAAGTTCGTTGGGTGCACTTGCACCGATAAACTAGCGCCCCCTGAGGGTGATGCGGAAATGTACTTAACTAAAGTTCGTTGGGTGCACTTGCACCGATAAACTAGCTCCCCCCGGAGACAGTACAGTGAGTGACAGTGCAGTGAGGATGTCCAGAAAACATCCAAAGTGCCAACAGTGACTAACACCAGTACTGAAGATGGCGAGCAGCAGAAATCTAGTCTAGCAAAAGACCAAACCAACGAGAGGAGACAGAAACACTCGAAATTTACGGTATAAGAATAATGTTATGTTTGCACAATAAAGGAAAATGATGAATCAGTTGCGTGATAGTTTTCGAACAAGTGTGCACAAGATTTGTTCCTATCCATATGAAAATAACAAATTAACTCCTTATTAATTTCATTTATTAAGCACGTATTCCTTTAAACTGGGCCACAGCATTAAATATGTAGTTATATAATTAGTTAGAAAAGAGTTAAACATAGGAAATACAATAGTTTAAAATGCGTATTTATGGTTTACACGTATTTACACTAATTAAATTATCATAACAATTTTACTATGTTCACAATATTTTTTCTGTTATACGAAAGTGTTGGAAATTTCATATATTGCCACTTGAAACGTCAGTACTTAAAGACAATTTTTACACTTGGTACCGTATTTTTTGAGAGTGGAGAACGCAATAAATAATCCTTAGATACTAAGGGGCCTAACTTCCATCATGGCGGTATAGTTTTGCTCTCAATACGGCAGGTTCATAAAAATTTATGACTCATCAATAGGTGTCACAGTTGAAATAATTGTGAAAACGATCCGTTTGCGTTCTTTCTAATCCCGGGGATGAAACGCGCTGGCGCGTTTACGAACCGTCCGCGGCGGGAAAAGGCGGCAAGTATTTTGCTTGATATATGTCCAACAGCTGCCCCGAAAAGTTAGGCTCCTGAGAGCGGAACTCCGCTATAAATTTAACTTTGTTTGATTTATAAATACTAATATTTCTGCTTATTATAGCGCCCAGATGGCCTATTAATACTGCTGAATTATGATTTATGAGAACCCCAGGCCGGATATATTCCCCGCGTACCGATGAATTTATTTATGCTAGTCCAGGCAATCGATTACAACATTTTTACTAGATAGATACATTTATAAATTTGAAAATGTTATATTTCTCCACTATCTAATCTCAGAATCCTCGGATCGCTATCCTTAATTATTTATTTACCCATATATCTCCGTATTATTTTATTTATGAATTTTATCCGTGTTAAATGATACGAGTTTCAGTATGATTTAAACAATGTACTTTCATTAATGTATACATATTGTAATCGCATCCTCCCGCCTTAGTGTTTCGATATAATTTAATAATTTATCCGCAAGTCATGGAACACCTGTTACCGAATAAAACAATTCAATGGAAATCCTGCAGTCGATACCGCAGGACGATAAATGGATATTTTAATGTGAGAGGGTGAAAAGTGTTGTGTCAATATTTGCAATTAATATTATATAATTACAATCTACATTTTAAGCAGGCACGTTACGCGGTAATTTATTATGCGAATATTCCACAACGCTTTGATACTGGCATAAAATTCTAAATGTTTAGAATTGAGTTTTTTGAGTTTTCCGCCTTGTTGTCTTTACAATGATTTTCTTTTCTACAGTTTTCTACTAAGTTTTCGTATAAAGTGACAGAATAGGAATAGATTTCAACAGATTTATGCGTGAAGGCTTCCGGTGAGATCGCGTGATATGGGAAGAATATCGGTTTCAAATATTTCTCCTGTTTTTGGAAACCAAAGGAGTGGGTTCCATCGGAGGGGCCCTCTTGGGTGTTGCCTCCTTCCGACGCTTCGGACCTCTTAGTCGGACCCGAATCGGTAAAAACCCTTGATCCATCAAATCCTATATTTTCTTTATTAATTCTGGATTTTTTTTACGCAGCACCAGCTATCCGACAGCCGGCAGGTGGCACTGAGGGGCGTGAACCTGAAGTCTACAGGGGTGTACAGGTGCGAGGTCTCGGGCGAGGGCCCGTCCTTCGACTCCGACCACGGCGAGGGCCGAATGGAAGTAGTATGTGAGTAGCAACACATCCATCATCCAACTTCACTAACTCACGCGTACAAACACAAGAAATAGGCTCACACTCATTCCGACACTCGTGCCCACTGAACCCGCGGCACATCGGCCGGCGTAGGATGTAGGAGCTAAATTGCATCGGATCTGATGCCCACCATTCAAATGCCTATTCAAATACGGGAGCCTCTTTCAGTATAAGGCTATAATTAGCACGCTTTTTGGCTTCATATTAATGGACGAACACTGTTGCTGCTTAATAGTAAGTTATTCGTTATAACCGTGTACATAAAAATAACTATTCTGATCCTGGTGATATTTCAACTTCGCCCTGATCCGTCGCTCCAGTTGTTCCTACATAGTAATTTGTTCCCTAAAGCGGTCAGTACTAGAGGATCTCTAAGCATAGTAAAATACAACCCTGTCTGTACTTTTATCGATTGCCCCACCCTCACCGAAATATGCGGAACATAATCAAAACAGAGTCTTTTAACCATACATGTCAGCCTATTGACAAGCATCAGGAATACCTTCACTCTAGCGATTTCCTGTACCCAATCATGTGTTTTGTTCTATTCTGGACAGGTTTCGCTGAGATATCCAGGAGCATTCGGTTAGTAACAATACGAAGGTCTACATTACGGTCCTATGCAATAGTATAGGGATTGTAGCGTAACGTTAAAATTGATTGCAGAGTGTTCCGTTGTAGTTCTGAATGTTATCAGTCCACTTCCTCCCCTGGTCATATTTCCCCCGCTCGTATTCCACCACCTCGATCAAACCGTTTTTGTCTCCGCTTCGAGTATACATATGCTATTTTCAACAATTCCACTAGATAACTAAGTCATTTCGACAATGCTTACTACAATACTAATCCTAATCTGGCCGATTTTATGTAAATAAAATGGAACTAATTAAAGAACCGTAGATAGATATTATTTTTCTCTACATAAGTTTACCGATGTTCTGAAATTTCTGAATATTTATAAATCAATTAATATGACACCAACACGTGTACTGTGCGGTTCTTTTGATCAAACAGGAGATGGAATGCATAATTTTTTTACGTTATAAATTTTCTGAACAGTAGAAAAGTAAAATTCGGCTCCTATGAAACAGGTTACTTTCCTTTCTCTACCTTAAATTATATCAGAAGCGAACACGGAGGGAATAAACGTGCGGAAAAATGTTTTATGGGGGTTCTGAAATTGACCGAACTGTCTATTGGGCCGACTTATCGGTGTCACAAGTGTCTGGCGAAATGCCCGAGGCCTGGCTGCACCGTCTAAATGTCACGAGTCAAACCCCGAGGGAATTACCCGGGGATCTACCAGTCACTATATCATCCATTCCGTCGGTAGAGAACGAACGTCTCTTATTTCTTACCTTAAGGGGCCCTTCCGAAACTGAGCACGACGACAATATTTTCCAATCGAGTATTTGGAAGGATTTAATGATCTGAACATCAATTAGGATTCGAATCGAGAAACGAGCACTGCGGCCGGCTGAAGTATCAGGTGTCGACTAGACACCAATAATAGGATCCTATTAAGTAGCTACTTCCAGCTGCCGGGGGTAAGCGAAATGAAAAGAAAAACCAATATCGTGCAATTAAGAAAGCAATTATGTCATAGTAAGAAATTCCTAGTTGAATACTTTCTTATCTAGTTGGACTGGTAAATTCGCCGTTCGGACAATATGCGGCTCCCGATTAAAAAAAACTGCGCGCTCGGCATACTAATTAAACAAACTATACCACGTTCCCGCTTTAATCAGCCGATTCGGAAGGTAAATAAGATATATTTATTTCAAATTTGACCCCTTGCCACTTGATTAGGTTTGAACAAAGTGCTTACTCCCTACATCTCACTCATTGTTAATAAAATCGATTACTGTACTTTTTAAGTTAAGCCAATTAAGAATTACCAATTATAAGTATAATATTCGAAAAAAATCTCGAAAATTGTGATATTCTATCAGTATTATTTATTTCTAGTGTTTTAAATTGTAAACTTTTAAAATGCCCTTGTTGCAAAATAAAAGTATTACTTCGATATGTTTTTTATATAACTTGTAGCTTTAATATTCGATCTCACTGATGTATACGATTTGTTATGAAACTTTTTTATAAACTGTTACCGTTGATTGTGGCCAGTGAACTATGCTTGTGAAATATTACCTTAAATATAAATGATTCAGCTAGTTTAATTTGGAGTTTTATTTGTAGTTCCCCTAAAACACCACTGAACTTGTCCTCGGAGTGGGCGTATCAAAGCACAGATGTGCAGGACATACATAACTGAATTTATGGAGTATTTGGATTTTATCAAGACAGTTATGAATTCGTTCAAATATCTCAGTTGATAATAACAACAGTTCAATTTCATTATTGAATTGAACAGAATACCTGAAGATTGGCTGCAATATTTGAAACCCATACTAACTCATTTGAATATATCAGTAGTGATCGTCCATTTCCAATCTTCGTGAACTGAAATTTCACATTTTCTGACACAGTAACAGGGAATTTAAATTATAAAACGTTGATTTTCTTCGAGTCACAAGGTGGCCAGTCGTTATTTATTTCATGTTTGTAAATAAGCGAAAAGATACCATATTTTATTATAATTATACAGGTAGTGTACTCCAAAAGCACATTTCACTTTGTAGCCATCAAAACAATTACGTCTCTCTGTACCTGGGTGAAGAAAGCCCATTACGGCGTATGATTAAAATAAAGCGAGTGTTGATATCCCGGATTAAATTTCCAGCGAGGCTGCACTGTAAATATTTTAATAATAATTATACGGCAACGGAAGATATATGAAAGAGATTTTTTTTATTTCATTATCTCGTCTGGTCGACACGGGTGAAACTTTTGCTTTCGCACTGGCCGGCGGTTCTTTAAAATTAACGTCCGAATGAATTAATTTCTTCTTTGTCGTAGGCACATTCTTGACGTTGATGACGAAACTGCAATGAGGAGGCGATAGCGTTATCAACTAACGAATGTACTCTTTTTTTTTTAATCGGGAGCGTAATGTTTTCGGTTTAACGTAATAGGCGACGAGGCGTACATAATAGGACCGACTCGGAGCCGACATTGGGAACAGAACCGGGTAGGGGGCATTCAATGGAGACCCGGGTCAGACTCGAATTATCCGCGTTGTTTAGATCTAGGGGGTGTAAGGGGGCGCGGGAGTAGATGGAGGGGGAGGAGGAGGAGGCAGCGATTGTATGGCGGGAGGGCAGAGTGCCATCCCCATTTACAATATTTGCACGAATCCGTAAATTGTGCCTTTAATCCGCGCGGCCGTAATCTGACGGGATTAGAAAGCGGGTGCCGGGCTCGGGTGTGGGGCGGGGCGGGGTAAATGACTCGGAATTTATCGGACGCCTCGACCGCCGCCAAACCGGATAAACTCCCCGGCCATCATGGCAGTAAAACCCGCCGGGAAATGGGATTTTATTAAGGACCGGATCCTCTTGTTCAAGGGTTATCGGAATAATTGTGAGGAGGAAGTTGCCCCCGTCGGGGCGTGCCCCGCGGCGGCGAATATTGACGAGTTGGGGAAGCGTTAGGCCGGAATTAGCCGGTGACATTCTCGCGGGCTTTGTTCCCGCCCTCCCCCCAGTCGACCGACAAAGGGTTGACATTCACGACAATACTCGATAAACCGTCGGTGTTGTTCGCCAGGAGCCATAAGTCCTCGGCTTCTTGGGCATCCGGCTTTTGTAGGAGGGGCCGACTCCCCCAATTACTTCTAAACGCCGCTTTGAGACTCCCTTTATAACCGTTTGTTAGACGAGGATCCACCCTCCCTCCCATCCCCTTCTCCTATACGCCCCGCCTACATAATCGTCCGGGACCGCTCCGTTAACTTTAACGGCGTCCCATATTCAATCATTCATTCATTTCATAACCACACACACACAAGCCCCCACTTAGCCTAGACCGGCTGATTGTTTTACACGTGCCATTTATTTAACACGAACGTCGGATTGAAAACGGTCGAATAATTTGGACATATTGTACGCTCGGTTAAATTTGATTCGCCGCGCATTTACCGAATTGGTACAGATTCTCAGATAATAATTTCAATCGTTTAATTATAATCTGAGTTGATTATCGCACTGTTCAATTGTTAAACATAATGTGTGGGATTTAATGGGGATCGATTTAACAATACCGGCTTACCTTTATCCTTCTGTATTTTGTCGAAATGACAAGAGTGAGTGACATAGCGATATTGAAGCTTCATCGGCCGACAAGCCCACCTCTCCGTGTGTATGTAAAATGATATGTAAAATTATATTACAATTAAATTCATCAGAACTCCATGTTCTGATTCCCTCTAATTGTGCTCCATGATAAGAATGTTCCTATTGTTTCTCTACGCGATGAGTATCTGAGGAAAAATATATCCCTATCTACACTCTCTCGGATGGTCCCCGACATCAACGAATTATTAGGAACATTTTTCAACAATTAGGAACAAATATTCTACCTCCACAACCCCGCCCTTAGATGTCTCAAACGCTGGTCGCTCACTAATCGGTGGTTTTCCATTTTCCATCTAATTAGCGGAGTATTTCCCACGTGGACGAAGGTTACGAATGCAATACTGTCCTATGGAAATTTAAACTGATCGCCTCGTGTCACGTTCGGCCGTCAATCGATAGGTCCTGGGGGCGGCTTTTATGAAAATGAAAAAAGGAATACGTGAGGAGTGAGAACCGCCTGTAGCCGTATCGGAAAGGGTCTTTATTGTTGTCTGTTTATATACCCGGGGCCGCATCGCCGAGACATGTGTTATCTTCTCCCCTACTCCGCCTAGTTTTACTGATCGATCGTTGTAAAATTCCACCTCATAAAAATTTCATCGAATCCCCACTATATATACCCCCCTCCGAAACGGGGGTTTATACTGTGTAATGAACTGGCTGCCTCGGAAAGGGGGAAAATGTACAGTCGCAGAATTCTCTCCTGAGAGCAGACCGAAGGGGGGGGGGAAAGAATTGATTCGAGCAAGCAGCCACGACTTCATAACTGTTTATAATTCGCAATTCAAATCGGGCGGTTTTTTACGAAGTTCTTTTTATTTATTGTCTTATTTGCGTCCTAATTGAGAGTCCCTAATAACTTGTCGATGTCAACTCATTTCCGTTCCTTCTTCAGATTATGACTTCAGATATCTTAAACTGATATCCACCTAGTTCATGCACATCTATTAAATAATTAATAATTTCTGCGCGTTCTGTGCATAGAGGTAATTCCATCGGCTTATCGGCATAGTTCTTTATTTACCCGCGTGCTTTTATTTTATTCGAACGGCTACGAAATCGATTAGATTTCCGAATCCGCGAAATCGGGGGTGGAATGGGAGGCAGAAAATTGTCCGCCGCACGCACGACTTTTCTTTTGTTTCTCGCTAGAAATAAAAACACTGAGTCTTTGAGGTTATCATTTACTTTATAATAGAATACTACACTACATCTATTGCAAGATAAAGGCAGCAGAGGATTAAATTCGCCAGGTAATATTCTCATTGAAGAACATTCCAAATAACATAAATAAAATTATATTATTGGACTTCTCCCCGTCTAAAACCCTGTGCATTTCACAAATTCATTAGGTTCGAAACGTCCTCCAAAAATTCTTTTCCTAAATTATTTAATCATCGTTTAATAATTTAGACCAAAAACTTAGATATAATGCTCTATAATTTTGAAAAAGTTCCATGACCGTACTGTTACTCCGAAATAAGGCAGTTGTAACACGGGTTGGTAAGTACTTCATAGCATGTTTCCTGTCGCATATTTGGTCGGAATACTGTTCGCCTTTCTTCTATTCCGATAGCACAATCGCACATTTAAATAGAAAGCAAGAGATAATCGGACGATAAAGTTTGAACTAAGTAATAATAGTTGTTAGATTGTGTGGGTGTACTTGTTAAGGCTTTTGTCGCGACGGCTATTCCCGTATACCATCAACAGAGTAAAAACACCGGAGGAATAATGTTCCCCTGTTTTTCCGACGAATGAGGCCTTCTGACAGGGCGCACAATTACGCCAGTCTAAGCGGTTAATGGTTAATAACGTGGAGAGGGAAACAAAAGAGGCAATGAAAATGTAGGCCCGGTTTGTACATTTGAGTGGAAGGGTACCGGGGCCGGGGTTTTCTCATATAGAAAGGATGTGAGTTATACTCGGAAGGAGCCGTAAAGAAGTAGATGTTTTGAATGGGATAGGGGTAGCGGGTGGGAGTGGGGGTGGTGGTTGGGGGGTAGGGGGACAGGCGAGTGTACCCGTGCGATCACATAATGTGCCCGCTTCCCCTCTGAACGGTCAACCCCCGGGGACCGAGACACCCCCTTGAAACTCTCTATTGGCATTTCCCTTCTCAAGTTTTGCCCAGCCCTGGAGGGAACGATATACATTTTAAGCACTTCAGTTCTTATTGCACTGTCCAGGTTCTTAGATAGGAATTTATTCGCTTTCTTCCTTTCCCGGTGAATCCTGATGAATGCGACATACTGGCGGCCAAATCCACCCTGTCTTTTGCTGCTTCATTTCACACACTATAAATGCACATGGTAGTATATAATCGTTAATTTTTAATTATTTCAAATATTTCAAATTTTTCTCTTTTAATTTCTGAACCATGAATTTATACACATTTATGATGAATAAGGGGGATAATTATTTCTTCGATTCCGTAACAGCCAATTAAATGCTTCTCAAGTGACCCTGTTCGCTTTCCTGTCAATGATCATAGTCAATTTCATTATCGTACAATATTTCAAATTACTTAATGTAACAATTGCGTAATGTAACAATGTTACTCAACATTTCATAACTACGACTGGGGCAGAATATGGTGAAAACTGACTAATCCATGTATTGTTCGAGGTAAGGAGAACATTTGATATTTAAACTATTCAGATAGCGGAATAAAGGGGGCGCGGGATTTCAGATAGGGGACAAATTGTACGGATACAGGGACCGAATACGAGAAATTAAGATTACATCGTGGAAAGATTCCCGTCTGTAGTGTAAGCGGCATTTTCCCCTGTATGGTATCGGTGTAATGAGATTGTCTACCGGGCAGAAGGAGACGGGGGGGAAGGCCCTGATGCAATTTACAGTAGACCGGGCTCAGGGCTAGATGTCGGCTCCGATTTCCCGACACATTAAACCGCTCCTGTGCACCCGACCAAATAAATATAAAGTGTCAATTAAAACGGGGCCTCGTTGGAACAGGCGAACGGTCACCGCCGCCCCACGGAAACTATTCCGTTCTGATTTTACTGAACTCAACAACTTATAATTACTATTCCCGGTCCCTTTAATAGTCGTTTAGAAGTTGTTAATTGTTTCGCCGGATGGTGCCCGAGAGAGGCTAAGTTGGCCTCTTCCTTTCTAGCACGGGCCGTACGGATGCCGGCGGAAGATTGAATTTCTCGGGCGACTTCTAGTCGGTGAGATCGAATATTTAAAATTCTGGAAGCCAATTCTGGCTGGCGTTTTAATTGAGAAACGAGGTCTGTACCTTTGCCTGAGCCGCTAACGGTATAAGTCCCAATAGAGATGTCTCGTGAAGAAGACACTTGAAAATTCAGGCAACAGCAATCAAGGGAAGAATCAACATTCAATTAAACAAACAAGTTCAATTAAAAAACTTAACAAGGCGATGTAATCTAGGAGTGAATATATAACATATATTTCTGGTCTTGTCGTTTATATTCGTAAAATTCAGTTCAGTTGAGAAAACTAAGGCGGCAGTAAAATCCTAACCGCTAACGTGATGTGACTCGGATTCGATGAGCCGGTCGGGCAGGCGTCGCATATATTTGGCCGGCTACGTGAGCCAGTTTCGGGGTTGGTATGCCCGGGAGGTGTTGGAAACGCCCTGAAATTCATCGTACGTCGCATTTCAGCGGTGCCGCCCGCATGTGATGTTTTTAATTTGGGCCGGCTTGTTTTTCCCTGTTGCGTTTAAATGGAATCCGTTTTTCGCATTCACCGAATACACGGTGTAATGGGTAAGGGGTAGGAATATCTCGGAAAAACTCGTGACCTTTCGATGATGCCGAAATTTTGCCGAATAAATTTATTATCGAATTTATTTACTGCTCCATAAACGTTTGTACGGAAATGAAAGAGAGAAAAAAAACTGCCGGCCGGGAAATTTATCGCATAATTATCAGCGATGAATTTTAAATGGCCCGCTACTCGCGAATTCATTATCTCGCCATCTGTTCGTCCCATTTATTAAGCCGAAGGAACCGAGTTTGCATTCATTCGGTACTGAAGCTGACAACGGTCGCAGAAGAGATATTTGCGGCTCTTCCGCCTACTCTAAAATAATTGGGTCATTTAAGTAAAAGGGAAGAATACAAAAGCGAGTTTAGTAATTGCAGATAACAGAACAGGATTGGGTTTGATAGACTAACGTGAAATTAAATTTCGGTATCAATAAAGTGTCATTATGTATACCCGATAAATATTCTAAATATTATCTGATGCGTTCATATTTTTCGATGGGAGTGTGGACGGAGCTTCTGTCACCGACAGAAAAGGGGAGGGGGAAAACACAATTAGCGGCAATGAGAAGACAAAAAAAAATTGACTCGTCGCAATTAATTGGAAGGTCGAATATTATATTGATTTATATAAAATATGAAATGAATAAACAAAAAACGGCTTTAATAATAATTGGAACGCATTGGTCGGTCTGTGGAGAGTGCGTGAAAGCGACAGTTTGCGGTCTGGTAGTTGAAAGGTCGTTAGTTCATTGCCGGTTCCCGGGGTTCTTTATTGCATCCTTGCTGGCCGCTAATAATGTACGAAGGTAAATTTATGGAGCCGGCGTAAACTTTAATCTCAATTGTCGCGCCGTGTTCCTCGGCGGGGCCCGACGACGGGTTTTATCGCCAACATAGAATTGAATTATGTCTGGGCCAATTAGAACTAAATATCAATTCATTATATATCGACCGCCATTCCTATCAAACGTGTTTTGTATAAATTATTCGCGATATTTTCAGCAGAACTGATGTTATGTTTTATTTAATAAATATATTTTATAATTCTAAATATGTTATATTCCGCAGTTATCTAATTCTTCTCATCTAAACTCGATCGAAGTTCGGTTTCAACGGTTCGAAACATACGCCCCGTAAGCTATTGAACCAGCCCGTATTTTAATTTAATTAATACGATTTAACATTCAACTGGGAATATGAATGACTGAAGGATTGGAATTTGGTATTCAAAATAACTTTCATGGCTTCTATTTTGTAGTCCATACTGCAATTAATAGAACGTCCGGATATTTACTTATTGAATATTTCAGCACGAAATGTATAGATTTTATATAATTGATCAAGTACCGAATTGAAATTATTTCTTTTCATGTTGTCACCTGTTAAACTCCTGACCATAACATACTGGCGCACTTGTACAACTTTTGATTTAACTTACTAATAAAATACGGATAATCTCCTGTAAAATCAATACTTATTTGTTACTTTTAAGACAATGCCTATTCCTGTTAACTTAGTAACATTGTGTCCAAAGCGCATTTACTTCTCAAAATGTAAATGGTTCACAAGAATACCGAATTATATTCCAATAGTATCCCTAGATTAGATCAATATTTATGCATTCAAATATTTCCTACATATATTTGTCGGTTAATAGTTTTCGATCGGAGGACTGTCATGCGAAGTTTGAGAGAAGTGCTAGCATGAATGGGGGACATAAGGCCGGATATATATTGGTAAAGCTTGACTGATTTAATGCTCTGTATCTGCCCCCCTTCTCTGAGAGCCCTCGCGTGTAGCCCAAATCCGGAGGGAGGGCCGAGGGCCCTGGATTTCGCCAGCTCCGCACTCCTATTTGTGTAACTTTCTTTTGATGTTGTCCCGAATCGGCAAATAGCCCTGCTGCCGACATCGTCAAACTCCCGTCCGACCGAGCGTCTCCGCGTAATTCACTTGTCGAGAAATCAATTGGGACCGGCCAATCTGTACCGCTTGTGATTGAAAATGTCCACGCCTCTGGACTTCCTCCACTTATAAAATGCCAAGAAAAACAGACCGTTCTTTGGTTATTACTCGGAATTCGACTTCCACTAGTTTTTAAAGTTCAATTTAAGACACCGGGTTGGGAGTTTGGAGACCTTCGTTGACTACTCCTTGATTTTGTCCAATTCTAGAACTGCCGACATGTGTAGGTGTCTCACTAATTTACTGTTGGTGGTGGGAAGCCGAAATTGGTCTAGTAGTAATAGTCAGTAAATTGAAACAGTAATGGTGCATGCATGTAGATATCTAAAGTGGCTGATAGGGTTCAGAATGCAATAGTTGATATTGTTCGAAAAAATCGCTATGCTCCCTTGAAAGGATCTTGTGAATACCTTCATCACGTGGAATCCCCATACCCGACTGAAAAGAACAGATTTAATAGCAAATTTGGACTGTTGAGACCTCTTTTGAAAAGGACATCAAAACCTATAATAGTCAACAACAAACCTAAAACCGACATGGACATACGGAATAGAACTATGGGGTTCCGCCAAGAAATCCAACATCGCTCACATCCAGAGATTCCAATCAAAAGTCCTTCGCACCATCCTTAATGCTCCCTGGTATGTTTCTAACCGAACAATCCATAATGACCTCAACATACCAACAGTCAACGAAGTCGCAAAATCACGCTTCCTTAAATTCCATTCCCGCCTCTCTCCACATCCAAATCCACTCGTTCAGTCCCTTTCCTCTTCTACCCATCCATTATCCCCTCGCGTCGGCTTAAACGCCACTGGATAACCCGCCATTGTACCTATAACTAACAATAGTTGATTATACAATAAATAAAGTTAAAAAAAACCTTCACATTTCTGTAATATCGATTAAACTGCGTCCGCATTTCAAAGTGCGCGTCTTGAACTATCTCGGAGTTTTATTTTACCTTATATATAAACCCTCAGCGTTTTATTCCTGTCGCAATAAATCCGTTACTGAAATTAAGCTGTTGTCAGCGTTACGTACTCAACGGAAGTTCTGTCTGGGTTGGACAAAGTTAAACTTTTCCCACTCCCCTGGTCGTTTTATGCTCCGTCAAAACTGACTAAAGGACGTAAATCGCTGCGAGGAGGTCCGTCAGAGTTCCCATCTTCGCCGGTACGATGGGAATGTTCTTTCCCGTTCACAGAATTTCTCCTATTCCTTTAGAAATCTCTGGAAACCGAATTGAATATTTCAATTGCGAACTATGCTCCTTAACAGATTTTTTGAATATTGAGTAACGCGCTGTTAGAACTTGTTCGTTTAAACGGTAAACGCATATTACGTTATAACACAGTAAAATTTATACTCAGGTGATTATGGAGCACCTGCAGAAGAAAACAAGCGAGAGAACAGAAATAATTTCACGTGTGACGCTGCTGGGATTCGTCGTAAAATAACACTTAGGAATTCCGTTGTCATTATAATCTCGAATTCCTCTTTTCTTCTGTACAACAGACGATATCGGCTGGAATTAGGCTCAAAAAGGCACTCGGAATTTCGTTGGATGGCCTACTATCGGGTAAGGGCTTTACGAGATACCTGACTAGCACGCGAAACCTCAATAAAAGAAAGGATTCTCGATGGAGCACAGAATACGTAATTGGCAACAGTATAGGTGTGTTACTGTCGGTCAAAGCAATAACCTCTTTGATTTGTTTTTTGCGGATGTTCAGAATATTGAAGAATTTTAAAACCGCTTTAAAAATCACAAAATAAATACAGTATCCTAGCGATAATCGTAGGTATCAGGCGGGTCGGGAATTTGAATTTTGCACTCGTTATGCCTCTATACCTATTAAATACCTATTAAAAATTTGTCGCATCGACGGTCAAAGCCCGCCGCAGCGATAATGCGGAGCAAATGCGAGCAATTCATTTCCATTCGGCATTCGGATGACGGACGAATGGGGTCCGGATTTGGGTGGGGGGGGGCGTGAGGCTAATTGCCGCATAAAGCCCAGTATATAAAGCCCCTACAAGTTGACGGAACAAAGTGACCGTAAATTACCGGTTTATACGGGTGGCCCTGTTTTTCCGACACAGCTTTTCTTCTCCAAAGCCCGACGGCCCGTGTCCTCCACAACCCCCCGGCCACTCGCCCTCCGTGGCGTTATTATTTTATTATTTATTATTTTTTACAATTATTGCCGGCAATTACGGGAATGTACAGTTGTCAGGGGAAGGGGAGGAGGGAGCCAGGGGAGAATTTAACCCCAGTAATTTATAACGCTTCCCCCTCATGCTAAATGGTGTTTTGAGTGGGGCACTTCCCCCATCCCGTGGCGTTATCCTTACTTAAGCCGACAATAAGTGATTATGACTGCTCCTCGGCGGTGTACCGACCCCTCGGCGACTCGTCGTATTTTCCAAAATTAAATACAATCCTATTTTGCGAAATATTATTTATTAGTATTTTATTTTGAAAATTGTTCCGTACTACACCGGATAATTTAATATCCGTTGTTATCTTTATAGCCAGCATTCGCGTGAATTCTTCCTATACACGGAAGTTAATCACTGTAACACCAAGATTTCAGTTGTCCTGGTTTCATTCACTCTGTACCTCAATAATAGACTCTCAAATTTGACGACTTATAGTAATGTTGCGGAAATATCTTTAATGAAATTTAAAGAATGAGTAGAGGATAAGTACGTTATTTATAGGCACTTTAAATTCAAGAGCAAATAAATTGAATGAAGGCGTTTGCAATTACTGGAGTAAAATAGTATTATCGGTAATCCAACTTGAATGGAATTAAAAGGTAAAATCAGAAAGTACAGTAGTATCCGACCGATCCCTAAACAGCACCTAATACAACAAGTGGAAATTTCCATTACTACTTACATTACGCAATCCAATTAGTGAATCGAGGAGAATTTACCTGTGAAGACCTTGCAGAAATGAGAACCGATGACTGTTTACGGTAGCAGGACGAATTACATATTTTTCACATTTTAGAATCCACACAAACTTGTATTGCATCAATTTTGATCATGACAATTATTTGTGATTGCATTTTAAATTTTACACCACCTGACAACGAAGTTTGTTTTGCAAATTTGGCGAGAGAAGTTCTCAAATTGGCTTTGGCGCTTTTCCTTAATTTATACGGATTGTTAAAAGAATTCCCGAAACTTCACTCCCCCTCCGTCCGTTTCTATCGGGGCATATAAGCACAATCCGAGCGAAGTTTGATCTAATTCAAGTGATTATTTCTCGTTTAGAACTATGTTGAAAAAACCTCTGGAACAACACACCTTTAAGTGGAACGAACACCTTCAAGTTCACTGTTATTTATATAAACAATCCTTAATTTAGCATAAAATTGTATTCTATATTTAACGAGTAATATAAGTAATTTAAAACAAAATTAATACAGGATTAAGAATATTATGAACGTTCATTGGATATTTTTGTAGTCTGCAACTGTTCTTCCAATATTCTGCCTCAACTGCTAGACTTGATTCGGGTAAATATGTAATCTGCACTGTTACCAGTGCAGGTATAATGCATTTCTTAAAACAACCTACAAAAAAATATAGTTACTTTTTCATTGAAAGACCAAATTGAAAAAAGTAGCTAATTATTGTTTGAATTGTATTATCTTTGAAATAAGTCCATTTGATAGATGACCGGCCATATCGGTTTCTTTTGAAAAGTTCTTTTCGGAATTAGAATGGGCGCTGGGAAGGGGCGAATGTACACAATGTTGGACTTCACAGGCTCGAATGGTCTTTTGTCTTAGCAAAACTCATCCGAAACTTTTCCTTGTTATAATAACTTGGGTAATTATTTTCAATTTGAACCCTCTCCCCTCTTCCTTGCCCCGTGGTCATCACTACTAGTATTTTGTAGGGCTAATTAGAATTTTTCGGCAACCGATGAGCTTAGGGGATCGGAGGGTCTACTTTAATTTTAATTTGTTTTACGAAATGTATTTTATTTCGAAAAAACACTGTGCCCAATAGTTGGAAAAACCCGCATTTTAGTCCGCCCCTGCATTTTATATGAAATTAGATCGGAAGTTATATTCAAATCTGTAATTGATTAAAATGGATCAGTACCTGGAATTTTATATTTCAAGCCCGAATACAAACTTCCAGATGCAGGAACTTTATCTCATTAATTTAACGTTCTAATTTACAAAGAATATTATAATTAATTATACTCGACGTGATTTCTTTCCATCTTATTATAATTACAAATTTTTCTTTTTATTAAGTATTATTAAAATGGTCTCGATTTCTCGCAATCGTCTGTGGAAGTCGGTAGTAATACAGTGACATGTATACTCATTTCTGCTGTCGCACAAAAGCGTCCTCTCGGTCTTACTTTGATGAGGCAAGAGCAAGGTACGAGTAAATTCAGAAATTAAACTGGCTTCCTCTTTATTACCTTCGGTAAGAACTAGTTGTTTTAACACCGTTGTCAAAAACCGCGTAGTGTTTATTAAATTCATCAGATTATTTTAGACGCCTTTTCAGTTATATACCCTCCTGGAAATAATTCTTTGAAATCTTTATTTAAGACCATAATGTTATAAGCTGTGCTCCCGATATTTATCCGGGGGGTTAACGGCCGCCGTGAGACCGGCCCGTCTTATCTTCGCCTCAATCGAAAGATGGATAGCACCTACGGGAGGCGGCCCCTGCTTGCCAGCGCACATGCACCGCTTAAATTCTAGAACTTATATTTCATTTTTCGTCTCCCACTTAAAAGATTTTTGGCGGATAATTGAGAAGAATAATCACCCGAAGTGTTACCAAGTATATTACATTGGGAAAAATCGGTAAATTCGTTTTTGACTCGAATTTCGACATAAACCGCATATATAAATCCCGTTTTAGAGAAATAAAAATAACAAATTTGGGAGATATCAATATATCTGAACATAAAAAATGAAATCCTGTGGAGTAAAGAATTGTGTACAAAGAACAGTCTGCTATAAGCTGAAATTATTTTCAATTTGTCCTCAATGATATTCAAAAGCTGTGAAGGGATTCAATTCGCCGTGGTTGCCACAAATCTCCCTTTATTTAAATTTTATTTCAAGTTTCGCGCGACGGCCGAGAGAAAAGCAATAAAACATTTTCTTCGCCACTTATTGCCCTTATTGAAGCAATGGAATACACCGCGGCGTTATAAACCTAGAAAACAACAATATTCAACGCTTCTAAATCCGGCAATAACGCTCGAACCATAAAATGTTGAATTCATAGTTTCCCCTCTCTGCATGATGCTAATACTGTAGTAATATGGGGTACGCTGGGTGGGGAGGGCCATTTTACCGGAATTTTATTTCTTTCATTCGCGAAGCCAGGTATATTTTTCCCAACATTTAGGGGTAAAAAACCTGTAACGGGTTTGGAAATCTAGTCAGTAATAAATGAAATAATACTTTGGACAATGTAGTAAATATGTGTCTTTATTATCTAGGATTGTGTATATCTAACTTATGGTATATCTTTATTCGAACTGTAGCGTAACCAAATACCTAGCAATTTTTATTTTTTTTATCTTAGTTTACCTTTTATAGTGGACTATATTTAACCTAAATTTGGCATTTTATTACAATATTTTGATATTTCAGACAATTTCTAGATAAAATAAAGGATTCTAAAAATATAGGAAATATTCCTACGGTATTACTCCCCATTGGCGTAGTGGGAAATATACAATATTTTTATTTCATTAATAAAATAATTATTTATGCTACTATAAATTATCATATATTCAAGATAGCGATGGGCAAAATTGTGCTACAATCATAATGTAGCGTATAATAGTACATCAAATTTTATACTATATTCAGTGGATACCAGTATGTAGTATTGGCTAGTTCTTGGGCGTACATTTTTAATGATTTTATATAATAATTACTGTAAAATTAAGTTTATTATATTCCATTAATTTCTCATTATTCCTTTATTATATTTTTTGATAGAGTCTTGTTATTGCTTTGGGTTATCTCTGTTTGTAGTGCCCACCCCACTGACATGAAGTTGAGGACCCGGAAGCGCAACGAGAGACCTAGCGGCGATATTTACCGGCCGAAATTCCTCGGTTCTCGGTAAGAAGGAACGAAAGAGAGGGATAGATAGCGAGCGGGCGGGGCGTGGAGGAGGGAGGGAGAGGGAGTGAGAGAGAGGGAGGGAGGGATGGCTCCAATCCGGGCGGTTGAATAAGTCGACACAAAGCCAGATTTATTCTGAAAGGGGCCACTATAATTTATGTTGAGGATGGGAGCCCACCGAACTGGCCGACCGGAATGATATTTATAATTGCGTCCGACGTTGAAATTTCCGTCCGCTAAAACATTCGGGACGATTCAGATTTATGGCTGACCCGGCCACGCCGCCTCCACTGATCTCCCTGTCTCCCTCACCCTACAGTTAAGTTTACTTATAATACAGTTATCCCATTGAACGAATCCGGCCCCGCAAATGATCTTCCGTCTCCTGCTGTTCCTACCAATTATTTTCTTTTTTCGCTAACTATGCTAGACCCATATTTTGTTGTAGACCCATATGTTTGCGTATTGTGATAAAATTGATCATTTATTATATTCTATTCGCTTCTAGTATAAACACTTAAGAATGCTTAAGTAATTGAGTTTTATTCTGACTACTGCGTATATCAGAATGTTTTTTCGCGAACTTCCTATTTTCTGTTTCCTCCTTCTATAAATGTGCAAGAACTGCTACAGGATTACGCCCGGAGGAAAGTAAAAGAGAACAGTAAAATTTTATTTCATAATGACTCTTTCAGTACGTACAATTGTCTCGCCTAGTTAGTGGGAAATTGACTCTGTCAACGAGTAAATATTGGAAGTAAATATGGGGTCAACGTGAAAATTGAAGCCCAGAGGCGAACCAATACTTCAGGTTAAGTTGCCCCCATCTGTACACTTCAAGGACCATGAGAGTTGTGGTCTCCCTTCAGATTGAGGAGTCTATACATGTATGTATATATATATATATATATATATATATATATATATATATATAAATAAAAGAGTGGGTAGGGGGTTAAAAAAATAGGCAAGGCACAGGGGGTAGTTTAATCACCGGTGGGCAGGGTCGCGTACATAGGACCCCGTTCCATCGTCCCCGGACACAATAACTGAGAATTTTAATACCTACATCCCCATTACGGCTTATTTACCCCCTCGGTGAAATAAATGTCTTTATAACTTAACTCAAGCGAGCCCTCCAGACTCCCAAGTTCGGCGGGGAGGGAAGTTACCCGGTTAAAAACGGCCATAATTTACCCTAGTCTAATTTCAGCGTCGGGCTCGGAGTAACCGGCCAAGCTCTACCGCCCGCTAAACTCAATTTTACCGGGCGGCATTTTCTCCGCTTCGAATTTGTTGAAAAAAGAAAAAAAGGGAACAAGAAAAAACCACGAAAAGAAAGGAATACTGGAAAAAACTTAATTGCCGATATCGGGGGGTGATGTTTTGGCCGTTTTGCGGGCGGGCCGGACCCATAGCGATTATTAAAGCTCTCCGGGAACATGAAAATCATTTTCCGATATTCCCCGACTCACCGCACCTCAAGCCGATAACGAGAACCCTATCGCCACCGAAAAATAGTGTAAATGAATATGCGTACATTGTCTAGTTACCCGGAAATTTTAATATTTTTAACACGATTTTTTTTTGCCAGCGATCGTTGTTGTACATACTGACTCTGTCACTCTGTTTACGAAGTCGATATACTACAATAATAGTTTTAACACCGATAGACATATCCGTGAAACGTTCGGATATCACCGTTTTCTAAATAATCACACGTTCAAACGAGATATGATTTTCATCACCAAATTCTAAAATAATGGTACTTTTTCTGCTTACGATAACAATGAAGTGACTAACACCGCTACTGAAGATAGCGAGCAGCCGAAACCGGTCTAGCAAAAGAACAAACCAGCGAAAGGAGAAAGAAACGCGAAATCTACAATTAAATAATATTATAGAAAACATTTGTTTCGCTCTTTTAGTAAATTAACTTTGTAGTGTAGTTCAGTAAAGGGGAGAAGATGATGGGGACGATCATCCTGTGTTGTCGCCCGGATTATGTTGTCCGGGCATAGAGGTAATGAACGCCCGAAAGTAACATGAACCTTTAAGCAAGACAAGAATGCAGTTTGCGCGAACGCTCTCAGCCCTCCAGTTGAGTTAATATAGGGAGACCGGGTGGAAACGCGAGAGGTCGAGGCAAACTTTATGGAAGAGGGATGTTTTACGGCAAACACACAGGCCGACTGAGTGGCTCGAGTAAAGTGGCGCCTATTTCATTAGAAATTAGCGCAGTAAAACTGTTTAACATTTAAGAACAGTTTAACCCGCTATAGAAAATAACTTTGTACGGAACCAATTTTCAATGAGACTACTCTAGCCTCGAATTTCTGTGTCACGAGACTTTTTTAAGGAAAGGGGATATTCGGGTAGGAAGGGGAGGCCGATTTGCAGTTCGTTCTAAATTTTAAATCGTATCATCGAACGGACAACATTCAGCATTTTGCGAATTTTCAAATCTAAAAGTAAATGAGGTCGCAATAATTATCTATCCAAATTTTCACCGACTAGTAGCATTTCACTCGGCGGTACCTATCGGGTTTATCTACCGCAATAAAGTCCGATTCTTAAATAGGGACAACGGGCATAATTAGATAAGTGGAGGGTTGGTGGTGGTGTGGGGAGTAGAGAGTTGGGTATTAAGCGATGTTTACTTAATTGGCGAACCGTCCCGCTTTGTATAAGCCCCGGGTCGTGTGGGGTCTTTGAAGTTTGGAATAATACTGGAATGCCCGTGCCGGGGCGCATCGCCGGTGGCCCCGACCGGCCCCGAGAATACCCTAATTAGTTTCTATTCTTTTCCCCATACAACAGTACCCTTCGATCTTGTTGTCCGGGACAAACAATGGCCGCGCCGTTACCGTTTTAACGAATTAAAAGGGAAAACGCCGTTTCGTTTTTGGGGCGAATGGCCTAATCCGGCCGGCTCCCCTTAATATCGGCCGGGAATAATTCAGGGGCCGGGCTCGGAGGGCCGCCGGATATCCAAGGTAAACTCGGGGAGGGATGGGAGCGAGGATTATTGATAAATTATACAGAATGGTTCAAGTATTGACCGCTTTCTAATTAGTTGGGGGACTTTGATCTTTCCGCTCCCCGGCGTAGAATCTAGCCGGCACGGTCCGGGCGGCGAGCCTTCAAAACGACCGCTTCGAACATACACAAAATACATATAACTGGAATTGGGCTTTTGTTCCAAAATTAAAACTGGAGGAATTTTCTAATTAGCCACAATCATTTATTCACGATACTACAACGTGTTCAGTGATCGTGGGTCCGCTATTAACGACTGGAGTCGATTATTAAACACCGAAAGTATAAAACCGCCAATAGAATTGTCTCACGTTAAAATTAGTCTCTATATTGGTGCTAACGTCTTCTGTTTCTAGCGAGGGCCACGCATTCCTCAGTAATCGTACCTAACTGTTTTGTGTACCTAAGATTCTTGATACCTGGCAGTTTCATACGATTACTATGGCATCAATTTCTTGGAAGATATTTCCTTACGTTTTGTATCGATCATTATATTTACATTTTAAACGTTGAAGCTGCAATTTATGAAAAAGGAAATAATTACATTTTGCAAAGAAAGCGACCGAATATCATCAATGTACATCATTTGAGGGGATAAAGTCGCGATTTGTTTCTATCGGTTCTAGAAATGGTTTCAATAATTACATTTATTATGCGCTAGACTATGTAGATTAATACATTTCTGATAATTGATGTAAGAGGAACAAACTCCCTACGCAATAATAATGCATCAAAATTCGAAAGAAAACGGAAGAAAAAAGCGGAAAAATAAGAAGACAATTTGGGAGCGGAAGGCCGTGGAGGGAATAGGAAGAGGGTCCCCCCTCAACAGACGGCCAATAATTCATAACCGCATCCGAAATTCCGTTGGGCCGACGGATGCGGCCCTTGCCGGGGCCACGATACCTTTCCGGGCTCTCGGTTAAACTTTTACGGGAGGGCGGGCGTCGGGTCCCGGCCGAGAATAAAGCGGCGGCAACCCCCCGCGTCAATTTCCAAGATTCCATTTTGATCGCGACCCGCGCCCCTCTCCATACTTCCGTCTCAACCGAAATGAGTTCCCTGGTTTACGTACAGCGTCGACGCGAGACGCATCGAGCTGATCGCCAGTCGGTTAAATTCATATATTTATACGAGATTTGTCGCTCTGAAAAATGAATTTGATAAATCCCGGATCCGGACAGCAAATAAATCGTCAGTATAAGCGCCACCCCACATATATACAGTGAAAAATATACAATATAGTGATATTTTAACCACAAAAATATGATCGTAGCTAACTGCATTCAAGTGCGCAGCCTGTAAGTGAGTGCGGGTCGACACCCGGACAATCAAATTCCTAATCTAATAAAATACCTGCGCCCTATTTTCATTTAAAATTTGAAACATAGACTAAAGCGGGAAAAACTCGAAAAAAAATCCGATTTCTCAGTTTAATTTGAGCCCGCCCGGACGACCGGGATATTAATTTGAATTCCGAATGGCGGTGTGGCGAATTTATTAAAAATACGAGAAGCGAGAAATTGCGGAGAACCCCACCGCGAAATTTCGAATGAATATTTTATTGGGCGCCACGTCGGCCGACCGCACACAATCCGGCCAAACGTTTATTACCGCTGGGCGATAGGAAAATATGAAGAATAAAAAGGAACGGATGACAAAAAAGAGAAAATCCATCAACATTTTCAATATCCCGAAAACGGTTTTCGAACCGCTCTACCTTTTTGGACCTACCTTCCGACTCCATTAAATCTCCTACAGTCGATCTATCCGATTTTCTAATCGGGGGTTTACCGGACGAATAATAGCGGAGTAATAAATGTTTACGACTTGTGTTTCATGGCTCGGAATGGAATCAGAGATACAAGGGATATATATACACACACACATATATATATATATATATATATATATATATATATATATATATATATACGGTCGTTCGCTGTATAAATTTGTATTGGCGCGATATTCGAGGCAGTTTTCGACGTATCCGGCCAGAATAATGCGATCCTGTCCCGCCTCCACAGTTGCTCCAGTTTGCTCGGCGGGGAAAAAAAATACATATACAGCTAACTTATTCGGATCGGGATATGCGAAATTAATATTTCCCAATAGCTCATTAATGTTTCGAGTTTAGTGAAGCGATTTCGGTGTCGCTACCGGAAAATTGGGCTTCGCAGGCCTTGAAATGCCCCGATATTTCCAACCCGTGTTTTAACCCGAACGTCATATCTTGACCCGGAATATAATTAAATATTACTCGTGTTGTCTGCTCGACAGCACGCGGTTTAAATACCGGTGTAAATGTTTTCCCTTCTCCTCTCCCATCCACTGCTAAACTCTCTAGGCAATTTCCTTAATTAATTCAGACGAGTCCGCCCTCGGCCCTCTCTATCACTGGGGGCGAAGTTTTAGTTACATCCTGTTGTTTCGGACGAAAGAAAACAACTTCTTGTTCCAATCTTCTTGAATTTATTCCAATTGCATCCGCTTACGAGTCTAGAACCGACCCCGGGAACGCGATGAATTATAGATGACTTTTTAAAAAAATCTCTTTCGGTTCTACAGAAAAAAATCGGCCCACAGTCTCGTTCGATTGGAAAAGGCTTAAGGTCAAGATGATTCGAGGACTGTCGGACGCTGATACTATGTAGAGTAGTATCCGCCTTTTTGATATTATAATTGATTGGTGGCCCGAAAACATTCCTGTATAATCAAACACAACATTGATTCAATATGCACTAATTAATTTTCTTCACACATTAATATTAAAATGGTTCTGTGTAAATCATTGTTTTCAGTAAATTTTATTGAAACTAGTACAATTTTAGTTCTTCAATTCTCAATACTGGATTAGACATTTTGAATAATAAATCATATAGTTGATTGAATAAAACAAATTTTCCAATATACTTATGAAGAGCTGAAATCAGGGTTAAATTAACCCGTGGAATCGTACCTTTCAGTCCAGTATTAGCGGCAAATAAAGGGAGTTTGCATGGGCCAAAACGCAATCGTCCGCCCCCACCGCCGGAATCCCAAAGGGGAGAGCATCGCTTAGGATCATTGTTACAGGGCGAAACCCGCTTTCGCTGAACTTTACATAATTTAGATATGGTAAACTAAACTGAAGGAGCTAAAAAGTTTCCGGCCCGGATCCCGGTTTTCGTTTAGGACTTTTAAATAAGACGGGGGCGGCGGGGTTTTCCGAATTAAGAGTGTTCAGAAGTTTCCTACACCCGGCCCCATTGTTCGAAGTCTTTTCCACTCCGACACATGCTTACTTTTCTTTGTAAAACTAACAAAAGCAATGCTGGAATGTGCAAAATTGCGATTTTGCGTGTAGGCACGGCAGAGCGGAAAGTAAATTTCGTACTTGTAAATGAATTTTATACATGGCATATTTTTAAACTTAAAAACCTATTCTAAAATCTTAAGTTAAATATTAATATAATAATGGCTATAATGATTTAATTTTGTGCAAGGGAATCGTATATATCTCCTACAGCAGAGTACTTGAGAGTAACATGAGTTTCGAGGAAACATTTGAACTTGGTATCTCAGCGGTATTCCACACGAATGGTTAAGAGAAACGTTTGCACGAGGTAAAAACGTAACCTAATTTTCCAAAAGCAATGCGACTGTGAAATGATTATTATTATACAAGTTTGTGTTAAGACCGCACGGTACTGCTTTGTACAACAGGCGCAGTAATGGATAAATAATAAACTGGCTTTTTTGTTTATATTCAATCTGACTTTAAGAAAACCCCCGGCGGGGGTGCAAAAAAAGTAATTAAACGCTTAAGACTAAGTCAAAGAACTCGAAAATCCCCGGGGCCCTTTCCAAAATTATGATGCAATATTCGGTGGAAACAAGTCCGGGAAGTCCCAGCGAATTCGGTCTCAAAGGAGTGTCGAACCTCTCGTGTTTTCTTCATTTTCTCTTCAGAGTTATAGTCGAGAATTGTACTCAACTAATTTACAGCCTCATTTTTATTCGCATTCACGAAGTAGAAGCCGATTGCTTTTTAGAATTCAGCGGCTGGCATCCCGGTTCATGGCATTCATGAAATATGATTTGAAATATGACTACTTTCAAATCCGAGTAAATCGTGCGGTAAGAAACATAAGGTGGATTATGCTATCAGAATGATGATAATATTCAGTAACATGTAACAGTTTTACGCTTACGAATGACAACATAACTTCGCGAACGATATTTTTTACATGTTAATTTCGTTGGTGCGAGAATCACAGGACTATCGCTTTAATCTGATCAAACCGGACCCAGTTTTGACACAAATACGTTGGATTGAGTTCCAGTTAAAAAATCGGACGAAAGAATCGGAATTTTGTATTGTGAGATGCGATTTAAAAGATTTCTAAATAGGTCGCGGAACCAACCTCACTACGATCGATGATTAATTAATTCATTATTGAAAATTTAGATTAGATTTTTACACGGAGTTTTAAAAAATTCAAATAAATCACAATTTGTTCTCACGGGCCAATATTAGTTTTACTGGTGTTCATGCTAACAGGTACTTTAAATATAGCATTTTGCATAAGGAATTATTCATTAATAATGTGCACGATAAGAAAAGATAAAAACATTTCATGGTTTGTTCGTATTTCTATAGTTTGTCAATCACAGATACATTAAATGAAGAGTTAGATAATTATCTCCGAGGGGTAGGATTAATCGTTAGGTCGGGGTCCTTCATCATTGACCTATCTCCTAGAGGATAGGAACAAAAGCCTGTTAGGAGGGAGAAAAAAATCCGGGCGTCGAAAATGACAGGGATTCGAGAAAAGCGATTGATTATCTAAAAATTAGGGAGCGATTAATTTTCAAGGTGCCGCGCAGATTGTCATCGGAGTTGCGGGAGCGGGCAAGAAATTCGGAGCCCCAAACTTATAATGAATGCTAAAAAAACATCCTAATGAGATTTTACCCGGGCCGAAAGCGACCCGGGACATTTATCACTGTCGAATTCATTAAATATATCTAATTCCGAGGTATCGATATATCACCGCCGGGCCGGTCCGGTGAAATAATTCATTTCACGACTATTTACAATTCATTTTAAAATCATGCGGACGTTTCCGGACATCACGTCTCAAAAAATGGGTGACCTCGGTTACTTTAGAAGTTTCAGTAATACTGGAAATATGGGTAATCAAATAACTACTACAGACACTACCACAATTATCGATAGCAATACAGCTACACAGATGAAAATTTTCGATTGAGTCATGAACTTTGTACGAGTTTCAAACTCCTGCCCTCAAGTCCATCAAACTGAGGTGTAATGTGCTTCCGGACGCATTACCTGGCCGAACCATGTCATCCGATCTTTGATCATTGCATCCTTGATCTCCTTTCGGTTCATAACCTCTGCAATAGTGTCTGCATCTGTCGAATGTCATTCGATGCCGAGGCATCGAAGGTCTCTCGCCATTGCAAAAGGTTCCGATCTCTCCGTCTGTCTGCCGGACTCAAGGGCTGAACAAAACACATCACGCACATTCATAAACATAGAGCTCTATAGTGCTTGTCGCTTGCCCTTCCGACATTTATCCCCACCGAATTATGCCAGTAACTGACCTAGGTTATATAAACTTAACATCATATATTATGAGTATATAGATATATGGGCATAGATTGTCAAATTGTCACGTCCGCGTGACCACAACTGCGCCCGGTTTCGCCCTTTTACCCGGGTGTTTCCTATTATCCGAACCTTTCCGAGCCAACCCCCCGGTCACCCCGATACTTCGGCTTAACGATCAAGGTGGATTGTCCAATAGGTCGAGCGCCGAAATAAATTTCGGCTTACAACTGTCGAGAGGTCAACCCGGTACCGAAACATTTAATTGCCGCCCCACTTTCTCTGGCAAGTGGCCTGAGTTGTCAAGTTATCGAACGTTAAGTTTAATAACTCATCGGTCTATTAGCGAACTGCTCTATGGCGTACTTGTTACATCTCCAGAAAAGCAGTAAACACAATCCGACACGACGGTTTTACTTTAATAAAGAATTAGACAACGACTCGAGCGAACAAATCGGCGGTTAATGTTGTGATGTTCGCCTTCTGTAATATAGCTTACTAATAATACAAGTTGCGGTAGTCGATTACTAAAACCACAATGGATCCATGCATTTAGTTAGCAAACAGGTAAATGATAGTATAAAACAATATACTACGAGAAAGAATTCCTTGATATTTATTACATTTTTAACGCAAAAATCGTTACAATATTACAAAATCATGTACTACGAAAAGAATTATGCGCGTAAAAATTGGCTTTTGTTTCCATAATATTGCCAAAATATTGCCAAAATATTCCTAGTCAGGCTCCATAAAGTTCCATAATACATTTTTATGTTCTGTATAGTCACAGACTTTTCTGAAAAACCCCCGAGTTTGTCCCAAATATTTTTTTCATTATGAATTTATAACTTGAATATCGGCGTTATAAGCGCCTGTTTAATTAATATAACAAGAGATAAATATAGCGCGATTTTCTGTATTCCTTCAAACGAGGAAACAACTTTATTATAGTTTCACGACCGGCTCTATTACTACTCCTGATTTCACAAAAGCAGATCTAAACTAGGGTGGTTTCTCGGGTTAACAATGAAGTAGCGGAAGCCTTCGACGGAAATAAGGGAAACAATTTCCCAAATGTCGAAACGTACAATGTGGAAAACGTCTAAAGATAAAAGAATCTTTGATTGCGGCTTAAAGCCGGACGGAATATCTCCTTCGGCTGCCGACTGACAGTTCAGAACCTGTCGCACGAGCGTCACTTGCAGGAGCGCTCGCGTTTATATATAAAATTGCGTTTCGCAAATATTTTCTAAAAGCCGGGATTTCTTCCGTTCGCAAGAAGACTTTTGTGTGACGTTTATTAACGGATCCTTCGCGTTATTAATTTAAACAAATTTTGAATTTCAAAGCGTTGCTAACGTCAGTAGCGAAAACCGGTGTAAATATATTTTTCAGTCCTCACTTATTCGTTCTTTTAATGAAAAAACATATACATGAAGATTTATAAAATCAATGCAAATAACCTGTAAGCACTATGTGTATTAATATAATTAATATCACAAGACTCTTACTCGTAATTGTTCTATTAAACCAACGGAACAAATATTTACTTGTTTAAGGAAGTGATTTTTCATCAGTGAAATTTTATTGGAAAATTCTTGAGCCCCCAAATGTTTTCAACATATTAATTTAACATATTTTCGGAATTTATTTTTGCCAATTTTATGGGTCGAACATTTTCGTATAAATGTAATTTCGACATTAAAGCCGGAAAACTACGAATCGTGAGTTTTCCTTTTTTATTTTTTTAGCGCCCAAACCGGTGGGACGACCGGTCTGGGATTGAGGGACCCGCTCGATAAGCGAGCATTATCATTATACCCCGACCCTATGGAACTCCCAATTTGATTCTATTTACTCTTTTGAAGCCTTGAAACGTCTTAATGATCGGTGACACGCGAATAAATTGGATCATCCCATCAGCATTGTGTATCTCGTACCATCACCCTCCCCTATCCGCCTCAAGCTTGTCGGCAGCCCACGGCTGCCTGGTTCGATAATCAATCGAATGGCCGCCACACCACAAAAGGACAACAATAAAGCAAGTGCTTTTTATCCGGAGGAGGGTTCCCACCCAACGGATATGGCCCCAACCCGAAATGCCAATTCCATTGATTAAGTCCTGTCCTCCAGCTCCGCCTTTTTTTAAGAGCCGGTCAAAATAGATTGAATTTCTTGCGTTTCTACAACCACAATAAGTTTCACTCATTCAAATTTATAATATTTAAATTTATACTAGGACTGTGACAATGATAAGATTATTATCACGGATATTATTACGAATTTTTTTCTCAATAGCTTATTGCAGGAATTATTATTTAAATAATTACATTAACATTAACAATTTAATGAAATTTTTCGTTAAACACTAACATACCTGTTTTGTGGTCTGCGAGGGGCGCACCAAGAACACAAACTATAGCATAATAAACGAGAAAATTAACTAAATTAAGATTGGTACCACCTGCAACTACCCAATAATCCAAAAAGAGTTAAACCACTGGACCCTAATGATCTAGAAAGAATAATAGTATTCCCAAACGCCGACTAGAAATCGAAGATAGACCCCTGTTGCATCCACCTACTGAACTTATTGAAGAAGATACTACGGCGCTCTAATGCAGACCCGCATAACAGAGTTGTCTTGACGGTCTAGTATCTATTGCTTAGACGGCGCCAACCGAACTGGCGCCCCCTGAGAGTGGTGCGGAAATGTACTTAACTAAAGTTCGTTGGGTGCACTTGCACCAATAAACTTGCGTCTAAAGAACTAAAGAACCTAAAGAAGGGCGCTAGTTTATCGTGACAGTGACAGTGCAGTGAGGATACGCAAAAATCATAAGATTACATTAAATTCTAATTTTAAGTCTATGGTCAGTAAAAAGTATTATTATATCATTTACTTTAATATTATTTAATATAAATTGGCTCCAATCATGAGGAAAATAATACAAAAATATAATAATTTGTAATAATACAAATATACCCGATATTAAAATTTTCTTTAAAAATTATGGACGCTTAAATTTCTGGGTTTGTGCACATATAATATTACACAGTTTGCGTGGTATGGCCCTGAATTTTCTTCTCCGAGCTTCCCATCTGAATGAAAGGGGTTCAAAGAATTTGCCAGCGTCAAGGAAGACAGTGTGGCGTATATAAACCGGCTGTGTTGTCTATAGTGGAGGAATGAAATTTGGCCATAGGCGGCAGGTAGGCCTCTCTGTATTGGGTTACAGATAAACGAGTTCGATTCCGGTCGATTTATCGAAGGGTAGTGCGGGGTGGGGGTGGGTAGGGGGCCGGGAGGGAGAACGCCGGCAACTCGGTTTGCTCGCGGCGTATTGGGCCCACCCTAGCCTCCATCTCTGCACGTTTTACAAAGTTTCACTCCGAGGCCGGGGACAAACCTCCGTTTATTTTGCCACCACCGGGCTCTCCTCCATAAACGGACTCTCGGACGGTGTTGCCAGAAGAGCTAAATTGAGAAGGGCAAAGTCGGCAAAGTTCTCCTGCGTAATTAATTATACGAGCCTGAACGGGTGATAAAACCTCGCGTTGACCTCAATATGAGAATAGTGACATGTAAGGTCGTAGTCATAGGTTAACGCTGTTTTTATATCTTAAGTAAGCTCCCAACTAACCTAAATTGACCTAATACGAGAAATCTAATCTAAAGATAGTTGACACACTCTGCATCATATTGAATAAAAACTAAAATTACATTCTTTTTCATTTCTGACCCGGATATCAGAGTGGCTTACATTTGTATTAAGAAATGTTCCTGCCTTAAAAACCTTTTATGAAGAATAAATATTGATACCAAATAATGGCTTCTTTGTACATTATCTATAAATTAACATTAGAACACTAGACATTTAAGCATTTTTCTTATATAATCGCAGATTTATTATACAGAGTTTTGTTATTTGCTAGAAATTCGCATTAGAATGAAAAGCTGGTCCGTCTCCCTCCAAGGCTTCCCGTATCATACGATCCATTCCGTTACACCAAACACCACAACATCAAACTTCTCTATAACTTGAAAATTTCAATTGATTATGAGACGTTCTCAAATAACTCCAGCGCATACAGTCTGGTATTAAATTCCTGAACAGGTGCAGGGCAGATAAAATGAAGATGGCGGTTACCCCACTTGATGTTTCTAACCGCACGGTCCGTTCCGATATGAAATTCCCGTATTAATATGCAGGTAACCGATATAAATCCTTCCAGTCAAAACTGTCCCATCACACCCAAGTCTTCAGGAAAGCACGGAAGGAAAGGTCGGGGCGAAAAGAACGAACTTCGGGGTAATTGCGCATTTTTCGGGAGGGCGCGTCACAGTGGTCGGGGCCCGGTTTTATGGTCACGTCCTCCGTCCGGTCATGCCCTGATTATATTTTTAATTATAGTGTAGCTTGGGGGGGGAGGAGGAGAGCGGGTAGTACACCAGGCGCCTTTACCATAGAAATTATTTAGCCCTACGTGTGTGTGTGTGTGTGTGTGTGTGTAAAACTGGAAATAAAATGTATTCAACCGGGAGGCTCCTCCTGCCTTTTTTGTTGTTTTCAGTCGGGTTTTCATTTTTAGATTATGGCATTACTTCGCATTTACGACCCACACAAAAACCAAAAAAAGAAGCCCCCGTCGCGTTTGGAATTGCTCGAGTATTAGAGATTAAAATCGTATTTTCGGTGGTCCCCCCACTCACCATATTTGAAATCAAAGGGCCAGGCATATTTGAGTCATGAAAGTGGAAAGAAATTTTCGATTCGTTAAATTTATTTGTGAAGAACCCGATAAATTTTTGTCCGGTCGAAGTGACTGTTAAATTAAACCGAGCGATATTGTCTGTGTACAGTTTCTTATCCATAAAGGAGCCTTTTAATACTAGATATTAAAGCCTTCTTGTTGCAGTCCGATAATTGGTTTTTAAACGGGCGGATAGTCTCTTTGTTTCCGCTATAAACCTCGGGGATCATAGCAATTTCCCTTCTGGCTCGGGCCTTTATTCCACCCAAATAAATTGCGCTGATAAAGTGATGCTTCATTTAATAATTTGGATATAAATTTATGATTACTCTCTCATAGTGACTTAAACCATTTTGTTATTAATGTACCGTCTTAAATGTGTATGTACAATTGTGTGCCGCATTTTGGAGAATATGACCTGTATACATAGATCACATTAACCGTAAAACATGGAATTTAATTATGCTAGCTTTTAAAAATTTTTCAACGAAATTAAATAGCAAACAGTTAAACAATGACGCTTTACGAATTATAAACGGTATTGTGACGTTTGGACATACCAACACGAATTTATTTAAAGGCGTATTATTTCGAATCCGGTTAACTTAAGCTCTATTTCAACCGTAATAACAGACAATCACATTTTGTTTTCACTTTATTTTTAATTGGTTTCCGGTAGAAATAAATGGTGGTGTTATATTTTCGTAGAATGTTTTTCTAACGTTCATTATATTTGTGGAAATATACATATGTCTGGATATTATATATGCAGTTCATTTTAATAGCATTATGTAATATTATGCATAAAAATAAATTTTCATTAAATTAGTGAGGCCGCAGGAATAATGCCGGACATTTCCCGAGTTTATAATATTTTGTGGGAGGGTTGGTGGGGTTGGGGTCGGCGAAGCAGTGGCAGGGGGTTGTAACTTGGCTGCGGCCTCTTAATTATTTAATAAAGTAATACGGAGACAGCTTATCTAAAGGATATAATAATGCACAACCGGAGAGAAATTTAGTTGGTTAAACAATTATTGTTATAAACATTACTTGTTAACGAGTTACCGATTTCTCGACTTTGACTAGAGTAACTTAATTCAATGCGGTGGGAACATTTAATTTCATTTTAAAATCTGAAATGAATCAGAAATATGAGTAATACAACTGATGTCCAGCATAGATTAGTCGAATCCTCTCACCTGAATGAATTTTCCTTCAATTGAAGATTCCAGCTATTGAACGAAAGTTGTTTACTTATTAGAATGTAAATGATTATTTAAATTTATTCAGTAGTCAGTAGGATTTCCCAGTGTTTATATGCAGAACGCGTTTATTTTAAGACAAAATTGTTGAAAGGAGGTGAACCCATACCATTGAATCATATTAGGTTTGATGTAAAACGAACAAGAACAGATTATTATATTAAATGAAATATCAGGATTTATTCACATTTCCATTAGTATAGTTGGTAAAATGAAGAAAATGAAGTAGAGCAGGGATATGTTCTCTAATTTGGCCGTATTGAGTTTTTCGCCATAGTCAGTGTGCAATCAACCGTGGGTTAGGTTTGGACAGATTTATCCGGATAATCAGATTTATGCACTGCCCGGTCGTAGGTCGTCATCAGTATTACCCGTTAGGTTGGTCACTGTGGATTATCCCATTGGTCTTCGTTAAAAGGAGAACCGAAACAGGAAGGATTTGTCCCTCCCATAAGTCAGTTCGAGGGGGGCGGTTTTTATAATGAATCTAAGAATCAATTTTTCAAAAAATCTTTCAGGTAATTATCTCGAGGCTTTAGTTTCTTCCGCAGGTTTCCTTCTTATTAAATTTTCTTCCCTTTATTCATTGAAGGACTCCAGTGTCGTAGGTCTCGTCTGTTTCTGCCTCCTCTCTCTGGTTTGGTCTTTTGCTAGACCGGTTTCGGCTGCTCGCCATCTTCAGTAGCGGTGTTAGTCACTTTTGGCACTTTGGATGTTTTTTGGGCATCCCCACTGCACTGTCACTGTCACTTGTACTGTCTGGGATCTAGGATATCGATGTAAGTGGACCCAACGAACTATAGTTATATACATTTCCGCACCACCCTCAGGGGGCGCTAGTTCATTGGCGCCGTCTAAGCAATAGATACTAGACCGTCAAGACAACTCTGTTATGCGGGTCTGCATTTGCAACAGGGGTCTATCTTTGTTTTCTAGTCGGTGTTTAGGAATACTATTCTTCTTTTTAGATCATTAGGGTCATTAGTGGTTTATCTCTTTTTTGGATTATTGGGTGGTGATACCAAGCTTAATTTAGTTAATTTTCTCGTTTATTAAGCTATTATTTTTGTTTTTGTTGCGAGTATCCTATATCCTCAACCATGCCCATTTCTTTTTCTCTGTGAAATGGACGTATTCAGTATTCAATCGACACAGGGCCGCATTTCTCGCATATCGCGGCTCCTCGTAATTGCTCGGCGGGTCTATATCGATTCCGCGGTGTTCGCAATACAATTTACAGTGACAGTGCAGTGAGGATGCCAAAAAAATATCCAAGGTGCCAAAAGTGACCAACACCGCTACTGAAGATGGCGAGCAGCCGAAACCGGCCTAGCCAAAGACCAGCGAGATGAGACAGGAACACACGAAATGTACGGTATTCTAGTAGATTACACGGTAATGGCAGGCCACAGGTATTTTAGACTCCACTGTCATTCGTGGGTAGGAATCGCTCCTTTAAAGGATAAGGAATTTATTGCTAACGAATCCACGGCGATCGCTAGTTTAGATTCTTACTGTGGGGCACGAAAAAAAAGGGGATGAAAGGTTTCGAATCTGTTTTACGATTGTATGCCGAAACGGTGGGTCGCGAGGGAATGGGGTAAGGGTGAGTGGTTGGGGGTGGGGAGCAGTAGGCGTGGGCCGTGGGCCGGCTCTCTTCCGGAGTTATACCAATATTGTTCTAGGAAGCGGAGACCGAGGAGTCGAGTGGGGACCTCCAAAGGGGAGCCTGATAATATCGTATCTGAGCCCAGAGAAAACCTTTACCAGCAGTACCATATTTATAAGCCCCGGTCTGAACCATCCAAAGCCTTTTTGTCGCGTGGCACACATGTTAAAATAAAAGGAAAATTGTTGATACTTGTCAAGTCTATTTCAATCAGTGCGTGGCACAAATGTACCGGAAGGGCAGTCATTGTAATACCGGTTTTTCAGAGGGAGAGGTCTCACTATAGATGTACTTGACATTCTTGCCATTAATATGACAGACCGTGACAGAGATGTCCAAGTAGACTATGACAACTGGTGGATTATTCGAGTAGAATTGACTGACTGATTTCTCGTAACTCCAATATTCGTCAATAAAAATTAGCATTATTGCATTTCAAAACACTGAGGTAATATTGGTAATTCAATGTGTTTTAACATTTTGAATTTATAATGCGGTGGAGTTTGCACTTGAATAATATATTATAATTCGATTGATGCGTTATGAACAACACATTTTACATTTGACTGGGAATAATCTGAACGTTCGGCCAAAAACATTTCGGCAACTAACACGCTTTTTCCTGAGTGCATTGCGGGGTCAACGGTAGAAAGTTTCATTCTTAGCCCTCTTTCCGCATTTCACCTTTAGTTGTCCAAGTGCGGGGACAAAATTGTCCACTAAAGCACGTTTATTGTTTTATCTGTCGCGCGGGTGTAATCAACCGGGCAAGTTTGGTGCTTGAGCGACTGCTCGTGTGACGCGCGGTTCTAGGAGTTTTACTGTTGTTCATCCTAAACTAAATTTGTTCAGTTAGATACACGTCTCACAAGATCTATATCATCTCGTACCTCTATATTTTTCTCAAGTCGCCCTGTAAATTATTTTCGGACTGGCGACCAGATTAATAACGGTAGGCCAGTCTGTGATTAATTGGAACAATTATAGAGAAACTCTCGAAAAACGGCTGAGTAAATTATAGTAGTGCAGGAAGCTTACATGCGTAAGTGCCTTAATAATTTATACAGATTTATACAGAGACGGCTTTATGAGGGAGGACGCGAGATATGATGTTTCTAAACCAGCACGGAAAAAAATAACAAGTACAAGACGTCGAGATAGCGATAGTGGATATGGTTGGTACGGACAATAAGCGGAGGAAAAAACTTGTCTGGAGACGAGTACTTGGGGTCTATTTTAGTGGGCGGCTATCCGAGAGTCATAAGGGGGTGCCACCTGAAAAGGAGCTAAGGGGAGATTGATGGTGACGAGAAGGTCTTACCGTCTGGGTGGGCTCGATCATATTTATAAGTAGGGGGACCCGGCCACGGCCACATACATAATGTATCCTCCGGCGGTCGGCCGAGACCCTCAAGACCATCTTCCCATCCCGCCCATTAACTCTCATATAATACTCGGAATTGATCCCTTTCAATATTAATGCCGGCTACGTCTTCAATGGGCGGCCAGTCTCTATGAAACCTGTGCCGTTCAATCCCTCGTTACGTTGGACCGGGTCCGTCGTTCTAAACAAGGTCCGACCCGTTTAGACCCGACGCGGGGTTTTAGGCGCCTTTCAATAACGAAATCTACGTTCAAGAATATGTAAGTATCAATTTCATCGTAATTACTCCTTGCGCGATGTATTTATATAAAAGCCTAGTTACAGGATTTGGACTCCACTTTCGTAACGGCCTACAACACGCGATTGACAAGAAACTTATGGCTTGAGACGGTAGCAGTTACCATTTCAATATTCTATCTTCTAATACTGCTATTTGAGACAGTTAGGTTGGGGCTTCTTCCCGTCTAATTTTTCCTACTAACTGAACAGTTGAATATCAGTATTCCGGTGCACTCCAAATGCCACTACCCCTTGTACTGGGAAAATCATAATCTGTATCTCGGCGCCAAGGGCAAATTAGGCGGCCCCGGTATTAACGGAGCAGATTTATTAGCGGCATAATGGCCCCAATTCTGTAGCCGATTCGGTACAGGCGAACAGATCTTCGATCATTAACCAATCCCCCGGAGTGAATAAGCGAAGGCAACTCCAGACATTATACGATGTCCCCATTTCTGAGACGATGCCATCATCACGTTAATTATTAGCGTCTGAGCCCCAACCGACACCAGCCCCTTTTGCCAACGCCATTCACTAAAATTAATCGATAGAATTATGCCGTATTATTATCGGTAGAAATAAATAAAACATCTCTTATTGATTGAAAACAAAGCCAAATCCTGTGGTTTGCACCGAGCTTTCATCTGGGTTTAACGGTTTATTCCAGGAATGCTAAATGGTGAAAAATGATTCTGATCCAGAATAATAAATGAAATCTATCGAAACCAATTATATATTTGCATTTCTGTATGCATATAAATGTATTATTATTCCTGATAAACTTCATTATAGTGATTAAACAATCAGCACCACAATAACAGCATAGTTATATTGCGCGTGTATTACATAGTGTATCGTAAATGACGGCATACTACAGACGGTGAGAAGCGGGATACATTCAAATTGGGTGAGCAGAATGGGAAATATATTTCGATTTTTTATTGTAAAGTTCCTAAAGCTAGAATGCTTTCGTCTTGCGGCTTTTATGGAATAACCGATAACATGTTAAGAAGCAAACGAAGCTTTTTCCACTGCAGACTAACGTGTGAGACGGGCTTAAGTGATAGCATTAACATGTCTGAAGGCTTTAATATCTCTGCGACCCTTCTAATACGGGGGGACTTCATATTTCCGCCTGATAGGGTGGCCGGCTCTATCAATATTCATCCGTCGTAAATTTATCCTTCGTTATAAAACATCCACAAAGGGACGTCCATATTTTAAAATCTGCCTATACCCATTAGCATTACTTTCATCAGTGCAGAGTAATATATTCAGCTATATCAGTAATTAAATCAAGTCCCGCTCCTGCAATTTGTCATGTAATCGACGACGACGAGTCGTTTCAGTCTATTTTTACGAATTTTATAATTCGTAAACTAGATTATAATTAATATTATACTATCGTTGCGTAAAGTATTAGTATATTCGTAGTATCAATTAGCAAATGGTTAGGTCAGGAGGTAGTTTAACTTCCGAGGGCACGTTCTTCGGAACGAAACATCGTTCACTTTACCCAGCAATATAGATTCTGTGTATCCTTTCGGCGAAAACACACTCTGGCACTGATATTTAGTTAGTTCGTTTAACCTGTTCAATAATAAACTTTAGTTCCGTTTCATTAACAAGTGGTCTTGATGCTCTTCGTAGAGATAAACATTTTTCGTGTACTATCTTTTTTAGTTCTCAAAGGTTAACAGTTAGTTTCATTGTAGATTATACAAAATGGATTAGATTATTTCGGTTCTTGCTCCTGAGGTTGTAGCAATAACAAATATATTAACATCAACTGTAATATTAGACTCAATATTTTATATCATGAATATGGGACGAAGCTCATTAAACTCTATTCTTTGTATCATTTTTATTATTTGCGTTGTTTTCTTTACCGTAAGCCCTTAATACGAGTTGGGTGTTAGCGCTATTTGGTCGTGGGAAGAGGCCTGTAATAGTGGCTCAGGTGTGAAGCCAACGTACCACATAGCCCTTATACTGAGACCGTACTCCACTGCGCTTAACTACTACCGCCTCTACGGAACACCGACTTCTTCATTGTGTACTTCATAATGCGGTGAATTAATGAATAAAATTAACTACAGTGTAAGAATCAATCGCTAGTCGTTAGAACGGAAAAAGACGTAGGACTTACTGCGTCTTTTGACGAGCAAATCAAACCGGAATATTCATATTTGTGCGCCTAACGCGACACTAGTTGTTGGAAATACACAAGCTGGACTCAAGATTCCATAAGAGTAGTTCTCTCTTCTTTTGATTATAACTGAGGTATGAATTTAATTATTATATCCTAAAACTCAAAATTCATCAAAATATTATATATGTACGATGTACTTACTTTACTTCTTTATTCACATGTCTCAGGTTACGAGACCATGTCGGTCAAAGGGTGGCCTACACTAGTTGAGGGCCGTTCTAAGAAAATGAACATTTATACAAGCTTAAGGGTTTATTATCTTGAATCCTGGAAGTGCGATTACTGCTGGTGGCATGAAAACTAATACTTGAGCAACATCAACCAGAGACCCAACGCCGAAAGAAGAAAAGGGAAACTGAAATGTCTTGCTATAAGATAAGAGTAAAATAGACATGTGAAAAACAGCTCTAGACAAGCGGCGGACTGGACTTAAAATGCCACTGCAGAAACCTCTATCCTGGAGCACGCGAAACGAACTAACTTTAATTAGTCCGAAGCAATTATTGTTCTTCAGCTAGATCGGTCCACAAGAACGTTAACAGAAGTCGACTCATGTACACGTCAGTGTTTTCTTCATCTGTCGTTCTCTCTAACTTACTGAAACGACTAATTTTCAGAAATTTACAAATATACGTCACGATATTGATTTCTCAAATTTTAACATTTTCAGGAATATCGGGGTGGTAGTATCGACTGAAAAGGGGTCGGTTATTCGCCTTTGAAAATTGGAGACTTATTTATATTTTCCCTTAGAAATTATCAAATTTGAATACCGGAGCGATCAATGCACACACACACAAACCGGGGCAAAATTTAATGAATAAAAATGAGCGGAGAATTTCCGAGGAGCGAGTTCGTGTTGGGAGAGAATTACCGGTTTCCGGGACGCGAACGCTTTTAATAATTTCGACCGAAAAATAACCTTTCCGGATTGATTAAGTCCGCGAAGCGTATAACTGTTTCGGGTGTATTGCAACAACTACAACCCGGTCATTTCCTGTTTCAAAATTACCCGGTCCCGTTCGCTTTAAATGCGGAAGAACTTGGGCCTCCCTCCGCGCACATGCGACAGCGCGCCTCTACGCCAGTTTCATGCCACAGTAATCTAGGCCTGACCGGAACTAACTTTTACTGTACGTTCCTGCGCGTACAATGAACTAGAAAAGCGCTCATTCGTAAAATGGAGCCCGCGGTAATCCCTATTTTTCGGTATATGAACAGACGATTTCCAGCTCGACGCCATCATCAGTCGAAAACTAAATGCGCCGCCTAAAAAGGAAAACGTTAATTTGCGCCCATTTTGAACGAAACCTCGTAATATTATTGCGCAATAATGTTTTTTAATAAATAACTACATAATGATACAATTCTAGTTCCAGTACGAAATCAAAGAAAGTAGGTTAGAGAAAACTTTACAGTATAAATTTTTATTTAATAACCTGCTATTATCCGAACTGTTACCATTAGTTGTTATAGTCTTTAATTCAAACCCAACTATCAACCACGAATATTAATTGTAATAAAAAGATACAATATTTAATAACTAGTGTATAAAATTACACGGATACCATATAAAAATACTAATGAATATATACTAATACTAATGAAAGATGATGGATCGTCAATCTGGAAATAAGTTAATAATTTTATTGCGCAGTAATGGCATCCACTGGGCGTATTAGAGACATGCCGACACCCCCGAGGAGTAGACAATAAATTTCGCGGGTTGTAACATTCCAAAACCTCACGTTCCACTCCGTCACACCAGGAGACCACGGAGGGAATTTTAAACAGACGATAGTCCGACTCAGCAGGAAAGTGGCCGCTTGCAGCTGGAAACAAGATATGAGGACGGGCGCTTTCCACCGTCCATCTGCCAAACTGGTCCGACACATTTTACAATGATTTTCAATTAGTTCCATTTTCAATTAGTTTTCAAGTTCCATCACGAGGGTAAACATGTAAAAGGACATAGGCCCTGGATATAAATAAAACTACTAATCCGATCTATAAAATGCCTGCGATAATATATAGTGGGTAGTGGTGTTTGGTGAATTTGCAAGAACCGGTGACTCCCAAGGGTGGAATGCGTAGTTAAACCCGGTTTCCTTCCGGGCGTGGAGAATATCGAACCGATCCGGGGTGGGTGCCGACTCGTGTTAGTCGCCTTGTACGTCGGGCTTTGTCCATTTTTCACACCAAACCCCGCTCCACCCTCGCCCACCTTTTCCGCCTCAGAATCGAGGCGGAAAAAGGAACTCCCGTATTTATTCTAGGCTGGGTTTTATTTGCAGGGAACTGTGGCGATGAACGTACAAAAAGGAAAGCGTTTAATTAACATATTAGTCACCCAATTGATAATCAAAGCGATAAAACCTCCTGCTAAACTACATCAAATACCGAGGATTTAATTCGAAAGTTCGTCATAACGCTGCACTTCCCAAGTCGGGATCAATATTCGTGTCGAAACGGATCCCTTTTCGATGTCTTGGAAGTGAAATATCCGCGTCAGTTAACAAAAGAGGCCGAAAAAGGTTACGTCAGATTTTGTATAAAAGGCAGGGAAAAGAGGTCAAAGAATAAACTCACCGAGTAACGTTCTCAAAGGGAAGATTTCTCTCTTCGATTATGAACAAACAACGAGAGATATAAATAAGAAATACGAAGGAAAAGAAGAAAAGAATACAAGAGCCGGTCTTAATTCAACGCTCGACAACGCCGAGTAATTTGTTTTCATTTCCGAGTGGCATTTCAATCTCGAAACGTTTCTGTATACAATTATAGAACCTGTTTATACAATAAAGAGTTTATTGTCTGATAATATCTCTGTTTATATATGATGAAATATTATTAAATCGCTACTCTAATTGTTTCTTAACTACCTAATAAAATGCATAGAGTCGCGATAATCCAAGAAAATTAATTACACTACTGTAAGTGAATAAACACTTCACACAGCTTTACCGGCATACAATTTACTTTAGAACCATGATGATAAATACTTTGAGCTTGAAAATATGCTATAATGATCTAATGCAAATTTTATGGTAAAGTCCTATAAACATTAAAGACGATTGTCTGAGATTGCAGACATAAACCAAAAGCAGGTTTGGTAAAACCTTTTTGAATAAACCAGAAATACCCTATTTTTCGTCAGCCCTTTGTCTTACCAACAATCCTAGACCACTGACTGGGTTGAAAAAAAATCCATCCTGAAATGCCTAGATGATAATAGGTCTGCGGTGTCTGAATATCGCGATGTTCGTGCCGCTCTACTATCGTATCTCGCTATTTATGGGTGGAGCTCACAGTAGGGAAAAACACATTTCCACTTAACTACCGGATAATAATATAATGATGGGTTTTGGGAGGGTTCGGAACATGAAATCATCCGCGTTATTTTCCGTCATCTCTTGCCAGACAGTGTTATCAACCAAATCTAATCAGCACCTCACTTAATCTAGCACTTAAATTTAAATACATTAATTACAACAATATATTTATAATGCACAACGATTAAGGATGTAAATTCATCCGGCCATTATGGTTCAAACAAAATATCACTCGTATTTGTATTTATTTTACTTATTAAAAAATACATGTGTCTATACTCCAGGACATAATTTTCAGATAAATGGGGTACAAAATTACATAATTTCTTTTTAACGAAACTAATCTTCTAAGTTGTAGGTCCTCAAAAGGTTCCCTTATCATTTTTAATGCTCCTGTAGAATTTTTGATTTGACAAACTTATTATTGCCTTTAGACAAAATCCAGATTTGAGCTCTCACTATGGTCAGTAAGCTTCTAGCACTGAACGCGAACCTGCCTTCACTGTACCTACACCGGCCCAACAATTTCCAAATATCTTGAACCACAATTCAAATAATTTGAAGCCTTTTTTAGTAGATCAGCTCCCGTTTAGGAATATATTCAAGATTTAAGATGAATTTGACTTAAGCGTCCGCGTTCGAAAGGAGAAACGCCCCGAATTTCCCGCGTCACGACGGCTCAATTTTTTCGGGAACGCCGTCGGGTTTAGACGGAGGACAGTTCTGGCGGGATTATTTGCGGCGGCGAAGTCCCAACCTCCCCCCCATCATCCCCCTCCCCGCCGCCAATCCGCCTATAAACGTCGGGCCGCCTCACCCTAGTTCGGCCCCGAGCCGGTTTATCCAGGGGCTGGCTCCTTATAATTGGTATCGGGAGGATGGCTCCTCTGAACCCCCTTCCCGCTCCCGACAAATGATCATACAGGGTGGGGGGAGGGAGAGAGGGAGAGAGAGAGAGAGGGAGAGAAACTGAGAGAGAGAGAGAGAGAGAGAGAGAGAGAGAGAGAGAGAGAGAGAGAGAGAGGGAGGGAGTGATATCCTCCAGCTTTCTCATCTCATCTTGCGGCCGGCTCTCCGGGAGCGATTGCCCGTCCTCATCCCCCTCGGCCGAGCCCGCATCATAATTGGATCCGATATCCTCTTAACGATTCAAGTGTTTCGCGTAGAGACCGGGGAATCTTCCGCCGAATGAACGTTTGAGCTCAATCCACCGGCGGGGACGAATTTGACTTTTCACCTGACAGTTATTTCAACGCATCAAATAATAAATTCGTCTCCTATTCTAACATATACTCAAATAATTTCATTTACCCGATATTTCCTTAAAATTGTCAGATCATTACACCATGATACTATTCTTGAGTTATAAATTAATTATATTTCTAGACACTAACAGTGCTGTGACGGGATGAACCACCGACAACCGATATGCTTCACTAATTTACTGACTGGAATGCTACTGAAGACGACGACTTGCCGAAACTGGTCTTGCTAGAACTAAATCAACCGGTGGAGATAGAATGGTGATGTTTCAAGCCCCTAAAGTGTACCTTAAATTAAATTAAATCTAATCATAAGGACTTCTGTTTTCAGTAAAAACTTTTGTTTTCAGTTTAGTATCCAGTCGCTGAATAACAGCTTCATAGGAAAATACAAATTCTGAAAATTCGTTAGCTCGTCAGGTTATGGATAAGGATAACTTAGGTGATGGATCTTATTTTCCTTCAATTGAAAACCTGAATTAAAATTACTCCTTCTGATGTCCCGCCTTGATGGTCAATAGAGATTTTATGATTCTTCCCGTCTACAATTAACCTATTAATTTGGTAACATGATTATCGATTATTATAACAGTCGAAGACCAGCGGTTCTGATTTGTCCAGTTTGAAATACGCCAAAAATCCCAACAGCGGAGTGGGAAATTCGTCGAAATTGGTCGACCCTTCCCCTGTGTATTATTAAATTATAAACTCCTGGCGGAGTTTTCGTGGGAGTCGTCGACGCCCACTCCGAATCCGATATTAACTCCTTGTTCGGAGTCAAATTTTAGAATAATAAACCTCTAAACCCGAGACAGAAGTGAAAGGTGGAAGGCTATTTCTCACTGCCGCGTCTCCTCCCATTTTCCGTCTCGACGCCATCGTGGGTTTTCTCCGCTCTAAAGGGCTGCAAAATATTCTACGAATTGAACGGGTCGTCCCGTCCGGATTTGTTCGGCGTCCCGAATCTCGGCTATAACGGCGCACTCCCGGGAACATTTCAGAGCGTAAATTTCCGGATAAATTGAATCCAGTATTTCCTGTACCATTTCACAGCAAATGATATCCCCTCCCCTCGAGATTATTGCACCGGTGCGATTTACGCGTTCCCTCCTGGATGGGAAAATCGTACTTTTAAAAAAGTATTGACGGTACCTCACCTATTTTACGGTATTGCAGGGAGATGATTAACCTATTGCAAATATTCCACATAATTTCTAGCATTAGCTTCTTATTCTCAGGGCAGTATAAACATTATTGAACCCTGCTGGATTCAAATAATGTGTCAAATTATATTTCCTGACGGTAAATTTAGAATGACAGAAATAAATCGACCCGTTATGTTAAACCAACAACTGAAACTTTGGCTAGTATTTAATAATTATAATAAATATGATAATTTCAACAGATTGTAAGTAGGAAGTAGTGTGAAGACTAAATAAAACACAGTATGGCTGTAATATATAATATTAAACAAATTTTCAACAAAATACATTTATATATTGAACAGGCGACCTTTGTCTTGTAACCAATTTCGAAGTTTCCCACACTGACAGAACCGGTTTTTTCAGTTCTTTTTCCCCTTCGATAGACAAACTGAGAGCTGAGGTTGCATCGCCGAGTTCAGCGATTCGTCCCAGGATTTTCTTGTCCTTTAAGTAATCCCAGAGAAAGGCTCAGAGATTGAACCTTCAAAGGAGCCTAATTCTTCCGGAATTTTCCCTGCAAAACTGTGTCGCTTGGTTTTTCTGAAAAATGTCCGCTTAAATTTTTATTTTCGCTGCCACCTTTCGTTTTTCGGGTACGGTTTAATAAAACGCCGCACGGTGATTTATTATATATTTTCATAACGATATTACGAATTCTGCTGGGTAAGTTATTCAATTATACTGTCGGAACTGGTTTGTTCGACTTTTTTGGAAAACTCAATCCAAATTGCATATACATTAAACATGGGAAACTGTTTTTTTTAGAAATGTTAACGATGTTACAAAACTATTAAAAAATGCATAAAAAATACTACTTTAATACATTCTCTTTACTATGATTCAAATACAACACAGGTATAATACGGTCTGAATCAGTACAGTATGAGTAATTGCATGGTTTTTTAAAACAATTACAATACTATCGTTATTGTATAGTAATATTCTTTTATTACCTACTTGCATATATTGGACAGTATTTTGCCTAATATAATGACAACATAAACAAAAATCGACGTATTATAGTTAGTGAAATTGACTAAATAATCAAGAAACGAACGCTTATAATGTATTTTTGATAATACTTCCGATTATTTTTATATTTCTCCATTCCTTAGTAACACATTTGTCTAGAGCACCGGACCTCTGTGTGTCCCTGGCATGCCAATCGCAATTTCATGTTCAGGACGTTCCTCGCGGAATTTTATAGTTTGCTGGGAAGCCGACCGCCCTACGATAGGAAGCCGGATGAAAAACAACCGTTCGTGGGGGCCGCTAGCGGCGCTAATAAATATATAGGAGGCGCAATAAACATTTTTTCCACGGCAATTATTTGTACAAGGGGGGCATTAGGAGCGTATTTTCCGAGCGATAAGGCGACCGACCGTTTACACGGCTGCGGAAAAGACCCGGGCCTGAAACTGATCTACGGCGAGGAGTTTAACTAGGCGTGAAGTAAAAGCCGGGTTCGGCCGGCCAGCTCCCGCTTGGAAACGATGCCCAAATATATTGCGAAGCCACACCCCCCACCCACCACCTTGATTCCGATACAAAGGCTTGAGAAAATTTTGTATTTCCAGCTTACCGCTCACAGGATGCAATTTTGATATTTCTTAAATTTTTCTCACCTGTTTCTGGTTTATTATTTACTTATCATTACAGCCGTCACGGATATGCATTTTAGGATAATTTTACTTGTGATCTCATATCTCCAGTCGCTGACGCTAGAACAATTTAGTAGGCAGTAGTCTTCCGCCTGTGAATTAGTGAGGTACTACCCACTTCAGTAAAAACAGGCGTCTCATCAATTTTTTATCAGAGAGTTGAGTCTGGATCGAAATACGAGAAGTAGTTCACATCAATGTAATTGAGTACATCTTTCCTAACCAATACAAACTAAATATATTTGACAAAATTAGAGCAAGAGATATACTCCCAATTGAACAGACCGTTAACTGTCCTTGTAGCATTATTATAGGAAGTCAAATTATAAATTCATGATTCGAGCAAGCCTAAGTAAAGACTTAACTGTTATTAACCATCAGAATTCTGGAATAACCACCGTCGCCTTATAAAAATTTCAATGCTTTGCTCCCAACACGGACCTACCCCCAACATCCCTGTTTTTGAACACCGGACTAACCCCCCCATATATATATATATATATATATATATATATATATATATATATATATATATACATCATGCCTGAAACTTCCCATGTTTCAATTCAAGAATTCCGGAACGTTCGGATTATTGGACAGAAGCGCAGAAAGGGAACGTGACCAGGACGGACTTGCAATAAAGGCTTACTCTCCCTCTCTCTCTCTCTCTCTTCAATATTCTAATACTCGTTTGGCGGAGTCTGGCATTTTTTTGCTTTATTTTAACTCGGTAAAACCTGTCCGCCCGTCCACCCCGGAATATTAACCCATCGGGGTCCTTTTCCCCTTTTTCCCCTCCTCCTCGCTTGTAGAAGGAACTGAATCATTCAAAAGGTCAAATTATTTTCCTAAACTCCCGCCATAAATATTTGACCGGACGAGAGCGGGTATGAAATTAGGAATTTTTTTTAATTGCGGAAAGGGTCGGCCGTCTCTTTATTATTTAGCTTGATAAAATTGTGAGAATGTTTGAGAACGCCGAGATTTTAGGCCGGGCCGTATTCATTTTTCTGACCGCATTCAAAATTACTCGTGTACATGTGGCTTGCAACGATGTAAAGTACTAATAAATTATTTCTCCATTATTTTTTCCATCATCCCAATTACTTAGTTATTACAGAAAGTCATAACGTGTTAACGAGTTATTCGAATATATTTTTTTAGACATGTCTGCGATGAAATGATTTTAGATTTAGGCCGCCGCGAGGGAATTATTCATAGGCCCCGCCGTGCGGAACAGGGCCATTGTATTTGAAGATTGGATCATTTATAAACTGTCATACGGCCTGCAATAGTCAGCCACGTCGTAACTCTCCCGTCCCGTGTTTATATGTTAATGAAAGCGGGACAGAAATGTTTTCGCGTTTGTTCGCCGACAGGTTTTTTATTTTTATATTCGGTTTCTTCGTTTGCGTATTTTTTTTTTGGTGACCGCCGCCTCCCGCCCGGTGCTTTTTATTCAGCCGTCCGTGTCCGGCCGATTATTGGGGCCTGTCCGTGTTCGAGTAATGCCGGTAATGCGCCCGTTTTAACTTCGTTAGCCGAAATTCGCGCCCGTTGCGCATAATTCCCGCATAATTAGCGCCCCACCGAAAAATTTCAACCCGCCCACATTCGAAAACTTAGAAGGGGACGCGCATTTTAAATTTCAATTATTCGGTAATGGCATCGACGAAAACTGTGTTAATTTTTCGGGTAGTACTGTATGAAAAATATAGGTAATGAGGAAACAAATATATGAACGCTTTAATGAAATCTGAATTAATCTGATAATGCAACATTCGCGCGGGTGTCGTACCTTTAGTAATTATAAATAATTATTTACCTAAAAGAACAAATTTTAGTTGTACACAAAAGACATGGAGTCCTGGGTTCGAGTACAATTTGGTTCACTATGTATATGAACCTAATGCTTCGGATATATTTCACATTTTTGTAATAATTTTTTAGAACTCTCACTGAAAACAGGGAACAATAAAGGAAAAAGGTCCTTGTGTATATAAGATCATAGATTTCCTTTATATAGTATATTAGTTTTTAATTCGTTACAAGTAATTCTCTAGTAATAATAACCGATAGGAACTGGTATTGTATTGTACTGATGATGTAATGAAATAATAGTATTAAATAGTACAAAATCCTAAATGTATTATTCATCAAACTTTTGGGGAATGATTTACGGACTGATTTCGGCCGGAACGGAAGAATTCAGGGCCAGTATAAGGACTTTTTGCCCTCCCTTTTATAGGTTCCGTTGACGGCATAAAGCCCTTCTACAGCGAGAACGAGCACGCGAGCGGTGATAGACCTTTTTATGTGACTTTTAAACTTCCGCACATAAATAAAGTCCAACGGTTTCGAACGCCGAACGGAACCGTGGTAGATTAATATCTACTGTTAACTGAGACTGAATCAAGTTGTATTACGATTTCCTGAAACGAATGAAATACCAACCTGCAACCTCGGTTCTCGTGCAAGTGTTGATTAAAAAATGGAACTGAGACACTTTCTCCACTTTTGAACATTTAGACAGTACCGTGTTTACTGTATTGAGAACAAAATGAATTTCTGTAGAGGATATTAATTAATACTCATAACGCGTAAAATAGACTCATTTGGCACTAATAAAGTTATAATAGTTCCACGTAATTTTCGTATTTTATCGAATTGGGACATTCGTTTCGTATACCGTTTTTGAACCGAATGCGCAAAAGGTGATTCCAAGTGGAGCTTGAACTAAATAAATATGGGTACAGTATGATCTAATAATTTTGATTATGAATTAACAGTATACTCGTGTTTTATTATTATAGTATGATTCTGCACTCATAATCGTGTAGCAACATTAATTACCGATGGCTACAAATTCCAATACAAATCGTTTCAGTTTTTCTGGCCCCTTGGACAGAATATATTATGGTTATGGCATTCATATTTGTCTCATTTTATATAGCGTTTTATCGGGGAGCTAGAAGATAGTGGACAGACGGCTGAGATGGTCGGATACATGAAAACGTATGCGGCTGCATGTTAATTGTGTTTTCTGCAGTCGTGTCTACACAACAAAGCCCCGGTCGGTTGTCTGGTCGGTGGGGGAGGAGAGGGAAAGGGGCCCTGAAGCTGAATGGGGATGTTGTGGGGAGCAATAATAGCTATGTTATAATTCATGTGTGCCGAGCATCCCCCAACACCACCACCACCACCCCCATATTATGATTCCCCCACCCCACTACACGTGATTGCTTTGTCTTCCCCCGTTATCTTCAGGTCAGTTTGTTACCTTGACGCTCAACCAGCTAACCAGGAAATGCGTTTAGATAAGTATAAGTTTGCGGCTACCAAGTTTACGGCCCGATATTAGGCCGTTACGATCTGTAGCACGTCCTCTATATTACCGTGAAAAGAATACTGTACATAAATCATTTATATTATAGCCAATATCTTTTGCTTTTAATTATAATTGTAATTAGTTACAGTTTTATTTCTTTTAAGCATTGGATTTTTATGTATATTAAAATTACGTTTAAATGATAATATTAACGAAAATGAAAATTGATTTATATAAACATATTCCCAACAATAACGTATAATTTTAAGCAATTTAGGTTCCTGTTAGAGATTTCCTCAAACATTCTCCAACTGATATAATTTGGATCTTGTCACTGTAATGCTAGGAATCTTGTTTATTGCATAAAATGTCGTTTTTTCTGAAAATCATTCGGCTCTAAACGTGTCTGTAATGTTGCAGTTCTGCCGAACAATGGGCCCCACATCAGCGGCGAACAGAAGCAGTACCAGATCGGCGACGAAATCAACCTGAACTGCACCTCGGGCAAGTCATCGCCCGCCTCAATCCTCCACTGGTACATCAACGATCAACAGGTTATCTTTGGCCAATATTAACTCTTCATTCAGCCCCTAATACCTTTCGGGTATTAGGAGCTACTTCCTTGAGTCCCCTCCCACCTCCCCCACCGCACCATCACAGACCGCCGTCGGTAAACAAGGTCCTGTTTACAATGACCGACTTATCAGGCTGTTACTCAAAGAGTAAGGGCTCTTTCAAACTTTATTCGATAATAATAAAGCTTTTGAATGACGATTCTAAAAGAAATTACAGTTGTTTATATGGTCTTGGATCATTTCGCTTGGATCAGTCGCTAATGTACAGAAAGTCGCAGTTATTATTTTAATATTCGGGTTAACATTCGACGAAAAAGTTCCCAGTAATGAATTGCGAATATTTTATTATTGCGGTGTTTTATTTTCGAACAATTAATCACTATCTTAAAGTAGCTAAAAAGTACAAATTTAATTGTATAATATAATATAATTGTTAATTGAATAATTTCAAACCGGATATAGTTTCTATTGAACAATTAAGACAGTAATCTCAAGTATTAGGTAACATTATACGAATTGATACTCCCACATTGGAGTTTAACTGTTAGCGACAAACAATTATAAACGCATCGTGCACGGTTTTGGCGAAAAACTTTTTTCACGTTCTCTCAAAAAAGCAGCGAAGTGTTCAGTCGTAAACGCTTTCGGGGAGGGGGAGGGGGGTGGAAAAAAAGAAAAACTAAAACAAAAGGTGCGGGCTAAATGTAGACAGACGTCGTACACGGGCAGACTGACGGGCGAATACACAGGAGACGTTTGAAGGAGGGGCTTCGTCTGAATTTTCCTTTGTGGGCCCCGAGAGCGTGTAATTTGAGCGAATCGAACGAGTATGAATTCCTTTGCTAATAATATCAAGGGCCGTGTGTATTCATTAAGCGTGACGAATCGGAGCGATCAAAATAAATTCAGAAACGGAAGACGAGGGTATCTCAAAGCGATTCATAGAATCTAGGATGAATTTTAGAACCAAGCATTTCTACTTTTGCTCGTTTTTACAGCATATGTATCTTTGTAAGGACGTTTTATTTTAGAGCTAATTTTTTGAAGTGAGAAGGATTTCTATTGCAAAGTGAAACGAAACCGGTCTAGGCGACTGGCGATGAAAAATTCTGCGACGGTACCTTTTTATTCGACACAAAAGTCATCATTTCATGCATGAAATTCCAGACCCAGTACCGATTTTAAGGTGTCCGCGTCTTTATTTCGAATGTATTAAGACTGGACCTCGGGGGTAATCAAATGTGTTGTGACCCGTTTCAGTTGCTAATTATCTGTTTACAAATTCAGTCCGGCTCCGTTTGAAGTCGCGCCCCTGAATTCAAATTTGAATATATATATCGCTGAATCTGCATTATCTTCTTTGTCGGTTCGGACGGCGCCGTCTAAGCAATGGATACTAGACCAACAAGATAACTCCGTTATGCGGGTCTCCATTGGAGCGACGTAGTACAACACCGGAAACAGAAACACGAAATCTACGGTATACAAAAATTAACTATAACATAAATTATCCGATTATCTCCGATGGTTTATTTACCACCTGTTTTGTATTAGGTGAAGTTTGATATACTGCAGATTATTCAGATCCCAGCTTAATTCCATAATTAAGCTTCATAACCTTGATGTTAATGAAAAAGTAAACGGGCCATTTAACTAACAAAATTTCCGTTGTCAAACTAAGGCCAAACTACGCACACTAATTGAGTAGTGAGAATACACAAACACTAAAAAATCACAGAAAAACCATTTTTATGGACCATAATATTCTAAGCAGTCATTGGTCGTCACTGTGTTGAAACTACTTATCTCATTATTTCTTTATTTACGATCATTTTTTATCAAGTAATAATGTTTAAGCGGAAATTTTCATTGGGAACACCTGCTTTAGATTTTCGTCCGTTTATATTAGAGCCTGAAATCCAGGTTCAGGTGTGGCATTATTAATCCTGTAAATAAATCCTTCTTTGCAAACTACCTTTTACATTAGGTTGAGGGATTTCCCTTCGGTAAGGAGCTTTAAAGAGAGTAAAGAGTTTTTGAACTGGCGGCTTAACCTGAGGGCCCGCTGCATTAGGATCGGTTTGCGCGGGCAGTGGATGTAACCGCCGCTTTTCTAAACTTACCCCAACCGAAATTATGCAATAATCATTAGTCCACAGGTCCGACACACTACATTCGGTCACAGTTCAACCCAAAGATTAAACCGTGTTCCTGGGGTAAAACTGAAATGGGTACAGCGCACAACATACAAAGGAGTTTTAGATTTTTATTAGTTCCTGACCTCTCCAGCATTGAAGCATTGTCCAGCAATGAAGGGTATAAGCCCTTATATCTGTCTAGTTTATATGACTTGCATCTGATTGATAATATCCGGAATGCCGAAAAACCCGTGAGTCTACGCCTGAGACCCATGTACTCTCTTGATCATGGGCTTCGCCCCTATACCGCCACGAGACAATGGAGTAAACCCTCGACTTCAGAATCTGAATATGAATGAACACATAATGCAGGACAAAAGGTGGTGGCGGGGTGTGAAGAGGAAGGGCCTATTGGCCAAACTGGCTCCGGTCGGTGGTGCTGTTCGGGCTGTCTGCATTTCGGACAGGCAGTTTTACTCGATTCGAATTTTCCCTTGAGACATTGGCGCGAAACTAATCGGGGCATAATTGAGCGGCGCGAAGAAATATATTCATTTATCGCGTGTCGTTAATCGGGAAAAAAGGTTTTCTCAGTGGATCGTGCAGGATTTTTCCGAGGCCCGGTACCTTTAGTGAAGCCGTTGCCGGCCGTAAAAATGTGAAGGCGAGAGAGAGAGAGAGAGAGAGAGAGAGAGAGAGAGAGAGAGAGCAGGGACAGAGAGAGAGAGAGTTGGAGAGAGAAAACATTTTTACCAGAGCAAAAACTCGGGGCTGTAAAGAGACTTATGGTTGGCACTCGACCAGACGCCGCCCGGGGAAGTTTGCCTTCCTGGGACAAACCTTCCTTTCACAGTCCCGGGAAACCTGTGGGGGAAAACTAACGCAAACGCCCGTTATAGCTCTATTTCACCTCGCTCGCATTGTTATCTTTCTCTTTTCCTTTAGTCTTATTTATGTTCTCGCAATCGTAATTAACAATCAATTGGCCATTTTTTGCCAAAAAAGAATCACTATCCCTTGCGCGACTAGTAAATTAAGATTAATATTTTATTAATTGAATAAAGTATATAAGTACGTCATGTTCGACATTGGCATCGTGGATAATAATAGTAAAATATTTTAAAGTAGCCGTTCACTTGACTTGACATCCGATAATTTCAGGGGCACATCTTGGAAATGAAGTAATCTTCTGTTTGGCGTTGAGTTACTGTTTTTATTTATTACCCTTCCGGATGTTCCTCCCTTGATAGATCCATTTAAAGTCATGTGCCGAGTGCCATTCCTTAATTTTGGCTGGAGCTTAATGGTGCTCGCTAATCGCGGCGGGCGCGGGCATTGTTCCCGCCTTTAATCTCTGGCGGGTTCTAATAGCCGGCGGCCCATTAATTTCGCCTTTATATTTTGAAATCGACGCCCCCAGCTCGGCCCCAATTAGACGATCGCCCTCAGAGTCCGGTTAATTAATCGATCGTTTCCGATAGTAACGCCCCCCCTCATTCTCCCTCCCTCCCGCCCATCAACAGATCCCTTCATTCCCCGGCAGTAAGAGCCGCCGTAAATACCTCTCCGGTGCTTTGGAATCCCTACGCGATATTCACCGGTACCGGTAGTGATGACTTTAATTACATCCAATATAGAGGCATTAATTACTGTCAACTGGTAGAACAATCCTGTAAATTAATTAAAGAAATATTTAATTGGGGAATACCAAATAATTTATAACGTCGAAACGGTCGAATCAATATTTGGCTTTAATTGCACAATGGTACTGACGGTGGAGTGAATCCGAAATCACGCGTTTATTTATTTCAAATTAGGACACCGCCTTGAAGAGAATCATTTTTCAGCCGCGTTGATTTTGAAAAAAAGACGAAGCCCGCGGATAGTAGAAGACTGAAAGAAGTATGGCATTCCATGTCCTCGCAGATCACCAAACATGTATTCCAAGGTAATAATTGTGTCATAAGGTAAATAACGAAGATCATTGTTTTCTTTAGCGACCATTCATGAAATAGATGATTAATATTGAGGAAGGCCCAAACATCCGAGCGGTGTCGCAATTAGAAACAGAGTACAGGGGCTAAATTTGAACGTTCAAGGGAATGTAAAGGGCCTTTAGTGGGACTAATTGGTGAAAACTGCGATGTCCGATAGAGGGCCGGGTTTTTAAAGGCAGACCATTGAGAACCAGTCGCGCTTATGATCGCCAAAATAAATATCGTTGCTTTACCCGCCGAGCGACATGAATATTCAACAGGTCCCATCACGCTCTCGTATTAATACCTCCTTCCTTCCCTATTTATTTTTTAAAACGACGACTAGCACCCCGACGAGTCGCTTAACACGCGTGTTGATTTAACTAAACCGTCCACTAATTCCGACGATTATAGGCCCCCGTGAAAGACGAACCTCCAATCAATTACACGCAGCGTAGCGGTGGGGGGTGGAAGGGGGCTAATACCCCCGGTAGACTATCCCCAAAGCTCTGTATCTTCCCCTGTGATGAAACCCACTTTATTTATTACAGCGGCTAAGTCCCCGTCGGCTGAAGGGCAAAGTTGCCGCTTCATCGTCCTCATCAGTCGGACAGTTTGTTTATCTTTATTTATATTCTATAGAATCTGTATTGACTGGATTAAATTATTATTATCATAATTTTAGTATCAAAGAAGTATTGTATAATGTTATCCCAATTAATCGCTCATAATGAAGTGCGATTGTACGAGGGGAATTATTTTTAAATGTTAATGAATTTATAAGTTTGATTTGAACTAGCGAATTCGTTTTTGAATTTTGCGGATAGTCATAGGATACTGAATGTTTTTAGGTATTAATTTTCATTATAGAGCAGTAATATCATCCTTCCGAATACCCTTATCCCGAAATGATATCTTTTTTTGCCTCCCGACTCTTAACATGAATGTAATTCACGTTTCTCTAACATTTGGAGTATTGCCCGTCTTCGCGTCGGATGCATTTGGACCCGGGCCAAAAGCAACAAAAGATAGGACTCCAGACAGCATATCCAGTGAAATAGAAAACAAGCATTTATCTCGAATTAGTCCGGCTTTTTGGCTTGGTTCTCGAGTAGTATGAGACGGTTCGTTGAATTTTGCACTCACGATACGAAAAAATAATGTGACCCTATTCTAATAAGCTTAGTTGTCGATTCTGGTAGGACACCTTTCATATTTATTCCTACCACTCAGTTAGTTTGCAGGCGCAAGGGGAATTAGTAGACAATAAAAGTATGAAGAAATAGTTCCTAGTAAACTTTGTTTCAGGAGAGGTAGTTAGAATCATATTCCAGAATACATAGTGAATATCCCGATCAAAAATATATAAACTGGACGAATGGAAATTAATCAATTGCAGGTGACGGAGCCTAAGTGGCTGAGGCGGTACCCGAACCTGGTGCACACTCACGGTCTGATGACCTCCATACTGGGGCTGAGGCTGACCGTGATGGCCCACCACTTCACCGGGGGCAGCATGAAGCTCAAGTGCGTCGCCAACGTCTCCCCGGTACTCTGGCAGGGCGACAGGGAATCCGTCGTACAGAGGATGTCCCCGCTCATCGACAACAGGGAAGCCCTCCTACTAGGTAACCTATCAACACGCTATGTATATGGAAATTCTAATATAACATAGGAATTGGGAATTCAAACTAAGAAAAAATAATAAAGCATAACTTAAATTTCGTGTGTTTCTGTCTCCTCTCGCTGGTTTGGTCTTTTGCTAGACCGGTTTCAGCTGCTCGCCATGTTCAGTAGCGGTGTTAGTCACTTTTGGCACTTTGGATGTTTTTTGGGCATCCTCACTGCACTGTCACTGTCTCTTGCACTACGGTGGTTGTTGTTTGTTTGTCGTGTGTATATATGGGTGCCTTATTATTGTGTTTTTGGGGGATTTTGTTTGTCTTATTTTAGTTTGGTGGGGGTGGGAACTTTAGTTAAGTACATTTCCGCACCACCCTCAGGGGGCGCTAGTTTATCGGTGCAAGTGTACCCAACGAACTTTAGTTAAGTACATTTCCGCACCACCCTCAGGGGGCGCTAGTTTATCGGTGCAAGTGTACCCAACGAACTTTAGTTAAGTACATTTCCGCACCACCCTCAGGGGGGCGCTAGTTTATCGGTGCAAGTGTACCCAACGAACTTTAGTTAAGTACATTTCCGCACCACCCTCAAGGGGCGCTAGTTTATCGGTGCAAGTGTACCCAACGAACTTTAGTTAAGTACATTTCCGCACCACCCTCAAGGGGCGCTAGTTTATCGGTGCAAGTGCACCCAACGAACTTTAGTTAAGTACATTTCCGCACCACCCTCAGGGGGCGCTAGTTTATCGGTGCAAGTGTACCCAACGAACTTTAGTTAAGTACATTTCCGTACCACCCTCAGGGGGCGCTAGTTTATCGGTGCAAGTGTACCCAACGAACTTTAGTTAAGTACATTTCCGCACCACCCTCAGGGGGCGCTAGTTTATCGGTGCAAGTGTACCCAACGAACTTTAGTTAAGTACATTTCCGTACCACCCTCAGGGGGCGCTAGTTTATCGGTGCAAGTGTACCCAACGAACTTTAGTTAAGTACATTTCCGCACCACCCTCACGGGGCCCTAGTTTATCGGTGCATGTGCACCCAACGAACTTTAGTTAAGTACATTTCCGCACCACCCTCAGCGGGGCTAGTTCAGTCGGCGCCGTCTAAGAAATAGATACTAGACCATCAAGACTACTCTGTTATGCGGGTCTGCATTAGAGCGTCGTAGTATCTTCTCCAATAAATTCGGTAGTTGGATGCAACAGGGTGTATCTCATGGATTCCCGTCAACATTTCCCAACATATGTTTTTGTACGATGCTTAATTGTTTAAGGGAAAAACTAATTTTTTAATAGAATGGCAACTTCGTCTACTGTAATATTCATTTATGGGACTCCCAAATAGGACCCGAATGATTCTCCAAATAATATGTTAATCAATTCATTAAGAGTGGTGCCTTCTCAACAATTTTTCGACCGCAGCTTATGATTTACAAAATATTACTACATGTCAGAAGAACCTTAATATTTCTGATTTCCGCCAGCCGCAGATAATTTGTTTATCTATAAATATTTGGAGAAGAAAATAAATTTCAACTTTATTAAAACAATTACCAACTGTTAATTATACTTCAAGGATGTGGGGGAGAGGAGATTATACTGTGAGAAATTTTATTGTATACACAAATGGTAAAGAAGATACATAGAATAGAATCAACATAGATATTTCCATACAAATAGGAACAGTGTATTTTATCTATTTGTTGTGAACGAATCGAACATGTTGAGGGAGCCGAAAGGTTTGTCCACCTACAATGGAAAGGGTCCGTGATATATCGCCCGAAGTATTTTGCAGATGGAGTCTGAGCCTCGTCCATATGCAATTGTCCGTCCGCACTATTATGATAGCAAACTCTTCCCATTTCTCCTCAAATTTCTTCTTTCGACTTCCCTAAACGCGGCCGTGGCGGGCGGGGAGGGCTGTCGTATAAATCAGCTGTGGGGCCTAGACCTCCAGCTTCAGTGTGGACGCATGCATTCTCAAATATATTGCGAACGTACAATGCTCGCCAAAATGGCGTCACTCCCATTCCGGAACAAATTCACCCCTTCCCCCTAGCCGGGACTCAATTTAATTCATCGACGAAACTTTATTATAAGAAAACTGTATTAAGAAAAATTGAGAGGACTTTTTATTCTCACCCCAGATCAATTCAAAAGAAATACGTTCAAAAAGAAAGTTAGCGCTATTATTGAGCCATAAAAAAATTAATTAAAATCGAACTCGACGTCTATAAGTCAAATTTCAGGTAACAGGAATATACACGCGGCCAAAGGAATGAGAAGTGCCTAGGCCTGAATTTAAAACGCGATTTATTTTATTTGAACAGATAAGCCCTTAATTAAATTATAAGGCGAAAAAAAATTCCGGCGCGTTCGCGTTAATTAGACTGCTCAGAAATTCAGGAAATTAAAAACTGCCTAACAAATACCCCGGTAAATAATCCGACCTAATCAGAAAATTTTGTGTAAATAAAATTCGAAGCGGATAAAATGGTTTTATTAATTCAATTATTACGTTTTCGCTGTAACGTATCCCCTTTTTTTGATAATATATGAAAAGGGAGAAATTTATACCTTCGATCATAGCGATTTATAATTATTTTTGATTGTTTGCAGTTAAGGGGAGCGGCAGCAGGAGAAGTTTTGATCCGGTCTCGCTTCTGTTGGTGGCAGCCTTACACCGTCTCGTCCTCACATGATGAGTCATACTCGCCAAATGTACATAACTGTTGCTGTGATAAATTCCTTGTTAAAAAAAAATAGCTGTCATTCTCTTATTGTTTTTCGATTATAAAAAACTATCGTGTCGAGATTCGCAACCGACAGTGAGTCACCTTTGTTCGATATGTACTACTTCTTCGTTCTTTTCTTCTGATCCGTCGTTAGATTACATTTTATATATAAATATATATAATACTTTTTCAATCGTATTCGATGTGGATTGTCCTCGAATTTTCGCAAATTGAAAGAGAAATTTTTAAAAATGCGTTCGCACATTCATATATTATCGATTGTTATCAATGTGGCTCAGTGTTAGGTGTAAATGCAGTTTATGGTTTGCATATGACAATGGCATTAGTGTACGGCTGAGGTTGTATGAGAATAAAAAGCGGATTCGTTATGCTAGTTTTAAAAATGTTGTATATACAATTGTAATTTTCTGTTTCCAACAATACTGTAATACGTCTTACCGGAAATATATCGTACACTATTCCTTTAATAGATCGAGAAGATTTGATCTATGCAGCAATATTTTATAGGACCTATTACTGTATATGTGGTTTGCAAATTTTTCTAATCGAGGTAATTGAAAAAAAATGTTTTATTATAAACGAGTAATTTATATAACAGTGGCACTCATACTTTCCTTATTTTGACAGGACTAAAAATTTTAGATTGTTAAAAACTATATTGTAAAATCATTTATAAACAATATATCTATATCTAGATTTTATTTACCTGCGATTCTGTTCTTTTTCCCTTTTCCCTCTTGGGTGGGGGTTTCATAACGGGGTTTAAATTAAATTGGGAAAAAGCAAAGCTGAGACTGTCAGTTGGAAAAGAATTGGATTCGTTTATTAAACTTATTAACATTTTATCTCTGCCGGGTCGCACCCCCTTCGTGCTTTCTCGTGTTCCTGAAATGTCTGTCCTATTTTTCGTCTCGGCCGGGGCTTGGCTTATCGCGGCCAGATCCTCACGATTGGGGTTCCGCTCTTGGTAACCAATTTCTTTTGAGACATTTGTTGTATACAACTCGGAACGAAACGAATTTTTTTTTAAATACGCCGTTAAAAATTAGGAAAATTACCCGACCGTAACCTCTCATGAATTCGGTTCAATGGAAATTCAATTATTCGTTCATATTTATCAGTCACTAATTTGTAGCGTACATAATGCTGGATATAAATATAAATTAAATTTCACACTCGGCGTTTAATATGAGTTTAATATAAGTTATAATTAGAGTCTTAATTACATAAACAAAATTGTATTGAATGAGAAAGGTATGTAGATCATTTTTGATCATAATTAACAAACATAATTGAATAATTACGGCATGTTATCAGCAATCACACCTTCTTTATTCTAATTTCAAACTAGGACAGTGTAAAAACATGACTTGATCACTCAAAATATTTATTTCCTCATACATATTAATTAATTCCAAACTTTAGAGAATAAGTTACATTATTATAACTTAGATTTTCTCTTCGGAAATTTTTCACTGGCCAAAATAAAATAAGATAACTCAAAATTAAAATGATCGATTTAGGGGGATCTTCCTTCTGAATCCATGAGGAAATAAAACAATTGCACCCGAAAGAAATGCATCTATTGGCGCAGTAGTCCGTCGGTGTGGGTCTCCACCACAATTTTCATCCACATTTCCCGTTTTCAGAGTTTTTCGTGGGTTTTGATTGGTAACTTCTTATTATAATATTTGTATAATTTCACTATTTTTAATTCCTTTTCCAGCCGCTCAGTTCTTCCTTCAGTATCAATCAGTATCAATCGCCTGTGAAGTAGTGATTAGAATTAGTAATGATTCTAATCAGAATAAATCGTGTAATACACATAGAGTAAGTAGTAGTGATATCAAATGAACTCCATTACAAATACCTATCGCTATAAAGAATTTAGTATTGCGCAATTTCGCGAAATTGTATTGCGAAATAGGTTGGCAGGTGACGGTGGGATCATTGGGGCTGGAAAGCGGGTAAGGTAGAGCGAGCGGAGTCGTTCTGGTTCTCTCATTGTCGCAATAGTGCATGACGAAATGTATTTGCATTCAATCAGGGCCACCTCGGAGCACGTATATACTCGGGCTTCCCGCCACGTATGTCGGTCACATACTCGTTCTTTCGTACGAATTACCCAGAGCGCCCCGAGGCGGGCCTTGATTCTCTCCGCGTCCTCGGGCCCGCACTTTCTTCCTTTTCCTGCCCTTCAAATATCTTTTTAGCCCCTTTCCGTTTCCCCTCCCCCTCCACGAAAACCTGTCGACTCCTTTGAGTTCCTTTTATCTCAAGATCCTCGAGACTTTTCTTGCATTGTGCTCCACTGCGGCGTAAATTACAACGTATAATTATACGAGGTAATTCTTTTCACGCTCCTTCACGTTTTATATTATTATTATGGACAACAAAGATGGGCTATTTTTCTTAAAATTAGTGTAGAATACTGACAGTTTGAGGATTTAAGAATAACGATAGCTAAAATTGTTTTAGTTTAATTTTACTCGACAAAATATGATCGCACGTAATGGACACATTTAAACCATCCAATTAATTTTCTCGGATTTTTAATAACGTATTTCCGCTCTGGATAAAAGTGTTACTATTAGAAATATCAAGTATCGAATATGTTATGCGAACTCGAGAACGGCTCCATTCAATTCCCCGTGAACAAACAGAGTGTTTCCATTATGTATACAACGTTTTCCTATGTACGGCTAGACGAAAATAGTCGTAAACACATAGAAGGGGAATGGTCGGGGGTCGACATTGATACTAGTGGAGAAAATTAATACTGACCCGGATTAATTCCCTATTCGGGTCTATTGTTCGGGGGCAGAGTGCACACTGTTGTGTCCGGCTGAATATGAATTCGAATGGTCCCGGGGGGCGAGTGTTTTAGTGGTCCGCGCTCGACCAACCCGGCCCCGATAACACAATAGACGCCCCGTCGCCCCCGCTCAGATTTGTCGCGAGACCCACACCCACAACGCACAACGCCCACCTACACACTCGCCGACGAAAATCCGCATTTCGGGCTGAAAGAGCTTGCGTTCGTATCGAAGTAGGACAGAATTCAACGAAGGATACCCTACAACACACGGTTCACCCTCAAAAGCCGGCTCAAACTGGTTCAATATTAAATATTCGGGATGACAGACAGGATGCCCCATTGCCAGATTTCGGTTAAATCACGTCATCGTACGAGGAAAAACCTAGCAACAAGAACTACTTCAAAATTATTCAGACGGGGAGAGGTCGAAAAATAGCCCGAACCGAATCTTTGAACGCAAGATGAAAGAGGGGCTCGTTACAATGCAACCGTTGTCCGCTTGAAACTCTTCGGAGAAAACCTGAATATATATCCGACCGCAAACTAATACCGCCCGTGTAAAACCAAACGGGGCGTCTACAGCGTCAAACATTTGCGGGTCTATCGAAAAGCGCCCGACGGACCGGACAAAGGTTTAAGCCCCTTTCCGTGCTAACATAAATTCTGGACTTGATCGCCGTTAGGCTGTGTATCCGGGAGGCGTTTGCAAAGGAATTTGTACTACAGCAGAATGAAGGGAACCGACAGGATCCCTTTCGCTCGGATGAAGATTCCAACGTGTATTACGGGGAACAGCAACGACGATTTTAGAAACTCATTTTATCCCTCGGTATACCAGAAATAAACTTCGCTCGGTCTTGAAGTATATTTAACGTACCACAAAAACAGCGTTAAGAGTGTATAATATAATTAAATTATAATATTATATTAAATAACTAAATAAAAATAATTTTATTTCGATAACAGTACTAAAGTCAACATTATTACTTACACATTATTACATTATTAAGCTGAAAGGAAATGGGATGTTAGCCGTGGTTTATAAAATTGAATTCGAATATTGGAATAAACGTTTGAAAATATTTACTCCTGTGAATTCTAAATGGAATAATTGGAAATAGTTGAATATTGCATCACTGGTCACTGGAAATCCGAATTCGAAATGCCACCAAAGAATTTTTTATCGACTTCAATCCTGCGGAAGAATACCTTTTGTTCTCTGCCACCAGTGTGTTCTCAATCGTGAATAAAAAGCGATGAGTGTATTACTGGAAAAACAGCCTAAATCTCGTCATCGGCGAAAGAAAAAAGAAGAGCAAAAATGAAGCTTCATTCGGCCAGCGAAACGCTCCGTTTTTTCAAATTAAAGGCTTTGAACGATTTGCATAATTGCGACGGGCCGCTAGCACCTCTTTGCAATTCGGGGCTGCGTCCAATTTTTTGAACCCAAAAAGCCCTTTTCGGCCGGCCGAATCGAGGTTGTTCTTGTTGAAAATAAATGGGTAAACAGGTCTCGCAAAACAATCGGCCGTTAAAAGAATGTATTCACCGATCCCAAATCCGTGTCTAACATTAGTAAGGCAAAAAAACGTCTATACAGATGCTTGCTTATTCGCGTTTAATTCCTCGCCCTATCGCAGAACAGGCAATAACGAATGGGCGGGAAATTTAATTACTCCAGATAAACAGGTAAAAGGCACCCAGCTTATTAATATTAAATTTTTCATTGTATAATATATATAAAGAATGAATGGATCTTTTGTATTTCCGATATTTAGCGTTTCGGACATAATTAAATTATTACTAAAGTTTAATAAATGCATAGTAATATATCCGATTCTTGGAATGCATAAAATTATCTGTATTTCGAGCGCAGAATGAACTTCCACAACGCAGTATTTTCACATGAAGACTACTAATTTTTGTTTTGTTTCGCCGTTTGAAAATGAATCCTTCCACTGATATAGGAAACGTCTACGGGGTTTCAGTTGGTGGCCCGAGGTGTACACAGTGTAAACTTTTTCCGAGAATCAGGCACGCCCGCCGGACGCCCACAGACCGGCGTAGAACTTGATATTGCAGAGGAGGTGCAGAGCTCGGACACGCCCCAATGAACACTGCCAATAACAAAAATGAGAGAACAAACATCATTATCAGACTGATAACAGCTGAAATGTCATCAGGCTATGAAAGACTACGTCAAGTTTCAAAATTTAAAAAAAATCATTGCTTATTTTGCAGATGATTAACAGATCACAATTCGCTGCTACAACCCTAGGAAATCTTTCCTATATATTCAATATTCTAAATATTAGACACTGCATTAAACACAGATAACGTGTTTTTGAAAATTAGTTTCTATTAAGGAGATACAATTCAATTTATTCTTTTCCGAAATAATAATCTCTCCTAAACATCATGATATTTCCAACTCACCCGAGCCAACTTAAATTTAATTATTTATTCTGTTAGTTGCTATTCGATTGAACTTCTGTTTAAATTTTGTGGGTGGGATGGTAAGGGGAAGTGGGAGGGGGCGTGTGGCGGGATCATTCGGAGCAATTAAACGGGGGATGGTTTGTTCGGGCCTCAATTTGGCTCCAATTCCGCCCGTCAATTGGGAAACAACGCAACACCGCGGCCGGTATAATGTATAAACAAATACACACATCGGGCTGGTACATTATCTTTCGCCGGTTGCATTAACATCCGGGAAATTCGAAAAGCCCCACTAACCCTTAACCGACCGCCCCCGCCTCACCAACGCCGCCGGTAGTCTGCAATAATAGTGTTCTATCAATCTGCCATTAACCTAACAGTCGAGTGCACACACGCAAGATGGCTGAACGCGAAGTGGAAGGGACAAACACATTCACGATACTCAAATATTTACACACCGCTTATATTAAATAGTTTTATCTGACATACAGATTTAAAAATTCGAATTTTATATCTTGAATTATACCGAAAAATTTGGTTGTTTTTTTTTTAAATTGTTTAGCTATCGATACCTAAACACGTATTGATAGTTAAATTAACAATATACAACTGTAAAATTACACTATGCACGTACACTCAACGCTCATGATTCTGATTTTCCAGCGCTTCAAAACCACATATCTAAAAAAGACAGATTTTCAACGCGCTTGGGAGCAGTTAATGTGAGCTCTTCTGACCTCTGCGGGTCACTGAAACCAGTGAACTAGAGAGAGAGAGTGGATAAAAGTGGTTAGACATAGGACTTATAAAATTTATTAATACTTAACGAAATAATAATGTAATACCAAAGCCAACTCAAACGTCATTGGTTAGAATTAGAAAAACGCTCGGCCCCTTTCTGGGTACATTTTCCAATACTTAATGCCAACTGAAACAAACATTTTTTGGAGAATATTTTATACATTTTAAAAAATCTATCAAAGCGGTCCAGCAAGGGGTTTGAATTTCAAACAGAATTTGTCTAAAACACCGGATGGAAAAAAGAAATAAAGTTTAATATAACGATCACCACCTACATTTATCAGTGTCAAAAATGCGGTGGCACTTGGGTGTTATTAACTTTGATAATTGATGGTCGCAATGAAGAACGCGATCGCTCGACCGCTGCCAAATGACTGATTCAATTTTAACCTCCGCGGCCAATCCCAATCGCGTTTTTCTAAATGGAAAATTTTCAGGTAACTTCAAATTCGTTTTACTCCACAAGCATAGAAACGTGCAAAACTTAAATCCCAGTTGGTGTGCGAAAATTGTTCCTACAAAGATAAAAATTACTGAAACTATTACAATAATGAAGAAACGCTTATACGTTGATTTGATTCTACGTTAATCAATACTACCGCCGAATGCATTGAATTGATGTACCAACAGATATACCGTTCCGAGCCATTATGAGAAAACCTGCAAACCCTACAAATTGAAAAATTGCGATATCCTTGAATTAAAATATATAAAGAATGTGCCTGGCAGATTAGGGTCGGACTTAAAACCCCGGTGCTCGGTTCTCTCATACATTTTATAATTACTAAGCCAGGCGTCAAAATTAATAAGGACCACAAATGTAGTTGGGAGGGAGGTGTGTGTGTGTGTGTGTGTGGAGGGTGCGAGCCCTTCTCTCTGAAGGACCCGGGGGATTAATTTACGTTCATTTACGGAACCCAGCTTCAGTTTTAACAGTCCTTTCATTGGGTTCGGGGGGGGGAGGTTTGAGGGTGGGGCGGGAAAAATTCGGGTCATTTAGGAGTAGAGGGGGGACTGTCCAAGTTTGTCCAATATCCTTTGTCCCGCGCTCCCGGCCTAGTCCGGTCCCACCATAACATCCCCTTTTTCAAGCCTACCGGATATCGATCCCCTGACGCCCCCCCTGTAATTAATTTTCTTCCCCTGTTTTATTTATATTCCTCGGCCGGGGTGTCGAATTCCTGAAATTCTGAGCTTCGATTGACGACCTGAACCGAAAATGAGATCGACACTATACAAACGTCTCCAAATAACATTGGTCCCGACACAGTTTGTGTTCAGCATTCAGTATTAACTTATTCTAGAGTATAAAATGAGTTATTTAGCTGTTGATTCAAACCCTCAAGATTGCGATAGGAAATTCCTCAGTACTGGCTATAAAAAATCAGTATTAGACGGCCAAAAAACGTCAATTATTTGATTCATATTTATATTGTAATGAGAAATGTAACGCAAGTGATTAAGCGGGTTTCTTTGAAATAATTATAAATTGTTATTCACTCTGGAATGGATTATGCGCATGTTTGGTTAACCTTCTTTGGTGTTAGACAAATTTTAATTACATTCCAAATAATTGTATTTGTTTTCGATCCCATTAATTATCCCATAATTTGGTTTGTTTTCATCATTTTATTAATAACGAAACGGGTCACTGGTTTTATTCTCTCGTAATTTTTTCTTCCAATTATTAATTTATCAAATATAAAACGCATATCTCTCGGCCCGCTTTCAAATGAGCCGGCATGTTATATATATCGTTATTACGATATTAACTGAGTTTAGTCCAAGTTATTTAAGACAATCTTATTTAATCATACTACACGAGGTAGAAATAAAAGTCAGTTTACCAGTAAATGCAAATAAAATGGCTAAACCGCGATGATATCGCTTAATCATGTCTGTATCCAACACTTTTTTCCTCTGTTACCCGGCTAGCCGATTTTATTCTCACGACAGCGTTCAACGTCTAATCTAATATGCCAAACGAATCGCATAGGACAATAATTCTACGACAATTGGTTATAACGGTCAATTTTTTTTCCATTATTTTCATTACTAGAACATTGTATTGGCAGAGGTTGTCTCGCGGCTTCCGTAATTGTACACGGTGTAACTGTGGGCTTGCGAAAATTGACTCCGTAAATTGTTTATCTGCCGTTTCTTTTTGTTCGAATGACTGCGTTTTTTTTATGCACGGGTTTTTGACGGCCAATAATTGAACCGCTCCGAGTGTCGTTCTCGAACAATGAATTATCGACTTGCGAAATCAGACACCTGCCGCACCGCCCCAATCCCGCCCCCAATAGGCCCGAAGGGACGATTGTCGTTGGGAACAGTAAATATTTTACGCTTTATTTGCACGAATTCGATTACGGTCCTGAATCATTCGGCGGCTTTATAGCCGGAAAAAATGAAGCGTATAGCTGATAATAGGCATAGCATAACAGGGAAATAGAATGTTTTCAATGAATTCCGAACTACATTATTCAATTGAAATATATATGTATTTCCCACACCTTCATAATTCATTCATTAGACACATGAGAAAGTCGAGAAATATATATTTATATTAGATTACGGATGGGACTAACGCATTCCTAAGCATAACTCTGAGCTGTGATTACAGCACAAATTAAAGTACTTTCATGAAAATGTCCGTCGGTTGTTGTGTTCCCACATAAATTAGAACGCGGAGGGACCTCTTTATTTTCAGAATTTTTACGGATTTACGAGCCTTTTTCATGTAATTATCCGTAGTCGGCGGACAAATGGGTTTCGTACTGTTTCTTTACGATTACTAGCTGTAGTCACGCTGGTTGTTGTGTCACCGGCGGACCAACGATACCTAGAGCTAATAGCGGCAGGAATTTCAATTTGCCGATGTTACAAATTATTTTTTCTCCCTCTCAACGGCGGCCCGATCTGCTGCCGACAACACGGGTTATGTTATAATTCGATTCGAATAAAGTACTTTCCTATATATTTTTCGTATTTAATAGACGAGCTGGAATAAATTCGGTATATTAAGGGGAAACGATGGGCTACTCACACCGTCGATATGTTGAACATAAACTGAGTTCCATCTTAGAGAATGATTTAGAGAAGAAAACATTGTTCGACTACTAAACGAGATTTTAGAATATTAATAAACATGCATGAATCATATTGTTGATTACGGGATTCATTAGAAATAACACAATTGAATGGTAACATGTTACATAAGGACGAGGAAGATTTCCATTTATTTATTTCTTGTAAGTTAACTCAATTTCCACATTAGGAGATCCACCATCGGTCAGAATGGGTACACTATTGGTATTAGCGTGGTGTTGCGCGTCCCTAGTTTTGAAAATCGGCTTACTAGCGGTGGGCCGTGACAGAAGGGTCGGGGGCGGAGGTGTAAAGAGTGCAAACAATTAAGGGGGATGCGGTGATGGGCGGAGGCCGGTGCCGCGTACCGTTGTTTCCTCGGCGGGTAAATATTTGATTGAGACCGATAGGCTCGCTTGACCGGGCCGATCGCCCCCACCGGTAAGCCGCTTTACTGCTCACTCCCTCTGTCTTATTCTCGTTTCCCAACCTCCACACACACACACACACACACATTCCCCGATGCACAATTGTTACTGTACGCTTCTTTTATTTCTATAAACGTTCTAGCAGTAAGCCGCACAGGGGTTGGTTCCCGAAGGGTGGGGACAGTAATGCTTGGGGCTGTGTTGTTCTTTCCTCATCTATTTCAAAACCTTGAAATCGTTTCCAAAGCGATACCTAAACTGTATACCGAATAATTGCTCATCAACACCCCTTACAAGTACTAAGGTAATACCTTAGAATATTAGTTCGACGATTTTGTTCCGTCGTATGGAAACACATTTAAAAAAATTAAAACAGCGGGATAAAATCGCTATCCTGTTTCCCTCCAGTAATATAAATATCAAAGTGTACTTCACTGACATCTCATTTGCATTTCATTTCTTTACATTTCGATACATTTTCGATGCATTTTCAGTTGTACATGTTTCAACAATATAAGGCGACTCGTTAGAATGTCCCGTTCGGAAGTTCCTGTTTCGGATACGTCTTTTCATTACGGACGTTCCCAGTCAGTGGGGCTGACGAGATGTAAAAAGATTGCCGAATTAAACTAATGCTTCTCTGGAAGGTTCCATCACCCCCCCCCCCATCGTGCCACTCCACTCCTTGCCCCTTCGCCTCTGACTCTGTTTTTCTTAAAAGTTTCCTTTCATTACCCGCTGTGAAGTTACACTTCGCAGAAAATTGTACGGAAGAATTAAAAAAAAAAACTCAACCAGAGAGGAAGAGTTGAAGTCAAACATTCGAACAATACGCGATATTGAATAAACCAATTTTGTTAATGTGAATATCCTAGACAACAAGAATTTTATACGTTAAACAATGATTTTTACAATAACATATTCGTTTTTATAGGTTTATATAATGTGTAAAGTGAAACGTCGGTCCTGTATCAGAGTGTGACGTCCACCGTTGGATTCAAGGTTCCGGAGACACGAAACTTTCAAGTAGTTGGAAGGCCATTATTTTTAATTTGCGTTGACTTTCCGATATTTAACTTATTATGTTTCAGGTATATGACGACTGTGTAAAAACGGGATAATCGGTTGTTGTTCGGTAGAGAATCTGTTCCGATCGGGTCGGAGTTATATTATAAGCAATCGGGGCGGGTGACAACGGCATTATCGTGTTGTTGGTGGGGCTAATGCGCCGGCGTCCCATCAACGTAATTTGCCCTAATGATTAGCGGCGGCGGCGGCTTACCGATGTTGTCGCAGTGCTGCCCGGCAGAACCGCGAAACAGACCCCGTTTAATAACAGCAGTGTTCCGAGCCCCTCATTCACACCCTCAGTCGCTCGGCACGGAAACGAAAATATTAACAACAAGAATGAGGAAGAAATTAATTACACGGTATTGAATTTTAAACAGAAAAATGATGGCGGGCCGTGGACGCATTCGATCCAAATGAAGAAACTTTGTAATTAAACCTGAGCTCATTCTGGTGCTGGCGCAGAATTGTAGCTGGCGTGAATAAACAAAGTCATTTAACTAAAAAATTGCAAAAATATAAAAGATATGAAATGAAATGTAGTTATAGAATATTAAATCGAAATAAAAGACGTAGCGTTCAGAAGATGAGAAGTCAAAGAGTAGGAACAATGTGGTGGGGTTTATAAAGTGTTAATATAAATAAATAATTAAATATAAGTCTAGTGTAATTTGATATACCTGTTTTGTGGTCTGCGAGGGGTTGGAATACTGTAGGTTCGTGATGTTTCTGTCTCCTCTCGCTGATTTGGTCTTTTGCTAGACCGGTTTCGGCTGCTCGCCATCTTCAGTAGCGGTGTTAGTCACTGTTAGCACTTTGGATGTTTTTTGGGCATCCTCACTGCACTGTCACTTTCACATGTACTGTTGAAAAGACCAAACCAGCGAGAGGAGACAGAAACATCACGAACCTACATAAGTCTAGTGTATTTTCGTCTACCTCCGGGGGACCTACCCTAGTTTATTCGGACATAAATAGTTTTCGCTCTAAGAGAGTGAAGCTTCTTCTGTATGCAGTTCATGTTAGAAATACAAATTTCGATTAGTGTAGGTACGTTAATAAACAGAAGGTATTTAACAATGCGTTAAATACTAGTTACTAGTGTATTGGGACCGTTTAACAACATAGCCGGTTTCAGTAACTATTGGTCCGAATACTCGGAGATAATGCCTGTTTGAAACTTGGTGTGCGCACCGGGCGGGGTACAGTCCTTTGCCCGGGTTAGGTAAGGCGGGACCATAAAATTAATCGCGGTCGCCGGGCCACAATTAGCGGCTTACCCGAATTAAGTTTTAAGGGGAGCGGGGTGGTTGAATGGTCGGGGGGGTTGTGTAATAATGAGTGATTTTCATTTTGAACCCACCGGCGGGTTCGCGGAACCGCCGAGAAGTGGGGCGGAATAAGCGACAAGCGCAATCTGCGAATTGTAGCGGTGATTAAATTTTCAGATAGTTCGGGAACCGGCCATTCGGCAAATGAATTATTTAGACCGCCGCAGAACGGGGCCCGCGGCCCGGGAGCGCTAGGAACTGACGGAAACAAAGTGCATACGGCTACGGTTGTCTCACTGATTGAAAATTTTTCGAACAATAGCTGGAATCACATTGCGTTTATATACACGAATCTATAGGCAACAAAACTGTTCTCTACCTCATCCGTATTGAGATTTAAAGTTTTTTATTTGAATTGATGTGACTTTTACTACTAAATTTATTCCAACTCTAAAAAATGATTCTTTAAACTAATATATATATATATATATATATATATATATATATATATATATATATATATATTAAATTATGGAAATCTGGAAATATTATTCAAACTCGGAATAAACTTGGAATAAACCGCAGCAGTGCATTGTCCCCGTCAGCTTGTAAACTCCATCCGTTTGGAGAAGCCCCACACAACAAAGGTAGTTTATTCGAACAAAGAGATAGAAAAGACCACTGATGCCCTTATGCACATATCGCCGGGAGGTTTTCTTTGAAACTGTCATTTTCCAGTTCAGATTAGAAGGGTTCGTTTCTCTCTAACTCTCTCTCTCTCTCGCGGAACTTCTTCAGGAGTGGATTCCGTGGAGCGGAAACAGTGTTTGGCGGAAAGGGATAGTTGTTTCTGACCAATCGTAAAACGAAACTTTTACGCAAGTAAATTTTCTCTGAAACGTATAGCAGAACAGTTAAAATCGAAACGTATTTTGTTCTTCCGTTCGGAAGTAAACGATGGATCAGGGCACCGTTTCGTTGACTGCTTTTCCACATACTATAAGCTAAGGAACTATTATTCTGTGCCATCACAAATCCCTTTTTTACCACAAATACTGTTTAGAACGGAAATTCATAATTTTATAAACTATAGATATAAAATTTTACTAATTCAAAGGTGGAGTATCTTATTTATCAATCTAGCTTAGGAATAAACCATAGGGTTTGATTATACGAGCGGTAATCAATGTGGACCTCCCTAAAAATAATGTAAATACCATATTCATTCTATTGTAGAAACATCGCATGCCGTACGTGAATATTTTCCTGTAATTGGACGAATACAGGAAGGAAAATTTGAACCAGATCGGTCTAATGTGACACTGTGCCGACGGGGAGCTTACAAATTTCAGCGGAGGGAGAATCAGAAATCGAACCGATAAAGAGCGCGGGACTGGAGTTAATGGCTCGTGAATTATGTGCACAATTTAGAACTTCGTCAATTTCGGCCAAATAAAGATACAGTTGGGGGGTGGGTTGGGGGTCGAGGGTTTGGGGTAGTGGCGAGGGTGGGTAGTAATACAAGTTGAGACGTCGGCTGTTGGGGCCTGGCCGCGTCCAGATAATTCTCGAGCTGGCTTAACGGGGCGACGGGGAGCGGTTACTAACGATGTTTTGATTGAAGATCCTCCTTCGAAAGTTGTCTCGAGATTACTTCTTAGGGTAATATCGCGGTGGCCGCTCGAAAACTTCAACAAAGTTCTGCCCGTTGGAAACGTCGAACAAAGTGCGCGTCCTCCCACAATCCCCCCCCCTCGCCACCAACCAACACCCTCACTTCACCCACTGCAAGCGAGCCACTTGTAAAAACAGGAAAACGTTTGACGCTTTACACCCCGGCCGAAATAAACCTTCTCCGAGAATCCCTTCTGAATAATTCGAAAACGCTTTTTGGTCGGATTTTATTCAGACTCCTGTAACTAAAGTTGAATAAACATCCAAATAATTAGACCAAAAATTATAGATAACTTGTCAACTAAAAATTCATCAAACTTTGGGATCAATATATTTTTTCACGGTTGTTTTCACTTAACCTCATTTAAAAACCAATTTTTCCCCCAAAGTATACATTAAGTCTTTAATATCTCAATTGCTTTTTTAATCTACATCACTACATGACAGTAGGCTTTAAGATTTTGCTAAGGGAAATTTTTTTGGTTATATGTATATTAGCCACAATTTTGCAAGATTATACTGTTGAAGTTTCTACTGGAAAATTTGTTTCAACAGGTCAGTAGTCTTATTGAACAATATAATTATACAGCTCGGGAAGATCCTAATTTCCTAAGAAAGATCCTAACTTGAAAATATTTTCCGGTTTGGGAGGGGGGAAACGATTCCTTGCTGGAATTGAGAGGTAGGAGAAGTACACGGAGCCGCGATGTTTGTCGGGGATTAAGTCGGGCCGCAGTGAACGCTCGTCCCGAAAGCAAATGCAAGACCGAATTAGTCCCCAGGGCTAGACTTCGGTATAATAAACCCGTTCCCACATTATTTAACATGACATCGCCCCCGGTGCCCGCGCCGGCGCCCATTATATAGGAATTGTCACGAAACAATTAGCTTCATTGACCGGCGGACGTGACGAGCTCTAGGGCAACACAAGTGGCTTCATTTAAACGACACGATATACAAAGTGCAGTCAATAGTGTTTACGAAAAAAACATTTTAAATAATTGTATGATAACACGCAAAAACGTATGATATGATTAACTCCTCTCGCCATTGACTGTAATTCCTCTAGCGTGGTCACAGTGTACTTTAGAATGCTGTAGAATACTTATTGACGAGTTAAAACTTTGCGGATGGACGCAAATGGGTTTATCCCTATGGGAACAACGTTTGGATTGTATCGTTAATTTAGGCAATGGAAAACAATCCCGTAGGGATAGATTGGCTGAGCAAATCAATGATACATTTATGCGATACGTTTTTGTGAACGAAACTACAGAATTACTGTATTTACGAAAGCGTAACTCGTTTCCGTAGCGATGGGACTACTAGCGAGATGGAATAACAATTTTCTCCCTACTTACAAGAAAGTATGTCTTCTATAAAGTAAAAACGCGCTACAATTGCATACACAATAAGGCCTATTTATTAATGTATTGTATTGATAAACATTTGTTGGAACCCAACTAGGATATACGAGGCGACACTGTATTTGCATTCTATTGAATATGGATTTGGAATTGTACGCAAGGCGCTGAAACTAATTAGAAAGGCCGTCCGGTCATGCGGGTTGAGTATTAAACCCTTTAGACAACCGAAATGTCCTAAACGTCCTTAGATGTCGACTACCGCTTGGATTTCGCATCAAAATAATTAACACGGTCTTCATACGAATTACAATAAACATATAATCAATATAAGAAATTTATGTTCAACGTCATTACAGTATTTTTAGTGGGCTACATTAATTTCCAAAGTAATTAGGGACACCATAGTTTTTCCGATCTTCTGATCTCTTTCCCCGGTTTGGTGTTATGCTTTGGCTGTTTCGGTTGCTTGCCATCCTAACTAGCTCGTATTTAGCCCGACTTTGTATTGTGTAAATTTTACGATCGGAAGAAATGTTTACTCGGCCTTTTCAGCCTTTACAGCTTAGTCTATAAAGTGGTCCCCGACATTTTGAGAGTCAATTAAATATCCCTTTCCCTTTTATATCCGAAATGAGAATCAGTAGCTATAAATTCTGTAGGCTGTCTCGGGGCAACTTATCGAGGCGATTAGGCGGAGGCGGTTGGACGATCTCACCGAATTAAATCATATCAACTGGACTGAACCGGTTTTCGATCCCCCTCCTTCGGGTTTCGATTTGCCTATTTTGAAAATAATGGATGACCAACTTCGGCGAGAAAGAAATTCCGTTTCAAAAGTATCGTCTCGGGGGTCGGCCAGCGGAAGACTCCATTATATTTTCATAATGACAAATCAATATTCATTTTTTGAAATCGGCTCTCATCTCTTTACGTGTAACCAGTCGTAATGAATTAGTTCCTTGCCGCAATCAGATCGGAAAACAAACTTAACGATATTTCATTGAAATTCATTCTACGTACAATACATTTAGGAAATTTTAGTTCCGCTTCAAGCAATGCCCGAAGAGATAAAAATATTGTATAATTTATGATTTTTTTTATTTCAACTATCCTTCCTTAAACAATAAGCCTCGAAGATTTATTTAAATGAAATAATAATGAAAAAATGTAACATTATCCGTCCTTTTCAATCCCAACAACTCTCTATTTAAAATGTATTGACCTCAGTTATCGTTACTAGATGAATACTACCGACGGTAGAGAAGCGAAAACCATTTTACAGAGTGTAGACTGATAATGACAGGGGCGATAATAACGCTACCGCAGAATCTATTTTCGCCTCCACTCTCGTAGGAATCGTCAATTATTTTTCTTCCTGCGCTATTAGCTCCGGTATGAATTATTTCATATTGGAAATAAGGGGTCAGGGGGTATTAATCGCATAAATTCTGACAATTTAGCGCCGCTAATACAGGGCCCCAGTCCCGTCATTATATATGAATGGGTTCCGAAGGCACTTAACGGAGGTCTGAAATTTCAACGACCCAGTTAAGGCGGAGCTGGGCCCAGTCGATAGGCGTTGGAAGTGGGAGGGGGCGGACAATGCAATAGCGTCGGACCCAGAGAGGCCGGGGCTTAATCATTCATGAAGTCGTATGCTAATACGCGGCCGAGCGTTATAAATTTATGACGGGCGTGGAAAGGGGGCCGGAGGAAGGGGGGGGGGGTTAAGACGGACCGCAACAAGGTGCAATCACTTGACTTGGATTGTTTTGAGAGGGCCTTCCGGAGACCCCCCATGAATTACTTAACGATCTCTTCGAGGACCTTGTCTAACTTCTTAATGGGTTCCCTCCCGGTTTCACAATGCCCCCCTCCCCATCCCCACGTACGACGCAGCTACCCGGTGCCACTCGACAGGTCCTCGTATGGATAAACAATTATAATCAAACGTCCCGCCGTGCCGGATCCGAACGCTCCGGGCCACGCGGTAATGGCACAATTATATTTCGTCCCGAGCGTCACTTCTGACGATTCAATAGGTAGACCCTGCCTGTAATGATCCCGTTTAGCTCTGCTGGGCCCTGGCCTGCGTTAAAGCAGTCCTGGCACATACTCAGCATCGTATTTTCATACATCCATGTTACTTGAAAATAGTCGAACTGCGGAAATATATCTATTTATTTATATTCATATATAGAGGGGATGAGCGTAACATAACTTAATTGATAGATTGAAAACATATCACGAAATATATAATTTTTCAGAGGCATTTAATTCAAAACTATCATTCCTACCTTTATCACCAGTCATTTTTGAGATATGACAATGAAAACAACCGAAAATAATTTTATTTTTACTAAACCATCATCCAAAGTTCCTGTTCATAGGGTTAAAAATGCTGCAGCGCTAGTTCAATTCGGCCCATAGAAGAATGGGTTGGAAATAGGATAAGTTTATAGACCTGTTGATTGTGTCCACCTTTATGGGGCTAAGATCTTCTCAGGGCCGAAAATAAGTAGGTTTATTTAAAACTGATGCGATTATGTAAAGGAATATATTCCAGTGCTTCTTTTTAATGTTAAATGGCTTATGCATTTAATATTACAATAGTAGTTTGTTACGAAACTCTGTCAACTTTGTGTTAAGAACGTTTAGAAATTTTGGGTTACACATTTCGATGGTACCGATTTTTACAGTGTTTGTGTCCACAATTCATGTACTGTTGAAATATGTAAATTTAAACATATTCTAAATATGAAATCGATACATACATGTATGTAAGTAGCTTCGCAAGTGACAAAATATCCTTTTACCGAGATAAATTTCGGCCTGCTTGATCGGCCAAATCGATAATGTCCATTTTAGGTAAAATATTAAGTTACTTTCGAAGGAATTAGTCGACAAAAGTTAAAATATCAAAGTCGCATTTACACGCTCGTACGCTTAAAAACCGTAGGATGGTGAATAAATATGGTAATCCGTATAATCGAGGGCGGAAGGTATCGGGTCGGAGTAGCGCGAGGCTGGCAAATTAAAAATGCGCGCGGTGATTTATTGCCGCATTAACGTGGCCGGCTCCCGTGACCAAACTTTTATTAACATATTTATTCGACGCAGCAGCAGTCTCTCCACCTTGCCGCGGCCCTCTCCTTTCCCTTCATATTTGATACGGTTCAAATTGCTTCGCCCCGCTCTCGCCATATTCTCCAGAATATGGGGCCGAGAGACCGAGACCGCACGTAGGTATAGAGTTTATTATATAGGCCGCCCGCGCGGGACAATTAGTGTTTTATGTCAGACCTCAACGTAGTATAATATAAATCTTTGTTTCAAAAGAAAATTTCATTACTGCAATTGTATTAGTTTTGTACAGTAATTTTAATTTTCTCTGGTGTGTAGCACAATAAATGAACAGACAGGATGTCCCTAGTGACTTGCTAATGTCACCAATTGCTAGCAACCGAAACGTGTCTAGAAAAAGAAAAAAACAGCTTGCCGATCGAACGAACTATTGTATTCCAAATCCTCTGAAACCACCAAACTGAGGAATAAAGTAATTCAGAAGTTATGGTTTAATAAAACAGTAGCCCGGCAGTAGTGAGAGCAACCCTTTCACACAACCCACCCAGAAGAGAGGATGGAATTAAAAAATTTATACTCATATTCCTCCGAACTTATTAATATTGTTTTATTGTTTTAATGAAAACAACTACCTTCTCCGTATACCGTTTAAAATAATACAGAACGGTTTAACTCAATTTTATTCAAATATAGTATATAATATTTTATTCAAATATTTATTTCATTATCTACAACCCAGTAATTGTCTACACATTAATATTATACTAACTGCTCATAACTATTAATCGTAAATTAACATTAAATATTAATTTAAGATTAATTAATACATTTACTATTAAATTAACTGCAGAGCACTGGATCTTGCCTATGTTTAAACAAATGGCCGTTGGAATATCCGGAATATTTAATTTTTGTGACCTCGAGCGAAGTTATATTTGAAAAATAATTGACAGTAGCAAATAGCCCGAGAATTTCAAATTCACTACAAAACGCGGCCTTTAAGTAGACGGTTAGCGGCCGCGAATTCCAACCCACCGTCCCTCGGCTCAATCGGCCATCGGGAGCATGCGCGTTCGCGTGACCGCATGACCGAACCCAGCCCGACTATAGCACCGTGAGCCGCAGGGCGCATAACCCACAACAGCGCTAATCATACCGGTTAGAATGTGTAATCAGCGGGCATACGACTCGAAAGATATAACGGAAATTCATAACCGGCCGAGAGCGTAGAGCGAAAATGGATTCATTATAAAGCACCTGTACGAAGGCTCGACTGAGGACGAACTGTAAATCTGGAGCCGGGGGTAAATTCGTTTTTGATTAAAGTTCCCAAAGTGCGGTGTAATTGAGTATTCGAGAAGGAGGAGGAGGAGGAGGAGGAGGGGCGGGGAGAGGACTGTGGGGGGAGGAGGAATTGGAGGATTAGAGGCGATGTAGTATTGGGGCGATAGCGGTGGAGGAGGAGGGCTTAGGCTAAGCTAGTGCATTGTGGCGGACGTCTAACGGCAGCGGTGGTCCGGGCCACAGGAATGGCGGCACGGGCCCACGATTGAATCCGATGAATAGAACTGATCAGCCGTGCCGAGTTGACATGATCTCCCTTTATTGGAGCACGTCTGTTTGCGGAGGAGGGGCGGGCCGCTTCTCTCCGCCGAGGACAAGCCCCCGCATTACACTATTAATTGTGTCCGCCGGCTGTACTAATTTAGAGAGGGCCCCTCTCTGAGGGCCCGGGGACGCCTTCTGCCGGCCGCTACTCTGAAGGGAAGCAATTAAGCCGGGGGCCGCCTCCTACTCTATAGCACCACTTATCGCCCCTGATTACGCCACCTCTTATTCCGGACCCGGTTTGCCTTATCGCGATACCCGCCTTCCGAGCCCCACTCGGCCACGAGAGCACAACCGAAGTCACAACTAAACGGTAGGATAGCTCCTTTTACCCCCACATCCCTACATTTATGTGTATTCTCTACGTATCGTGACTGAGGCCATCAGTCAGTAAAAAATATTGACGATATCTTTTCCATAGAATCAATGAACTACCACTGTCAGTAACTGCGGGTGAAGAGAGAATATCTTCTGCAATAATAACATTGCATTGATACTGGGAAATATGTTTACCTACACCCATCGATCCGAAGACGGTAGTGTAATTAAAATGTAGGTGGAATTATAATTTATCTATCGTTTTAGTTACCAATAGTTGCCAAGTACAACTAACAATTTTGTTGCACGCCATACTATTAATTTCGTCCGGTGATGTCACGCGATATTATTAAATATTGCCGGTAATGTCTAACCGATTAGTAATATATTTTTCGGAATGGAGGCAATGAAATTGTGGAAGTGTCCCACCTCCTGCGGTCATAGTATTGGGAGATTCCGGTAGCCGGCCGTCCCGTTGGGGAATTCTAAAGGGGCGGAAGGTCGGGACAATCTCGAGGGGTCAACTAAGCAGTAGGGCACTCAGCGGCCGGGGCAAACTCCTTTTCACGAGGTTTGGGCCTCTCCCTCTTCCTCTCTCTGCCCCCTCTTCCTCTCCCTCCCGTTGAAGATTGTGGCGTACCGAATTACCGGGCGGTGCAGCTCTCGCCGGCTGTTATCCCCCCAAGAGGTCTCCTCCTGCACGCAGTAAATCCCTCCCGGCTCAGTTCTAAATCCTGACCCGGCTCCAGTTAGCCCGCCCGGTCACAGACTACCGGACCTCGGCAGACTTACCGGCATTATTTCCATTATAATTTGCCACCAATTACGCCTCCGCTCCCTTCTGCGCCACTCCAACTAAAAATATAAGCCCTTCGATTTTACAAGTTTTTCGAGATTCCTTTAAAAATTAGTTCCCAGAGAAAAAATAAGAGAAAAGTACGAGCACGTAAATTATTATTCTCATTTTATATTACGAATTAAAAGTACATAAATATGAGTCCAAAAGGATTTTAAAATAGAAAAGGAGGAGGCAAATAAACAACCGCTATAAGTTTAAAGTAATTTATAAACCGATTTTTCCCTTAGATTTGTCTTACATTTTGCTCTACAGCAAGATTAAAACGATTTCTTAATCTTACTTTATAGACTAATCGAGTAAGCATTTCTTTTATTTTAGAGGCGAAGAAATTAACCTTCATACTGCTTTGAAAACTAAGCATTGGGTTAAATAAGTATACTGCGAACTAATCGTAATCCTACCAAAGTTATTTAAAATATTCCAAATTTTAAGTTTTACAGACATTAATTTTGAGTAATGATTTGTGTAGGTTGAAATTGTAAAAATTTACAGGTTTCTTATTAGCGATTACGACATTTTCAGTGAATATAACAGCTCCTTTATGCTTTGTCTGGTACTAGGGTATGCGAAAAAGAGTTAATCACTTCTTTGTAAAAGAGAGCCAGGGACGAAGTGAATTTCCCCGCAGTGTGGTACAGGTATTAATTATTGAGCGTTCGCGGTTGGTCAGTACGACCGGCGAGGGGTGGTAGGGGGTGTAAAAAATCGTAGCCGGACGTTTATCGGTGGAATGGGGTGGTCGGGGGGTAGATTGAGGGATTGGCCGGGCGCTATCCGTCTCCGGGCTGCGGTGCCGGCCCTGGCCCTCCCACCCGCCTAACCGCCATTTGTTTGTGCAGCTCGCATTACCGATCCTTATCCTAACGACCGGCACACACATCTCGGCCCAGGGTACAATCTCGCCGCGTGTCATACCTTCTTCCCCTCCCTTATTCTCTGTCCCCGACCCTATCTCGGCCGGGACATCTCCAATAAGGGACGGTACGTCCCCCGTCCCTCGATGGCTTTGACCGTTCCTTTTTATCTGAGGTAATAGGGCGATTCGAAGTCGGCTGGTGCAAAGACTGATACGGTAAAGTACCGCTTAAAATCCTACATTTAATCTAGATATAATTTGATACTTTTCACGCCATAAAATTAAGGACCCCTTTAAGGTTTAGTTTGTGAGGCTAGAATGATTTATTACTTAATTTATATCGGTATTTATAGCTTCAGTTAATTTTAGTAACCGCGTAGTTAATGCGCGAGGTCGGGTGTTTCGGCTAATATAATGAGTATAATTCCTAAATTTAAAAATTCGCTGGAGAAATTGTTGAGAAGGAAGACATAGTTGAAGTCCTTCATTCCTGGAGGATCTCTGCAAATTAATGATCCGCTAATATTAAGGATTAAACGTGTATTATGTAGCATGGACTGTCGGATACCTGAAATAAATTTAAAACCCGCTAATCCCACCAATGCATAATGTATGAAAGCGGAAAATAGAATCAGTTTGAGGGAACCTAATTAATTGAATTATTCGTGACATTTTTAACTGTCAAAGTTTAAATCAAATGCAGTATCAATTTCGTAACGGCCGAGGGCATTAACGTAATAATCACAATTGGTACGGTGTCTTATATTAGTTCCGCACGTGGGCGGCCAGGTGGTCGCATCTGCTAGTATAAGATGGAACTGCGTTGTTTATACCAATTATTGTTCGCTATCGCAAGAAAATTTCTGGGTTGATACCAGTTTGGGCTTATCGCTCTATTTACAAAGGGATTTATATCCGTCGCGTAACGTTGTTTCGTATAATCGAGAATAAATACCCTCGACATTCCGCCAAGAACTAAAGACGTATTCAAAATAACTTAGACCCACCGACATCATAGACCGAATTACGAGGTACAGGGAAAAACTCCGAAACGACCCTAGCCTAGCCTCCGAAGGAAATAGTGTAAATGATTTATATGGAGTAATGGCACTAACGGCGACTCTAATCCCGAATTATATATGCTGAGGAAAATATCGCAAATGAATTAAGAGATATTTCTACAGACACCGAGAAAACAGAGACACATAAGTTTTGCTTAGCAACAACCTCGTTCGTCGATTCGCATCCGTTTTACCTTTGGGATTATTACCACGGAGGGCAAGCCATTTGTCTGGGCGGGATTGTCTGCGGGAAAAAGCAGACAGCCGGCGAGTCCCGGATAAGAGCCGTATAAAAATACGGTCCTCGGGCCGTCGGTGAAAAGTTTTCGCCGATGGGATATTGATGAAGATATGTGACGGGGCCAGGCCCTATAATGGAGATTTGTCCCTTTTATTGGGCGGTACAATGGTCCCGTTCACTGCTGTGAGGTGAGCCGGGATCCGCCCTCTACTTACCCGCCCACCGTTATCCGAAGCCGGGTTTTCATGAATGTTTCAATTCTTTTGTTCCAAGGGCCTCCAGTCGGACCTCCTCGCCGTCAAAAAACGCTGCTAGGAGCCGTAACCGAAACATTATCGAGAAAGCCGCTATGAATTATTGACAGCGTTTGATTCGGAACCAGCCTTGCGATGTTAATTTGTTTAACTTAAGAAGTGCGGGAAGAAAAATTATGTAATTATTGTCGAAGTGAACATTTCAAGTTTCAAAGGTATTACGTCGCTTAAAATTAAATCTGGAGGTGGAGTTAAATTTATGGGTCTTTTAGCGACCGTGGTATTGTTAAATGTTTCCTTCCAAACCCCGGGATATAACGCTGCAGTACACGATATTTTGTGGAAATTCGAGAAGTAATTTAATGCGCGAATAGTAACTGAAAGATATTTTTCCGTTATATTCACCCCTGTGATTAGTTTTGACGGTTTCTAAAATTATGGATCGACCGCTTTAATGGAACAGCGCCATTCTACATCGGTCGGTCGTGTTTTCACTAGTCCGCGGCATGACGTGGGAATGTCCCCGCTCCTAACGGTTATTGTGAAATAAGGCACTTACAAGCAGTTTCGTCGCTGTGAACGCCCTCTATTTTTCAAGAGGGGTGGCGAGAAAGCTTTTAAAAGTTTTGGCGGAGAGTCCGGGTCTAGGGCGGGACGATGTGTTGTCCCGTCCCGGAATCCCCGATATGATAAGTTGTTGGACGTTTCCCAGAAAGCGTAAAGCTTTCAGCTCCATTCTGTGTTTCTCTAGGAGGGAAATAAAAGAAGAAAAAAAGACAAAAGAACAACTTTTCCCGCGGCCCCTTCACTTGGGCCCCCGATGAAAATATTTCTAACGCTAGCGTTTCTATTGCTCTGAGACTATCGGGCAGGGCGGGATATTTTCTCAACGCACTCTCTCCGGGTTCGTTCGGGGAATAAGACACTGACTTATGTCGAAATCTATCAATAAATATCGCTACGCTGTACAGTTCCATTTCGAATAACGATGGACAAATTTCCGTCTATATGCAATATTGAGAAATGTTGAAAATCCTAAGCACTGAATTCCGCGTATTCTATATACAGTTCAGTGTTGTATAGATAAGAATGAAATTAATAGTATCTAGATTAGGAAAATTTGTTAAGTGAATGTGGTGTACTGAAAATAAATAACCTCCTTAACAGTTTAACAATAAATCGAATTATCTTGTGCTCCTCCAATTCCATTTGACGACATAACCTTGTGGCCAATGATTCAATTAATATATATTTTAACCGAACGTTAAATTCTATTGTAAATAGGCATTAAAATTTCTGTTACTCTCTTTGCTGTTACTTTTTCTGAAAGAATATTACTTAACTGTAATCGGAAAGCGCAATCGGAGTTTCCATATTGACACTAACGAACCGACAAAATGGGACGCGATTAACGCTGTTCTGTACAATCAGGTCACCCTAATGCAAACGAGGATATGTGTAATCCTCGATGTTTAACCAACAAAACCTAGTTGGCGAAATATATGAAATGTCGCTCTCATTATTTCCCTTCTCGATTACTAGAAATATGATGAAAATAAAAATTAGAAAATAAAAACAAAGAGACGCGGACAAATTAAAAAAAATGTACGAAAAATAAATTGAACGAAAGTTAGTGTCCGATTGAAAATAATTCCCATTGCTTTGCCGCTTTATTCAGAGGGCATCAGGGGAATGACCGTTGCCGCATAAATAATGTTTTATTTAATTGAGCAAGAGGGCGCCAGAAAACAACTTTTTCCATTAACCATTAACCTACTTTTTCCTGAATGCACAGGTTCGTTACGATAGCCCCATAAACAGCCCCAATCTTGTTCCATTTAAATAGGTCATGACTTGGTTTCTTGTTAACTTTCCAGTTTGAAGCCATTTTCTTCTTTCGTGAATTGAAGTAACGAATTCGAAAATTCTGTTTCCTAGTAAGTGCATAGAGAATAACAACCTTACCTAATCTAACTATTTTCATCACGTTGCTATGGTGTAATTAATAATTTCTCTCTTTATCATTGAAGGAAAGCATTAAACATATTAACGCCCAAAAATATACAAATCCAGAACGGTATTTTAAATACAAACTCACCACTCAGTATGTTAGCAGACTCTTGATGCTGCTTTAACAATCAACAGATTTAAGAATATTTCAATAATATCATGATTGAGCGTAAAAATTAGTTAGAATTATTATTTAAACAATAAATAAATAACAAATGTTGTGTTTACGTGGTTCGTTTATATTTATCGTATAACGTGGGAAATTTGGAACGAGGATTAACGAGTATGTTCCAAGGGAAGTTAGTCCCATTTTCGTATGGGCCGAGTTCAAAATGCATTAATTTTTCATGATGGACTATTCATCACGGAATTATGTCGGGGAGCGATATGAGACTTGGAAAGGGCAAAGGATAATTTATTTGTCCCGAAAGTAAAGGGTCCAACGTGTTGAGAAGCTAGTGTCCATTAAAGTATTTATTTTCACACAAACTTGGATATATAATAAATAGGAAACGGTATTATTAAGAAAATTCATATCAATTTTTTAATTACGATATGCTTATTTCTTCTTCCGAGTAACTGTACCGTTATTTTCAGAACCCCTTGGTTAAAACGAACTCTAGTGTTTGGCTAAGTTGAAGAATTAAATTGTTTCCACCTAAATTACTAAAATTACCGAAATATATTCATTAAATAGACATTATTAATTTATTTTTCACATAAACTTGATTGGTTTATCCTAGTAAATAGATTTCTTCTAGAATTTAGTTAATCTACACAAGTCATAGCCAACAGGGAATATTCAGTCTGCGTAAACATATGTAGATGGCCAGATATGGTTATAAAACCGACGTTAATGTTGGGCAGACTGAGAGCCGACTTATTGCGCCCCGTCGATCATGTGCAAATAGGAAACGAGGACATTGCACGAAAGCCGGGAACAGAAGATTCGATGGCTTATTTTAAGAAGGGCCCGGTTATTCAACCTATTTGCGCAGCGTTTTTTTGCACGATAATTCAACGGCCGAGGTGCAATATTTTTTCAAGCGAGAGAATTTAGCGGCAGTGGTCTAAAAGAAGGGTTTTTTCAGGGCAAATGGACCGGTACGGAAAATGACGGTGGGGGTGGGCTCTAATTTCCCCAAGTGTATTTAGGAAGAGGAGGAGACCGAGAGAAGGGAAAGAGAGAGATGGGGAGGGACAGAGGGAGGGAGGGAGAGAGAGTGAGGAGGCCAATTTGTGAATATTGGCGGGTTGAAATAGGGCGCTCCCCCTGCTTTCCGGCGCTAAGTAGCACCAGCACGAGTTTTCTTGTCCACGCTCCAAATTGAAGCCGCAGACTCCACTGTCCAACCTCGTACGTTTTTTCAGGCGAACTTTGAAGAAGGGGATTAATTCCAGCTTCTCAACATGATCGTTCCCTAGAGTAAAGCCATCCATCCTTGGCCTAACTAAAAGGCATAGGATGCAACATTTGTGGAGTTTATGTTGCTGTATTCTATGCCATGGTGGTTATAAATAATTCGAATTAGATTCAGTCAATGCGTCAATCAAAAATGGTTGACCACCTGTTGAGTTCCCAACTACGTGATTTCAAGCGTTATTTATCGAATCAATAACAAGCAAAATATAAAATACAACGGATTAATGAAAAAATAAAAATTAATAAATTCAAATCCTTTTCGTATTACGGGATGAAAAGGGGGATTTTCTCCCGGTTCCCCTTCCTAAAATGACGGTTTAGATGAGAAATTCATTAATTTCGGCTCATCGATTAAACAACGCAAAGCGGATTTGGGCCACGAATATCTGAGGCGTTCGGTGACAAAAAATGACCGGCTAATTGTCAATGCAACAGCTTTCAAAGAAACATCACGAAACAACATAAAGGCATTCGATTCTGCGCTCATTTGCCCGGTTAAAAAGCACTTTACCCCCAAGAATGAATTTCGGAGTTGCGGGGGCCAGGCGGTGGCATGAATGAATTAGCCAAGATGTGAAGTGGGAGACGTGCAGGAGCTCACTCATCTGAATTTAAAAAGGCCTAAACTCGCTTGAGTGGGCCAAACTTTGTTGTTTCCATACACACTTTTCCTTTCAATTTTTTATCCCTTGTTTTCTTTCATCCACTCATAATTTAAGACCCTTCCTTTGTCTCTCTTTTTCCCTTTCCCTCACACTCGCCCGACCTCTCCGGCCCGACGAAAATCGCATTAGGTAATTGGATACAGGACAAATGAATTGATAAACGTGGTACAGCCTCACTTTATTGTAGCGATAAAACTGAAATTGATTTACTTAATTTTTATCCATTATTTATTGGCGTGTCCAAGAATTTTATGAAGTCTAGGCATTAATATCGTATTAACGCATTTATTTTCATTAGTGCAATTTTATACATCCGTCGCAATATCTCCAGTCAGTGGATTACTGTGCAGTGACCGCATAAACATAAGCAGTCTCGTGGATGTCTCTCACGGCATGGAGGAAGTTCGATAGTAACGCGTTGGAGGGTCATGCTATAGTGTGAGAAGAGGGCCCCGATCGGCTGATCGTACAATCAGCCCGCTGAAATATACGTGACCGGGGCACAATTAGCGAACCGTGACGGGGCCCAAACCATTGTTGCCAATTTAGTTTGATCGTCTCGTGTAACATTAATAGAATATTGGGCCGGGCATGAGTGGGGGAGTAACAAGCGGTGCCCTCAGGAACCAAATTATTAAAGGAGATTCGACAATTAGTGGGAGGGGGAGAGTGAGGGTGCCAGATGGGCATCTGCCCGCACATATTGTCATTCCCTTGTCCCTTACCCTCCGCCCACCGTCCAGTCCCCGTCCTCTAAGGGGATATTGGCGGCAGGCTCTGCTTGCCCAACTGACCATCCTCGTTCCCATAAAGGAGACAACAGCGACGATCCAGATCTCTAATATTGTTTTCAATTTAAGATATTCGTAGGAGAGCCGGTCAGAATTTAAAATATCATCGGTATGAAGCGTGGACACGTTGATATGAAGTCCCGAGTAAGTATATTACGAATGAGCAATTGTAGGGGTTGTTCGAGTCTTTCTCCGTATGTTTTAGTTCGATGCTTATACTGAAATTCCTTTACCAACCACGAAGGGAGAGTTCATAATGGGAAGGGAAATTTAATTGGAAAACCAATTTATAATGTAACGTGCAATAGCTCGTCAGTCCCCATGAACTCGACTCGATGATACTTCCATTATTAAACAGACGCGGGAGGGATTATTCCTGACATGTAGAAGTGATCGATCCCAAAGCTCGGGGCTCGCTTTGAAGCGTTTTTCCTCGTTATGAAATTATTCGCCCAAATTAAATTGGGCCGGATACAGTTTGAAAATAAAACTGTGTGTGAACTCTTTTAGCAGCACATTTGCAAAAGTAAGATTGCCTTGAAATTTCAGTTCGGTACTAAACAGTATATTTTGTTTTCTGTATTGTATGCTTGTCATATTGAGGCATTTAGATTTCTACTTCGAAATATGGTTATATTCGAATCCAATATTGGGCCACGGCTGCGGAGTTTTATGCCGATAGAGATAGTCACAAACCAGTTCGTAAAGACGAAATTTTTATATGGAAACATGTGTTTCAATGTACCTTACATTATGTTCTGGAGAGTGAAGATTACCAAATTTCCTCCTCAAAACGCGAAAAGTCCGGTGAAGTTAATTTGAGAAGTTAATACCAGTTAATATGCCGGCTTCTACGGAGATATAGGTCCAGATATATACCGGTGCGGGTAGAGGCCCCCGAATCTTATTAGGGGCTCCCATATAATCCTCCGTTTTCCGTTCATCCGGCGGACTGAGGAAATGAAGGCCCGCGACCCACGCACCAAATAATCAGATTTATGATGACCGACGGCGGGGGACTAAGCCTTTCAGAGTGCTGCTGCCTCCCGAACGTAGCGCTCGTCCATTCCAACCGCTATTACTTTAGCCGGCGTTCTGATTCGAACCGTCCGGCTTAAATCGCTCCAAACGGTCCTAATTAATTTCCCCTTTACAGATTGACTTTACAAACTTTCTACGATAGGTGGTACGGGCGAAATTTGAGTAATTCATATGATGATTCTTAGAAATAGGCCATAAGCCAAGAAAATATTTAATGTTGAAGATGTACGAAGATACTAAAATAACTGACGTTAATTGACCTATTACGGTTATAGGAATGCAAAGCAAGTCCTCCCAGTACGGCCTGTGGAAGAACTTAAAAACATTATTAGCGTGAAGTTAACACAACATCAACGGGTTTAATGGTCGAATTTTATTTTAATTAAAAATGTGTACAAGTACTATATTAATCCTAGACACTTTCCCCTTGATAACAATCACAATATAAGTTTTTGCTGTTGTTCGGTTAATAAAACCGGTAGGGCCGACTGTGGGCGGCCGATACCGCGAGGGCATCCGCCCGGGCCTAATGTACTGAATTTAAAACGGGGGTTGGGGGACGTTTATTTGCGAAGGATCCACCCAGCCCTCCTAATGTTGTTCCTACTTTTACCCCTTTTGTTGTGCCGCTCCGGTTTTGGAATGTGCGGCCTCCCTTTATACTTGCGTCGTATGTTTCATCACGTTTTATCTGCAATAAAGCAAAGTGCGGGACTGATATTGTGAAGAGTGGGCCGGCACTCACAATACGGGGGGCCCCGACTCCTCTCATCATCATCGCTCGCCGCTTTCATTTCTTTGTACTCTCCGGTGTCGGTAGGGCCTCTGCCGTGTGTATTAAAAACGCAACCTGTGTCTAGTTTTTACCACTTCTTTGCCCACTCAACAAAAATTAAACCATTCAGGCCTGCGCCGCTGATGGGTGAGAGAGAGAGAGAGAGAGAGAGAGAGAGAGAGAGAGAGAGAGAGAGCGCTATCGGGAGACTGGGCCTCACGTGTAAGACCTGAAGCACGAATATCGTCCGATTGTTTAGCGTAACTCATGTTTCCATTTATGCCGCCTGTATTTAATCTTCTTTATTCGTCTTTTCTCAGCATACAATTCAGATACACGGCATATTCGTCGCGCCGGAGGAAATAATTTTATATTTTCAAAACGGGAGCATTTTCTATGCTCCGTTAAATGAAAATAAAGCCAAAAATTCCATTAAAGACTGAAAATACAATTCTAATTTATCTATCGAGCATATTTACTATATAAGTCTGGAATTAAATAGATACGAATATATTATTTAATAATTGCTATAATTAATTAATTGGGCCCGACCCGCTATATTTAGTTCCTCTTTTTATACAACTTCATCTCAATCATGATTGGCCACCCTTACCTTTCCACTGCAAAATAATACCCATAAATGAGAGTTATAATACTCTCCTTAAATTTCCTCTCATAATGTTACGAGTTCGGAAGGTTTTCATTGTCTGTAATCATCAGTGCGAATACATCCAGAAAAAGATGCTGTTTTCTGTGGGCGTAAATGTATTAATTGAGAGATACTTTGCGTGGGGCTGTGACAAGGTTTGAAATATCTTTACCACTCACCATTGGCCTATCTCCTAACAAACTAGACGTAGTTCCTCTTCAGTAGTTATGTAACGATGGACTGATGTTTCATAGACGCTGTTAGCCCAATTTATCAATGAGCTCATTTCTCCCACCAAAGACATAATTTTACGCAGCAGACATTTTCTTAGAATTTCAGCATTTCCGACTTTTTTCCGAGCATTTCCGATTTTTGAATAAAGAATGGACCGTTTATCTGTCGAGGATTCGTACCGCCCTGGTTATAGACGTTGAAATGGGAATTAACATTCAGAGGGGAACGTCGGCCTTCATATCTCAAGTTATTTCGTGTTACAAATACAAATGTACCGGCGGCGGGTTCACTTAACACGGCGGTGTGCGCAGATTCGGAGCGTAGCAATTAAAAGGGGTAGGAGGGCGATATGACGACAGCAGCCGATTGGGCCCGAAATGGAAAGGAAAAGCAATCCGACTTTTTATTCGAGTTTGTTGCCCGTGCCGGTGACAGTTGATTTGGGCAAAGGACAGGCCGGGGCACATCCGAATCTGTCCGCCCGTTTTATATTTTATTCCACCCTGGATTCAATTTTAACGTTTTAACGAGTTTTTCCGAGTAAAAGCAATCGCCCGCCCAGACATTAGTTTCGGTTTTTTGACCGCTCTCCGAAAATTATGGGCCCGTGATCGTTTATTGTTGTCCGACGTTATGTACTTCAGGAACCCCGAAGGGATGTAATTTACTTAGACCGTATCTTTCTTCCTTCGGTTGTGATATTCGTTTATTTTTGGAACCCATAAAGAAATTTGTGAAAGGATAGGAATCCATTTAAAACCATCTTCTTTCATTCTATGTGAAATTACCTAAAGACATTTTTTTAAATATAAACGTGTAGTGCAGTACACTAAAAATGACACTTTAGTGTCTTTTGAATTGTATTATCGACAATTTCAACGAAGAGAAAAATTAAAATACGACACGGCTATTATGATAAATTTCAGACGATACAGCAAGCCTTTATGCGCTCTGTGGAGTGTACACAGGGTATACGGGAGCGGTTTTTATATGCTTGGGGCTTTTCCGAATCAAAACTCTATGTTTTCATTTCCGCACTCTCTCTCTCTCTCGCGAGGTGAAATCAGGACGAGAACGATTGCCCCCTATGACAAATGGATCCGTGGTCCTCGCCGAGTGAAAAATGTTTCGCGTTCTGCATGAGCGCTAGATAAATACAAGCTAGCGAAAATACAGCCTCTTTGCGCGGTCTCTGTATTCTGGCCTTTTGTAATTTGATCTCCCCGAAAGTGATATCGTATTCACTTCTCCTTTTCGAAGAAACTGGTGCGGTATTCCTTTTTCCGATAATTTAATGAATTTTATTTCATTTTAATGCGAACAATGTAAATGTTGATCAACTAAGGTAAACAAAATTTAAAAGTTACTTAGACAGAATTTAATTTAATGAATCAGCAGAAAGAAATTATATAATTAATGTCATTTTGGTGCTAGTGAGAATATAATAATATAATTCCCAATCTCTATATGTTATATGATTTTCACAAATATAGATTATTACGAATTTTGAAATTATATGGAATTCAATAGGTGAATTTCCCCTGAGACAATACGAGCACTTTTTGTTGAATTCACCTTAACCGGGATGATGTTTTGGCCAAGTATTACCTATGGAACCATGGACCTTATAGAATTTCAACATCGACAGTAGTGGACAGAATTAACAAAGTTTTGTAACGAAGGACGATAAGGATAAAATATAACAAATGTGAAATTGTAATCCTCAGATTCTATCCTCCAACTAGCCCGTTGAATGAAACATACGCATGACCGAGGTACACTAATTTGTCGATTATATTCATCAATCGCTGTTTAATTATGTCCGCGTATTGTGCACTTTCACAATAGATATTTCCACAATGGCTTTACAGGATATTATGCGAATTAATTAGTAGATAGATAACTCCTGACCCTAGATAGTTGTTCTAGGTAAGCAATACTGCCTACCTGATTGTGTTTTTGTTGTAACTCTTACGTGAAGCGATAGTCCCGTATAAATCAGAATTAACCTCGTATTGTATTTACTCGTGAGCTGAAATTGAAGAAACTCTCGTTAATAGCGAATTAATATTTATTTATGCGGCGGGAAAGGTTACATGCTACGGGCGTTTAGGTCATTAATTTACTTCAGAATTGTTTTTTTATTATATTAGGAAGACGAATGATATTTATATGAACGGCAGTTACTGGGAGATTATATTAAATAACCGCCGGCGGTAGGGCCGCTTAAGTTGTGTGCGTGTTACGAGTTTCCGTGCTTACAATTTTTCAAATGACTGGTCAAGAGCTGCCACGTTATCCTTCTTAATCAAAATTGGGAAACTCTTCTGTGAGCGCTTTGTTCAAATAAAAATTTGAAATATCAACAAATAATATCTCGGATATTTTCATACTAAGTACTGTGTGAATGAGTACATGCTTCAAGGGACATTTCTGTTTCGATAAGTAGAACATAATGTACTTACAATAGTAGACAGTTATATACAGACCCATGATCACCCTCGCATTGGTGGTACAGTGTAAACATGAACGGAGCTTGAAGAAATGCTTATTAATATCAAATAAAGCAACAGGGAAGCCAAGTTTAAGTCATTAATTTTAAGTCTTTTATACCTGTATCATCCGTCCGACTGGCACTGGGAAATTAGTCGGCGAATTTCGTGCTTCTCTGTTAATGTGAAGATACTTTTTAATTACAGAGTCCGTTTCCCCCTTAATCCTTACCAGGAAAACCTCCGGCTGTTAACGATCGGCCGGTTGTAAAGGGCCGAAAAAAAGAGGTCTCGTCGAGAACTGGGCGTTAATTCATTTCCGCCACGCGATCGGCCCCCCCATTTAAGATATTGTTATGTTAATTGAGCTTCGATAATCAATTGCTGTCCGATCTGAAATTCTAATAAGCGGGCCTTTTTACTTGTGTTTGTTCGTCTTCTTTGTGGCTATAAATTGTCTCTCATTCAATTTAGTTCTGTTCCCCTCCCCCTCCTATAATTATTTCACCCATCGCCGTACTTTTTTTTATTGTGCGATTCTCACTATATATATATATATATATATATATATATATATATATATATATAAGCTTTACATGGACGAGACATTCGGGCCGAGAAGCCCATAAAATATGGTCTTACCGTGGACCTAATCGATAACGCAGATAATTCATATTTAATTGGCAATGCGGACGGTAGTCGGTACAAGAGCCCGACCCTTCATCCGATATTGGATTTCGGGTAGGTCTAATGGGGGGAATGAGTCAGGCCTATTAGAAGAGGGGCATTATAGTCGTGATTATTACCAGGGGCTCGGCGAACATCGATCAGTCGAATTTAATCTAGTGGTAGATCAGGATGATTGTTCAGCATCATTATTTTTGACAGGAGATATATTTTTTTTTATGTTGCGCTCTAACAAATCTCCTAATATGTTTAAATGAATTGGAACTGCGCACAGATGATAGTTCGCCTATTGATCACTGTCCATAAATATAACGTTTACCTAAAAATTAATACATTATATATTTTCATGAGTATTCATTGCTTGTTTCGAAAGTTCGCTTAGTTCTTGTTTTACCTAGATACGTGGATATAAAATATTTGGAAATTTAAGATAAGTATAACAAAAGTACAGCGCGATAATAAGTAGTAATTATTATAAATATAATAATAAATAACGAAATGTCTTGCACTTTGTAATTTTTATCAAATTTCTATGTACTGTAAGCAAAAAATTATACATTTCCTTTGAACATCTTTTTGACTCAAACGTCTAAAAATGTTTACAAAGAAATGTAAATATAAGGTTAGAAAATAATTCCTGCTGATTGGAAACATTGTTCTTGGATTAGACAGCAAGTAAGTGAAGAAGGAATGGAACCCAGTACCAATAAACTAATATCCAGTAGTCATAATTAATGCCGCGAAGTTATTATAGAATGTATTTTAAAATAAAAGTTTCCTCATTCCTTTCAATATAAGTTTAGACGCTTCTTTGGAAGAATAGAAAATTTGAAATCCGAGTTAGGTTTTTTCTAGTTCAATGTAATGAAACTGAATTGGGTCGTTCTATGACAAATTCAGCCAAGGAAGACTAATTTACATTTTCCAACGAAAAGTTTCATCACTCTTGTGATTTTTTTCCTCTACTGGCTTGTTCCGCCCTATTCTAAGCCGGTTTCCCTCCGCCGTCGGTAATAATAATAGGGTTGGGTTCTTGATGATATTGAAATGATGATATTCCCTACCGTAACTTTCTATAAATGTCAATCTACAGAAGCGTACGAACATAACGAGTTTTCAATGACAAACCAGTATTAGGCAGTTAACTCACGGCTCAAGTAGACGTGTTCAAAAAATATTTTCCTATAGACTGAAAACGGGTAATGTAAATGTTCTTTCCTGTGTTTTTCAGTGTTTCAAAATATGTAATATTATAAACAAAATTTCGGTCGGTTTTACTATTATAGAATTACGTGATAGATAAGGTCAAAATAGGGGATATCCATAGCTTTCCAGTAATACCTTAAAAATTGGGGGGAAGTTAAGATAGTGTGACAAATAATAAATTGCCGGGTAACAGATAGGCTCGAGTTTTTATAACTTCAGATATTGTACAAACAACCGGCATTACTTTTACCTATTTATCGGTCAAAAGTCTCCGGGCATGCAAGCCCACAGGGTCCCTGATTGGGCAGTTAGGATTTGTTGGAGTCAACAGTTGAGGTTATTATTGTTGGGGGTGGTAGGTGGGGGCGAACGCGGCTGCGTCGTGTGGGGGTAACTCCAGAGACTGGGGGGGGCCCCCCCAGCGGCCGCAGCCCTCAGTACCACGCCGCCCCCCGGGCCACAACGTCCCCAACCTACTGCCTCCGCCAAGTAAGTCTCGCACGCTAACCCAACGCATTATAAATCTCATCTCATCTCGACTCATTTCATCCCTCCCCTCGTCACAGAGCCCCAGCCGCTCGCCGCGCTAAGGGATATCCCCCCGCACGAATCCCATTGACGACCACTCGATCCGCGAAGACACACTTCGACGTCGCGAAGACTGGGACAACAAATTTTCGAGACTTCGGACGACGGCAGAGGGTTCATCGTCCTCGGCGGTACCCGGCGTGCAGTGACCAGTCAGTGCTACACGGACTTTTCCAAACTTATGTGCAACCGGACGTGTTACCTATACATTACATACACGCATTTCATACCACATTTCATTCGACTGTATTCACGCATTTAATACATATGAGCGTTATGTACTCGTAGTGTACTGAAACAGACAACAGTACTCGGAAGAACGGATTTTGTTCATATACAAACAAAGTTTTCATTCATAAAATTCTTGTTTATGTACATATCTAACCATGGCAAAAAAGTTAAAAAAAATACTCGAAACATTTACTGATCGAATATTTATTTTAATATATACTACGTTTACTTATATTTAACTAAAGTAGTTGATAGTTACGTTTGTGCTGCAGATATAATGCAGGTATGTGGGATATGGTATTAAGTATTTATATTTCTAGTTAATTTTTGAACGTTCGTCATGCATTTTTACCTCGTGTTGAAACTAAGCCGATCTTCGCCTGTTCGCATGAGAGTTATCAATTTTTATCACCGCGCGAGGCCGCGATGAACGCAGTGTTGATAAGTTTTGAATGAAACATAAATAACAGAATGGTCGTTGCGGGGCTTTAATTCGACGCCGTGTTCTCTCTTCGATAACAATTAGACCTGAGTGTTTCCCCTCCGGGTAATTGACAAAGCCTTTGCGGTGGTCCCGGCTGACGCCTACGGTTCTCGCCCCCCAGACCACTATCTTGTCGCTCTACCAGTACCAGTCAACTTCGGTCGATATGCAAAAGTGGGATTTTAAGGGCCGTTTTAACGACGCACTTGTTTCAAACATGGGTCGTGGAGCAGTGGGCGGGAGGTTGGTGTTGGGAAGGGGGCTTAGATCGTTACAAATTATATTGTTATCGATAAAAATTTTATTGGAGGTTGGTGGGGGGGTTATAGAGTATAGTTGTCGTCGGTGGGAGCGGAGAAAGGCCGACGGCCTGCCCCGGCTAAACGCGGACCCCTTTTATGGCCTCTGTCACCCCTTCATTTTATGATCGTACTTTTAGGTCAATTAATTCCCGCCCGGATCTTTTTCCAGGACGGTTTAATCAGAGTGAGAACAAAGCCTGATATGTTCTTATTGTGTATATTTTTATTGAGGTATCCGAATAAAAGTTTCGGTATTTTTATTGCCCGGATTGTTGACGGCCGTAAATTTTTAGCCTTGACGTTTTTGATATCGTCCTCTTTAGGCCGTTTATTGTTTTTTATGGGTGTGAAAAAACTCACTGTGCCCTTTAAATGGACGGTAGGTAAACGCTATAAATATTCTATTGTTATTGATCCGATTATAATTACCTAGTTTTACAATAGCTGTTTATTTTCTTAAGGTTTTACCGTATTTTTATGGTGGGGACAATAAAAATGTTTCTTCGAATATAATACAATACACTGGAGTCCTAAAAATATAGCGGCAAATAATATGATCAGCACTAAGAAAATAAAACGGTCATACATTTTTCAGTATGTGTACTCTATATTATCAAACATTTCAAAATAAGCCGCACATAACCTTTTTATAATAAAGTACAATTTATTTTAATCCGTAGGATACATTTAACGCCCATTTTATTGTTTAATCCCATAAGTAGTAGGGGCTAAGGACGCGATTACGTTCTTAGGCAATCATGCATGCTGTTTTCCCCTCATTTGCATGGACGTGTAGATTAATATTGGCGTTTCGCCATTGTCAATAACATTGCATTTTACAACTGTTAATAATAGGGTAACGAAATAATTTTACCGATTTATCTCAGTATATTTTTAGCCTCAACGAGGTGGTATTATTGAAACCATAAATGATTTAATATAAAACGTCATATACATATCTCATGTGTGCTTCTGACCCCGAGTTCATTCAGAAATGTCATTCCGCTCTTTAAGCCTGCTATGTGGTATTTGTGTGCATGATTCAGACTGCTCTGATAAATGGACAACTGAGTGTTAGGCCCTCATTTGAGCGGCAATCTCTTCCCTGTGCCTGTTGAATGCCCTATTTGTTTAGCGACTGTATTATATAAACGACCCCGAGTGATTATGAGCGCGCTTCTTACTCGCGCTTCGAAAATTAATTCCGAGCAACGGTCGAAACTTTCCGAATGGGAAACGCCGTTCAGACGTGGCCGAGTGATTTACTCCCCTTTCGGTTTCACGGAATTATGGAGTTCGTCCGTCCAAAAATGTACATATCCAAAATATCACAAATTCAGGTTCACGGCGCGCCGATCATGACGTTCCAGGCGGGCCAGTAAGCTCATTAATGGACCTCGAGTTGAATATTAATTTGCGTCGAATTTAATTTATTCCATAATTGTTCTACTGCTGGCAGAAGTCGGGGATACCTCATTCAATTAGGATTTAATTAAATATTTGAAATGCCTAATTTATTAAGAGTTGTAACGATACCAAAAACTCGTTTGTAGCCAGGTTACTAGGTCAGAACGTCTTGATTTGAAGAGGGGCGTGTGCTACCAGTTGTGAAAATTAGGCAAGGGAATAAACATTCTCTAGATTCGGATTAATGATATTTAATTCTTCCCCGGGGATAATATCCGTATATATCCGGGGATATTACCCGGAGAGTAATGCGCATTACATGAGCGATCGCTTCCGTATAGTGGCTGATTTATTTTGATTTTAACAAAAAAATGTGAGCTACAATAGAACTGTAAGTGTTCGCTATTGAGCTGGGAGTAAAATGATGAAACTCTGTTGAGCTTTGCTGATGGCGCTCCAGTAGGCCTTACCTGTGAAGAATCGATCAACTAAAGAACTTTATTTCGGGTATGACTTTTACTGTAAGCTCTTCCTTCGTCGCTGTGAGTGTCCTGGAATCACCTCTATCTCTAAGAAAGAACCCCGTGGTTAGTGGATGCGAAGGAATCGAAATGCGCTAGCTATGAAAATAAGCACTGACCTTCATATCGATTTACCATGTGGACGGCCACACAGGCCTGAAATTCATTTCTTACAAAACGGCCTAGACTGGATCGTAAAGTAATGAACATGACATGATATAGCGTGCAAAATATTATCGTGTATGTATTTGACGATTTATTAATAGTTCTACTAGAGGATACTCTGTTATCACTATTTTCACTATTGTCACTCTTAGGCCTAGTATTCTTCTGTTAGCCTCTCTGAGTGCTGTCCTTCCTAATTCTACGTCTGTAGCCCAGTTCAGAAATTATGAACGCGATACCAAAACTCGATTTGTGTTTTAATCAAAATAAATATGTTGCATATCACAACCTTCCTACATGTTTCTGAATTATACAGAATAATCTAATAGTACGACCACGTAGAAGATCCGCAAATTCCTGTCCTCTTAGTTTCTTTTTTAACTTGGAAAAAAAACGAAATTCAAAGAGGTTGAACGGGGAGAGTGAAGGGAACGAGTGTCGTTATAATAAAGTGTAGTGAGTTAGTTGTTATTAAATGTATTGCATCCTTTGTTTAGGGCCTGTAATGGAAGATCTAAAGCATTTTAAAAGATAATTTAATCGCCGTTCTCCGTACATTTTTCACACCCATAACGTGTATCCAAATTCACTTCGTAAAATGTTGAATTTAAACATTTAGGCATACCGTTTAAGATGGTGCTTAACAACGGTATAGTCGGTGACTATCGATAACAACAGATCGATTGTCGATCAATAAAAGGGTCCTCAAGATGGGGCAAGAGTATTCGAGTATAGGAATGGTAAGACAACCGGTGATACTTGAGGAAGAGCGCGAAATGCGGGTGGTGACCTCCGTATCGGTTCAATATCACCGCGACCGGAACAATGGGCCCGGAGCGAACCCTCTTGCGACGAATAACACAAACGCCCCATCCACTAGCATTGGCCCAACTTCTCACCAACAATCGACTCCTGGTTTGGGGATGTTGAACGCCTCTATATCTATGATAATGAGATGCATTATTCTCGCCGCCGCCAACGCCGGTTGCGGTGTTTGTTCCTGCTACCGCCTCCACCAGCCCGCCCCTCCCAACATCCGCCCCCCACAACAGGTGATATAATGCGGCGACCTGCGCTTGGCGCTCCCTTCTGTCCGACTTTTCAGATTTCCCACCCGGTACTTTACGCTTCACGAAGGTGAATACACCGCCGGGATTAATCATCCCTGAATAAATACTTCTAATCTGTGCACATCCACTAGTAGCGGTAGTATTCCACTAACCACGTTATTATAGTACGAACTTGTAGTGCCTTTATGATGTGGATAAAACAACAATCTAAAGGTGGTGGTATGGAAAGACCGTATTCCTAAATCTAACCAGTATTCGGGGTTAAGAGTTGGAATCAACCAAACAAATCATTCACTCTGATTTTATAAGTTCTACATACATCCGTATGATTGATTTCGGCTCCTAGTAGGAAAGAATTCACGAATTAAATTGATTTAAGACAATTTAAGAATATTTGAAATCGATATTCGCCGAATGCATCTATTGTAGAACCGAATTCCATTGAACATTATGAATAATATACGTGTTATTAATTTAGGACGTTTCCCAAGTGTTACCAGCCCAATTTATGAGCTGGCAAACTGGTCGAAAAGGAATGTATAGAATGAATATAATTAATTCAGCCGGAATAATTCGATAAAATCAATTCTTATGTCCGCTTAAAAAAGAATGCAAGAATCCATTTTAATGTTTCACGAACTATATAAAAATTGTGCTTTGCATATGCTTCAGTTTAAGAAGGAGGGGGCGCCTCGGCAGTATGTATAACTTGCCGTTAATGTTAACGCTGTTAAGGCACTCCAACACGAGCGTAGCCGGCGTACGTGCATTAAATCTCTTATATTAAATCTCACCGGACAAATATTTACAGAGCGGGAAAGCGAAAGCGTGCATATGCAAAATGTTCAGCTCCGGTTCAATGCGCCGTTGACGATTATTAAAAAGCTCGTTTTAATTCTATTAACAATTCCCGATAATGAATTTAGGCGCGATTCGAACCGCGATTTGAAAATGGCTCGAATTAAAAATTTATACCGGACACCGCTGTTTGTCCGGATGTTGTTGGGGGGCGGGGGAGAGGAGGCTGTTACGTAAATAAATTAGCCACGTTCAAGTTAGAAGAGAGATTATACCGTAAACATGAATTCGGTGGTTAAAGTGCGGCTAAATCCGATGTCAAGTTTGGGCCACTTAAAACCCGATTGAATTTTTGATGCGATCCCAATCGGGCTAAATAACAGCGCAGTGTATCATTGTCAGCGTCAGATAGGGGGGAATGGATTTCAGCTACTAACGGCTAGTCGATTCCATTTCCGCCTTGTTGGTGAAATCTACGCCTGTCCGGCTGTATTTCATGCCCGGTATCGATTCGGCAACTCCGACATCAAATATTGTCACTCCGTGGCGAGAAATTCGTGGATATATTTTTTTACGCCATCTCATATTTGTGCAGGGCCGGTTATTTATAGTCTGGGATAAAATACTAGAATATCTAAAGCGGTACAGAATCACAGTGACATACCGATACACCAACTAGCAATATCCATATCATTTGTATAATTTTTATAGATTATTTGCGTATAATATCTCTACTATTATTTATAAATTTTGATTAAATAAGGTTTTTACTACGGGAGATTTTGTAAAAACATATCGGACGGGGGTTTTGTCACTGTATATAAACGAGAAAACCACCCATCTTACTGTAAAGGATATTTTAAAGGAAATAATAGTTAAAAGATATATTAAAACCGATTTTTACGCAAGGTTCTTGGGGCATCGCATACTTGTCAATTAGCAAAGATAAACAAATTATACAACTTCAATTTACAACTGACAGTTCGCTAATTACGGTCCCTATTAATATTATTACGGCTCGGTAAATATGCTCACTGCGAAATTGAATCGCGCACCGTAATACAAACTGAGGAGAAGTCAAAATCAATCTGACCGCGAGCATTTTATTTTGATTGAGTGCATTCTAAGTGTATAAGCGACGAATTAAAATTCAAGCCTAAATTGGTGGTGCAGAATGAACGGGGGGGGGATCTCTACGGGTAATATCTATACGGCCCGTGTTTATTTAAACGAGATTTATTCGGAAACGTCAGCAGGGGGAATTTTTTTTCTTTTGACCCGACTCCGATACATATAAATTACCCGGGTAGAGGGAATGTGTTTTGCGGGCGGGGGAGAGTTTTGGTCGTGTTATTGGGGGGGGGGGCCCGAGGCGGCGGCATTCAATGTAACTTTACAGCCGTTTGTGTCACGAGGTAAAGCGCACCTGTCTACTTTCTGAATGAGAGAAGAGGCGAGGTGGGAGAGAAAAAGGGGAGACGAGCCCCGTCGCGTTGTCAGACGGTGGCGGGGGTGGGGAAGCGGCACTCCAACGTTTTAAACCGGGACCAAACCACCCCTTTTCACACTCGGTCACCGCAACGCGCCGTCAACCCCTAACCGAGTCAAAAGTGAATATTATTTTACACCCTCTCTTCCCTCCCAACCCCCCCTCTACCCACACCGGCGAATTACACATTCGTCGCATTGATACTGAATTCTATAACTATACGCCTGTATAAAGAGGGTACTTGGACGTATCACTGTAGTCGAGGGAGGCTCAGATTTATGTTTTAATTAGACACGACCGTTTACAAGAGAGTTTATCCGAGCTTTCGATCATGCTCGATGGGATGCAGAGTACGCCTAATTAATTTACGTTTCCCCATTGTTATAAATTAATGGGTCTGCCAGCGACCGTTGGCGTGGTACCCGGTACCCTAGAATTTTTCATTAATCAGAAACGAATTCGCAGACTGACCCAACAAGAAACGTACGCAGGACTATTTCAACCTAGACCGATTTCTCCTTCTATAGCGGTCAAATAATTGAGCCAGCAAATCTCTCATCAGACATGCGTAGGTGGGGAAATCGAACAGACACGAGAACGGAATAAACGAGTGGACAGGGAAGATCGGAAAATGTCAGATATTTGAACGACTATTTGTAACCTGGAAAGATATAAGATTTAAAGTGCCTTCACTTAACTAATTAAGTCTCTACTTTATTCCCTGGCTGATAGGAACACTATTTTTTAGTCGTGTAGACGAGTGTTAATTTAGTTTATTTATTAATAGGGGTGAGCCACTGTCCGCGGTATGGAGAGCAGAAGAGCCGCCCCCTCGATTGCCCTCTCGGCAATTAAATTTCATCCGACGTATTCCGGTCATACACAGAGCACTTTCGCGCTGGCAACACCGACTCATATTGTCACCATTAATAACACGATATATACTATCGCGCTAATTGCGATTACTCTACCTCAGTTCCCTTGTGATAATCGTTCGAAACGTATAAATATTTGCGACCCGTTGGGTCGATCTATTAGAGAAAATTGAAATTATTCTCTGAACTCAGTCAAAAATTCCCAAGAGTAATGCATAATTTACGAAACTGAAACGGTTGAGGTTTGCAACAGCATTTAACCCTTGGTTTAGCCTGTAAACTAAGCAGAACCCCAATCTCCAGAAACTTCAGAGTTCCTCTAGAATTTCTCTTAATAAAGAACATGCGCTTCCTAAGTAGTAAGTATAGAATACAAATATTCGGTTCAAATTTCTAGTGATTAAATCTGAGGAGCTCGTAAATTCTAGTATACACGTTAGAATAAAATATTCCTCTTTCTTTCTTGTTGCATCAATTAAAGCTTCCTTTGATTTATGTTTAACACTTTGTCTTATCTAAATATGGTGCTAGCCCCCAGATGTAAATCTACAGTAAAATATTATCACCTTTGAATCCTCACGAGAAATTTCTGTGTTCACCATTCAATGGTCTATTAAATTAGTTAAAAATGCTCGCAATATTAAATCCGGGTCTGTACTCTATGCCAATCTTAGATAGAGGGTTTAATATCCGGTTTGATGGTCTGTCACGGCTCGCGTGTTTTTCCTGGAACTGATACTGCAGTAATGTTGTACACTCAGATAGGGCTCAGTGAACCACGAAACCAAAATTACTTAGTCGTGAGGGTAATGGCAGTTTTCCTTATAGATAATGATAATGTCCCAACCGGTCAGACCCCAGATCATATTAATAATATCTGTACTGAATGGAATACACAGTTTCTATTTTCTATCTTAAAAGCCCTTAAACACTTTCTGTACCTCTTTCTTACGATATAAAATTAAATGAAATATTCTGAGTTGTAATTTTATCGGGTGGTTATTAAAAAAAAATGTTTGGACGGAAAAAAAGGATAAAATAGTTAACGAAACTTTCTAACTGGCTATTATATTTAATTTGAAGATCTCGACAAAGTGAAATTTTAGTTAGGGATAATATAAAAAAGACTAGGAGTGCATTAAAAACCTAGAGCACCTCATCAATGATTCTCCCGCTCCATGTCTCCAGACTAAGCGGATTTGAACCATCTTATATCAGTTTAAACTTGGATAGAGGGTTTTAGTGAAACTACCCTCACTTTAGTGGAGTTAATTAACAAAAGGATCCTATAATGATATCAGATTACCTCTTTAATAAATTTTGTCTTTCCAACAAGGTAGTATAGCACTCCATTTGGATCTGGCAATATATTAATGTATTACGCATATAATGCCATATTTTAAGGTTGTTTCCGAGTGGAAAAACATTAATTCCTACGTCTATCTATTAGTGAAATTAAAAATGTATATAGAGAATTAACAAATCGGTCCAGCTAATAGTTCTAAATGAAACTAATTGGAAATCAATCGTTCGACTCATGAATGCACCGAATGTCCATTTAGCCCGTCCGGTGATATAGGTAGGCATTAACAAGCCGATTGACTGCGGCAAACGGTATAATCCGGATTTCCTCCCTCTGCGGTGTTTCATGAATCCGCGCCGTCACTAAATCGGGCATAACGGATCGGTGCCAAATACCAGCCCTCCACCGAAACCAAACCAGGCGGACCTCGGCCGTTCCCCGTTCCGTTCAGCTTACTGCTACCATCGAGCTCCGTCCAGTTATCGACAAGGAGTTGTCTAAAGACGCGGCTCTGCGACGGTTTCGAATACGCTGGAGAAGATGGCATTGTCCCTCACCCCTATTGGGTTTTAAGGTGGATATGTCGCCGGAAAAAAGTCACACATACTATTCAGAAGAGAAACAAAATAACAAGAAAGTCCTTATCTGCAGTATGTTGGTGCACTTCCAGACGCATCGTGGATTAAGAGTGCTTCAGGGGTAGACGACATGAGCAAGCCACCAAGATACAGATTCGAAATTTTTGAAAGTATTGAGCATCCAAAGTAGTAAAATACAATTATTACAACTGTATTAATCTTTTTCAAAATAATATTGTATTTTAGTTATTAATCGTGACCTTTATTAAAAGTCAATTTTGCTTCCATAACTGAGTGTAGTGTCTGGGCATTATTCACGCGCAATGATTGTTCTCAAATGAATCAGTTTTAATGTCGGGGTACAACAACTCCGAACTCGGACTACAACTCTTGTCTTGTCCTTGCCAGCTGGTAAAGCCATCTATCTTGGGAGAGGCCCAGCTTAGTAATAGAACTGTGTTTATGGTAAACTTCGGAAACGGTTCAGAATTTATACACTCAGTAAACATTAATTTTTCGTACGATGATAGCTTGTATCCAGAAAATATATGCCTCCTATTACATAGGCACAATGTACAATTAATTGTTCAAGTGAATCCGCTCAATTCCCTTATATTTACACGTATTGGTAAAAACATGAATAACGGTACTAGTGCCAATAGAGTGGGTAATATATTAGGCCAATATGATAGGCGTTACAGCAACGGATGTTGATTGCCATGAACTTTTTCCATCTCCGAGTTCTGACTGCCAGTATGATTTTAATGCAAAGACAAGCAGATATCTAAAGTAAATAATAATTGTCGTTGTTAAAAAAAAACCGACGAAGTTTAGATAGAGTCGACCGCCGAATTAAATTTGGGGCCGCTGTCAAGCTCAGTAGCTATCAAAGGAATTTCCCCACTCCATGAATAAAATTATACCCCCTATCCCGCCCTGTTACCAACTTTCTCCCATTCGGCGGATCCCGTTACGACAGATTAATATTTGTCCACTGATAAACTGAAATTACGTCGGGAAGAAGTATTTTATGTAAGTTTTTAAAGCGTGAAATTTTCGAAATGAGGTTTAGGATCGAACAGATTCCGAAGTTCCAGTTCCTCCTTGTAAAGATTATCTATACGGAGGTAAATAATGTTATTTTGAAATATAAGGTTAAACTTATTGATACCACTATTTGTCTAGGTTTCTTGAAGAAACCTATGGCTCAATTTATTATTTATTTTTTAGGAGTTTTCTTGCTTTCTTAACATCGCGGACTCTTGGATGGATGTTATATCGAGTAACTATTGTATATGTATTTCTGGTAAACCCGCGGTAAGAAACGATGAACATTTCAACTACTATTAAGAGATGAAACTCTGAAGCAAACAGAGACCGGACCTGACCCAAACTAAAGCTTGAATTGATTTTTTCCTCGAGTTATTTTACTCGCTCCAAAGGGCCGCTAAGAACAAGTAAAAACAAATTCTGCCCCAGTGCTCAGCGTGTGTTGAACACTATCGCCTTGGGGCGCCATATCTATTTGAATATGGAGATGTGAAATCGGGCCGGAAAAAAGCGGGGTCGCAGGCCGTGTTCTGGTAACCGAGTGGACCGCCCCCGCCCACCCCCATGTACTCTCCCATCCCGTTAACTTAAACCTTTTACAGCTAATGCCCTTCTTTCTCTAAATAATTCAGAACTAAGGGATTACCGAGCTGCCCCGCCCACCGAGGTCCCAATGGACCCAAAGAGTCCGCCTGACTTATTCAATGAGCGAGCGGCGTTCCCTCCTCCGCCTCCTCCGCCTCCTCCTCCTCCGGGCTATTCGGGCAGCTCGTACGTGTCCGGCGCCCTCCTCTATTTTTGCCCCCGGCTCTTTTAATTAATTCAAGCAGTTCAATTAACGGCCGTCCAAGAGACAAACGTCCCGGACAAAGTTATCGCGACCGGAGAACCCCCCCTCCCCCACACCAACCCATCTCATTTGTCGTTGCTAGCCGCCCGCTTTCAATTTACAACCTCGGCTATATATCTTAGGTTCAAATAGAAGACAAAATATAATTTATTCCTCCTCATTCCACTAACTCAGTATACAAAGTTTGGGCAAATATTTAGTATAATTTATCTTAATCTTTCCGATAAGTAATGAAATCTTTCCTTTTGTGTTCCAAAGCTGATGACTAGATTTATTTAGGAAAGTTGCCACTGAACTGTAGTCCCAGTACGGATTTGGATCCGGAAATGAATCGAAAATTGGGAACTGTTACGGCAACCAATCCGTCGTCAATTGTTTTATTAACGCGTTGAATTTCAATTTATTTTATAAACCAATAACAATTTTATATAAAATTTCACTTCAAATAGAGGGCATAACATCGATCGCTATTCTATCTTTGACAGAATACATAAAGACATTAAATTGAGTTTTGTGATTTCTGACTATTACCCAGAATTAATATAATATATATAAAATATATAAAGAATTATTATTGTATTTAATGTGTGTGGACACAACTACCTTACAGTAAAGTGGAGGATGAATATTAGTATGTGTATTTAAAGGAAATAAAATAGATAGTAAAGTACAAGTAGCACTTGTATTATTTACGAACTTGTAATTATCCTTGGTGAAAGTATTATTTAATAAATTCAGTAAATCCTTCGCTCCGTTGAAAAACTCGTTGCAAAATTTAATAAAAAATTAACTAGCACCGTGTAAAGTTAGATAAGAAAGATTAAAGTGGGCTGACTGCAGATTATTTTTCAGTTTTTTTCTCTATATTTACATAGCGCAAGTGTGCATAAAGTGGCCGATATGCGCTTGATTCTTAAGCTTGTACTGTCACTACACTGTAATAATTACAACAGTAATTACAGACCTAAAAGCATGCGTCAAAAACTGCCAATTTAAACTAGTATCGCATTAAATATTTCTTTATAGAACGCTGCTATAACCAAAAAATAAGAAAGGGCTCAAGGCAGTTCAATTATTATTTAAGAACAACTGCAATAAGACACAGAAACCTGCAGTTAAATCGGAGTAATCTTCAGATAAGTTATTTTCTGTCGGGTTGTTACACCCTTTGAATTTTCACAGCGATTATTGAGAGGGCCCAGATATTTGACTGGGATTAAGATATCCGGCCAATTGCGGCGTATTTCGGCGCCACCTGCGTTTCATTATACAAAACGGACAGAATTGTTACTATTGGCTTTCGGTACCTCGGTGAAAATTCGTTCCGTTATTGAACGCGGCAACTTAATGAAGAACACCAGCAACAATAACAACAACAGCTTTTTGTGACAATATTTTGCTATCGCCATTACGTAATTGTCCGTCCTATATCGGCCCCACTTATGAAAGGGAACTGGAAATATAATTATTTACTTCTTGGAAACGGCGTTAAAACCGATATTATTCAACGACCGACCGGAATTTAATTTTGCGCTAAATCGAGAATTATAATCACATTTACAATTCCCTGTGTTGTCAATCCAATTTAAATGTCATTAAAATTTCGTATCAAATATAATTCCTCGTTGCTGTTAAATATATATCGTTTATTCTCCTAAAAATAAAATGGTAATTGGTAATGGTAATGGGAAAATTATTACCATTATAAAAAATCTGATCAAGATATAGTATATCTTCTAAAGGATTGATTTGTGATCAAAACTCGTAATAACTTAATTAGTGCCCAATTGAAAAGACGAGTGACCCCCAATAAACCATGGGGGCCAGTTAAATTAAAATCTAATGAGAATACCGGAATATGTGGGCTGAATTCTTTTAATCAGTTTAAATTTTAATTGAACATAGTTCGGTCCCCCACCGGAGAATAGACTCTCGAGTCCAGTGCGTATCACTCTGTCCAATGAGCTTTTTTTAAAAATTTACAGATATCATTATTTTCTTAAATATGCACACGATAAATTTTATACGATATATGGGTACTATACACGCCTATATCTCGGGCCTCTCTACGCCTGTTTAAAGTAATATGTCAACTATGTAAGCAAACTATGTGTGCTAAAATATGTAGGAAATTGGCAAGATTGCTATCATCGCATTATAAGCAAGAGAATTTATAAGCGAAATTGCATCCAAACCTTGTTTTACTGCGTCTAACTTTTCAGGGTAACATAAAATATAATTATTTATTCTTCTCTATGTTCAATCTATCTGCCGCCTGTTAACAATTCGGGAGTAATTATTCCCTCAACAGTAATGAATTATTCATTATTGCGTTACACGGTTCGCCATTCATTAATAGTGATCCGAGAATTATTTATGCTTATAGATGGGAACTTTGCATTGATTATCCTATACCCTGATATAATCCCAGCTAGAGCTTAACAAAACGTTATGTAATGATTAATCTAAGTGATTCCATTTCAAATATTATTTATTACGGGGATCATTTAAAATTAATATTTCCCGTTTTTGTATACTTCTTGCATCTTGTGCCAAAAAAGTGAAGAATCGTAAAAATTGAGTGCTTTCCAATTTTCATTCAGGGTGAAGTGTCCAAATGTTGTCCTCGAAGCGCCAGACTCTTCAGGCGTGCATTTTTGTATACGAACCCTAAGGTTAATTCAGCAAATATAATCGATCATAAATTTAAAATGCTATTTGAATATTTATTTTAATCTGAAATAGATTGGGGCATAATAGCGCTAATTAGTGGCGGATATCGCTCCTCGCGTAAACCTGTGGTTCTCTTAGGAGTGTAATTAAATATCAAATTGCTGGCTTATTGGGGTTCTCATGGGGTGGTTTTGGGGTTGTTTGGGGGGGTTTGGGTTAAAGTATGGCGTGACGGCAGTATGGAAAGTGGGCCGGGAGCCAGACGAATCTAGGTAGCGATTACCAGGGCCGAACACGATATCCGCCACATACACAACCCCGATCGGTCGAGTAGAGGAAACGTTGTAAAAGTGAATCGCGGCTGAACCGAAAAAACAAAACGGAACCTCAAAAATGAGCGCCTTTTTTCGTGTTCCTTTTTCTTTTCTCGCATATTTCTCGAATTGTCCGATTCGGCAAAGGGAAACTTTCATTGTCCTTGCAGTTCGACCGTGATAATGGTCCGCGGGAAGTGTGGCTATTTAAAAAGGAAACGGCTGTACATAGGGCCATTTGTCCCGGTAGCCCTTTTATTAACGATTAACGATGCTTTCCGGCCCGTCTACTTCTGCCTGTACACTTCGATCATAAAGTACCTTCGCTCGAATTCCCCTCGGGGCCGTGTCCTTTCATTCCGCTGGACGAATGTTGGTGCTTCCCTCGGACTTTTGAATCACACAGTTGTGACTTTTCATGTTTTCGGGACACTTAGTGGCCTCTTTTCGGGGAGTCCCCCCAAAAAATACCCCTCACAAGTACTGATTCATTAAAAGTGCATAACTTAAGATTACATCCTCAAGAAGTGTCTCATGATGGTTCGGAATAAAAAAGAAATCTATCGCCAATTTGGTCCAAAACTTGGCAGCTAACGGGTCCTTGCTATCGCCATTAATGCACAAAACGTTCCCCCCTATTATAAAATGGCGCAAACCAACTTCTGGTAAACTAAAATAATATAACTATAATATTATTCCGCACTCGTACAAAATTGTATAACCGACAGAGGGCTTAATATTGGGACGATAAGCCCCGTTGATGTCACATTAATGGCTTATTGTTGCACCTGCGTTAAACAAGGACAGATAAAGTTTTCAGTGTTGGGCTTCCGCAATAGAATGGATAATAGAAGTGAACTTCATGTTACTTGCAGTAAGTTCACATCGGAGAATCTCTCTTCTGAAACTATATTGTTTGTTGACTTTAAGCATAGCACTTTCGAAACTTGAATACTTGTTTCCATTTCATGCGTTTGTTGCGTGGAAATCGCACTCGCGAAAAAAGTTGGTTTGTAACATGATGAAAGAAAGTAGTGAAATTAAATATTACCAATTGAAAAATCTCTAATCGATTATAAATAATTCGAGGAAGGACGATGGAAATTAAGATTCTATAAAATATTAAATATTTTAATTCCAACACAGTGGAACTAAAATTCTACAAAGATCCAATATAAGGAGTAACTGCAGTTCCAAATAAATTAAAACGTTTGGGAAAATTTAATTTCCATAGGTCAACTACAATCAGCAATCTCTGTTCGACGGGAAGTATAAATTTCGATTGGTCATAACTCAGTTTTTATGAGGGCTGACTAGACCGAGAAAAGATATTGGCAATTTAATCTCCCTGGGTTCTTTTTAGGATTACTAGCTTTGCTCGGTAGGAAGAGCCAAGTGTTAAATCAATTCTGAATAAAAAAACATCCATAGTGTTAAACCATTAGATTATAGATGAAAAATGTTATTTACTAATTTTAGATACGTTTTAGCGATTCCCGCTTCTTAGTAATACAGTACATCACCTTACTTGTCCACACAGTAACAGTTCAACGAAAACCCACTAATGCCCCAATAGCATACGATATGTATAAATTGTTGTTGATTTTTCTTTGTTTCGAGTAAAACATAACGATGCATTTTTCCTGGTGTATCAGTATTGTAAGGAAATTTATTTTAAATATACAACTGAACAGCGTTAATTTATTTGGTATTTATAAAGAAACATTCGATTATATAATGAAATTCGAGTAGTAATTTTAATATTCCAATTACGAAGTTACTACAAGTAAATACTTTTGCGATGACTCCTCCTGCGCAAGTTCAATATTGAAACGATAGTTTACAAATGTGACATATTACCTCGTAGTAACATTAAAGTATGATGCGCGAGATAGAGAGACTCCGGGGCCAAAGGTTGGGCCACTAATGCGCAGGATTGCCCATCAAGTATTAAACGGTTCGTTAAAGTGTTTCAATTAATTGAAGTTTCTTGGCAGCTTCTCCAAGTGGCGAGTTTTCGTTAACAAGTTCAATTTAGTTGGGCGCGGCGTTTACCCCCCGCCCCCACAACACCCCTTCCGACCCCTCCACCCGCCGTCCCTACGATACGACCATAGCGAAGCACCTCGCCACTTCAGGCTGCATACACAGGCCCTGAGCACGAGCCGGCGTCTACGACAGAAAGCGGGTAAGCAGCCTTACAATTTTACACGGAAAACATTTCAAACTGGTTTCCTGCCCGTTGTCCGGGCCATTTGGATACGGAATAATGTAAATTTTTCTGTTAACAATCTTTGATATTGAGCTTGTCAAAGAATTATAGCATTTTTTTATTTTCTGGTTTCTCTGGTTAGAAAAATCAAACGGTTTAAAAAGAAATCGTGCGAAATTAAGTAGGATTTCATCAGTGGATAAGGTAGGAGTAGGGAACCTATCGTACGATGTTTTCATTTACGTATAAATTCATTGATATTTAATTTTTCTACAACGACTAACTGACTGATCCACAACCGAGTTCACATCACATGTCTGATTCGTGTGGCAGTTAATAATTCAACAAAAAGCGGTTGAGCTAAATTGGGAAATTGATACTTCCCTGCGGCTAGGTAATAATAATAAATCTCGGTCAGGGTGCAGGAAGTAAAAAGTGGGCGGAGTCCGCAAAATCTGAGGATCTGGCCGGAGGTCTGGACGGGCGGTAATAGGGCCTACTCTCGGGCCACCTAATCCCCGCCCCGGATACCGGGCGCGTCAAGTAAGTATGCGCTAATTTCGCCTCGGTGCAAAAATTGCGGCGGCGGCGCTGAATAGGGCAAAAATTAAAATTATAAATTATAGGGCTAAGCAAGATGGGATGGGGGCGGGGCCGGGGGCGGCAGGCGGACAGTGATTTAGTGTCGGATCGTGGGCGGCAAGGAGGAAGCCCACTCCTCCCGCAAATCCCCCTTCGCCAATTAAATTACAATTATTTCATTTCCAATTTTTTTTCTGTTAAGTCAGAAAATACTGTGGGAGTGAGCACCTGCCCGGAGTTTTACTAATATTTCACTGGGAAATTAAATGCTAACAGATGCCAATAATAACTTTCGAGAAATAGGCGCCATTCCGGGCTTACGGGTTGGCGTATAAATTAAATTTAGAAATAGTTTCTTTCAGTTCTTAGTTTTTTTAGTTTGTCAGTGACACATCGGCCAATGAGCAATGCCCAATCAAATCTGGCTGAATTTACACAATTACAGGATAGGAAAGTAGGTCTATTGCACCAATAAAATTAAAGTACGAACCTGTTTGCTGATATACTAACGCCAGTATGAATTAATCTCATTAAATTTCATTAATTCGATTAAAAAAAGTTGTCAGAATGCCTACTTAATGACAACTACCAGCTTTGATTTAAAGAAACAAGTTGGCTATAATAAAACCAGTAACAGCTATTGAGGAATATTAGTTACTGACACTGTCTCCAAATTGTTAAGAAATAACACGAGGAAATAGGCAATATTCCTGGAACGTATTAGAGGAAAAATAGGGGAGTTTAAGCGAGCTATTATTTCGTCCTAACCATTTCCTCTGTTTATTCGCTCTACGGTCGGATAAATTCCATTGTCATGATTTCAAATTTCGTTTTATCTCGAATACCGTCCGTTCCGTCATAACTTCACTAATATTCTATTCTGGCGGTCCACTCCTGACTGCTGGAGTCAGAGCAGGAGCGAGAAGTGGCATCCGCCTCTTCGGTGACGGTGCCACGAAGTCTCCAGTGTGACGTGCCCCGAACATCATCTCCAGTTTATTCCAGTCGACGGGGTAATGTATACCGCCCTCCTCACCCCACCCCCGAGACGCCCTCGATTCTACATAAATTATGATGGCCGAGGTGCCAAAACGTGTTGAAATTTCAAAACTCCCGAGCGATGGTATTTCAGGCAATTAGTTGGTCAGCGATGGGGGCCGTGAAATGTGAAAACGCTCTCTCGATTTGGGACACGACGAGTTGAGCGACAGGCTAATTTCAAAGTGGGCTAATCATAGAATCGCAGAGTCTCGAACGACGTTCCTCTATTTGCATTAACGTAGCGCAAAATAGTTCCTATAGTATCGTGTCCTATTCGCCTATTTAATGGAATAATTTAGTCTTTTGTCTCTTCTTATTAAAGAGGAAAAAGATTACTGAAGATGGCGAAAGGTAAAACCAGTTAGAGGAGACAGAACTAAGGAATAATTTCAAATATCGATTTAAATTGAGCATGGTTTTGAAAACGAATAATGTACTGTTGTTGTGGGTCTTGAACATTCTGTAATCATATTATTTGTTTCAAACACTTTTCAACGCCATTAAAATCGTCTGTCTCCATTTCACTTTTACGTCAACGTCATGGCTACGTTCCACGCCCTCGCGCCCAAACAGATACTTTGCAATTTGAGGAGAACGAGATTATTCATACTCATTCGTAAACAGAAGGAACGTTTTCATTAGTTCTTTTTTTTTCAATGACATTGTCTCGGCGGTTTATTATATCCGAGTCCATTACTGAAGTGGTGTACGTCAGAGGGGCCGTACCGAGACCGGGCCCGCGCTCTGGTAATCCCCCGGCCTAAAATCTTATCGTGATGGCCGCTATTAAATCAACAACGCCGCTAACAGACTAAAATTATGCCCGGTGTAATTAAAGTGCTCCGTCTCTCCCTCTTCCCTCCTCTTTCCTATTACGGTCAAGTGTTTTTTCTTTTTTTTTCAATCCAGCGGAGGTAACCTCATCAGTGTACCCGCATACGTCAATCCAACCCCTGACCGTCGATCTTTGTTGACTTAAGAGGAATTTCCCTAATTGAAATATATAAGGGTTAAGTAAATTACTCAAGCAGTTAAAAAAGAAATAATCGCTAAGAAATATTGAATAAAAACAGCAAGGCCCCCGTTGATCATTAGTATAGAGTTATTGTCACCAGATTCAGTTACCGAAAGATAACAATTATCTTAGACATTTTTTCAATCATACCAGATCAGAAAAAAATATTTTGATGATTGGGAGTCTTTAAATAAATCAGTTTCTTTAAACCTTGTTTTTATTTACCGGCGACATTATTAAACCATCTATCAAATTCAAAATGTAGCATAAAAAAATTATAAAACCACCTGGTAGAAATAGTGCTGTTTTAATTCTCCCAATCTAGAAAAATAAATGGTCTCAGAAAATAAAATGTAAATGGCTTACGATCGTTATTATTTTAAGCTTCTAGAAAAACATAATATTCAGCTGCTGCCGAACTAAACCTTTAAGGACTCCCATATAAATTATGTAATTTTAATTCACGGACTAGAAGAAAAAATGGAAAAAAGACCGCATGAAAACATTCTTTGGGACCTGCAATTAAGATCAAAACAAAATAATTAAGTGCACATTTATTTCATAACTGAGTTACATTTAACCGTATCAAATAAATTACTGCACAGCGCGGTTTAATTTACTGCGGTCATATTTTTTATAGAAGTAATCAATTTAATCAGCTTTCCAGAAATAAAATACAAAGTGTTAATTGATCTATACAACATTTGATACAGCGTGATAATAACAATTTCTTCATTTTTGGATAAATGAGTTTGTTTGCGTGATGTTAGGCCGGTTTCGATTTTAGCCACTCGGTAAATCGGTTCGGTCTTGGTAAAATGTAATTGTTCTAACTCGCCATGAATAAAACGCCCGGACAATGAAAAATTACCAATGCCCCGGTTCAAAATTCTATTTACCGATGACGGGGCAATGCCGGAACCGGCCCACATGCAAACATGACACGCGAGCGTTGACAATTAATTGCCAGGAAGGTGGCAATAATTCAAATACCCCGCTGACAAACACTTTCCTTGCCATGAATTCATCAGTTCATAGTGCACTCTATTTTTCTTCCAATCAGACCAACAATACAATTTTCTGATCCCTATGAAATATAACCCTTGATATTCGTTGCAAATTGTTGCTCGGTTGTATAATAAATTCAAAAACTCGTTAATTCCACGTCCGAACCTCTGTTCCGACGTTGTCATTTTAATTACTATAATATTCCTCCCTTCGATTCGTTTAAATTTAATTCGAATACGACCTCATTGCACCGCCGAGATTATATTGAATCGTTCCGCCGATGTTGTTATTTGAACGGCCTGCGAGACTTCACTTTGTGTGAGGACCAGTGTCGAAAACATTGCCGACCTCAAAATGCCGGCCGACTCCTGCGGTTAATTTGGCACGTTTATCTCTCCATCTGCCTTTTTTGGAACCCAATAACCGATTAATCGTTTAAACAGTACCAGCGTCCGGTTGTTGGCTACGAAAGAATACAAATATAGAAATATCGCTATAGTGAAAATACAAAACACTTTTTGGAAATAAAGAGGGCAGAAATATGTTATAATGTGAAATATTTAGACGAGTGTACTCGTCAGTTTTGGCACAAATAAAATTATATGAGGAATAAAACATGGAAATTAAAAATATTCTTAATGATTTTTATTCTTTCAGTATAAATTCCTTGTCAACGTATAATTATTAAATGAACATTCCTGTTTATGTCATTCTTAACCCAATGAATAAGTCTCTACTGTGTTTTTGTTCAGAAAGGCCGCTGCGTCATGTTCAAGAGAAATAACGCCTGTGCTCCAAATATTCGGAACAACAGGGACAGCTAGCTGTGGAATTAGCTTTAAGATAGGAAATTTCAAAAACTCCAGGCCTTCAACGGCTTCATTTTACTTTGTATCTGTTATTATCTCTTCTAAATATTGCCTTTCGTTCTGTAAATAATTCCGACTGTTGTTTCTTGTTTGGAAAGATATTGAAAAAGACCGTGTGTAACAATCGTACAATTCTAGTAGTCGTTGCTCCTAACCTTTATTTTCACTTGGAGGAGTAAAAACGCGTTAGTTTTCCATACTAGATCACTCGAATTCGATGGAAAACTATTTAAAAAAATAATGATTAAGGAGTTCACTCACGATGTATTACTCTCATTAAATCATTTCAGATGTAAAAATTATATTTCACTCCAAAAAAAAGGTAAAATATATTCCCTTACTCTGCATGTATTCTACTATTGAACCGAAATGAAAGCCGTCAATATTCATGCTGATCCTGACAAAAACGGCGAATCATTGAATCATTAATACCGCAATATAATTGTATTATCAGATTAGTGCAGAAATAATAATATGGCTTTACCTCTCGGTCGCGTGACTTAAAATCTGTCGGAGACATGCACCGATGGATTCTCCTCTTTTATGCCATTTAATTTCATATCGCTGTGATTTAACGTTAGAACATTTTGAGTAACTGTTTGTTTTAAATCATTGTTGCATTCCGACATTTAATCTATCCAGCTTATTGAATTATTTAGCTTTCTTTAATTTAATTTCTTATAAAGTGCAGTTTATAATTAATAATAATATCAACTATTTCCTCGGAATGTTAATCACAACGTGTCATATTATGTACACGTGTTTCCTTTTTTCGCTCAAATTTAATAAAATGGATGAACACCGTCCGTAAACCTTAATTTTCTGATTTTCTCGACACTCTATGCCTAAATAGCAATCCAAATTCCCTGATATTTGTATTTCCAGAATTATCCATAAGCTCCCATCACTACAATATATCTTCCTAGTTTCGCCGTTAAATCATTACCGAGGTTTGTACTGCTTCCCGTACGGAATTGTCGGTAACAATTAATCTGAACAATATGTCGGAATAATATTTACTTTACGCTTAGTTAAATTGCCTGTTCGATGCACCGCCGCATGGATCAGTTCTCGGCTCTTCGAGACGTCTCTCTGCAAGTTCACAGCCCAAGTTTTAGCCCCCGGAAGCTCTAAGATAGAGAGAGTGAGAGCGAGAGAGAGAGAGAGAGAGAGAGAGAGAGAGAGAGAGAGAGAGAGAGAGAGAGAGAGAGAGAGAGAGAGAGAGAGAGAGAGAGAGACTGCACAGCGCCTGTCAAGTGCACTGCCAGTGTGAGGACGTGTGGGCCCCCCCACTCACGAGTGTTAGTGCGAAGGGCGGAGATGGATCGAATACCGTTGGAGTAGTATGGAACTGAGCTACCGAAACCGGGAATATAGCCGGGGATTATTGGCCGGGGTGCGGGATAATAAACAATCCGCCGCGCCACCTGGATACACCCCCCCACCTAATTGAATCTTGCCTAATACAATAAACTACTTCAGCGGAGTTGTAATTGCCCAATGAATTTATATACGTGCTTCCCGCCTAACGAGAGGCCCCTTGTCACGCCAGTCACCCACGCACGGACAGTCGCTATATTTTACGGCTCGAAAAGTGAAACCGAAAGCACCCGAATTCAAATAACGTGCCGCTGAAATATTATTATTGCACATAATGTACCATAAAAGTGTAACGAAGATTATCATTCATTTTATCTCTGACTGAATTTGGTGTGTGTGTCAAACAGCAGCTGGGGGTCACTGCTCCATCAAAACAGCGCCCCCACTTTAATTTTATCCGGGCATCTTTTTTCAACTCGCTGTTTTATGATCGTAATATTTGTAACCCGTTATTTTTTTATTGTGCATATAAAAAATAACACGTTCAAACGGGGAAAACAATTCGTATAAATGATGCGTGAGAATTGAATAAACGTTAAGGTGCTGTATCCGAACGACTTTTTTTTACGCATTTTGGCTTTGTTTCGTGGTAACCGCGTTAATCAAAATACTAGAAAATGCTTAAATATAGGATAAACAGATAACTAAACATTTCTTGAATACGAAACGCCTAGGCAAATCACTCAGGGCATACAGATTTCGCAGTTAGAAATATTGTTCCCATAATATAATTATGAATCCGTATTTCATTTCCAACAGGAGATTTATTCTTTTATAACAGCTCGCTTATGAATGAAAATTAAAACGTCCGACAGTAATAATACGGCTCTTGTTGTATTGGCAATTTTATAAAAGAAATTCAGACAGAAAACGGGTCACAGTCAAGTCGCAGCACAGCATCGAATAACGCTTAATATGTAGATTCGGCTAATCGCTAAAAATCTACAGATTACATGTAAATAACTGCATCATTACCCCGGCGCGGCAACGGCAAGGTTGGCGTGCCAGCCAACGGAGTCGGCAATAATTATTGAGCGAATTTGAAATTTCGGCCCTTATATGAGTTAAAAAGGGTCTGTTTCAGTTTGCCCCGTAAAAGGAACATCGTTCCTTCATATACATACTTTTGTAGCTTTATATATATAAAAGAAAGAATTGACTAAAAATAAATCTAATGTGAATTATGTTTTGCTGTTGATAATTTAATAAGATACCGTGTATTTGTGCACATTTATATTATTTTTGTAACCTTGTATTTTAGCTCTCCGGAGATCGGAATACATAATATTGTATCTCTGCCGTTATTTCTGTTTAAATATTATTGCAACGCGACCTTCTCCAACAGAAAATTGAATATTCAACAGTATAAATTATGAACACTATCGAGTTCAAACAAGAGGCGTGTAATGCGCGAGGTCGAATATCATTTATTTAAATAGAAAGAAGGTGCGCGGACATTATTCAACCGTATGCAGTATTTTCATATTGAATTCTGCAGTTCTCCGCTACACATTTTCACCTTGTGAGTTTTTCGGTGTTGGAGAAACCTATCTATTTCATCGTGGAGAAGCAGCAATATCGACTGGGTTTAGTTCAGTTTAAGGTATTTATTTTGGTGTACACTCTTGCGGTCTTGGCACGCTTCTTGGGCACTAATCGTTCTCGGAAACCGGTCTTCACGGAAGCTTAAGGTTTTCTGGTTCTCAAGCGTAAGCAATATACTTGGCAAATAGCGAAGCTCAATTTTAATCAAATTTTAACATATTTTTTACAACGAAAACTGATTCCTAATGAAATATATTCCTAATGCGGTGCGTACTCTAATCGGTGCTCACACGAGAATCCTCTTGATTATATAGTGTTTATCCGTCCGGAAGCGACAGGACCGAATTTCCTTTTCCTTAATCATCAACATTACTAGATTTCACGCAAACCTGACTAATTCCTTATTCAGTCTAAGCGCCATTTAGTCATTCAGAAGTTAGGCTTCTAATTAGGAACTAATAGAGTATTTTGTGCTTTGCTATTGGACAGTCCCAATGCTAGTTTCTTTCGCAGGTTCTCAGCTGTCGGAATACCGAACACTGGCTGGTAGTCATAACTGTCCGGTTTCGTGGGCTAGACGTATGGGTGTACTGGGCTAACGAAGCCGGTGAAAACCTGAAATCGGATCAGATTTAACGCCGCCGCCGACAGCCGACCGTAGGTAAACAATGGGCGGGCCTAAGATTTTCGCACGGTTCAGGTAGCGGAAAATTAGGAAAGCGGGCCGGTTAATGGCGCAATTCTAAATTATAGCCGCCGGAGGGGTATAATTAAGGGGCTGGTGGGGGCCAAGCCGACACGGCCGCCGGGTAATTGGTAATTAGAGCCCTGTGACAAAGTAAGGGCTAAACATCGGATACCGAACACCGTCCGGCTATCGGCCCTTGTCCGCCCATCTGAACACTCGGAAATAGTTACGCTCCGTCCGGGCTTTGATAATTTAAATGGCGCTAACCTCCCCGATGCCCCGTTATAATTAGCCTAGACGGCAAAGCCGAAAAGTAATTATCTTCTAAGCGGCGCGGCTAGGAATAGGTCGCCACAAAGGATAACCCGACGGCGTGGGAATACTTCCCTTTTTACCTCAGAATTTATCAAAATTAAATGAAGAGCGTGTCCGAACCGGGTGATATCTCTCTCTCTGATATCCGCAGTAGCAGAAAGTTTGGGAATTATAATTTAATTCGAGCGTCGGGAACGGAGCCTACTTCAAAGGGAGGAGGCCCAGGTTAACGGCTAATTAGCGCGATTTAATATTTGAGAGAATTTTAGAGAGAGAGGGAGAGAGAGAGTGAGGGAAGGAGAAGGTGAGAGTGTATTTTAGCACAATCGAATTCACCGGAGTATATGTAATCTCTACCCCCTTGTTCTACAGAATTCGTTTCATCCTTTCCTTTGGTTCCAGCCTGAACGACATTCACGGCGAGAGGTGTCGAAATATTAGTCGTCCAACGTGCGAATAAGCAGAAGTAGGCTACGTTTTTTCCAGAAAAAATATATAATCGGAAGGTCTTTTCGTTTATTTTCTATTATTTATTCCACAGCGATACATCAAGTATGATGTTTTTGATAGTATCTGGAACGTATGTATCCGACCCGACCCGATGGCCAGTCTTCAATTTCTGGAATAACTTCAGCCCATAACAGGATAGGTCACTAGGAAATCATATACTTTGAAGAGTTTTCATTCACTCGTGGCATTCGATCGTCAGCAAACGTGGCAATAATGATTTACAGTAACTATTGACAAAAGGTCCATTTCGGCCGGTTAGTACATTTGGGAGATTCGGTAGAATAAAGTATTCTTCGGTTTGTTTTTAGTTAACACGAATCAAACGATTTCGTCTCGCGATTACATTATCATGGTTTGCATTCAACACGCGACAGTTGGAAAAAAATAAACTATCCTAATATTTTCACAATGGCTTTTCCTTTTGATTAGTATTCTATTTTTCCCTCTATTATGATTAAACAAATTTCAGTATGCGGTACATGTCGATATTGATCGGAGGTGTCGCCTCTGTCGGGTCCGTCGACTATTGGAGCTAATCAGTCGAATAAATTCCTGACCGGCTAGGCTTTAATTTCATTTCGGAATGTTTTATAAAGAGAGTTGTTCCACAACGGGGGATTTTAGAGGGGGGCGTTTTGAGAGGCCCGCGATTCTTACTTAAAATATTTTTTAACAAACTCAGCTTTGAAAAATAAGGGCCGTCCTTCTTTACTTCACCGATAAACGACGACAATTGAAGAAAATGCGAACAGTAAAAACGCTCGCTCTTTCGATCTTTTGCTAGACCAGTTTCAGCTGCTCGCCATCCTCAGTAGCGGTGTTAGTCACTTTCGGCACTTTGGAGGTTTTTTGGGCACTGCACTGTCACTGTCACTTGTATTGCACACACCGCGGAATCGATATTACGAGGAGCCGCGATTTTCGAGAAATGCGGCCCTGTGTCGATTGAATCCTGAATACGTCCATTTCACAACGAAAAGAATGCTAAGAAACGGGCACGGTTGAGGTTATAGGATACACGCAAAAAGAACAAAAACAATAGCATAAACGAGAAAATTAACTAAATTAAGCTTGGTACCACCTGCAACCACCCAATAATCCAAAAAAAAGACCCAATAAGCCACATGACCCTAATGATCTAAAAAGTAGAATGGTATCCGCAAACACCGACTATAAAACAAAGATAGACCCCTGTTGCATCCAACTACCAAATTTATTGCAGACCCGCATAACAGAGTTGTCTTGACGGTCTCGTATCTATTGGTTAGACGGCGCCGACTGAACTACCGCCCCCTGAGGGTGGTGCGGTAATGTTCAAGTGACAGTGACAGTGCAGTGAGGATGCCCAAAAAACATCCACAGTGCCAAAAGTGACACTTTCAGCGCTACTGAAGATGGTGAGCACCCGAAACCGGTCTAACAAAAGACCGAACCAGCGAGATGAGAAACACACGAAATCTACGGTATTATTTTTTAGTTCTTGTGACATTTATAGCCTGGAAGAGAATATTATGAGGAATGCTTGACTGTGTAACTAAGTACGGAATTTATTATTGAAGAGAGCTTGGCGTTTGGTCTTCTAGAGGGGTTTCTATTTGGCTAGTTGTAGGCAGGGTAGGCAGTGGGCAGCAGTTTCGGCAGTGTTGTCGAGGGGGTGGTGCTAGGCCAAGCACCGGTCCTACAAAACACTGGCGCGGTCGGCAGTCTTAATGGATAATTACCGCTCTCTCGGCTTTTTGCACCCCCTCCACCACCCCCCCCCCTATGGGGGGGCCACGACCCACCGTCATTGGTCAGTCCCGTTTCGGGCTTCTTCAATGACCGCGTCCTGGCATTAATGGTTCGGGATAGAACCGCAATCACCTCACTCCACGCCCCTAATTGCATCCGGTTTAAATACTTCTCATATACGCTTGTGCTACAGCCTCCTGAGCCAATACAGTGGACTCTTGCGTTATACAGAAATTTCTATCTCTTACGAAAAGGTCTTTACATGCACTTGGACCAGTGTTATAGAAGATGGTTTATTAATTAAAAATACTTGGTTAGTGGTCCGCGAGGTTCGGAATATCATCTCTCTTGCACGTTTATGTTTTCACTAAGTACCTAATTATTTTAAATTAGGAAAACGACCTAGGTTTCTTCAGCATAAAACATTTCATTTCTACGCTCGTCTAATTGTCGGTTGCTGATCCGTTTGGATCGAATCCTGGTCAAAATTTCTAGATTTCTGAAACTAAATTGATAATTATTCTTCTCCGTGAAATCTTGTTTGAAATTACACATTTCTTGTATTATCCCCTATTATTATGATGCAAACTGTGGAAACGCAGAAGCTGCCTAAATCTAGGTCTTGTGAAGGACCTAGGTGTCAGCGCCGATTACGGGCTAAGCTTTCGATGTCCAAATTTTAAAAATCCTGACAATAGACAATAGATTTTTAGAGATTATAGCGTGAGCACAATGGTTCGTTCGCACTAGAACACTTCACGTGGTGGATTCTACGGTCAACGCAGCCATTAAAGGCTCATATATAAGAAGCTGCTTATCTCACTCTTGGCGAGATCCCAGGTCTTAATGTCAGAATGGGAAAGGTTCGGAATTGAAGGTTTACCCGACCCATGAGAAAAGGACACCAAATTATAGCCAAACTGTTTATGCACTCTAAATATTTACGTTCCCGAGAGTATTGATAAAAGACAAATAAGAATTTAATTAAAGCTTGCTTAAGATGAATAAATGGGTTATTGAAATGTAAATACAGGAGAATTCTGCAATTTGATAACCTATTATTTACAATTTTGTGAACATTTTTTAAACTAAAAAATATTTACAAGCCAGTTTCAGAAAATCTAATAATGCCGATTTATTTATAAAATGTTGAAAAAATCAATCACAGTTATTAATTCAAAAATATATGATTAAAATACCTTAAAGAGTAAGGAATAATAGCTTGCACTTCTACGCCTTGAATATCCGGTCAATATTCAGGTCCCATTCCGACACGGTGCTAAATATTCAACTCTTTCTTCACCATCTGAAGATGATTGAAGTGGAATGTTCCTCCCGCGGCCGTGCAAAAACTGCATTTAAACCCAGTGCTGAATTACAAATGAGGCCGGCGGCGTTATACTTTTTTTTGGGGCCAGTGCGGTATAATAAGTTGAATAATCTCCCTGATAAGTTGAATAAGCGCCTAAAGTTGAAACGGAAGTGTTCAATTATTAATTCGGGATGCCTGCATTTCTGCCACTGTCCTGTACATTATCTATGAAGTGAAATTCCAAGCGATATCGGTAATTTCCTGATACATTTTTTTATATTCCGGGCATGAGATTGCCTACAAAATATTAAGTTATTCATGGAGTTCATAGAAAGTGGCTAGGACAGAATTTGGGCAAGATACTATTAACATTTCACGATGAAAAGAATAAAACTAAATCCATTATTCAAATGATTTATGAATTAATTATTCATTTAGCTATCCAACCGTTATTTTCAGAAATAATTTTAATGTATTTCCTGCAATATTCAATGATTTTGTATTTTTATATAAACCTATTGTGGTATGTTGTTCTCTCGTTCGATATATAAGTACTGAATTCCCAATACGAATTTCATTATCGAGAAACGAGTGAATACATTCAGACCAGCCCTGTTTAGTTATGGCGACCTCACTCGGGTTGAGGTCGATTAAGAGGGTAAATTCAAGACAATTAGTAACAGTAATTATGGAACTCAGCTTGGCCAATTATACAATTGTGAGACGGCGCATTAGTATAATACTAGTGGATACCCACATAATACCTCGAACACCACTTGCGCTCACCGCAGACCAAAAACGGGCGCATAAAGTTCAATAGCCCGATTTGCGCGCTTTTGTCGTTCCGATTAAAACGGGGCATTATAATAAAGGTTCTGTTGTCGGTGCATTCGAGGCTATGTGGGAATTTTCAAATAGGCGCAGATACCTTCCAAAACCAGCCGATTACTGGCAGTACAATAAGCTAAAAACATAATCACAAATCAATATCCCGATATATCAATCGCTAACAGAAATGGACGAAGTGCGTAACATCTCTAACACGACACATACAGTATTTCCGGCATGCTTTATCCATTTAAAACATTCCGAGTATGAAATTAATTCCGACTAGAATAGAAAAATTAATCAACATAAACCTGAACAGAGCATAGAATTTTAGGGGCAATTTTTAATGCGTAATTATTATTTTCTTTTTCCAGTCGAATACAAAGTGCAGTCGGTTATCTCGGATTGAGTCGCATAGCGCTAACTTGTGCAACGTCTCTGTGCCGGCCTCTGGCATGAGATCCCGAGGCACGGGCGGCCACCTCTCCAACCAAGACCACCAGCCTGCACCTCTGTAGAATCCACATAGCCAACCGAGAAGAACATGAATCATTTCTGCGTTGTCCTACTCATAGGAATGGCGATACTCCAGAAACAAGGTAATTTTATTTTTCTTAAATACAGCGATCGCAATTATATACGCCAACCAATATTCTTCTAGTATAGATAAACGAGTGCTTATCCGAATCTGAAATAATTCAAATATCAGAAGAAATCTATTGGAAATATAAACATCATATCAAATGATTGCCTTATTCTCATCAAATAGTAATTTAATTTCGCATCGAGAAATGCACGACTTTTTTTGCTACTCGCGTATCTAGTCCCTCTGCAAATGTTAGCTTTGCGTCAGTTTTTTGTTTCGGGCGCATTTACAACTCGGCTGCGAGAGGCCTAGGGATTAGGACATTTATTAGAAAAATTCCACTCGCGAATTTCGAACGGGATAACATCTCGCCCTGTGGTGTTGTGCCGCCTCCAAAGCCCGTTAATAAAAGATAGGTCGGGACCGAAAAAGTTTCCGCTTTGGAAATCGGCTTACCCGTTTTTGAATAAACGCGTCCCTAGCCCTTCCGAGAGTAAAACATTTATCGCATCACCCGTCCCTGAAAGGATTTAAATATGCAATTTTTAGTCTATATTTCTCGGTTAATTCCCACGTTTAATTGCCAAAATACGGGGCTACCCTGAGTGAACTATTATTTCAAATTGTGTTTGAAATTTTACTGCATCTACACCATAATATTTTACTTTCAAATATGAAACAAATGTAACACTTCACTTATCCAATAATAAGGGCAATATTAATTTCAATATTATACCTAAAGTAGTGGGCCGATTATATGTGGGCGATAAATAATAAAGTTCTCACTCGGGGATCCTTTTAATGTCTTCATCGTCCGCATCAGCCGCCGGTCGGCCGTTGGGAGTTTCGAAACTAAAGTTCTGAATTTGCACGAACACAACCAGTTATAATAAGTGTATAAAATTAAAGTACCCCGCGAGCCCGCCATAAACATCCCCGGCCCGATACACCTCAACTTTTGTTGCAGTGCAGTTATATTCTAACGCATCGTAAAACAACAAGTAAAGCGCCAGGAGTTATATTAGGTTCAATTTACTTAACATCAATTATACAGTACTACCATTCAACTGATAATACATACAGTGGCTTGGACTACGAGCTAAATGGAGTATGCTGGAGTTAATAAGCTCTTTTAAAAAGTTATTTTTGCTACAAGGAGTAATTAAATTACAGTAAAAGGAGTAATTACATACAATGTTAATGTACGAATATACCAGCAATGTTTTTAGACCTGAAACCATTTCAAACGGCAAAATATATTCAATATTTTGCCTTCGTTTGTCCCTGAAAAAACTCCTGAAAAAATTGTCCACACGGTTGCCGCCACCGATATACAAGTTGCAAATTTTCATAAGTTTTTCGCACTGCCCTCAATATTCTCGGTTTTTGGGCTGACAGAGATTCGCCGAAACTTTTACGACGCGATGCAATGCAATTCTCTGACTAAACTTAAAAGCGAGGACCCAGAGACTCGAGGTCGTGTACGCCTCGAGGGGTGCAAACGGGAGCGGCGGAAAATCGCGCTCGCCAACGGGAATATTATAAACCCCGCGGGGTCGTTTACTTACGGCAAGTGGGAGTGGAAACCCGCGGAAGGGAAAATTATTAGCGCATCGAGGCCAGGCCCGAGGAACAGGTCGGGGAGGAAGCGGACGTAGACGGTAGCGGTACGGGGTGATATGTTGGGGAAAGAGTAGCTCCGGCAGCGGTAGGGGAGCTAGGCGCGGCCCCGGGTGGGCAGGAAGATAGAGAGATATGGTGGCCCCGAGAACAAGGGAATGGTGCTAACCCCCACCCACCACCCGCTGCCCCCTCAACCACCCCTCTACCAAATAGCCCGGCAACGCTTCTGGAAAACAAAGAAAAAAAACGGTGGTGGGGGGTGCGATGGTCGGGCGAATCAATTTATTGCCTTCGGAACAAATCCAGGCCTACCGGACGCCATCTGGTTCTGATATGTAGTCGTGGGCGTGGTGGCTTTCGGCCCCTTCGCCTTCGCCGATAATATTTATATACATACGACCTGGATTATTTACTGGCACTCTATTGTTGTCTGCGCCTCCCCCAATACCACTACCTCAATTTCTTTTCCTCTCGGTTCCATAACTAGCGCTAAAAGTAAAAACTATTTCTCCTCAACCTGAACTATCACCATTTTTAGTATCATTCCGCCATGTACACTGTCACTACACGCCTGCGGTTATTATTTATCTCTCTCCTACCCAGCTTATTGACTCAAAAGTAGGTAATTAATTATATAAGAGAAAGATGACGGAGTTATTGCGCTTTCTCAATTTCCTGGAATTATTGCACTAAGCCATTATGAAAGAATTAAGGCAATTTATTTCTAGACTGGGAACAATAAGTATTAGTCGAACAAATACATCCTACCCCAAATATTAATAAAGATTTAATTCTTCCATCTCAAGCGTGAACTCAATCTCCAAATATTCCACGTTTTTCTTCGTGCCGTTCAGTTTCGGTTAGATGTAAACCGGCGAGCGTATCATGTTAAAACTCCTAAGGAATAATGTTCCGAGTTTCAAACAGAACAAGATATTTACCAGTCTGTCACAGTTATTTCCATAATCCGATTACGCTCAGTCACAATTCTGTACAAAATCTGTAAGTTTTACTTCTTTCAGCTGCGGTAATACATGCTAAATAAAACTCATTTCGATATGAATAAGTGAACGAAATTTATATTATAATATATTTACGGAGAAATTTGCATAATTTGACCCTACTTCGTACACGAGGATCTTTTTAACGACGCTACATTTTCAATTATTTTTTCGTATAATTGTACCTAATATAACTGAGCATTCGAGGCTTTTATAGCAATGATTAAGAAGGATGTGACTAGGCGCTCGTATTCCCAATAATTGGAATATGACAAAGGGCCCAAGAAAGGTTAGAAACAATAGTGATACAATGATAGAACATTCTGCCTATCATTATTAGTTCATTCTCACCAACGTAACAGGCAGCGCTTAACGCAGAGACAATCGAAATTCATTTTAATTTCGGTATCCCTAACCATTTATTCATGCCGTAACCGATGTACCGTCGGTCAGTTGTACCGTATTTTTTTAACGGGCGATGCTTTTTGTCCCGCCGCTTTATTGTTTCGAGTCAATCAGAACTTTTATGTATTATAAATTGGCCGCGGTTGACAAAACAGAAAAAAGGTCGCAATTTAAGTTATTCAAGCCGCACGCCCTCGTTTTTAATAATAATCGAGGGGTTTGGCGGGGCGGGGTGGGGGCGAGGGGATTTATTGCCTCCGACAGGACAAAACAGCAGCCGACGGCTCGGCCGAAGCAAAATATTTCGCATTTTTATTCGGCCATTAAAACGGGGGCGTCGGGAGGTTTTCGCCGGCGGCGCAATTCCGATTCGCCGTTTTGCGGAGGGGCCGGCGGGGGCGGGACAGGTCTCTGACACCAGATGGCCGCCCCCGACCCCTCAACAGTTTTTATTCGCTCGGAGCCACCCCGCCGCCCCCGCCGTCTCCGCCGTCGCCGTTTAATTCCGCCTCTCAGCCCGGGCCCCGAGGTACAAACCTCCTCCCACCCTCCGTCCAACAACTGTAAAACCCAGTTTTGATTTAGGAGAGTTTACGGCCGGCCGACCGACCGCCCGTTCACCGGATCGCCGCCGCCCCCTTCCCAATCTCACCCTTCAAGGCGGTAAAACTCCTCCCCGGCCCTGTAAACTAAATACATTGTATCGCCACCCCCACCCTCCCGGTCGAGCCCCCCAATTAGGCGGCACTCTACCCAGCCTTGGATTGGAGATAAAAGTTTACGAGGTGCCGAACCCGGTCGGTCGGTTCTAAGATTTTCATTAAATTTTACCCCGACCGTGGCTCGTGCCGGCGTCTTTTTCTGTCCTTTTTCCGGGAAACGCCGTTAAATGTATACTGCCGGAAGTTTTTCACGCCATCGTCTCGCCTCGTAGAAACAACTGAAACCAAAATAGCTTGTTAAATTAATAATTACGATCACACGAATTACCTATTTTCGATTGTAATTGAAATATTACAACCTGGCCTATATTTATTTCTGAGAAAATTAATATTCCTATGGCCTGCTTCTATTTTCGCTCATTTCTGTGTTATTATGAAAAGTGCATGAAACTGGACGAGGAGTATAACAAACTAAGAACGCAATTTTTCCGATGAGAGATTATTCGTGTAAATAATTAACGAATGGCCTTTGAAATGGATTTAAATCAATGAAAATATTGCTTAAATCGTGGAATAAATTTACAGAAATGAATAGTAATAAATGTCTAGTTGGGGGCAATACCAGAAGTACGGTCTCGAACGTCTGTGTTTGATATTTGTCGACACTGCCTACGTGGATATTCTCTGTGAGCGGGGAACAAAGTAAAGTGGGGACGACTGGTGCAGTGCCGAGCGGGGGACCGAGTTGTGAAAATAGTGGAAACCGCCGTGTTCCCCCCGTACAGGGCCCCGCGTGTACCCTAAACTCGGCTATTAGTCCCAGCGGTAAGGTTCTCCTATATGCGGCTGTGAGCAGATGGCTTGGGAGCCCCTGAAAGCGAACTGAAACCGGGATGATTCGATTTCTTTTGAATTCTTCGAACTTCAGCGGTTTGCGAAATCAGCAAACGTCGAACATTTCAACGCAGTTTAACTATTTCAACTATTCTGTCTTTGTGTGGGGAGTTTATCTCAATTTTCTTTTAAAGGATTTTTATTATTAATTTTCAGAATCATATCATTTTCGGCTTGAATACGGACCTATATTTGAGTTCCGGTTTCCAAGCTGTATTCTTTCTATTTTCATCAAACAATTATTTTTTAATGGTAACATTCTGGAACCTGTAACCATGTTTTCATTATTACTATTCAACACTTCCAGATTTTGAATCTTATGATTTGAGTAATGTTTTATATTGTTATAATTCGTCTTACAAAGCAATGGCAATAAATCGTAATCATTACAAAATGTCAAAGCAGGTAGGAGCTAACCTTATAATGCCCTTTTATCGGACAAACCTGCTAACCATAATAACAACAATGATTTCTCTCGATTGTTCTGAATGGAGTGGAACAATCTCTCGACCGAATTTAGAATTCTCTAAATAAATGTCAAAATTTCTTTTATTCAGTTCCTCTTCAACTTTGAGTGCTTACGTCAATGGACAAAACTGGTGACAAAACACATCACACAATATGTTAACGCACTCAGATAAATTATTAAATGAAAAGTCTTGGACTATTATGGACATTTATTATTATTGGGGAGTTGAGGAGTTATTATATTGTAATATTCCTGTCCCGAATCAGCCGCGTAACATTTTCTCAGTAAATTAATAACAGTGTCGAATAATTTCATTCACTGAGCACTGTAGCAGTGTAATTTGTCAGGTCGTTGTAAGGGGCAACAAGGAAGACGGCGGTGAGACCGGGACCGGCTCCCATTAGCCCAGTTACATAGACCGCGACTACTCTCATGAAACTATACCGCTATATTAGGCAGAATTTCTTCTTACCTGTATAGTCGTTCAGCGCAATTGTCGTTATTCATAGAACCATCCTATTTTACGAGGCAATATTTTACGCCCCCCCCCGCCCTCTATCTCCCGTTCAATTTGTCAGCGCCCTTTAATTTAAGTTAACATGAAAGTATAAATGAAATCGTAAAGTCCGAACGGAAAGTGTTGCATAAATCATACTTTAAATACAGTACCGGGCCCGTTGAATGTTATAATACCAATACAGGAATAACGGCTGCCGGGGGGTTGTCGTAATAATGCGCCTTGTATGATAAATGGAATCGTGAGCCTCGGCAGTTAACCGGGGCCGAGCGCCGGATTTGGCTTCGTACAGGAAGGTCCGGGTTATTGAAATCTGATGGTTATTGCATTTGGCGGGAAAAAGGTGGCCTTGTCGAAACCGAGAATGCTGAGACCGGCCACACCACCACATGGAATCGCCGCTTAAACGAATTCAGCAACACGAATTAAGATGCACTCTTACATCGGCAAATATAAACGTGATAATTTTCTAGCCTTCAATTACCGTTTATTTTACAACTTTTTTAAGGCTTATGTACGGCGTATTGTCAGCCAAATTACTGGAAATAGGTTGTATTAAAGCGCCAGTAAATTAATATCAACTTGTATCTAAACGTATGTCTCCAGGGTTATTTTACGGGAATCTTAATTAATTTTTGAATTTCAGTAAACAGATAAGTTCGTTTTAAATAGGTAGCGTCGATACCATACCCGAGGAGGGATGAAAAGGGGTTGTTTTTGATAGGGCCGGCTCATTTTGAATAGGGGATGGGGTCCCGCAGGGGCGGAACAAAATCTCAAGTTGGGGCGCACCCTCCCATTCTACCTCTTAATACACTAAGTTTCTTCGTTTGTCAGGTGTTTTCCACTCGGCAGCTGACAAAACACCCCTGCACAGTCCCTCGCCCCCCTCCAGCCCCTTAATCAAGCCCCTCTGAAATAAGAGCCGCCGCTTAAATATCCCTGTAATACGGAAGCGGCACTCGACGCCGGCTCCCCCAACCCGACGGCTTAAAATTTCCCATTCATATTTTACAGGACCGCCACCCGCCTCCCCTTTGCCCCCTGCCCAAAGAGGACAGTGAAAACTTTACGACCCCTCCCCGCCCACCCCCCTTAAGGCCGGGTGGGGGAGATCGCTCGGCTCAGCCTAATTGTGAAAACAACCCTCGTTCTTAAATTAGTATATTAGGGTTGAATTGCATTGTTCGGTAAAACCCGCCGACACTGGCTCCGCTAATAAACCGGAAACAGCAAAAATATGACTGCCTCATAACGTCTTTAATTCAATTGCCACTCCAAAGATTCCTTCTTTGATATTATCGCCATTTTCTAATCCTTCACAAATTGTTAATGAAATTAATCTTCATAAAAACATTACTAAGTGGAAGTAACTTACATCGCTCTTCTTCAAGGTACTGTTGTCGGATACTATAAAAAAAATTATAAGAATTAAAGCGCAATTACCAGCGCGGCAATATATTTAAGAAAAATTCGATGCAATATGAGCCTAATACATTAATTGTTTGGTCCGAACCATTTATTGTTCAGAGCGTAAGAATTAAACAGCGATTATCTGAATATAATATAATGAATTAATCCCTCATTTACATAAAAAAAGGAATACATGAAAGATTAACAGGATTTTCAAAACGCTGAATTATTTGTAAGAACGGCGCTTATGAATACTACACGGTGTAATGACGCGTATTGCCGGTTTAGCATCAGACACTCACGATTTAAGCGTAAGAATTAAACAGCCATTATATCAATGTAATATAAAGAATTTGTATAACCCTCATTAACATAAAAAAATATGAATACATGAAAGATTAACAGGATTTTCAAACACCGAAATATTTGTAAAAACGGCGCAAATAAATACTACACATTGATGATTTAGCATCAGACATCCACGATTTTAATTAAAGCATTGCTCGGGGCGTTTTTGTTTTAGAATTTCAAATTTTAATTGAATTTGTACTTCAATTGCATTTGTTCACTTATAGCTGTTACGGTTTCATGACTGTATTTAATTAGTATTCCGAAAAGTCATCAAGCAGTACAATCAGAGAATGGTTCTCCGAAGTGTGATACACGTATTATAAACATCTGCACTGTACAAAACAGCTTAGAAAACAGATTTTCGTACATATTCAATTTTGATTTATTGGTTTTTATCTGATCAAATAAATTCAGCATTTTGAGGGGAGGGGCCTGGCTTTTTTTATCTCTACTAATATTTCCGCTCTAATCTTAAAATACAGACAAGCACGCACACTCACACACACACACGTATATATATATATATATATATATATATATATATATATATATATATATATAAATGTTCTAAATCGGTAACAAAATTGTTGTAAACATGAAGGTGAGCCCGAACCTGAAGGGAATATCGGTAGGCAGGCTAGGAGCATTATCGAAGCTGGTCACGTAGGCCTAGCGGACACCGGCAGAGACACCGCAGTACAGAAAACTAGTGACCGCATGGAATTTCAAAACGAATTTAAAATGGAACCGATTTAACAGATTGGGACGGCGCGGAGGTTTATTAAAATTTCCGATCAGGTGATGAGTGATCGATCGGGTTTTACTCACCTGTCACACTTTGGACAAATCAAAATTACATAGAAGTTTTTATATAATGTAATGAAGTGACTTTCTCAAAATAAATACTTCGGAAAGAACGAGCTTATCCGTTTGTATAATACGAAATCATAGAGAACTTATATGATTCCTTCCTTTAATTATTTCAAGGATTTTATCAATGGCCATTAGGAGTGAACGATAGAATAAAATTCATTTAATGGTGCTTAAATCAAATTCCATAATTCCTTTCCATTTTTAATTTAATAATGTTTCTTTCGAATTAATTTTTAATTAATAATGGTTGTACGCGTTTGCCTTTTAAAGCACCTGTCCTTTTTTTAAACGTAAAGTTTATGTCCGAACGTAAATGTGAACGAAAAATGAAAAGGTCCCGCGAATTTAAATTGTCTCCTATGATTAAATGTTTCTCACTTAAACTAAATGCAAAAAGGGAAAATAAATTACCGCAAATAACGAATCCTAATGAAGAAACGAGCTCCGACACCAACCCCGAAAATTTAATAAGCGGTACCGTCGCAATTTTCGGAAACGCTTTCAGAAATGAATTAACTTGTTAATACTCCGCTAACAGTTTCTATTAATTAAAAGTGTACTTTACGTAGGCACCGGTCGTGTACTAATAACTTGGCGGCCGCGGTTCGGGAATTTCAGACGCTCACACGGCCCGGTATCGGGCTCCGAACGGAATTATTCCAAGCAATTATCTCTAGAACGGTTATAATTTTTCGACGGAGCATCAGCGCAATACGACCCAATTAATGCGTACCGCGGCAATGCACCTGATAAAACATTTACAGTGGGTAATTAGGTTGAAAATTAGTTTTCACGTTGTCCCCGTTTAATTGGTCACGAAATAAGCTGCTGGCTATAACAATGAATAGCCGGGCATTAGCCGGCGATGGAAATTTCGCCAGTGACGGAGGATTTCTGCAGTGTGGGCATTTTGGATAGGCTTCCCGTAATAGGGGGAAATATTAAATCATATTTCCCGTCCCAGTTGCACTTCTCCCCGTATTTTCCAATATGAGGATGGGGGTGCTATCATTGAAGTGGGAATTCAGCTTTTCCTGCGGTACACACCGACCGTTCAAAGGAATCTGCTTTTCCGCGTCGCTGTAATATTTATCGGCAGTTTTCCTTCCGCGGAACGGGCCCCCTCCCAACCGACTCGATGGAATTTTATGGAATAATTTACTTTATAAAACAGAATTTTATATCCGTAATACTACTAAGGAAAGCGTTGAGTTACCCTTGATAAAAATAAATTGTACTCCTCTCCACCCTACACGCCCTTCGTCAAATTTTTATCCCAACTTTGTGCGTCAATATTGGGTACATTTTATATTTAGCATTTATACACCGCATATCCGCGATTCTTTAACAAATAATAGATGTACTGTACTTATTTCTTAGTAATAAATAATTGAGCATAAACTTTATACCACTGAGAGGCCGGACATGCTATGTACCTGGCTATTTCTTCTTCTTCTTTATTCTTGTCTTCAATACCGCTAGCATAGACTTAAAATTAACTAGGTCACTGCCTATTTCAGTCACTGCCAACTGCATGATAAAGCGGAAGATTGAGGGGGTGAGTCGGCAAATTGTGTGGAGAAAGAGTTTCTTTTTGAGAAGCCAATCTACTTTCGACCGCTTCAAATAAAGCCGCGGAGTCAAAATCAGGCCGGATAATTCGGTCGGATTGGATACGTTGATACGTTAACTGATAAATAAAGCAGACGGTCATATTCGCATTCGTTTTGAAGTTTTCCAATGTTTTCATAAGTCGCATTTCTCAGCAACTTCTTACAGGTCTATTTCCAGAATGAAAAGTTTCGTGTCATCGGTTTTACTTTGTATTCTCGAATAAATTCGGGGATTTGAATGTATTCTCCTCTATGTAAAGACGTGTCCAATACTTGTGGAATCGTGCTTAGTCAAAATAATGGAAGCAAAATTGAGTCGAAAATATTATTTAAGAAGTGAAGTAAGCACCAGTAACAGTTTCTATCTATATGTTTCGTCTGTGTTATTAACCGACACCGAAATTATTTTTTTCCTAATACACTACTGCTATCCACTGCTCCTCCACAGTTCCTACTATCAACAGCTAAAACCACTCCTAATTAAGGCCAGGATAATTAAGATCATGATAGAGCTGAAACATATGAATACAGTTACATCCAGTAACAGAAATCGTGACTATCCCCCCCACCCAAGATCATAACACCGAGTTGGGGGTGTCGGGCCATAGATCAATCAAGCGAGTGACACTGACGGAGGCTTCCCCTAGCAGCTAATTTGTACCGCGCCCCGATACCCGGTTGTGTAATCCGGCGTTGAAATGGGATCGAACACAATCCGGGAGAAAAGCCGACAGTCCCAAATTTCCTCTTTGCCCTCAACGTCGACGTTTCAACTTGAGCCCCGCCCCACCCCCACCACGATAGGAACTGGTGTGGACCGAACGGCTCCGCTCAGAAAGACCAATATTTATTGCAAATCGGACGGGAAAATATTTAATTAATTTACATCCGCGTTCCCGGTAGCGATTCAACGCGCCTGATTTTTATTGGAATCTGGTGCGAAAATATTATTCCGCGTCCAGACCGATTCGCAAATAAATTCAGAACGACGTGAAGCGGGAATACAGCGGTTAATAATGACAGTGCGGTTATTGCCGACCTGAAATTTCAGTTAATATTGCTTTTATTTATACTGTTAATTGGGAGGTTTTTATTGAAATGTAATGGCGGATATCCGACGCCGCTTTGGGGGAAAATTGAAAAGAAAAAAAGAAGACGAATAAATCGGACCGTCCATGCGGAGTTATCGTTCACGGAACGGGGGACACGCGGCGCACACGTTTCACCTACGGCGGTACTAAACCCACCCCCTACCCTTTAAAACAGGTCACCTGCCCCTCCCCTCATTCCATTGTTTTAATGCGAGACCGGACTCCCTCCTTTCGCGAGTGGCCCTGTTTCTGGAGGGCTCTCGCGAAACTCGAGGGCACTGTGGGGTCATGCCGCTGCATTACGTGAGAAAGTAGCGCTGCCAATTATCCTACACGATATGTTACATGTTCCCTACCCCCACTGTACCTCAACAATCCCGCTTACTCCGACTAAATTCCAAAAAAATTACACTCAATGCATTTCTATATTATTTATAGAGAACGCAATATGCACAGGTACCAGATACAAGTTTTATCCAGTACAAGTAAATCCAGTGCAAGATTTGATTAATATAATTTTTTACTTAATAATCAATTACTTTAATTTTGTTCGTAGTTAATTACCTTTATTGGAACTAATATCCTGTCTGTGTTGAAATATTTCACGGCATATAAAAACTACAATAAAAGGTTGATTTCATATGTTATATTGGGTGTTGATTTATAACTCTTATCTACTTCGCTTGATGCTAGTCGTATAACAGTCGCCCAAGCAGTAATTACATTCATCCAACCAAAACTATGATAACTTATTTTTATGATAATTCAATAACACATTTGGATGTACGCTCTTTTTCCATAAATATATAACACTGCTGATTTGTTCGTGACTATGATTTCCCGGTAAAGAAACTATACGTAAAAAGGAAGTTTGTCAAATGGGCTTACTGAGTTGGTTCCGCGCGTTCCGCCGTGTCGGCAATTGTCCCTGGGTACGGGGGAGCTGTACTTTTCCTGGAGGAGTCTGAAATTTCACATTAGGGACTCCGTGTCCGACTTCTTTTTTTCTCTTCTCGAGAACGAGACTTTCGACACGAAGTTGTGTGCAGGCCGTGTCCTGCAGTCAAACAAAATCAAGCCCGGTGCCTTCTTCCTAACTCCCCCTAAGGACTGTTATCCACTTGAAATTTGATTTACACTGACTCAGTTTGAGTAAACAGATAAACCCATTTGTCGGGACGAGAAGTCCCGCACTCGGTTCGAAAGTCCGACACATCGGCCGTCCCCGTACATGAGGGGCTCGCACGAGACTCCGCTTGGGAAAATGTGTTTGTAATTCGGTTTGTCGAAAAAATATCCGGAAAGTCTTGACTGTGTTGAGAGATCGGAAGTATATCTTCACCGGCTCGAATTTAAATCATCATTCTGCTGGAAGATATAGGTTTATTCTTACATTCTCAAATATTAAGGAAACTAGTAATAAAATATAAAAAGTCGTATTCTTACGACCGTTTTCATTTGAGTTGTGCAATGGAAAAATAAGTTATATAGTGGAATGTCAAACGGTGATAAAAACTGGTAAGAATAGAAAAAAACATAAATATCGGAACTGGGAAGAGTATCCGACTAAACTAGTGTCGGAATTAACGCCCTCGCGTCAATATTACTTGAATCGGGCTGCGATTTTTGAAGGCGGCCGCGGCAATTAACAGCTCGGCTGTGATCGTTGGCGGTCGGGAATTTTTTCCACAGCGTTTTGGCCGTCCCGTCGCAATTAGCGGCGTATTGTTGGGCCGCAGACCCCTCCGAAAGTGTTTCCAATTATTGATCAATAGGCCGCTGGGAAGGGTGTAGAGGCGACCGTGGGGGTGGGGGGCTGATGAACCGGCACCGCTGATGGGACAACCCCCTCCCCCTTCCCGACTGACCATCAATTATTATGGAAACCAATACACCCGCTCAGATTACATTGTCCTCCCCAACCCCCGCGATACAGGTGTTAGTTGCTCGGGGATGGTCTTTCAGCCGGCCATTAGTTTCGGTATCGGCAGTTTCGGCCACGGTTCACGGTTTAATATAACCCGCCGCAGTTCCAGCTAATTGTCACTTCTGCGATAAACCCACTGATAGTTTTGTGTTAGTCGGAATATTAATTTATCTGTATACTCGATATCGCGGTATATATGTGATAGGAATACCATCGGTATAGTCTGATGTCATAAACTGGAATTTTCATAGTGCTCCAAAGGCAATCAGGAATTGAGCAACTTCCCAAATCAAACGAAAATACTTTAAAAACGGTTGAAGTGAGAATGTCCGATTAACGCCTTGACATATAATGATGTCTGGGAGGCGTCTTTCATTTCACGCGTCACTGTTGACAACTGTCTCAGGGGAATGCCGTGCAGATTATTCAATAAAATGTTCTTTTTCTGAGCTCGCCCATAACTGTTCAGTTGGGCCAAATTAAATATTATTTTCTTAAGCATCAAATTCCGTTTTCTTTGTATATCACCTGGTGAAACGAATGAGTTTTACCGACTTAAATAAAGAAGGCGATTTTCTAACCGAAATCGCAGCATTGAGTAATAATAGGAGGCGTAAAATAATATCGACCATTTTCTGCCGCTACATTATTATAAACTTGCAAGGTCTCCCCACGTTATGATTGTCCCGAAACATGCCAATCCCAAAAGTGCCAAACGCACTCGATATCGGTTAGCCACCTGTTTTAATCTTCAATCCTCCTGTTTCTGATAACCGCGGCCAATCAAATGGAATTAATCGCTAATTATAATAATTCATTTACAAGAGGTATATTAAAAAGTTTGCTATCACAAAAAGCGTTACGAAAGCGTCACATTTGATGTGGGGCTTTTATGGGCTCTGCATCAGCCGCTCCTGTTAGCGACAAATGGAAAAAAAGGGGTCCGCGTAAATATTTGTTATATATTTATTTACTCGTCTATTTAATGATTTATTTATTAGTTTAAAATACATGTTTTGTGGTCTGCGAGGGGTTGGAATGCCGTAGATTTCGTGTGTTTCTTTCTCCTTTTGTTGGTTTAGTCTTTTGCTAGACCGGTTTCGGCTGCTTGCCAACTTCAGTAGCGGTGTTAGTCACTTTTGGCACTTTGGATGTTTGTTGGGTATCCTCACTGTCACTGTCACTTGTATTGCACACACCGCGAAATCGATATAAACCCGCCGAGAAATTTAGAGGAGCCGCTAGGCCCAAAGAATGCTAAGAAAGGGGCATGGTTGAGGATATAGGATACACGGAACAAGACAAAAACTATAGCATAATAAACGAAAAAATTAACTAAATTGAGCTTGGTACCACCTGCAACCACCCAATAATCAGAGAAAGAGATAAACCACTTGACCCTAATGATCTAAAAAGGAGAATAGTATTCTCAAACACCGACTAGAAAACAAAGATAGACCCCTGTTGCATCCAACTACCGAATTTATTGAAGAAGATACTACGGCGCTCAAATTCAGACCCGCATAACAGAGTTGTCTTGACGGTCTCGTCTATTGCTTAGACGGCGCCGACCGAACTAGCGCTCCCTGAGGGTGGTGCGGAAATGTACTTAACTAAAGTTCGTTGGGTGCACTTACACCGATAAACTAGCGCCCCCTGGGGGTGGTACGGAAATGTACTTAACTAAAGTTCGTTGGGTGCACTTGCACAGATAAACTAGTGCCCCCTGAGGGTGGTGCGGAAATGTACTTAACTAAAGTTCGTTGGGTGTACTTGCACAGATAAACTAGTGCCCCCTGAGGGTGGTACGGAAATGTACTTAACTAAAGTTCGTTGGGTGTACTTGCACAGATAAACTAGCGCCCCCTGAGGGTGGTGCGGAAATGTACTTAACTAAAGTGCGTTGGGTACACTTGCACCGATAAACTAACGCCCCCTGAGGGTGTTGCGGAAATGTACTTAACTAAAGTTCGTTGGGTTCACTTCCACCGATAAACTAGCGTCCCCTGAGTGTGGTGCGGAATTATACTGAACTAAAGTTCGTTGGGTGCACTTGCATCGATAAACTAGCGCCTGAAAAACTAAAGAACCTCAGCGAGATGAGTCAGAAACACACGAAATATATGATTTATTTATGTTTTAGTGCATAACTGCAATGTTATCTATTATAATGAACCTATTTAGTATTGTAAACCTAATTAAAGATAGTATCAATCAGTACCTTTTATCCTTATTTGGAAATTGTTTTTTATAAATATTATTTAATTCATAAAAATCATGAATAGTTGTTGCATTCAAACTTTGAAGGCAACAACATATATAATTAATAAACTTAGCCCGCTCTTTCCGACATAATTTCTTTCCGGGCCAGGAAGCCAAGCTCTCTGAAAACATTAACTTAATCAAACTCCCCCAACCCCAACGAGTCGGAAGGAATTCCGGAGAACCGTATAAAGTTTGTGACCCTTCAAATTAATATTTGTACAAACGTTCGGGCCACATTTATACTGAACCAGGGGAGGGACTCGAAATGATGACGAATTATGTCCCGACAATAAGCTTTTTAAGAAAAACCGCGAAACGTTTCCTACATTACAACAAGTGCTGATATAAATGATAAGTGATGCGGATTATAATACGTTTAATATTTTATTATACGATTATTTTAATTCGATTATGTACTTAATAAATTAGATAATGTAGAGGACTGATTATTATGGTCACATAAAAAGCCTAGACTGGCTGTCATTGGAGTAGAAAAATTATTAACATCGCCAGTTTTATTCACTTACTGAATTGATTTTCTTGAATTTACATGGTAAATATTTTTTATGCGAACAAATGCATACATTTCATCATTAATTTTTCAATTCTTTTAATAATAGATTGTGAATAAATAAAAAAGAACTGTTGTTAATAATTTCTTAAATTTACTGGAGTGGATAAATTAAAATAGGACATTTTTCCTCCTGCATTCCTGTAGAGCTTTTTCCAAAAATTCTTTTTACCCATAATACTGCGCGCGCACTTCGGCACCCAATATCTCGTGCGGTTTACCTCTCGGGCTACCGATCCTGTCCTACAGGGCGTAAATATCTCAACAATTCCAAGAGGTTTTGATGGATGCGGTTCTGAACAAATATATCTAATCTCCTTTGAATGTGTTCAAATTCCTTCCTGAAAATAATATTTTAGTCTGCCTGTGCTTTAGAATCCGTCGGTGACGCCTGTATTACAAAAATATTAGACGAGCCTTTTATTCGGAAATGCTCGGAAAATGATTTCCCGGGTGAGGGGAACACGGGATATTCTTTTAGGGTGTCGTAAATCACCGGACTCCCGAACGGTGTTTTGAGGGGGGGAGGGTTGGCGGGGGGCTCAAAGGCCGGTCCATCCCCGACTACATCTTTATGCGGCCGTCGACACATTCAAATGCGTGTTTCCTTCGGGAGGGTCCGAATGGGGGGAGGGGGCGGAGAGAAAAAAAGAGGACGGGAGAAACAGGCGGGGGCGAGAAACAGATTGCAAATGGGCGGCATTTACACAATACAGGGCCCTGGGACACCGGCCCTCGGCTCCTCTCTTGACTTATGCATGAAGACTTCAAAGGGCGGGGGCCCCTCTCGAGAGGCCGCAGTGTAAAACAATTACGGTGACGCAGAGGCGGCGGCCACGGGCTCCGTCTCATTACCTACTCGAAAATTCCTCTCGGAGGAAAATTGGAGCGGGGGCGGGGGCGGCGTCTCTCGTTTTAATCCGTGGAGGTGGAGGGGCGGCCGCACTAATTGCTCCTCGGCCGGACGTTTAGTGCTCTCGGATATGCCCGCGCCCCACCTCTTGATATTCTTGATTATTGCGACTTATCTACGCCTCACACCCTTGTGTCTATCCCTGAAATTGGCGTAACCCATAGCTAACACGATAATTCATATTTTAACTAGAATAATATGCACCATGTTTTTCTCTATCGTTGAATAGTTTAGATTATCACTGTCTCACATTGTGTCTTTCAAGAAATTTCAACAGGGTTCTAAGTCCGCAGTCTCTCGTTTTAATTTTTTAATAAATTTAACTCTTACATTATATTCAATCACAGTGTGTGCCAATTTAATTAAATAAATCATTTTTCCTTTCTCTGAGATATCAATGTCGATGTAGCTACTATTTTTGCTTCCAGTTATAATGTATTTCGCGTATATTATATATTTATCTCTCACACAGACCTTAACTGTGCCAAGTGTGGTACATATCAGTTATGAACTGATACTGAGTGAAAACATCGAAAAAGATTGATGGATCACTCCCCAATGAATAGGTTCGTAATTTTGTCACCCTTTGTATTTCGGTTAGGCAATTAGTTGCCTTGTTATAAGGCCGGTTCAGGAAGTAAGGATCGATGAAAGTAAGATTCTGCGGAAGGTTTAAAACCGGGCGATTGCCAGGAATTCCCCGGACGTTTCAATTGGGTACGGCCGCAACAAGAACTCTTCCCCGTCTTATTTGCGGGCCGTCTAAGGGGCAAACTTCGGCCTACTAAGATTGCCTCTCACCTCCACAATGGATTATAGGATCAGTATTTTACGGTGGGAGAACGCGAACCTAGTTTCAGTACAAGTTAGATTCAAGTTCGGTGTTCGCACGAACGGAATGTTTCGCAAGAGGCGCACGCGTTACGGACATACTTCGCTACAAAAAGGTCCAATTCTTGGCTGACATTTTATGCGACACTCCGGTTCCCACTTTATTCAATGTCTTGACATTGTGCGTGAAAGGGAATAAAATTCGAATCGGTTTTACTTACGCATTCCGAATCATTCCGATTATTATAGTTTTTGATATGTATATGGGGAAGGTAGAGAAATTGTGGTTTCGTTATTTACCTTATAAATTTGTGTTTCTTTATTTGTTCCAATACGGAGAGCACTAATAACAAAAATAATAAATAACTTATTATTATAGCAGAGCATCAGTGGTAGAAACATTAGAACAGCGTTGGAGAATTAATAAGAAATCAAAAAGGACAGTTTAATTGTTAAGCGAGAGTCGCGTTTGAGCGCTGCAAGTCAAGAAGGTTTCATGGTTCGGCGGCGTACAGCAAAAGAGAGTTTACCGATTCGTAGACCTTCAGGCAGTGGGACTTGGCGGGGACGTCTCCGATAAATGGGAGGCTGAGGAAGTGAGACGCGGTGGCGGAGGCGGAGGCGACACTGTAATGAAGATTGAGCTGTTGACTTTGAAGGGATGAAGCACGGGCTAAGCCTCCCCCTGCCCGCTCTTTCGCTCCGCGGGGGTGGCCTCCTCCGCCTCCCCGACCAACAGGTGGTGAAATTAATAGCCTCCTCTGACGCCGCCTCCAAAAAACTGAATACTCGCCCCAAACACCGGCCCAGAAGATAGACCCCCCTCCTAAACGACCCCCATACCCCTTTTCCAAACTCTCTCCCCAACCTCTTTCCCCGGCCTTAGATTTTACGACTACTAAAATTTCAGAAACTACCCCATAAATATTACAAGTTTTTAAACATCCCTTGCAAAACCCCACCCCGCTCTTAATAAAACTAAAACACTAATCCCTTGTTCTATATTGGGGGGAAACTAAAGAAAGCGTAAAAAGTGTATAAAAAGGAAAATTTAAAGACTGGGTATATCCTTAGTATTAATAGGAATATGAAACTCGTGTAATTTTCTGGGTTCATTTACTTAATATGCAATGTCGAGTACACCGTCCCTGGTGCCTACTACCTTTCATTGTGGCTCATATAAGATAATCAAGGAATCTCACAAATGTAATAAACTTTAACAAAACTCATGAATGTTAGCCAATATTATTACTTACTTCCTATAGTCCTAGTTTTGATAGGATTTTCCTCTAACTTAATAGTTATCGCAACTACTTTCTTAGCGATTTAACTTTGGACACAAGAAAAGTCGTTAGCAGACTACAAGTTGAGAAAGTAAAGTTAACAAGGCAGTTTTAAATATCTCTTAATTCTTTTTAGACTGCAGTTCAAAATTTCAAATCTTCTGGACTAAGAGAGTTTCGTACTATTGAATATTAATAACAAAATTACTGTTGGTTCACCCGCGTTGCTCATCCAAACATTAACTGGACCCATAAACATTGCTATAATTGCTTTATGATATTACGTTTAAACGTGATGATAATCACTTTAAAATATGGTAAACTGAGATTATTGAAAGTCCAATGATAATTGTAGGTAACGTTCTTCTGATCTATTATGTGAAAGAGTTTGAATTCTTAATGAATATGGAACGATTTAACGTTTTATATCGATAATCAACGAACGTCCCCAAATGTAACTTTGCACAGTCAATATTCAGGATCCTCCACCGTAATTTGGCTGTTTCGTATTGGGCGTTTTTACCCGCCGAAAACAATTTTTGCGTGGAATAATACAAAAAACGATGTTTCAAATACTCAACCTTAGGGTATAATCGAGAAACATGAATTTTTTCTAATCAAGAACAATGTTTTCCAATCATTTTTCATCTTCGAACTGTGGCCGTAAAGAAGAAACGGACTGTGGAGAAGTGCGACGGGGTTCAAAATTCCATTCTACCTTTCCTTTCGGCTCCAAGAAAAACGTTTGTTTTGCTAGAAATAACAGGCGGAGGCTGCCTGTTTATTTATTTTGAATCGTCCGGTTCAAGGGTGAAACAATTACAACGCCGGCATCGTTACTCGACTTGTGCCGACAATTAGTGCAGGCGGGGTCAATAGGGTTTATCGTTAATAAAATTGGCTCGTTAATATCGCAAATTGGAAGAATACGTTCTTACTCTCGAACGAAAGCTGACAGACGAAACCGATCCAGCAAAAAAAATCAGCTAGAGGAAGTAGAAGATATTTCCAATTTTAGCAGCGAATATGATTTGGAATTTATCTGAATTAATTTGTTGAAATTTTAAAATATTCACCTGGTTAAGAGGAGAAACTAGTCGCGTTCAATTGGGTTTTGCAAACCAGAGCTCCACCAATTATGCATTGTTTTGAACACGAGCGAAATATTGCGGCTTGAATGTACACTGTTTGATGATAATTAGGACGAGTGAACATGGAGAGCGACTGCTATAAAATATACTTCTGCCTACCTTGATTAATGTACCGACGCAGTGCCCGTCCAAAATCCCGCGCTTCCTCCCATCCCCGGTTTTGCGATTAGGAGGGGAGAAAAATGAATTTTGGCCCGTTTTAGAATCAACACCCGGATGATTGGCGCCGACACTAAATCACTTTTGTAAAGGGCTTTGATCTATGTCCCGCAATCGTTCGCGGCTCTCCCCAATCTACCCGTCCTGTTAATGACAACCTTTTTATCGCCTAATTACTCTACAATTATACTGACCGGTGTTGCTCAAATGAACTGACCGCGATAACTTTTTTAATTAGCCTATTTATTTAATTCCGTATATAATTTTACATCTGTTGCGATTGAACTATTGCATTATTTTCAAATTAATTTATTGTGGCAACTAGTTTTAATAATATATAATACAATTGTGCCAAATTTTTCGAATATTACAACTTTTCCGCTCTTAGGAAACAATTTCTAGTTTATAAGGGAGTCAAAATTTTTCCCCATTTCACGACGTATTAGAAATAAGTCCATTATCGTGGTCTAAATGATCAACTTCGGTCACCTGGCTCTCGGTCGTTAATCCACTTGGGATTAGAGGTGCCTTGTTTTCCTATTAACAGTACCCAATCACTACTGAGATTACATCCACGATACTATATCAAGATCATTAGAGGATCGATAGTAATACTCAAGCAAAGAAACAACTCCAATAGTCAATTCGGGCTTCAATCTCAGTGATATGATGACCAGCGTTGCGAAAGGACTTGAGAAAGTTGCAGGTGGGAAGGGAACTCGACCGTCCACTGGGATCGACTTCAGTGAAAGTCCAAAAACGAGAACAACTCGAGCCTCACCATCTGCTGCCCAGGTAACTTCCCGGAGCCCGAGGTCTTACCGGAACGCTGATTGTAACTATTGCAACTGAAATTACAATGATTCAACGGTGTGAGTGAAAATTGAATCGTATATAACACATCGTTCGGTGACGAATTTCGTAGCGGCTCAATCCAAAGATAAATTCGGTGTAATTCGTTCGGCGTGACTAACCGAATGATTGCGACACGTTTGATACTAACCGTACCTTTTCGTTCGAAAATACACAGGCGGGAAATAAATTTGTAAAACGTGAAAGCGTTCAAAAGCGAAGGCGATTTCCGCCAGCGACGGTGGAAAAGTCAATCCTGGCCGGATTTAAATTGGCGGAGAAAAGGGCTGTTTCCTGTTGGTGAAGGGCCGGGGGCGGGGGTGCGTGCGCTGATGGTGATCGAGTTTTATTGGGCCGGTAGTGGCGGCAGAGGGCGGTCTACGTCCCCTGCATAACGCCCCGGCCGCTCTATATCCCATCAGCCCCCTCCAAGACCCCCTTCCCGAGAAATAATGCCCCAAGGCTCCTTCCATCTGTTCCCTCCCTATATACTGCAATCAGACCACTTCCCGGGGACCCATTCCGTATATGCCGCTTCCCCCACGGCCGAGGACAAACCACCGACGACGCTAATGCCCCCACGAAATATTGGGATTACGCGAAAAATTACAGCCCTGAGCGTACCCTCGGCGTCGCGATCTTTCCGCAAGGAACTGAACGGGATCATCTTCCAAACGATGAATAAAGACTCGGATCGAGGAATCCGAAATGAATTACGGACTGTGTAAATTTATCCGTTCGCACTGAAATCATAAATTTCTGGGTTTATTTATCCTACTCCTGTTAAGGAATTCTGAACGGATATAGCGGAAGACCCACTTAAAGATAGCGAAGTAAAATGTTTTCACGCGATCCAGACCTGTGACATCCCGAAATTTTCGAAAATTCGGCCAAACAATGCTATAGATTTGTTTTCAAAGACAAAGTTGTTTTGTACAAATGCCTTTTACTGGCCGATGTAAACCAATACGGAACGGAGCAACAGAATCATAATTGTGTTGTTGTTATCAGAGGTAATGATGAGGGAATCTATTATATTTTAATTTCTACGTGCACCTTATGTTGACGCATTATTGCCGTGGACTCAACCTGGAATATGGATATTCTTTTACGAGAATGAGATGACGAACAAACGATGTAATTATATATAAAATTATAATATAATATAAAATTGTCTTTTCTCTAGTTCAATAACTTCACCAACTAACAGTCGAAACGGGCATAATCCCAGAATAAATTACCGAAGATGCAGTAATAACCCTGACGGTGTGACTTTTTATCATCGGAATTAAAACAGTAGCGCGGAATAAATTCAGATAATGGTTGGGGGGTGTGAGGGGGAGTGGGTGTAATTCCAGTGGTAATGAATTTGCCGCGGCCCGATGTATTTTCCAGTGGGTGGCAATCATTCAACGACTCCCGGCCGATATTTACGGCGTCTCGGACTCTCGCAAACCCCCCTCCCCCCGTCAACCCCCGTCCCCTCTTAGGGATGTTCCGGCCAAATACAAAAGGTCGAACACATAAATCTGAACCGACAACTGTCACGCTCAAAAGATCAATAAGGAGTGGGAGAAACGCCGCACCGGGCACCCTTACAGAGCTCCCTTTCCACTTTTCCTTTTATCGACGTTAAGGGCCTAAAATGATCGGAAGTTATATGTCCGGATAGGATCCAGCTGTATTTTTTTATTTCGATATCTTCCCTACCTCCCCCTCTCTCACTCCTTTCTCCCCCTCTCTTCAACTTTTGCAGAACGGACAAGTCGAGAAATATATATTTCAGGGCATATCCCGGATCTTGTTAAAACGGCCGGCCTGCTATCCCCGCTCTGGCGATGGGGGTTTTCCAAACGATTATTCATATCGCTGTACAAAAAGATACACTTTGTGTTGATATGAAATATTCGAAAGTTGTGTTCCAATGCCTTATACGGAGGTCAAGGGCCTAGATTTTGGAAAGTTATAGACGCTTACGTTCGAACCATTTAAGCCCTCTTACAGCAAGATATTATTATTTTCGCAATATTTGTTTAAACGAATCACAGTGGAGAGTTGGGATCGATAGCCCCCGTCTCGCCCCCGGGGAGGGTTGTGGGCGAACGGCTGCCCAATAAGAAGTTAACACTCGAGCCGGCCATAACTATAGATAAATTTGAACGTGTTGTATAGTTACAACACGGGGTGGGGCCGATCGTATAAATCAGAGGCGGGCTCTAGTTTACGAGCTAGCAATAAGCCGGCCGCTTATCCTCTCCAAATGGCTTCAGCCTAGCCCACCCACTGCCCATTTGCCTGGCTTTATTCTGCTTACCTTGAAACTTGCTTAGAACGCCCCGCCCCCTCCCGCCAATGACAAATCGTACTTTCATTACACCTGCACCCTTCTTACAAAACTTGTCTCTTGGCTTTCTTTCCTAACCCTTAAAAATTAAGAGATTAAATTCGAAACTGAAATTTCATGACACTATATTCTAGGGTAATATTTCTATCACAATATTTCTAATCTTCAGTATTAGGCTAAACAAGAAAATGTCGACCCTCAAGGGGTTAATTAGATAGGCACTAAATTCCAAAGTCGAAACTAAGCGACGCAATGAATTAAACAATGAACGGTATTCGGAATAGGCGAGGACACTTTTCCAGTTTGTTGGCAGGAAAAGAAGAAGAAGAGAGGCTTAGGCCCCTCGCTGTCGGTTTGAGTGGCACAATCGAGTGGCGCTCGCGATTCGACGTCTCCCGGCCGACGGAAAAAAGCTGTCTTTTTCTTGCCGCTTAAAGAACTGCCACCGACCGTGCTCAATGGGCAGCGCTATTGTATTCCCCCTCCTCGAGGCCCTCGATTTTTTCTTCCCTCTTATACCTCCTCATTGCCACCTTTTCCCTACAGCTGCCATTACCGGAGTTTTTAAATAATTTTCTTTAACTGCAGGTAGCTTTATAATTAGACATATTTATTACTAATTAAATCAGTTTACGGACAAAACCCCACTCGGAATTTGTAGATTTGCTAGTAGGTAATTTCATCTCCCGGTTAAGGGTATCAAATGTTTCTAAAACCTTGAGAAAATGTTCTTTATTTGAGAATGAATAGTAATGATTGTGAACGTTTTTATGACAGAACTTATAATTAATTTAAAATACCAGTCTTGAGCTCCGAGAGGGGTTGGAATACCGTAGATTTTGTGTGTATCTGTCTCCCCTCGCTGGTTTGGTCTTTTGCTCGAACGGTTTCGGCTGCTCGCAATCTTCAGTAGCGGTGTTGGTCACTTTTGGCCCTGTGGATATTTTTGGACATCCTCACTGCACTGTCACTGTTACTTGCATTGCACACATCGCGGAATCGATATTGCGAGGATCGGTTTGCGAAAAATGCGGCCCTGTGTCGATTTAATCCTGAATACGTCCATTTCACAACTAAAAAGAATGCTAATAAACGGGCATGGTAGAAGATATACGATAGAGGCAACAAGAACAAAAACAATACCATAATAAACGAGAAAATTAACTAAATTAAGCTTGGTACTACCCAATAATCCAAAAAAGAGATTAGACCCCTGTTGTATCCAACTAGAATACAGAATAGGAAGATGATACTACGGCACTCTAGTGCAGACCCGCATAACAGAGTTGTCTGGAGGGTCTAGTATCTATTGCTTAGACGGCGCCGACTGAACAAGCGCCCCCTGAGGGCGGTGCGGAAATGTGCAAGTGATAGTGACAATGCAGTGAGGATGCTAATAAAATATCCAAAGTGCCAAAACTAACGCTGCTACTGAAGATGGCGAGGAACCGAAACGGGTCTAGCAAAAGACCAAACCAGCGAGAGGAGACAGAAACACACGAAATCTACGTTATAATAAATTCTTTGAATTTCAAAATTGAAACAATCTATTGCAAAAATATGTTTTAAATGAATGATTTAAGTAGGAATTTGAAATTAAAATTTAAACGGTTTGTTTAGAAAATAATGTAAAACTGGTGAATTATTGTAACGAAGAATGAGGGAAAATATTCTTGCTCGTATTTTGTGCTATACAGATCATTTTGCACCACTTTTAGGATACTTAAAATATTAAGGTGTCTCCACTTGCTTGCCCAATCCAAAGAAGATGATTTGAGATTCTGGGAATCCTTACTTCACATCTACTTTTTTAATCTTCATAACCCCGAAGTGGTTTAATTTTTAAATGGATAAAGTCCTTAGGCGGACAAAGGCTTAAGCCATTAGTGGAATTGTTTGCTGATTCGGCTTGAAGTCAACCAACATATCTCCGGGTCTGTCCTAGACCGCCCGGATTAAGGACTTAGGGACTACATGGACGAACCGAAAATCGTTAAATGGGAAAAGTCCAAAAACAGTGGACTGTTTGTTCAGTATTTGCTCGTAAATTTCACTTGTCCCAGGAGTGAATACTGCCAAAATATCTTGATTTATCAAGTTTATATCGAATACCTAAAACTATGTTATTGAGTACGAGGGCTACAGGAGAATTTTTAACATAGCTTCAATAACCCCCTAAATAACCTTTAAATTAAATTAAATGGAATGTTTACTTATTTTAGTATTCGTGCAATATTTATATTGTATACCTCTAAAGAGATAATAAAATGAAAGAATAACGTGTTTTTAACGGAATAAAGTACGTTATATTATTTCAACAAAGTCTATTATGCATTCTAATTGTTTGGCACATTCGATTATCAATGTTATTTATCCTGACGTTTGATCTAAACATTCAATTATAATTACATACTTCCTCGTATAAAATGCAGGGTGACGTGGACGAATATTTTCAAGAGTTATAATTTAATAAATATATTTAAAAAGCCTCAATTTTCATTTGCTCCAATTTCAGTTCAAGTATCGGCGAGACACGTAGCAATTAAGAGCGAAGATAAATAATCGGGTTTTGAAGTTTCTTCCGATCCTTTCCGGCTTTAATCCGGGCCCTGTAATTAAAAGGGTAAAATTTCGTTGATTTACTCCGGAAAATTCCTATTTAAATTAAAATTGAGGTTGTACTTTTGAAGTAGGCCGAGATAAAATGAAACTTGCTCGGATAATGTCCCCTGATTTAGTTCCTTTGTAATAAATGCTCAGGGGAAGCTAAAGGCCACCCTTTGGAGACTTCAATTACTGCGGCGGTTACGGGCACACAGATATGCTTTTAGCGACCCCCTTTGTTTTGTTACAGTTTTCTAATTAACCATTACGCTCCTCCAGAGATGACCGAAATGTTGTGAAAACCGTAGTCGCCGGACAAAGATTTCGCCCAACTTTTTAATGACGCGATCCGCTCACGACTTTTGTTTCAGAACGAATAATTAATACAATTAAACTTTTAACAAATTTATCACGAGGTATATAGGTCGTATAACATTTCCAGAGCCGCGTTGCCAGTAAAGCGACTTTTTGCAAAAATCACGATACATTTTTACAGCGCTAAAAAGTGGGAAATAATGAAAATTATTTATTTGTACATGTATATAATTTTATATAACGAGTAGCTAATTACATTTCCCGCTGTATTATCTGATTTTGAACTGTTCTAAATCCACCGTATTAAATCCTGTGACATTTTGTTTTCAATTCCGACCTCGATACTTTTTTTTTAATTGATAATCGTTAGCCTATGATTGTTTAACTGACTATTTGTTTCAGTCTAATTTACAGTTTGTGATATTTCCGACCCTAGTTTGGCACAACCGGGTCGACTCTTTGAACAGTGGGCATTTGTTCCGAATTCCTTGCGTGGGGAACAATTAGGGGGTGAGTTGGGGAGCGGTACAAGGCCGGGGCCGCTATTTGAGCAGCGGGCAGAGCGCGCGGTTCATTAGAGCCGGCGAAACGCGGCGTCAACCATACCGGTGACAAATTAAAGTTACGGGGGCTCGGGGGGGTTGGCGGGGAGGGCGGTAGGGGTGGTCTCTGTCTCCCTCTCTATCTGGCCGCATACTTCCGCCCGCGGTATGGTAATTATCCGGCGCGGCTTTGTATCCCCTCCCTCTCTAACGGCCCATATTTAGGCAGATGACCGGGGCATTCAATTTGTTCACCGGGCAACGGCCATTAGCGGACATCACGGCGCCTCCGACCCGACCCCTGTCCCCCTAATATAATAATATTCCTAATCTTGACCCGGCCCGTCTCTCTGTTCCGGTTTTCCTGTAAGCGTACCGGCCGGAATAATAGCCAATTTGCGGTGTAATCATCCGGGAATGCTCAACGCCCCAAAGGCAAATTGGAATTCGTACGCGGGTATCGTTAACTCCGGCGCATACACGGACGATATTTGCAAGTCTATAGTTTTGTCTCTAGTGTATAAATTAGAATCCAATTGGATGACTTAATTAAATTTCAGAAGCGGTAACGGAACCGTAAATATAAAGCGTTGCGTATTGCGGTCTCTCTGAGTACACGAAATTAATAGGAGCGTACGATGTAAGCAAAAACACATATAGCGTCTTTAATGATAATACTCTTAATACTATTCCGAGTCATTCTATCGAGTAAGCGGACATTAAAATGAATGCGAAATGAGGATACGAAAAGTATATCTAAAGATCTTTTGGGAGCAATTTAAGGTATTATTTCGGGGGTCAGTGAAGTTTTAATCTTCACCCCTGTCCCACTCGCCTTTTTGATCTGAAACCGGTTGGTATTTGGTAATTCCAAACGTTCCTGTAACCCTCCATTTAAACGGCATTTATTTGTCATAAACCTAATCTTTGCGCAGTTTATTTATAGCCATTTTGATTTAGTTTGATCTTTTTTTACATTACATATGCAGTGTTATTTGAAGTAGTAGAAATAGGAAAGTAGCGGGCATACTTTACAAACTAAATAATATATTTAGTGCACATAACACTGATAAAGATCCCAAAAAATATGCCATATATATTTATAAATCGAAAAATTCAGAAGGGAGAAAAAGTCGAGCTGTGTGAATAACGGGAGCGGGTAATGCGCTTTTGTACTATTTGTGCTGTTTGGGGCGTTGGGGCGCCTTCTTTTCCCCGGAATAAAATTGTCCGATCGGCTCGGGCAGTCTCCGCGGAGTTTAACCGGGAGTTAAGGAGTTAAAGTTGGAGTCGCGGGGCGTTACCGCAGCCCAGGCCACCGCCTCGGACTTGTAGGGGAAAAGTTCTCAGCTGTGTGCGGCCGCCATGCCGGCGGGGGCGGGTGGAGCAGTGGGTGGGGTTACTTAGAAGAAAAATTTGTCGGACCACCACCACCAACCCCCGCATCTAGGTCGAAGAAGAACTTGCTCCCCCCCCCCCACCGATTGAACCCCGCTCTACGCCCCGACCGATAAATGAAAAGTTCCCTGTCAAGACTTCCGACAGGTCTCGACGGTTTCCAATGAGCCTTTGACAGCTGTGTTTCCAGCCGGGAAATAAAATATATTTGTATTCGGTTCTATAGTTGCATTGTTCCTTGCTGAATGGAACTAGTAATGTCGGCCAGTGCGGAGCTTAAAAGAATTGATATGGGGTACGCTCAATTGATGCGGGTAGTTTATCTTTTAGTTCATTCCTTCGTCTGGTTGGCGGTTCAATTATTCATAATTGAATTCTAAACTAATTTATTTCCGTAGATTTCGTCTGTTTCTCTCTCTCTCTTTTGGTCTTTTGGTAGCCCGGTTTCGGCTGCTTGCCGTCTTCAGTAGCGGTGTTAGTCACTTGTTGCACTTTGGGTGTTTTTTGGGCATCCTCACTGCACTGTCACTGTCACTTGTATTGTTTATCGGTGCAAGTCCACCAACGAACTTTAGTTAAGACTGTAGAATTTTTTTACATTGCCGTGCATTTCCTCATCAACCTCAGGGGACGCTAGTTCGGTCGGCGCCGTCTAAACAAAAGATACTAGACCGTCAAGACAACTCTGCTATGCGGGTCTGCATTAGAGCGCCGTAGTATCTTCTTCAATAAATTCGGTAGTTGGATGCAACAGGGGTCTATCCTTGTTTTCTAGTCGGTGTTTGCGAATACTGTTCTTCTTTTTAGATCATTAGGGTCAAGTGGTCAAGTGGCTATATTGATTCCACTGTGTCTGCATTACAAGTGACAGTGACAGTGCAGTAAGCGTGCCCGCGGTATTCCAACCCCTCGTAGACCACAAAAGAGGTATTCTAAAGCGATTTATTTCCCTTTCCTTCCTACTTCTATCCCGCCACGTAGAAGAATTCGCATTCGCAGAAATTGAAATTACTATGAGATTTAAATACGAATCCTTAAATTACAAATTAATTTTAATGAAATTAAGAGCCTACACGTGAACGAGTGTTTTCATCAATGAAACAGTAATAACGGGTGAAAATGAAGAAAAATATGAAGAACCTGTATATTTTCTAGAATAGAGCCCTTAGGTGAATGTATGGCAACGCCACAAGCTCGAAGTCTTGTAATTGAAACGGCGAAGGTGATGTAGTATGAGCCATTGGTATAGTAATAAAAGTTGGGGATGGGACGTTGTGGAAATTGTTTTTGCAAATAAAATAATACCACGTTCAATGTTTCCACGAACAAATTACTTCCGAAGGAGCCTATTTTCTAGGACGGGATATGAGAACTACCTAACTCGCGGATTTAAAAGAAACAATTGCCGAGGGCGGACCACAATTGCCAGACTGGGAAATGCCGACGGTCTCGACCCGCCTCAAGTCGTAATACTGTTTTTCCCAACTCTGAACATCAGTCGGTCCGGAGGGATATAGTATTAGAGAGCGGGGGATTGTCTAACAGATGTGTACCATTGTATCAAATAAGTCCTAATAAAATCTTTACAGTTACTGCAGCTCGGTCGAATGTGCGGAAGGCTCCATCACACACCCACGCACGGCCACACGCCCGCCCTCCCCTTCCCCGGTTATGTCTTCCCTCCCCGCTCTCATTGTGAGCCGCACATGCACCGGCATAACATCCCCTCGGGCGAGCGTTTTTATTTCTGAAATACTTCCACAATGTTTCCAGCTTTGGCTGAAATTTAAAAATAAAATCCCCCATGTCTTTGAATTTATTTGTACGAGTATTCATTTTAAACATACGCGAGAGACAACAAAGAGTAGCTTTGAACAACAGCAAGCAGAGTGGTGTAACAATATATATTATCCTAAAGTCTGAATAATTTTAATAACTTTTTCATATCTTCTACGTGGTTTTAATCGACTATATTTTAGGTTTACACAGATTTAGAGTAGTTCTTTCCAGGAGTGGAACTTCAGGAACCGAGATTTGGTTCGTTGAGGAACGAGTTGGTATGTTGAGGTCATGGTGGATTGTGTGGTTAGAAACATACCAGGGAGCATTAAGGATGGTGCGAAGGAGTTTTGATTGGAATCTCTGGATGCGGGCGATGTTGGATGTGTTGGTGGAACCCCATAGCTCAATACCATATGTCCATGTCGGTTTGAGTATTGCTTTGTATATTGTTAGTTTGTTACTTAAGGTCAATTTCGATGTCCGTTTTACTAATGGCCTTAAGAGTCCAAATTTTCCGTTTAAGTCGATTCTTTTGACGCGGGTGTGGGGATTCCACGTTCGTGCCAAAATAAGACTGAAACAGATGACCATTCTCAACAAGAATCTCTGTTAAATTCACGTAGTGATGACAGGATAATTTAACGAATTGGAAGCAAATTGGTGAAGTAAATAAAACGCACATCCATTTACGATAATACCGATACGAGTGCAACTCCTATTCACATTTAAGATTTATTACGCTCATTTTATTTTAGCACATAAATTGAAATAATTTATGGAATGGATCTTCGATCACGGACAATTAAAAGCAACCATTAGGTGACATTGTCTCTTCGCTAGTTTTGTTTCGCAATGGTTTCCGTATGTAAAAAGTGTGAAACAATTACGATTCACTGATGTGAGGCAAGCGGAAATCACGTTCCTGAACGCATGGGAATAACAAGATAAGTTAGACTAGGCAGAAACACATGTACAAATGACTCGGACAATGTACAAGGTAATAAATCGGCGGCGGCTTAGTTCCCCCGGCTGATCAATAACAACAATGTTATCTGGGAGATATAAAGTTCAGGGAAGCGTTCCCACTGAAACTCAAGCTTCGGACAACACGAGACTTGCCCGGATAATTTCATCGGGCCATAAATTCAAATCTATAAGGGAACATGAATTTGGTTTAGCTTCTGGAAATATTTACCTCATTTAATGTTTATCTGCCAGTACAAATGAACGTTTAAATAATAAAGAAAGACAAGCCGATTGAAATAATCCCTTTGGGATTACCAGAGTTAGCATTAGAACTCCAATTTTATTTATCAGATATATATATATATATATATATATATATATATATATATATATATATATATGAACAATCATTAAAGACATCTCACCAAAGAATGTGAATTCAGTTACATTTTTATGATTTTTGCAATCTATCTTCACTCGTTGATTTAGTTTTTTGCTAGACCGGTTTCTGGTGTTCGCTATCTTCAGTAAATTTAGTTTGGAGAGTCTATAATATTTTACATAAATTGTAGCCTCCCCTTCCGTACTTCAACGATTTTACTCAACATTATGAGTACTCAAAATGTTGTCCAATATGTTGCTTACTCAATTTCGTATTTCCACAGCATTACAAACGCATCACTAGCCGAATTCCTATTGGTCTGTTAATGGACCCTACTGACTTAAGGCGATTAGACGATTAGCTTGAATGATTGAATTAGGGAAGATAATAAGAGCGAGATAGGAGCGTGAGCGTGGACCGCCATGACGGGTCGGTTATCTGATAACGTTTCTCAATCAATAAGTCACAGGGTCAAACCACTTATGACCCACACCCTTATTACATCCATCGACACGACGCTAGGTAATTTTTCCCATTTCAGTTTTGCATACAATATGTTTTTTCTTCGGCTAATTCGTAACACATTCAAAACGGCGCCAACCGAAGGTCGGAGGGATGACGATTGGCGACCGCCCACGTGGGTCTGATGTAGACCGTATTATTTAAAATGTTTCGTGACCAAATTCCCCCCTGGCTCGAGATTGTTTCTAAAGGTTACCAAATTACAGACCCCGTCTCCGAGTTTTAAAACTGTCCAATCATTTTGCCAAAAATCGAGTCCAACGTGTCTTTTGCCGGCCGATAAGGCAACCCGAAATGGCTTAATACGGTTTTTTTTTCTTGTTTTTAATGAGTTGTCAAATTTCAGGCAAGCGTGCCATAAAATAACTGAAATGGCTTTAAATATCAACCGAACTAGATATTTTTCCAGAAATAGTTCAAAATTACTTCTAAAAATACCGGATGATTTAACGTTCCCTCGAATAATTTATTGTCATTTCCGTCCACGAAATCTCAAGATTAATGTAAATTCAAATTGAGCTAGGTCGTATTTCGTAGCCGCTCAGAATTTACCGATCAATGCTTGATGTCGAGCATAACTTTCTGTGCTTTATTATGTAATTTTTATTACGTTGATAATTTTAAATAACAAATGTAAATTTTTAATAACAAAGCAAATTTAACCACTTGTAACATTATGGCCTATAACTTCTTTGCAAGTTTTATGTAAATTATATTATATATAGAGAGAAAAATATAGTATCTCTTGTATAAAATATATACTGACGTCTCGAAAATTTAAGTGCCCTAAAGGATTAATGACGGTTACAAGAAGTTCATTCTGCTTCCGTCTTCTTCTTGTTCCTTGTATTTTTCCTTTTCATCGAACCTACTCTTGCGATGGTCTTTTTGATGGTATCCGGATGAAATCCTCAGGCCCCATTTCGATTCAAATTCCACTTTCCGTTCCACAATTGATGATTGATCTATTTTTCATTTTCTTTTAGCACTCTGGAACAAGTCTGAGTATATACTGACCCACCCATAAGAGAGTTTATTATTTATTTATTTTCTATTGTTTATAATGACCGTATTCCAGAGTCAAGTGTAATTGAGATGAGATCCTTTGTTTTAAAGATCTGACATTATAAGAGTATTCGACGTTCTGCGAATAATTTATTCGCGGTCGTGGAGCCTCGACGAGATTTTCTGAGAAATTAACCCCCTCTCCGAATTTAGGACAAAAGATGCGGAAAAGTGTTTAATTGAGTTATGAATTGAACCGCGGACTTCAAAAAACTCTGTTTTCCGCCGATTTACAAGTTTACGTCTGGAATCGGAGTTACACAGCGACAATTACCCGTTGTCCGTGCGGAAAATATAGTTTAATTTCTTGCGAAAATGTCCGAGAATATGTTTCCAATTTGCTGTTAACAATTTGAATATGTTGGATTACGATACCATGATCTGATACTTCATAGTTTAATTATTTAATTATCTAATTAGGTTAATTATTTTAATTAATTAAAGTCTGTGTAGTTTTAGAGTACAGAATATTTATATATTTTAATTAAAATAACATTTTCCATACATGGCTGCTAATTTGCAAAATAGTGGTAACGCCACTAAAATACATTTCGGATAAGGTTTAACTGCAGGGAAATTCCGATGCCTCTAGAGGTCCAGACCGGCCATTGATTAGAGTGATGCGGCGTAAACGAATTTGATTCGAAGTTCGATTCTCATTTGGCACGCCGTATTTTCTTTCAATTACAAATTTCAACTGATTAAAAGAGTGGAGCTGACTGAGTCGAGTATAGTCATTAGTCTTGATGACTTAAGAGGGAAATGATTCCTCTCGCTCAATCTGCAAATAATTGTTGTTAAACGAATCGGTGCAGTGATTAGCAGACCGCCCGCTGTTTAACTCTCTCCCCTGCCAATGAATCAAACTCGGTTCATCCCTTTCAAACTATCGCGTCTCCTCGGGGGGTTCGAACCATCATTAAATCCGAAAAGCCCCCCCCCCCACCATGTATTTAAATAACGACATCCGACCCATAGCATGCGTCACGCCAACAAGCTCCGGTGCCGACGGACCAGCTTTATGTTAATACACACCACATACCGCGGCGTTTTTTCCTTTTATTAAAACGAAAACGTAAAAAAAAGGGACCGAAAAACCAGAAAAGAAAGGAGTTAACTTTTTCCCCTCCCCTTTCTTTCGTGATTTATCGACCGGATAATAAAGACGGAGCAGAAGAAGCGGGGATGGGGGTTGAAGCCCGTAAATCCCCGGAAATTTCGCTGGGACTTTCAAAACCCGGAACGGCGGCAGGAAACGAGTATGGATTTTGTCCGATTTAATATATGAGGCCGTGGCGTAACCGAGGGTTTAATTTTTCAAGATAGGCAATCCTGTATGGATAGGATATAAAAATCTAATTAGACAGATACCATCAGAAGCATAATAATATATTTTATTAAAACTAATTTAAAATATCCTTCATGAGAGTTGACTATCCTCAGTTTTTACATTACAATTTTACATTAATTTTATTCAAAAATTCGGGACCAAATACAAATGATCACCGGACAATATAAGTTTTCAAAATGCGCATTACCTTCCCATTATTTTTTAATACGATTATTATGCCTACATTTGTCACTAAAATTCAGCAAAAATCCTGAAAAGTACATGCCGACAGCACTTTTGACCTCGTCGAGAGAGTGTTTTTCAAAGTCGGAGACCATTAGTTTTTGTTCATAAAGTAATAACCCACGGAAGGAACCAGAGCTTCAAAATACAATATCGAACAGCGCATTATCCTGTACTTATTCTAAATTTGTTCAGTGATCCCCTTGATCTCCACTTAATTTAAAATGCTCCGGCGGGCGAAATTCGATATGTATTAATATCGCGTACAACGCATTTCATAGAGAAGGAAGTCGGTTATATTGGATCTACGGCGCCACTGGTTTAGATCCAATAAGGATGAGACGACGGAGGCGCGTGACGCGGCCGGCGGGAGGCTCGACGTTGGGGGCGGATAAATTTTCCTAAAATGGATTTTCGGAGATAATTTTTCGAAGCGGGCCTAAAACGGTCGGCCGATCCGAATTGAGATTGGGCGGAGAGCGGTGGCGAGAAAACGCGAGATCGACGATCGGGCGTTGCGCCCCTCGAATCGCGTGCTTCAGCCAGTCCCGGCTCGGTTCTAATTAGCACGAAACGCGGGACCCTACTTTAAATAATGTTCGAAAGCCTAATTATACAAGGCACAGGATGCGTGTGCGAAACACTCCAATTTATGAATGTTACACTTATTACTTCATTAGAAATATTATAAGAGAATGAAGGGAATGAACGAATTTCGATACAGGACGTTTGAGACTATAAAATAATTATTGTATTTTTAGAATTCACGCGGGTTCCTTACAATTTGCAATGGAAATAGGGAACCAACAGATATCTTCTATCCGTTCTATTGAATATCAAATAATTTAGGTAATAACTGACTGAATTTAAGTCTTTATTTCAATCATTCCATGAAAAATTATCATGGTAATTAAAATATTACCTTTATTCCTTCGTTACATAATCGTATATCGAGAGTGTGTGTTTATTCTGAATTATTCCAGTCATAGTTTTCCGCAGATGTACTTTCAAACAAAATTTAGCACAACATATTAACAGTGAACCCAGATGAAGATACGATTATTTTTATTTTTTTATGTTATTCACTGCGTATTTTGCAGTTACACTCTTTGGCAGGGAGTTATCGGACAGTAGAGGAATCTACCGCAGTTAGACTGGAAAAAATTGTTCCGGTTTCGGCGATCTTAACTTTGAGGAGTGAGTGGGAGGGATAGTTTCGTGAGGGGACCATCCTGGTGACATTTTCTTCGGTCTGGGTCGGGGCACATCGTTTTCTTGACATTTCCTTAATGCGCCGGGAAACCTATCGCGGAGTATAATTAAAATTGTGTGAGCCGGGTGAAAAAAAAAGCTTGCCAATATTCACTCAACTATTGATTAGCAGCCGTTGTGGTTCCCAAAATTCAAATGCTACAGAAATCCAGAAAATAGTGACAAGATGACCCCGAGAACTGCAATATTAAAGGAGTCATTTAAGCTACGTTTTGGGAGACCGCGTGATTATGTAATATGACAAATATTATATAAAGGGAAATAATTACAATTACTGGGAGCACATCCGCTAAGACGGGCAGTTTTAACTGAGGGTTTATTTAGATTAACGAAATGAGGACTGCCTGCAGGCGACGGGGTCGAGGGGCCTCGGAGGCGGCCGGCATGGACAATCGATAATAAATAACAATGATAAAATCTCAACTTCAACCGCGGTTTGAAACCCTTAAACGTTAAATAGGAACGAGGGCCTTTAGACTCTACTAAAGTGGAAAGTTAGTATCGCTTTAAGTAAAGAGATTCATGTTAAAAGAGAAAAAAAGAAGAGAGTTGAAGAAATCTTCCCGACTTCACAAAGAAACGGCAGGAAATTTTCCTTCTTGACTTAGATTTTATATTTTGCAAAGACGTTTTCGCATTTTGATGGTGATTTATCTCCCTAAAAGACATTGTGATGTTATGCTGTAAGCATTTTTTCCCAATATTCAAAACACATTCATTTATTATTCACGAAAGCCGATTACATGACTTGTACATAATACAAATGTACCTAACATAAGACGCATTTTACGCACAATATAAATTGTTAATGTATGACATGACGGTAAAGTGTCTTTTATACTAGATTCTTCCTACTAATTATATTGTAAAAATCAAAAATAGGTTCTTGGTTCTAAAAGGTGTTATAAAGGAATGTTATTTAAGTACATTCCCGCACCAGCCACCGGGGCGCTAGTTCGGTCGGCGCCGTCTAAGCAAAAGATACTAGACCGTCAACACAACTCCGTTATGCGGGTCTGCATTAGAGCGCCGTAGTATCTTCTTCAATAAATTCGGTAGTTGGATGCAACAGGGGTCTATCTTTGTTTTCTAGCGGGTTTTACGAATACTATTCTTTTTTTAGATCATTAAGGTCATGTGGTCTATCTTTTTTTTGGATTATTGGGCTGTTGCTGGTGGTGCCAAGCTTAATTTAGCTAATATTCTCATTTATTATGCTATAGTTTTTGTTCTTGTTGCGTGTATCCTATATCCTCAACTATGCCCGGTTGTTAGCATTCACTTTCGTTGTGATATGTACGTATTCAGGATTAAATCGGCACAGAACCTCATTTTTCGCAAATCGCAGCTGGTATTTGCTCGGCGGGTCTATATCAATTCGGCGGCGTGTGCAATACAAGTGACAGTGACAGTGTTAAAAGTGACTAACACCGCTACTGAGGATGGCGGACAGCCGAAACCGGTCTAGCAAAAGACCAAACCAGCGAGAGGAGACAGAAACACACGAAATCTACGATAAATAATTTATCCTATTTAAATAGAGAATACTTAATGGAGTGTCCGGTACGGGAAGAAATATATCGGAATACCGTTTTCGGACCCTGCATACAGTTAGTGCATACGATGAGAGCAGTAAATAAATAACCCTTTGTTCCAAAATAGGAACAGGGAGTGACTCCTTTGTCCAATTGTCGTGTCTGTCCCCATATTGGGCGGCAATTAGCCGGACCTCGGCACGATTTCAGTTGGAATCGGGCCAATAGAGTGTCGTGCATTTTACTTTAGAAGCGTTTGCGGTTTAATGCAGTTGAAGAAAGTTTGAAAAGATAAAACCAAGAAAACTTGAACGAAAACAAATTGGGAAAATAAGATTAGATCTAGTTTGAATACCCCTTTTAATTTACAGGCATACTTCGTGTGAAATGGATTTACACCTAACGATTTCCAGTTTACTCGTTGAATAAGCGTATAATCCTTTTTTAATTTGATTATACTAACAATATGCTTAAATTTTAACTTTAATATGGAATTTTACTTACTCAATGAGTTTTGTTTTTATTCACTCCTCGCGCGGCAGTTTGAAATATGCAGAAGACAAAAGAATGGAATTAAGGACCACGGTTTAATTTTATAAGGGTACACTAAATGGTATAGGGTCATCTCTGGGGGACGATTTAAGATTAAAGGTTTAACATTGTCCTTGATGTTCCTACTAAAAAATACTATATGGTTAAAAACACCTGGTCTTATAATTTCATATGTTAACATTTCAAGAGATAAAATTTCATATTAAAATATTTCATTCAACGAATGATATTTCTACTCCTTCTCATGTCAGCGCCCCCCGTAGAGTAAAAAGAGAACAATTTATAAAGTCAAATATATAATTAGACATAAACATAGAAAAGGAAGATGCGACATGGAGGCGAATAAATATAATTGACCTAGTGTAGATTTGACGTTACAAGGCGAATTTTCAAGGGGGGGAATTAAGTTATATTTAATGCAAAATGAAAATAACTGCTTAAGGAATAAATCGCTGAATAATTCTGCGTAGGCGCTACATTACCTTGCATTTCTTAACACGTTCTTCAGAGAAGAGCGGAAAATTTACACTGAAACCGTTCCGCAAAACGGGGTCCTTTAAAAATGGCCGGCTAAGGATAGCCCAGATAAAATTAAATGAAAGGCAATCGAACCGGAGTCGGGTTGAAAAATGAGCGTTTCTATTTTTATTATTTTTTCACCCTTTTTTTGTATCCCGATCGTAAAACGGGTAATTTATTATTTTCCGCGAACGGAGGGACAGGGAGGGGATAGGGGTGGGAGGGGGAAAAAAAGAAACAATTTATAACGATCCGACGGTAAATTGGCGACACCTGTGATCGGACGCAATTAGGAAAAGGGTCCGCCGGTCGGCCCGGGTTAATTTTGCCGGCATCTGTTGTGTCCCGGCACAAAATTTTCTCCACGCGGACGGAGGAGGGGACGACTGTGGAAGGCCGGGGGGGTAGGGCCGCCCCGGCGACGATTCCACCGAAAAGGACGCCAATTAATTAATTGGTTTTATTCATCGCATCGGTCCCTGACCGGGGCCTCGACCGAAGCTTTGAGCCGGAAACCGCCCTCCGTTTATCCCCTTGTTTATTTTCCGGATTTCACGGCCGACCGCATTCGACGGATAGACGGACGAACCGAAAAAAGCCCTTAAAGATAAATGCCCCGGGCCAATTTCCTAGTTCAATTAATATTTAAAATGGAAATATCAATTCGGGCTGTCGGTTTTTTGCGACGCGTTCTCTATCAGATCGGGTGCGCTAACGTTTGCCACTTGAAAAATGAACAAATGAAACGGCCTATGGGACACGCGAAATACGGCTTCAGTTCGCGTTAACTGCACGCTGCCAGTAGGCAACAATAAATAACAACCAGGACAAATACTAAGGCATGAGCAGTACACACCTGTGCGTTTCCATCACTGACACGGACTTTCTTCTACATACGGTGAGAAATCAGGACTAGTGTTCGGTAATAGACGAATCCCAAACACACGCACCAAACAGAAGAATCGAACACAAAAATTGTTTCTTGGTTTGGCCGTCAACGAAATTTCTCCTCATCTGTTTGTTTACCTGCCCCTATATTTTTGTGATGAGCTGGAATTTTATCCTCGCAAAGTGTAGTTTTTACAACTTAGCGAGTTGCAACCCACTTGACACACTATCAGATTTGATAGTAAAATTGCACTACTCGAAAATTTGAATTTGAATCTCCTCGGAAATTTGAAAAACATGCGGGATGTCAAAAATCTATTCCAAATTTCCTTCCAATTTTCCGATCTGAAGGAAACGAAAATTTCCGTCACGGAAGTAATCGAAGTTTGTTCGCTCTTCGCCTTACTTTTTCCAAGTTCGTAAACTGAAATTGTGTTCGGTATTTGTCCGTGTGCTGCCGAACCGTGCGTCTAGACGGTGTCGCTGTATAACTTGAGCTAATCTTATAGGTAACCGCTTAGTTGAGCAGGCAGTGGCACTAGCAGGGGGGTGCGGGTGCCGGTGCAGGACCGCATTGTCGCCTCATTAGTGGACCCCAGTGCCCCGGGCTTAATATTGCATTATCTACGGCGTTTGGATTGGATTAAGGTTATATTGACCGCCGAGGCCGCCGCTCCGATTTCGGGCTTTGCCTAATTAACTTTGGCCAGATTTGGAGCCGCGGGCAGGCAGGGTCCCCGTCCGCAATTACACTGACTTATGCGTCACCAGAGAGGTGGACCAATAGATTTTAACGAGACGGTCGATACTGTTATTGACCTTAGGGCCCTAATGCCACCATTGTTGGCTACTCGACGATGAAATCTACTAAGCAAATTGGATTTAATTTTCCAAATAAATAGTGTGAAAAATGCGAGGCAGTAACCTAATAAGTGCCGTCACATTTTTGGGTTACAAATTCAATTTTATGGCCCTCAAACATTCGAGACAGCATTACAGTATCCTACTTCTCAGTTAAGCAAATCTGTCACGAAATTTCTCATACGTAAAGCTCATTATTTTAATAATATTGAAATATTAAAATTTTTAATAAGTGAATAGTCATAATCCTAATTTCTTAATATCTTACGATTCTATGTCCCCATCCATGTTCATTGTTTAATTGTAGGGCGAACAATGTCATATTGTTGTCTCTTTAATTTCGGAGTATTTATGTATGGCGTTAACTTTGCTGACGGACCCTCCCACCATAACGATGTGTGATTAAATAATAGAGCTTGGGTCGTCCGAGCTTCCCGCCGCAGACGGTTCTACGCCGCCGCAAGACATTGAATACAACAGTAAACGTCAAATGGCGTTTACTTAATTAAATATATTGGGCATTGAAATTTACAAGCGGGAATCACAGGGGAAATTACTGATTTAATTTACCCACTCATTCATTCGGGATATAGTGATTTCATTAATGGAGTTGTGTGCGTAGTACAAACATCTACGCGAGCATTTTCCAACGATGTATTAAGTTGTACCCTTCCTACATAATTTACATAACCATTATTAATTAATAATTAATTACCGATAACAATTGCATATAACACCTTGTATAGGTTCCTCGTTAAGAGAAAACAGGATAATCACGTTCGAATATATGTAACATTTTATAAGTGATTATATTTTAGTTCATAACTAAATGTTACTCAAGGTTTAACAGTTCAGTTTTAATGTAAAAAACTGTAGATAAATAACGGAGATCTGGACCCTGAACCCTGGTGAATGGCCAAGGCAGAACTAGTCAAAGCGTCAAATCCAATTTTGTGACTTTATGTTTATTCACGAAGAGCAATTTGAGCCGCGGTTTAAAGTGAGTTCACGAGACGAAAAAAGAAGGAAATTGAGAAAAAAAAGAGGAAGGCCGGACCCCTCTTTAATCTTCAAATACGTGTTTCGATTACGGGCGCCGTTTCATGAAATATTCCGAACTGTTGTTGAACAAATGACCCCCCCCTCCCTCCCAGACCCGGCACTATCCGAGGGAAAGGAGTGGCAATGCTTTTAAAAATGCATCTGGCGGATCCGGTGGCCGCGACTGCCAGACGAAGCCCCAGGACTACACTAGCTGATCATCCGGCCCACGCCGTCCACACTTAAAACCCCCTTCAGTTTCAACATTAAAACCTAATTTGAATGTTCCTCCATACGGAAGTAATCTTAAGCCAGCAGCCGAACCGCGCCTACAATACACCATCATTTATAATCATGCGAAACTGATTTGTGTATAAATTCGAGCGTAAAATTAGTATAATACTGTAATTAATATTTTAAGATAGATGTCGAGGGTCCACGAGGGTCCAGAGTGTCACTCTTGACATATTCTGCCTCCACCTAATAAGCTGCGTCGCCGAGTGGAAAAGGGATATTGCAATTATAATGGTTCTCTAACAATAAAAAACAGCTACTTTTGTGTAAAACGATTGCTCTAATATTTAATAATTTACAGCCTATTTAGTTTTCTGTTTCCCCTAAGCTCTAATAATTGGTAAGACTGTGACCCTTATTACAAGAGAATGATCATTTTATTTACACAAAAAGCAATATTTTATTTAAAAGAGTCAGCGGGAATAGCTGCAAGTATTTCTTTCATCGTGAACAAAAAACAGCATTAATTGGCATTTATAAGACGGAAGTAATTATTCAGGCGGGATGACTTTCTTTTTCTCCTTTTATTTGTATTGTTTTTCCGATATTTTTCTTGTAATTAATAGGTCCTGAAGTGAAAAAATGTAGCTCGATTGATTTACCGACCAAATTATTGGAACCCGCCGCCTGCGTTTATTGACTCGATTAAATACAAAATTGGTGTTTCTGAGAAAGCGGAAATTTAATTAACTCTTCCGGGCCTGTATAGGTAGATTAACACGTTTAATCGCTGTTAAAAAAAATTGCTTCCTTACCTGGAGCAATGCTGCAGTACGTAAAACATTCAATTCAACAGCGCGATAAACTGCCGTTGGGAACAATTTCAAACGAAGCAAAGCGAGCGTTTCAATTAAGTGTGCAAAGAGAACGCGGAATATTTTCCACGTTCATCATTCAAGTTAACATCCACGCTACGGTTACAGTGGAATGTGTCGTACTAAATAATAATGTATATTTATTTAATGTTAAAACACGGTAAGCGGCAGCTACAGGAAAAATGGTTTAACAAAAGCCACATAAATCGCCTTGGAAGTAATCGTGGCGTTACAGAATGCTCAGTCAGCAAGCTATTCACATAATTCCGATTCTCACGACCTTTTTGTTAAATATATTCTATGCAGACAAGGGTTACGGTTGCGGTAGTATGTTAAACTTATTCGGAATACCAGTCTTGTGGTCCGCGAGTGGTTAGAAACCGTAGTTTTCGCGTTCCTCTGTCTCCTCTCGCTGGTTTGGTGACACTCCAGATAATGAAGTCCGAACAATATAGGGGTTATAATATTCAGATTCCTGAACAACTCAGATATTCCTGAACAACGAATCGGGCTAACATTTTTGGAAATTCATAAGGAGGAATCTGTCACTCTCCCCCGCCCCGCCCCGAATGAAAAACAATATCCAAAGAAAACAATATAAAAAGAATATTAAAATTTAAATTATACCGTTACCATTATTTTCTATTTTGCGGAAGCCAAGTTGTTAATACGCCACAGGTTTCGGTCTGGTCGCGTGCGATTTCCCCCTGGTAACGGGAACACACGCACTCCAATCCGACCGAGTGCCCCTTTTATCTTTCATTTAAGCCCGACGGAGCCCTGACTGAATCCTTGCCTTTTCCGACACGCTCCGCTAATTCGATTATAATGCGACAATAAAATGCCACCGAATATCTATCTCATTTGCCCACACAAAAGGGCAATCTGAGGCGCCATAGGAGGTATTAAGTCTATAATTGTGGTTCTCAAGAATAAATTTAGTAGAATTAAATATAGGCGGTGAATGACATTAGTCAATTTATAATATATGCATTTGGTTCATGATTTCATGGAGGCAATAGAAAAATTATGTCTATTTTGATATGGACTATTTACTCAGAACTAAACTCCATATACAACTTGATTTTAACGTTCATATTTAATGGAAAAACACTAATTCCTAATTTTGTATCGCTTCGAGTACATTCAATAGATGGATCACTTGGAACAAGAAGTTAGGTAAATTTTTGTTCACTTAAAAAATAAATTGAGGGCCGATAAATTGCAACGGCAGATAAGGCGAGAAAATTTAATATTATAAATTCATCGCTTAACCAATAATAATAAATCGATTAATAAATTCTGGGGATGATAACCGCACGAAATAGCATTAGCGGCCGCTCTATAAGAAAATTAAAAAATGCCAATGGAATGAATTGTTTTGACTGAGTCTAAGTTTAACTTGAAATATTAAGTACGTACTTGGATATAATTTTATATACTAATTTCTGTAAATCAAATTTCCAGTTTTCTGTATTATTGCCGTATTACAAGGGAAAATAATAATAAATACTGGTCTTACTGGAAATTTATGTAAACAATTACAACTTATCAATTATGTCCGCTGCAATAAACTACTATTGAATTGAGCATTCCTATTGATTGGGCAAATATTCTGATTGAGCCGGAAGTTTTAAGATTAAGTCCATTAGGGAACTTTGCTTCTAATCTTTTCCTTGACAGAACAGAATTCACTGAGCCTATTAGCGTGATTGATTTCCAGGACCCATTCCCCGTCGGGGGTTCATAATATATAGATAAATTTATATTTATATTGGTAGATGTATATATATATATATATATATATATATATATATATATATATATTGAATATTGAACAAAGAACCTGAAAATGCTTCAATTCAAAACCAATATGAAGTTAGAGTTGAATATTTTTGAATTTATAAGTTCGCAACAAGCATTTCGTGATCGCCTTTCGGCAGTCTACACAGCGAATTGGTCGCGGCATTAAATAAACCTACGAAATCGGTTCACTCTCTCTCTCTCTCTCTCTCTCTCTCTCTCTCTCTCTCTCTCTCTCTCTCTGATTAGGGCTCACGTGTTCGAGGACGGCGATTGTTTTAATCGCATTTTTAAAATACCCAGTACACGGCCCGCCAATAATACACCGTCGAATTCGGTGGTTTCAAAAAGAAAATTCGAAAAGCCGAAATGTAGGTCCGTTGAAAGAGATACCGCCATTAAGATTGTGTTGCTGAGACCCAATTGGTGCTTGGCGTGCCGGTGCAAATAACCGTCAAACTCTTATAGTTATGACGGTTATGGCATAAGCGAAATTCGTGAGCGGCTCCTCCCCTAACCAAAACATTCTGTTGCGCTTAAGCGTAGAGCACACCCTACTTGTGTAATTAGACACGACATACATCGTACACGAGATTAATTTTTGATCGAGGGTGAACTTCGCTCGAGTCGTTAAAGTAATTTTTCATCGATACAAATGTGTCTATACATACTGAAGTACTTTACTTGTGGTACTAGTAAATACTATAGTTCACTAATATGAATAAATTTTATATTTTTTGAATTGCCTAGTTCTTTGTTTCTTTGTTACGCTTTATGCAGTTAAAAGATCTTTATTTTCAAACCTGTTCAAATCTGTGAGTTTACAGTAAATCACAATTAATAATATTAATATTCATTCAATTTTGTTACAGTTTGAATAAAAAAAAACCTAATTCTAATTTGATTTTGACTATTAAATATGAACTAAACTTCATATGGAAAACTAGGTAGGACAAATACGAAGAGTTTGGAACTTCATTTTAATCTACGTACCTACTGTAAAAACATGGTTTCATCAGTTCATATCTCTTGGAGTACAATAAGTCGAAGTATCATCAGCGCAGTGAAATTGCTGACATAACATTCCCCATCGACACAACTAATTACCTTATTATTCGACTAAAGGAGACCTCAATAGGAGATCTTAATTTTATGAAATAGTATATGTGTTTAATTTATGAATATTTTTTTCTTGCGCAACAATATCATCAAATAATCTCCAGTAGTGAATTCGATCTTCGGCCACAACAACTTTGTCGTAATTTAGGCTTTCTGTTTTAATTGACCGTCTTTCAGGAAAATTACGTCGGGCCGGTCATTAAGTTGAAGCCTGCTAGCCCACAGTGGGCGGAGCTTTCATCCCTTTTGTGGATCCGGAGGCCTTCTTTAAAAGGTGAAGTGGGCTTCCTGATGGACGAGAGGGCCGGAATTAGAGGGGCCCGCCGCGACTTGGAAACGGCCCTTTGCCCCTGCGAAAATTCCGAATATTGAAACAAAGTAAGCCCACTGTAGAAAATGCCCAACGGTGCGGAAATTGCAATTATACTCCACCGCGATGGTGGACATAATGACTGCACGCCTTAGCGTAATGCCACCGTCTAAAGACACTAACGTACGTTATCCTGTCGGGTTGCCAGGTTTCGAAAAACACCCTTCTTCCCACCGTTTAGTTTTTATAAAGAATCTTCATTTCAAGAATATAAGGAAATTATCGTAAAAATTTGGAATAATGTACACTCGTATACATGTTGGATGTACGCGTCAGTGTCTCGGTTAGTACCGAATACCAATTTTTTGTTAATTTGAAACGAAAAAAACGTTAACACTGTCTGGGGCAGGTTTTATGACAGGCTGAAACCTGCCCGAGTCAGGAACCGAGTTACATTATGGTACAATAAAAATTCTTCTATAACCTCGAAACGATTATCAATGTGTATCTATCTGTATATATAGCCATCCTTCAACAACCTGTGAAGTGCACGAAGTGAATAACTGAGAAAATCGGGTTTCATAATATGTTAGGTGTGACAGTTCAGAACAACACTTTATACCTTACACAAAAACGCTACATTATATATTTTTTCTCTCTTCATTTTCTTTTTTATTCCGTGGATATTGGATGAGTAACAGAGGAGAGGGATTGCACGAGTAAATTGGTATGAGATGGGAATTAAAGTTTTTGAACTGGGTTTTTATGGCTGTCGACCATTGGTCGACCAATAGCCCAATATTGAGGTCGTGACAAACGTTGATTTTAATCTTAGGTATAAATTATAGTAATCCGTTTTCGGGGATAATAATATAATTCTAATCGGGAATTATTTGGTAAAGTTCAATTGTTAGAAGTTCTTTTTTGAACTAGGGCTCGAGAGGAGGTTGTCGAGCGGTGTGGGTAATTGGCCATTAGGAGTGGGCCGGTAAGTGGTCGGGGCGCGTGTCGCTCGGGCCGGCCGCCTCTTATTTACGCTCCCGGGGATCTCAACAATGACCGATTCACAGTTGAACAACAATACCTGAAGGGCTGGCTGGCTGGCTGGCTGGCTGGCTGGCGAGGACTAGAGGGATCGGGGCCCTTTCACATGCCGGCCACGTTGTCCCATTGTCCGGCCCCGCGGCCTTCTCCCTCCAGCAGGGCCGACTTCTACTTCTTGAAAAAGGATAATTCACCCCCGGGGCCCCGGCCCTCCACTTCCGCTATTAAATATTCATGCCGGCGCCCTCTTCCATTGCGTTTAACGCCGCTTTCTCATACCGCCCCGAATACGCGCCTCCGAATACCCCTCCCTTGGATATTCGCACGTGCCTACTTCTGTAATAGCTTTCTGTGTCCAACCGCACTTTAGTGTCTACCTCGCCGAAACCAAACGCCCTCAACATCACTCTGTTTTGTCTCCTGTAGTCCACTAGTACTATCGATATAATCGCGTAATACTTTGGAAAAGTAAAAATAGTAAGGTTACATGATTATGGTGGGAAAATGTACCGCAAACATACAGTAGTTTAAAATACCTGTGTTAATGGTCTGCGAGGGATTGGAATACCGTACATTTCGTGTGTTTCTGTTTCCTAAGATACTAACAGACCGGTCTAGCAAAAGACCAAACCGGCGAGAGGAGACAGAAATACGCCAAGTCTGCGGTATACAGTAGTTTCTTACGGTTATTCGAACTCATCGTTAATCCGCCTCTTCCAAGAACGCTCGGATAGATTATTAATAATAACCGTCTTCGAAAAAGGTGGGCCGCTTCCCATTTAGCGGAGAATTCGAAGCGACTCTCGGTTCATAAATCATATCCACCACTTTTAATTCCGGGAGACATCTGAACCGCCCTCGGCGACAGTTACAGATGACCCCGTACTATGCCAGTGCGCCTCACGGCCATACAGCTTCTCCTTTTTCTCGCCACTTGTACTTAAGTAGCTTGCGGTTTCTTGAATTCACTTAACGCCTGCTCAACACTCAATAGCAATTACAGTCATAATGTAAATTAATATTGCTCGTAACTATAACATAGCCAAACGTCAGATGTTTATAATCATAATTAGTAAATATCATATATATATATATATATATATATATATATATATAAAATAGACTGCTTCAAGCATTTTAAGATTCGCCCTAATCAACCCAAGTGTCAAGAACATTTTTCTCTTAACAAACATTCTCGAGGAATTGGACACAGCTTTTAGTTAACCCAACATTGAATATTCATAATGGCTGAAACTATCAAAGGATTCGTATATATATATATATATATATATATATATATATATATATATATATATAAATCAACCCGAAAACCTTAGGACTCCTACGAGCAGGCGGTCAACAGTTCCTTTCATTCCGCTTTTTTGATATTTTATTCATTCATAGACCAAATGCATTAACAAATGAAATGCTATAGTCTGACGGTCTGCTCTTAAAAATATTTCCTTAGGTTACATTGCATCCATTTTTCTGTCTTTTTAAAGTATATTTACGCGAGTAACTTTATTGAACCTAATACAACTTTAATTATAATTCATTTCCGAAAAGTATTTATGTTTATTCAATGTTTAGTTTTTGTAGATATTATCACTTATGTGTAATAACTGATATTATTACATTAGACAGTAATGAAAGAACATTTCGCTTGATGGAAATATATTTTCTATTCATATATCAATATAGCGATGTTTAAATTATTTATCAATTTTCATTGTATCACGCTAATCCCCGAAATAGATTATGCAGTTATTTATTATTTTCGCTCCGTTTTTTTTAATTCCCTAAATGCTCGCTTCTGAAAAGAATTTACCGCATAAACAAAATTTAATACAAGCCTCATTATTTATATTTGCCTTTTAGCCGGGCCGGCTTGTCAAAACAAGAGTTAAGTGGTATTAAAGTGCTTCCACCAGAGCTAAGAGCCAGTAAACTAAACCTAAAGTTAGCAAACATATCATAACAGATTAGAGAGGGCCTCCGTCATTTGTTATCTCCGCGGACTGGTCGAAAATTCCTGTTTAATTCGTTCCCAATCCCATTAAGTGCCACTTAATGGTAAAATCCCCCGGCTTATTTAACAGCGCAACCCTGCCTGTTGAAAAAAATAACCTGTACTTAATCGAACAAACGATATGAACTTAGTCCGATCTAATAAATTATTAATATATTGTACTATTCCGGTTATTTTTGTTTACTACCAATTTAATATTAATATGATAAAATTAAGTATAATTGAGGAAATATTATCATGTTCTTATAATTAAATTTGAGATTGTGTCGCCTAACAAACATTTCGATCAGAATTATTACCATTAACAAGTATCGAATAACGGAGGAGAACCCCACGGCTTTCCCCCTTTATTTATTTTATGTTCGGTTTATTTAAATCACGTGGACAAACAAGTATTTAATAAAACATTTTTACTATGCTTATACCGGGACTATGTCTCTAATAACCTTAAAAGCCGGTCGAGCCCCTCCGAGCTTCATTCGGCGGTGGGAGAGGAGGTCAGGCCCCGTTTAAATGTCATTTGTAATCAGGCCGACAATAACATCGGTGGCGTTTCGTCGGGAATAAAATATTTATTTTAGGTCAATTGGTAAGTGCGGGGTGGGGAAGCCCTTCTCCTTTCTGACGATCTCCCTCGGGGTGGTGGACCGTTGGCGGTGGCTCCTCCGAAACAATACCGCGGCGGGGACGTGCGTGGAATCTGTGCCCGCCTCCTTCCACCAGAATGTAGACCAACCCCACGTCTACAGCCCCGAGCCCCCACCGCTCCATCGCCCCCGGCCTCCCCCCTGCATCCGCTTTAGATAAGCGGCAGTCCTCGATAAAGCAAATTAGCTTTGAATTGAGGTACAGACTAAACGGCGTTTGACTGTGATCTTGCGGCCCACTTGTTAAGTAAGAACGCTTTGACGAATTAAGTGGCGAGAAGAAACCTGTAATCATTTTATAATAGTTGCTTTTTTTTTAACTTTTTATTTTGCACAATGAACTTTTACAATTATAGGTGCAATCGATACATGTATATTTTTCATGTGATAAAGAAACCACCATGATTTAACTACTGTCCGAGATGATCTCTGGGCCAGTGGCGTTTAAGCCGTCGTGGTGGGGATAATGGATGGGTAGAAGAGGAAAGGGACTGAACGAGTGGATTAGGATGTGGAGAAAGGCGGGAGTGGAACTTCAGGAACCGAGATTTTGCGACTTCGTCGACTGTCGGTATGTTGAGGTCATGGTGGATTGTCTGGTTAGAAACATACCAGGGAGCATTAAGGATGGTGCGAAGGACTTTTGAGTTGCTTCTAATAATAAATTCTTATTCGTACTGGTAACGATATAAACAATATTTGGTTCATAAATACGAAAACATCTAAAATTTTTAGCATAGCATAGGAGAAGAGTGGTACGTTTTAAATAATTCCGCAGTTAATCGCATCTAAGGTTTCTGTTGACTGTCAGCATTGTCAGTTTAAGATGTTTAAGGTGCATAATAATGTGTTCAAATAATAGTAGCATTGAAGTTACGCAGCTCCAAATTTTCCCAACGATTCTGTATCCTACGGATTATTGTTACCGCTGAAGCCATTCATAATTAAATATTCGTATTAAATAGTGTAATTTATTTTAGCGAATAATTTATTTCTGACACAATAGTATTCATCACCCGATTGCAAAGTGTAATTGTAAGGTCATGTTGGGGACTAAGTCAATGACTCAGGGAACATATTGAATATGGGCAGAACGTTTGACAATGAATATTTGTCCCAGTGGACTAATCGGATTTATGCCCATCTGGGCACAGCTTTAATTCCCGAATTCGGTTCAAACGCCAATGAATATGTCGTTAACCTTTCCCAGTGTTGAGTGAGATTACGGAATTGCGTTATTAAATTAATTATTAAGGTGATAATCACGTGCAATATTACTATTTCGAAAATTCCTCGTTTATTGTATCTTTTGTAATCCAATTAAGCGACGGAATTGCGTCCCTTTTAGAATTCAATTACATACAATTTCGACAAGGTCCCTTTAAATTCTGTCTCATTTTATCGAATTTAACTTAACTGCCCATATTTACATCCGCAAATACATTTATTGGTGTCTTGCTGCCTTCGGAATAGGGAATAATGGTCAATTACTTTAAGATGTGTGTGTGCATACCAAGTAAACAATTTTGTCTAAATAAAGCCAAACGTAGGACCACCTAAAAACCACATTTTAGGCACGATTTGGTGGTTTCTTTCTAGAATTATAGACGAGTCTGAACGACATAAACATTCTAACTGAATCTTACTTCTCATTGTAGACATTCAGGAGTTTCAGGCTAATTGCCTGACACGTATACAGAACGGTTCAAACCCCTGGAAAGAAATTAATTTTGAGGTATCGGATTAAAAGCAATTTACTGTTGGCGGTCGGTAGCTAAATCGATAAAGGCGTTCTTCTTTGTACATAGAGGTTAAGGTGGGAGCTATCGCTAGCACTCCAGAACAAATACGGCCGTCCACGCCCCACGACCTTAACTACCCCGCCCGGTGAAGACATACAATAACAACATACAATGGTCCAGACCCAATACAACGATAGTCCATAACAAAGACCACTAACTAATAACAAAGTAGCATTTCTATAATTAAATAAGTAGTTTACAAATAAAGTAATTATAATATACCGACTATTCAAGTTAACCAGACCGAAATATCACAAACTTGCGCTTGACAGGTGACAAACCTAGAAAAAAAAATATTCCACAAACAAAATAAAAGAGATAAACCACTTGACCATAATAATCTAAAAAGAAGAATAGTATTCGCAAACACCGACTAGAAAACAAAGATTGACCCCTGTTGTATCCAAGTACCGAATTTATTGAAGAAGATACTACGGCGCTCTAATGCAGACCCGCATAACAGAGTTGTCTTGACGGTCTAGTATCTATTGCTTAGACGGCGCCAACCGAACTAGCGCCCCCTGAGAGTGGTGCGGAAATGTACGTAACTAAAGGTCGTCGGATGCACTAGCATCGATAAACTAGAGCCCCTTGAGGGTGGTGCGGAAATGTACTTAACTAAAGTTCGTTGAGTGCACTTGTACAGATAAAATAGCGCCCCCTGAGGGTGGTGCGGAAATGTACTTAACTAAAGTTCGTTGGGTACACTTGCACCGATAAACTAGCGCCCCCTGAGGGTGGTGCGGAAATGTACTTAACTAAAGTTCGTTGGGTACACTTGCACCGATAAACTAGCGCCCCCTGAGGGTGGTGCGGAAATGTACTTAACTAAAGTTCGTTGGAGGCACTTGCATCGATAAATTAGCGCCCCCTGAGGGTGGTGCGGAAATATACTTAACTAAAGTTCGTTGGAGGCACTTGCATCGATAAATTAGCGCCCCTTGAGGGTGGTGCGGAAATGTACTTAACTAAAGTTCGTTGGGTGCACTTGCACCGATAAACTAGCGCCCCTGAGGGTGGTGCGGAAATATACTTAACTAAAGTTCGTTGGAGGCACTTGCACCGATTAACTAGATTACTAAAAATAAACTTTTTCAATAAATTTTGGATCAACAGGAAAACTTTTATTATCGTAAATACACAATAACAGATAGGTTTCATGTCATATATTTGGAAGTCTAGCAATAGACCAAACCAGCGTGAGGAGACAGAAACACACGAAATGTAAAATATATCTTATTCCGTAAAATAATATTTTTTACCGATTATCCATTTTGTATATTTCGCCAAATAAATCTCACCCCCCCAAAAATAATTATCTATCTATTGTGCGACATGAACAATGTGAACTAAGCACAATGTCACTTTTGTCCTATATGTGAAAACTCTAACCCCGGTTTCAACCAACAGTACATGGAATAATTAAATTTAAAAATAATGATAATCATATTAAGAAATGGTACGTTATAACCAAGAGTGTTCTTCTTATAATCTCCTAAATGAAATTGAGGATGCTTAGAGAAATTATGGTTCTGGACGAAACTCTTTGTAATCTTTGCCTCAAGTGATGAATGGGTAAAAATATAATGTGAAAGGGGGCCGGGCTGAAGTTTCTAGAGGCCTTAATAAAAACCTTTAATAAGGGGTCGGACTTTATAGGAAACTTTCCCTAATATTGGCCGACATTTTTATGCCGCTGAGCATATTGATAGACGGATTTGAAGGCTTAACTTATTTTAAAATTACGAACGCATCCCATCTTTCCTTTACCCGTCCAAACCGTGAAAATTGTGAATGTTTACGACCTTTGATTAAGTCGTAAAACGTTTTCTTTCGCCTTTAAATATAAATTGTCCATAAATGAGTCCGGGCAACTCAGATTTTAATTCGAGATCTGAAAATAAACAAAATTGAAATCTTATTCGAGTTTAATTAATAAATAACTGCAATCGGGAGCAACGGCCAACGGTCAAATGCATTTAAGCTGAAAACAGGGATACGATGTCATAGTTTGACATGTCCATGGTTTACATGAATATGGATAATGCTCTAAATCACGTCAACTACTATTTCATGCAATTTATCATTTGCCATCTATTTGACTTACTATTCTGTTTGCAATACAGAATAGAATCTATCAATGCTCCAAGGACCTAATTGAGGTTCAATAACTTCAAATTTCAATCTTATACTCCCATATACATTAGTTTTGATTGTATATTATTCCTTATGCACTGTACTAATGATATTACGGTTTTTGATACTCGCTACTATTTTTTTCCAAATTCAGATACCTTTTAAGGAATTGTCGAGTATTAAAATAAAAACATTTTATTGGGGAAAGTAGTTTTCGAGAACGGATAGAGAAAAAAGCCTGAAAGAAAGTCACTTCCTGCGAGTAACAACATCTCGGTGTGTATTGTTTCGCCCCGCATGGGACCCGAGAGAGGTGCGTTTTTGTACGGTTTCAGTACAACACAGAGCTTATGTTAACTGCAGAACACATACAGGAACAATAAAACTCAAAAGCACCGAGGCAATACACACCTCAGTGTTGCAATCCCTAGGTGTGTTGGGCCCACCTAGATCCCTTCTTCGTTGAATCTATAGTAGTTCTATGCTGATTGAAACTTACAACCAGAACACAGATCACATAAACTGCGGTAACAAGTACTAACACCCATTTTAAATTCGTATAACATTATTGATCGAAAACACACACTACTGTACTCCATGTTTGCGCTAAATAAGGATTATATTAATACTAATTTTAAAAAGTCTCTGTGCATCGACAATGAATAATCAAAATATTGATCAGGAATAATCCTTAAATAGTTAGGAATGAGTTATAAATCTCGTTGAAATAAACATAGGTTGAAGCACAATTCCTTTCCTACCAACCTAATAACTTCAAAGATAGTAGGGTTGTTTTTGATTTGACGTAATAATACCGAATACGAGTGCCATTTCGATTTCGGCCATAAAACCCCGGGACGGGTTTACTGGGCACTCGGTTTCTGCCGTCCGTACGTGTAAGGGGCCCCTGTAGGAATAGGAAGCCTGCGCTTATTATTAATATCCGATAACGGTGATCAATGGACAGGCAATAACTGGAATTATATATACCGGTGCCGTTGGACCGTGTCCGATTGCTAATTATCCCTCGGGCCGACTTACTTCCCTCCCTAATGAGAATCCGCCCTCGGGATTGATTTCCCCCCTATTGTCCTGACACTGTCCTGTCGCCAGAACCTCTATGGTCTCCTCTATCTACATTTCTGAAAGGATTCTCTCATTAGAAAACAATGGACCCAGCCTTATTTCGTAGTAATTACTCAAAACTAAATGTTTTCCCTTATTAGAGGATTACTCGCATCGACATTTCTTCTATTATATTGTTAGTTACTAAGTAATATAAATGCTACTTATATTACACGGTATACTAGGTCTTATAAAAATATCGGAGACAAGAGCTCTTCGTGAGATTATTTTTAAATTATTACGATTAGCACGATTACAGATTTCATATACAAAGTTTGTGTATAATGGTAATTAAATAATCATTACGCTGTTTCATTTTATTCAATAATTAAACTTAAAAAATTAACGTTATAACGAACGACATTGCTGTTTCATTTATTGAAATCATAGAATTTGATGGATTTTTTTGTTTATTTAAACTGTTTTCTAGAAAATCTGGACCAGTTATATAATGTCGATATACTTTTTATGTGATATAATAAGACTAAGGAACTAAAATAATCCTTCAACTGGGCTCAATAGAATAGGTTCGATCTCACAAACGAATCCCAAAAATGGAATTATTGCAATTTATAAAGTACTGGAAAGCCGACATGTGCAGAACGAGCCGTGCCCGGCACCCAAGCAGACCTCCGTCTAAAGATCAAGTAATTAATATTGGAGTCCGACAATCGCTATACCTCAAAAGGGCCGAAATTAAACGGGACTTTTTTGGCCGAAGAAATTCGGAAAAAAAATTGCTCTCCGGTTGTAAGGGAGAGTAGGAAGATTGGAAGTTAATTTTTGGACGGGCGGGGGAAGAGTCAGTTTATTAGAGTGGGAGGGATCTCAAGACGGGCCGGCTTCGGACAACTTTAGCCCTCCCCTTTTTTGTTCCTTTCCCCTTCCACCCGCTTCGGCCTCCGCTTCGGACTCAATTTGTATCGTTCAGGCTGATTCCTTTTTATAATGTGTAATTTTTTTTCGGAGCCAACCAAATAGATCCTACTTTCTTCCTTGGAACAGGGGTAATGAATAGTTATTTTTTGGGCAATACTAAAAACAATCTTATCTGCTCTACTTATATGGTTAAAATATTAAAAACCAGGGACAACAGCTGGGCGAATCGTAATAATTTAAGAATAATCAATAATATATGTACATTTCGGATAAATGCAGTACGCATTCTATAGCCGTGTGCTGTGCGTTCAACTTTTGGTAGACTAGACCCCTATAAATTCCTGTACATACTTGTTTCTATTTCATTAGGATAATCCAATATAGTAACGTTTAAATTGGAACACACTTTATCTGTTTGATCGATAAATAATTTTCCTTCCTAATAGAAACTTTGTTTTTGCGGTTTTTGAGGATTTTTGGAGTGGGAAATATTCGGAAATTGGACCACCAACGGACTTAATACTAACAGTGCGTTTCAGATTTAAGCCAAACAATCAAAATCAAAACATTGATGAACGATGAAATGGACGACTTTTTGTTTACTCTATCTGATAAACCTGCATACCTTAAGGAAGTAATTGTAAGTTGCTTTTATTTTTGCTCCCTTTCCGGGCTGTAAAATGAAACTTAGACTCGGTTAGAGAAACTTCCGAGTCATAAGTGTCGAGTTATTTCAGTTTCAGCGTTATGTCTCGGGCAGTAAAGCCTGCCTTATGCTATTATGCCTAATACTACTATATGCGTTTCATTCACTAAATGAATGTTTAGTATCTTATAAGATTTCTACGAATATAGCCTACTATTAAACGTATTTCTCCAATCGAACACTTTCTTAGTGACATCACTTCTATCTAGCAGAATTATCGTTATTTTTAGTTTTAGTTTATAGTTACTGAACTTCCAGTTGTTAAATTTACCGACCATGTGAATTTGTATGCAAAAATATTATAACGAAAGCTCTTATTAACTTACAGCATTTCCTCCTTCGAATTCTTTCATGTTAACATTATCTTCTGTTAGTCCGAACACAAGAAACGTGTACATTCATGAGTATATGTGACTAATGGGACAATTGATCAATGAAATTTGCATGATTTATCGTGCTCCTCTCCGAGTCCATTGGTTTTCTGCGTCGGCCATAGTTCATAAATTAGTAAAACAGTGATTTGTTTCGTAACGTAGACTATGACGTCTGTAAACTGCACGAAAACACCAATACAATAAATGTTTATGAATAATCAAAAACGAATTAATACACCTCGTTTGTAATAAATAGCCTTAATATGGTTTTAATACCGGTGTCTATTCTGCGGCCAATGGCTCTGCAAATCTTGGGTTTACACTACTAAAGACAACACTCCCACACAGAATCAATATTGGGCAAGATGGTTGAAAGTCAATCTCTAACAGGCCAATTTTCAGAAAATGATGGAACACTTGACAAGTTCGGGCTGTAAAAAAAAATATAAAGTTTAAATTTGAATAAAGTGCTTAAGTTTGAATAAACTGTTCCATTATTTTTATTAGTAGTAACCAATATTATATAAAAATAATACATACATTTAATACTACTAATAATGATTCGTCTATGTAGTTTCGGGTTTCAAAACCTTCCAAAATCCGCTTGGGCCTTCTTTAAGAACGTTTAAAGAGCAGAGTTATGTGACTGGAGTAGGTAAAACCTGATAATGACATCGTATAATGTCAGTTTCGAGATCCCGGTCAGCGTACATTTTGAAAAGCCATCCCCTGATTTTATGTGACGCTCATAACGTTTGTAAAAGTAAATAAATGCGCAGAATACATTTATTTATCGTGTAAATAAATCCACAACCTGTGTCTACTGTAGGGCTTTAGCCGAAACTCGGGTCTGAGTTGTGTCTGTTTAAAGACGGGGGGCTGAGGGGAAGCCCACCTTGGTTCGGCATCGCCCTCGGCGATTCCCCACTTTACATCCCCCGGCTCCTCACTTTTTTCTCCCTTCCGGGCAAACTTTTCTATTGTCCGTCTCGTGTTTTCCGGGCGAACTAGCCTCCCTCCTCCTCCCACGCCGTTCCCAACTTCTTGAATCGCGGTTCAAAAACTATCTGACGGTGAAATGCTTTTTAATGAAATTTTCCTACCTCAGATCTCGCTGAATTGTTGAAAAGCGGCCTCCCCCCGCTCCCCACCCGTCCAAGCCGACGGAAGAACCACGGACCCGAGTTAATTGGTCGGCACGTTGAGACTGAATGTAGTCTAGAAGAACTTTCGACGAAGACACTTCTGACACTAGGCGACTTTAGACACCTCAACTGACAAATACCGGAATCCCACAGTACGAAGGATCATTAACAGAAGAAAAATACATAATTCTTTAATGAACCGAGTGATTCTACCCCTAAAGCATTCTTGTCATTAATTCGTATTGTTCGGAATTTACAATTCTAGATATTATGCAATTTGCGGAATCCCTTGAATTAATTTTCCTCGAGTTGACGTTGGGATTGAACGCACCTTTTCTCCGAGTATCGAGTTCGCTTACTAATGGCCAAAAAACTGGTAAGTCCAATGTCACTAATTGATCGGTATTGCAATATTCGTTGCCCGCATTAAAAAATATATGAGCAATGGAAGAAAGTCAGAAACCCTAGATCAAGTTAGCCCCGGTTTAAGGTTTTATAGGATGGTGAGGAGGCGTTTCGCGACGGTCTCTAATATAATTAATAATTACTCCGGAGAATTTCTGTCGACACTCGGCCGCGGTTATGGCTGTTTGACAGTAACGGTGACAGTGACAGTGACAAAGCTAACGGAATGCTCAATAGGCAGCCGACATGCCCCGCCTCGGTCCATTATTGATGCAAACCGAGTGTCTTATCGGCCCTAGCCTAAGATCGTTGGCTCAACATGGATTGACGATTTAAATGTGTTATGAGGAAATAAAAAAAAGTGTAATATTGTAAATCGCCTAAATGATCATTATTAAATCTTTCATATCGAGCTCTATATTAAGAAATGTATGGACAATGCTTGGAAAATTTTACGTTATGTCTGGGCTCTGTGGCTATGTTACATCCACTAAAATAATTGCCAGAATAGTATACTGGATGTTACTACTGTATCTGAATGCTTCAAACACTATTTTTATGAACGACCAACGTATTTATTTTAGTTACCGAATGTATCTTATTAATTAATACCGATCTAATATTTTGTCTAAAATTAAAGAAAATTGGTACGGTTCACCTGAGAAGGTGAATCGGGGTTGATCCCTGGTTGGATTCGTTGGGGCGGGTTATTTCGGGCGTCCATGGTTGGTTTTAGCGAGACCGCTTTTGAGACCGGTCGGGCGGCCTTTAATTGGTAGCCGCGTGCGGCTCTCACCTTTAACCTGTGTTAACCGGCTAAATTAGAAATATATCGGCACCTGTTGAACGCGCCCTTACCTACGACAGAATGAAGACTGACATCCGGGGAATGCTGGCTGAGGAGAATGACAGGGGGGGAGGGGTCCCACTTGAAGCGTTTCTTCATTCCATCGCTACAACGTCAGAAAACGCATATATAGCAAAGCAGTGTTGTCGTTGAATTCTGACCATTTATAACGTTTGGCGCGATTTTAGAAAAAAGAATCATAAATTAAGCATCAATTAATCCAGGCAAGTACCTGGCCAAACATATCCTCGAGTATTTTATTTTATAAATTCCACCCCAATGGCGTCTCATTTGAAACCATCGAGTTCAAAGGTAACGCTCTGCCTATCGATTAAGTTGGCGCCGAAGGTAGGCCGAAAAATAGTGAAACCAGAACTATTTGCGGGGATCAGGTTCCCGAGAGGGTGGCGATTCCACCAACTTCCCGTCACTGGAATGTTCTTTGAACTTGGAAGGATTCGAATACTGAGACATCCTTTTGATCTTGTATCCGATTTCATGAGAAATTAAATTACGAAACTGAAGTCAACACCATTTAAAGAATGTCGCGTTCGAGTTAAACTCGTCGGTAAGTAGTCAATAAAAAATTCCAACAGTCAAAACGTGACCGAGTTCCGTTGAGGTTTTTGCGCCGTTTAACTCATTCTTACATTGTTTTTAATGATTTATACGATTTTCAGAAACACATCGGCTATCTACATTTAACGCCCTGAATAAAGTTACAGCGCGAAGTTCTAACTTGGCGTATGGCACACATTACGGACGTTTCTAGGTTGGCCGTTGCCACTCGGTGCGGTGGCAGAGTTCCAGATGTTTTATCTGAACAATTTTAATGGCCAAATAAGAAAAATAGCGCGCCCTATGATAAATGTGACTCCTAAAGTGCGTCAGAGCCAAAGCTTAGGGGAGAGTAAAAAAAATTCAGAATTTTTATTCCTCCACTCGGTTTCACCGCTTAGAGAGCGAAGATGCGTTAATGCGCCAACTTCCAGTGGGCTATTAAACTTTAGACAATTTAAATCCTTTTTTGGCAGTTCAACCACGAGACAATTATCTATGTGTAAGCGCTATTAATAATCGCTTTGAATCTTAGCGAGGAATCGTGAATTATTGGGTCATATTTTGCAGGGTGGGCGGCCCTATCTCAGCCCGCGCTCTATTCCTCTCTCCTTTGTATGCGTCCCTCGTACGCTTGATTCATTCTGAGCGCATCCAGTCCGGCAAGCAATAAAAATAAAAAATTAATAGATAAAACAGGGAAAAAGCGCTCCCTACCCATAACTGGTGGGGTTCGACAATTTGATTATCTACAAAAAAAGTAGAATCGTGGGATTCAAGTAAAATTAGTTTTTTTCCAGTAATCGCGGTTAGAGTACTCAGTTGCATAAAGAATGGAAGGTTCAGAAGTCAGAAAACAAATTTCCTTAAATCATCCTTTCTTTCGGAAATGTTAAATAAAATTTCATGTAGTTAAATGGGTTCATTGCCACTTTAGCCAATATCTTCTTCCGGGCACTTAAATTATCGCCTTGTAGATTGAGTTATAAATAAAATAAATATAGATAATACGACACAATTGGTAATTTTAGATATTCTGGTACAAAATATGGTATTATATAAATCAAAAACTTCATTAATGGCCGGTCGGGGTTAATCGCGCTACGACTGTGGACCAACAAATTAAAATCGAACATTTTCTCCCGGTAAACGTTTTGAAACGCAGTAAATATCACTTTTTTCGAGTCAGAAGGGCGACATTCAATCCATTACTAATATTTACCGCGGTCGTATTTCTATTCATGGTCCGCGGGAAACATTCGAATGACAGAAATTCCAGCATTCGGCCGGAGTTATTTACCGAGCAAAAACCTTAACAATATTGTCGCGATCGCTCTCCAGTATATAAATTCCGGTATTCTATAATATATAAATAAAAACTGAAGTGAGTGTCAAAATGCACACCTCCAATAATATGTTACCAAAATAACCAGTTTCCATTCATTTAACATTTGTGAAAATTGTTTCCAAAAACACCGCCGCAAGTATTTTTAAACTTCCAAGAGGGAAATAAAAGAATCATATTTCATACAGCCATATTATTACATAAGACATTCAATTATTGTATTTATTTATAATTTGCGTATATATTTAAATACTGTAAGTTCTCTTAGAGAAAAAGAATTTGCACCTTCAGGAGTACAAAATAATATTTTTTCAGGAGTAAAGTTGTCCAGTCTTTTTCACGTGTCTTAATTGTATTACCAAATTATTTTTCTTGGTCGTTTAACATAATATCTAAGAAAACTTTAACAAATAAACCAATTTTTTAAGAAAAAAGCTCCAAAATTTACTACATCTGCTCTGTTTCCCGAAACTTACAAATGTAAGACTATCCCATTGAATAAAAGAGCAATACTAGAACAATTGTTTCGCTGTAACAAGTGAGAGTGAAGCCAGAATGAAATTCTAAACCGTTAAGGCAAACAAAAAAGAAAGAAGACAAGTAAAGTCAAGAAATGAAACGCCAATATCCATCTGAGCCCGGTTAAATAATTAATAAAGGAATAAGCGAAGGATCGTATTGGAGGAGGTCATAATTTATATCGAAAGCTATATTGAAACAAACTTTCCTTTTTTTAGTGCCGTCGACTCCTCCCCAACCATCCACCCCCTTCACTACCTAACCTTACCACCGCTCGAACCCTCAGGGAAAGTAACTTTTTTCCTACAACGGGTAGGAGGAGGGCCCTGAAGGGGATGGGGGTCGTAATGCTTCTTCAAAACAAGCGGAAAGATACTTCTACTTGTTGAATTATTGATTCCTTCAAAACCGGTTACACGTCTTCGTTTTATTGGCGATCCCGCGGAGGCCGGGGAGGCGAGGGTATTTATATTTTGCGAAACGGGGCGATCCGGATTTTTCCCGCTCCAAAATGATAATACTTGGGCCGTAAAGAAAAAAAGAATTGCGACTAATTCGGATTCGATAATGCAACGATGGGGCTAATTGCAAGGGGAATAAATTATTCAGATCGACAGTGAATTTGTTTATTGCCGCAGAACTGCTCATTAAACTTTAAATTAACTGCGCGATTTGTTATTCATTTTGCCTTTCATATAGAGGAAATTCGGAATGAAATTAGAATTCGTTGGCTTAAATTAGAATTTACTACGTTTTAACAAGTTTTTGTTAAATAGATTCGTTGGTGCCCTAGAAAGTTATTGACGAGAGTGGCCACAAATTTTCTTCGTGCTCACTGCTTCTGGGTTTTATAACAATCGTGATGAAAGTATCTTGAGATTCAAAGGAATAGGAATGTTTCGCGAGATATTGAACTGCCTTTAAATGCTTTGTCAACTAGAAAGTATGTCATGAATTTAAACTGTTGTTGGTTATGATTCCTGTTGGTGGTTCAACGAGGGTTTGAAATAATAACAGATTTGTCCCTGTGCCTGTCCCTTAGCTTGGCCTCTGACCATTGCGAGTAAATCTGCTCTTACTATTATAAGAAACGAGGGACGAAATGCTAGTGACAAATTTACAATATTTCGTTATATATCTTACTGTTATTATCCGGCTCAGGTGCATGAAGACAGTAAGTCATTTCATTTTAATTGCCTAATATAGCCCGGGCAGTACCGTAATTAATATTGTAAATTATTTTTAAGGGAGTATACCCAGGAAAAATTACATACACAAAATACCGCTAATGAAACGGAACCAGGAAATGAAATTAACGTGCCGTGTACGAACATTTTTTGGGACCGTGTGCGTGAAATGGGTCGCTCGAACCGGAACTTAACCGCTCCAATAATGGCCCGTTACTAAGTTATGGCGGCCGTTCTCTCCTTTCCGAAATATTTCCTACCTTTAATTGAGGCACCGGAGTAAAGATCGAAGTCTTCGATCCCAACCTTGCCGCAACTCATCGTAGCGATAGAGGCAGCGGTTAATTCGACGCCAACGTCTAAAGGTTTACTTTAACACTAATTTCGTTTGGCGACTGAAAAAGTTAAATCGGACTAAATGTGAAACATTTAGATGATACCGTGTGTAGGCGGTTAGGCCGATGATCGTACCGAGTAATATTTTGGTTGCAGTGTACAACGTAATAGTACTAAAATAATTTTGCCATTCGCACTAATTATGAATGGTACGAATAAATGGTTTCGTTTTGCAGGAGTGGGCTGCCTGAAACTGAAGGTGGCGGTGCCGCAGTACAAGCTGAGGGGCGAGCTCGCCGTGCTGGAGTGTCACTACGAGCTCGAGGGGGACTCCCTCTACTCGGTCAAGTGGTACAAGGAAAACGAGGAATTCTACAGATACGTACCCAAGTCGAATCCACCCCAGCAGTCCTACAAAGTAGAGGGCATCAAAGTTGACGTGAGTATCCCAAGCGTTGACACCGACGAATATTTTTCGTAAATAATCTACCCTCAATCTTGAAATCTCCTCCAATCAATTCAATAAGTGGAAACGGATGATCAGAAGAGTGATGATACTGCGCACCTCCGCGGATCACATAACTTTCATTACTTGCGAATTAATGAAAGTAGTTATAGTTCGAGTTATATAGTATGAGTGTCAGATCAAAAAGTTATATCATCTAAGGATGATCAATGCTAATAAAATAATCCTGTGTAATTTATAGTTTTTCTCATAATCCTTACCATAAGTGTTACGTAACCTAAACAAATAAAATTTCAGTAGTTTGCAATGCGACAAAGTGATAAATTGAAATGCGATTCTGGAGTCGGCCGCTTATGGAAGTATCGGTATATGCGATCAAGTTCTAGGATTTTAATGGCCGTGAATATATTCTCAGGCGCAGACTGTGAAGGGGAAGGCGGTGTTAGCCGAGCCTGTTGGGCCAAGATTGATTCGGTCGGCGGTTAAGGGGTCTTTATACGATACCACCCCCACCGCCCCGTCTACCCCAACGCCACGCTTATCGTTAACTACCTCAAACACAGTCGCAGAGCGGGCTCTCAGATTTATAAGCTGATTATAATATTTTATGCGAGCCCCCTCCCCCGCTCTACCGGGCCCGTAATTCATCTCGCGAAACTGTTTTTTGCAATGCGCACGTAGCATGCGCGTTTACGAGCGGGCTCTTTACAGCCCCCGTATGCACGCGGCCCACCCACACGGTGTTGTTAAAAACCATCTCTGTTATCGGCAAGCTAACGGCCGATTCCGGAGATCTGCGCTCGGCTTCGGAAATTTACAGGGCTTCCGTCAGCCCCCGCGCTAGACAGCTCCCTTCCGTCTCTACCTTTTGCCGACTAAGAAAAATAACTTCATTTTTGTACATCTAGGTCCTCGCAGATATAAATGTCGAAATATAAATATTGCTGTGGTTTTCGCGATCTATATCGAGAAAACGTATACAGCCTTTTCTTCTTCTTTCTGTCAAGATTATAAATGATCATCAAAGCTTTTAACATTTTTTTTATACTTTGATTTCAAATTTAATTATTATATTTCAATCATATATACTATACCTTTTGCGTTCGGTGTGAAATGCCAAATATTTGATTAAAGTCAACTTTATCTCAAAATCCGTCCACTTGAGATCTGTGGTTTAATTTTTAACATTGTAGTAACAATTTATTAGCGCAGTCCGTAAAAGTGAATACTGAAATATTACCCGCTGCTACGACCCGTAAATTTTTCTGAGAGCCGACATCGATAGTGTTATCGCTCCTGCTCCGGTAATCTGTTTTGAGACCATTTCACGACGACACGTAGGTAAACATCGGGTACTATCGAACACGGCAATGTTTTTCGATTATAGGTTCCTTTTCGGGGCAAGTAATACGCTCGTACCGTGTATAGATTGATGGTAATCCGAATTTTCAAAATTGCGAGTAAAAGTGAAATAATAGAACGAAGAATTTTATGCGCGTTCGTCAGTTAAAAATAGAACGATCAAAGCTCCCACCCCCGTCCAGGAATAAATCCGCGAAACCTTCATGCAGATTTTGCAGAGTTTTAGCAGTTGAGGTATAGTTTTTTATATAACATGTTCGTGTTATTTCGAAATGATTTCTTCTCCAGCTAAAACAAGATTGTAAGGCGAATGATACATCGGCGACATCGGATATGTTTGATTATGTGCTAACAAGGGAGATATAAGTTGATTTTTGAGCTATTAAATATTAACCGACTGGGAATAACCAATCCCATTAACGAGGGGAACGGTCTAATTCGAGATCGAAAAAAGAGGACTCGTAACCGAGCGAGGGTTTTCCTTAAAAGTGCATTCTTTTCAAGTGAAGGAAATTGAAAACGGAGAAAAGAAAACTTCAATTAAAACGTCGTCCTCGCCCGTCGATAACTCCGGACGTCCTTTGAAAAATGCGAGCTGAACGCCGACCAAGTCCATTGTTCCTCTGGAAGTCGGAAATATCTCAGGCGTTTGTGTTAAATAAATGTTGTCGTCTCTCTCTCTCTCTCCTGCCCGTCATTCCCGGTTGAAGGCCACGACAGGTCGTAGTCTTCAGTTCGCAACTAGCGGCAAATAAACGGGCGGCGTATATATTCGTCTTCGGTCAGTGGCCCGTCCTTTACAGGGGAGCTAATTGGGCGCGGATTCCTGTCGAACCACCAATAGGCGATATGGGCCACGGCCTACTGTAGTAATTAATGGCGGTAGCCCGCCGATATGCGCCCCGCCGTAATTAATCGGTCGGGCCCCGCGCGCAACACAGACCTATTCTTTTTTTCTTCCTTTAACCGCGGGCCAAACTAAATTAAATCGTCGCAGCGCCATTTATCGAGAATTCATTTACGAGTGGTCGCCGGCTAAAAGGCCCGCCGGAATGCGTTGTTAATACGAAATCTTAGTCGAAACGTGAATTACTCCCGCCCGAGCCAACAGAATGGAAACCCGTTAAGTATTTTTCCCCTCTTGCGTCCCAACATTTTCGATTTCGGGGCGTATTGTCATTTGGATAGCTGAGAAATATCGTTTGAACAGGACTCGAGAAATAGTCTCTGAGTTTTGACTTCGATAATAATAATTTGAACGTAAAAACATTGTATTGCCTTCTAAGATGCATATGTTAATACTGGATGGAATAAAATAATCTACCGGACTTAAAGAACGTTAGTTACTATGAACGCCTGAATAATTGTCGAATATTAAATAATATTCTTCGTATAAAACTAACTGAAAATTATTCCTATAATTCTGATTCTATTCGGGGGCCAGACAAACGGAGGATATACTGCAATGGTGGATCCCGAGGACTTAACCGGTGCGGTTATGCGGTAACTCGAGCGAGGTTTGGACAGGGCCGAATTAGGGGTGTGCGGGTGCCGCCCCCACCGCACCCCTCACCCCGCTTGGAAAACTCGACGCGTTAAGTCTGTTGTTGGTTGCTCTCCGGGCAAAAGATTTTCCGCAGACTAATTTCCAACTGGGCGAGGGCGAGTTTGCCGGCCCTCTGTAGTCTCTCTCCCCCCCTCCCACCCCTCTCCCTCTCTCCGGAGCCGGCTCCCTCTCTGTCTGAATTATACAAAGTTTCGGATCGGGGTGGCTCTCATCCCTGTTGAACAAAGGTCCGACAGTTAGAAGTGAAACGTATTAAGCAACGCAGCGCGGCCGCTGCTCCAGCACACAAGGAGGAATAGCGACCCCAACCCTCTTGGGTATATATATATATATATATATATATATATATATATATATATATATATATATATACATAATACTCCTGTCTCACTTTCCATCTCTCTCACTCTCCCTATATCATCCATCTCTCTGTCTCTCCCTTTCCGCTTCCCTCACCAACTCGTTACTCCCTACTACCGGTGTAGATTCATTTATAAGTTTTAGAGAATACAGTTCAATGGTTTCATATTCTAGGACAACCCCAGATTCGTTCAAATATACGGTTTGGATCAATGGTTTTTCAAAAACTGGTTTTATAATTTCACAGAAAATAATTAAGTATATGAATTCTATCACTTAGTTAAAGCATATTAAGGCAATATGTAATAAATCAATTTTTTTTAAATAATTTGTCGACCATAAAGTGTCGCTGACGAATCTAACCTCAACTTAAACAAAGCAAAATGAAGCATAGATAATACGCAAAGGTTTTCCGATTCGACTTGATTATTCAATAAATAAATATGTGATTAAATATCACTGACATTCTTCGTTGCCGTACGAACGATTTCTTAGTTATCGAACAGAACATTATTTTAAAATACGTGAATACAGAATAACTAAAGAATAACTGAAGAACTAAAGAACCTCAGCAAGAGGAGACAGAAACACACGAAACATTACGGTAGAACATTATTATAGCTAAAGCCAAATCTAGTTCCCCGGAGGGCGATTGTGATTTTTCTAAAATTCCAGCTTAATCTTGTATCGTATCCGAGACCCTTTCAGGTTCTACCGTTATGCAAATAAAGGCGCAGTTATTTGGGGCGATTTGGTAAATATGAAGTTTGATAAAATCTCCAAGAGGTGATGGCGGGAGAAACAAATTAGATTTTGCATATCAAGATTTAGTACTCCAGTTTCTAACAATATCTCAGTCGGTCTCATGCTTGTTGAACAACGGCTATTAATTCGCAGATTGTAGAAAATGCAATTACCGGCCACGTTCTTTTAACTCATGTCCGGTTTTAATTACGGCAAGAATATAATCGAAATGATATCGAATTCGAACATAAATGGCTGGCCGACAATCGAGTCCAACGGACAGTCGATAAATTGCAAGCAATTATCAGTTACGTACAGATAATCCTGAATGACGGATCGAAAATGTAACCGTCATAAATTACTATGACTTTGACAGTGAAGAGGCCTATAATTTCACGGCATGCTGCACTAATTGCCGCCACTATATTATACGGACCGGACAAGCAAGCTGCGCCCCAAGCACCTAATCGCCGGCATTAATGTGACATCGATTAGTTTCTTAAAACAGTTGGACAATTCCAACTTTTATTGCCAATCGAATACGAAATCGGTTTCACAACAATAATGAATTTGTTGTTTAATTTGTGCAACCGATGTTGCAATCCCACCGAACAGATTTCCTAGCGTTACAACATTTAAATTTCGATCTAATAAAAGTAAGAACGCGAATCATTGGAATTGATGCCCGTTCGGCTCGATACACCGGGTTCTTTAATATTTGTTTTAGTTTGATTAAAATGACAACCTTCTAGGAATATATTTCTGGTTATGTTTTACAGCACCAGTTGTCCGACAGCCGGCAAGTGGCTTTGAGAGGCGTCAACCTGAAGTCTTCGGGGGTTTACAGGTGCGAGGTCTCGGCCGAGGCACCGTCCTTCGCGTCAGCCCAGAGCGAGGGTCGCATGGAAGTAGTCTGTGAGTACAAACTCATATAAACCCTCCCTAAACTTATCCCACCCGGAAACACTTTCTAGCTCCAATAGTTACGATTTTTTCGTAATGATAAACATTCTATAGAACAATATATGTATCGTTCATAGATGAGATTATTTTATAAATCAATACGATAGCAATTTTATTTTATAATCAGGCGTATTAGAAATTATAACCGGACAAAAATTTTAATAAATTTCCTGTTCTGTACATATGCCTGTGTTATCAAGGGTCCTTCCGTATTTTTCCTTTGTCCTAGAGAAATACTGAAACCAGTTTCGTCTACCCGAAAGAGCGTGGAAAGGATTTTATTAAAATTTAAAATCACTATTTTCACCTTGAAAAGCTTATTAAACCCGAAGCCTGGTGTTTCCTGGAAATATAATAAGTAGGATACCTTTATGAAATTTCAAGTCTTTCCTACGGGCAAATTTATTTTGCCAATCCGCCGTTATAGATTATTCATTTATGATTTATGAATTACAACAAATACCAAATCAAATTTACGGAAGTATTTTCGGTTCTTAGTGAAAAGAAAGTTTTATTTCTACCTTAATTCTACTTAGCAAAATAATTTAAAACACGTTATAATTTGACCTGTAAGATTACTACTTGAATGTGCTTATAAATTGACGCAATAAGAAAGTAATAATTGTTAACAGTAAACTGAATAAAATGTTTACATCAGCACTTTCAACATATAATTTTTCCATTCCATATAACCGGAGGGTGGCCTGTGAATTAAGTAAAAGCAAAATAAACATAAATTACATAATTTATGTTTTCAAGTTCGACGTTATTTCACTGGCGATATGCTCGTCGTTTCCTGAGAAAATACCCTTCTTCGTCTCCGCTGTGTTTACCCATTCGGTGTTCTGTGTAGTCATGAGGGTGGGCCGAGAGTCGATCATTTGACCTTTCCCGCCGAGAGTTATTTCAGATGTCTGTGTCCCTCGGCCGATATTCAAATTAAGATCACATATCGATATCGTTCCATATATAGGGCGCGACGTTTGCAATTGGCCCTATCCGCGTGGGCGGGAGCCGCGGGGCCCCGAGCCGGAGAACTGTCCCACGCAACAGGTAAGACTGATGACGTGCGCTCCCCGGAACAAGTGGAAAGAAAGTTTTATTGATACAGTGGAACGAGAAAAATATAGTGGCCGAGTGCCATTTAAACTGAGGCCTCGGTCGGGAACGCTGAAATAAATGTGCCAACTCTCTAAATTTCGAAATAGAACATTGAAGTGATACAATTTCCATCCACCTACTTAAAAATAACTCATAATCTATCACTTATATCCAGAATTTATCAAAAAGACTAGTAAGAAAAAACCGCGTTGAGAACCGATTTTCTGACATGACTTGGAAATGAAGAAAGCCTCTCGGTGATAATTAACAGGGTCTATTTTGAGAACGCAATTTCCTGTCTGGACGGAGCAAGGAGATTTCAATATGTGCACGGAGGGAATCTAAAAATAGATATTATTATGTGCGTTGCGATGTTAACGGAACGCTCAGATATGATACTTCTAGGCCGACTGTTAAATTCGGCTTAGAGCAAAAGTATAGAATGAATTCTGAAATATATTTCCAACTTTCTCTTCCTTTAAGTGCGAGAGGGCTTAGAGGAAACATTAAAAATGAAACTGAATAAATTATGATTTAAAATTTCCTCCGAGGTTCTGCCCGTTTTATGCGTTGTCACTAAAGCTGGAATTACAATGCGAGCTCCAATTTCTAGATAAATCATCGTAACGTGAAAACATTTTTTGTTTAGTGGATCTGTACGAATTATTCTTTTCCCCGATAATAATTATTTCCCGTACATTGCCGATATTGTTGTGAGGCGGATACACTTCGAGTTTTAGATGAATGAGTTTCAACAGGGCGCCGGAAGAATTCAGAATGACCGCTGTAATGAATATTGAGGGACAGTGTAGGTCGGTTGTCCCCCGCGTCCCCCTTATCCGGGTTAGGGAGCCCACTGAAAAAATGAACAGTTCACCGCAGACCGAGCGAATTCCCGGCCGCGCTTCGAATCCGGAATTCGATTCCCCGGTTCAAACGGAATTTACGCTCAGAAGACGGACTCCGGTTACATCACAGTCCGCAACACGCAAAGGGAGTTCGAACAGTATGAATAACTCAGCCTGAGTTAATAATTCAGGCGAGGCGTTAATAATTCCGAACCAGTTTCGTACAGGAACGACCCAGAAAATTATGTCTTTTAAAATTAAAGCGTTAATAAAAACGTGATGGATGAGCAAGATCCGAATTGCTGGCCACCCTTACCGATTTCCACAGTGCTCTATCAATTATATATTGACACCTCTTTCAATACTAATTATGAGAGATGTGAGAATGGTTAAAGGTATCGAGATTTGGGATAATCGAAAGAAAATTCAAAAATAGCTGACGACAGAGACCGCTCAGTGGATAGTGTGATGTAGTGTAAAAGATTAACCTTTCACTATAATAAATGAGCTCATATTCTTCCGTACATTTGTTTTGAATGTATTCATGAAATTAAGGACCTGCAGACAAATGCTCATACGATATTAAACTTCTCGTTTTATACATTTTGCGATTAATGTATTCCTCCGTTTTTCCTTGGGGCCCACCTTCACAATATCGTGGGGGTGGCTGTAATATCGGCTGGGGCGGATGATTGAAATAATTAATTTAATAATACCTATTAAGGACCCAATGAAGAGATAATTTATAATGAGATGCGTGCTAATAGGACCCCAATTTTGAAGGTATAATGGAAGCAATTATTCGGAGGCTAAAGGGGTTGTGCACTCTCCGTAGACCCCCAATATAAAGTTCAATAAGGGAGTTGTTGGACCGAAAGCGGGTATTATTTTTTTTCGATATAAATATGCAATTATTTTTCATAGAGTTAATATTTTTTTACAGCAGACACGGTATTTTTATAATTATTTATTCAATTTCTTTGACGATCATATACTTAAACATTTCTTTACTTCCTAAGGCTACTCAAATTAAATTTAACATTATTTCAAAATATTACTAAGCAAATTTATGATAAATACGTATTATACGTTCTTTCCGTAAACAATCGCTGATATAAATATGATAAATATGGAAAATACTTTCGATGAAATTGAGTGAGTCAATGGAATGTTAATACCTAGGTAACCAATATAGGTTATATGAAATACATAAATATAAGAAGGATTTATCTTAATTTTCTCGTTGTGCTTCTTGGCTCGGTTAACTTCTCCCTCGTAGAAACTTCTAAACTCCCCATCAGTAGCAGTTTCATTAATGAAGATGAGAAGAAAATTGGGACAAGATTATTCTAAAACAAATGGCAAAATTCTGGACCCTGCCACATCTGGAACAATTTTGTAAACGTTTTAAGAATAAACATTTAGTACGTATAATGCATTACCAAAAGTCAGAAGGAAAAATTAAGTTGGTAATTGGAGTGAACTCCCCTGTTACGGGAGGAAATCAAATTTTGGCCGGAAGGAGTGTTGGAATTTCAATTAGGAACCAGTGGGTATTTTAAGGGAACGCTCCCCGTACGTGATTCGATATACGCTTAGTTAAGTTACTACGCGGGAAGAGTAATGCGATATGAAGGGCAATCAAGAGGCTTGCTTTGGGGGGTGGGTGGCAAGTATAAGTTCATTGAATGTTGGTGACTTGTTTAGGAGTCGCTTATTATCTAATTAGTGTCAACGGCAAGGTACAAACTTCATTATAATAAGTAGGGGGAACCGTGATTGGCAGTCGGCAAGTTGTTCCCTGAATCGACGACCGAACGGGCCAAAACAACCCTTTAATATGTCTCCCCTGGCCCGCTCACTTAACAGCGGTGGTCTTGAAAAATGTCTCCCTTTGTAAACGATAATAACATTCTGACCATATATGATCCGTAGAGAAAATTAGAATTCTGATTTTTGAACTCATTGAAATGGATATTGTACACATTCTAAATTGTCTAAAGATATCATTGTATCGCAACACTCGTTTTTTTAATTCTATGCCTGACAATTTTAGGATTCTCCCAACCGTCAATGCCTTGGGCCTCAAAACGGACATAATGACCATCTCGGCTATACAGCTATTAAAAATTACCAAAACCAAGATTTAGATTTTATGGTAGTAAAAAAATAAGTCCCAAAGAAAAGGAAAACGGCACAAAACGGCTGCAAAAGCAAAATGACTGGTAGTCGTATTAGTACAGACAGATCTTTGATGCCACGCTTATGGTATTTGATCCATCTTGTTTAAATAATACAAATTTATACTGGTCGCAACACCAAGCTACAACCATTCTAAGAAATAGTGCAATATTTTACTTTAGGGTTTTAATCAACATGGTATTATTAACTGGGAGTATTAGACAACATTTCCTAATTATAAATATAAATATTTACTTACAAATTCCAAAACTTCTCAGTGCGCTGGAGTATTAATTGAGCCCGTGTTGAACAGTCGTCCGGTTGAAGTGACGCAATTCCGAATGTCGTTCATAGTGTCTCCAATTTGTTCGGATGGAATGGAGCGATCTTATCGAAATAATGGACTGTCGCCGGCCCTTGGGAGGGGACAAACTGTCCGTTTGAACTTTACCCGTGGGCCGTAAAGGCCGATTTAATGGGCCGGACGGTCGGCGGTGTCTCCCTTTCCGCAAATGAAACGCGCAGTTGGGAAAAATTGATTTCTGGGCCACTTAATTTTATAGACTCTTGGATGAAATTACGACGGAACTGAGTCCGTCGGAAACTCACTCCGGGAGATGCGAACGACCCGGTTAATTAATTACACCCGCCTTATATATAGTGTTTCGCTCGACTGCAGGTCGAGACTGAAAGGGGACATATCCAGGACTTCAGTCTTAAGTCTGTGCTGACCTTTTTTTTATGACCTCCTGGAAATAGAAACGACGATTTTGTAAGAGAAGATACAGATATTACGGTACAGACCATTACAGACCATTCGTAAATACATATACTTACAACGAAATACCTGAATGTTGAAAGAAGAAACAAGATTAAATAACTAACTGACGTTTTTACTGACATTACAGAGACATTACATAGTTTTCCTACTACATATCTTTCCCTCTAGTTCTTATCATGTTATTCTCATATGACGATAATGTGTGAGTCGTATACACGTTGGTTATGCAGAGAAATGTGGGTATGCATTTTATCCGAACGTCTTCGGGCCCATTCCTACGACTTAATTTTTGATCAGCGGGATTCAAGAGCAGTGTGACACATGTGTCGGACGTCCGGCCGAAGGGGTTAGGGCGCGGGCAATTTTCAATTTGCAACCAGGGGACGTTCGCCGTCCCTAGTTAATCCGGAGGTATAAAGCCCTCGGAAAGGTTGAAAAGAAGTTTTCATTCGTTGGAAACGCAGCAGCGGAGGTAAATGAAGACGCGGGGTGGAGGGAGACATGTCAAATGCGTTGTCACCTAACTACCCCCTTCTGCCCCTATCTCCCTTCCATCCCCATCTCACCCTTACGTCCTCGCAATCTACCCGCTCCGCCATTTATATTTCATACAACGTCCTCTCTTCGCTACGCCGGGACATCCTCGACCGGACTCCGGTCCCTTATCGCCAGTTCATTTCTCCCACTGCGCTCAGACCGATTCCTCCTACCTTCAGCCGGTGAGGAGCAGTAAGAAGGAGGTTTCGAATTCATATTTATAATCGGAGAGACCGTTTATAAACATATCGACTGGAATTCCCACCCGATACATAACAAGAATCAAACAAATCCTGCCCACAAGCCTTATGGTGCGAACATCGACAAAACGCTGGTCCCTTATTCTATTACCTTTAAATAGAAATACCATAAATGCGGGAGGATATACAAATAATCGTGCTTGAATATTTTTTCAGAATGTTTTCATTTTGTTAGAGGCCATTCAGGATTATCAAATTAGAAGCAAGTATTGCAATACCAAAATGAAATTATAATACAAAAATTCTGATTCACTTTAAATGTTATAAATCGAAATAATAGCCACTCGTAAATAATCAATATGTTTTTAAGAAATTTCGTCAAGGAAAAATACATTATTCACAGGCTACCATCCGGTATACAGCCAGTAGACGAAGGGGTATTACGAATAATATTTCCAAACGTTTCTTGGTAACTTATTTTTTCTAGAGCTAAATTGCCTCGGCCGTTACAAAACGTAAATTGATTTCGTGACGGAGAAAGGAAAATATGACTAAAATGAACTTGTTCCTTTAATAGTTACAGTAGGGAACAATGTTTATTGATAGCTATTGGCTTGGAACAGGCTACGCTCAATATATTTTACAGGGATAAATGCTACAGAAAATGAAATGAAATGTTTGTCCTGTTTTATTAATTTAATGCCTTTATTCTGCCGAAAAATTCGGGTATAGTCACGGAAAATAAATTTTATTGTCGTTCTGTAAAGGAGTGAAATATCTGCTGTTATATTCTGTAGAAACGGAGAGTTGCTAAATTGTTCCTAAAACAAATGAATGAAATAATAAATTTTATTTCGTTCCATTTTTAGATTGGCACTGTTCCTATTGAGTATTTATTGTTCATGAGGTACATTTTCGGACACGAGAGTTATTTTATTTCATTCGCTGTATTTTTGACAAATTCATTGGGAATCGTTGTCGTACTCGACACATAAATACTTCCAGCTATAAGGAGTGATATATTAATCGGGGTTATGCGATTCTTCGTTCGGTTGTTTTCAGTCAAGTTGAGAAATGCCGATGTCCAGCACTCGATTTCAGACCGGTGTTTCGCTGGGCCGAAATAAACGAACGGCATTGTCGATACCTCTAAGTAATTGGGCGACCAAAGGAATTCTGGGGGTTAACCCGCCGATAAAACATGTATTTTGGAATCCACCCAAGGGACCACTTAACTCGGAGCCACACCAACGTCAACCCGCTCCAGATGTTGCGCTCATATTTCTTTCCCCTGGCCGGATAATATATCCAATATTCCGTATTTTAGACTGGAGAATCGATACCGAATCGGAAGTTTCTGACTGCGTGCATGGAATAGGGTCAATAAATATTCATAGTCTTATTAGATAAACGCAAAAATATTAAACAGTAAATGCGAGCGAAAAGGGGAGCGAGAATTATTTATTTCAATAAATAAAAGAGGTACTGGGAAAATGAGGCGAGTGGAAGCAAGTAGATGAAAAAAACATGATATTCCGAACCCCCAGAGGTCTCAAAATATATACCTGAGATACATTAATTCTCAGTAAAAGATTTTGCATAAATAACTTATTTATGGTAATTTAATTTACCTATGTATGTCTAGTAATGTCTTATATTTTAATTACACTTATATGGTTGATACCTTGGGCAGATACTTACTTATTAATTAAATATAAACAATTATTTAAGGCTTTCTTATTACATTTTTATAATGTTATTGTGACGTCTGTGTAAGTTTCTGAGTGCACGAAATAAGGACAAAGCGTGTAGGGAAAGTTTCAGTCCACTAGCACGGTTGTTAAATAACATTGAAACGGCGCTGTAATACTATGTAGCACAACAGTCTTGTATAGCGGGTTAGTATCAGAGACGCCGCCTGCCTAACGTTTACTGCCACCGAGGTACAGCGAGTTGTTTTTGTAAGAAGAATGCAATGGCACATTTATTTCACAAGTTATATTGTTTATACTTTTAGTTGCTATTTTACAACTGTAAAAGATATGACTGTAAATATTTTTGTTAATATAAATGACCGGATAAATTTCAAACCATTCGTGTAGTGTTCTCTTATGCTCTACACCTACTATTAGTAAGAATTTTAAATTTCTACACTAATAATGAGAGAGGCCTCCGTTCTTTAACGTTCATAATTAGTTCATTCTCTCGTCTGCTTGGCATAAGTGAAAGTCTTAATATCATATTGTCTTGTCACCGCGGTTCTTAAAAATTAAGGTCGAAACAAATTTATTTTTCGCCTACCTTGATTCACTTTTCCGCTGATAGTGGATCGCATGAACGCTAAAAAACATACAAAATTGTGTATGTTTCCGCACAAAAGTGCAGAAATATTTTTTTCTTGTGTGCACATATTGGACGATTTGAAATGCTTAATTGTGCAGCAGGCTAAGTGATGGACTTAGATATAATTCTATGTCTTCATGGACATAATAGTAGAAGTCACCAGATGGTGGAAGGATCACAGCTACTGTTCATGGTACATAGTTATAACAATAAAATGGACAACAATTATTCATTCTTACGTTTTACCAGCGTAATTCGATATTAATCCAACTGACAACTATGTGATTCTTGGTTTTAATTCCATCAATCCAAAACGCGTAATCCAACTGTTAGAGGTCACACGGCCTACACGTGTTCCCAGCACCGCAATCATGATACCCGAAGGGAGCGTGCCGTAAATAAAGTCCGGTTGGAAAAGTATTTCGGGACGGGAAAACAAAATTAAGAGCCCGATCTCGGATTTATTCGGTGACGAAGTATCCGCAAAATGTTGGGCCGGTGGACACCTGTTTCCTCGGGTCCATTAATAACCGATAGTGGAGCGGGGCGGTGAGTGCGTGTGCGTGTGCGTGGATCGATGATATACTACTCGTGTTCCGGGAGTTTTGATTACTGTAGAGCCTCCCCCTTGTTCAATAGCTCTGATATATTGGGGCTCGTGTTACCTGCCCCGCCGGCCGCACGTAGTAAACCCCCCCCCTGCTACCGTTCTCACCCAACATCAAATCCGCATTCCTTAACAGTACCGCCCTCTGACATCTGCCTATATATATCACGAAGGAGCTTTGCTGAAAATTACACCAGAAACAACAGGTTTCATACCGTGTACACGCCTCGTACCGGGAGTACGCTCATTAAGACTTCGGAATATTAAAACAACGTAGATACCGGATACCCAGTGGTGGTATCGAGGCACGTTGTTAAGGTTTAACGTCGCATTTCGGGAAAGTTTTAATGTAATTTTCCTTTTTCAATTTATTAATTCTTAAAATGATCCAGGGATAATTAAGGAAAATAACTAATTAAATTGCTTAGGGGAAACTGAAAACATATTTAATTCATAATGGCTATTACTAAGGATTATTGGTGAAACGCCCGAATGGTATTTTATAGTACAATTTTAAGTTAAGTTATTGATGTAACGTATATGACTGCATATAATCTTATGTAAATCCTTGCACCCGCGATAAAATTAGGTTATGTTTCATAGGACCGGGATTTCGTAGGGAAAAAAGGAAGACAAATGCCCGGTGGAAATTTTAATACGTGGCATTCCCGCGCCGGCAACTTTATAAAAGTTGCACTATTTGGTTTATATAAGCCTGGGTGGTGTTTGGGGGTGGGGGGGGGGCAGCAAACTTTTATAGAAAAGCCCGTCAACCGGTCTCTTTTGATGGGAGTATTTCATTTTTCATAACGGGACAACACACCACCCACGGGACCGACAAAATATACACTTTCTCTTCCTTCTCCGGTTTGGGTCCAGTCGCGGTTTCATGTAATGAAAACAACAAAAAAACGAGAAAGTATGGCCCTCGGATCGAGGCCTGTTCCAATCGGATAAATTGGAACTGCCCGGGGCCATCGATGACCGTCGATACCGGGAACACTTCGGTTGTAGCGAAGAAAGCCCCCCTTTCATGCAAAAAGCGGCGTACTACAGCCTTGTACAGCCGATACACTCGTGTTAATCCCGAAAATGTTGAATCTCTTGGCTTTCAGAGTATATCGGCCGGCACTCGATCAATGCCTGTCCGTTATCGAGGAGGCGCACAGGAGGTACATTCCTAGTTCATTTATTTTTCTCGTTCGATTTTCTCTTGACCGATATAATAGTACGAAATTCCCCGATACTTCTCAGTAATCATCATGAATTTGTCTATATATTATAAATATTATTGATTCCCAGAACACATTGAGGATATTGATGTACTGTCACTGAACATTTTTTATATAATTACGCCGTTACGCTTACCAATAATTGAATAATTCAGAATAATGTGGTAAGGCGCCAAATAATTAATATCGTGATTGACAATGGCCCGGTTAATTATGCCGTGAACGGTCCGATGTCGTTTTGGTGGCTGCTGGTGCGGGGGAGTGAACATTAATTTTAAACTGTTCTAAACTTCTGCTCGGTCTCCTGCGTTCAGACGTCGGAGAACAAACGGGGATCGATAAGAGACATTTTTCCCGGCTCCGTTCAACCTAATCAGCTTGTAATGAGTTTACAAAACCAATTAACTATGAACAACAAGCCGGTGAGAGCGAGCTGACACCGACCACTTCCAACTCAATTAAGCGCGCTGCCTCTTATGTCCCACATTTTATGCGTAAAATCACCAAGCGACCCAATTCTCTGGTAAGAGTCTGATCTACATTAACTTTAAACCTATTAATCCATAAATAGAAATGTATAGACTTGTCCGCCATTCGTCTGAATATTTGCTGCAGAAAAACTCTTCATAATACTGATATTAATATTGGAGCGAATTTTTCCTAATTTTACCCACGTTACCTACACGTATTGCTCTTTTTAGTCCGCCTCTAATTTGTTTATTTCTCTCTTAGACCAAATAATTCTTTAATATAAAATTTGTTAAAGAATTAACAATTGTTTAATAATTAAAATAAACCTATTAACACCTTGATCGATCAATCCTCTATCTAAAGATAATTTAAATAATATACTCCTTCTTTCTTCGTAAAATAGTTTCGAATTTAATTGTTGATAAGGGTTGAGAATTTTACATCCATAAAATCGGTGCTTATTTCCGGAAGACAACGATATTCGTAATTCTCATTTACCGGCTAACTGTATTCAGGAAACGTGTGGACTCCAGTAAATAGCACTCCTGGAGCAACGGGAAAGTGGGCGCTAACGCATTAGCTACCGGCGGTGGCAGGTGACGGAAAAATAAAGCCGCCGATACTCTGAAGAAATAAAAAGGCCGGAAACAAAGTGGGCTACGGTGGAAATTTAGCGAAATGGAAAGTGGGTCGTGGGGGGGGGCTGGCTCGAGAATATCTGGGCTCGCGCATTTCCACGAGCAGACGAAAATGGGGGCCCCCGCCCTCGAAAATCTCTCGTGGGGGGGGGGGGGGGGGAGGAAGCCTAAAAGCATGCCCATTCCCGGCACCGTGTCGGCATGAGTGACAACCACGATTTGCACCGGCCAAGAAATATGGTTTTCGAGCGTAGAACACCAAGATGTGCATCGGATCTCTAAGGGAGGTCTCTACGATATTTTAATTTTAGAGTTCGAAATTTGATGAAGGACCGACATCAGATCATTCCATTACAAACTTAATAATTCATGTGCCTGATATTTATTATATTAAATTGACAGAAATTATCTGACATCGACAACTGGTAAATGTATTTAACAGTGTGACACCGTCGATTTAACAGTGAGGAACACGAATTTCGAAAGGGATGCACTAATTTCGATCACTCAATAAGTATTTTGCAGAAACCCGTGAACCGGTATTATTTTATAAAAGGCCCAATGCTCGTTCACTTCAAACTTCCTCTGTTTGCGAATGGTGTATTTTGTTTAAGGAGGAATCCGAACTATTATTAATAATAGGATTTCATAAAGCGCAAAGTACAAATACCGCTTCTCCACCCGCCCCCGTCCTACAATATGAACCTAATGACGGGCTGTAGTTCGCCCCCCTCCTCTAGAACCTTAATATCGGCACTGCGGGGACTTATGAAGCTTTCGGAGTGGGCGGCACAATGGAGAAGGGACACTGATGAAAGGAAGTTTCATTAAATCTTAAACAAATTCATCGCGAATTTTTTTCATTGCCTTTGCGCAATGCAGTGACGGAAGAAGCGAGTATTAATACATTTTATCATTTATTTAAACCTTTATGCCCTTACGGCTCCTGTGATATACTGATGTTTAGGATTTATCTTTCCATTTCGTCAAAAAAAACGCTTCTTCAACTTGGGAAAAGACACTTCGATCCTGGAAACGGGGGAACATCGAGTTCACGGAGGGTTTCCGGGAGTGCAGAAACTTACTTATAGAAATAGGTGTAGAGTAGGGGGTTAGTGACAGTGAAGCATGGTGGGCGGGTCGGCCGGTAATGTGGCCCATCAATGTGGCCTCCCTTTTGAGGAGAGGCCCACCATGTTTATGGCCCACCATAAGCCTCCCACCTGATGAGAGGGAGGGGGGCAATAAATAAACTCATAAGATAAAATACAGACCCACTGTCCACTGTCAATGTACACACACGCTCACTCTCCCGCTCCCCGGGGAGAAATGTTAATAGGGACACGGGCGATGGAGCAATTGCCGGCAACGCGAGGCGGCCGTTTCTCAACGCCGGCAGGCCAAAAATATCGAGCCATTATTACTGCGCCCTTCACAGATAACATTCACTTTTTTATCCGCCATCTGCTTGTTTGTCGGACATCGACTGTCTTAACGAGACCTGCCATCAAATTGATTGTGGGAATGGGGTGGTGTGGTCAAGTACATACCCACAAACGTACACTGTTGGTCCTTACTGTAATAAATAATGTGAACTTTGTGAAATACTTGACGAAATTGAAAGGACATAAATAGCTTCGCTCAATCATCTATTTATTCATTTCTACTCAGGAATTTCAGGCCAAGAAAAATTGTACAGCATAATCATGAAAATATTATCGTAGTACATCAACTAAGATTGGCTTATATTAGAATATTACATATCAGAATATTACATGGAAGTTTTGAAATTCCTATACGACAGAATCGAAAATTTAATCAAAGGCAAAAACGATTTTTTTGATCCGTACTAATTACATTAATACAGCCATACACACAACACGAACAAATAGAGTAATTTTAGCGTTCAGATCAGCCAATGTCGCAATTTACTGAATTCCTGCAGCCGAGCTTCGCCTAAACGAGCCTTAGCCATAACAATATTCCACTGCGTAGCCTGAAGATGATGTAGCGTTGTAATTTGGGCGAGTGGAAGTGCGGGGACGGGGGGTGGCGGAGCAGTCCATTTTTCCTCCATAGAAAAATTTAATTAGAAGCTTTTGTCACCGGTCGGGGCCAGCGACCTACATAACACTGAGCCCCTCCAATACCCCAGGCTACATTCAACCCCCGGCCCTTTATTAATAAGACCCTATAATTTAATTAGAACTGAAATTTATTATTAGGCTTACATTCGGAGCATGACAAAACAGAATTCTGATCCGGAACGTAGTAAAAAATAACGGTTCAAATTCTCTTTCATATATAAGGGTCGTGGAATCGTAATACAGAGGACTGACAAAAATTGTTATAACTGAAACTCTAAGTCGCAATTAGGTGGAACAGTTTCAGCGACCATACTTGACCCCGTCTTCGATACCCTGAATCGGTGCCCTACTAGTACCAAAGTTTCGTGTTAGAACAATAATGATGTCTAATCTAATTGTAATTCACATTTAATATAACGTCTAATAGCGGCTTCGAATCACTGTGTGGTCATTCTTAGTAGGTTCGTTGCATGACCTTCTATACTATCTACTCATTAACAGAGAACCAGTTATTAAATCATTTACACATCTCGTTAACTTAATTGCGGAGAACTCCGCATTGTTCAATATTTGCCGGACTGCGTGATTGGGAAATGAAGATTTCCACGGAAACTCTGACCGGGGGGGGGCCGAGAATTCTGTCCGGTATCGAAGTGAGGGCTGTATTGAGCGCCGATTAATTTATCGGGGCCCAACGTGGGGCGCGGCCTGCATTGCAGAAATTCCTCCGACTCCGTGTTATTTTCAGGATCGTGACCGGACTGTCCCGGCCGGAAACAAAGAACAACTGGCAACCGGAGGATTTCATTTCCAGAATCCGACCCGGTTTGCATTCCGACTGCGCAAATAAAATTGGCGCCATTTAATTTTTGTTTTCTCTTTTTCTGAATCAAACGGCAGCGCAGCTACGCATTTGACTGGCGGTGGAGAACCGCATATTTAGTATGTGTTCAGATAAATTAATTGTGTTATCGAATAAAATGCATTCCGTGCATTATTCGTAGGCTCAAAACACATTAAATTAACAGAAGGTCGAATAATATAAAACATAAATTTTTACAGGAATAAATGTTAGTTATAATAATAGTTACAATAGTTACAAATACGCTGCAATTTAAAACAACCAAGATGTATCCATATATATATATATGTTTATATAACATGGACAGTTTAGTTTCGTAACTGTTATGAAGGCCCCTGTTATCGATTGAGGGAGGGTTAGAGGAAAATCTTCTGGACGGTCCGGCAGATTTGGCAGACGCCCAGTAGTTGGGTCACTGTCAACGTTCGGTATTAGCCGCGTCAGTTTTAGCGCTTAGTCCTGACGTTACTGTTTCCTATAAAAATATAAATGCCTACCCCGAATGATGGTAACAATAAAATACTTGTTTAAAATACCTGTTTTGTTTTCTGCGAGGGGTTTTAATACCCTAGATTTCGTGTGTTTCTGTCTCCTCTCGCAGGTTTGGTATTTTGATAGACCGGTTTCGGCCGCTCGCCAATTTCAGTACTTTGGATGTTTTTGGGCATCCTCACAGCACTGTCACTGCCACTTGTACTGTATATACATATAGACACATACTATTCTGTATACATATACAGGATATTCCCAAACACAGACTAGAAAACGAAGATAGACCCCTATTGCATCCAACTACCGAATTTATTGAAGAAGATCCTACGGCGCTCTAATGCAGACCCGCATAACATATTTGTCTTGACGGTCTAGTATCTATTGGTTAGACGGCGCCGACTGAACTAGCGCCCCCTGAGGGTGGTACGGAAATGTACTTAACTAAAGTTCGTTGGGTGCACTTGCACCGATAACCTACAATAACAAGACACGTACATATACACACGACAAACAGACAACCACCACAGTACAAGTGGCAATGACAGTGCAGTGAGGATGCCCAAAAAACATCCATCGTACCAAAAGTGACTGACACCGCTACTGAAGATGGCGAGCAGCCGAAACCGGTCTAGCAAAAGACCAAACCAGTGAGAGGAGACAGAAACACGTGAAATCTACAATAAAATACTTTTGCCACTTAAAACATGGTAGATACTTTATAAGCAATTTCTTTATAAGTCAAATATATCCGATTAGAACTTTTTTATCTACCGTAATACGATTTTCTGGAGTGCAGACAACGTACGAGTATTTCTTCAATAAAGCCGATCCGGGGACTGATTCGATGATTCCCGGAAGAAACAAATTCTGGAATTTACGAGAAACCGACCGAGGATCTTAATTTTAAATTTCGCCAGAACGTCGTATACCTTCGGACAGAGTTGTGCTCGGGCTCGGTCGGTGGCTGCCGAAGAGGTTTCCATTGGCCGGCCGGCAACAGCGACTGATACGGTCTTCGCCTGTGGAAAAAAAATTGTTCTCCGTACCGGAGTTGTTTAAATTCTTTCGCGTGCGGCACGAGCCCCGCGGAATTCGCGCCCGGGAATAAGTACCGGCCTTTTTTTTATTGTGTACAGCGCGGAATTTTATATAGAAATTGTGGCGTGGATTTGAAAAACAGAAGAGAAAAAAAAATCGCCGGCGTATTACGACGGTTGTAAAATTAACGATACACTCCGTGGCGAATGTAAATGAAGCCGCCTTTCTTTACCGACCCGCCGAATCCCGTGTCGGAAATTTAACGCGACTTGTGTACCGCCACACCGGGTTCGAATATTCCTTTTGTTATTCACAAATAAGGCATTAAAACGAAATATTATTTTATTAAGAGGAAAACCGTTATTAAAACATCGGCCGTCCAATAAACACAACTGAATTGTTATTAATCTAATTTGTTTTATGTTTTCTTTACTGTTCCTCGCCATGAAACGGCAAGGAGTACAGAAACTATTTCTCCCGGCTGGTAAAACGGCGGCGGTGAATTTCGAAAACCGTCGTGTAACGCTGTTTCGAAATACACATTCCTATGAATCTGAACTGAATTTATATTAGGGGGATATTACCTTGGCGTGAGGTGAGGCTCGATTTGTATAACGCGGTATTTCTACGGAACCTGACATACGCGTTATACGAGAGCTAACTCCTGCATAGAGGAGCCAGTACATTTGAAAAATTCGTAATTTTAAAACATTGTTTTTTGGGTCGCTTAAAAACACACTGTAATTAATTTAAATATGAACTCTGCGTCTATGATATTATGTAAGGATCTTACGCAGTTTTATTAATATTTACAGTACTCTGTTACAACAACTTGGCGTATATTTGAGCGGATCGTGAAAAAATAAAGGATGACCGTCGGCATCCGTCGGGTATCCAATATCCGAAAAGGCAAAATGCGAATGATGTTCCTGCCGATAAAGGGGAAAAGGCGGTTGAATTATTTGGCAGCGGAAAGTCATGCTCGGCATCTATCATCGGATGCCTAGAGAAGGGAACATGTCAGTGGGCCGCCCAATAGATAAGAACCGAAATGGGGCCGTCAAGGACCGTTGACGCATTGCCTATTATAAACCCAACGTCAACTTTCCATTCCCCCCTAACGAACCCCGTCCGTTTTCCACTGCAGTAAATGATGCAGCCGTTATAGATGCATCGAGCCCGTCGAATACAAAAATGGATGTTCAAATTTATAGATCTATCATGTCACTATCATAATTAGGCACTCACTTCATCACTCATATGGCGGATTACATTTGCTAGTCCAACTTGACACCGGAGAAAATTTCTAAAAATTGTCTTCATTTATTCACCACACTCGCACGTGTTTAAAACTCTCCGTTACTATTTAAATAATTTATAAATTACGTTTAATATCATGAATAGTCGAACTGTATATAATAAAATGAGGTACGCCTTCAATTTATTGTTAATGTTTACCTATCGTTAGAGTTGAGGAGGATAATTAAGTCGTACTTTATCGCGGAGACATAAATTTTGGCAGGGTCCCCAAATATTCTCCGGTTCGAAATTTGCTTGTATTGCACCCTGTTCTACGAGTACCGATTATTGGATTAACCGACTTAACCGAATGGTCGCTGGACCATTGATATTCAATTAAAGGTACAAACAAGTACGTGAGTAGAGACTCGCTGCTTTTTTTACTCGGGTAAAAAAAAGTTTTTCAGTAAAAGTTCTGCCCTCTGAAACCGCGTCATGTGTCTAATGAACTCGGTGTGTATCATATGTGTGTCACGTGTGTCATGTAGTGTGCTGCACCACCTGTCATTCCCACTCGGTACCGGACAAAGTTCGGGTGACCCGCCTAATCTCCCTCAGTGTTTAGTTCAGTTCGGGTGCAGTGTGCTAGAGAGTCTCGCTCTGACACCGACCTAGTCCGACTTCGTGTCAGACATTTGGCTATTTTCTATGCTTCGGTTGTACACCGTTCCCCTAGGACTGCTATTCTGTTTCCTATGCCAACTCATAGGGGAAGGAAAGCACCGCTATCCGTCCGGCACCACCCTGGTGGATATGGTGAAGACTGAGCCAAGTTTCCAAGTAATTTTCTTCGGCCATTCCGCGGTTCGGGAGCGTGAAATGATCGCTAATTCGTTTCACGCCGTTACTGAGCTCGGAACTGGGAAAATAGAATTCAATCCAATTTTTAGAATATATGTTGCATTAGCTGCGAACTCGGAATATCGATGAAAGGATTAACGTGAAATAAGTCAGGAATTTTATGAATCCTAGCCACATTTCGGTGTTAACAAAGTACCTATTTCGGAAGGAGTGTTCTCAGAACTCGCCCTCGGATGCTCTCGGAGTAAGGCCGTTCGGTGAGGCCACATAATAAGTGTTAACAGTCGGGCGGAACGGCCGTTCTGGGAGGTTATCAAAGGTTGAAGATCGGGTGGAGGGGCGGGGGTTAAACGTGCCGGGAGGCGCCCCCGCCTTTCCGCCGGACAACTTTCCGGGTCAGTTGAGGACCCTCCCGGCGGTCACATTCCGATCATGTACCGGGCCCCCCCCACATCGCTGCATTTGCAGTCACCCGCACGCCCTCTCCTCGCCCCCTCAACATGGGCCCCGGCCAGAAAAATGCGGCACCGCCACGGCCGTTCGATGAATATGTTTCGCAGTGGTGATAAAAACTGAAAGATATGCGACGCGAAGAAAGCGATGAATTCAAATGGGTTCGAGCGACCGCAGAATGATGGACCGGTGTATAAGGGCGAGTAGATAGTGCGGAGTAAAATGTGGCAGGGCGACATGTAATTGGTACGGTTTGATCGGAAGATATACTAATAATAATATACAATCATTATTAGTTCTGAATTAGAGTTATGGCGAAGAAACATAATTAATAGATATCGAAGACAGTGTTTCAGACACTGATGTTCATTTCCGTAGTATACATTCGTAGCAACGTTTACTGAGGAACAAAGTTCTAATTTTTATTATTCGTTTAGTTTCTGTCTCTGATAGTTTTCAAGATTTTTTAAACGATAATTGTACACGCATCTCGTATCCAAATTGCACTCACTTAACAAGTACATTGTTTCCGTTGCAGTTCTGCCGAACAATGGGCCACACATAAGCGGTGAACAGAAGCAATATCAGATAGGCGACGAGGTTAACCTGAACTGCACGTCGGGCAAGTCCTCGCCCGCCTCGTTGTTGCAATGGTACATCAACGATCAGCAGGTTAGTATTCAGTCCAACAATTAACAAGTTCCTCGATTGTCGCTTGTATTTAATTCGTTACAGACCGCTTTCCGATCGAGAATCCACCAGGACAGAAGCCTGAAATTTAATGATTGGCCGTTCGAGCGCAGTCGGCTTTTGACAGTAGGCAGTAAAGAAATTTGAAATATCGCGATATTATATTGCCATAATATAGGACTTTGTTTTTTGGGGCGGGTCGGTTGCGAATGAATCGCATGTCTGACGCAATTGATGAGGCCCAAACACGAAGGGCACATTTTCAAGGCGGCTTCCAGGAATTCTGCAATCCGTTCGGAATTATATATTCTTATTGGTGGAAAATTCTCAACCGCGTTAGTAATTCTTAAGAATACCTGCGCCTTCCATGCAAACTGGCCAGGTGTTATCCACCTAATTAAAAATTCAGTATACCGAATATTGACGGCTTTCAACTCATATTCCTGTCCGTGAAGAAGACGGGATCGTGAAATTTTGAATACCAACGACACCGACTTTCTTCTAATCCTGTATAAAAGTGTGTCATTAATTCGTAGAAATATTAATCCCTCATTCGTTACGGGTTTTTTATATAACGTAAAATGTTTTAGCGAGAAAACGAAACCGGTCCCACCGAAAGCTCAAATATATGAGTGGAGATATAAATTAACACAATATGGGTTATTATCACGACTATAGTACACGTTTTTTACGAATTTAAGTACTGTGTATAGACTATCAACATTGCAACTAACAATCCGAAGTGTGTAGTCTCGAACGGTGGAGGCCCAACCGCACATCGGGCAAATACTAGCGTCTCGTGTTACAAATAGTATTTATACCGCAACTTTGGATTAACGCGACCGCAGCAGCCGCCTTGTAACTTTCACTTCATCCCATTACACGCTACAATTGGTGCCCCTTGTGTTGTGGCCGTCCGTCCCAAACCAACCAGCCCCCACCGCCGAACACCACCACCACCACCCGTTCAACCCCCTCACGAGCATCACGTCTCGCCGAAAATGAATTACGCCCCGGCCAGCCCAGACACTATTGACCATTAGCGGAATTGATGGCGCCTACATTGCACACCAGCCGCATCCACGGCCAGAATCCGACCCGGTAATTCTAATTTAAAGCCGTTAACACTTTCAATTTAATCCGGAAACGGAATGAGCCAGCGGTCGGAGCGGCATCCGGAAGGTGCTAAAAGCGATAGTGCCCCAAACATCTGAAGCCAGCACATAACCGTATCTAAGGATACATTTTAAGGTTTCATGTTTTGCTCGGGATTGCGGAAACGTGTTCCTATTCGCTGGGAGAACGATCATTTCATTTCAGGAGTAAATTTAATTTCAATTTGTCCTGCGGGATAATAAGGTGTACTAGGTTTTTATGATAAAGGACAGCGCACCCTCGAGATTCCGAAATGAAATACCTCTAAAGAATTGAAAAAAATTATTAAGCGTATCATAAAAATATAGTCACACAGATATTTTGCTTGGTGCATATTGTAGATTTTTCATTTTTAAAAATAAGTGATGTGGGCTTAGTATCAGCGCCGTAACGAATGGGATTTCACTGAGAATGAAACCATTGAAAGCAATGCGGGCTTAGTATTAGCGCCGTATGGAAAATTATTATTTTAACAGTGAAACAATCATAAACAACGCGGACTTAGTATCAATGCGCCGTAATCATTTGACGCGTTTTAAGGAATGAAACATCAGAAACAGGTGGCGAAATGAGGAAGAAGTTACAAGATGAGTTACAAGAATAAACTTTTCATTCGTTTCATTCGGGATTTTCCGGACAAGGGCCACACAAAGGGAACCTACGAATACAGTACTGTTATAGGGCTGGGTTAAAACTACTATTTTCCATTGTAAAACTCAGTTCAGTAATTTTTCCTATAAGTGTCTTATTTTCAAATTAAAATTTTACTAAATTTATCGCTTATAAGCAAATGTCCAGAATACACAATCTGGCCGTAATTCCGGTTCTTACATTCGCATTTCATCGGCAATGTTTCACGTTGTCGGTACGAAGAATATTCGCATTGGTCGGAACACCGTTCCGCGGTTCAGCGGTTCTGAAAAAACAGATGGCGTCGGGTGACACCCGAACTCGGGTTCAGTGATCCGAGCCGGCCGGGGCTATTCTTGGAGCGGGGCCGCCACTTTTAGCGCGCCGAATAGCAATTAGGGGCCGCACAAGACAAAAGCGAAACACGGCCAAACCGACCGCGGCCACATCCCTTCGGGCTCTCCCTCCCTCTCTCTCTCTCTCTCTCTCTCTCTCTCTCTCTCTCTCTCTCTCTCTGCACGCCGATCGTCGAAAACTTCACGCCCCAGCTCACCCGCGGCAATAGCCCCACCAACCTCCCTCCCATCCGCCGCCCATCGTTCCTCCTGTTATCTGAAAAACTAGGTGACGCCGTACAATTACGAACCCAATATAAGGCACTGTACAGTACAGCCCCACTGTGCGATTAAACCTTCCCGCCACGTCACCGTTGTATCGCATTAAATTACGCATCAAATTGTTGGTAATTGTCCCTGAAAGCATTTGTGCCGGGAAAGCGGCGTTGTCACACTCGTTTTCGGCTGAATTATTACGCGCAGAAAAACGAAGCGGCGCTCCCTGGACTGTTTTAAAAAAATAGACGGAAAGCTGTATGTATACGTTCTATAATTACAGGTTTGAAATGACACATTACGGAGCTCAGAATATTTTCAAACAAATTTCTTAAAGGAGTTTCACAGTAACAAAGGAATAACGCAAGATTCAGAATTCCAATTTTCAATAAGTTGTGAATACTTCTTTGGTTTATTTTATAATAACATTTGAGGTAAAATCACAAAGGATAGTGCACGGTTAGTTTCATTTAGGGTGGCATTCGAACCGCGAAGCTCATAGAGACGAATGATATTGATCTATTTAGTTTCAGTTTTAAACGCTAGCGGAAACAAAAAAATCTGAGGAGGAATCCGGAACCGAATTCCTATTCGGGCCAACAATACCCGGACAAAAGTCCAAATACCCCGTTTACCGATTCAACTAGTGTAAATCCACATAGGATTTATTCACCGTCCCACAACTATTTATTTGTATAATGAATTTCAACGGCTTAAAGTGTCATTCATTAAACCGCCCAAGTTGTCAGGTCATTTAAAATGGACCCATCATCCCAGCTGGCAGTAATTTATTGTCCGACCGTCAATCTTCCCCTCCGCGTCTGCCTGTGTTTCTGTAAATATATATCGTCCAATCGATATTTTAAATTCCAATTTTTCGTCTCGTCGAAGCAGAAATTGGCAGAAATGTTCCCGGTTATGTATGGTATATCCCGATTGAGGAAACATTCCGAATTTGATGGAATAGCTCCACGTGAACCCGAATTAGTGCTAAAAGCTTCGAAAACGTAGTTTTCCATTCGCGATAAACTGTGATAGATTTTTCCCTTAATTACATTTTACGCGTGTATTCAGTATGGAATTCGGCGATTACGTTAAAAATTCTGTCATCCATCCTACATTGGTCCATACTTAGACCGGTTTCACAATTTCGCCATCAGTACTCAACTTAGTAGTTAGTAACCACAGCCATAATTATATCGGGTGCTTTCGGAAGTAATGTGTTTCGGTTTTCTAAATAAATATATTATCCAGTAATATTTAATTGTTTAGAGGTTCATATTATGTTTCATTCGGCAAACAATAATAATAATATCAGAAGTAACTATTTAAATTTTCAAATAAATAGAGGCTACGCGGATAATTCCGTACACCGTTCTTCCGTCTACCCTCCCAACCCAATACGCGTAATTTACAAACGGAACGCTACTAAGAATGACTGTATCGCATAATTCCCTACTTAAAATCCCGGCCAATCACAAAATAAAATCGATTTTCTATTTCACATTAATAATGTTATTCGAGGGTTTGAAACATTACCGTGGGACAGAATACAACATCTTAGTTCGCCTAATATTAAATGTTGGCTGGTTCTGGCTATGTTAATAACTGTAAGTATCCACGGGGCTAAGGAAACTTTTCATTTGTTTGTTCTAACTTCCGTCGTACGACCGCCCAACCCCCGTTATATTGCCAGTAGGACTTCCGAAAAACTTATTTCCGAGAAATTACGAGGAGGAATCCGAGGCTTTCAAACTTGGTTGAAAACTGTTCGCTTATAATCTGTGCTGTGCCTCTGATGGGCCGAATCAGTCAGCGACGAATTAGGGGGATCTCTCATATAATTAAAAGTAGTCCCTGAAAATATATCAGCGGCTTAATTCTTATCGGCCCCTGAATTATCATCGGGATTTGAGAACAAGGCCTTACAAAGTGGAACCAACTCAAGACTCAGCATTTAACAAATTGCAGCTTTTCCTCCCACCGACCCCCTCTCCATCCCTCCCTCTCCAATATACTTAACGGCCCCCGCGACTCTTGAACCGGTCAAAACTCGTCTGAAAATTTGCACTATCAGGTGTGATTTGGAAATATTCCGCCCTTACACTTTTCTGCCGTACCTTAATTATCGACATTTATTTACTAACTATGCACGCATATACACAATCATTTATCACGGCATTCATTAAAATATAATTAGCACGCTACATCCACTAATTTGGGAATTAATTAATATTTTGAAGCTCTCAGTATTGTTAATATCCAAAGAAGTGTTAAAATATTTTTCATAAATTAGAAACTTCCTTTATCCAACTTCCATTTTCACCAAAAAATCAATAAAATACATATTATATATATAAAATTTAAAACGATTATTAAATAGACCACTGTGAAAGGGGTTTAAATTACATACATTTAAAAATCATTTGATTATTTCATTAAGAATTATATCGATTGTGTTTTAATATTTTTTATAAAATTATTTCGAGTCTTCTGCATGTCTATATTACATCAATGGGTATTTGCTGGGGATACTGAAATCCACAGCAATTACAACACTTTATTTACCGTTTCATGGTTTTTTTTCTGAGACTTGGGTTCATTAAAGTAGGTTCGTCGTTGTATCTACCGATGTTGAAATAGGCTGCCGGTCCCGTAAAATATGGTGCCGCTATTTAATTAATTAAGTAGAGATACACTGCCAGAAGTCCTATCTCCTCAATAATAGCAAGGAAACTTGCTCTCAGAAGCGAGTCAGTTTAGAATACCGCCCCGAACGATAATAGCCGATTAAATGGGATCCGTATTATTTTGGCAACGAACAATGAAACTTGAAGGGATTCGGGGCTAATTGTGTAGTGGGAAAGCCCCGGTCTCGGCCCGAAAACGCCACAAAGGTGGCCAATAAGCCAAATCTAAACTTTGCTGGTCCAATACTATTGAAGCAACGAAAATATTTCTGGACGCATAAGTTTCCAACGTCCAAAACGGCCTGTCGGTAGTGCCAAATGCGGGCCCCCGACGGCGGTGGCTGTTTACTTAGCCCATCGCTCGAACCGAAAAGAGCCAAAATAGTACTCTAACAGCTGAGAGATGTACCGCCACTTGGGCATTCAGCGTAGAGGGCTAATTATGGCCCAGAGGTGTGATGCGGAAAAACCTGAGAGGGCGCATGTCCAGCACTCACGTCGAACCCCCACCAACTATGTTCCCACAAGTCCAACCCTCTCAAATCTCATTTTGAGAGGAGGGCTGATGAAATTACCACTCCTCTAACGCTAATCCCCGTTCCCCGGTGTTATAATCAGACGTGGAAGTTGTCTCCGTCCGAGTGAGTTTTCCTCCACCGGTCCCCCAACCCGAGGATGTCTCGGAGCACTTTTTAACGCCACTAAGCCTAATTACTTTACGTCTAATTTAAAACTGTCCCCGAGTGTTTCGGGACATTGTTCCCCAAAGTAACAAACAGGATGATACATTTAAATATATTCAACTCATTAATATTAAGCGATAGTAATCAGGGATCGATTATTATGTCGTCTACAATACGCCTTTTTGGGATAATTGAGTATAATGAATAAGTATCACAAGTAATGTTTATACTATTATAAATCATGAAAAATGTAAAAATTATAATCTCGGTTACGGTGGGTATTTATCAAGGCTGTCTCCAGTTTAGAAAACTAACGGTTTTCTAATTTTCCTTCGCTTTTTCCCCCCCTCTTAGTTGAACCCTACTTTAAAAATTTGTAATTGGGCCCCCGACAATTTATGGTTGGTGGGGGGGGGGTATCATTAGGGCACAATTTCGTGTAGTTCTCTGTATAGAAAGCGTTTATCCCGGTCGCCACCGGGCGGGTAGGCTATAATAAATCAATAGCGGCTATGAAAATAACAGCGGATATTGCGGGTTGAATTTTTGAGCTGTCGTTATCTCACGCACCCGGCGACCCCCGCCCCCTGGGCCCGCGTTATACGTGCCGCCCCCCGCATTTTATTACTCGCCCAAATACGAAACGTCCAGATATGTAAATTAATAACTGAAAATTTTTAGAGATGACGACAGCCGATAGAACTCGAAACCGCGCCCTTCTCATAATCCAACACTGGCTGTTGATCCTTTGCTACCCTGATTAGTGTAATTACCCTGATTAGTCGCAGCTAGGTCCTTACATTTCCTTTCGCCCTGGGAAATCAAACGCACGCTTCGTATTTAATGGCATAAAACAGAGGATAATTTTCTTCTTATCTAAAATATCATGATTTTAATCTCAAAAAAATAAAAGTAAAATTTATTCAAAATATAACTATGACAGTACTGTTAGAACTACTACATTAATAATGGAGTACTGTGGTAGCTATAACAACGGTAGTGGTAGTTACTTCTGTTAATAACCATTTTATTATTATTTATCAGAGAGACCTGCATTATTTTGTATATAAAAAAACAGTACTATCAAACAGTCCTAACACCTCAGCACAGGTTTGCGTTATAGATTAAAGATATATTCACTAGTATTCCCAGAAAATATGCGTACCGGGTACGAAAATACAAAAACCGGTCGACCGGACGTTGGGCTCTTATTTTTTTTTATAGGAATGGAGACCCTACCCTACCACCCCAGGTCCGTTTGCTGGAGGGAAAGTACGATTCGGAATGCTTGGTTCGCAAAAAATGGGTCGTTAGGAAACTGAGGGAGAGAGAGAGAGAGAGAGAGAGAGAGAGAGAGAGAGAGAGAGAGAGAGAGAGAGAGAGAGAGAGAGAGAGAGAGAGAGAGAGAGAGAGAGAGAGAGAAAGGGTGGGAGTGGGAGAGGTGGAAGAGGGAGAGAGATAGAAAGAGAGAGGGGGGGCGGAAGTATGGGTAGAAGGAGGTGCGAGAAGAGTGTCTTTATTCAAGCAGTGTTCGTAATCAATGAGCGATTGGCCGGCAGTTGAGTTAAAACAAGTCACGTAAGATGGCTCCCGCTGGGACGGCCATTAGCACGTCCCTGAATCATTGCGCGTTAGAATACACGTCGAGATTGAAGAAATAATTTAAACCGTTTTTATAGTAGAGTCACAACTCCCGGCGCTCTTACCCCACCCAGCGACCGTCCAGATCAAACTCACCCTGCATACTTGAAACATGAAAGACTTTTCTACCCTCGGAATATATATACACGCCGACTCCTTTCATTTCCCTTTTCTACTTTTATATATATATATATATATATATATATATATATATATGAGAATACAAATTAATATATTCAGTTTTTCCAAATTGAACTTCTCCTACCTGTGCCTTCCTCTTTTCATTTCGGCAAGTTTTATAAACGATGTTATAAATTGTGATTATCAGTGATACCAACAGAATGATAAATAATTACTGTAGGGGATAATTTTATTGCTACTGATATTGGATTGGAAGTTCAGGAATTTTCTCCGCCTGTATTTTGTTCGTACAATTCATACCCGATAGTCCCCATCGTCGGCATTGATAGGAATACGAACAATATATTTGTCTGCAATCTGTCTTAATTAAAACATTTTGTTTATTGTTTATGTTTTAGAATAAAGTACTGTATAGATCATATCGTAATATGCGTAATCTACTCGGCAGGGTATATTAAACAAATAATCGCAATTGATTTTGAAATTCAGGTGATATTCTATCTATTATACGGTGTGTTGGCAACTAGTTATCATATGTCTAATGGTTTTCATTGTCGGCAGGTGACTGAGCCTAAGTGGCTGAGGCGGTACCCGAACCTGGTGCACACTCACGGTCTGATGACCTCCATACTGGGGCTGAGGCTGACCGTGATGGCCCACCACTTCACCGGGGGCAGCATGAAGCTCAAGTGCGTCGCCAACGTCTCCCCGGTACTCTGGCAGGGCGACAGGGAATCCGTAGTACAGAGGATGTCCCCGCTCATCGACAACAGGGAAGCCCTCCTACTAGGTAACAGAGCACATTTTTCAATCACAACTTGTTCATTTCGGTTTATAACTGCGGGATAGCAAACTATTATTTCAGTACATTTCTTCTGATAGATTGATACATTTTACACTCAATCTGTCGAGGTATCTCGTTTTATCAGCCTAAAACTGTTTGTAATAGTAGTACCTGTTTTGTGTTGGAATACCGTAGATTTCGCATGTTACTGTCTCCTCTCACTGGTTTGGTCTTTTCCTAGACCGGTTTCGGCTGCTCGCCATCTTCAGTAGCGGTGATAGTCACTTTTGGCACTTTAATGTTTTTTGGGCGTCCTCACTGCACCCGCCGAGCACTTACGAGGGGCCGCGATTTGCGAGAAATGCGGCCCCGTGTCGATTTAATCTTGAATACATCCATTTCACAACGAAATAGAATGCTAATAAAGGGGCATAGTGAGGATATTGGATACACGCAACAAGATCAAAAACAATAGCATAATAAACAAGAAAATTAACTAAATTAGGTTGGTACCACCTGCAACCACCCAATAAACCAAAAAAGAGATAAACCACTTGACCCTAATGATCTAAAAAGAGGAACAGTAAGCCCAAACATCGACTAGAAAACAAGGATAGACCTCTTTTGTATCCAAGTACCGAATTTATTGAGGAAGATACTACGGCGCTCTAATGCAGACCCGCATAACAGAGTTGTCTTGACGGTCTAGTATCTATTGCTTAGACGGCACCCCGAACCTGGTGCACACTCACGGTCTGATGACCGCCCCCTGAGGGTGGTGCGGAAATGTACTTAACTAAAGTTCGTTGGGTACACTTGCACGGATACAAAAGCGCCCCCTGAGGGTGGTGCGGAAATGTACTTAACTAAAGTTCGTTGGGTACACTTGCACGGATACAAAAGCGCCCCCTGAGGGTGGTGCGGAAATGTACTTAACTAAAGTTCGTTGGGTGCGCCTGGACCGATAAACTAGCGCCCCCTGAGGGTGGTGCGGAAATGTACTTAACTAAAGTTCGTTGGGTACACTAGCACTGAAAAACAAGCGCCCCCTGAGGGTGGTGCGGAAATGTACTTAACTAAAGTTCGTTGAGTGCACTTGCACCGATAAACTAGCGCCCCCTGAGGGTGGTGCGGAAATGTACTTAACTAAAGTTCGTTGAGTGCACTTGCACCGATAAACTAGCGCCCCCTGAGGGTGGTGCGGAAATGTACTTAACTAAAGTTCGTTGGGTACACTTGCACCGATAAACTTGCGCCCCCTGAGGGTGGTGCGGAAATGTACTTAACTAAAGTTCGTTGGGTACACTTGCACCGATAAACTAGCGCCCCCTGAGGGTGGTGCGGAAATGTACTTAACTAAAGTTCGTTGGGTACACTTGCACCGATAAACTAGATTACTAAAAATAAAATTTACAAATAACTTTTTAAATTCAATAAATTTTATATCAATAGGAAAACTTTTATGATAAAAAAACTTATGATTTTGATGAAGAAAATCCCTCCCAACCCAAATAAGAACAACAAACTACAATAAACAACATCCCCTAATAACACCATAACAACACACATATATACGCACACGAAAAAAGAGACATTACCTCAATACAAGTGACAGTGACAGTGCACTGAGGATGCGCAAAAAACATCCAAAGTGACTAACACCGCTACTGAAGATGGTGAGCAGCCAAAACAAAATCAGGAGACAAAAACACACGAAATCTATTTGTGTTTTTAATAGCTTGTACATATTAATATTATAGAGAGTCAACGCAACAGTCTGTTTCGATATAATTCTCTTTGGATTCTTTCCTTTCTATCAATTTTCCATTCTTCTAGATATTATGTCGACGTAATTTCGAAACGAATCATTGTCGTTAAGCGATTATAAACTTCCCCAAAACCTCTTCTGCTGTGTAAGGCTAAACCCGAGGTCGGTGGGAGCGGTGTCCTGTCCTTTAGCCGGTAACAGTCCACTATGTTAATCACTTCAATCTTAATTCGAGCCGGAGGCCGCGTTACTTTCTCTACCCACGTACGTGGTCCGCTCCAGATAAGCTAATCCGGCTTTAACAAGAGGTGGAGAGGTCCAGCCAGAGCGCCCTCCCACCACCGACCGCCCGCTTTGTGTTTTATAGTCGCCGCCTAAGCCACTTAAATTAATTACAGAAAACACGGACGGCCCATTACGAATATTGAAAACCGACGCGATAAAAAGTTAAGGGGGAAGGGCGGAGAAGAGATTTTTCCCCCCGCTAAACCCGCAGGATGAAAAAACGACCGGGACTAAGCCGTGAAATAATGACGTTTGAGGACGTCCTCTCCATCGTCCCCGGTATAATGCCCATTCGGGTCATTGCTTCGCAGAGAAGTGGGCGAATTCTCTTAATAAATAAACTCCGCCTCCTTTATAAAAGTAAATAGTAAGAGAGAGAGTGAGAGAGGGAGAGTGATAGAGAGAAAGCCGCAGGCGGAATGAATATCGAAGTAGTCCTCTCTGAGATTACCTTTTGGCAGAGAGAAGTGATCTTGGACAAATAATTATGTGAGTGTTCCTCACTGTGCGTCGGCCGAGGTGTAAATGAATCGGAACGTTGCTTCAACTGTGCGTGACCGCCCGCACCCCCTCTCAACCCCTTTTTGTTCCGGACACACCACTTCAATCAATAAAAACATTTCCTTACATACGCGGATCGTCCCAACCAGTTTACCAATGCTTTCCAATATCCAGTGACAATTAATTTCTGGCCTTAGATTTGTTTAAATAAAGTCCCACCTCCCCTCCCCCCGCCCAACAGACCCGAGGAAACTTTGTATTTGACTTTTCTTAAGAATTGGACTTTACTTTGAGATAAATCCCTTCTCGTAATGACCTGTCGGCATTGCTTTAATGCTTTCGAAGTATTTGAGTTTAAAAACTATTGCTGAAACTGCACGATCAAAAGTCGAATTGTAACCTCGTGTATTTGTATTCGATAATTATTCGCCTCTGCAATATCTCAAATAATCACTGTAACATCTATCAAGCTATCAAAGCTTCGTGAAACTTCAATTCTAATTAGCTTTGTTACGAAATATTCCATTAGAATCATAAACATGAGTTTTGTTCCATCTCGTCACATCAACACTATTATGCACAATATATATTGTGTCAACAATACAAATTTGTATTAACTCAACGTACAAACTCAAAATATAAAATAATAAACATAAAACTATAACTAGAGAGTATAAAACGAGTCTTATATTCAAATCGTCTTATAACGAGTAATTCTAATTGGCACTTTTATAAAATTAGTTATATCTTTAACACTATATTTTTAAGTCGAATTCACTTTTCGACATCAAAAATCCGTCCGAATTTATTACAAGACAAAGAGGCGCTAACAGAGAATTGAGGTTAACTGAAATGCAGGTTTAACAATGAGAAGTGGCGGTGGTGTGCAGTTCAAAAGCCGAGCGGAGGGTATCGGATTGCTGAGATTGGAAGGGCCACTAGAGAAGGTCAAACAGGGAGGGCGGCCGGCCCCCTCATAGGCGTCACGTCTCGACTGTGTAAGCGACGATTTCCATTGTAATGATTTGTCTGGAATCAATTACCCGGTGGGCCTGGGGTTTGGAACCGGCCGAGAATACTAAGGGGCCCACCCGGTCAGCAGCCCAGATTAGGCCTCCGCCCGACCGTCCACGCCCCTTTTAACCGACCGGCCGCCAACTACTCTTCCGCTTACTCCAATTTACTTTTCTCAAATCGAAAATGACTTATTCCGGCAAGGTCCGTAAATGCGCGTAACCGCACGACAGGGCCCAATGCGGCGACCTAATGACCCGGTTCGAATTTCTGACTCAGCATTACAAGAAAATTGGTTTTATTTAAAAGTACCACATCCTTTTACATACATCCTGGGCGTACAAATAGAGGACAATTGGGGTTCTAGTGGCGGTCACAACCTTTAAAGACATATCAAATTTAGTTAGTGAAAAAAAAAGTCAATTGCTATAACGTTAACATTAATATACGTTAACGGTAACCTTAATAACTTAGCCGTAGATGAATTTAGTTCGTTCTTGTTAGAGTGTAAGCTTTTCGATTAGAGCGGGGACCTAAAACGTTTTGTTAATTTTCTGCGAGCCAATGTTCGTTTGTCGGCTGATATTTTGGCGGAGAGTGAGGGGACCTCCGTGAGGGGATTAGTGTCTGGGTACAGTCCGATGTAGATCCGCCCCGACGGCTTATATCTTCGTTGGGGGCTCTATTTTTTTCGCTAGCCCGTGCGTACGTCCGTACCAATTTATATCTGACAGCGGTAGTTTATTACATTCAAAGGGCGGTGTGCTAGAAAACGCTGGACAGGCGAGTCGGACGTGAATGACGTTGATGCCGAGGGGTCGGGCGGAGGTAGTGAACAAGCGAAACTGCTAATTTCCTCCTACCGTTCGCCCTGACGAGAGAATCGTCGGACAATGAACAAAAAAATTCATTTGTCCACTGTCACCGGAACGTCACTTTCGGTAACCGCGGTACCGGTTGATGGTGGATGTGTGTGTCGTCAGGAATGAATTGTGAACGGCGACGTTCAACAATAAAAATATTAGTGCAAAAAATGTCGGTACAAAAATCATAAAAACAGCGACTGGATATGTTGGACATTTGAAAAAGTAGCGTTAGATCCAGAAAAAATATTTTATCCCGCGAATTAGAAATTTGAAAATGTAATAGTTTCATAAGAAGGAAATTCCAACAATAATTAATTAAAGTATCTCTATAACTCTCTATATTTGCATTAAGTTGAAAACCTAACTGTATGTATGAGAACAATGCAACTGAACGAAGTGGATAATGAGTGGCACTATCCCTATTAATCTGCCCCATATTAAACAATGGCAGTTAATATCCCTCCGCTTCTGCAAAAATTGAAAACCATGTATATCCTTCATTACCTGTTTTGGCAGAAACGAATAGAGATCTGAGGCGTATCAGTCCTACTCGTCGAGTCAAATCGTGCGGCTGTGAAAACCTATTTTAACCCGAGCAACCGACACTCCCCCGTCCGTGAATCAATTACAAAGGCGTGACTGTTGGAAATAGAGGCGGCTGGGGCGGCTTACCTGCGGGGGTGAGAGGGTGCGCCACTCGAGGCTACGTGTCACAAGTCCATCAACCCGCCTCCCTCCCTCCCTCCCTCCATCCCTCTCACTCTCGGCCCCACTCTCCGCCCTCGCTCCATCTCTCTCTTTCACCCGACTTTCCAACAATGAAGATAAATTGTTTTCCGGCCCGAACCCTCACCCGGTGACATTTTCAAGACCCACACTCCCACCGCCGTCGCAAAGTACTCTACGATTCGATAATCCGACAAGCCCCGCAGTTAATATAACATTCTGTGCACCCGCGTTCCATTTATAATCTACACACTTACCACGAAGCGTTCATTAAAAACAGCTTTCATCTAGGCCGAAAGAAGCTCGACCTTGCAATTACTACGGGATATTATTATTTCCAATATTATTATAATAAATAAATTGGTTCTTGTGGTGTTCCTGAACTGGTCCAGTAAAAGAACTAGCGAACGGGTATATCAACCAATTTTTAACAATCAGATGGCATGAAAGTAAAACATCTATCAGATGAGTGAATGAACCAAAGCCAAAGCCATCAAACAGTAATTTCAAATAAAATTCAAATAAAATAACTGATTGTGTTTTTTGATTTATTGAATCACGAATTATATCGCTCGGTATTAACACTAATTTTAATGATGACCAATTATGACCAGTCAACAAAGTACTGAGCCACTTCATATACTATCCTATATTGGCACTATGTTTAATTAGAAGCGACAAATACCAGTCGAATGAAAGCGCGACACGTTTTAATTCTGCTGTTAACGTTACAATGGGAATTGGATAATTAACATTAACGTGAAAATGAAATTAGATCCTATTATCTCCTATTTAATTTCGCGACCCTTTTCCAATCATTAATTCATGCATTACAAAAATTGTACGGTCTCACCCAGGTTCAATCCTGGTTCAATGAATAGTATTTCTGTTGATTAATTGCAATCTAATTGTCACGGATATATTTTATTTAATCTAACTAAACGGTTTTATGAATTTTTAATATTGCATTCATCCGGCATATTAATAACAATGAATAATCTAAGAATTTATATTTGTGAAACATTGCTGCACGTACAAATTAAGATATTAGGATAAAAATGCATATTGTTCTTCAGATTAAATATTGATGACTACCCTGATTGTTGACATCGTTAAACGTATTTTGGATGAAAAATGTTAAAAGCTTACTATTCATTCCAAAACAGATTTATGGCACCCGATTTTGATTCGAATGGAACCTTGGCCAAATTGAGGTCTGATTTCTATTTAAAAGACCGCTGTCCGAGTTATGAGATGAGTTTATTTTCCCGGCTCTCGACCCCTCGTACTGCCCGGCCCACGCCTACTGTCGGTTGGGTCGTGTACACTCCCTCGCTCTCTCTCCCCCGATTCAGAGATGAAATTTCATATCGATAGGTTCCCTTGTGTAAATAAGACCCGGGAGAGTCGTTCTCCGAGTTCTCTCTGCGGGCCGAAAGTCAATATCTAGGGGGCCGGCAGGTCTCTGGCCCCGGTCCCGGCCTCATATTAACAATCAAAATCAAACCCGAGTTATAACTTCCTGTATTTAATACCTCTTGCGGTCCCTGACTACAAATACTCGAGAATCGAGTGCCCAGGTATAATGTAAACCCCACGCTTTAATGCATTTACAACCGGTCGCGGTTTCGTTTACATATTTGCAAACATCTATTTGATGTGATTCCCAATTTAGATACTGCGCCTTAATGAAAATAAGTTACAATAACTTGCAATTAATATAGCACCAAGTATTAAAATAGTGTTATAAATGTATAGGAGGGCCCTTATGTGTATTTAAAAGTGTTAAAGTACCCTAACGTCCGATATTGTGAAATATCGTCACAAGGAGAACAATGAGGGACTCATTATCCCTGGCAACCTGCAGTTGGGTAGGTGAGGGCCCCGGGAGCGAGTCCGCTTGAAATATTCATAGGGCGTTAATTGTCGGCCATAAATAAGGGCGGAGCGAGAGGGTGGGAGAGAGAAAGAGGGAGAATGATGGTAGGAAGGGCAAAGTGGAAGTGTGAGTGAGAGGGACATAGCCGTTTCCCAGCCGAGTGGGCTTTTAATTACAGCAAAGACAACCTGGACAGGGTTACCCGTTGGGACCACACCGGACTACTCTCTATAGCCTTCCAATAAGAATGGAAATTTTGATTCTAGTAGCATATTTCACGAGGAAATATCTTATTCATTTTTCCCCAGACATAAAAAAACAATCAAATAAATACAAAATTAGTACTAATGTGGAAGCACACACATTGTGAAATAAATTCGGCCACTTATCTTCTCGAGAGTTGGTACTTACACGAGTGAAATAAGGAAAGTTTCGGAAGAAAGGGCCCAAAGTAAGAAGGGCTCCAGCCGGAAGAAGTGTGGGAAAAGAATATCAAGTTTCAAGTCCTGATCCGACGGAACGTGAAACACACGGAGGAGACACCGATTCAGAACCCATCCGACTGGACTGAATCAGTCCCAACTTGCTAACATATATAACCCATAATAATTATCCAAATATTCAGGATATAATAAATATCCAGGATATGATATTTTAAGCGGTAAGTGTTAAAATTTAAGTTGAATATTGAAAATTAAAGTAGAGAGGTGGAATGAATGATGATAATGCAGGCCATCGCGGACCTAACATCACTGCATTAATCCCTCATCCTACGTATATAGGATTAGTATCCTACATTAATTATAGATATATCAGGATCGGAACTATCAAAATTCTCATTATGTGCTCACATGTTCCCCATCCTTATAGGACTGGGGAACTTACTAAATATGTGCAGCATATTTCCACACTATATCCCACACTAGTTTCAAGCATCAAATTATAAACCCCCAAAATTATTTCTTCTAAAAAGTGCCAACGAAGCTCTTTTGAACACTCCCGACTCATTAATACAGTTGTTCCAGTTCCAACAATGATACCTGTGAGAAAGACTTTTCTGCAGTTACATTATTCAGGACGCGTTAATTGTCGGCCGGTTATGATCTGAGAGAACGGAGACGGTTTTTGTCAACCGTGAAATTTTAATTGACAATGAGCGACACAACGCTTACACTAAATATATATTTCACCATTATTGAATTCGCTGTTCGCTATCCACATATGGCTTATTTGAATAATTGTGTTTTCCAAGAAACACACCATCACTATTCTATATATAGAAGATATATATTATTATAACGCACATATTAATTTAACAAAATACAAACTTTATTTCGGTAATTATAATTATCAAATACTGAACTACCGTCTCCAGAACAGTGCCCAGGAGAACTATCAGGATCGGTAAACAGTGATGGATGCTGCTGAAAGGTTGACTGTGGTCAAACATATAAGCAAGGGTTCCAGGAAAACAGAATGAGGAGACGTGAATAGAATCCCGCATCAAGGACTAACGTTCATTCCTATGGCGAGGCGCGTGGTTAGAAAGTAATGGGCTCTGAAGACACCGTCCACTAGGTAACTTACCTGGCTATCACCGGCTGTAGAATCCCACAATTTGGATGCGCATTCTGGCAAAGAATATCTCACTTCCCGCCATGCCGTCCTGAAGAACTGTGGCCGCTGACGAGCTACAGGTGGTGGCTGGGGGCATGCCTCCGGTTTCAGAGATGGGAAGGGGCTCACCCAGGGTGGCTTTTAGAAAAAGGGTATTTTAAGGAAATAAACATAAGTACCATATTGTGGGTAGCGTTACATATATATTAAGTTAAAGCTCTGGAGGTTTATCAATCTGCTACATTCTGACTGATACAGTGGTGAATAATAAGTATATATAAATGCATCATAAAACACCAAAATACAGATACATTATCTATATTAAAAAACAAAGCGAAATACGAATTAAATTTTCCAGATGTTTATATGTCGTATTACGAATTCATTCTTTGTGAGAATTCGATAATAGGTATACTAGAGGTTCTGATTTATAAAATTATATATAGCTCCTATATGATTCCTGCATGGACCAACCCGAAATGTATTAAATCGTATATTCCCTCCTATTTAACACTTGTCTAACGAACGTTTTTATTTATTCGGCACTCGTGCTGTCGTACAGTGCAAAATGTAGGCGGTAACAGGAACCGAGTTCGACTAGTCCGATTTAAATCCTCGGAGACAGGATGAGCGCGATACCTAGCTTTCATTTGGGCTGGCGGGTGGCGGGCTCGTTGACAGTGAGCCCCCTTCCCCCCGCCGAGGGTATTAGCCCTGGTCCCCGCGACTCGCCCTGTAATACCCGGACTCGTTTTAAAGCCGAAAGGATGACCCGGACGTGTGAGACGCCATTAGCCGGAGGCGTGACCGCAATGCCGACCGGCCAGCTGTGCCACACCGAGCCGGCATTAAAAATAATCGTATTAATAACCCGGCAATAAAGCCCGACCCGAGAGCTAACAAACCTGAATTCTCCTTGTCTCCAAACCAAATCCCGAATTTCGAATGTCCTATTTTTCGGCCGTTGACGTTTATTCGAACCGGCGGGCTACGGTCGTCCATCTGAGGCAGAGCTAGCCTATACATTTTTTGGAAATATCCCACCAATAATTTAACACGACCTAGAAGGCAAATAATTACTAGGAATTATCAGGACACTAAACAAAGAAAATGTCGATACCAACGGGTCCTTTCAAAATGATTTCAACACTAAGAGCCCAATATATTTCAATTAGATTTCATTCTCCTCGGATAATTGTATCGTGGAAAGGTAAACTGCGGCCAAGTGAGATAACCTATGTAGGGTGAACGAGAAAAAACGCTCGGATATAAAAAAAACACAGGCGGGACATCCACAAATAGTGGTTATCCACGGAACCGAAGAAATATCATTCGCCCCTTTCCGAGTTCTGGGTTTAATCGCGCCGATATAATTTAATTCCCGTTGTTTCACCTTATCGGGACACAATCGTACGGCGGGAATTTATCTGGAAAAAATAACCGCCGGCAGGTGGAATTATTGGCCGGCGGTCTCACAACACTCGGACACGCCACGATTTATACAGCTTCGGGTATCGCCCTTAATTCTATTATAGATACCGAAACAACACGTTTCGCGTGCCCGAGAGGCGTCCCTTCCAGGAGTGCCCAGTTGCCGCCCACCACTCCGGTTGACCATTAGGATTTAAATATCGTTTTCAAAGGGGAAAAAGCCGGTGCCATTAGCTGTCATTAGCTATGACGGAATAACGACAGCGAGCCAGCAAATTGCTCGTGTTGCTTAGAAATAAGTGTAAATTGTAGATTTTGTGTGTCTCCTCTAGCTGGTTTGGTCTTTTGCTAGACCGGTTTCGGCTGCTCGCCATCTTCAGTAGCGGTATTAGGCACTTTTGACACTTTGGATGTTTTTTGGGCATCCTCACTGCACTGTCACTGTCACTTGTATTGCACCGCGGAATCGATATAGCGACGGGTCTATTACGAGGAGCCGCATTTGCGAGAAATGCGGCCTTGTGTCGATTGAATCCTGAATACGTCCATTTCACAACGATAAAGAATGCCCAGAAAAGGGCATGGTTGAGGATATAGGATACATGCAACAAGAACAAAAATAATGGAATAATAATCGAGAAAATCAACTAAATTAAGCTTGATACCACCTGCAAACACCCAATAATCCAAAAAAGCGATAAACCACTTGACCCTAATAATCGAAAAAGAAGAACAGTATTCGCAAACACCGACTAGAAAAGAAAGATAGACCCCTGTTGTATCCAACTACCGAATTTATTGAAGAAGATACTACGGCGCTCTAATGCAGACCCGCATAACAGAGTTGTCTTGATGGTCTAGTATCTATTGCTTAGACGGCGCCGACCGAACTAGCGCCCCCTAAGGTTTTACTAAATGTACTTAATTAAAGTTTCGTTGGGTGCACTTGCACCGTTAAACTAGCTCAAGTGACAGTGCAATGAGGATGCCCAAAAAACATCCCGAGTGCCAAAAGTGACTAACAGCGCTATTGAAGATGGCGAGCAGCCGAAACCGGTCTAGCAAAATACCAAACCAGCGAGAGGAGACAGAATCTACGGTATTCCTACCCCTCGCAGACCACAAAACAGCTATTTTAAATTAAGTGTAAATTATTAAAGAAATAGCTAGTAGTTAATCATCAATGATGCATTATATGAAGCGTTATTGCATATCTTTGGTTTGGTTATACATGTTTCATTGGTTGCCTATATACCTCACTATATTCACAACTACACTGTTACATTCACTGTAACAAAGCAGGCTATGGTTCTTGGATTTTGACTCGCAGAACTCAGTTTAAATACTACTGCTTACTTCATTTTTACTTCTTGCATTATAAGATCAAGTTTGAAACAGTATCATCAAAGAAATAAAACAATCGACTTCCATTAGGGTCGCGACGTCCAATACAGAGTTTCTGAAGGGGTGATATATCTCTGTCTGAAATCTGCGGAATGAGGACCCATTTGTAATGAGACAGATGACGGGAAGCCCCAGTTTGAAACGTAAATTTTCGGACTCGTAAAGTTGGGCGCGCAGCTCGTCAACTTTTAACACCCCCGGCCGCTACTCCCCCCGGTGTGGGAGGGGGCGTCGCGATGCCTTGGGACTGGGACCGACCGTGATAGTACTCGGGTGAAAATTAAATTTGAAGACGCGGATACAAACGCGCCCTTATGACGTCTGACGCCTTCACCGGATGGAATTGTTTAGGACTCACACAGTCAGTGGACATGATGACACTTTCGCCTCTTCAGTTATTACAGCGTTAAATATTAAACCCGTACTGTACATTTTATCATAGTGATCAAACGGTTGGATGCTATTGATTGGCTGTAGAAAGTAGTTTTAGAGAAAATATGATCCGTTCATTTTTCTGGGTTGGAAAATACAAAGAAAAAGTAGCAAAAGAACGCAGACTAATATTTTTAGTATTTTTTTGTATTCTTTATTGTTGCAACTGTAAACAAATATACAATAAGCAACACCGATACAAGCACTAACTAAAATCGGAAACCTACTGGTTCCCCCCCTTTTTTATGACTTTTTTTTATTTATTTTATTTTTTTATATTTAAACAGTTAGGTCGCGTGGCCACTTCCTTTTTAGGCGTCTGTAAGGAACGCTTGGGATGTCGGGAGATAGTAGGGTTTGGACTAGTGGATTAGGGTGATGGTTGAGTCCTGAGTGGAAATTGCTGTATCGTTGTATGGCGAGGTGTCAGACAAACGGGACTATAAGATCTGTGTGTAGGGTGAGGTTAGAGACATAGTAGGGTGCGTTGGTTATTGTCCCTAATATTTTCGACTGTAAGGTTTGCATTTTGTGGATATTTATCGGTTTGGCCGAACCCCACAGTTCGAGTCCGTATGTCCAGATCGGTCTAAGTATACTAATGTACAATAATAATTTGTTGTTTATTATGTACTGGACGAAGGATAATCCGCACATCATAGCTTCTTGGTCGTTGTCCTCCACTTTACGCGACTTGGAGATTGCCTTCAAGCCCGGTCACGGACATAAAGGTCATGTTTCACGCTAGGGTAGTTAATCTGGATGGAACATCATGCCTATTATAATACAGGAAAGTACGGTTACGTGCGAGTGCACGCTCAACAAACACACGTGTATATGAGGGAAATAAAAAAGAAAAGTAATAGTAAACATTTTTATCACTGCTGTTTCGAGCACGCTTCAATTTAACAGGAATGCAAGGGTTGACAATTTTTCATTTTTAAGCTTTATGTTCTTGCAAAATTTAACATTCCAAGTTATGCGACAAAAGTAAGAGTCCAGTTATGGATAATGCCATCAAAAAATATAACAAACTCGAGATTCATTAAATACTTTCTGCAAATACCTTCCACCTTACAATTATGTGCTCGTAATATTTATTATACTGAGTCGTCGACATGATAAATTTTAATCAATATTCACCGCTGAAATAGTCGCAGCTGGAAACGCTAAATTGATAAGAAAATGATTACAATTTGAATATATTTTATTCTCACAACCGAATAACACAAGCACAGAAGTTTTAAGGCAACATTTTCTGGAAAAGCAATACGATATACAAAATAATATTTTCAATTGATTCGAATAATGCTTTGCCGATTTTCTGCTTCATAGTTTCCTATTTAAATTCAGTTTTTAGTTTATGATTTTACGGAAAAATTGCGCAACAGGGAGTACTATGAACTTTACAAAATTGTTTACCTATTCTCGACTAAAGGGGAACTTGATATGGGCGTATCGTTAAAAGTTTAGCCGGTGGAAATGCGATACTTCCGGGCGCAAACGAGTAGGAATGTTTATAGCCGTGTCGGTATGCGTTAGTGGGCGAAGTCGTACATAAAATTGTTCTTTATAGGTTGCACGACTTTCCTACAACTCCTACACAAAACGTGATCTACTTGTTTGACGCTTTTTACGCTTGTTTGAATATGCGCCTACACGAGCCAACATACGCGGCTTTAAATTATTAGGCGACTACTTTTTCAAACATATCTCAGTTGACGATTGCAGGTCGTGTAATTATGTTGTAGTTCCAGTTTCTGCTGAGTACAAGAACATGTCCGGATTAAGGTGGTACTAAACTTGGAAGCATCAAACAACGAAATCTGCCGGCAATTGGGAAAGTATGCGCCAGATTCCTTCCATCGTAAATTGTTATAAGGGTGCCTTAATTTCGATCAAGAAACGTACATTCCAGCTTAATTTTCTTTTACAGGTTTGTCCGATCCCCGATCCTAACATTCTAGAGTCAGTAAAAATTGCCTCAGTGATTCCTTCATATATTATTAGTCTGTTATAAATATTTTCAGCTGTAGCCGATATGCGTTAGTACCTGGCAGAATTACCGACGGAAACGGTTTTGATACAGGAACTTACATAAGTGCATTAAAATATTAATCAAATCCGATTTTCATATTACTTCCTTTGTGAGCTTATCTCTCATAGTAGATAAATTATAGTAGCATAAAAGGATCGAGCGAGGGGTACTTATCCCGGATATCCGAATGTCGTTGCCGCCGGCCCATAGGAAACACTTAAGCGCTCGTCGCCGAGATTTGTATTTCATAACGTCCGGTCCTATTTCAGGGCGGAAACGTCGTTTTCTGTTCGCCGACGTTGAATTTTTATTATTTTTTGTCGTAACGAGCGGCGCTATTTCAACGCCGCCAACCGGGCGAGATCCGACACATGTTTACGGCCGGTTCGGGAACATGTCGGCGGCGAAAGCAGGCAATACGTATTCAGGAGGCGGCGGCACCGCACATTATTCGGCCGTGCGGCATTCTAACACCCCCGGCTCCCATAACATGTTCTATGTTCCGCCCCACTCCACTTCCGTCAGTCATTAGGCCTAACTAGTTCCCTGTTTGTTAAATAGACGGCGATAAGATCTGGCTGATGACAAACGCACTCGACTAGAATTGTATTACTGGAGCCGAGATGAATATGCAGATGCGAATGAAATAATACTGGAATTTGAGCTCAACGAAAATTATAATCAGTTTAAAATGCCTGTTTTGTGGTCTGCCAGGGGTTGGAATATCGTAGATTTCGTGTGTTTCTGTCTTCTCTTTCTGGATGTTTTTTTGGGCATTCTTACTGCATTATCACTGTGGTGGTTGCCTGTCGTATGTACATATATATATATATATATATATATATATATATATATATATATATATATATATATAATAGTATTCCCAAACACCGACTAGAAAACAAAGATAGACCCCTAATGCGTCCAACTACCGAATTTATTGAAGAAGATACTACGGCGTTCTAATGTAGACCCGCATAAAAGACTTGTCTTGAAGGTCTAGTATCTATTGGTTCACGGCGCCGTCCGAACTAGCGCCCCTCTGAGGGTGGTGCAGAAATGTACTTAACTAAAGTTCGTTGGGTGCGATTGCACCGATAAACTAGCGCCCCCTGGGGGTTGTGCGGAAGTTTACATACAGCGCAGTGCGTGAGGATGCCCAAAAAACATCCAAAGTTCCAAAAGTGATTAACACCGCTACTGAAGATGGTTGGCAGCCGAACCGAAACCGGTCTTGCAAAAGACCAAACCCGCGAGAGGAGACAGACATACGCGAAATCTACGAAAATTTTAAAAATCCATTTAATAAAAAATGGAAGTACGGAACCAAGTTGTGGTTATCCACGAACTCTTCCAACTCGGACAGAATTCAATAATTTATAATCCTTCGTAAAATTGTTAACGAACCAGGTTATGTTTTTAGCCGCATATGTCATACTTAGTCAACATTGGTCCGAAGGTGAGATACACTTCCCCAACGCGCAGGAAAATTTGTTTTCTTTCAACAATTTTCCCCCGTACACTAAAGTACATTCGTGTTATCAAATCAAGAAATCTTCTTAACTTCGTTATCGGTCCTTCGCGGAATCGCTTTATCATGCTTCACATATCTGTGACCGCTAGAATTATTTGTTATAATACCGATAATTTGTCATTGTTGTCGGTATATCTGTGTGCACGTGTGTTGTTGAAAGGAATTCCGATGGGCCGGGTCAGGTTAATCGCCGGTACAAATCCTCGCCGGCTCAATAAACAACTCACCCAAGGCCGGTCTCATTATACCCCGAATTACCATGTGACTGAATATTGCATAGCCGCTTGCCACATAATTAATACGCTTCTCTGCACGCCATTGTTCAAATAATCGGGTCCCGACAGCATATTTACATACGGCACGGGGAAGGAGTCCGATGGCCGAGTCGAAAGAGGAAACCTTTTGTTACTCTGCAGATTGGAGATTTCGAACCTTAAACGTGGATTCAAATCAAGCCTCTGCCTCGTCTTAATAACACTTCTTCCTTAGATCACTCTGAATATTATACTGATAATATTTACGTAAACTTCGTCGTAAAGTAAGATTGTTGTCATTTAATTAGAATAGTAAATAATTTTGATTTGTTTACTGCATTGTATATCCCACTAATAGAATATTACAAGAGAACGCCAGGCACCTTTTAAGATTCGGCTGGCAGTCAACAAGGACATAATTTCGTCCGCTTATCAAATGGCGACCGCCCGATTGAAAAAGAAAACCCGAATTCGGAAATAATAAAATAAAAGAAAATAACACTTAAGATGTATAATGATATCTAATTATGGAAGTAATAGAATCTGTGAATCACCTGCCTAAAAACTTTAACCATTCCGTACTAGGTCGGCCCACAAAATGTATTGTAGTCGATTGAACAACTTTGTAAATGAAAATTAGTCATTGAATTAGTTATTTATAGCTGATGATTGTGCCCGTGTTTCAGTGAAAGGCGGTGTTACGAGCCTGAGGAGCTGTTTCTCTGTGGTTCTGGTGCTAAGCTTGCTGGCGTCTGCCTCGTGATAGAAGCCACACCATTCGACATGGCCGGGCCTCTACACAATTGATGATCTAGGACTATTGCTGTGATAAATTGTTCAGTTGTTCTGCTTGTTTCTACGATGTAATTATTTAGCGATTCTAGTCTTCTTGTAATATAAGGAAAGAAAAAAAAAACTGTAAAAGATACGTAATTGAATAGAGTCTGTTTTCATCGTTTCTTTCGAGATGTGAATAACACGTATATTTTAAAGTAAGCACTTTAAGTATTTGATGGTTTACTTTTTTATATATGTACTTCAGAAAATATTGAATGTAAATTATATAAATATATATATATATAAAAATCTTGTCTTTTCCGCTGGAATTAGCCATTTTGATTCAAATATGTTTGTAAATAAAAATGCTAATTTTTGACTGTATCATTGGTGTCAAAATTCCCAATCCTCAACCGACGTACAGCACCCTATGAATTTATTTTATTAATACGAATTCAATTATATATTAGCATATAAGTAACATATAATTTATTTTTACATTGATACACTAAAAATTGACCAAATTGGATAAATAGTTATAGGACAAAACAGTTATTTTGAGTAGGATATTTATAATAATATAATACGGAAATTAATATTTATTTTTAAACAAAAATAGAAATAGTAGCTCTATCCCTTAGGTAGGCTCCTTTGAGGGAATAAATATCACACTGACCCTTACAATATCAGAAGTAATTTTTCAAACGAACATTCGTCCAGGAGAAACCGAAAGTATATTATATCAAATATATTTGCCACCAAAATTTATGTATCTAATAACCTAGATGTAAAGGTTCGGTAATGCCGGGGATAAATTCGGTCCGGTGTGTCCCAAATTTATATACGCTTTCAATATACATTATTAAAATCGTTACGGCGTGTAAATGTGATGATACGGTGAATATCATATTTTAATTTGCTCCGATTAAACCCATTTTATGTTCAGAATATTGTATGTATTCAGAATATTATATTCCATTAGGCTAAATATTTCGCTAGGCTGAGTAAGTAATTCGATTCTAATTATGTTCATTTTATTATATCGCAATTAATTTATGGTTCCATTGATTCCTGTATTAATTTCTGTCCAATAATGTACGATTTAGTTCGAAATATTTATTTCCTTCTTTAGGTAATTAAATGCATTATCCGTAACTAAATTCCGTTCCTCATAGCCTGTTCCATCAGCGTTATTGGTTCGCAGTAATACAGTTGGGTCGAAACACTGAAATAAATATTATAGAAATAGAATCTCGATTTATTTATACGAATTTGTACATTTCAATTTTTCAATTCTAATTGGAATTCGATAATAGTTACTCACGTAATTAGGAAAATATTATAATTACTACTAGTTATTAATCAAATTCCTCCGTCTAATCAATCTGATAAACGAGAGTGCTATTTATGACTGTATAATTCCATTTACTTGGATGAAATTCGTCGATATTAATTCTTCCAATTCTTTCGGTTAATCGCTCATTTTACTATTCCAATCTATATTAAATTTCTCTCGTAAGATTTCCGGTAAATAATTTGTATTATTTTATGGGTGAAGTTTCGCATTATGATAGATATCCATTCGAATTGACTACTCAAATACTGACTTGTTCGTTAATGAGCAGGAACCTATCGAGAACAGAAGAGGTATCGATTTTCAAGCGCTCACAAACGCTAGGGTCCATTTCTTGTCGGACCGACGGGGCTGGCGACCGAGGCAATGATTAAATTCACTGAGAGTTCAATGTTTCAAGCCGATAGGGGCTCATTTGTAACGGGCGGTATACGGGGGAAATGGCGGGCCTCGAAACCAGCCGCCGCCCCGGCACGCCGGCCAATTACTCTGCAATTGCTGGCGGCTGTTTGCCCGGGGTCCCCTACGCCACCAGCCCAATACAAACGGCCCTTTGCCTACCAAACACCGGACAATCAATTCTCCCCCCGAGAAGTAACCGAAAGATACCGAGAGAAAACTAGTCAGAGGGGAATTTTTCGTGCAATACCGATTCCTAACTATCGACAAATCCTGGGTTTGTTTTTTCCGAAGAGGTCGTTTAAAATCGGACTGAAATCATCCGAGCTACGGTCAGACACTTTAACTGCTTGTAAGTAAAACGTTTAAAAGTAACTATATTAGAAGTTGAATTAATTTAACGGTCGCTACATTAATTTTAATCGGAGAACAGTATGTTTATCGAATACCGTTTAATGAAAACTTTATCCTCTCAATTTCGTCTTATTAAATACACGTATATTATATTAACTGTACAGATACATTTACATTCAGATTCGTACAATTTCCGAAGTGACCAGGATGCACCGGTGACGACCTATAATATTGAATCCAAGTAGCTCCAAATGTTCCCCCGACAGGTCTGTTAGAAGGACCAATTGTTGGAAAATTAGAGTATAGATATTTCTACGGCTTTTGTACATATTACCATAATTGAATCTACACTGCAGGATTATCTATTGTATATAAATTCGAAATAATTTCAAAATTCTCGAACATCGAGCTACACAATAACTGATATTTCCTTGGCATTTGAAATGTAACTTGAGGGTCGGATTCATTTCAGCCGCCCGCCCCCATTCACGACCGGATACGGACCGCAAAAATCGCCAACCAAATATTGAAACCGAACCCCGGGCCGGCCGAAGGGCACAATGGCCCTGTCGATTCCGCGCCCATTAATGAATCGGAAAACCGAATGTGGCGTACTTTATAGGGACGTTTCACGCCGGCCGCATTGTCGGCCCCAACAGCGAAACACGAGTCATTGTAAAGGGGGGGGGGAACAATTCGAAACAATGTAGCGACTGTATTAAACGGCCGACGCTTGTCCTAGTGATGAAAAGCGCTAGGCGTCCATTCGATGATAATAATAGACGGAAACGGTTTGTCGGACGGGACAACAATCGAGGCCCCCCTCCAATTACTGGGTGAGGCGGTGCGTCACCGCCACCCTTCACTGTCAAACTTGGGACAATGCTCTCCCTGGCCACCCTGAGACCCTCTCGCTAAGGCCTGCCGAACAACATCCCCAGTCTAGAAATATTTCTTTCAACTCTGAATATCCGATTCGGTCCCGAACAATCCGATACGGCGTAACATCTAGAATATTACTTCGAGTTGCCTAGGAATAATTTTTTTTATTTGTACAATCAATTATAACATAATTATGTGTACAAGTGTTGAGTGTATTTTTCTCACTTGAATGGCTTGACAAAAGAAACCATCCAATGACGGCACTTTTCACAATGCATGAAATAATTTATGGCTTGGTATAACAATTCTACGGACTAAGAAGATCTCTGGGCCAGCGGCGTTTAAGCCGACGCGGGGGGGATAATGGATGGGTAAGAGAGGAGAGGAACTGAACGAGTGGATTAGGATGAGGAGAAAGGCGGGAGTGGAACTTCAGGAACCGGGATTTTGCGACTTCTTCGACTGTTGGTATGTTGAGGTCATGGATAGTCTGGTTAGAAACACACCAGGGAGCAATAAGGATGGTGCGAAGGACTTTTGATTGGAATCTCTGAATGCGAGCGATGTTGGATGTCTTGGTGGAACCCCATAGCTCAATTCCATATGTCCATCTCGGTTTCAGTATTGCTTTGTATATTGTTATTTTGTTGCTTAAGGTCAATTTCGATGTCCGTTTTAGTAATGGCCTTAAGAGTCCAAATTTTCTGTTTAAGTCGGTTCTTTTGAGTCTGGTATGGGAGATTTCACGTGAGTCGTTTGGTCGAGGTGGAGCCCAAGATAGCGAATCTGCTGTTGGGTGGGAATTGGTATGTCATTGAAATAGACGTCGGGACAGTGCCGACGACGTAGTGTGAAGGTGACGTGGGCGCTCTTGGAGCCATTCACCCGCACTCTCCATCGCCTGCACCAGGATTGGACCTAGGAATCATAACGAATTTATTTCGGGGACGCGATCAGTCTATTTTATTTTACCCCATTTCGACTTTTCGCCGCCGCATTTGTATCGGCTGTAAACAGTTTACTGGCAAATAATATCCTTCCCGTTCTAAAATTAACGACGGGTGTGACGGCCGTACAACGGTAATTGTTGTAGAGTCGGGCTGTGTGGGAGGAGGTGGGGGGCAATTACCGGCGGAGCGGCGATAAGGAAGGAGGGCCTCCTGGAGGGAGAGACAATGGGCCGGGTTTACACGGGCCACACATGTTCACCCGGGTTCGGCTACCGCTAATAATATGCAAATTCCCGTTGTCGGAGACGGTACGTGCTCTCTCCCCCCTTATCCGCGGCGCACGTCCCCGCGAAACCTTACCCACCCCCACGGCACATAGCTCAATTAACCCCGGCCGGCGAGGTCACACTTCCACTTCATTAACACCTCAATATTTAAGCCCCCCCTCGCTTTGGACCTTTTTGCTCGCCCCCTCACGGCTCCCATCCAGCCCTATGTTTTGTGCTGTACAATACGTTGCCAAATTAACACGGGAATGATGACGAACCTTTATGTACGAAATATATACTTATACTTCGATAATTAAATTACAGTATGCGGACTGTAACATATAGGATCTATAGTCATTTCATGTTTCATGTCGTCTGTCGGGTTAAATTTATAGATTGGCGTCAAGAATACCTACTAAAGTGACATAAAACTGTGTTTTGGATTAAAGGTTAACAAATCAATAATGTTTAATGAATGTCAATGCATCGAACAAAAAATATTGTAATGTTCAACATTACATAGTACATCATCGTATTAAATGTATGCGTGAAGATATGGTTTAATTTAGCGTAATAAGTCATGACCCCGTACATCTTCCCGTTAGGCAACTTCTTCCGGGCGGAGGAGGGAGAGCGACTCAACACTTCCCTCAGCAAATGAGGTGCTCGTCTTGTAAAAGTGTTCAAACCAACATCAACATTTGTCAGCGGTTGCTAATTCGCGGGCTCACCACCACTACTTCTCGATGTAAGCTGCCGGCACACATTCTCGGTTACTTCCACGGTGAATTAATAAATAAAACTTTTTCCCCCGGACGAACTTTTCATCGAGTCGTTTTAATGAGAAGTTCATGTCGCCGCCTGGACGGGACTGGGCGCTAAAATGGGCCAACTACTCGGCCGTAAATCACTTTGGACTTCAGCGATATTAAAAGCGGTAGTCCATAAAACGGGACATTTACTGCCGGCTTCCTGAAGGCGTCAAACACTATCAGATACTCCCTTCAGATTACACACACCCTCTCTCTCTCGCGCTTTCCTGTCTCTAAAAAAATATAGTTTCTTTGATCCCGGACCGTTATCTGCCCGCGGCAACTATTAAATTACGAGCGGCTTTAATGATTGCGAGATTATACTTTTAAAGCCGGCCCGCCGTTGAATGTAATGAATGGGTTCTTGAGATGATTACGGGTTACGGAGAGAACCACACAACACCTAACTTGTTCAATTTAAAAGGCTTATACATCTCACTTAATAATAATGTACCGTCACTGCAAGTACAATACAATTACACGATGGGGTATATTCGATCTCTATAAAATGTTAACAAACTTAAAAAATCAATTAATAACTATATAATGATTATTAATTGAACAAAATACCGTCTACATATAGCTGATTTCGTCAAATTATATTCGTCATAATTAAAAAAAAATTATTGTACCGACAAAGACAAATAACACTGATTATTATAATAAAATTATTTAACAATTCTTATATTTCCCAATGTATAAGGGAGATTTAGTAATGAAAATAGCAGTCACGTAATATGTACTTTAAACTGAAAAATTCGATTTAATTGGATTGCTCTCACTCCTAGAACAGTTAACGCCTTAGTGTACTGTGTGAGGGGTGTTGTTTAGTACTATATGCAGGTGTGTAAATATTCTGTATGTAGGATGTAGTCTATGTGAGCTGGGAGCGTGGGGTTATCGAACCCATAGACCAGTGCACCACTCTTCCTTTCGTTCTTGTGCCTTTAGCCCGGTGAATAATACAATTTTAATAACTGAGTGTTGGTGCGTTGATATAATATTTTTAAAATTTGGGAAAAAAACACGTACACGCGTCAAGTACACTCGCACTTAATCCTAGGCGGACACGGGGAAGTCCATTGATCTCCATTTGTGTCAGAGACCATTTGCAATTGGGAACAAATAATAAGCGTAGAGTAGGACAGGTTATCGGGCGTCTCGCGTGTAGCGAGCCGGCAAAGCCCCTCCCGGGCGGCTTAATTCGTTGTCAGCACGGGTACCGAGGACCGACGACGAGCCCCCCAAAACCCCCGACATCGGCCTCCACCCTCACCCCCAATCTATTGCAGATCAAATTACATTCAGTGAATTGAGCCCGGGCCCGGTGTTGTTTGGCTTTGTGACGGTCAAATGTACCTGTCAGCGGCACGCTTTGTTCATCGGCCCACGCGCGCGTATATCGTTCGTGGCCCACCGACTTGGCCAGCCGGTGCCCGGATAATGTTTTGCCCGGAGACTGTCCGGTTTGAAGTTCCACAACCACCGCCCGCTCATTATCGCCCAAACATAATATTAGCATTCCGTTTCGAACTTACCACACTCGCCACCCCGTTTCAGAATGCATTGTTAACGGAAGTGCTCAGCGTTTAGTAGTGCTTAATCCACTACCACCAATTGCTTTCATTAATTTTTTTACTCCTTCATTCATAGATGTTAAAGTAATATTTATGCGGTTGACAGTCATATTTGCAATACATATTTTTATATTTTATTAGATTTTTTTGAACAAGGATTTCTAATGCAATTCAAGAAAGTTTTACTGGTATTATCTAAAGGCTAAATGAAGCATCCGTAGGACTAGTCTAGCCTTAATAACAAAATAATAAATTTAATGTATTATGGACAAAGGAAAACGCATAGATTTTATGTACATTGTGCATTATCCAGAAACGTCCGATTGAAGGTGCGAATAGTTATGGGATGTTCACAGAATGGTGACTGAAGGAGAGAAATGAATGAAAATTTTGAATTGTGAAAATGTGAATAAAAATAAAATGATGAAACTATCAATTCTGGTAGCATTGATCATTGTCAATATTACCTATAATAATAAACAAATATTTATAGTTTCGTAGTTAACCTAATAACCCTTCACCACTAATATATCGTATGAATATTTATAATCAGTACCAACAAGTATATACAAATATTTATACAGAACATATACTCTAAAATAAATTAAGAATTTTAAAAAGTAGAATAACTGATAATACATTAGATGTTACATCACTAACGCTCATGTTTTTCCGATATAAAAAGAAATTAAGAAGGAAGTAATTTTATTTTATTTCCATTCAACCGGTTCTTATTTACCGGACAATTTTCAGAGAGCATCTGGTGTTTAATTCTTGCTGAGTATGAAGATCGGAGAGCCCCGGCCGAGATTACAACCCGGGGGGGGGGGTGAGGAGGCATTCAAAAGATTGGATTGGAAAGTTTGGCCACTCCCCACAATCTAAGGTTCCCAATTATCGTTATTCCGATTGGGCGCCGTCTCATCCGACTAGCCTGATAATAGAAACTAATTTCAAACCGAGCCAATACAATTTGACAGCATATGATATCAGAAAAATAATTCTTTAACTATTTCATTAAATACTACTATAAAATAATACTATTTAATTTACAATACCTCTTTTGTAGTCTGCGAGGGGTTGGAATACCGTAGATTTCCTGTATTTCTGTCTCCTCTGGCTAGTTTGGTCTTTTGCTAGACCGGTTTCGACTGCTCGCCATCTTCAGTAACGGTGTTAGTCACTTTTGGCACTTGGATGATTTTTGGGCACCCTCACTGCACTGTCACTCGTACTGCCTCCGGGGGAACGAGTTTATCGGTCACTTGTCTTATAGTTATGTTTATATACACTATATAGGATAATATTCCCAAATACCAACTAGAAGACAAGGATAGACCCCTGTTGCATCCAACTACCGAATTTATTGAAGAAGATACTACGGCGCTCTAATGCAGACCCGCATAACACAGTTGTCTTGACGGTCTAGTATCTATTGCCGACCCACCTAGCGCCCCCTGATGGGTGGTGCTAGTAAAACACAATAACAAGACACGTATAACACAACAAACAGACAACCACCAGAGTACAAGTGACAGTGCAGTGAGTATGCCAAAAAACATCCAAAGTGCTAAAAGTGACTAACACCGGTACTGAAGATGGCGAGCAGCCGAAACCGGTCTAGCAAAAGACCAAACTCGCCAGAGGAGACAGAAACAGAAAATCTACGGAGAGAGAGAGAGAGAGAGAGAGAGAGAGAGAGAGAGAGAGAGAGAGAGAGAGAGAGAGAGAGAGAGAGAGAGAGAGAGAGAGAGAGAGAGAATGAGAGAGAGGAGTGCAATCCTAATTATCGGTCCTGGTGGGCAAGTCATTATTAATAGGCGCAATAAAGTGGGCCCCCCACTTAGCGGCACCGACCGAGCTGCGAGATTATAAAAAGCAAAATATTTATACTTATTAGGGTTTAATTCGGATGGTTCCCCCCGTTGGAGATTCGAAGTCCGGCGCCTCTTCCGCAGTTTCGGTAGCCGCGTCGCGACGCACTCTATCCAAGCCGACAAAAATATTTCCGAAGGAAAATTTGAAAGACTTTCATTGAAACCAATCCTAATGGACTAGTTCCATTGTATTAAAACCATTCAAATCAAGAAATGTTGCCTACATATTGTTCGGCGCGTCGCTATTGTTGCGTTGATGGAACGATCTATTCACACAAACGGCAATTGCTATCGCGGATGGGCTAAATATTCCGGATTTTTCACACGATTCCCACTGTATAAAATTGGGGCAAACAAAGCTTTAACGGTCTTTGAGGTTGCGGCATGATAATGCGTACTATAGGTTTTTCCTGAATGCAGGTACCTGAAAATTCAACCTCTCCAAATCCTATATGAGACACTACAGCTACGATGCCGACTACAGCTATACAGAATATATTTCGTTATCGAATTCATAACGTGTAATAATAGCCAGCACTATTTCGAGAGGAGAGAATAATCCATAACGTAAGCCTTCTAGATAAACTCTTAGCCCCATTTTTTGGGTTATAATCATATCTATTTTTACCGTATGAGACATTTTGTGAATTATTTTCAAAACTTGAGTTAATGTAGCGTATTTCGGGAAATCGATTCCGGTGGTGAGTTGAGCGACGTTAGAGCCCTTACGTAGTCCAGATATGTTTGGTAAAAGTGGGCAGAATGGAAGGCGTGAAATTACTGGGAGGGTGGAAACCCGGAGGCGGAATCCCTTAGACGTTAAATTATGAGTATTGGTTTAGGCACTCGCCGGCCACTGCTTGACGCCTCTCATATTTCACCCGACCCGAATTCCATTTTCCCTTTCCTCCTCTACCCAGTTTGATCGTATTATCCTTATTTAAAATCCCGCTTCTCGTCATAGGATAACGTATAAATAATTCGTTCCCGGTAACGTGTGACTTGTGAACTTAAATCAGTTTGATATAAAATGGCAACTTTTGATTCGCTATAAGATATATTCGCGCGTTCACTCTCTCTACCAGACATACTTTCAATACATCATAAAATCGACTTTGCGATTCTAGCTCACGTTGTGTACGCCGACATCAACTCACGTTCTTGAAAAATTATTAAATTATTAGAATGAAATACTTTTTTCGGAAATTGTCGGTAATATCACTTATTTCTATTAAAAAATTCATAATAACGGAGGCCATTGATCGGGATAATTTCAGCCGATATTCTGAAAAGAAAATAACGTGGCCACTTTATCAATGAATATAATTAATAATACATAATTTTTTCCACTTACTCATTTGGTCCCGCACTAGATCGGTTTCGGTTTCTCGCCATAGTCAGTATTATTATAATATTTCTTGCAATTGAAGTGAAATTAGACACCGACCACTAGTCTTTGTCAGATTAGTTCGATACTTCGTCACCGAAGATTCAATGCAGTAAGACAAAAGTTCAATGTTAGGCTTCGTTTTCAAATAATGGAGGTATATTGACAGAATGTTTTTCTGCGCTGTTTGTGGACGGAGAAGGCAAGCAGCGGCCCTCTGGGCTAAGGTGTTAATCATGTTTAATAGCCCGCCGCGAGATGCAGCCCGTAATCAGGATGAACCGAGGGCCATTATGGGGGAAACCTGCACGGGCCTAATTTACAGCTATACGGCCTACTAACTAACTGTACCCGACCGGCCCGATTGGGCACACGGCCACCGCGATTGAAAATTACTACGGGCCGCGACATGTCATAGTAAATCGATTAAGATGCATCCACTTATTGAGCATATGTTATGTCGGACAAATTATCTGTACCTAGTGTAATGAGTAAAATTTATCAAAATTTAACTGATACAAGTTAAATACCGGCAACAAGCTCTCTTAAGTCCAGATAACATTTATTCCCTATGTGTAATTTTGAACTAATTGATTTATTATACATTTTTCAAACATTCTGTTTACACTCTCTGAGTAATCAGCTGCCACATGCGTATATGCATCCCTTTTTTACTGGCGGAATGCTACTGGAGGAACTGGTCTAGAATAGAATAAAATCAGTAAGATAATCAATATTTCTGATGTTTAATTACGTTTCCAACAGTACTAAAATTCGTAAGTTCAAATTTGTAAAATAGGTATTTCAATTCTTCAGCATAAATTACGTTTTATGTTAGCTTTTGTATTTTGAGATCATTCATTTAAGCCACAGCTACATTAAGGATTATACCTGCAGCCCACCCGTAAATATAGGTGGAACTAAACACATTGCTTATTAAATATATGCGCCGCGGGGAAAATTGCAGCGATAATTCAATATTTGTTATTCGCTATCCCTTTTCAAATATCCAAGGGAATATAGTGCCACCGAGGGGAGGAATCAAGAGTGCAATATTTGCCCTAATACCGACTATTCACATTCAGCAAATCTGTTCTAGTTCGCTGCCACTCTGACAAATCGAATTATGCCACTTATAGCGTACGATTTGAAATAAAGGCAAATCCTCGTGTGGTAATTAAACGCCGGGCAATTCAAGCAATTAAATTTTAGCGGTAGCAAACGTCATTTTAATCGTAGATTTTGTGTGTTTCAGTTTCCTCTCGCTGATTTGGTCTTTTGCTAGAACGGTTTCGGCTGCTCGCCATCAAATACATACATATAATATAATTATAATTATCTGGAATATATATTTGACCACACAACTGGTCACAACTATTAGGTCCTGGCTTCCAAATATATGACAAGAAACCTATCTGGTATTGTGTAAACATAAAAATTTTCCTGTTGATCCAAAATGTATTGAAAAAGTTTATTTTAAGTAATCTAGTTAATCGGTGCAAGTGCACCCACCGAACTTTAGTTAAGTAAATTTCCGCACCACCCTCAGGGGGCGCTAGTTTATCGGTGCAAGTGCACTCAACGAAGTTTAGTTGAGTAAATTTCAGCACCACCCTCAGGGGGCGCTTTTTTATCGGTGCAAGTGTACCCAACGAACTTTAGTTAAGTACATTTCCGCACCACCCTCAGGGGGCGCTAGTTTATCGGTGCAAGTGCACTCAACGAACTTTAGTTAAGTACATTTCCGCACCACCCTCAGGGGGCGCTTGTTTATCTGTGCAAGTGTACCCAACGAACTTTAGTTAAGTACATTTCCGCACCACCCTCAGGGGGCGCTAGTTTATCTGTGCAAGTGCACTCAAGGAACTTTAGTTAAGTACATTTCCGCACCACCCTCAGGGGGCGCTAATTCGGTCGGCGCCATCTAAGCAATAGATACTAGATCGTTAAGGCACCTCTGTTATGCGGGTCTGCATTAAAGCGTGTATCTTCAATAAATGGGTAGTTGGATGAAACAACCACCACAGTACAAGTGACAGTGACTATGCAGTGAGTGCAAAGTGACTAACAACGCTATTGAAGATGGCGAGCAGTCGAAACCGGTCTGATAAAAGACCAAACCAGCGAGAGGAAACACAACAAGGAAACAGAAACACACGAAATCTACGATATTCGAACCCCTCACAGACTAGAAAAGAGGTATGTTAAACTAGTCTACCATATTTATTAATGTAATATCATCTAAGGTATAAATTAAATTTTGAATATAATTGGAAAAAATAAAATTCAAATTATATTAGCAGAAAAATATATTTAATATTTATAATTTTATAGTCCTTATGGGTTCGTTTTCAACTGATATATTATTATTTTTCATCTTATATTAAGAACTGGTGCGTAATTAAATATATAATTAATATAAATATATTAATTATATATTTAATTGTATTATATATATTTTTTATTTCTTTAATATGATTATATTATGAACCCTATTTGGCCCTAAAGTAACTTACGTTACGGCGCCTAGTTTGGATTCCGGAAGATCCGTTCACGGCGAGATTATCCATCTCCAATTTGAAATTGAAATAGGATAGTGCCTCTCAATCTCTAGATACTTACAAAATATTCTAATTACTAAATTAGTTTCGCAATCCCGGGATTATACAGGTCGGAATCAATTTGGGAATTTCATTAATTGCGCGCCTATAAACCGAAAAGCGGTAGAAGGTCGAGGGTGACACAGGGGTGGATGTCCCCCGATCGGGAGGACAGCAATCGGGAAATTAAAAAACCCCCGGGGGGAAAGTGAGGAAAGGGAGCGAACGGTTTGGGGCGGAGGGTGGCCGATGGGCCGACAATGGAGGCGCCTTTTATTAGATCACCTGTCGATTCCCGTCCGGCGACCCCGCCGCCCCAGATATATCTTCAATTATTTCTCTTTCCTCTCCCTTTCCCGTTCTCCCGGATCTCGCGTCATTTCGAATTGTAGACCGGATTTATGTGGCTGCGGCAATCACCGTCCCCCATTAGTCGGCGTTATTATGGCGCGCGATATTTATTCGTGTGCCGATACCCGGCGCTCCGTGGTCGATCCATTTCCGGCGTATGACTCGGCGATAAAACCCCGACCGGGGACAATGAAAATTGCCTGCCGGGCGATTCCACCGAGAAAGAATGAGAGTCCTAGGGGAGGGCGCCTCCTTATATTATATTATATACGGACTGGGGACCCAAGGAATAGGCCCCTCGATTCTTCGCCTAATTCATCCCACAAAGCAATCCTGTACGCACAATGCCGACAGCTTATACGCAATTTTAGGAAAAGATAAATAAATCGGGTTAGCTTCGACAAATAATTCAATTTGTAAAATCCGCGGTAACAATAACTAAAATACAATATAATAATGTTACCTTTTACTTCCACAAAACGAACGTGAACATTTATTCATTTACCAACATTACATTTCTATTTCTCGTAATTAATATTCCTAGGAACTTATTAAACTACTATTAATTATGTTATTATTATTACGCGCTAATATGCCTACTTAATGAGTTAATCCTCGAGAATATTATTATTATGGGGTCCGAATTATGTAGGAATTGAAATATTTCCCGAATCACTGGGGGTTTTAGGGGTATAGTGTGGTCTCAATTCGCTATTCCAATCGGGGCTTTGGGCGGGGAGTCTATCCGAGCAAACAATTAGAGAAAATCACACGCCGCTAATGGGCGGTCGGACCCCGGTTTCATCGGTCCCGGAGTAACGATTAGCCGTGCGGGCAGTGGCAGGGGATAGGCTATGAGGGGGGCTCCGGGAATCTGAAAAAAGGGCAGGTAAGTCGGTCCCCTCGGGGCCGTGCCGGTCATAATATATGCAGATTGGACCGGGGCGGAGGGACGGCACTCATCGCGGACTCCCATCAAACGCCATTTTCCAATATTCAGAACAGAGGCCGACACTTGCTTTCAAAGCGAGGCCCCGCCCGCACGCCTAATACCGCAGAACGCGGCCGGCCTATCCCCTTTTCTCTGTTGGCCCTCAAGGAATTCTTCCGTTTCATGCCTTTCCCACTCGCTCGCCCTCCCTACTCTTTCTTCTTATCACTCCCGGCCTCCTCTTCTTTCTCTCCGGCCGACGCCATTTAAATAACCAAAAAGGATACTCTTTTTGACTCCTTAATATTTCTATCCCGAATCCGCGTAGACTCGCATAAGGAATCCTCGGAGGAATCGTTTCTTCGGATAGGGGGATATATCCGCTTTCTTTAAGGTGATCGATCGTAACAAGCAAACGTTTCTATGGAAGAGAAAGTGACGTAATAAAAATTCGTACGCCCTTTTTCTTATAAATACGAAAGGGACTCACAAATAGCGCGTAAATTATTTTTTTACTTATTTAATTATTTTTTTATTTATTTTTACGATACATTGACATGTGTATGATAATTAATAAATACGTCCGAATGTTTATTATTTAATTATACTCTATAATGCTAAGCGTTACGGTCATCGAGCCCCATTTTTCCCCTTAAACAATTGTCCTTCAGAGCGTTAACTGGAGATTTCATAAGAAGGCGTAAGCGTATCTCGGTGATGTTTATGCCCGTTAGGTGTCCGGAGGGAGCCCGCTGGGAGGCGGCCCTGTCGGGAGGGCCCCCCATTAGGGGCGGTGGCCCATCCACCCCTCCCAACCCTCACTGTTAAAAGGATCCGGGAATATACCCCCGGAGGTCGGCAACAAAAATATTTTTCAGCGACATTTCTAAAAGCCCCGCCCTTTAGCCGGGCCTAGAGGGTCGGTGGGGACGGGGCCACGCGGTGACGCCTGTTAAAATCCCGCGAGGAGCAGCCTCCATTTTGGACGGAGCCCAAATTGGCAGTGAAACCGATACTATCCGCCTGCCTATATTATTCATCGGACGCTTAATATTACGGCCCGACCGCGGGGAAAACATATAGGGACGTTTAGCCGGCCCCCGGGTTTCTGATATTTTGCCCGCCTAAAAAATGTTCCTGCTCGATTACGGGAAAAGTGTCGATAGAATTATGTTCGTGAGTCAACGCGATAGAAAACCACATTGGTTATTTCGCCGCAAGTTATATATGTCATTTTCCGTATACTACACGATCTCGCCGCCCTTTATTTTATACTTTTTCCGCTTATAGAATAGAAACAAATATAGTCGAGTGTTTTTCAAATGTATTGACAATCGTGACTTTACACGACGATAACATATGAAATAGTTCGCTGGTTAATTGTGGAATTGTTTTTCAAATACATTCCCCTCTCTAACCTCCGTCGCATCGATTGTACTTTATCCGCATTTCCGCTCTTCGCCGTTCTCGGTTATGAACAAACATCAGCGGCATTAGCTTTCGGTGGCCCTGTCGGAGCCAGCCGGCGGAGCGAGCCGCGTTCCGGCCCAATCAGCCGCCCAATATTTTAGAGGCCGTTCCCCCTGTTCTATCCTCAACCAGCGATCCAAATTAATGACCCGCAAATTTGGCGGATTCTAATCAATCGCTCAATTCTTTCATTGCCAATGACTTCGGGAGATTATTCGAGAGTTTTATAATAGTTATAAATTGGATTATTCGTTTAAATATAATGTATACATTATGCTCATTCGGAATAATATGAAACTGAATTTCACGGACATTCATATTTCAGAATATGTAACGATTTAACTATACTTCTGGATTATTTCACATATATTGTTGCACGGATGTAACGACCAACATATCAATATATAGGATAAGAACAGGATAAAGAATAAATATATAATGTTCCTTAAAGAAAATAATAATTTTGTTATTAATTTTATTTTATACGAAGAAAGAAGTTTGTTTGCATTTTTTTATCGTTTGATATTAACATGAGCCATTGGTATCCGTTGCTAATATCTGTTTTGGCCGTATCATGTAGCGGGTAATCGGTAGAACTGTGTTTTATCAGTCATTCGTGACAGCACCTGAGTGACTTTCTCAATTTTGTTCTACTAACCGAGAAAATTGTAAATTTGTTGACGCGATCGTGACAACGAAACCAGATGATGAATGGTCGGTCTTCAACGCCTTCAACAAAATTCCCCCGTTATTAAAGATAAATATATTTGATGCCATACTTACATACCTATAAAACGCACGATCTTTGGAATTTCATTCATATATTTTATTTAATGTTTAGTTTTAATGGTAAAAACTTTTCGGAATAAAAAGCAATTGAAGGTAATTGAAGTATATATTATTGTTCGTGTTACATTTTAAACGTTTAGTGTTTAATTACACCAACGTGTTTTCGCCATCATCTACAGAAATTAATTATTATACCGAAGTACTGTCCACTTCAATAATATTATTGACTTATGTTATATTTGTAGTTTCCAGGGATTGTTTTGTGGTGCGTTGTTTTCACTGACTTTGTTCATTAGTACGAAAATATGGTGCGGTTCAATTGTAGAATGAGTGTAACAGCAGTTGAAATTAAGTGGTGTGAAACAGGTACTATCGTGAAACATTGTCACATCCGACTTCTTATTCACGTAGAGAAATCATCACACTTGTAAAATGTTTATAAGATTTAGTGGTAGGTTTGTGAACGCGGGCTCGGGGTCGGTCGTGGTGACTGTTCCCAAACAACATCATTTGTCTTAAAATATTCATCCGGCGCGGGCACTCCCCAGCCCATTTGTCATCATTAGCCACCCCTCTCACTCTCCACCCCTCCTTCCATCCCACCCCTCTCCCTCTCTCTCTCTCTCTCTCTCTCCATCTCGACAAATGTCACCGCTCTGTTGACGCTCCGAATAAGTGCTAGCCAAGTAATGAAACCGACACTTTTTTCTCTGGCCTGTCTTATGGACTGGGAGAAATGCAGACATAATTATAATTACCGCAGTTGGCTGATTCGGTTTATATACTTATATACTTTACCAATCTTCCGATGAAGATTTTTAGATTGGATTTAATTGGAATTAATAAGCCATTACGTAAGTATCATAATTAATCTAGCCTACCCTATCCGGATTGATCTTTTCTTGTTTAAAAAAATGCCCGTTTGATTCTAGACACACTATTCTTCTATTTACAGTATTAGTATTAATGCAGTGTCAGTAACGGAATGCTCCTTTGGCAATCGACGTCGATAGGACCAAATTAGCGAGTTGAGATGGATGATCGTTAGAGTGAAGATATTTGTTGTTTGATTGCCATAAATTGTTCAAGCAGGCCAAAATAAAACACACCGAGGCTGGTTCATCGTCAATAATATCTGCCGACAATATTTATCGAAAGCGATTCATAATCCTCCCCCCTCGACACGGGGCTCTAACCATCGTATCCGCAGTGAAAATGTTATTTCTCACCAAAACAAGATTAGCCGACGAGGGCCTTACTCTATCCAACCTTTTATGGCCGTAACCAAATATCCCTCTTTTACGGGCCGACCTTTGATGTCGCCGTCGAGTTGGAAATCTGAGGACACCCGTGGTCATGAGGTCAGGGTTGTTGAGGAGGGGGTGGTTGATAATTCAATAATGAAGTGGTTCGAGATCACCGGCGACTCTAGGTGTGAAGACCTCGTAATAGGTGAGGGGGAGACGACCACCCTAATACTGCTCACAACAGCCGCCCGTCCAACCCCCTAGATTTAATTTACAGTGGATATAAATCCAGGTTAGAAAGCCAGAAATTCAATCCCTAGCGCATTAACAACTCAGACGGCAGGCAAAAACCTTTCGTTAATTACCCCTGGCGGCTATTTTGGCCCCCTTGCGGATCATCAGTATCAGTCGGAGAAGATGTAGTTACATGTTTTATACAAATGTAGCAATTGTAAAATAACTTTAATCTTAGAGCACCAAGGTTACATTTGCCCTCGAACATTGTAATTTTATGAGAGTGAACAACTATCTCAAATGATTGAGCTCAGTGTAATTTTTTTCAAGATTGTGAAAGTTCGATAAATAATACAGGAAATGTATATTATATGGGTCAAAGAAAAAAAATTCACGAAGGAATTAATGGATTATATTAAGTAACTCTGAAAATGATTTTTATACAACAAAAAAAAGTTATAATATGGGTAACCGCACGAGACCTCAGAAAACTTGACTTAGCATTTTCTTGAAAATTAAAACACAGAGGAAACGATGTATTCAATGGATATAGCCGAATAAAATCGGAAACTAAAATTGAGATAGATAAAACTTCAATAATATCCACGGAAATAAATTTCCGAGAATATAGAAGCAAGCCAAAATATCCACAACTAGGTAAAAATTGAAGTGTTCAAATATATTTGAATGTAAGCGTTGACGTTCAATTCAGTTTTCCTCCGTCGGTAATTCGGAAGAAATGTCGGAGGTAGGGAATTTCCCTTGTGAATTCGTTCGACAGTAAACACTCGAGTCCCGAGGCGGGACCGCAACTCCCGGTATATCCTTCAAAAAAACGGGCCAACTAATTTAGAATTATAAAGCGTTTGAATATTTTTTGTGTGGGCCCAACATTCTGTCGCACAACAACAATTGGCCTATTGCAGTTTTGGAATGAATTAAAGGAATATAATTTTCAACTCGAATATTTAGCTAGTCAGCGTAATAATTCTTCATATCCAGTCAGTACTCCCACAGCTCGGATAATGCTAATTTCACTTACTTATCTTTTCCACGTCGGTACAAATACCAAATAGGTATATTTACAGCGGTCATATTTAAGCAAATAGAGACTTTTCACGAATTCATTTCAATATCAGAGAGGACAGAGTTCTAGAAGATACATCCTCTTTGAAGATATTCCCAGATGATCCAGACATCGCCTTGCTAATTTGCAATAATTTAAAACGTTGTCTTACTCTGCTATATACTGTACTGGTTCTATAAATTCCGGTTATCTCAAAAATTTCATATGCCCTTATTTTATCTTATTTAAAATATACAGACAGGAATCCAGTGTGTGTGTGTGAGTGTGTGTGTGTGTGTGTGTGTGTGTGTGTGTGTGTGTGTGTGTGTATGGCTCATAATATTGAATAATCGCCCGATTCATTTTTGCATATATCCGTTTAATGGAACTTTGAACTTCAACAGCGGTATTATCATTAGAAAATGTGGTCGACATATTTTCAGGTAAATTACACCGAACCGGCTTTAACAATAATATTTTCGACGGCCGCGTTTTTTTCCCACCTTGTAGTGGGATCTACACGATCGATCTCACCGACTTCAATTTTTAGAGGAAGAAAAATATTATTTTTTAATTTAGAAAACCTCCCCTTTTCAGTATCGCTCGTACCCTCCTGTAAGCTCGACACCGGTGCTGCTTGTATTGAAAGTCGAAATTTAAACCGAATATTCCCATTCTGAGTTCACAATTATTGACAATGAACATTCTTTTATTATCCGTGTTGTGATTGTATTACACGCGTAAATATCATTTCTGTGTTTGTTGTTTTAAATAATAAAACCTCCTTTTTTAATTTGTTAATATCTTTTTAGAATCTAGGAACGTCCCACGTATTTCAGTGCCCCTTCACCATTCATTTCTTGTTTATGACGCCAAATTGTTATTAATTAAATGTCAAAACGCTAAATGTTTCAATTAATTATAAATGAAGGCAGGTTATAATTATTCTTATAAAAGTACATTCCTGTAATATAGGAGAGAAAATGGCGTCCAAATTCTAAAGCAGGTGAAATTATTTAGAACTCCAAACGGCGATCGTGGATAATCATTTTGCGTACCTTTACACGTTGAACAGTTTAAGACTTTGAACAGGCTTTGAATGTAACAGGTAGGTACCAAAGTACAGTAGATCCTGATGAGTAAATATGAGCTCCCTCCCCTTGCCCATCGGTAACTCGATTATTTTACCCCATTGATCTCTGTCCACGAGTCACTGGGGGGTGCTTTAAAAGGCTGCGAAACGCCCCGTATCAAAGTGGTCAACCGTTCCTTTTTAAATTGAATTATACCATATAAATTTCTATGATTAATAAAGGATCAGATTAATGGAAGTCGTGTTGTTTGTCGGGTTGTTTGGGAGTCGGGTAGTTTATTAAAAATGAAAAAATAGTAAGGCGCACTGTTAATAAGAGGAATTTTTAAGAAGTTTCGCTCCATTTTATTAGTTTGAGAATTTCGACCCAACGGTGGAAGAAGATATTCTGGGAAATATTGGGCCGCTTCTATCTTTCATTTCGATAATTCGACTCCCCGCCAGACTGACTGGGCGGTAAGTAATTAAGAAGGAAATGAAAGCGGCGACAGTGAATCCCGACAGAAGGTCCGCCCTTCCATTAGCGAAATTAATTCCGGATTGTCACATGTTCTCAAAGAAAATATTTGGGCAATAATGGGTTTATCCGAACCATGAGAATTGAATGTATTCGTTGGGACGATATAAGGGTTCCGATATTTTTCTTTTCAATAATGAAAAGCATATTTTATTCTACCCTTCGGTTATATAGTAAAGCATGTCGGACCGTTCCCTACGTTTTATTTAATAATTACACTGACTTTAAATTCAAATATGTTCTCTATATAGCTTGTACAATGCTGCAACTAAAATCATATCCAAGCTGAGTTAAATGACGAGATACGTACTTCCGAAGTCAATCCTCGGATAATTCAATAATGAGAGCATATTATACCAAGTTAAATCATTATTTACGCGTTATCATTTATTTACCATGCAGTCTTCTGAGCGGAAGTTTCACACATGATGACCAGAAGATCTGCATTAAACCTCCGTCAATTCATACTAAAGTTGAGTGTTACTTGAATCTAATCTCTAATACAATACATTGTTTATCTACACTGGTATAACACAGTGCAAGGAGAGCACAATGTTATATAAATTCATAATTCTTCCGCAGAGGTTAACATTTTTCCTCCAATCTAGCGATCCCTGACTGGGAAATTGGCTGTCCCTTTGCCGCAATCGGAATCAAGCCACTAACGAGATTACACTTTTCCCGGCGGTACTTACGAATCGATTGTTACATGGGCATTTTAACCGGACGAGATCAAAGGGAGAGCCGGGCCCCGGGAGGGGGAGCGGGTGGTCTGGGCTTTGAGAATGGGGCCTGGCTGGCATCGGCCGCTCTAGGCCCCGGTGGCATGCCATGTCGACTTAGTACAAATTTGCACAGTTGTCCAAACAGGAAGGGGGCTCCCACGGCCTCCCTTCTGTTCGATACCGTACAATAAGCCTCCACCCAACCGCCACCATACACAACATGAAATACTGTATTCAAGGGGGACCCTATTCAGTCATATGAGTCTTAAACTGCCTCGACGACCGAAACCTCGGATTCGGTAAAGAAACATTAAGTTCTCAGGGGGTTTGAATTCATTAGATAAACGAGTGCAGTGTTTCCTAACTGGAGAGATAACTGTAGTGACCTAGTTCACTGTATTACTCTAATATTGAATTGCTACACTCGTCGATTTCTCTGTGAATAAAACTGTGATAAAATTACACTACTTATCTAGTACACTAACTAGATTTCACGTACTGAACAACTTTATTCAATACATAGTGCAGTCGTAAAGCCGCCCCTACCTTATAATAGCCGCAAGAAGTGCAAATAAATAGGGTCGGGGATAAGGAATAGTTAGAAAAAACCAAACAATAGTGGTAGGGCGCAGTTTACATAGAACTGTAAACTTATTGAACCGTTTGATTCGCCTGTGTGCGTTTGATTCATATTTCATTTGAATTTATGAGATATTATATGCGCTGGACATTTTCCTCGGGTGTGCAAACATTATTCCTCAAGAGATGAAAATATCTATTACAAAAATTAACACTACATAAATTAGGCACATTTTTAAACGAATTAATTGTTTCAGATAGAACGAATGTTATACATATTATATTGCTTTGAAGTAGTTTAATCTCGGTTCGGTTTTACTAATATAGTATTTAATTAATCGTGGAATTAATAACGCTCCAATTATTAAGGCAAAATTATATTAATACAACTAATTAAAACACGGATTCTATTAGGTAATTCTGTGGTCAGAGTATTTATCAATGTTCTTTAATTGATAATCCTGTATATTGGTTTCTCATATTGTTTAATGGTAAATTGTTTTCCCCTTTAAACGTTTGGGGGTTTATTCGAGCGGTCCTAGCAATTATTTCCAACCAACGTGTTTCTTAATTTAATTAATAAAGAACATAATGAAAAATAACGTAGATTTTTCATTGTAATTTGCATTATTTATTTGGTTATATGGTGAATGCACTTACTGTTTAAATTTTAACTATACCAACTGAAAACTAATGTAGAAATAATACTACACGGGCGAATCGTAAAAATTGCTTAGAGTCAGTACAATCGTCCCAGCGAATTCAAGCTACTTGAAGCAAACGCGGCCCTAATACTAAACCCGTAGACCTCCGGAGTGTATTGCTGGTTTCGTATCGGAACCGCCTAACCGCCTCGCGCATATCTGAATCATTCGTTGGCGAACCTAGTGTTATAGAGTAAAATAATATAATTGATATTAACATAATTAATAATATAAGTGATAAATCATTATTTAGTAACTCAACTGCCTTCAACATCTATTGATGATAAGTTCCAAAAATAAGAATTTTAGTATTTTTTGCTTAGAACTAAGAATTAATGTAACACAACTGTAAAATAACAACTAAATATTCAGAATATGACCGGTTTCTACTACGATCTATATAAAAAAAAATTTAAACAAATAATGTTTGTTAAATTTTCTCCATAAATGTAACATTCCACCCTACCTATAAATCTTCGGGGAATACCCTCTAGAGGAAATGTCCTCTGACGCTCGTTTTATGGTTACATTTATTTACATGAAATATACTCGAAATGAGTATATTTCAGGAAAATTATTCTAGGATAAACGAATAGATAAGTGTAATACGGCAGATAGCGTAAGGAGGTAAGAGCGCGGATGAAAATAGGAAGGGGCCGACGACGGTGTATTGGAGTGTTATAGGGCAAGGGGGGGGCAGGCGTAACGGGTTTGTAGGCAGAGTATTAGGCAGATATAAATGATCTAGTGGTGTTCCCGCCCTCTCGAAGGGACTTCCTTTCAGAGTCGGTGCCCTAGAATTGAATGGGCAGACTGAGGCCGGCCTCAGTTAGGAGTGGCGGCGGCGGGGGTTTAGGGTAAGCGTCCTCCAGCTTTAAGCCCCACACCCCTCCCTCCACTCCCGCCATGAAAGGGCCCAACGTTTATTGGACGATTGTATCCCTCCCCCCGGAAGGAGAAGCCCTGTTTATCGTTATAACCGGCGGCGGACAAACAGTAAATCCGGCCCCCCATATGCAGGTTCGGTCCGCGCTTTCCCCTTTTCAGTTCCGGCCGAAGAAATGATTGGACAGATACAGTTTGGAACCTATCGGGACGTTTCTGCAGTCTGCGGGAGAACGATTCCGTATAAAATACTGATGATGAGGCGGATTCAATTGCCCGTAGACTTTTCTATCCCGTGATATAAACCGAGACCCTTCCTCATTTCACATCCTCCAAACTTCTACAAGTTATGACATGAAAAGGTTACATATTTTCAGCTAACCGATTCGGAAACATGGTGACATTAATTAAACACAACTAAGGCAGTTACCAGCGTGTATTCAGATATTTTATTGCATTGAAAAATATCTTAATTGTTTTTCACAATCCCACAAGTTTTACCTGATCGTACCTCACTAATTTACTAAATGAATTATGTCTGTAGAAGTGAAGCCGAAGCAGGTCTAGTAAACGGAAGTACGTAAGAATGATAATGATATGTAACTTTTATTCTTCTTCGGTCTGAAACTACTATCGTAATGCGGCCATCAATCTACGGACAGGATCGTTAATTTAAGGTTGGAGATGTTTGTCCCGCTTTTACTATTTTAGCGGAACCTGCAGTAGATAACTCTGGCCCCTCCTCAAAGCGAGACTTCAATCCGCTTAATAATTTAAGCGCTGACGGTGGTGATGGGAGGGGGCGAGGTGCTGCTATTTGAACTGGTTCTCCCCCCAGTAATGACCACCGATCTCAGGACGGCCACCTAAAACTTTCTGTACCGATCTGAGTTGTAACCTACATTTAAACTTTTATCGCGTCTGCGAATATGTTGATCACGTATGAGGTCGGCAGCTACTAAATCAGACAAAGAGCCGCTGGTGATACAAATACAGCTATCGACAACTGTACGTGGAGCCTATTTATATTTTCTTTTTTAAACTTTTTTTTTATTTTGTACAATCAACATTGAATGTTCTAAATACAAATGCTGACTTTTTTTTCACTTGTATTTCGTGATAAAAGTAACCACCCAAGGATGGCACTTTTCACACAAGAACAATTATGGTCTAAGTGCTATGAAGATCTCTAGGCCAGAGGCGTTTAAGCCAACGTAGGGGGGGGGGGGATAATGGATGGGTAAGAGAGGAAAGGGGCTTGAACGAGTGGATTAGGATGAGGAGAAAGGCGGGAGTGGAACTTCAGGAAACGGGATTTTGTGACTTCGTTGACTGTCAGTATGTTGAGGTCATGGTGGATTGTGTGGTTAGAAACATACCAGGGAGCATTAAGGATGGTGCGAAGGAGTTTTCATTGGAATCTCTGGACGCGAGCGATGTTGGATGTCTTGGTGGAACCCCACAGCTCTATACCGTATGTCCATGTCGGTTTAAGTATACCTTTGCATATTGTCAGTTTGTTACTTAAAGGTTAAATTTTGATGTTCGTTTTAGTAATGATCTTAAAACGGTTTAAGTATAAAACCTTTGTATATTGTCAGCTTGTTACTTAAGGTTAATTTTGATGTCCGTTTTAGTAATGGTCTTAAAACGGTTTAAGTATACTTAAAACGGTTTAAGTATGCCTTTGTATAATGTCAGCTTGTTACTTAGTTTAATTTTGATGCCCGTTTAATATGGTCTTAAAACGGTTTAAGTATAAAAACCTTTGTATATTGTCAGCTTGTTACTTAAGGTAATTTTGATGCCCGTTTTACTTAAAACGGTTTAAGTATACTTAAAAAAGCTTAAGTATACCTTTGTATTAATGTCAGCTTGTTACTTCAGGTAATTTTGATGTCTTGTTTTAGTAATGGTCTTAAAAGTCCCAAATTTTCAGTTTAAGTCGATTCGTTTGAATGGGTATATGGGATTCAACGTGAGTCCGTTTTGTCTAGGTGGAGCCCAAGATATCTGCACTCTTGGAGCCTATTAAAATCATAACTCTCCCCCATCGCCTACACCAGGATTGGATAATATTGACTTTTTAAGACAAACCCGGGCGCACAGTGGGGCGGACAACGAGACTCACTACACACACCGAGAAGGGAAACACGAGTGGTCGGGCTAGCCTATAACCACACGTCTGTTCTCTCCCGGTGGACAACCCGGGCGCACAGTGGGGTGGGGTCCCGGCCGAACACACTGGGCAGCGCGCACCCGGGCGTGGGGCGGGCGTCTCGTAGAAGGCCAGCGAGTGGACAACCCGGGCGCACAGTGGGGCGGACAACGAGACTCTCACTACACACACCGAGAAGGGAAACACGAGTGGTCGGGCTAGCCTATAACCACACGTCTGTTCCCTCCCGGTGGCGGGGGTCCCGGCCGAACACACTGGGCAGCGCGCAGGGCGTCTCTCGTAGAAGGCCAGCGAGTGGACAACCCGGGCGCACAGGGCGGACAACGAGACTCTCACACACACACCGAGAAGGGAAACACGAGTGGTCGGGCTAGCCTATAACCACACGTCTGTTCTCTCCCGGTGGCGGGGGTCCCGGCCGAACACACTGGGCAGCGCGCAGGGCGCCTCTCGTAGAAGGCCAGCGAGTGGACAACCCGGGCGCACAGTGGGGCGGACAACGAGACTCTCACTACACACACCGAGAAGGGAAACACGAGTGGTCGGGCTAGCCTATAACCACACGTCTGTTCTCTCCCGGTGGCGGGGGTCCCGGCCGAACACACTGGGCAAGCGCGCAGGGCGCCTCTCGTAGAAGGCCAGCGAGTGGACAACCCGGGCGCACAGTGGGGCGGACAACGAGACTCTCACTACACACACGAGAAGGGAAACACGAGTGGTCCTGGCCTATAACCACACGTCTGTTCTCTCCCGGTGGCGGGGTCCCGGCCGAACACACTGGGCACGCAGGGCGCCTCGTAGAAGGCCAGCGAGTGGACACCCGGGCGCACAGTGGGGCGGACAACGAGACTCTCACACACACACCGAGAAGGGAAACACGAGTGGTCGGGCTAGCCGATAACCACACGTCTGTTCTCTCCCGGTGGCGGGGGTCCCGGCCGAACACACTGGGCAGCGCGCGGCGCCTCCGAGAAGGGCGAGTGGACAACCCGGGCGCACAGGGCGGACAACGAGACTCACTACACACACACCGAGAAGGGAAACACGAGTGGTCGGGCCTAGCCTATAACCACACGTCTGTTCTCTCCCGGTGGCGGGGTCCCGGCCGAACACACTGGGCAGCGCGCAGGGCGCCTCTCGTAGAAGGCCAGTGGACAACCCGGGCGCACAGACAACGAGACTCTCACTACACACCGAGAAGGGAAACACGAGTGGTCGGGCTAGCCGATATACCACAAGTCTGTTCTCTCCCGGAGGCGAGGGTCCCGGCCGAACACACTGGGCCGAGCGCCGGATGCCTCTCATTGAAGGCCAACGAGTGGACAACCCGGGCGCAGTGGGGCGGACAACGAGACTCTCACTACACACCGAGAAGGGAAACACGAGTGGTCGGGCTAGCCGATATACCACAAGTCTGTTCTCTCCCGGAGGCGAGGGTCCCGGCCGAACACACTGGGCCGCGCGCCGGATGCCTCTCATTGAAGGCCAACGAGTGGACAACCCGGGCGCAGTGGGGCGGACAACGAGACTCTCACTACACACACCGAGAAGGGAAACACGAGTGGTCGGGCTAGCCGACAACCACAAGTCTGTTCTCTCCCGGAGGCGGGGGTCCCGGCCGAACACACTGGGCCGCGCGCCGGATGCCTCTCGTTGAAGGCCAACGAGTGGACAACCCGGGCGCAGTGGGGCGGACAACGAGACTCTCACTACACACCGAGAAGGGAAACACGAGTGGTCGGGCTAGCCGATAACCACAAGTCTGTTCTCTCCCGGTGGCGGGGGTCCCGGCCGAACACACTGGGCAGCGCGCAGGGCGCCTCTCGTAGAAGGCCAGCGAGTGGACAACCCGGGCGCACAGTGGGGCGGACAACGAGACTACACTACACACCGAGAAGGGAAACACGAGTGGTCGGGCTAGCCTATAACCACACGTCTGTTCTCTCCCGGTGGCGGGGGTCCCGGCCGAACACACTGGGCAGCGCGCAGGGCGCCTCTCGTAGAAGGCCAGCGAGTGGACAACCCGGGCGCACAGTGGGGCGGACAACGAGACTCTCACTACACACACCGAGAAGGGAAACACGAGTGGTCGGGCTAGCCTATAACCACACGTCTGTTCTCTCCCGGTGGCGGGGGTCCCGGCCGAACACACTGGGCAGCGCGCAGGGCGCCTCTCGTAGAAGGCCAGCGAGTGGACAACCCGGGCGCACAGTGGGGCGGACAACGAGACTCTCACTACACACACCGAGAAGGGAAACACGAGTGGTCGTGGTCTGGCCTATAACCACGTCTGTTCTCCGGTGGCTCGAACACACTGGGCAGCGCGCAGGGCGCCTCTCGCCAGTGGCGGGGGTAACCACACGTCTGTTCTCCCGGTGGCGGGGGTCCCGGCCGAACACACTGGGCAGCGCGCAGGGCGTCTCTCGTAGAAGGCCAGCGGTGGACAACCCGGGCGCACAGTGGGGCGGACAACGAGACTCTCTACACACACCGAGAAGGGAAACACGAGTGGTCGGGCTGGCCTATAACCACACGTCTGTTCTCTCCCGGTGGCGGGGTCCCCGGCCACACTGGGCAGCGGGCGCCTCGTAGAAGGCCAGCGGAGTGGACAACCCGGGCGCAGTGGGCGGACAACAGACTTCACTACACACACCGAGGAAGGGCACGAGTGGTCGGGCTGGCCTATAACCACGTCTGTTCTTCCCGGTGGCGGGGGTCCCAGCCGAACACACTGGGCGCGCGCAGGGGCGCCTCTCGTAGAAGGCCAGCGGAGTGAACCCGCCGGGCGCACAGTGGGGCGGACAACGGGACTCTCACTACACACACCGAGAGGAAACACGAGTGGTCGGGCTGGCCATAACCACGTCTGTTCTCTCCCGTGGCGGGTCCCAGCCGAACACACTGGGCAGCGCGCAGGGCGCCTCGTAGAAGGCCAGCGAGTGGACAACCCGCGGTGGGGCGGACACGAGACTCACACACACCGAGAAGGGAAACACGAGTGGTCGGGCTAGCCTATAACCACACGTCTGTTCTCTCCCGGTGGCGGGGTCCCGGCCGAACACACTGGGCAGCGCGCAGGGCGCCTCTCAGGCCAGCGGGTGGACAAACCCTGGGCGCACAGTGGGCCGGACAACCGAGACTTCACTACACACACCGAGAAGGGAAACACGAGTGGTCGGGCCAGCCTATAACCACACGTCTGTTCTCCCGGTGGCGGGTCCGGCCGACTGCAAGTAAAAAGTAAGATCCTCCTCTTCCGCAACCGAAACCGTACGGTCCGCCGGGGGATCGCGGGGAACAATTTAATACGCAACAACACAACGTAGGATCAGCGGGGTTACCCGGCCTCTCGGACCAAGAGGTACAGTCTGATTCCT